>CM077003.1:35266523-36516523 GCA_039090855.1 Macrothele yani | reverse complement strand
TGCTTAACACTTGCAGATTAGAGCATTTAGATAGATCGATATTTTGCAAAATGTACAATATAATCAGCACTAAACTTGGAAAGTTGTTTTCGTGTAAACTTACCTTAATCACTTACAACAACAACTTTTACTTTGATTTTTTGCATTAAATTACTTTTTCTCCAGCACACTTGTTATTCCGTTCACGGCTTGTTTTAGACTGTCCTATTCGACGGTTAGTTTGAAACTTCATACCAAAGCTTTTTCTACAAAATAATACGACATCTGGTATTACAAATCGGAACTATGTAAATTCTTGACAATGTGCTATTGGGTCGACATCTGCTTTTAGATATGCAATCTTGCTCACTTTGACATCTCAAGATTTCGGTTTTTGTTGTAGGTTAGAGCATTAAGATAAATCGATATTTTACAAAATGTTTAGAATAATCAGCACTAAACTCAGAAAGTTAGTTAAATTAAAAAAGTAAAAATAATTAAAGCATACAAATTAATATTAAAATTGTGCTAAATTAAATTAATATATAAACATAACTTAACGTGATATTACGATTTTAATTCGAATTTTGTGATTGGATAAATAGAACTAGAGTCATTGATAATCCAATGTTTTTAAATTAGCACACAATCACCTTGACATCTCAACGTAATATCATGCAAACTCAACTTGCTGTGATATTAAGAATTAAATTCAAATTTTGTATCTCAGAAAAACAGAACTCAAGTCATTAATCCAATTTTTTTTAATTAACACGCAATCACCTTGACATTTAAAAGCGATCGCGTGCTATTATATAGCAGGTAATCATTTTGACATCGCAAGAGCACACACAAATTTATCGATAAGTGATGACACAACAATGCAGACGTTGGTGTGACGTCCACCGTTCCAGAGAGACGGATCTGCGTGTTTATATTATTAATATAATTTTTTTTTCGGTTCGAGTTCCACTTGAACTAAAAAAAATTCTTCAGAAGTAAACAAAACTTTTGTTAATCCTTCTATACATTGAGAACAGGCCTTGACCAACATCAAGAGGCCAGAAACATCTGTAAAAATCAAAAAGAACTCAAAGGGAAGGAAGATTAAACAAAATTTCTTCAAGTGGAACTAGAACCAAAGGAATATACCAGGGTAAACCCTTAAGTAAGTGATTTAATAATAATTTTAATTTACTTCCAGGAAGATTTGTCAACTAAAAATTAGCCTCAGTTACACTGGCTAGAGTTCCAATTGTGGGTCTTATTTTCTTGTCTGTTGCAAATAGGAATCTCATTTTATGTACAACACAAAGTACAACACAGAGAAATTATGTTGTACCTTTTTGCATTGACTTCCCACACCCATAAAATTACAACTAAATTCTTCAGGTAACTGAGATTTAGCAGAACCTGAAAATTATGCTAATTTTGGCATGTTTGCAATGCACTATTTTTACACTATTTCTTTTGCAGTAGAACCATTTTTATGATGACTGTTGACATTTCTTTGCTTTTTAGAGCACGCAAATAATTTTTAACTTGCTTTTTAGAGCATGCAAATAATATTTAACTTGCATTTTCACTCATGCAGTCACCTTATGGATAATGATAATCCTTCACTCTTCTACATGGTAGCAGTGACTGGAGTCTGTTCCACGTCCATGTTGATAACAGCCAATGTTTTCATTTGTTTACACCTATACCTCTAACACTTCTTTACCTTTGTTCTTTCCTAACAGGGAACTTGACTCTCGCACCTAAACTTTCTACCCCTCCCGCTCTTCACACAAACATAAAAGGCTCAGGGAAACTGTGGTAGTTGGGAATGAACCTAATTTAGGATGCTTATTGTCAAAGCACACACATGTGTATTTCACCTGTTTTTCTACTTATAAAAACTTGTTATAGACACAGGTAATCCTGAGTTATATTAGATCTGCAGGCTTCAATCTGTCACACGGCTGCAGTAGTTAGGAGTCTTTTTATGCATTTACGTTCAGCTTAGCTAGTCATGATTGACGGGAAACTTTTTCATGGCAGTATCTTTTTTAGTATCTTTATCTTTTAAGATTAAAGGCACTGCTATCTTCTTTTTTGCATCATTTTTAATTTCAAAAAATGATTAACATTTCACTATTTTGCATATGATGGAGATACCTTTTGAGTAGTAAATCCTCCCAATTCAAATTGGTTATTTAGCCCTAAAACATTTTCACTTGTCATCACATCACATCATTTTGTGGTCATTTTTGGTGACGGTGTATTTCGTTTTAATATTTAATAAATAATGATCCCATTGTGGTGAAAGCTGGCACACTAGTAAACAAAACTAAGGACACCACGCAATTTTTTTCAAAAAATTAGTTTAAAATATTCAAGGTCAAAGGTTATTTTTATGACCTTAACCAGGTTTTTTTTCAGCACATGAATTAAGAGCTCATATATAAAATGCTATAAAATGACACAAATTTCAACCTTTCAGCACAATTAGGTAACGAGATACAACTACTCTAAGATAGTCCAGAGGTCACAATTTTCTAATTTTCAAGGTTATCTAATTTGAAACCCCATGTGTGGACAGAGCTAAAATTTCGGATTTATGCACAAGTCTACATGCCTGACAATCACACCAAATTTCAAGGAAATCAAAAAAGGGTCAGGTTGTGAGCCTCGTTGATTTGACATAGAGTAGTGACCTTTAAGTGAGAAAATAATAGCATTCTTCTGTATTAATAAATTACTGACTTACACCTATCTTGAATTGTATAATGAACTACCAAATGAATACTGCACTGCTTAAAACTATGTAAAAATCACTTACATAAAAAAAAAAAAACTTCAATGCTTTATGATCTATGGTGTACAGAGCATTCAACACACTACTAAAACCTCTAACCAACAAAAGTATATTTTAATAAGTACAGAATTCTTACCTCAGGGGTTTGATCATCATTTGTAGACAACATCTCTGATGCTAAGGTGATGTTTTAAAAATCAGATACTGAAAGGAAAAAAATAATTGTTGAAATCACTGTATATGAAATATAATCACAACAGAAATTATGAAAGACATACTGATGTCAAAAAAAAAAGACAATGCTACCACTACTACACTGAAGTTCATATTCCCTTTTTCCTTAGTTTTAAATACAAGAAGTATTTGTCTTCTACCAATAAATAAATACCTGGAATCAAATTTCCTTACTGAGTTTTGCACAAATTGAAGTTCTGGAAATGTTAGGCTTTGCATAGGTGCAACTAAAAGTAATATATAGTTCAAGTTAAACATGTATAAAACTAAAGAAAACTCTCACAAAAGTAAAAGCATTATAAATGGTCATTTGTTATAACTGGTACTAAAGAAAATCCAAACCCACAATACTCCTTTTTCTCTTGTTAATCATATTTCATGACTGTATTATTAATGCCATTTTATATGGTAATGAACTTCACAATATGTGTTTTAAAAATTTAGTAAACAAAAAAGTAAGGCAGAAGAGGAACATATGTGGTAATGAGCCTCACAATATGCATTTTAAAAATTTAGTAAACAAAGGAGTAAGGCAGAAGAGCAACATGATCCTTTCCTACAGCTTATGTTACAATTTCCACATACAGTCATTTGCAACAATTTCTTTAAGACCACCTGTCAATTTATTGAAAATTAAGATTTTCAAAGAAACAACTAATACTAGTCATAGGCATTTGAAAAAATGACACCACAGATGAATACTTACATTTTTAGAACACAAAAAGACCAAAATGAATACTTTGTGTGGCCACCTTTGTTTTTGTTTTTTTATAACGGACAGAATATGTTGTGGCATACTCTCGATGAGGGATTTGCAGTGGTCACTTGAAATGTCTTTGCACCACACTTACTTTATCGCATCAATCAAAGCTTGGGGACTTGATGGCTGTTTTTCTGCTACTTTGTCTTTTAAAATGGCCCACAAATTGTCGATGGGGTTAAGGTCGAGACTATTACCAGGCCAGTCAAGCACAGTTATGTTTTACCTCTGCAGGTAGTCCTTTACTGTCTTTGATCTGTGGCATGGAGCACCATCATGCATAAAGAGTGTGCATCTGTGCACTTGCATATGAGTTAACAGCTTCACACGTAACATTTTAACATAAAAAGAACCAGTCATGGTAGTGCCTATCGGCAAGAAGAATAATGAAGTGGTACCAGATGCTGACATAGTACCCCATATCATCTGATTAAGTCTATGCCTCATGGTGCCAACAGTATATTTTTCATCAAACCTTTTGTTCGTCGAACATGTGCTTGGTTTAAAACTTTGGATCTCTCTGCTAAAATCTTGCAACATTTCTAACACCCCAACTTGACATTGTAGTTCTGGCAATCAGCCCATCCAGTCGATCGCGGGTGATCAAGGTCGTAGGATGAACAAAAGCTACCATTAAACGAACCTTTTACTGTACGTGACTGTGTGTTTCGCTCGTTTTATATGTTTAACGTGCGCTTCATGCGATTCAAATTGACGTGCAGTTGATTCATCAGAAAAAAGAACTTGGCTCCAATTTTTAGCAGTCAGTGATTGATGATGCTTCACAAACTGGAGTCTCTTCTTTTAAATTATGACAGAGGTTAGTCTAGATTTATGTGCAGGTTTATAAGACTAATTCAAAATCTTTGCTGAGACGTCAGGAAACAGTGCTGATACTAATGTCAGACCCTTTTAAATGTAGAAAGACCTTGATTTTCTTGCACGAACACCTCGGAGAACGTATATATTCGCCTTATGGTATTGTCATTACGTGGGGTTGTTTTTCCTTGGACATCCACTTCTCTTTCAGAAGCTAAATTCACCTGTATTTCGATGTTTCATGATCGTACTATGAATAGTAGTCTTTCTCACATTCACCTTTCTGCTTATGTCACATTCGGAGTATACTTCACGATATAAAGTCACTATTTGTGCCCTCTGAGTAACACTTAATTGACGCTTTTTTGCCCATTTTTCGCTACATAGAAAATACGTACAAAACCTCTCAGCATAAAAACCAGAAGCAAACTGACACTCGCACGCTTCCCCTAACTATCAACAGCTGCAGCTGTAGGAAGACAACACCTACAGGAAGTTAAGTAATACAGACAGTAGCTGACGCAATTGGCAGAAGTCTCCTAATACCGACAGGTGGTCTTAAACTTTTGCAAAGACAAAACTTGTTTTCCACTTTATGGGATTCAAAATAAAAATTACTTGGCCAGTGATCTGTTAACAAAATACTTTTTCATGGAAAGCTTTTTCATTAAATTTAACAAGGGATATTAAAACTGTAGTTCATAAAAATACATAACACAACTAATTACTGCTTCACCACAGACACTTCAGTAATTCGTAGACTTGCATTCAAACAGTGTTTAAGCACAAAATGATGATGGTGAGATACTATTAATTTTAGGGTCGCGGTACCTTAATAATTCTTTCCACATAGTGGACCACATGAAATTGGCTTTCAAGTCTACTTATGGATTGCCAATTCTCCATTGTTCCACACCACATCCTAAAATTATGTACCACCACAAATTGTGGTTATGACAGTCTTTCTTAATTTGTACAAACTGATATACAATGAATTTGCACATCAGTTGGTAACACAGAACTAATACATAACCAGTAACCACTACATTGCTACTACTTCAAATATATTTTGTTCTGGTTCTAAAATTCATGGCTCCCTCTAGTGAAATTCCAAAAATGTTTTTTTTTTTTTTTTTAAACTAGAAATTCATTCATCAACAAATCTTCAATAAAGACTTCCTGTTCTTCAGGCCATTATCACTACAATTCCCACTCACTGTAATGCGACAATTTTCAAGAAAGTGTCTCCTTGTTTCTCAGGTTGTCATCACTTCAATTAATCCCCACCTTTTTTTTTTTTTTTTTTTTTTGGATTGGAGGTTTAACGACCACCGTGAGCAACTCAATGGGCTATAAGCAGTCGCCCGTCCCTGATTTAGGGTCACTGGTGCCAGGGAAGGGAGAGAGCCAGTGCCGTAAGACAAACACAACATCCATGCCTCACCGGGATTCGAACCGACTCCTTACTGATGAATGATCAGAGGCCAGCGCCTTAGACCACTGCGCCACCGGGGCTGCCAATTAATTCTCACTGAAATTATTATAGTTAATCATCTGAGGGCGAGTTTCATGGAAGACCCTTCCTCTTTTTCAGGTCATTACCACTTCACTTCATTCTCACTGTAATGGTATGGTTAACCACTAAGGCAGGATTTAAAATTCAGATCTGAAATGAAACGGAGAATCCCCACCTGAGTTTGTAAATAGAAGAGATTGAAAATTTTGGGTAGGGTTTTGAATATGTGACTTAATAACATTAAAAGATTCCAGGAAGTAATTTTTCAAACCATATAAGCTGTGCTTCGTTTTTAAAACAAACAAGTTAATTAGATCAAAAAATTTACTACATTCAATGTCATACAAATTACCACAATTCATTTTACAAAAACTGTTGCTTGTTTTGTTTAATCTCATACAAATTACCACAATTCCTTTTACAAAAACTGTTGCTTGTTTTGTAGTAACATACATATCATAAAATTGGACCTAAATTATCTGTGTCTTTCATTCATTGCCACCATTAGCAAGTTTTGATCAGCTGGTTTTTGTTGTTTTTTATTGTTTGTTTTGTTTTTCTGGGGGTTTATCTATCTTAGTTTCAGAAATCTGCATTTAATGAGAAAAAGGTTTGCCTCCTCAGGGTGCTGAATGGGCAACAACAGCACACAGAACAGCAACAAGGGCCTCTGTGAATCTTGGAGAGGTACCACCTAGTTCTGTGCAACATTGGCAAAAAGAGCTCAACTCACTAGGTTTTGTTCCAAATCTTAGGTTGAATGCCCAACTGGAACCATCAGCTGTGGACTAATCCTCCACATTGGTGTGCTTTCCTGATTAAATAGACACACAGAAATAATTCTATGGACTCTAGTGCGGGATATGGTGAACCTACCACACTTGAGAAGGATGGCCCCACCATGGAATCGAACTGGAATTTCCAAAAGGCATATGAGAAAGAGATCTTGGCTGAGTGAGTGTAAGATTGGTGTGTGGAATACTAGAGGCATAAATGGCAAGATGAATGAGGTGATTAAAGAAATGAATAAGTATAGATTAGATGTCACCAAAAAGAAGGAAATTGGTAACAGAGAAGTGAATTGAACGGTGAGTGTGTGGTCTGGATTATTAGATGTGAGAGGACAGTTGGTGTAGGTGTGATTTTATGTGAAAAGATGAAGAACAACTTGATTCACTATAGCTGCATAAGTGAGATAATTCTCTGGATTTGTTTGAAAGTGAAACTTCAGAGAATTGTAATTGTTGTAGTGTATGCACCTTGTGACTCGGAACCTTCTGATAAGAAGGAAGATTTCTGGAATGAGCTAAAAGCTGTTTTGAGCCAGTTTGGTGCTAAAGAAAAAGTTATAATAGCAGGGGATTTCAATGCTGGAGTAGGTGTGCAGAATGCGATTTTTGATAATGTTCTGGGTACGTTTAATGATCCCTGTGTGAATGATAATGTGAAAAATTAATTGAACTCTGCATTGAGAATGGTTTGTGTGAATCTAATATTTTTAACCACAAGTATATCCACACATATACATATACTTGGGGAAATCATACTCTTGGTCAAAAGTGTTACAGATTTTGCTGTTTATGATCAGCGTCTGAAACACTTAATTGTTGACACTCATGTGATGAGAGGTGCGGATATTGGCTCTGATCATTACTTGCTAGTGTCATGAGTGAAACTAAATGTTGGTTGAAAGAAAAGGAATAGGAAGAGGCCTAGGGTGGAAAGAATAAAGGTTGAAAGGCTCCATGAAAATAATCAGTGTTACTCTAACTTACTCATAGAATGACTGAAGAAGCTGAAGTCATGTGAGAGGGATGTAGAGAAGAAGGGGGGATGTTTTAAGAACTGTGTTGTCACTGCTGCTGAAGAGGTCTGTGGCACCACAATAGTGGGTAACAATAGAGGTGATGCTTGGTAGAATAGTGAGATTGAAGAGGCACTAAAGAAAAAGAATGAAGCATATTTGGGGATGTTGCAAGGTAGTTTCTGAGGATGAATATTGCTGCAAGAAGCGTGAGGCAGCTAAGTTGGTTCACCAGAGTAAGGCAAAAGATAGGAAGGAGAAGGTGGAAAGGCATGAATTGACTTTTTCGAAAGATAGAAAAACTTTCTGGAACTACATCAGACTCAGGAAAAATAGTAGGAACAAAGTTGCAAGATGTGTGAAGAATAGGATCAGGGAAATGATATGGGAGCCCAATGAGTTAAGTATGGGGTGAATACTTCTGTGAGTTATTAGATCAAGAAAGCAAAGGTGATTCTGAGGCAGAAACAGATGATGTCACAGTGAAAGATGGAAGCACAGGTGAGATCTCAAGAGAACAGGTGTGTAAAGCTCTAAAATCTCTTCAGAATAGTAAGGCTCCGGGAGTGGGTGGCATAACTGCTGAGATGTTGAAATATGGTGGTGACTGTAATTGACAAGTTAACTGAAATTTGCAAGCTGTGCTGGGAGTTAGGAATGGTTCCTCAGGATTGGAATTATGCTATCATTGTTTCCTTGTATATAAGGGAAAAGGTGATCCGACTGACTGCAAGAAATATCGTGGTATTAGCCTACCGAGTGTGCCAAGGAAAGTGTTTGGTAATGTTGTTATTGAAAAAAGTATGAGGTCTTACATCAGAGAAAGTGTGGGACGTTCAGGGTGGTTTTAAGCCACGTAAAGGCTGCACTATGTAAATTTTTGCATTATGCATGATGATTGAAAAGTATCTGGCTGTTGGTAAGAAAGTTTTTGCTGCCTTCATAGATTTAGAGAAAGCTTACGACCGAGTAAATAGGACACTTATGGAAGGTATTGAATAAATATGGTGTTACTGGGAATCTACTTAATAGTGTAAAAGCCATGTATGCTGGCAATAAAGCTTGTGTACAAGCGAATGGTGTTTCATCAAAATGGTTTTCTATTGGTACAGGAATCAGACAAGGTTGTGTAATGTCACCATGGCTGTTTAATATATATTATGGATGCATGCATGTGTGGTGCCAAGATGAACAATACTGGTAATATTTATGGGTGCAAATTGACGTGTGCTGATGACAGTCCTGTTGGCAGAGAGCAAATGTGAGTTACAGAGCATGCTGCCCTGGATGAACGAAGTTTGCATGAAATTCAAACTGAGTATAAATAATGGAAAACCAAAGTTATGGTTTTTGAGCAAGAAACTGTTAGCATTGAATGTAATATTAATATAAATTTAAATGGCCCAGTGATTGACCAGGTGAGTGAGTTTGTGTATTTAGGAAGCATGTGTGACAAAGAGAACAAATTAGATGGTGAAATTAGTAGGCAAGTGAATTCTTCATTGAAAATCATAGCTGTTTTAAGAGGTTTTCACACAAATGATGGGGTTTCAAGAGACTCCCGCATGGCTGTGTGTGAAAGTGTAATTAATTCTACTCTGACGTAATTCAGTGAAACCTGGGTACTACAGAAGAAATATAGGAGTTGTTTGTGTGCTCCAGAAATGTGTTACTTATGGGGTGTCTGCATGGCAAGACATGTTCTGATTGTGTACAGAATGAAGATGTGTTGCAGTTGAGTAATGTGAACCAAAATGTTGTTAGCAAGGTGGAGACTAAAATTCTTCAGTGGTTTGGCCATGCTATAAAGATGAGTGATGAGATGCTTACTAAGAAATTTCTTTTAGCCCAAGTGGCAGGAATGAAAGGCAGAGGAAGGCCAAGAAAGTCATGGGAGGATCAGATTCAGCAGGGTCTGCATGAATCTATGAGTATGAAGTATAGAAAGTCTTGTGTACATCATGTTATGGATGTCAGTGAAGCCAGAGTTGTGTTAAGATCGCCGTAAATGGAGAAGTTTGATATAGCAACAGTAAGTAAATAATCAGTTAAAAATTTATCTGGTAGTTTGTATTTCTTTGTGGAGCTAACCTCCGACTCTCAGAGAACAGCTTAGTGATATGTATGTATATCATTTACTGTCATGCAGTCCAGTAGCAAAAAATATTTACAGTAAATAATAAGGGCTTGAAAAATATCTGAAAGTTACATGCCCAGGAAAATTTATCTTTTAAGATAACAAATCAGAACTCCATTTTTTAATTTAAAAAATATGAACTTTTTTACATGTTTTGCATCTCCGTTTAAAGGGTCTGTATTCAAAATGTTTCATGTATGAATGCGTGCATCACAAGGTTTAAGATGATTATGATGAAAATTTGTATGAAATGGTATGATGACAAAATTGGTATTTGAGAAATTTAGTGTTTCTGCCATGTTCCTTTCATTGAAGTTTTCAGCTTTTGTCACTAAACACAGGAGGCTAGTTCCATCAGATGCATGCATCCCGTCACTGACCATAACAACATTTGGGGCAAAACACTGCATAGGTTCCAGTTCTTGGACCTAGAGCATAATGCAATTAAAGAAGTGGTATTCTTCTATCCTTGGCACTCCGTAACAATAATACAACTTCTGATGATTAGCAGTGAAATGAAACATGACTTGCGATGACTGTTTTTGTTGTTTTTTGTAGTAGGAAATTCTATTCCAAACTTTATTTTTTAATTTAGTTGCCCGGAACATGCCCTGGGCATCTCGGGCATGCTATTTTTGAAGCCCTGATAATTAATAGCTAATAAGACTCCTATTTTACAAGTTACAGATTTTCAAATTCTATGCTCTTTCTTTTAAACAAGTTGACGTGAATCTACTTTGCTTGTAACTTTTACTCTAAAATAGCTGTTGAAGATGACATTTCTTCCCGTGTAAGGGTGTACATTCTTTGTGTTGCTGTGCAGGGATTTACTTTTCTCAAGAGAGTATCAGCCGAAAGATCCAGAATACCAAGTCAAGGTTTGGGATAGTAAAATGATGGAGCTGGTCATTTAGGGAGAAGAAACCTAACTTTGTAATCATTTGACTCATGAGTTTTAGCAAAAATACAAGTAAATCAAAAAGAACCATCATAAACAACTGTGATGAATCCAGACTCAACTTCTTGAAACTTAGTTGTGCTTTCTGAAGTTGCAGGTGTCTCTATGAATTCTTTAGAACTGAAAGAATATGGTTTGGTCATCATTTGTGAGTCAGACAGTGGGATAACTGCGTGAATCTTCTGTGTTCTGTACACTGTTTGCGACTCATCAAAACACATAAAGCTGTCAAGGAGATATTACATGGTCTTTATATGATGTTTGCAAGCTTGCTTTGGTAGCGAGCATTTTCACAGTACCCCCAAAGGCCATCACATGCACTTTTGACATGCGATGTGACAAAGAAATGCCACTCTGCATCAATATTGAAATCAGTTCTATGCCTGCAGATATTCAGCAAGTTCTTCCAATTTTTATACTGTGCAGCAGATACATCTGAGAAGTAGATTATCTTACTGATGGTTGGTACTGATTCCTTCAGCACTGCAATAAGCTGAGTTTGAAATAGATTGAATGTTTTGATATCTGAAGGCAATTGCGTAAGCACATACCTTCTTTACACACTTTAGTACGTGAAAATCTGGGAGGGTGGTTGACTCGAACAAAAAAAATATACTAAAAGTGTGTAAAGAAGGTATGTGTTTATGCAATTGACTTCAGATATTAAAACTTTGTACAAGGTCTGTCCAGAAAGTAATGAGACTCATTCAATAACAGATGTTTAATTAAAGTTATACTTACATAACATTAAAATTCCTCAAAATAACATCCTTGAACATCAACACACCGCTGCCAGCGGTTCTGCCACGCCGCATATCTTGCCTGGAAGTCGGGAACAGTGATCGCTTTCAAAGCACTCATTGCGTCAGTTTGCATGTTTGTAACAGTCCTAAAATGGTGTTCTTTCAGACTGGACTTCAGCTGGCGAAACAAAAGAAGTCAGCAGGGGCCAAGTCCGGGCTGTAGGGAGGTTGGAGCAGCGTTGCCACGTTGTGTTTCACCAGAAACTCTCTCACTCTCAACAATGCATGGCTCGGCGCACTATTGTGGTGAAGAACCAAAGTGTTACTGATCTCCGGGCAGACGAGCAACTCTGTTCTTCAGCTGTTGAAGCACTTTCACGTAAAATGCAGCGCTGACCGTTTGTCCGGGTGGTACGAACTCCTTATGGACAACACCTTTACAGTCAAAGAAGACAATGAGCTTCGATTTACACATTTGAGCCTTCTTTGGTCGAGGAGACTTTGGAGTGTGCCACTCTGAGCTCTGTCTTTTTGTTTCCGGATCATACTCAAAGACCCATGTTTCATCACCTGTTATCACTTTCTCCAAAAACTCAGGTTCACTCCTCACACGGTCCACAATCTCACGAGAAATTGACACACGGTTGTTCCTGTTCATCGGTCAAAACCTTAGGAACCAATTTGGCGCAAACTTTCCGCATCTGCAATTCTTGCGTGATGATTTCATGCACAATGGATTTCGCGAGTCCCACGTGCTCTGCTACCAATCTAACACTCAGACATCGGTCAGAGTACAAAACCACTTTCACCTTTTCCACACTGTCCGAAGTGTGAGACATTAAAGGGCGCGGCTCATCCTCGACGCTCTCTCTTCCCTCTGTGAACATTTTGTGCCCCAGAAACACTTGTGCTTTTGGTAAAGCATCCTTCCCGTAGGCTTTCTGTATCAAAGCAAGCATTTCGGTCACTGATTTTTCAAATTTAACACAAAACTTTACCGCACATCGCTGTTAGACACTCTTCGGCATTTTGACCATTACGCGACGCTCACACAGCTGTCCACTTGGCAAGCAATCCTCACTCTGTAAAAGCTCAGAGCCAACTGACTAGACATTGATCGTTTACCTAACATACCCCACCACCCGTCACGCCCGGAGACTCCGCTCTCCAGTCCTTCTGATTGGCCAAGGAAAAGTGGTCTCATTACTTCCGGACAAACCTTGTATATTTACGTTAATTTAACAATGAGGATACTTATTTTTATAGTCATAGTACAGATTGCATCAATAGATTAAATGTGTTGTGCTTCAAACACTCTGAAATGAACACATAATTAAGATGTTGAACTGTGCTGTTCTCTCGCTGGAAACATGCCACAAAAGATGGAGGGTAGCCTAAGTGTTAGTTCAATGGTAAAACTATCCCACGTGCTTCATTTTGAAGCTGACAAAGGAATGATTTTCAGCACAGTTGCAGATAAATGATCATATGTAGAGGATTTTAGGAAGGGAGTGTCTGACCCCAGGTCTTAAACAACCCTTAGAAATAGGAAGCTAAGAGATTTGGGCTAGAGTGCCCGATAGGAAAGTGACACAGAAGCGAAGTAAAAAGGGGGAGGAAGACGCCCTTATTTATTACCGGGGGGGGGCAGTACCCGGGGTTCGACAGCTTAACGTGCCCATCCGACGCACGGCGGATATTTAGTGAATTGAGAGTTCGTACCTGCCTGGGATCAAACCTCAGGTCCTTTCCGTGGCAGTCACGAACCACGAACGTTGCCCACTAGGCTACCCGCGGCACTACAGTTGCAGATAATCAGTACTTCTACCTTTAAATTCGCTTTTACATGATCGTAGAACTGCTTCTGCTGGTTTGTAATATATGGGTTTTCAACTTCAAAAGATCTTCGGTGAAATCACCAATCCTTTTTATCAGTTTCCATAGTACATCAATCAATAGATATCCATTTCTTGTAAGTCACACTGTCAATCATTCCATCTTCGAATTTCTGACTGAGCTTATTCTTAAAAGTGTTCACCCCAAGACACTTCTTGCATTCATTCATGTAGCCTCAGATGAGGGTAGGCTAGACTGCACATTATTTTAGCCAGACAGGATTTGTAATCTTTTAAAGTGGTTTCATCACCTAACACAAATTCCTGAGCCATTCAACATTAACTTCATATTCTGGTGAATAGTGCAGACACAAACTGTGATATGAGTCCCATTTTTTTTTCCTGCTAAAATAGTGTTTTTAGGCCTTATCTCGCAAAACTTCGAAAAACCAACCTTATGTGTCATGTGCTGTCTTAAACAAGGGGCATATTTCTTTCAAGTTTGCTAACACTAATCTCTTTTGTAAGTGTATTTTTATGCCATCAACTGGAACTGACACAAAATCTTTCTTCCCTGGAGCATAACTCTGCTAACCTCATCATTGTTATTGGAACAAAACCCAGTGAGTTGGGCTCTTTTCCCCAATGTGGGAACTTTTCTTTAAATTGTTTTAACATCACTAACTCATTTTTATCACTTGCTGAAGTTACAGTTTCCGAAACCTTTTTGAAATAAAAGTTCTCCGAAGAGTTGTTTTAACTGTTTCACACTTTTTTTTCTCTGCATATGATTCTCTTTGAAGTCTTTTTACGTATTAATTGGCGATTCCCTTACAAGTTATAATGATTGGTTTAGAAAATCTAATTACATATCGGGATCAGTGAGTTTTTCATGAGCACTGGTACTTGGTAATGACACCTTTTCAACTTCATGTTGTCTTAATTGTGGATCATCTTTTGCCTTTTTTGAAAGCTTTATCCTACAGCCATCACATATTTTCATTCCCATTTGCACATTCAAACAAGGGAGTTACTTTTCTAAGCTTAACTGATTTAGGGTGACAAATTTCCTTAATGCTGTAAGGGAAATGTGGTTTCTGTGAGATGAAGGGAACACAACTGATTTAGGGTGACAAATTTCCTTAATGCTGTAAGGGAAATGTGGTTTCTGTGAGATGAAGGGAACACCTTGGGACACTAAGTACCCCAATAAAAAAATGGATTTCAAAACAACATTTAATTGAATATTTGCTTAGCAACACATAAAATAAAAACTGAGTAATTAATTATTCATTGTGCATACCCCGGCCGAAACTAATTTATGTGGAGTCCCTTCCAGGTTTAAATTGATTACAACATTTCACAAAAAATACTATCCAGTTTTGTTTTTTTTATCTTCCATTTTCACTGTACAATAAGAGACTGACTTGTTTGTAAAAAAAGTAAGTTTTTAGTACTTTATATGTTCAGTTACTGTTGATAAAAGTACACAGAATGAACAGAGAAGACACTGCACATGTTGTCTGGACAGTGACTTGGAGAAAACTGAGCTCTAAAGGATGCCTTAATAATAGAGCTCCGCACATGATACAAAAATCCCTGACACCTCTACTTAATAGTCAGGATTAAACAGGCAAGTGAATAGCTGACAAGTTCTGACATGCAGTAACTTGCAATAGCAACATCTAACAGGAAGTGACATAACAAGCGTAAATAGGAAGCAGGTATGGGATTATTCTGCATGTTGTGTCTTGAATAATACCAGCATTACTTCATATTTATTACATGTTCCTTTCTGTGGGATGTTGTTCTTGCAAGTTACTGCATGTCAGAACTTTCACTGCTCTTTATCATTACTACATGTAATCTTAAATTCAAAAATATGTTTCTCAAAAACCCATCATTTCTTCATCTTCAAACTTTGCATACCTCTAGCCAACATGTGTAAGACTAACATGTTTTTTTTTTTTTTTTTTGAAAATTTCATAAGGGGTGTTTTAGGAGATTTTCAAAATCAAAAATTTTGAAAATTTGTCAAAAATGTTTTATGCTCCAAAGTGGGTTGTGTTGCATTCAAATTGAAGCCTATAAAAAGAGCTATAGATGAGCCCTCTAGCATCACTACCTGTAGACATTATTATTATTTTGTGAATGGCATTCTTGCAAAATTTGGCATTTTTTGCATTTTTTGAAAATCAGAAATAAAAAAACCACTGACCCAAAAAATCTGAAAATTTAGATTTTTCATATACTTTATAGGTACAAACTGTAAACCAAAGATCATTGAAATCTGAGACATCAAGATCCAAAAATATTTTTTATTCATTGATTTGATATGGAATGACCCTAAAATTCTTAGGATCCTAAGTAAAATCCCTAGGATTTGTGATTTTTGGGGAGGGCCTATAAATGAAACTTGATCCATGTGCAATTATTTTACCTTTTTTTGCATTTTTTTTTTTTTTTTTTTTTTTTTTTTGATTGGAGGTTTAACGACCACCATGAGCAACTCAATGGGCTATAAGCAGTCGCCCGTCCCTAATTTAGGGTCACTGGTTCCAGGGAAGGGAGAGAGCCAGTGCCGTAAGACAAACACAACATCCATGCCTCACCGGGATCCGAACCCGGACCCCTTTCGGACGAATGATCAGAGGCCATCGCTTAGACCACTGCGCCACCGGGGCGGCTGTTTTTTTTTGCATTTCATAAACTCCTCATATAGTACAATACATAGAGTAATTTAGTTAATTCATATAAAATTTATTCATATTTTAGCTCCTCAAAATTGCATTAAAAATCACAAATAGTATGACTGCAAGGTTGACTGTCCACTGAACAAAGACACTGCAAAAATAGTTCCCTTTAAAAACATGGAAAAAATAACTTATTTTTCAAAAAACTTGAGTAAATAAATATTTATTTTAGACGATCCACTGCTGATTATTTTCTTGGCAACTGAAGTTACACATATATTGTGCAAAATATTAGGCTTACTATTTTGCCGACTATAGGGTTATAAATTTAACCACTAGCACTAAAAGAGCTTAATAAATGTAATAACTGATGCTAAAAAGATGTTTAAAAATTCACATTAATTTGTATATATAGTTACATAAAACATTGGGATTTGCCTTTATTTCTCCTTTATTAGTCTTTTTTCTTCTTTTTTTTGGAGGTTAAGCCCATTGAGTCCAAATTCCAAGGTCTGTGCTGGAAGTCTGGGCATAAGTCGTGGCATGTATGTACTTTTTCAGCAGTACGAGCAGCCACTGAGGAAAAGTATTTACATTTGTAACAGAAATAGGTAGTCAGGTCTAAACCTTATCTCTGGGAAGAATTTCTATGACAAATTGCACTTTGCTCAGTATTGCACTCCATTTATTACTGAGGACTCTTGCTAATCCGGCCTCCGACTGTAACGTAAAAGAGGCAGGGGATGAAATCTTGCATTCGGAGAATGCAAGATTTCATCTGTGCTGTATTACAATTGCATGGTTCTTTTACTGCATATAATACGTACACATTATACTTTACTGTACTGATACGAAAATATCACTGTTGTAAACAAGACTGTATAGTACGTACTGATAATGTTCTTTTACCATTATCATATGCTTGTCTCTTATTTGTTTTTATAAATACATATGTACTACATATATAAACTTGTAACATTAAGTTTAATGAAGAATAAAGCTAAATTTTTATGCACTCTCAGTAATCCAGCACTTTGTGCAAGGAATGGCCGGATTAGCAAGAGTCTAATGCAGTTCAGTAGAGCTGTTTTGTTTCTCCAGAGGAAGAGCCTTGCGTTGTTTGCAACAAGTGGCAAAATACGTGCAGACATGCAAACCTTCAAAATCGAAAGATTTTTATAGCTCATAAAATCACACGAGCCCCCCCCCCCTTTTTTTTTTGACATTTTCCAGACGTAGGAACAGTTTTCCAGAAGTAGTATTATTGGTCCACCAAAAGTTCTGGAGAAAAAAAAAAGAAAAAAAAAAACAGTGCAAAAAATCAACACCCTCTCTTCCTATTACAATGCGTTTTCAGGTAAGTAGATTCTGCAAGAAAATGAAAACGTAAAATAGCCCACATGTTTTTTTAGAAATAAAATAGCGGCCAACTGTTGTTTTTCATTTCTTCTTTAGGTTGTGCATGAAGGTGAAGGTGACAGAAAGCATCGTACTAACATTGCCTTTTGTTACAAGGCGAGGCTAACTGTAACTGCTCCCTTTTGTCGTTAAGTGAATTCCCCGCAGCTCAACTATTTATCATCACTTAAAATGTGTGCGGCTCTGTTGAGGCGAGGGGTTCGAAGACTGAACTACAAGAGAAGGCAGGGCAGCTTCAATCTGTCAATCAATTACTGACCCTCCCCAGCATTCCAGTGCAGGTGAGCTCTTAGCCGAAGGAGTTCTATGACAATTGGACTGGGAGAAATTTTTTCCCACTCGTCTCAGATGATTGGTCAGAAGTCAGCGCTTAGACCACTGCGCCATTGGGGTGGCTTTCTTCTTGCAGATAGGAGAGGAAAAGTATGAAACTGATCAGTGGCGTATCTTGGGTTCGAGACCTGGGCTATCTCACCCCCACCTTTCCCCCAGCACTGTTTCTTAAAAATTGCAAAGTTTATTTTTTAATTGTTAAGTAATAGAAGTAACTTTTTTTCTAAATTTTAGGTAAATGCTATTGCTAACATGATACCAAATAATTATGAGGATTAGGATTTGAGCACTTATTTGTACACGAACTCCATTCTTCTTTCCTTATGTGTGAACTTGAGTGTTACGTTTTCACAAAAATGTTTCTTCCGAGTACTTTTTCTTGTTTAAAAAGAATGTTTTTTCTCTATTAACAAACCAGCCAAGTTGCTCGAATGTGCATGTCCTTGTGTGGCTCTAAGATATATCTTGATTCTTTTTAATACAGGAAAACTTCTTTCGGCAGTTGCAGTTGTTGATGAACAGTTTAATATTAGATCCGTTAATTTGTACACCTCAATAAACACTGTCCAATTATTCAACTTTATGTAACAAGTAATATCTCTTACTGATTTGTTTCGTATTCATCAAGGGAATTAAACACCTTCAGTTCATTTTTTAATCTAGCTGTATCAAAATTTGGAGCATAGAGTTCTTTAAGCTCTGATAGTAGATGTTCAGGGAAGCTTTCACAAAATGTATCAAAACAGTTTGAATCCAATAAAACCATGAATTTAAGATATAATATCACTGATTTTAATTCATTGACACTTCACACAAACTGAAACAACTCTTGCGAAATACGTGCTGGAAGCATGGAGGGACTGAGGTAGTCCGAAGTCTTCGTTTTTTCAGGACGAACCCTTGGCCAAAGCAATATCCACTCACAAGCTCCGTAGCTCATTCATGTTGTCATGGAAACGCTAGCAGAAGATAGTATTAAAGCTCTTCACATCAGAACAGCGGTCTATCGAAGACCTACTTGTGTTACATTGATGCCGTTGATCATCACTAGCCAGACTGATTCTCATAATCAAAAGAAGCAAATCTGCTCACATTTTTTTGGGGCCGAAAGCATTGACATACCATAATACCATTGATAATTGACTTTTATTTGTATATATTTAATTAACTTTTGTTTAGGCTTTGCAGCTAGCCTCGAATATACGCCACTGAAACTGAGGGTTGTAATGCCACCTAACATCAACGCAGAATGAAAAAGATTTCACAGGTAGTTCGAAATCATGGTGGTTGATGGAATTTTAACCATCCTAACGACTAATTCTTGGTGAAAATCAGGGGAATTCGATGTGCATCTGGAGGGCAGGAGGAAAGGCTGAAAATCCAGTCTCCCGCCTAAATCCGGAGAGTTGGCAAGTGTGATTACAATGTATGAAAGTCTGAATCAGCCACAATTCCTACAGTTCAGGTCCACGCTATGCCGGACTTTTTAAATTAAGTACAGCGCAGACCAGTCACCTCTTCAGGAAACATGGACATGGCCTTGGAGCAATAATCAAACCCACACATCCCACTTTCCATTTGAACATGCAACCATTACACCATCCACTAGAACAAATTTCTAAGAAACTGCAGCTTACAAATCAGAATGAACTTCAGTAAACGGGAAACAGTTAAATAAGATACTTCTGTGCCTAAAATGTGTTGCTTGTATGTTTGTCATGTACTTCAGAATATTCATTCTTAATTAGTTTCTGCCATATATCTGAAAAACTGGTGATTTCTGACCTGGGTCAGACTGGTTGACACTAAGATTATAATAACTCAAATTAGAAGGTTGGCTTACCCAGCACAGACAATAAATAAATCACACAGAAATAATACCACCACCATAATTATCCTTATTTTGGGGCTGTTTAAATTATCTGCTGACATTTCATGTCACCTGACATCCCTTTAGGTCACATTATCGATGCTGTACTGATGACATTTCATGTCCCTTGACATCCCTTATGCTGTATTGATGTTAGTTGTTCTAGAACTTTCCGGCACAACTAATGGCTAATGGTGTTAGTTGTTCTAGAACTGTTTTAGAGTTACTAATGATTATTAGAAACAACTATTGATGCTAGTTGTTTTAGGGTTCTAGAACAACTAGCATCATCAGTTGTTCTAGAAGGCTCAAGAACAACTAACATCAATACAATGTCAATAATGTGACCACAAGGACATCACAGGATATGAAACATCTGCAGGTAATTTAAACACCCCAGAGATAGGGAATAACTATGGTTGTAGTATTTCTGTGTGAATTGTATTTATTGACACTATAACAAGGCACTGAATGCTTTGATTAGTATGAATCTGAAATTTGTTAAAATTACTAAGCTTCAGCTGATTGGAAATTCATTATCCTGAATAGTGGTAAATGTAGCATATTTCAGCGGAGATTGGAAGATACTAGTTCAATTCCCGATCTAAAATAATTCATTTTTGTTTGTTTGTTCTGGAATTTTACCACCATGAGCAACTCAATGGGTTATAAGCAGTCCCTAACTTAGGGACTATGGTCCCATGAAAAGGATGGAGTCAGCACAATCAGATGAACACACCACCCATACTTTACATGGGACTGAACTCGGGCCCATTTCAGATGAATGGTCAGAGTCCATCACTGGGGCTCTACCATTACAATATTTTTCAAGCATTCTGAGATAGCCAGATAAGAAACAGGGAAACCATGCACTTCTATTTACCAAAAAGAATACACTCAAAAAGTAGCTTATCTCAAACTCCAACAGAACACCTGGTAGTTAAATGACCATCAATCACTACATTATTACAGCCACAAACTGCTCAACTGGAGAAGGTTTAAGAATAGTTTGTTTTAAATCAATTTCAATGTAGTGAAGTTTTGCCTGACGTACCATAAACCACATAAACACACACCCTTACACATCTCAAAAATCTATGATGTCTTTGCTCCATAAAATTTAAGTCAATCTACAGGTATCAAGGATATTTAAAGGAAAATTTAAGTTTGCCCTTTGCAATCCTGCCAGCACGAAAAGAAAAAAGCCAAGAATGCCTAGAGTTTCTGCTATGCTGATCAAGTCCTGACAGGCCATATGAAAGTTTTAGAACGGGCGAGTTTTTTTATTGGAGGTTTTATGATTATAGTGAGCAACTCAATGGGCTATAAACAGTCACCCATCTCTAATTTAGGGCCACTGGTTCAAGGGAAGGGAGAGAGCCAGTGCCATAAGACAAACACAACATCCATGCCTCACTGGGATTCAAACCCCGCCCTTCTGGGACGAATGGTCAGAATCCATCGCTTAAACCACTGCACCACCAGGGCGGCAGGCGACAGTTTCAAGTATATAAGCAGATCACATGTTCCGCCTAATGAGAATATTTAATGTTTTTCCGCTTGAGTACAAATTGTAAACACAAGACATTTACTCATGTTCTTCAATATGCTAAAATGTATTCTTGCGACCAATGTGCTTCTTAAGGGTTCAGATATCATCCAACAACAAGACGGCCAATTACCTGATATATGGCACACCCTAACTGCTTCAGATTAGGTCAACTGTAAAATCTTAAGATCTTACAATTAAAATGAGCTGTAAAAACTGATGCTAATTACTAACAATTTTTCTTGGTAGTTAATGAACACAGAAGTTACAAGACCATACCTAACCTTGTCACTAATTCAGCCACAATTCAGAAAAATCTGTATTTATCCATTTCATCAAAACTGGTATACATGCAATTATTTTCCCAGAACTCAACACCAGTGTTTATACAATGACCCCTTTAAAATCTGACATGACGAAAGTAGCTGTAAATCAAATAAATCTTTCACCTAGAGCACAAACTAAGATAGCATGGCAAAAACGATATTCCATTTTCTCAGAACAGCTGCTTAATAAAATTATTCCTCATTGAATCAACAGAAATAACTTTAGAACTTTCGACATAATGCAAGAAGGTACATATCTTGGCAAATGTTCAAAAAGAATCAGGATATACCAGCATTTAGGTGGAATAAAAGAATCAGTCACCTTTTGAACAAGTTCCTCATACTTCTTACAGGGCACCAGATCAGTTTTGTAATGATTTTTTTTATTTTTACAAAGCTGTGTACCCATTGAAAGCAAACAAATTGAAGGTGTTTAATATATAAATAGCAGGTATGGTCACAGATATACTTTATGTTGGCCACACAGATCAGCAAAAACAACTAATACGAAACAGAGTTAATGAGAGCAGCATCTATGGAGCAAGTTGCTTTTTAAAATAGTTATCAGCTATACTCATCTCTTGACTTGGTGGTCAATATAAAACCACTCTGTACATGAAATTCACAAAATATGTGTTAATCCAGTAGTACAATATTCTTACAAAAATAGACATTGAGAACAAACACTATGGCACCAACTCAAACTACTACGGAACCTACAAACCACGCCTTAGTTTACTCAATCCATAGCCATTAGCAAAAAAGGGAAAGATTTTATAATTCCAAAATATAGATTTTCTCATAAATTTATTTATATGAGTATCCCTACTTTGTTATGGTGGGAAGAAAGAAGGAGGGAGGGCATTTTTGTACAATTTTACACAATCTACTCAAAATGCCCCATTTAGTTAAGCTCTATGTCCCTGATCCATTAGTAAGAACTGGAAGGATGCACTGATTAAGCACTTTTAAGACATAAAGACAAATTCCTCTTGAAAATTGTACTGTTTCTTCCAAATGCTCTTCCACAAAGTTTATGCATATATATTGGTTTCTTCTTCAATGAGGCCCTTGACTGATGATATTTATTGTCTAAGGTAATCAATGTTTACCTTCAACAACAGACATCAAACAAGGGCCATGTCAAAGAAATCAATAGGCTGATAAAATTTGGTTTGAAAGCATTTCAAAGAAACAGCACAATTTTCAATGGCAATTTACCATTATGCCTTAAAAGAGAAGTGTTTAATCAATACATCTTTTCAGTTCTTACTTATGGGTCAGATGGATCTTAACAAGGCATTCTGAGACAGCAACTTACTGAAAGATGTATGGAGAGGTGCATGCTTGGTGTAACCAGATACCATAAGAACTCGAAAACGATGGGAGATCACGTGACCAAGGTAAAATCCCTGAAATGGCAATGGGCTGGACATATGGTAGAAAAACTGACCAATGTTGGGCAATTGAAATACTAGACTGCATTCCAAGGAACAGGAAAAGTGCTTAGAAGACCGCTTGGAGGATAGGTAGATGAAATCCAAAAGCATGTTGAAGTGACAGGCTGAAGATTAAGTTGTGGAAGAAACTTGGGGAGAGCTTATGCAATGGATTGATGATTAACTCAGAAAAAAATAACATGTGGTGCCTTGAATGATAGGAAAGAGGGTATCAAGTTAAATGACATCACTATAATATTTTAACATATGCTAATGACACTGTTATTGTTGGCTTTCTCCCATGAAATTATGCAAATCCAGATTTGTAAAAACCAAGTAAAAAAATGAAAAAATGGTACTCACATTAAATGCCACGGTGGTAATGCACACCTTTAAAATACTAATGAACATCATTGTGCAAAGATTGCATATTTGAATAAACAGACTGTCTTTGGTATCCATGAAAATACTTCTTTGATGATACTAATGAAACAAAAATCAGAAATAGAACTGTGAAGGCCACAACTACACTACACCACATAAAAAAGGTACTTTGATAATAGAAGCTAACCCCTACAACTTCCAAATCAAGATCTCGTTAAATTCAATCTATTCTGCTCTACAAGTAAGAATATAGGTAGAGAAACACAATACGGTGGGGGAAAAAAAAAGACTTTTCAAGGTGGTGCCTTTGGAGGAAGTTAAAAATTCACAGCACAATTAAAACACCGAAAAAAATAAAGGCTGTTATGACCACTCAAGCCTTAAAAAACACAAACTAAAATTGGCTTATTGGAGATGCATTCTGAAGGGTGAGAAATTTGAGACACTAAATCAAATTTGGTCAACAAGAAAAAGAGGATCACTGAACAACCTGAAAACATCTGGGTTCAACTCAGCATGGTGAGAATGATTCACACCATAAAAGTCCATGGCAGCCACCTTACTTTTTCAGATATATCATGGAAAGAATTATTCAAATACAAAAACAGATTTTGTTTGCTGCTATTTCATGCACAAGAGAGACACTGAAGACAATGTCTACTAGCACTATCACATATGGTACATGAACTGATACTCACATTTGGGCTCACGGTAAGTAACCCCTGATTTGTCAGTCATCATGAATGAAGCAAAAACTGCCACAAAATATATATATAAATGATATAAAAGATAACTGAAATACTAACCACCCTAATCAAAACACACACACACACACGAAGCTAAGTATTAAAAAAAATTCACTTCATCTCCCAGAATAAAATCATTACTTAAGAAATTGATATGTGATTCTAATCACACTTATCAAAAACTACAGTGAAGAAAATGAAACTTTGTTTTAATGTCTCTTACATATGTAATGGATTTTACAATGAAAAATGATACTTCACACCTGTGCCCCACTTTTTTCCCAAATTGTTTGAGAGTTCAGTTAAACAGCTACATCAAGTAACTTACAAATAATAAGAACATCACCCTGCTTTGTAGAGGATATGTTACATAATCAGTTATTTTACACAATTTAGAGAATCAGGAAGTGCGATATCAAAAAATTATGACAGGTCCTCAAAAACTTGACTTGCATACTCAAACACACAGAACTTTAGCACCAACATTACATCTACAGTCCTTCTGAACATACTGTCATATGCAGGCATTTCGTGAAACACAAAAAGAGGCTGACGTCAAAATTTAATGAACATAAAATCACGTACAAGGCCTTTTAAAAGCAGTAGACATGATCTTAAGCACAAAATACAGTAAACACAAACCGCTTTAACAAATCCCTATAAACCCACATTTGCCATTATCATATGTCCAACCTCAATTTTTTTTACTACTGATACATATTCTCAATTTCATATGTTGAAGTTTGACACGCGGATGTTAACTCCATTCTGACATACCAAGACTCCTACGGTGTTAAACTGTAAAAACACAAAAATCGAAAAGGTGGACAACAACGAATTTGTCAAATTTTGTACTACCGTAGAACTGTAGGAAATACACTCGCTTAAATTAAGGTCCATACTTGTGACTGATAAATATGTAAAGAGAGTTGAAATTTTATTCAAATCGACCCATACGTTTTGGCAGGATGGCCGACAACGTAGACGACACCCAGCTATTCAAAACCTGGGGGAAAAAAATTCCAGATTAAATAATAACAACCAAAGCCACAGAACAGTTATTGAATATTTCCTTAATACCTACGACATAAGCTGAACTTAAACATCAGACGATAAATCAGTTACAAAATGCTCCACAAAATTTTTATACTCTCTTATGAACATAAACTAACCAGCTGTATACGAAATTGCTGATGTTGCCAGTTCGACAAATTCATAGTAGACAATTTCAGCTATGACATAATACGTACGTTCAATAAACTTATCCATCCCTATCCGCTATGAGCGCTAATCCTTCTGTTAGGAGCAGACGCACGGGCGATGGTAGAGATGAGAAGAACCAAGGCGGGACCAAGAAGGTTAGAATATGACTGATTCATGGCCGTTCGCTGGGGTAAGTAAAAGGTGAACTTGCCCCTCCGGGTTCAGGCCACTGTAACAGGGTGAAAATCACGAAAAAGTCCCGAAATCAGAAAAGGGACACGAAAGTCACGAAAAAGTAATTCGAATTTCATTCAAAGATCAAAGGTCAAGATTTGTGTGTGTGTGTGTGTTTGGGGCAGTGTGTCAGTTTTAGTGGAAAATTATCTTGAGCTGATTTTACTAGCATTGGGGAAAATTCTCCAGAGCTGATTTGGCAGCTCTGGAGAATTTAAGTTTTTTCGTGAGAGTCCAAAAAGAAGATGTCTTATTCCAAGTGTGCCATTACTGTGTGAAACCAGCTGCACTGCAAAATATAAACGTATTAGAGTGTTTCTCAATAACTTTGAAAAGATTTTTGATCAGTTATGCATACTGGCCAGTACAGCCTCGGGTAAAACACGCCAAGAAGCTCATCAGTTGGAATTTGCTTCGAGTACAGCAACATTTCTCGTCTGTCTGTTTATAATTTCGACCTATTCAGCACGACTTTAATCTGTAACATAAGCTCTCCAATTCTATAAAGATACCTAAGCAAAAAAAATATACAAATATAATTTTGACTCACACCTAGTACAACATAGAAAAGGTTATGTATCTACCTGTGTGAGTAAAAGGAGAAAAGAAAAAAAAATAAAATAAAACAACTGAATGTAGAAGGTGTCGAGAATACTGAGCCTTGGCTTTATCAAGGACCGGCAAAAACTCTGCATTTTCTCACTTCCACAAAGACCTAGTTGGAAATGGGTTTCTGCAAGGCCATAGATGCAAGTAACATTCCCACCTAAAATAGTTTAAAATATATATATATATATAAGTCATGTCCTCCGTAGAGTAGCATGACCTAGCACTAGTTAACAATTTCGCTTGCATCCATTAACCTTCATGGCCCGACCCATGCTCTTCATCTGTTACTATTAAACAGAGAGAAGAAGATTAAAGAGAACTCAAGCTGTGAGAGTGACATAATAAATAGAAATGATTTTCAGCTATAACGAAATTCCAAGTTCGTTTGAGAGAGAATTTAAACCTGAAAAACAAATTTTACATTGCAATTAAAAAAGGAAATGTTAATTTATAACGAACAGATTTTTGAAAGAAAACTTGAGTCTAAAACCCCCTACTCTACAACTTATGACAGCACGAAAACGAGAATAAGTTAAAGATAATAATTAACTAAAGAAAACTTTGTGAAAGTTATATACCTTAAACAGTTAGTTGCAATATGTACAAAGTATTTCAGCAGTGCTTTAAGTGCATAATTAATTAGTTATTAAGAACTTAACTACTTTGAAAAAACAGCGCATAGACAGCGCATAGAAAAGGAACAAGCTTAGCCATCTTCTGTTCCTAGGTACCACAAAAGACGCTCAAAGTTACAAAGAAAAGTAAGAGTTAAAACCCGCATAAATGTTAACAGACAAACCAATGCTTAAAAGCTGAAAAGCTAAAAAAATACAGAGAAAAGGTACATGAAGTACTAACATTGAACTTATAAAACCTAGAGCCCAAAAACAAGGAAGAGAGCTTACCTCTTGTGTTACAAAAACTTTTCTCCTCACAAGAGGAGAACATGGCTGACCTCTTCCGCCACTCCCTAGACGCTGGGGGGCAGTGAGGGTGGGGCTGATGGCCTCCTCATACAGCAAGAAACCAACGCGCGGAGATTTTAACCAGAGAAAAAAATATAAACTTAAGACTGTGGATCTGTATGATCAGAATGAGCAGAATTAACTCTCCAGAATACATGAGAAATATTATAAAATACACGAGCAGTTTATTTAATAATCTTTGCATGTATTAAATCACCTTAGTGAGCTTCTATAGATTAATCAGAATCTTATTAATTTTAATGTTGGTTTTACTATTTTTAGTATAGCTATCCTAGTGATGAATAACTAGTTTTCTTTTTTATTTGTTTTTATTTTCTTTTATAAACAGATTTTTAAGCTTTTTTTTTTTTTTGTGATTTTGTTTATATTATTTAATTTTTTTGTTTTAATAGGACCGTCATATCCATAGCACTAAGGTTCCTTTAGGTAGTTAATAGGCATCCTCTAGCCAACTTCCTTACGGCTTTGATTGGTCAGAATCATATTATTAACTGTGTAGAAAATTAAAGCAGATCTGCCAACCTTACTCTATTATTCAGAATAATTTTTCTTAAAGTTCTTTTGATGAAAGAAGAAGGAATTTCGTTCTCTAGAAAACTTTCTAATAGTATATTAATGTGGTAATTGAAGTCCAAATTGTTGCTGCAAATTCTTGAAATCCTTAGGACCTGAGAAATTAGTACATTCTCAATTACTTTGGTTGAAATGTTATTATTCCAGTGTAGATATTTAATTACTTTGAAAGGAAAATTAGCTCTTTTATCAAAGAGGCTAATAGATGGGTTACCTCTGTTGAGCTTAATGCTTAAGTCTAGGAACTCAAGTTCCTGATTACTGTGGTTGGTTTTACATAAGTTAAGAGAGCTAGGATAGATATTATCAAAATCACTCTCTATAACTTCGGAATTATTGATACACAGCAGATCATCAATATATCTAAAAGTGTAAAGGTAGTTATCTGAGCAGGTGGGGTGATTTTTAATGAATTTATATTCCTTAAAGAACAGGAATAGATTAGCGATATTCGTGGACGTTGATGTTCCCATTGGAATACCGTTCACTTGCTTATAGAGAGTATTATTATATAAGATATGGTTGTTTTTTATGCAGCAATTGAGATAAGAGTTCCAAGTTCCTACATCAACAAATTGGTTAAGTTTAAATTCTGCATACAGCTCTTTAAAGGTAGTGATTATATCTGATAGAGGCAGAGCTATTCAGTTTGATGTAACGAAAGTGCATGATCATGTCCATGGCCACAGACAAAAAGCAGAACAACAATTCCAGGAATTTTTTTTCGAAAGTCGAACTGGCAGAAAAATTGGACATTCAGCTAACCCTTCCCAGACAGTTTGGCCGACAAAAATTCCGTTCCAATGTTAATTGGTGTCTCAACAATAGAAGAATATTTTCGTAGATCAGTCTATGTACCATATTTAAACTCCATCATATCATCATTGGAAAGCCTATTTACTGCTGAAAATTTGCAAACTTTTAGCCTCTTTTCACTTCATTCATTACGAATGGCGAAGCTTACAAAGGAAGAATTCATGAAGCATCTTGCAAAGATCATTAAGCTGTATGAAATTGAGAACTTAGAAGCTGAAGTTGTCACTTGGTTTGAAATGTGGTCAGGAAGGAAGAAACAAGATGATGGGTGTGAAGACGGACTTCAAGGCTTGCTCAAACAAATTGATCTATTTCCTTCTGTTCGACAGGCTATGAGGATGTAGCAGACACGTGACTCTCAGCATGGCAAAGAGCCTTAGTAACGTAAGTGAAGGACAACCAGCCCCGTTGAAATGATGACATCTTACTTTGAAACTTTAACTTCCGAGTACAAAATGCGGTATTTGGAAAAAATTAAAGAGATTGAAGGAAAATATCCTTATGTGCTGAATGCAAGTATCTTCGAAGGTGATACGAAAAGTTTTCCGAAAGTGCAAATAGTAAATATTTTCGATTACTTTTTTTTCTTTTTCTTTTTTTTTTTTGATTGGAGGTTTAACGACCACCGTAAGCAACTCAATGGGCTATAAGCAGTCACCCGTCCCTAATTTAGGGTCACTGGTTCCAGGGAAGGGAGAGAGCCAGTGCCGTAAGACAAACACAATATCCATACCTCACGGGATTCGAACCTGGACCCCTTTCGGACAAATGGTCAGAGGCCATCGCTTAGACCACTGCGCCAGGGGCGGCTTCGATTACTTCGTCTTTGGTCGAAGTGCCTTAACCGCAGAACAATTCGAGGCGTATAAAAGTTTCAAAGCATATAACAATTTCTCGTCATCGGTATTCTTTTACAGGGTGATTAAGTACGATCACAAATTCGTGAGTAATCAGTAATTTATGAAGAAAATATGTACGCTGCCTCAGTGGCGGCCCGTCAGATGAGGCAAGTGAGGCGCCGCCTCACCTGAAATTCCGCAAAGTGAAAGAAAAAAAAAACCTTCTGTCCGTAACAAAGGTATAAGAACTTTGCAGGATAAATGAAACACTGAAATTCACATTGTGATTCATGAATTAGGTTAAAGAAAGGCTTTCGAGAAGAGGAATGAATCATTATTTTTGCAAAGCAGCTGCATGTTTTAAGCGCTGAGAGGCGACCGGCTGAATCGTCTCGATGAGAAGTCGGTTTTGGGAACTGGGGATCAGAGAAGAGCCCTACAGACTGAACCCCCCACCCCCACGGTCCGAGGTCTACCTAAAGAGGTGCCGGACTTCCAGTAAGAGAAAGGAAATTTCTGAGGCGACCCTCCATTTCGCTTAAACTGGAATCGCATCTCCGCTGTTATTGGAGAACCCAAGGATTGTGTATCCAATGGGCGCGGGAAAATGAGCAGATGACCCTTGTGAAAAGTGGTTTCACAGGCGATGACGCCGTTCGCCTCTATAAGCTTTGGAGTACGAAGATTTCTACGTAGCTTTAACTATTCGTCAGAGTGTATTTGAATCTAACTTTTTGTAGTGTGTTTTCAATCCTCTCTTCTGCGGGTGTTTGCTAGTTCATAGTAATGTTGAGTTTTTCTTTTTTTATTTTGTTATTGTTACTAAACAGCATATTTTGATTTTTGTTGGAAAATATGAATGGCCCAACAAACGACGTGATTTGTGTTCTGGAAGAAATTCCTTTTAAACACTGGAAAGATTATGATAACAAGGATGTTCTCATATCTGGAAGACCGACACCTATAATAAGTTCAATATCTAAAGATAAGAAGTGCGGCAAATCGTTTTTTAGGTCTTTCAATAAATCATAGTACGAGATTTTTCCCTGGCTTTCTGGTGCTATTACAAGCAAACTCTCTTTTGCTGGCCATGTTTACTTTTGAGCAATAAGAAAAATGGGTGGAATACAACGGGTTATTTTGATCTAAAAACTTTTCTCGTAGTGCAAAATTGCACGAAAGCTCTAAAGAGCATAGAACTAACCACGTAGGTCTAAAACGAATGGAAGAAAACAAACACTATTTCTGATATGCTCAAAGAAAATTGCTGCTCTTCGTGAAGTCAAGTTTAATGAAAAGGTCAGACTAAATAGGCTTTTATGGAACATATAATCGATTTAGTTGTCGTTCTAAGCAAGCAAGAACTGCCTTTTCGAGGACATGATGAAACTATTTCCTCATTAAATAAAGGCAATTTCAAGGAAATGTTCCAAATGTTACTTCATAGGAGCATCCGAGAATTAAAAGCACATTTTGAAGAAATACGAAGCTTCTTTTCTGGACAATCTAAAACGATACAGAATGATTTAATGGAGTGTATTCATGAATATATAAAAGTCCAAATAAATACCAGATTTGAAGATATGGGAAAGCTCGAGTTTCTGCAGCTAGTTGACAGCTCAAAATACCATAGTTATTCAGAGTCATTTCCATCCAGTGCCCTTAACACTCAAAAAAATTTATCCAAACATTTTTACAGACACACAACGACTAAAAAACGAATTAGATTTTTTATATAATGATCACAACTTCAGGGAACTCAGTTTTCAGAAAACCTTGAAAACAATGAAAGAAAACGAGCTGAAAGATGTGTTACCAGAAGCCTACAAATGATTTTCTCTTGTATTGACACTGGCGTCAACAAGTTCTTCTGCTGAAAGGAATTTTTTCTTGTTTGAAGAGAATTAAGACTTACCTCCGTAATACAACGGCACAAGATCGTTTGTCTTCACTCGCTAAAATTTCAATCGAGAAAGAATTGCTGAACCATCTAATGTCTACTCAACCATTTTATGATCTGATCATAGACAAATTTGCAGCCAAAAAGGATCGCAGAATTGAACTTATTTATAAAAAATAAACTGAAAGCATTGTGTTCGAGCCCAAAGCAAATTAATTTCGTATTCCTCTGTTTTTAATTCCAGGTTTAAATTATTTTATACTTTTTTTATATAGAAATGTACTTCCTTAGCTTGACTTCTCCTGTACATAGTTATCACGAGCCTGGACTTCAGTTTGTGACCCGTGCTAAATGCACCTTCACTAATATGCCAATCGAACTGTGACTTTTATTCAAGCTCAAGAAACACTTCGTGAGAAAAAAATTATATTCAAATGATTTACTTTGAATTTTTTAAGAAGTGGATCTCCGATTGGCGTTGGGATGTGAGTGACGCATTGACTAGCTAAAGAAACCGCGCAAATTGCGTATTTTCGCTCAAGTGTATTACATAAAAGAATACTGGTGAAATATTTCTTTCTTTGTTGTAAAATTATCGAATAATTGTCTTCATAAAAATATTGTTGCAAAAGTAGCGTATATTACACACACACATATATAGAGAGGTATATGTACATTTTTTCTCTAAAATTTTTGGATTTTTTCGTGAAGAAAGACTCCCCACGCCGTGTTTCATATATTTCTATAATTTTATTCCATTACTGTTGAATAATATTTGTATATAAGGGCTAAATTCCGAATCTCGGCGGATTTTAATGATTCAGCCGACTCGAACCCAGGACTTCAAAGATATCTAATGGGGGATACTGCCTTTGACATGAAACTTTTTGAAGGGGGGGTTCTGCGCTTCTGCTGTATAACTGTGCATAAGTGCATATAACAATTTTGGGGGGGGGCGCTTCAACAAATATTTTCCTATTGGTACGTACGCACATCTTGAATATTAATACAAAATGAAGCTAATTTAATAAAATGAAGAAAATGCAATAAATTATAGTTGTTTTAATAAAAATTTAATAAAGCAACTTCTTTGGCCGCTTTGCTTTACTTTCTCTTCTATTATCAAGAAATTATATTGCTTTCCGAGTTATATAAAAATCAAAGAATTTAAATAGGGAAATTATCTATAAAACGTACTTAGAAAAAGCTGTCTCGCCTAATAAGGGGGGTGCAAACCACGACCCCCCTGCTACGCCACTGATATATATATATATATATATATATATATATATTCGTATAACGTTATACGAATTTATATATTTTTCAATAACATATGTTTTACTGTTTTACATTTACATCAAGACCGTTCGCCTCACCAGCATTTTACACCACGAGCCGCCACTGCGCTGCCTTGATAAGTAAGATTATCTTCCCTTCCAGGTGAGGGGACCTGAGTAAAAAAAGATAGGTTCTCTTTATTTTCAGGAATCGCTGATTTTGGATAAAACTCACACTTGAAAGGTTTTATGCTGTTTTGAGAGTTTAATTCTTCAACAAAAAGTGTCTTTCTAAGCTCTGAAAAGCGATATCCAAGCCTTAGAAAAATGAGCAAAATCTTTTTTTTTTTTTTTTTCGTAAAATTGTGGTGAAAAAAAAATAATCTTGATGGAATTTGTGCCCTATAATCTATTTTTCCGTAAATTAATTTAGCAGCATAACACTGGCCTGTAAACAGACCTGGACAACAAAAATTATTTTATTTGGACAATAATTTTAGCCATTATTTGCATTTTTCCGCAAAAGTATGCTTCAGCTCCAGCTTCCAGGTAAAAACCAGGTGTACTAAAAATAAAATCAACGGTAGTTTGCAGAGGAAATATCATATAGAGCAAAGTGATAAACTAAAAATCCCTAACCCCCAACACCGACAGTGGGAAGCGATTTCCCTTCGTTTGGCATATAAGCTAATTTTTTCGGTACTGCCTTTAGAGACAGCAGCTAATAGCCTGAAAAAGAGTTACGGTCTTGATTTCCTCTATTACTACAATTCACAATGGCACAAAATCTAGGCATTTTGGCTTCAATTTTTTATAAACACCGACCGCGAATGATTGCATATTACACACTAAGTGCAGGACAGCCAGCTATGCTTGTCCTTCAGGAACTTGCAGGGACTGTTGGCCGCCCCGGTGGCGCAGTGGTCGAAGCGATGGCCTCTGATCATTCGTCCGTAAGGGGTCCGGGTTCGAATTCCGGTGAGGCATGGATGTTGTGTTTGTTTTACGGCACTGGCTCTCTCCTTCCCTGGAACCAGTGACCCTAAATTAGGGACGGGCGACTGCTTATAGCCCATTGAGTTGCTCACGGTGGTCGTTAAACCTCCAATCAATCAAATCAAATCAAATCAAATCAGGGACTGTTGCCACTTCACTGAAACTTCTCGATGACGTCATGTGCTACATCCTCATTCTTATTGCTCTAACATTACCAGTAATAACCTGCACAGTTGATAGGTCCTTCAGCACTATGAGAAGAGTAAAAACCTGGTTAAGGTCAACAATGGTAGATAAACGTTTATCTGGACTGTGCGTGATGAGTGTTCATCGAGAAAAATGTTTTGAGAATAAACATAAACTCATTCAAAATGTGATTGATAGATTTGGACAAAGCACAAGACGTTTGCAGTTTTTATTCCACAGTAGCTCTTCTAAAGTGCAAGAAACAGAAAATTGAAGACGGTATAAAAAGATCAATGTCTACCAACAAGAAAAAAGGGGGAGTACAATTGTTTTATGTAACCCCAACTTTATGTTTTCATACAAAAAGACTGTATTAAGTTGACTATTAAATTTAGCAAGAAGTCTGCAGTAAGGTTAAACGTTTGACTCAGATATGAATAATTTTTTTTTTGATTGGAGGTTTAACGACCACCGTGAGCAACTCAATGGGCTATAAGCAGTCGCCCGTCCCTAATTTAGGGTCACTGGTTCCAGGGAAGGGAGAGAGCCAGTGCCGTAAGACAAACACAACATCCATGCCTGACCGGGATTCGAACCCGGACCCCTTACGGACGAATGATCAGAGGCCAACGCCTTAGACCACTGCGCCACCGGGGCGGCAGATATGAATAATTAGTGGCCAGTAAGTTGCACATGCAATCCAGAGCATGAAGCTGGGAAAAGCTCCTGGAGAAGATGGAATTACTGTAGACATCATACAAGAAGTAAGTGGAGAAATCGAAACAGTACTCGCCCAAATTTTCACTCGATGCCTTAACGAAGGGAAGATTCCTGAGGATTGGAACAACGCTACAATAATCCTGCTACATAAAAAAGGTGATATTGAGGATCTCAGGAACTACAGACCTATCAGCCTCCTATCAGTGGTTTATAAAATCTTCACTAAAGTTCTTTCACACCGCTTGAAGGTAACACTGGACATAGCTCAACCGAGAGAACAAGCTGGATTCAGGAGTGGCTACAGCACAATAGATCATATCCACGTACTGAGAGAACTAATTGAAAGAGCGAGGGAATATGAACTTCCATTGTGCATGGCTTTTATCGATTATGAAAAAGCCTTTGATTAGGTGAAACCATCAGCAGTTACAATGGCTCTGAAATCCTGCGGTATTGAAGATGCATACATTAATATTATTAATAACATCTATCAAAATGCAAGTGCAAATATTCGGCTGTTTGAAAATACAACACACATAAACATTGGAAAAGGAGTGAGACAAGGTGACACCATATCTCCGAAGCTCTTTAATGCTACATTGGAAAATGTCTTTCAATCGCTGAAATGGAAAAACAAAGGGATAAAGATTAATGGAGATTATCTAACCCACCTTCGTTTTGCTCATGACGTAGTCATTTTTGCAACTACCCCATCAGAGCTGCAGAGTATGATCCAGGAACTTGCTGACAAGAGTAAAGAAGTGGGATTAAAAATGAACTTTCAGAAGACAAAAGTGATATTCAATGCTTTTACAAGAAATGAAGATTTATCCATTGATGGAGAAAAGCTGGAGATAACAGACACGTACATTTATCTTGGACAGCAGATATCAAGTGAGGGTCACATTGATGAAGAAATTAATCGGCGTACAAAACTTGCCTGGAGAGCTTTTGGAAGAAGCAGCATAATTTTCAAGAGCAATATGCCATTATGTCTTAAAAGAAAGGGGTTTGATCAATGCATCCTTCCAGTGCTTACGTATGGTGCAGAGACGTGGACCTTAACTAAAAGAGACATACAAAGGCTGCAGACAACTCAAAGTAGCATGGAGAGGTGCATGCTTGGTGTAACCAGGAGAGATAAGAAGAGGAACTCGTGGATCCGAAAAATGACAAGAGTGGAAGACATCATGATCAGAGTTAAATCCCTGAAATGGCAATGGGCGGGACATACTGCCAGAAGGACAGACCATCGATGGACAGCCGAAATTTTAGATTGGATTCCAAGAGACAGGAAAAGACCCAGAAGAAGACCACATGGAAGATGGGTGGATGACATTCGAATGTATGCGGGAGTGACATGGATGAGACAGGCACAAGACAGACCGTTGTGGATGAAACTTTGGGAGACCTTCGTCCAGCAGTTGATTGATAATGGTTGACAATGATGATGATGATGAATTGGTAAATGACACATTTATTATTATTGTCCGTTATTTCAATACTAAATATTGACTATAGAAAGAAAGATTTGTCCAAGTTCCCATTTCATGATATCGCCTCAAAATTGGTGCAATTCCAAAAAATTTCGGAGGGGGGTTATAATTGTGCTCCCAACCGAACCCACCCCCTAGCTGTAGAGGCTCGCTGTACTGGCCTGACCCAACCCCCACTATGCCATATAAGGGCGCAGGGGTAATAAATGTAAGCAATAATTGTGATAGTGAGAATATACCAGTTTCCCCTCCCCCTTTGGAAAAGTTGCAGCGGACGCACATGGACTGATTCTAACCTCCTTGGGCGTGTTCTTCCTAGCATTTTCATAACATGATTTGTTTTCATATCTAAACAGTTATGTTAAAAAAAAAAGAAAACTATGTAAGAAAAACATCAAATATTAAAGCTTTTTGTTCATGTTGTTTCAGTTTTTTTTAGGGCCTTTTATTATTATTTTTGGATGTTTAACTACCGCCTTAGTAACTTAGTGGGCTATAAGCAATCGCCCATCCCAGTGCCAGGGGTTTTATGGAAGAGTGGGAGCCAGTGCTGTAAGAAAAACACAACATCCATGCTACCCTTGGATTCGAACTCGGACCCATTTCGGACAAATGATCAGAACGGGTTTATCCACGAATTTCGAATTCGGGATGTACTGGGAAATTCTAAGGCGTAGATGAAAACAGATTTTTCGATGACCAAAACGTTCATTGAGAATATATTTAGGCATTAAACTTTGGATTAAAAATGGTGAAAACTTCAAAAAAGCGGAGAACAGTTGAAAGATTTTTTTAGTTAAGTAGTTAAAAGACCTGGAATCTTTTTCCAAAACTTTTCCTTTTTATTTGGGTGTTTAACGACCATCGTGCGCAACTTGATGGGCAATAAGCGGTCCACGGTTCTCAATTTATTTTTCTGCATGAACGGGCATCCAGTTCTACAGAAAAATTGACAATCTGATTAGTATTGTTGCGGGAATTTCTTTAGTGCTTTCCAAGGATAGATAGGGAACCATGATAAGATTTCCAGGAGGGTAAATACCCCACTCTTGCTCCCCTGTATGGGCGCCCATGAATCCTTTCGCTGAAAGAAAAATTTAGCACAAGCCACTGTTTGCAATCTTCTGTACATTCTCTCAGTTCGACAGTGCAGGGAATATCGCGCCTGCCTGGAATAGAGGTCTGATCAGGCCTTAATTCGAAAAACCTGGCCCTGCTCAAAATTTCCAGTTCACGGCCCGGCCAGGGGCGGATATACAAGGTAGACTGCGGGAACCCGTGATGCTGAAGGGCATCAGATGACTATTTTTATTTTCTTCTTTTCGTTTGAAAAAAAAATGGGGGAGGGGGTGGTAGACTGCGGTACAAGTTTGCTGCTCTGGGACTGGGAGTATGTTTCAGCCCAAACTCGAAAAACTTAATCAAGTAGTGTTAGGAAACTTCTGGCCGCCAGCAGACAGCGATTGGTCATTGCTGGCTGAAATCTGCCGCTCACGCTACGGTAGCGATCCGTTGGTGGCAGCGCCATCAGTTGGCCTCCATTGATGGCCCTGCAGCATCGCCGTGAATTACGGGCCTCCAAGCAAGCGCCATTAATGGCCCATAGCTGGCAACAGAAGCAACCCCAAACACGAGGCGGAAGCAGCGGGATAGCGCATGTGCAGAAGCAACACGTGCACAGTCTCTCGTGGTTGGTTGGTTGGTTGGTTAGTAGATTTTATTGGCGCAAGGGCCATGGTTGGCCAAAGAGCGCCAGACACAAGACAAACAGACAGAATTAAAAAACGTGGCATAAATCCCCAAATCTGGCTGACCAAGTAAAACCGAACCATGAGTACGAAGGAAGGGCCAAAAAAGACAATGAAACAAACAGTATGAAAAACATGGTACAATGGTGAGAAACAAGCCGATTAAGTAAAACTGAGGAATGAGAATGATAAAACACATCACGAAATCGAACACAACTACACATAGGATGAGTCACCAGGAGGGGGACGAACTGTCACTCTCCTCCCCTATGTTCCTCTATAATGTTGCTTGAGGGTGGGGACGAACTGTCACTCTCCTCCCCCTATGTTCCTCTATAATGTTGCTTGAGGGTGGGGACGAACTGTCACTCTCCTCCCCCCTATGTTCCTCTATAATGTTGCTTGAGGGTGGGGACCTCGCGGAGTCTGAGACAGTTGCAATGTTGGTCAGTTGGACCGCGACAGATGGATGGACACTGCATACCTTTGCGGATTTAGGGCCGGGTATTCCACACGTGCAGGCTTTCTGCTGGGAACTGGAAGAGTCGGTCATCTTCAAAAGAGAAGGCGCAGACTCAGCTGGTTGAATAAGCTGGAGCTCGGTGAAATCCACCTGTGTTGCTTGTTCAGCTGTAGATCTCTTGGCAAGTGCGGCGAGAGCTAAAGGGCGCGGAACAAAGGGCTGCACGGGTTGTGGCAGAGACTGAACTACTGCGGCAAAAGTACGCTGTCGGTTGTTGGGAATACCCAACTTGGCCTTGGCAGCAGGGTACGAGAGGCCTTCCAGGGTCTTGAGGCGCTGGATCGCCATCTCGTCCTTCCATTTCATACAGTTGCGGGAGTAAGCTGCATGGGCCTCACCACAGTTAACACAGCAGGCCGCAGAAGTGCAACCTTCCCCGTCATGTTCACTGGAGCCACAATTTGCGCAACGAGCGGAACTGTTACATGAACGTTGTGAATGCCCGTACCTCTGGCACCTGAAACAGCGCAGAGGACTGGGAATGTACGGGCGAACTTCACAGACCAAGTAGCCAGCCTTGATTTCGGTCGAAACTTTCGGGGAGTTAAAAGTCAAGATTACATTTTTAGACTTAATCAAAGAACCATCGCGCCGGAACATCATACGACGTGCAGCAATAACACCCTGATCTGCAAGTTCACTCACCAATTCGTCCTCACTGCACGGCAAGAGATCAAACTCCGAAATAACACCCCGAGAGGTGTTAAGAAACGGGTGAGGTGTCACTTTGACAGGAATGCCTTGAAGGCTAGTGAGGTGCAGAAGAGTGTTACTCTGAGAAACACTGCAAGTTTGGACAAGCAGGTCCCCAGAGCGAAGCTTCCTCACAGACTTCAAGGGGCCAACCGCAGCGTCCAAAGCTTTAGAAATGAAAAAGGGAGATCTGGTGGACAGTCTCTCATTCGGATCGATGGATTCTACAACTAAGTGTGTAGCATGCATATTCACAGCAATCGAGGGGAGACGACGCTTCGGAGCGACTGGTACAGCTGCCGAAGAAGAGGTTCCACATTCTTGGTCCAGGTCATGGTCGAAAGATCGTTTAAGGTTATGAGACTTGGGAGGTTGAGAAGACGAAGGAGAGTCGTTGTCAACTATCATTTTCTCAGGTGACTTGAATTTGGAGTTTTTGTTTTTGGTTTTACCCATGGAAAAAGGAGAAGGATTCGTCTGCAGACTACTCCACCCACCACCGAGCCCTACAAGGGAGAACTGGAGGTCTGTAAGCCAAGAAAATGACGCTGGACACAGTTCTGGAGCTTATACGTTGCAGATATAGTCCATTGGCTGTGATCACACGCACTCGGCGGACACTTCGGCCTCCTGGTACCGTCATGCCAACGCCTTTGGCATGATCCCACAGCCCCCGGGCTTACCCTGCCGTGCTATACGACAAAGCCGCTAAAGCCCTGTACACAACTTGGTACAAGACTTCTGACTAGAGGTGGGTTAGTCTCTAGCCTCCCGTTTACAGCGAAGCCGGGGTCGAAGAGGAGTGTTGGTACACAGGAGGCACTGCTCCGGTCTCCTGCGACCTCAGCCGCCAGACATCCCATTTCCGCCTCACGGGTCACCGCACGCGGCAAACATGCAGGTAGGTCTAGCACCCAAACCAGCTAAAAGGAAAAAAGTAATCCAAGGAAGACAAACCCTGGAAGGGAACCTAAACGGAATCTCAGCAACCTACGAACTGAGCGGTTAATATAAAACAGTTAGTGGTGGAGGGTAACAAAACCACAAGACCGGGGTGTTAGTACATAACGTGGTAGCGATTAGGTAGAGTATACAACACGGGCAACTAGCCAGTGGAGAAAATAAATAAAAACAAAAAAGCGAGACACAAGACCAGCTCGGGATCGTGGGGCCGCGACTCCCCAACAGCTGGATGAACAGCCGTCCCTGCAAACACCAACAGCACCAAAATAAAAAACAAGCGGTGGCATGACATCAGATGTTGACCAGTCACAAGGTCAGCTCGGGCCGTGGGGGCGCCTCTCCCCAAATAACTGGAAAACCAGTTATCCCCGTGCGGGGACAGTCTCTCGTGGTACCAGTCAGTTGAAGACGACGCCATTGTGTTATTTCACTGGATGTTAAGAAAAAAAGTCACATGTAGAGAGACGAATTAATTTCCTAATGAAATGTCGCGTCCACGAAGATTACCGTCGGAGGAAAATTATATAAATAATTAACGAACTGTAAGAAATAGTCAATTACTCTCATGTATTTATAGAAACTCATTTCATAGCAAAATTTCTGCACTAACACACGAAGAATCGTGAATATAAACAGCCATGAAATACACCCACACCATTCCCATGAATAACAAGAAATTCCGGACTTCAAACAGAAGTTCCGGAAAGACATTGAAAAATCGTTATGTTGGAAAAAACAATAAGAATTATAGGCGTACAAAATGAGTATTTTCATTACAAAATCATCAAGTATTTGAAAAATATATATATATATCAACGCTATGTTAATATACAGTAATGTACTCGTCCATGGGTTGAATATACAAGAGATTGGAGGAATTCGTTGCAAAAAATAACCCGAAGTAAAATAAAATATTTTTCTTATTTAGAACAAATGCAGCTTTTGAGCGTGAAAAAAAGAGGATACAACGTTAAAAGTGTAACAGAATGTGACATGAACGGGTAAACATATTAATTAAGCAATTACCTTTCAAGACCACAAGGACAGCACGTTGAAAGTGAGTGAATTTCCCTAACGGTAAATAAAAAAAATCGTTGCGTTGTGCGACGTATATTCTAAATTAACTTTCCTTTTTAGTTTCTTTCCCTATGTAAATCTTGAATTTGTTCTCAGTTATACTTAACACTTAACGTGATATCTTTTCTTTCAAATGAATACTGTTGGCAACATAATTGAGGTGGAATGAACGTGACGTATGCCTGTTATGAGATAAGAACCAGAGATAAAAACTACGAGTAAACAGTTGCAAGCGTGGTGGAATGTTAGTGGTTGATTTGTGTTATGTGATCTCTATAGTATCGTGAAGTGCTATAACCTGTGCTGGAGAAATAAAAGCCCATTTCCGTAAGTTTGACTTCTGTTTTAAATGTTTCGTCTGGCCGTTAAGGTTTAATTTAGGAACTATTTCATCGTATGTCTATGTTTTTAAAATAACGCATCAGTACGAAAAGACATTTACGTTATATAGTTGAAAACATAAATTTATGAATTACATCAAACGGACATTTATGAAAACTAATTCGCAATACTGTAAAATTTAGAAGAGAACCCATCGTTTCACACTGCGCAGGAAAGAGGCTCACCTTCAAGCGAGCATTCGTACATGGCAAACTAGTACAGTGGCTAAAGCGCCCGCTTCGTAAGCAAAGTATCGTTGGTTCGATGCCAGTCCGATACACCGGACTTGATGAGGAAATTTCACTAGCTCCATGACGTCATGCAGGTAAGTTTCTGTTGGGAAAGAAAGAGGCGTTGTGCCTTTGGGGAACTGTGATTATCTTTTTTTTTTTTTTTTATGGCTACTACTGGGAAATTGGCGGACAATATTCGGAAAGCCATCAATTACGTCACGTGATTGCTGGCTGTCACCGCCGGGAAACTGGCTGACCACATTACGCTAGCCATCATTTATAGCACGTGCTTGGAGGGCCGCTTGTGGCAGCCACATCCGGTGACGGATAACCGATGTCCCTATTCTGGCATATGACAACTGGTGGAGGTGCCAGCTGCTGGCCTGAACTTCTGCCCCTGTGTTGGCCGCTGGGACATTTTATTGACGTTTGGGAAGTGGCAACATAGTGCTGGGCCAGTGCTGGCCCAGCAACACTGTTTTTGCTGCGAATACATGCTGACTAAAAATAATATTTTGGCGGAAAATACAGTTTGTTTGGAGGCTTAACGATCACCGTGAGCTGTAAGCATTATTTTTTCCTTAATTTAGCGCTATTGGTTCCAGGGAAGGGAAAGAGCCAGTACCGTAGGACAAATATAACATCCAAGCCTTACTGCGATTCAAACCCAGAGCCATCTCGGACGAATGGTCAGAAATCAGCACTTTGAATCCTCCACCCAAGAGTGGGACTGAATTATGGATATTATTAAATCTAATACGGTAGAGACTCTGATCCTCACTGGTCCCTGAAAGAGCGAAGTTCGCAATTTCCCGATCTGATATTACATAGGATCATTTTCCTATACCAGGAGGCTTCGCTACGCTAGTTTCGGAGTAGCGCTCAAGCCCTGCAGCCCGATCTTCAAGAATATCACATGAGATAAACACTGGACAATTCATATAAATTTCAATTTTTATTGCCTGTCTAAGCAAATACGTATGGAACAACTGATCGAATCAATTTAAGCATTTATACATGAAATTAAAGTAATAACAACATTTTAAGATAGTAATTCCTTGCACACAATATTTTGAACTTTTTTCACATTCCTCGGTATTTTTGGTTCTGGCCTATATCCGTAATGTTAACATTACAGGCGTGCGGCTTACTTGAAAAGTTGTGGCACGAAATGCGAATATTTTAATGTTTTTGATGGAATATTGGATGTCTGCATCGATTCCAAGATGAAGGCTTGCTTACAATTTTTGTTTTGTTCCTGGTGAACTCCCTATAGGTTTCTTGAGGAACTTTTTTCAATTTCCTTCTATTTTTATTGAAGTACTTTGCTCCACCGCCGTTTCGGGGTTTCCGGCTTCGGCATTTTTGGTTCTGGCCTATATATGTAACGTTAACATTACCGGTGTGCGGTGTCAGTGTGTTCCTTATTCATGGATTACTCAAGGAAGAAGACTTATAACGAACATATTTTCTGAATTTTTTTACTGTCGCTATTTTTTGAAAGGGCGGACTTTTGTCGTTTGAACTTATAGTACTTAGTAAATCTACCACAAAGAAAAACAAAAGTGGTGCAAAAACCATTTCCGTAAGATGTATACATCTTACAGAAATGCTAAACCGTTAAACAACAAAACACATGTATAACAAATTCTCTGCGTCACCATGGCAGCAGGTCACGGGACCAGAACTTTCTACCCCGAACTTTCCTGTCTGTGTGATTATCACTGGAGACAGACGAAGCTGTTCGTTCCTTCCCTTTGGGTCTTTCAAAAAAGCCTAAAAATCAGAAAATGACTTCTCAAAAAAGAAAAAAAAATTGTGAAAGAGGGATGATAGTTGCGAGTTTATGCTGTAAAAATTGCAATGCGTTATGATTTATAGTTTGCCATGTATCCGTTTTTTGAAATGGATCCCATTACGAAATAGAGAATTTTGTTAAATTTAAAAATTTAATTTATCGTAAACTAAATCGAAAACCAAAAAAAAGGGCAACGAGGTGCAAAAAATGGGCCATGGCCCTATATGCCTACAAAGTTTTGTAGTTCTGTTGCTGTTAGTGTGTTCGGAACGCAAACTGATAGTAATTTTTTTGCTTAACTTTGAAATATAATAGCTCTTGAAGTATCGCCAGAATCGAAAAACGGTTTATTTCAGCGTGTTCTCCAAACAATTCTTTACAAACGGTGTAAATTTCAAATTTTTTGTGTTCAATACTTTTTGCGCTGCGAGCTAGGAAAGCGCGAGTGTCGCGAAATTTCTAAAACTGCGGCAGTTACTTTTTTTTTTTTTTTAGAATAAAGAGATACTGTAGAAACATAAGTAAAATACTTTTTTCTAACTTCAAAATTGAAATATCGCTAATCATTCGGAAACATGAGTCTCCAAAGAATTAAGAATATGTCGAAAATGACAGTTCCTCGTGAAAGCTATTTACATATGATTAAAATTCTGAATTCACGTTCTAAGTAGATATGCGCAACACAACACGCGCTGTAAAGACATTACACGAGCGCATTTTGCGCAGTTGAATTTCGAATTTGATTTCGCTCAAATCCGATTTTTTAATGGTTGATTCTTAAGCGATCGATCTTATCCGCCGGAGTACTGGGTATGTTTTGCCATTTTAAGTAACTTTCGTATTATTCTTACATTTGAATTTAAAATGGCGAGAGCCAGAGATAGCACCGTTGGAGATGGTATTTCGCCCGACACCGAATTTGTTCTAGATTCATTTTCGGTAATGGAAACACTGAAAGAAAGTGGTTGTCTGTGCGACTTGACCATCACAGCTGGAGGGAGATCGTTTTCAGTGCACCGCATAGTAATGGCAGGTGTATAACGAAGTAAATTTCTCCTTCATTTTTGGTCTACGCCGGGATTCGAACCCGAGGCCGCTTATTCCGGAACAAGTCGCTCTAGCAACTGAGCTACGCAGACAATTGTTCTGATTGCTATGTGCCTTTATGTCGTGTGCGTCCTGCTGGCAGGTACGTCACATCTCCCCCCCCCGAAAGAGGGCCGGGGGCATGGCCCACGGGTCAGCCGTGACCATGAATCGTTGCAGGCAGCCATCCACTGTAGAACGTGCACTTGAGAACTCCCAGTCAATCTGCTGTGTGGAATGCAACATCACACATTTTTATTTTTCGAAGCGCTGGAGAAGGAATTCTCTGATTTTTCCTGTCTCGCGGTGTGGAAATAACATCCCACCAATGCGAGATTTTGAACGGCCGGGTCATCCGGATAGTTCGGGCGCCATTATAACGAAGTAAATTTCTCCGTCATTTTTGGTCTACGCCGGGATTCGAACCCGAGGCCGATCAGAAACCATGTTGGATGCATCTTTGGAAAGTCTGAAAATGATGGTAGAAATGGATGGTGTATTCGTAATAACGGAGAGCGTTGTGTATGATGTCATTATAAGGTGGACGAAAGCAAACACATTGCAGAGGCTTTCTTATTTGCCTGATTTGCTGCGACGTGTTAGGATGCCTTTGATATCTCAAACGTTTTTAGAAACTCGTGTGTTAACTGAAGAACTTATCATTTCTACCGACGCGTGTAGAGATTTATTAGAGGAAATAAAGAACTGTTGCTCCGTGCCTGGTCCTTTTGAGACGAACCACGGATACAACCAGCGTAAAGACCACTTGAAACGCGGAAATACAGGTTGTGCTATTTATTGTACCTGTTCTTAGGAAGAATCATTTTCGTTGTATTATTGGCATCCCTCAAGAGAAGATTGGATTCATTTGTGGACTACAGAAGACCCGGAAGCGTTTCAAGATTGTTGGTTTCTGGCTTGCCAAAAAGAACGTTTAATTTTCTTATATCGACAATGAAGGGAAGATTCCTGAGGATTGGAACAATGCTACAATGATCCTGCTACATAAAAAAGGTGACATTGAGGATCTCAGGAACTACAGACCTATCAGCCTCCTATCAGTGGTTTATAAAATCTTCACTAAAGTTCTTTCACACCGCTTGAAGGTAACACTGGACATGGCTCAACCGAGAGAACAAGCTGGATTCAGGAGTGGCTACAGCACAATAGATCATATCCACGTACTGAGAGAACTAATTGAAAGAGCGAGGGAATATGAACTTCCATTGTGCATGGCTTTTATCGATTATGAAAAAGCCTTTGATTCGGTGAAACCATCAGCAGTTACCACGGCTCTGAAATCCTGCGGTATTGAAGATGCATACATTAATATTATTAATAACATCTATGAAAATGCAAGTGCAAAGATTCGGCTGTTTGAAAATACAACACACATAAAAATTGGAAAGGGAGTGAGACAAGGGGACACCATATCTCCGAAGCTCTTTAATGCCACATTGGAAAATGTCTTTCAATCACTGAACTGGGAAAACAAAGGGATAAAGATTAATGGAGATTATCTAACCCACCTTCGTTTTGCTGATGACGTAGTCATTTTTGCAACTACCCCATCAGAGCTGCAGAGTATGATCCAGGAACTTGCTGACAAGAGTAAAGAAGTGGGATTAAAAATGAACTTTCAGAAGACAAAAGTGATGTTCAATGCTTTTACAAGAAATGAAGATTTATCGATTGATGGAGAAAAACTGAAGATAACAGATACGTATGTTTATCTTGGACAGCAGATATCAAGTGAGGGTCACATTGATGAAGAAATTAATCGGCGTACAAAACTTGCCTGGAGAGCTTTTTGGAAGAAACAGCATAATTTTCAAGAGCAATATGCCATTATGTCTTAAAAGAAAAGTGTTTGATCAATGCATCCTTCCAGTGCTTACGTATGGTGCAGAGACGTGGACCTTAACTAAAAGAGACATACAAAGGCTGCAGACAACTCAAAGCAGCATGGAGAGGTGCATGCTTGGTATAACCAGGAGAGATAAGAAGAGGAACTCGTGGATCCGAAAAATGACAAGAGTGGAAGACATCATGATCAGAGTTAAATCCCTGAAATGGCAATGGGCTGGACATACTGCCAGAAGGACAGACCATAGATGGACAGCCGAAATTTTAGATTGGATTCCAAGGGACAGGAAAAGACCCAGAAAAAGACCACATGGGAGATGGGTGGATGAAATTCGTAAATATGCGGGAGTGACATGGAGGAGACTGGCACAAGACAGACCGTTGTGGAGGAAACTTGGGGAGACCTTCGTCCAGCAGTGGATTGATAATGGTTGACAATGATGATGATGATGATATGCAATAACAATGTGTCTGAAAAGTTTTGAGACAAGTGTCGTACAATCAGATTTCGTCATAACTCACGGAGCAACCTTGGCTATGCATGATGAAGAAATCTACTTCTTTGGAGCCGTGCTTGAAGGTCATAAACCTGAATCGGTACGATGTTTGTGCCTCAAGAAATATGAATCGCGCGCTGCTGGTACACTGATTTATAGACGGTATTCTTCGAGTGCTGCTACATTGAATGAAGGCATTTACATCACCGGTGGATTCAGTTCCCTAGGTACGACGCAAACAGCTCCTGCTGCAAGTACGTTAGACAACAAATGGCATGAAGTGTTTAACCCCAAAACAGAGAGCAGTCTAAGTTTACCGCCTTTGTTGCAAGCAAGAGAGCAGCATGTCTCTGCTGGCGTGAACGGTATGCTTTTCGTGTGCGGCGGTTTATCTGGAACACCGGGTGCAACTATGCCTGTTACTATAATAGAGTTATATAACCCCACCACCGAACAGTGGACTTTGCTGCCTGCCATAAATACTTCCCTAGGACACAGAATCAGCTTACAAGGCCATTTTACACAGGTCATAGTAGGAAAGCGTGATTCAGTAGATGGTGCTACTTTTGAAATATACGATTTTAATAAAAATCAATGGAGAACTGCTCCCGTACCAGAAACTTTCAGAGATATGTGCTTCAACATTATAAAAACAAATTCAGCTGGTTATTTAAAAAAAATAAAAATAAAGAGAGAGGGGGGAGAGAGAGAGACAGCAAGTACGAAAACTGAAATAAAACCAAGGCTGTTAGTTGATGAGCGGAATGAAATTACACAGGATATTTTGTTTATTTGCATAATTTTCTACATTACCCCGTAATAAAAAGAAATAAGAAAAGATAAAAAAAAGAAATGCAATAGTAAATATGTAAAACCAGGTATTTTGTTCAACACGTTAAAATAAAAAGAGGCTTAAAATTTTATTGTCACAAAATTCGTTGTTCTCAATACAACGTGGTAATCAATACAATTAGAGCAAGAGAGTCATTCATACATCAAGAAAGCAGACGTTTCAGCTGTTACATAATTTGAACTTGATTCCGTTCTTCAAGGATAGTTTTTAACTAAGGTAATTTAATTTTCATAGAAATTTTACAACTAATATACTTAGTGACATGGTGTACCATATTCAAGAGAAAGTAAAAAAGTATATAAATAAAATAACGTTTTGAAAATATCGCTGTTTCTGTTTGTCACAAGGAAAGTCATTTTTTAAAAGAATTTGTTCTTCTGTACAAGCTAATAAAATCTAAATTTCAGATTTAAATAAAATTTTAACTTGCGTGGAAGCATGAGGTTTTTACCTTAGTTTAAATTTTTCCTAGAGAAAAACGAAGTGTTTATTTATAAATATTAAATAGAAAATAACGTTTTACTGCGAAATAAGTTAAGTTAAAACATGTTGGAGTGTTGTTGTTTTGCATTACAGAGTAGAAATTACTAAAATGTTGTTTCCTAGTGACACTTTAAAGTGGCATATTCTTAAGATCGAAAAACATCTTGAACGTTCGAAAACGTAACAAAAAAAAAAGTAGCGTAAAGTATTCTCAATGTAAAGAATATATTTCCCGATTACAGAAGAGTGCTTCACGTGAGTACAAAAAGGTGTTGCTACAAGTTTTCGAAAGTGAATTTTGAAAGTGAACGACGACATGCAATACTGTTCACAGCAACGACTACCACTTTATATCACTCTCGACTTACTGCAATGCGTGAGTTGACTTTAAGCATGTGACATACCCGCCGCAGCACATGCGTTTAGGCAAATATTGCAAACTTTCGACTCCCCTCTGTAGATGCTGGTGCAAACCATGTTTTATGGCTTTCCCTGGCAGAGAAATGGCTAGTTACGACACTGCTGGAAACCATTTACTTTGTGAAATATTTACCGGTACTCGTGATTTTCTGTAGCACCTAGTTCTGTCGCTTGGTGTGTTATTGTTTATTTCTGCTCGCAGCTATATTTATGCTTTTAAAAATTCTATTGAAAATTTCCTTTTTTATATTCGATGGCATTAGCTACAGTAAATATGAGGAACATTATTTATTTCAACAATGTAGAGTTTTTCGGTTAGCAGGAGTAAAAGTCGAAAGCTTTTTCTCGATATTTCGGCTTCGAAGAGACGTATTTCAAAGATTCTTGTTCTTGACAGCTCTTATAAGAAAAATACTTTTCGCATATTTTCTAGTTTTATATAATGCAAATTTCTTCAGCTTGAAGGCGTAACGTTATATCGTGTGTTCTTTTATATCTCTCCTTGCAACTGTTCGACTTGAAAATGCATTTGCCTCTACTATTTTCCGTTAGCTATTAGAAAAAAAATTTATGGGCAGTTTGCTAATTTTTGCAATATACGAGGGTTGTACCGAAAGTAATGCAAAAGTAGGCATAACTTTTTTATTAACCGACAGAGGTCGTTCAAATTGCACATGTTGGTAGAGTAACTCTTCCTTTATAGTAACACTTCTTCTTCATTGCTGGTAAATAATGAATTCCAAGCTGAAGCAAAGTGCCGTCGCTGAGCTCTTGACGAAGGAAGGGTGTAGGCTGTTCAACATCCACAGAAGACTACAGAATGTTTACGGAGATAACACCATTGACAAGAGCAATGTGCACAGATGGATGAAGAAGTTTAAAGAAGGGGAAACCAGCATTGACGACAAACCACGCAGTGGGAGACCATCATCTGCGACCACTGACACGAATCGTCAGCGAGTGGATGAATTGATTCACTCGGAGAGACGACTCCAAATCCGTGAGCTTGTTGCACAACTAGATTGTGGTCACAATGCCATACTAAAGATGGTGGAAGACTTAGGGTATCAGAAAGTGTATACAAAATAGGTACCTCGGCAGTTGACACCCGATTTGAAGATGAGAAAGGTGGAAGTCTGCTCTGATCTGCAGGAAGCGTTTGAAGCCAATGAAGACACGTTATTTTTAGAACTAGTGACAGGGAATTAAACGTGTTTGTATCTTTACGATCCGGAAATTAAATGGAATGACGTCACACCTCTTCACCAAGGCCTAAGAAGTTCAAGAGCCAGTGATCAACACAGAAAGTCATGGTGATTGTTTTTTGGGATGACAGCGGTGTCATTTTCCTTGATTTTCTGGAACGTGGCCGTACCGTGACCAGCGAGTGGTACATTGAGACACTCAAGAAGCTTAAAGAAGCCATAAGGAGGAAGAGATCAAACAAGAATCTGAAAAGAATTCGCATTCACCATGACAATGCGAGACCACAAACATCTTTGGCAACAAATCAGGCGATCAGCAAATTAGGCTGATCGGTGGTCCCCCATCCACCGTACAGCCCAGTTCTGGCGCCCTCCGACTTCCACCTGTTCGGTCCAATGAAGTACAGTCTCCGGGGACAAAGATTTGATGACACAGACGAGGTGAAAGTGGCTGTGAAAAAGTGGGTACTACAGTCCACACCTGATTTTTTTCAAAGAGGATCCAAGAGTTGGGCTCAACGATGACGCAAATTCATCGCTTGTGATGGATACTATGTTGAGTAGTACTTTTGCATAGAGAAAGAGTTACTCTACCAACATGGGCAATTTGAACGACCTCTGTCAGTTAATAAAAAAGTTATGCCCACTCTTGCATTACTTTCGGTACAACCTTCGTATTATGGGCATTTCTTTTCTTCCCACTGCATCGTTTTTTATCCAACCGTTGTCTTCCTGCTGGTTTCTCAATAGGAACAGCGAACACCACTTCATATATCTTTTTTACTTAGAATAATTTTCGGCTAATACACCGAAGAGACAAAACATTACGACCTTAGCGTCCTTATGCAAATCGAAGCGACAACAAGCAAAAGACGGCGGCGCGTGTGAAGGTCATGAAACGATATAAATAGCACCTGATACAGATTTCTGGGCTGTCTTTCAATGAGCGTAACAGAAATTCTGTCCTATATCTGTAATACAAATTCTTTTGTACACATTTTCTCGAAAACTATTACTTTGTAGAGTTTGAAATTTTGAACACAAATAAAAACGACCCATATCTAATACGTGTCGCAGTTATTTTTCCGAAAAATTTGTTAGAATTTTTTTTTAATTCAATTTATCTGACTCGAAAGTATTCCAATTTGGCGCTAGATGGCGCCAGAAGTTAGCTTGGCAGTGTTTCTGTATGGAAGAAACGAAATCTCTCATTTCTGTCTGATTTTTTTAATGATCTAAGCCAAATAGAAATCAAAGAATGGCCACTGAAGTGAGATTGGAATCTTGTCTTCTATAGATCAACTTAAATTCTACTGTACGTTCATTTTTTGAAGAGAAATGCGTACATTACTAGAAAACACTTGAATTTGAGACAGAAACTGCGCCTACCTATTAAGCTCCACCCCCAAACAATGTCATTGGTTAAAACGTAACGGCGCGAATTTTGTCTTTTCATTGTGGAGCCAACGAGAGACCGCTTCCATTCTGAATATGGTAAGGTCTTCAGTCATTCGCTGACACCAACTTCTGGGACAAGCCACGCCCAAGGAGTGATATTTTGCGCCATCTATGGCAGAAGATGAAGCCTAACACTCATTCAAAGACAGCCTTAATCAGTATAGTTTTTGTTCTTCAGAAAGAAAAGGCAGCGGAGGACTTAAGCGAGTTTGACAAAGGACAAATTGTAATGGCCAGACGACTGGGTCGGAGCATTTCCGAGACGACAAGGCTTTTGGAGTACTCATGGTTAGCCGTGGTTAGTATCTTCAAAAAGTGGTCCGAGGAGGGCAAACACGACGAACCTTCGGCAAGGTTCCACAATGAGCTCCACAATGTCCATCGATGCTAGAGGTGAGCGAAGACTATCCCGTAAGGTATGAGCCAACAGAAGGGATGTTGCGGCACAACTCGTCGGTAATTTGAAGGCTGTTTACTGCAGTAATGAGTCACAACAAACAGTACAAAGAACTCTGATGAAAATGGGCTGCGTGGCCGCTGGTTGCTCCGAGTGCGCATGCTTACGGCGGTTCACCGTCGAAAGCGTCATCAACGGGCAGACGGGCATCAAAACTGGAACTTGAATGATTAGAAGAAGGTCGTTTGGTCCAATGAATCTCATTTCCTGTTGGACCATGTGTGTGGCTGGGTAAGTGTGCGTCGTTTATTTGGGGAAGTACTGGCACCAGGATACACCATGGGACGAAAACTAGCCGATGGAGGAAGTGTAATGTTTTGAGGAATGATCAGTTATAAAACCCTGGATCCAGCTATTCATGTGTACGAAACTATGAGTCCACCACCTACTTAAACACCATTCCACACAAGGTACATCCTTTCATGGTAAGGGTCCGGTGGAGAAAGTGTAATACTTAGGGCAAAGTTCTGCTGAGAAATCCTTGGTCCAGTCATTCATGTGCAGGGAACTGTGATGTATACCACTTACTAAAACATCGTTGCACACCAGGTACATCCTTTCATGGCAACGGTATTTTCCTCCTTCTTTCAGTAGAATAATGCGCCCATCGACATTTCCCGGGTCGTTAGGGAACGGTTTGTGAACCATAGGAACACTTCTAAACGTTGCCTTGGCCTCCAGATTCCCCAGATACCCATCCAATCGAGCATCTGGGGTTTGTGTTGGGACAACAAATCCGATCTACTGCCGCTCAACCACGCCCACGTAATTTGTGACGTACTACGCAGGGAAAGGACATGTCACGACGACAAATCTACAGCAATACATTCCGTCCGTGTAGCTTAGTTGGGAGAGCAACTTACTCCGGAGTGAGGGGGTGATAATTCGATCCCCCATCACGGACAAACTTGTGTTTTCACATTGACGCCCAAACGTAAAAATGGATCTACTGGCCGTTGGGTTCTCCCAGAAATGTGTGATATTTGTTCCACACATAGTCTGGAATTAATGAAAAATTCGTACTACGCTTCAAAAAAAATTAAGAGGGACATGATGTCCAATTGAGCATCTTTACTACAGAGGTAAAGCACGTGTCAAGACGACAAATCTGCAGAGAGACATTCCGTCCGTGTAGCTTAGCTGGGAGAACAACTTACACCGGACTGAATGTGCGCGAATTCCATCTCCGTCTCGGACAAACTATAATGAATTCCACTTCCCTAAGCTAATTATAATGAATATAGCTTTCACTAATATTATAATGGTTGTTGTTGGTTAATTATATCATGAATAAACTTTCCTGCTAGTAGTGTAGTAATAATAATAAACAAACTTTTAACTGCTAGTAATGTTGTAGTAGTAATTAAGATGAATAAAGTCTTATGCTGGTTGTTAATAATAACAACTAATGAAATAAACCTAACAGCCAGACAGAGGCCTGACAGTACTATGAACTGAGAAAAACGTACTTACTAAGACAATCTCTGAGCTTGCTCGCTCGTTGTATAGTGTATAAGCCTCACTGTCAATGTGCGTGGCTGTCGTTCGTTTCAACTAAGTTTTCCTCTCTTTGGTCTCCTAAATATTTTTAGGACAAACAGCTTCAGAAGAAAATTCCTTATGCCGTTTAGATGCAGTGTACCCCACTGTCGCGGTAATTATGACGATCGACCACGTGTTATATTGATGGACCACGTATTATATTGTGCACCACGTGTTATATTATGCACCACGTGTTATATTATGCACCACGTGTTATATTATGCACCACGTGTTATTATTTGCTTATTTTTCTCTGAAAATTGCCGGAGTATTCAAATTCCCTACTATCGGGAACTCCTTCAATCAAGCGGGGAAATTTTAAAGTGACCAAGAACTCCCGGGTAAGTGGAAATCTTTTGTAGACCTAATCCCGTCGCTGAACATAAACAGCATGTGGAGCAAAACTACATATGGTTTCAATTTCTGGTCGTAGTGCATAACATAATTAAAGATGTGATGGCACTTCATAACAATAATAGAACTTTCGGTAATTAACAATGAAATGAAACACGACATAAGATGTCTGTTTTTTTCTTGTGTAGTAGAAAATTCTATTACAAACTTTTTATTTTAAAATGTAGTTGCCCAGCGTGGGCAACTAGATTTTTTATTTACCTGCCCAGGCCAATGATTTACATGCCCCGGGCATCTAGTGCGTGGTATTTTCAAGCCCTAGATATTGTCATTTTTAAGAGAAAAAAAGTACCTGGATGGGCATGAATCCACATATTGTGGAAACTATGTTCTAAACAAACAAGGCTTTTAAGATACAAGTAGAAATATGTACTCGTATTTTTTTTTTTTTTTTTTTTGGAAAACATCTGCTTAAAATAAGAGATCAGTTTTTTTATTCATTCATCTAAACTTATTACTTATCTGTTTCTAGACTTCCTGCACCTTTTCTTCACAAGCTACAGCTATATTAACTGGAACTAATATATCTCATATTATCCGATAACTACTGGAACGTGTGCTTCCAAATGTGGGGGTGGGTGTCAATCTTTGTATAGAGATAAACTATTCCAATCCTTCATGAAATTTATTTTGAACCCAAAATCATAAAATAAGGAAAAAACAATATTTCCAGTAGCTTTAGTAATGACAACACATTTGCGCAGAATTTTATGCCATTGCTTTTTATAGTTTCTGAGAAAATGATACATCAAGTTAGTCAATTTATAATGAGACATGTACATCTTAAAAAAAAAAAAAAAAAAAAAAAACATCCTATAGTATCAAAACAGTCATTCAGATTTATCCAGTACAATAACTGTATGGGAGTTTGTCAGGTTCTCAAAAAAATACAATTCTTATCTGGAAAAATACTTTATTAAAATCTTATTGGAACTAATTCCCAATTTCCTTAGAATGCACCTTCTCTTTGAAATTCTTCGAGGAACGGCTAACGGACAAATAATTAAATTGTGTTTGTGATACACAAAGAACTACACAGCATATGTATTTGTACATTGGTAGTTTTCCTGAATACTTCTTGAAAATCAAATTTCAGGAAATTTATGCCAATAAGTACTCGTATTTTTCCAAATAAAAAGTAATGTTGATATTCTGGATCCGAATAGTTTTGTTTAAAGCTACTAATAAACTTAATACAGATGTTTTTAACTTTCACAATGAAACGGTTTTTAAATAGTGCTCTGGAAGACAAAAATTATAAATTTCACATTTGCATACCAAATGGAAGTTGTCCAAACATGTAACTAGATGGTACTAAAATTAGGAAAACTTGTTACGTCATTAAAATGTCGTTATTGTACATTTAATAATGTAACAATTGCGTAATTTTCTTAAAATGTGAATTTATTTGATGCAATCAGTGGATCAAGCAGCAATCCACTGTATGCATGTTAACGTGTTTTATTGAGCCTTTGGTAATAATTTAAAAACACAGGAAAAAATTCAGTTTTTCTTCTTAATCTTTTTTTTTTATATGTTAGTGAACATGGATCGCAAATAAATTTCTAGTTACTGTCTGATATGAAAATACATTTTCACTAAAATAATTATTTCATTACTTAATATTTCGTAGTCGTAAGCTCGTAATGAATGAAAAATCTGATTCCTTAAATTCGTCAATTGACATCTTTTGAAACGACGGTGGTACTTCGTAATGGACCCTCAAACTAATCTTTCAAATTCAAAAATGATTCGTTCACAAATACATGAATGATTTGGTGACCTATGACAACACTATAACTTTAAGTGAAACTATGACGACAGTTTATAATTTCGATTACAGGAACGGTTTATCACTTCCAGTGAAATTACAGCGAGGATTTCATTAAGTTGACGTGCTTACACTTTTACGTCGAAATTATTGCTGCGCTAGATGTACGCTGTAATTTCTTTTTCTTCTGTATTTTGAAAGATTATTAAACAAACGTGTAAACTCTGCAGTTATTTAAAAACAATCTAACACAGAAGTCCTTATTTAAATGCAGTGAAACGCTAAAAAACGCGTGACTTGTTTCGTTGGTGTGCGTTAAAGACGCGTCCAAGCATCTCGGACTATGGACTAGCCTAGTAACGTCACAATCTGGTGCGCGGGCCTATAAGCTATAACGGGGTGATGGACAAGGTCGTCCACGCGGACGACCGCGGGTGACCTAGTGGGCAACTTTCGTGACTGCCACGGAAAGGGCCTCAGGTTCGATCCCAGGCAGGTACGAACGCTCGATCCACTAAATATCCGCCGTGCGTCGGATGAGCAAGTTAAGCCGTCGAACCCCGGGTACTGGCCCCCGGTAATAAATAAGGCCGTCTTCCTCCCCCTTTCTACTTCGCTTTCGTGTCACTTCCCTATCGGGCGCTCTAGCCCAAATCTCCTATTTCTAAGGGTTGTTTAAGACCTGGGGTCAGACAATATCTTCCTAAAATCCTCTACATGTGATCATATGATCATCATATCGTCCACGCGGAATATAGGCGACCGGCCAGGACAGATGAGTCAAAGTGTGTTACGTGAGCACAATGGACAGAGGTAGTGATCTGACGGACGTTCAAAAAGGAATGATCACCGGCTACCGCGCCAAGGGTGGAAGTATCTCAAAAACACCAGACTTCGTGGGCTGTTTGCGAGGTGCTGTAGTAAAGGTGTACCAAGAATAGCATCATAACTGTGGAGTCTCAAAGGCCATTGACCCTAGAGGAGAACGTCGTCTACGTCGACTGGTAAAAGGCAATCGACGCGCAACAGTGCAGCAATTGACCACGCAAATGAAAGCTGGGACACCCATAGGTACGTGTCCCCGACAACAGTAGAGAGAACCGTATTACGTAGGGAGCTCTGGAGTTGACGCTGCGTCCAGACGCCCATGATAAGCGAGGTCCATCGGCAACGACGCCTGCAGTTCGCATGGGACTACCGTTATTGGACAGTGGAAGACTGGGAAAAGGTTGTATTCTCCGACGAATCGAGGTTTCTACTCCACAGAAGTGACGGCCGGTGGCGGATATGACGTCAGACACACGAGAACCAACACCCGGACACACTTGTCGGCCAAGTACAGGCCGGCGGTGGCAGTGCGCATGTCTGGGAGATGTTTTCCTGGTATGATCTGGGGCAGCTGGTACCACTGGATGAGTCGCAGAATGCCAATGGTTACCTGTCCATCCTCGCTGACTACATGCATCCTTTCATGTTGAACGTTAACCCTGGTGGAGATGGTGTCTACCAACAGGACAATGCACCGTGCCACGTCACTAAGGGGGTGCGTGACTGGTTCCAGGAACACGACAGCGATGTTTCCGTTTTCCTGTGTCCGGCGAAGTCACCCGCTCTTAATTCCAAAGAGCACTTGTGGGGATATTTGGATCGACATGTTCGACGTGCCGACGCACAACCACGTGATCTCCAAGACCTCCGTGCTCTGCTGCAGTCCGAATGGGCACGTGTGCCTCGGGCAACCTTCCAGGACCTCATTGCGTCCATGCCACGCCGTCTCGCCGCTGTCATCCGGGCCAAAGGTGGTTATTGATATTCCCATTATTAGGTAGGTGGTCATACTACTCTGTTAGGACTGTGTATATTGTGTTAGCAAGAACAAGACATCATTGGATAAACTACGAAATGAACACTGAATTAACTGTGTATAACTGAAGGGACAAAAGCACTGAAGTGTTCACAATAGACTGATTGAAACATACATGCCAATGTTCAATATCACATCTTTTTGCTAGTGTGAAACACCAAGTGATACATGTACGTTCACCAAGAGCTCACCGTTGCAAAATTACACCAAAAACTTGGTCACACTTTAATTAAAATATGTTATTTTACAACGGTGAGCTTTTGGTGAAAGTACATGTATCACTTGGCGTTTCACACTAGCAAAAAGATGTGATATTGATCATATGCAAAGTGTGTTTTTATGAGAGATTATAACTCGCAAGATTATAATTTCAGACATTTACTAATGCATGCCAATGTGCTGTCAATAGCATCACCGAATCAAATGTTTTACTGACCTATTAAGAGTATCACTGAATGAGTGAACACAATCTTTATACTATTGGGAGTGTCATTAAGTCCGGAATGTAGCTGAATTGTCAGCAATATTACCGCATCATGTATGTCACTGAACTGTGGGTAATATTACTGAATTATGTATATCACTGAATTGTCGCCAGTATTACTGAACCAGGTATAGCACTGAACTGTAAAATAACCTTAGAGTCAAAAATTTCACTGAACTGTCAAGATATCATTAAACGAACAAAATTCCTAATTTGGCAAGAATATTACTGAATCGTGTAATTGTCAACAAATTCGATGAATCAAAAATTGTCAGAACTGTGAAGAGTAGCATTGAGATGTGAACATCATCACTGAACGAACAATATTTATGAGCATTCAATAAACTATTTTATCAATTGTATTCAGTAATATGAATCAAAGACTTCGCTAAATTGCCAAAAATGCACTCTTTTCAAAATAAAATAAAATAAAATAAAAAGACGAAGCACCCTGAGAAAGCCGTTCGATTCTGATATAACTCCGCATACTAGTACTCCAGGGCCGAATATGCAGATGGTTAAAAAATAATGAACAATGAGCCTTAAAAATGGCCGGCCACAGATAGAGACCGGTATACCAAGAGCAAAGCTCGAACGCAGAGACAATTGTTAGCGGATTGCTGTTGCATGAATCTCCACGTAGGTACTGTGAGGATGCCTCGACGTCGGATCCGTGCACAGTACGAGCAGTTAAGCTAGTTTGGGAGAGGTTGCATAATTGGACTGAGAGAGGCTAGTTGTTCAAGTCGCCGTATCGCCAGGCACTTGGATTCGAGCAACGCGGCAATAGGACGATGTTGGCGCCAATGGGTAGAGGAGAGCACAACCTGCATGGCGGCACTCGAGCAGTGGACGGCCAAGGCCAACGACAGAATGCAAGGATCGAGCGATTGTGAGTGCCGCACGAACAGAACTGAATTCGTCGCTCTCAACCAACCGTGACCATGCTGCGTCGTTTATAGGTACGGAAGAGGCTATCTGGACCGTTGCCAGACTACCTGCGGGACGAGGAGTACATTAAAAGAGGCCCATAAGCCGCCTACCACTAACCAGCGAGCATCGCCGACACCGGTTGCAGAGGAGTTGGGCCCGGTCAACGTGGGATAGTGTCCATTGGACTATGATACCTGCATCGTCTACGCATTCGAATATTTATAAACTTTCATCAATTAACTTCATGCTAAGAAGAGCGTTCACTCATTCCTCTGATGGCTTCAGGCGGCGTTGCGAAATTAATAAGGTTTTCGACATTGCTTGTGCCCATGGTTGCAAAAAATCTACTGTTAAAGCTGAACTCGGGAAAATCTGTCGTCAATGTCTAATTACCCTTCAGGCTGAACACCCCTGTCGCAATTATGAGGGCTCAATGGATTATTTCCCAACTGTCTCCTCAATCCTTAAAAATATTTGTAAACCATTCAATCTTGACTTTGGGATACGTACCACCAATATTTTTACTTTGATCAAGAAAGATCGTGACCTGGTTCCAAAGGGTAACAAATTTCGTGTATACACTATCCCACTTGATAGTTTGAATCAAATTCCCCCTTGCAGCCAATACATCGGATCAACCAAAAGGTCATTGGGGAATTAGGCTCAACGAACATAAATATGCTGTTAATAATAGCCTATCAAATACTGCCCTTTCCAGACTAGTGAACGAAGGACAACATTATCCTAACTGGAAGGAGACAAAAATCATTACAACACCACGTACTATCTCCTCCTTCTTATTCACCGAAAGTTTGATAATTGGTGAACATGGAACTTCATGTTGTAATGACAATACTCTAGTCTACATACCAAAATCTTGGACACAACTACTAAAACTTTCCCCGCCAGTTGTGGAGAACGAAATTATTTAATATATATATATATATATATATATCATCATCATCATCATCATTGTCAACCATTATCAATCCACTGCTGGACGAAGGTCTCCCCAAGTTTCCTCCACAACGGTCTGTCTTGTGCCAGTCTCCTCCATGTCACCCCTGCATACTTTCGAATTTCATCCACCCATCTCCCATGTGGTCTTCTTCTGGGTCTTTTCCTGTCCCTTGGAATCCAATCTAAAATTTCGGCTGTCCATCGATGATCTGTCCTTCTGGCAGTATGTCCAGCCCATTGCCATTTCAGGGATTTAACTCTGATCATGATGTCTTCCACTCTTGTCATTTTTCTGATCCACGAGTTCCTCTTCTTATCTCTCCTGGTTACACCAAGCATGCACCTCTCCATGCTACTTTGAGTTGTCTGCAGCCTTTGTATGTCTCTTTTAGTTAAGGTCCACGTCTCTGCACCATACGTAAGCACTGGAAGGATGCATTGATCAAACACTTTTCTTTTAAGACATAATGGCATATTGCTCTTGAAAATTATGCTGTTTCTTCCAAAAGCTCTCCAGGCAAGTTTTGTACGCCGATTAATTTCTTCATCAATGTGACCCTCACTTGATATCTGCTGTCCAAGATAAACGTACGTGTCTGTTATCTCCAGCTTTTCTCCATCAATCGATAAATCTTCATTTCTTGTAAAAGCATTGAACATCACTTTTGTCTTCTGAAAGTTCATTTTTAATCCCACTTCTTTACTCTTGTCAGCAAGTTCCTGGATCATACTCTGCAGCTCTGATGGGGTAGTTGCAAAAATGACTACATCATCAGCAAAACGAAGGTGGGTTAGATAATCTCCATTAATCTTTATCCCCTTGTTTTCCCAGCTCAGCGACTGAAAAACACCCTCCAATGTGGCATTAAAGAGCTTCGGAGATATGGTGTCACCTTGTCTCACTCCTTTCCAATTTTTACGTGTGTTGTATTTTCAAACAGCCTAATCTTTGCACTTGCATTTTCATAGATGTTATTAATAATATTAATGTATGCATCTTCAATACCGCAGGTTTTCAGAGCCATTGTAACTGCTGATGGTTTCACCGAATCAAAGGCTTTTTCATAATCGATAAAAGCCATGCACAATGGAAGTTCATATTCCCTCGCTCTTTCAATTAGTTCTCTCAGCACGTGGATATGATCTATTGTGCTGTAGCCACTCCTGAATCCAGCTTGTTCTCTCGGTTGAGCCATGTCCAGTGTTACCTTCAAACGGTGTGAAAGAACTTTAGTGAAGATTTTATAAACTACTGATAGGAGGCTGATAGGTCTGTAGTTTCCTAGATCCTCAATGTCACCTTTCTTATGTAGCAGGATCATTGTAGCGGTGTTCCAATCCTCAGGAATCTTTCCTTCATTAAGGCATCGAGTGAAAATTTGGGCGAGTACTGTTTCGATTTCTCCACTTGCTTCTTGTATGATGTCTACAGTAATTCCATCTTCTCCTGGAGCTTTTCCCCGCTTCATGTTCTTGATTACATGTGCAACTTCTGCTGGAAGGACTGGAGGAACTCTGGTACTGGTATCTTTCATGATGTCTGGAGTGCATGTATCATCCCTTTCATATAATTTGGAGTAGAAATCTTTCACTCTTGTCAAAATTTCGCCTCTATTTCTTGTTACAGAACCATCTTCTTTTCTCAGTGCCATAATCTGTTTTCTTCCCTTACTGAGATGTCCCTTTGCTATCTTTAGGCTTTGGTTGTTTTCAATTGCTTTCCTCACTAGTTCACAGTTGAATTTTCTTACGTCTTCAGTGATACTTTTTCTTACTGTCTTGCATAGCTCTATATATTCCACTTTGGAAGTCACATCTTCTTTAGTTGTCCTCATCTCTCTTCTTTTTTGCATCAACATTTTCGTTTTTCCTGATAATTTGTTTACATGCAACTTGTTCTTAGACCCAGCTAATTTTGTTGCTGTTTCCATAAGAGCTTTGGTTACTTTTCTGTTAACTTCAGAGATGTCCACTTCTTCTGATGTTAGGCCTTCTAAAGCAGAGAACCTGTTCTTCAGTTCCAACTTGAAGGTATTATGGTGTTTTTTAAGGTTGGTTATGTCGATACATTTTGTTTGTCTTATGAGCTTGCCACGTTCAAGTTTAGTGTTGAGGTGCATCTTACATCTCACCAATCTATGGTCACTACCTGTGTTGAACTTGTTTAGCACACTGCAGTCTTCTATGACGAATTTTTTGTTACACATAATAAAATCAATTTCACTTGTCGTCCCATTTGGATGTCTCCAAGTCCATTTCCTGTGTGGCTTTTTCTTGAAGAAGGAGTTCAAGATGAAAAACCCTTCTGCCTCTGCAAACTCAACGAGAGTATTTCCACGCTGGTTTCTGTTGCCGTGACCGAATTTACCTACTGAAGTTTCATTCTGTTGCCGTTGCCCTATTTTTGCATTGAAATCTCCCATAATTATCTTCAAGTGCTGCTTACCTTTATTATTTAGATCACGAATTTCCTCATAAAATTCTTCAATTTCTTCTTCAGGATGACTTGTGGTGGGTGCATAAGTTTGAATAATCTGAGCCTGGTATCTTTTCGAGAGTTGGATAACAAGTCGTGCAGCTCTGTCAGAGGAACTTTCAACTTCTACAACTTTATCCTTCAGTTTCTTGTTTATTATAAATCCAACACCACTAGTTCTGCCAGTATCTGTCCCACGATAGTAGAAGAGATGTCCACTTTTCAGTTCGATGAGATCTTCTCCTTTTCTCCTTACCTCACTTAGCCCCACGATGTCCCACTTGATCCTTTGTAGTTCCTCTTCCAATTCAAGAAGCCTTGAATCAGAAGATAGGGAGCGTCCATTGTACGTTGCCAAGGTCAGCATCAGATGGCAGCCTAGTCCGGTCCTCCGGGGATTCTTAGCACCCTCTGCCTTCATGTCGCACTGGCCGCTGCCTTGGCCAGGTACATTCCAGCTGCCGGAGACTGAGGGCCAAGATTTAAGTTGTGGAATCATTTTGGAGGGGTTTGGCCATAACTCACCACGCTGGCCAAGCGGGTTGGTGAGTGTGGGATAGAATTTCCTCTAATCCCGATGGTATAGTTATACCGCTATTGGCGGTCGTCAGAGCCCCTTTAGTGGGAACAGGATGCACCACGAGAAGGCGGGGTTGACATTTGTCAAGGAGAGGCTGTGATGTTATATATATATATATATCATCATCATCATCATTGTCAACCATTATCAATCCACTGCTGGACGTAGGTCTCCCCAAGCTTCCTCCACAACGGTCTGTCTTGTGCCAGTCTCCTCCATGTCACTCCCACATACTTTCGAATTTCATCCACCCATCTCCCATGTGGTCTTCTTCTTGGTCTTTTCCTGCCCCTTGGAATCCAATCTAAAATTTAGGCTGTCCATCGATGGTCTGTCCTTCTGGCAGTATGTCCAGCCTATTGCCATTTCAGGGATTTAACTCTGATCATGATGTCTTCCGTTCTTGTCATTTTTCGGATCCACGAATTCCTCTTCTCATCTCTCCTGGTTACACCAAGCATGCACCTCTCCATGCTTTTTTGAGTTGTCTGCAGCCTTTGTATGCCTCTTTTAGTTAAAGTCCACGTCTCTGCACCATACGTAAGCACTGGAAGGATGCATTGATCAAACCCTTTTCTTTTAAGACATAATGGCATATTGCTCTTGAAAATTATGCTGTTTCTTCCAAAAGCTCTCCAAGCAAGTTTTGTACGCCGATTAATTTCTTCATCAATGTGACCTTCACTTGATATCTGCTGTCCAAGATAAAAGTACGTGTCTGTTATCTCCAGCCTTTCTCCATCAATCGATAAATCTTCATTTCTTGTAAAAGCATTTAACATCCCTTTTGTCTTCTGAAAGTTCATTTTTAATCCCACTTCTTTACCCTTGTCAGCAAGTTCCTGGATCATACTCTGCAGTTCTGATGGGGTAGTTGCAAAAACAACTACGTCATCAGCAAAACGAAGGTATGTTAGATAATCTCCATTAATCTTTATCTCTTTGTTTTCCCAGTTCAGTGATTGAAAGACATTTTCCAATGTAGCATTAAAGAGCTTCGGAGATGGAGATATGGTGTCACCTTGTCTCACTCCCTTTCCAATGTTTATGTGTGTTGTATTTTCAAACAGCCGAATCTTTGCACTTGCACTTTCATAGATGTTATTAATAATATTAATGTATGCATCTTCAATACCGCAGGATTTCAGAGCCATTGTAACTGCTGATGGTTTCACCGAATCAAAGGCTTTTTCATAATCGATAAAAGCCATGCACAATGGAAGTTCATATTCCCTCGCTCTTTCAATTAATTCTCTCAGTACGTGGATATGATCTATTGTGCTGTAGCCACTCCTGAATCCAGCTTGTTCTCTCGGGTGAGCCATGTCCAGTGTTACCTTCAAACGGTGTGAAAGAACTTTAGTGAAGATTTTATAAACTACTGATAGGAGGCTGATAGGTCTGTAGATTCCGAGATCCTCAATGTCACCTTTCTTATGTAGCAGGATCATTGTAGCGTTGTTCCAATCCTCAAGAGTCTTCCCTTCATTAAGGCATCGAGTGAAAATTTGGGCGAGTACTGTTTCGATTTCTCCTCTTGCTTCTTGTATGATGTCTACAGTAATTCCATCTTCTCCTGGAGCTTTTTCCCGCTTCATGTTCTTGATTGCATGTGCAACTTCTGCTGGGAAGACTGGAAGAACACTGGTACTGGTACCTTTCATGATGTCTGGAGTACATGTATCATCCCTTTCATATAATTTGGAGTAGAAATCTTTCACTCTTGTAAAAATTTCGCCTCTATTTCTTGTTACAGAACCATCTTCTTTTCTCAGTGCCATAATCTGTTTCCTTCACTTACTGAGATGTCCCTTTGCTATCTTTAGGCTTTGGTTGTTTTCAATTGCTTTCCTCACTAGTTCACAGTTGAATTTCCTTACGTCTTCAGTGATACTTTTTTGTAGCCTACTGACTTGTATGATATATAGAGAATATATATAGCTCTATATATTGCACTTTAAATATATATATATATATATTTACACTGCTGGCCACTCAAAATGCAACACCAAGAAGGAAGCATCCGATTGGCTTGAAATTCTCAGCATGCGTCGCCCGCGAGAGGACATGCAAACGATTAGCTTTGCAGGGCATATGCAAATCATGGGCGCCCGGCACGCCACCGAGAAGCACTATAAGAAGGGTGCACAGAAGGAGGGGTGTAAGTACTGGAAGTGTGTTGTGCTGCCGGACCTGTGCGTGGGAAGTTTCCTGATGCCTCGTCGCAGAATACGGCAGTCATTCCAGCACGTTTCGGAGTTCGACAGAGGACGAATAGTGGTTTATCGCGACAGCGATTTATCGCACCGAGACATCGGCACCCGTGTGGGGACAACATCCAGCCACAGTGAGGCAAGTATGAATTCGGTGGGTGCAGGAGGGACGGACGGACCGACGTGAGCGATTGCCGCAGCCGCGGCACACCACCGAACAAGAGGACCGGCATGTTGTGCGGTGGGTATTGACGGGCACACCGCTACATCACGAACGTTAGCACAGGGATTAGGGTCTGTTGCGCAACAACCTGTGTCAGCACGTATCGATCGACGTCGTCTGCAGGAGCCGGGACTTGTTGCGCGACGCCGATTGCTCCAATTACCATTGACGTTACACCACCGGCGAGTGCGGCGGCAGTGGGCCGTTGAACGCCGCACCTGGACTACGGAATGGCACGACATTGTTTTCTCGGACGAATCCCTCTTCTGCCTGCAACACCACGGTGGTCGGATACGCATGTGGCGGCTCCTCGGCGAGAGACTGTATGACGCCTGCATTATGCATCGCCATACCGGTCCGTCGTCTGGCGTTATGGTTTGGGGCGCAATTGGATATGACACCCGCACCTCCTCTGGAACGCATCGCCGGTACACTCAACAGCCACCGCTACATCGCCGACGTTTTGGAGCCTGTAGTCTTTCCTTACCTGCAGGACCTGCCAGCGGCCACGTTTCAACAAGAAAATGCGCGCCCGCACGTGGAACACATCGTGCAACAATTCTTTACGGCCCACCAGGTGTCACTGCTGCCGTGGCCCTCCTGTTCTTCTGATATGTCGCCCATCGAACACGTCTGGTCGCTGATCGGCAACCGAGTGGCCCGGGAAGCACCACCCGCGGCTACGCCTGATGAACTGTGGCAACGTGTGAAAGCACCCTGGACCGACATACCCCAAGCCCACATCCAAAGCCTCTTTCGTTCGATGCCGTGGCGTGTAGCGGCCGTTATTGCCAGCCATGGGGGCCACACGAACTATTGATGTCTGCGTGTTCCGCAAGTCGCACGGGCCTGTAAGCTCAATCGTTTCATCTTTGTATCTGTTGTTATCTATCCAGTAAATCTGGCTTTGCTATCTCGTGTCCTTCTTGGTGTTGCATTTTGTGTGGCCAGCAGTGTGTATATATATATATTGTCTGTATTTGCCTTACTTCATTCATTTATTCTTTTTCCACGTCATACTTATCTTGTATGTTAATTTTTTGATAATTTGACCATTTGATTGTATGTATTCATATATCGATTTAAAATCACTATATTTGGATTGACGACATGATCACTTGTTCTGTATGTCACGCCTATAGGTTACTAATATGTCTCCCCATCCAAAAATGCTCATTCAGTACTTCCATCTGATGATGGTCTTTTAAGAAGACCGAAAGTTCTTATGACTTTATTTTTAATCTTTTAACTTATACATTAAATAAGTTCTTCACTTCATCGGAAGCCTCAATAGTGTTTTAATTATCGTGCTTTTAACATTGTTACCTTAAGCTTTTATGATTGGTCCATCGGCGTAGTACTGTTTTCAGTGATGAGTCACGGTTTGCACTTGGTGCCGATGACCAGCGGATACGTGTCTGGTGACGAGCCGGCTACCACACGGATCCTGCCTTTAACGTTAAACGGCACACGGCTCGCACACCGGGAGTGACTGGCTACCACACGGATCCTGCCTTTACCGTGGAACGCACACGGCTCGTTTTGTCTGGGAAGCCATTTCCTACCACACGGATCCTGCCTTTACCGTGGAACGGTACACGGCTCGTACACCGGGAGTGACTGTCTGGGAAGCCATTTCCTACCACACGGATCCTGCCTTTACCGTGGAACGGCACACGGCTCGTACACCGGGAGTTACTGTCTGGGAAGCCATTTCCTACGTTAGCCAGACACCTTCAGTAGTCCTCCGTACCACCTTCACGACTCAACGGTGCATCGAATTTATTCTACGACCCGTTGTGTTGCCATTCCTGTCGTAGCATCACCAAGCAATTTTTCAACAGGATAATGCCGGCCACACACGGCACGACCCTCTCAGGCCAGCCACCGTAATGCAGATACCCTTCCATGGCATGGCCAGCCCGATCGGCGCGACCTCTCACCAAGCGAACATGTTTGGGACACGATGGGACCCCACCTACGCCCATCCCGGAATGTCGGCGAAGTGGTACGCAATTTGGACACCATCTGGCATGCTATACTTCAGGACAGTATCCGTGAACTGTACGCGTCTATGCCACGCAGGGTAACCGCTTGTATCCGCTACAACGTACAGAATTCCTCCACTCGTATAGCTGTTGTGACGTACATTCTAAATTAACTTTCATTTATAGTTTCTTTCCCTATGTAAATTTTGAGTTTGGTCTGCTTATACTTCCAACCTTAACGTGACATCTTCTCTCTCACGAGAATACTGTTGGCACCACAATTGAGATCAGTGTGAACGGGACGTATGAATGTATGAGATAAGAACGATAGATAAAAGGACGAGATAACAATTGCTGGTGTGGTGAATATGTGGATGGATATGTATAGACATTGATTTTGTTACGTAAAATGTGCCATGTGTGATGACTAAGTGCTGGAATAAAAGGAGTTCCCGTAAGTTGACTTATGTTTCGTCTGGCCGTAAAGATTTAATTAGGAACTTTTGCATCGTATTTTTATCTAATGATTTAGACATAACGTAGAACCAATATCTCTGCACGAAAAAAGACAATTGCGTTAAACTGTTTTATCCGAATAAATGGTCCAACTTCTCTGGAATTGCAATCATTTCTTTTTAATATTTGTGCATTGCACATACCAATTTTCATCTCAATTGGAGGATTCCTTCTGGGTGCTTCGTTTTGACGTAGGACGACGTCTAACTCCGCGGACAGTATGGGGCGACTTACAGTCGACCGCCTGTGACAAAAATAGGTCATAATTGAAATTATTATAGCGTTAAAAATAAATGCCGCACACTAATCGTGTTAGCATATTCGTAAACAGCATGGAGTCCAATTCGCGTACTGGCCAATCCATCGTGCGCGCGACGCTTCCCTCGCTCCCTGTGCGCAGGAGAGATGATGCAATATTTCTGGGTGTGCTGCTGTGTTTGACTCAGTCTATCTCGGCAACCCTCAGCACAACACAACTGTGCGTGATATCGTTTTAAAACTCTCGACGAGATCTATTCTAATATACGAAGAACATTTCGCAATGGTTTGAACTGAACATTTTAAAAGTTGTTTTCTTGTGAACCGGTGAACACTTTTGACAATATCGCGTTTTATCTGGACAACAGTGAGTGAAAACCGACTGCGCGTGATATGGTTTTCAAGCTCTCGACGCGATCTATTCAAATACAGTATATAAAAACATATCACAGTGGTTTAAACTAAATTTAAAAAAAAATTGTTTCCGTGTGAACAGGTTAACATTTTCGACAATGCCGCGGAATTCGCAGAATGAACACAAGCAAAAGTGGAGAAAATCAAAACGAGAGGCAAGAGCAAGTGATGAGGAATGTAAGAAGCACAAGATGACAGAGCACCACGTTGGGTAATTCGTGTATAGATCTGCTTTGTGCTCTCAATGTATCCACCATTATTTGTAAAAATTATGTAAGCTACTTTTCATATCCTAGACCTGTGTTGGCTAAACAAATTGAATAAACGCTTTGAAACCATACTCGACTAACTGATTTCAACTCTCCGTTCTGCAAGTCGTTGCCATACGTTCCAAAGTGACGGCTCGATCAGAAGTGACCCTACCTGTATTTTGTTTTGTATTTTGGAAAAAAAGTGTATTTTATCAACAATAACGCTGAACTCTTCATAATATCGCTGAATAAACAGTGTGTCTGATTTGACAATAGTATCACAAAATCACGAAACTCGCTTTACTTCCAATAGACCAGTGAGTGATGAAAATAACTGACTCACCAGCACCATGGAATTGCTACGATATGAAAAACCCCTATCATTGAAACATCAATAACATCACTGGTTCAATAATATCACTGAATCGTAGACAATGCCATCGGGTCAACGATGCCGCTAACTGTCGGCAGAAACAATGCACTTTTACAACGATCATTAATTAGTATGCACATGTTGCAGAATATATAAAGAGGCTTCCTTCATGTTAATCATAAATTTTGATTTGGGTTTTGCGCAAATGTAGGTGTGCCTGAAATACATTTTTTGCTTAATGTTTCATTCAGTTTCGGAAAAGAAAATAAGACTATAAGAAAATTCCATGAATTTGTTATTTTTGAAAAGAAGCAGAAGAGCTTCAAGATCCTTTTACGCATTTTCTGCAGCAGCGCAGACTAAAACGATGTAGAAGTTATGTAAATTTCTAAATTCAGCACAAGTGTGTTAAGATTTATAAATGAGATTGATCAGTTTTCCGACAAAACTCAATGAAATTCTTTGCGTTTTTTCTCAAAACTGATATAGTCAGTTATTTTACAGTGCAAAGAATACGTAATTAAAAACATTTCGTACTAACTAATGAAAAGGATATTTTATCATTAAAATACAAAATTCGAAAATCTGACAAATAAGAAAACTACTTTCAATCGATTGTTTTCCAACTAATCAGAATCAAATAACAAACTGTATCAACAACTATAATCAATCACATGCGGTAAAAACAACTGTAAAGAAGTTCCATTGTAATCGCACACATTGTCGAAGATTTACAAAGTTGGTTCAAAATATGTGAAATCTGGAGATTTTACAAAATAAAAAAATTCAAAAGTAACCTACATATGGTGCACATGTACAGTCACGTATCTTTACATTAGGATATACTAGCGTACAGCCCGTCCTAGGACGGTTGTTTTTAATCTTTGAATAAATATAGGGGATGTCGCCCGTCTTGTGACGGAGTGAAATTTTTAATTGAAGCAGATTGAAAACAAATCAAATAGACGCCGTATTCCTGTAAGGAAACACAGTAAAAACTTATATATGGTAAGAACTCACTCATATTAGAATTAAAAATTATGTATATGCTATTCATTTCCGTTTTTTAAAAGACCTTGTGAAAAAATAGCACTCTGTGTGAAATATTTGTTGTTCAATAATTGTAGATTAGAGAGTTTAGAAAGATCGATATTTTGCAAAATGTGTAATATAATCAGCACTAAACTCAGAAAGTTGTTTTCGTGTAAACTTACCTCAATAACTTTTACTTTGATTTTTCACGTTAAATAACTGTTTCTCTGGCACACTTGTAATTCCCTCCACTGCTTGTTTTAGACTGTCCTATTCGACGATTAGTTTGAAACTTCATACCAAAGCTTTTCCTACAAAATAATGCGACATCGGATATTACAAATCGGAACTATCTAAATTCTCGATAATGTGCTATTTGGGCAACATCTGCTTTTAGATCCAATCTTGCTCACTTTGAGATCTCAAGATTTCAGTTCTTATTGAAGGTTAGAGCGTTTAGATAGATCGATATTTTGCAAAATGTGTAATATAATCAGCACTAAACTCGGGAAATTAGTTAGATTACAAAAATAAAAAATAATTAAAGAGTACAAATTAATATTCGAATTGTGCTAAATTAAATTAATATACAAACGCAATTTGTGGTGATATTAAGATTTTAATTCGAATTTTGTAGATCGAAGAAATAGAACAAGTCATTGATAATTCAATGTTTTTAAATTAGCACGCCATCACCTTGACATCTCAACGTGATCGCGTGCAAACTCAACTTTGCCGACCCGGTGGCGCAGTGGTCTAAGCGATGGCTTCTGACTATTCGTCCAAGATGGGTCCGGGGAGGCATGAATGTTGTGTTTGTCTTACGGCACTGACTCTTTCCCTTTCCTGGAACCAGTGGCCCTAAATTAGGGACGGGTGACTGCTTATAGCTCACTTAGTTGCTCACGGTGGTCGTTAAACTTCCAATCCAAAAACAAAAAAAACAAAAAACTCAACTTGCTGTGATATTAAGAATTCCATTCGAATTTTGTAGATCGGAAAAAAAGAACTCGAGTCATTAACAATCCAATGTTTCTAAATTACCACGCGATTACCTTGAAATTTAAAAGTGATCGCGGGCGATTATATAGCAGGCAACCATTTTGACACCGCGAAAGCACACACAAATTGATCCATAAGTGATGGTGCAAGAATGCAGACGTTGCTGTGACGTCAAGCGTTCTAGAGTGACAGACAGAAGATCTGGCTGTTTTTATATATTATGCACACATTCAGAGCTATCTGAAGATTAACAAAATTAAAACATGCAATCAAATACAGTATTTTAATATAGCAGATTGAGCACTATGATTTTCTCATTCTTAACCACACTAAGATGAAGCGAATAGTATTGTTTATTTTCTAATACTCACAATCTTGAAATGACTGATTTTCGTGCAAGTTGGGCACATTACAATTGCCCAAAGGCCACCTTTTTGAGCAGATATAAACAAAATGCCCGAACTCTGCAGGGAAGGTAGGTCCTTTACTGTTGAGAAATCATGACTACTCGCACATTTTCTTTCTGGTTGAATTTCGCCACCAAATCCTCTTCCTTTTTTTTTAAAGCTTCAATAAAAATATTGGAAAATTTACCCCGATGACTGATTCTTATTAACATCTCGCGCAATACCCGGGTAGCTGAACTGTTAAGTACGAAAGTACAACTTCAATCAGTAAAATGATTGGAGTAATATAACAGGGAGTTCAAGACTGTCCACAAAAAAATACGGTTCTTTTGGATTGGGCCACGGGGGAAAATGTTAGAGAAAGTGTTAATAAGGTTCAATTCAGCAATTAGTTCTTTATTACCCTTATTTAATTCCTTAGTAATGTAACTTAATGTTTAGGTTATATAACAATCTAAAATCACTAAAAATGTTAGTTTAAATCTTTTATAATAATTATATTTTTATTGCGAACTACTAATGCCTCTGACTTTTTTAAGGAGACGTCTTCGGTTTTTAAAGTTTCACTAACAATATTGGAATATTTTCTTCGATTACTGATTCCTACTGACATCTCGCGCAATACTCGGGTAGTTGAGCTGTTAGGTACGAAAGTACAACTTCAATCAGTAAAATTATTGGAGTAATATAACAGGGAGTTCAAGACTGTCAACAAAAAATTACGGTTCTTTTGGATTGGACCACGAGAAAAAATATTAGAGAAAGTGTCAATAAGATTCGATGCAGCAGTTAGTTCTTTATTAGTTCTTTCTATTAATTTTTTATGTAGGAATCTAAAATCAATAAAAATGTTGTTTTACATCTTTCATAATTACATTTATACTGGAAATTGCTAATGTGCCTAACTTTTTTAAGGGAACATATTCGCTTTTTAAGCTTCAGTAACATTAGTGGAATATTTTCCGCGATTACTGGCATCTCGCGCAATACTATGGTTTTGAACCGTGAGGTACATGTCAAAGTACAACTTCAATCAGTAAAATGACTGAAGTAATATAACAGAGAATTCAAAACTGTCCACGCCGCCATGAGAGCATTTGTCATTTTCATGTAGGACTTCCGTCCACAGGGAGTAGAGTTTAGGTCCCAGCCACCTACAGCGAGATCGCCTTTTGGGCAGGACACAGAAACGGAAGGAATGAGAGCAAGTCTAGCGACTTTTGACAGAACAGTTTGTAGTGAGATGAGAGTACAGTAGATGGCGCCACCGTACAAGTACGATATTGCACATAGATGGGCGAGAGAATTTCAGGGAGGACATAGGAAAGGATACCCATTTAACCAGTGGGTCCAGCCTGGGGGGCGTCACTTTACGTGCTCGTCCGATATGTCAGAAATTACCAATGAAAAAAGAGAGTTTTACTGAAGATTTGCGGCAACGCTAGTGGCGCAGTTGTCAAAACGAAATGAGGTGACCAGACGCCCTCATTTTCTGGGGACAGTCCTCTCGTAAAAAATTATTAAATATGTCAAATGTACTCAATTTCTTAGTTTTTGTCTTCAGTTTTTGAAATTTTCCCTCCAAAAATTGAAATAAATGATATGCTAAACGCGAAAGTAGAATTAAAATAAATCTGCAAAATGCACCCAAATTTAGCATCAATTACTTATTTAATTGCTAGAAAATGTATTTATTAAACTATTTTCCGAAATGGATGAATTTTTTCTTGAATTAAGTTAGAAATCACGCAGTATTAATGGGAGACATCCCGAAGCATCGAACAAAGTCATCTCGAAAACCATGGTGTTAGGATTTCGTTTCTGTTTTAAGCATTTCTTTTCTGTTTTAACTAGATTTAAATAAAGTATTGTTGGGATGGACAGGGAAAGGAAAAGGACAGCAGGGCGGGGCCCGACTTGAGTTTCTTTTAGCTTGTCCTAGCGACTCACATTGCACAGGCCAGTGCTTTTCATTATTTTTCTGAAGGGATGGAAATTCATATTTACGCCACTGATCGACTATAAACTAAATTAACTGCAAGTCACGTGGAACCATTATATTGTTATGACTTAAGAAAAATATGGCAACGGAAATGAAAAATTTAGGTGCTACAAACATTATATGGTCGTATCAGGATAATATGACTACCCACGGAATCAAGATGTAACCGCCCAACACGTCACAGAGTGCACGTAACAAGGTCGACCGCACTGGGATATAAGCGGCCGGTCAGGACAGATGAGCCATAGTGTGCTACGTGAGCACAGTGGGCAGAGGTAGTGACCTGACTGATGCTCAAAAAGGAATTATTATTGGCAACTCGCCAAGCGTGGAAGCATCTCAGAAACAGCAGGCTTCGTTGGCTGTTCGGTGCTGTAGTAAGAATGGACCCCTGGCACACCGAGTACCTGCCGACGTGAAGTCATAACTGTGGAGCCCCAAAGGCCATCGACCCCAGAGGAGAACGTCGCCCCCGTTTACTGGTAAAGGGCAATCAACGCGCAACAATGCAGCAACTGACCACGCAAATGAACATTGGGGCACCCAGGTACGTGTCCCCTATAACAGTAGAGCGAACGCTGTAGCGCATGAGTCTCCGGAGTCGATGCTGCGTCAAGACCAGTGTTGTCATTTTGGGGGAAAGTCGCTAAATTTAGGGGATTCTGGATTGGCGTTAGCGACAAAAACAGTAGTTTGGGATTAGCGACTTTTTAGGGGATTTTGTTTTGTTTTAACAATTTCAGCTATTTCTTTTATTTATAGTTTTAAGCATTTTATGTACGGTTTTTGAATCAGGAGAATGTCTTCTTCACTTTCTGCAGACCTAAGAGCCATAACTGGGAATTTTAATGCTTGTAGAATGCAATCCTCTTTCGTTCTCGCCTTTGTTTCCATCAGTCACAGAAAGCTTGCCGATGCTCGGTGAGTTTGCCTGGGATCCCTTAAACAGCGAGTGTGATGGTGGTGAGACTTACTACAGTGTATCCACTTGCAGAAATATGCTATCATTATACAAAATTTTTGTTTTATTCTTCATTAAAACAAAAGTTTTGTTTAATATAAATCAAAGTAACAGTAACACGTAACTGGATATAACGTTTGCTTTTGCAAGAAATTTCATCTTTAAAGCTATAAATTATTGGTTCGCCATGCTTTACATTAAGTATTTTTAGCTGGTCTTCTTAGCCATTTAAAACTTGTTTCTGTATCCTCTCCCCCCTAAGTCTGTGTACAATTGAAGCCATATTACCATTCACCCGAGTTGGGTCCGGGTTCGAATCTCGGTGAGGCATGAATGTTGTGCTTGTTTTTCAGCACTGGTTCTCTTCATTCCCTGGGAGCAGTAGACTTAAATCAGAGATGGCTGACTTCTTACAGCCTACCGTATTGCTCACTTCTTTTTACATTATTAATTTAAAGTATAAAATAGATAATAATAATAATAGCAATGTGTCATTTAATTTTAAATGGCGCACAAATAAGTACGAAAATTTAACATAATAAAAAATCTGATTTTTAGGGACTTTTTTCCACGTTTGGAGACTTTTTATGGCTAATTTGGAGACTTTCGGAATGAGTGGGCTGGCAACACTGGTCAAGGCGCCCATGTTAACCCAGGTCCATCGGCAACGACGCCTGCAGCAAGGAGGTTATATTACTGGAGACACCACTGGCCCTGCCGCCATAGGTCACAGCTAATCTGTGGTGTGACGTCACAAGCAGGCAAAAACGAACTAAATTATACCGTTGATGAAACAGTAAGCTTGTGTATCATTGATAAAGATTATTGAATTACTCATTTTATGTGTTTATACGCTTAGAAGCTTTTGTTCCTTTGGTTTCAAAGCAGCGTCTTTTCTGCGGCTACGTCGTGCCTGCTCATGACGCCATTTGCAGCACGGACGGTGACTTATGGCGGCCAATGCTGCGTGGATAGGAGTAGTGTCTCCAGTATTATAACCTCCTTGGCCTGCAGTTCTCATGGGACTACCGTTATTGGACAGTGAAAAAGTGGGAAAAGGTTGCCTTCTCCGACGAATCTGGATTTTTTCTCCACAGTAGTGACGGGAGGTAGCGGATACCGCGTCAGACACACGAGAACCCACAGCCGGACACGCTTGTCGGTTAAGTACAGGTCGGCGGTGGCAGTATGCATGTCTAGGAGATGTTTTCCTGGTATGACCTGGGACCTCTGGCACCACTGGATGGATCCCTGAACACCAATGGCTACCTGTCCATGATCGCTGTCCACGAGCATCCCTTCATGTTGGACGTTTACCCTGGTGGTGAGGGTGTCTACCAACAGAACCCTGAACACCAATGGCTACCTCTCCATGATCGCTGTCCACGTGTATCCCTTCATGTTGGACGTTTACCCTGGTGGTGAGGGTGTCTACCAACAGAACCCTGAACACCAATGGCTACCTGTCCATGATCGCTGTCCACGTGCATCCCTTCATGTTGGACGTTTACCCTGGTGGTGAGGGTGTCTACCAACAGAACCCTGAACACCAATGGCTACCTGTCCATGATCGCTCTCCACGTGCATCCCTTCATGTTGGACGTTTACCCTGGTGGTGAGGGTGTCTACCAACAGAACAATGCACCGTGCCACGTCGCTAAAGGAGTGCGTGACTGGTTCCAGAAACACGACAGCGATGCCTCCGTTCTCCCTTGGCCGGCGAAATCGCCCGACTTCAATTCCATAGAACACTTGTGGGACTATTTGGATCGACAGGTTCGACGTGCCGACCGACAACCGTGTTATATCCGGGTCATCCGTGCTCTGCTGCAGACCGAATGGACACGTGTGCCTCGGGCAACCCTCCAGGGCCTCATTGCGTCCATGCCATCCCATCTCGCCGCTGTCAACCGGGCCAAGGGTGGTTATTCCTATTAATAGGTAGGTGGTCATATCATTCTCATACGACTGTGTATACTGTAAGACTTTCAAGGTGACTTATTCAAGAAGCGACTATACTGATTAACATTGCATTGCGCTTTGAGTGAAGCAAGATTTTGTTTATGGAGCTAATTTTATTCGCTAGACAGCAGCGCACAAGTGACTTTCGTCAAGTAAAATAGAAATTCTTGAAATCATTTAAGAAATGGGAAACTCTAAGACACCTGTTTTTGTTTATATGTTTTTTTAAAGGAAAAAGCTGCTTGTAAATTTACATTTATGAATAAAGCTTATAGAAAGTTAAACGTAAACGGGTCACGCACAACTAAGGTGAAAAAGCTATATACACAGTGCGTCAAAGAATTTTTAAGACTGGGTCTGTAAAATGAAATAGAAACAAGAAATTATAATTTTTTTTGGGTTGTTATTCAAAATAAGTCCTTCCGGCTTCAATACACTTGTTATAGCAATTTGCAATTTAATAATGATTCGAATGCCAGTTCCAGTTCACTTTGCGGAATTGTCTCCAAAGCACGCGTTGAAGCTGTTTGTATGGTCGAAATATCATCAAAATAACACCCTTTTAACGTCATTTTAAGTTTTGGGAACAAAGAAAAGTCGCAGGGTGCTAAATCCGACGAATACGGTGGATGATTCAACACGCAGACGTTATTTTTCGCCAAAAATCTACGAACAAGAAGTGAGGTGTGACTGGGTGCATTACCGTGCAACAAACACCAACTGTTTTCATCTCGATATTCTGGACGAAAGCGAAGAATTCTGCCCATCAAACGCCTCAAAACATTTAAATAAAACTCACCAGTAATTGTTTGTCCACTTGGAACAAATTCTTTATGGATAATACCCTTACTATCGAGGAATGTAATGAGCATTGTTTTGATTTTCGATGGAACTTTTCTTGTTTTTTTGGCTTGTGGCGAGTTTTTTGACTTCCATTCCGCACTTTGTTGCTTTGTTTTAGGATCATATTGAAAACACCAGGTTTCATCACCTGTAACAATCGATTTTAAGAAGTTTGGATCATTTTCAGCGGCTGAAATGATGTCTCTGCAATGTGCACTTCTCCTTGATTTTTGTTCATTGGTTAACGTGTGTGGAACAAATTTAGCACATACTTTTGTTTTGCCCAAATCGTCATGCAGGATGGTTCGAATCGTTTCTTTGTTGATATTTAAAGACTCTTCCATCATTCTTAGTGTCGCACATCGATTGTTTGCCACGAAATCACGCACTTTTTCAATAATATCAGGTGTCCTAGATGAACTTGGTCTTCCGGTATGCTTATCATCTTCTAGCGTATCTCTTCCGTCCAAAAAACGTTTCTGCCACAGGAAAATATTTGATCTACTTAAACAAAACTCACCGTAAACTTGTTTCATCATTTGGTACGTTTCCGAGGCACTTTTACCAAGTTTTGCGTTAAATTTAATAACAGCCCTTTGTTCCATCTTAATAATTCAACATGAGAAAAATTTAACTTCTCTAATGAACGGCCGTTTTGTTTGAGTTACTTTAACAACTGCGCAGTACTTTTGGCAGAAAGCAAGCAGATGGTCACGGTTTATAACGCATTCGCGATTACACTGGTGGCGCCACCGTAGGCTGAAATCTAGCGCCAGTCTTAAAAATTCTTTGACGCACTGTGTATTCCAAAAGTTAACAATAATAACAGCATGTTCCACTTTTTCTTTTCTTAGAATTGAATTTCCATTTTACTAGATGAAAGTTATGTTTTTGTGCTCCTATCATCAAGTGGTGAAATTATCTCCACAAAGACAATTTTTTAATCTGATGAAAATAAAATACATTGTTTTCTTTGTGATGCCATCTAGCTATCGCCATCGGTGTCAGAAACTGTTAATTTTGGCGGGAATTTTAATTTTAAAGGATTCCCTCCAAACACATTTGCCATATTTGTATTTTGAGGAAAAAACGGATTGGGGAGACTACACCAGACCGAGAATTTTAGACTTGTGATGGTTCATAATAAAAACACACGTACTTATAGGAGAGCACCTCAAATTCCTTCACCAAAAAATAAAAAAATAATAAAAATTCTGTAAGATGCTGAAAGAAGGGAAGCTGCTGAGATATGCATTGTAAAAGTATTTCAGTCGCGAACAAATTTCATCAACAATTTGACGCTGAAATGGGTATGTTCGTGTATAGGAAAAGAAATTATTGCAATTGCAGAACAGTTCGGCCATTTAATATGGCCGTGGGTGGCCTAGTGGTCAGTGTTCGTGACAGGCATGGAAATAACCTCAGGTTCGATCCTGGGCAGGTACGAACCAACCCGCCGTGCGTCGGATGGGCACGTTAAGCCGTCGGACCCCGGGTACTGGCCTCCCGGTAAGAAATAACGGCGTCATCCTCCCCCTTTCGACCACGCTTCCATGTCACTTTCCTATCGGGCACTCAAATCTCCTAGCTTCCTATTTCTAAGGGTTGTTTAAGACCTGGGGTCAGACACTCCCTTCCTAAAATCCTCTACATATGATCTGATCTGATCGACCATTTATTCAGATACAAGAACAATGGAACAAATCAGTACGTTGTAGCCCCACCTCTGGCTCGGATATAAGTGTGGTTACTCGGCGTGGCATAGATGCATAAGTTCACGAATAGCGTCCGGAGATATAGCATGCCACATGGTATCCGACTTTCGGGCCAGTTTGCCAACATTCCCAGATAGCCGTAGGGGGCGTCACATCATATCCCTGACATTTTCAGTAGGTGGGAGGTCGAGCTATCGTGCTGGCCATGGAAGGGTGTCAACATTACGGAGACAGGCCTGGGAGAGCCGTCGTGTGTGGCTGGGCATTACCGTGTTGAAAAATTGCTCGGTGATGCTGCGTCGACGTATACCGTTCAGCCATGAGGGTGGTACGCAGGACTACCAACAAAGCGGCACGCGGACAGCGAGCCATTTATACGATAGCCAGACGGCTATCATAGGAAATGGCTCTATGATAGCCGTTTCAAGGTAAAGGCAGGATCCGTGTGCTAGCCGTCTCGTCTCCAGATACGTATGAGCTCGCTGATCATCGACGCTAAGTGCAAACGGTGGCTCAGCACTGAAGACAACACGACGCCACTGGACACTGTCCCACGTTGATCGGGTCCGATACCACTGCAGCCGATGCTTGGTGGGCGGCGGAGAGATCTCCTCGAATGTAGTTTCCGTGTCGGCGATGCTTGCTGGTCAGTGGTGGGCGGCGGAGTGGTCTCCTCGATTGTAGTTCCCGTGCCGCAAGTCACATAGCAACGGTTGGATGGCCACTTCCGTACTTGCAGACGACGCAAAATGGCCGCGGATGGTTGAGAGTGACAAATTTGGTTCTTATCGTGTGGCTCTCACAACCACTCGATCCTCGCATTCTGTCGTTAGCCTTGGCCGTCACAGCTCGAGTGCGGTTGTGGTCTCCTCGACCCATTGGCGCCAACATCGTCCGATTGCCACGTTGCTCGAATCCAAGTGCCTGGCGATACGGCGACTTGACCAACTAGCCTCTCTCAGCCCAATTATACGTCCTCTTTCAAACTCGCTGAACTGCTCGCATTGTGCGCGGGTCCGACGTCGAGGCATCCTCACAGTTCGTGGAGGTTAACGCTACTGCAATCCGCAGTCACAATTGTTCCTGCCTGTGAGCTTTGCTTTTCATATATCCTCCTTTATGCATGATTGCCATGCACTATTTAGTCATTGGTCGTTTTTTTCTATAATCATTGGCATATTCGGCTCTGAGGTACTCGCACAGTGGCGAAGCGTGACTTTGTAAGTAAGGAAAGCAATGCAGTTAATATGCGATAAATAGGTGGCAAAAGTGATATGAATGAAAATTTTTAATAATTAAAATCAGCAAGTGACCCGTAGTTTATATGCTACGTTGACAATAAGGCATGGCCGAAAGCATCGTTAACCCACCCCCATCCCCAACGCGACCACGCGCTGTACAAGCAAAAAGAAATGTCTATGTAGAAGTTCAAATGCAAAGATTTATAAAAAAAAAATGTTCAGTGGAAATCTTGAAAGACAAAGAAACTTGTCTACCCATACAACGTAAATAATTAAAAACGAAAAAGAATTGGGGTTTGTGTCCATACAGCACTGCACAAATTATATGCCTCAATAATCATCCAAAAGAACGGAAACGAACTTTTGAACTTCTACATAGCCGGTGGCGCAGTGGTCTAAGCGATGGCCTCTGATCATTCGTCCGAACGGGGTCCGGGTTCGAATCCCGGTGAGGCATGGATGTTGTGTTTGTCTTATGGCACTGACTCTCTCCCTTCCCTGGAACCAGTGACCCTAAATTAGGGACGGGCGACTGCTTATAGCCCATTGAGTTGCTCACGGTGGTCGTTAAACCTCCAATCAAAAAAAAAACTTCTACATAGACATTTCTTTTTGCTTGTACAGCGCATGGTCGCGTTGGAAGGGGGCTTTCTGCCATGCCTTATTGTCAACGTAGCATATAAACTAAGGGTCACTTGCTGATTTTAATTATTAAAAATTTTCATTCATATCACTGTTGCCACCTATTTATCGCATATTAACTGCATTCCTTAATCACATCGTCCTGAAAACCAGGCTACTTCCGAATTTTGCACAAAAGTTGCTTCTCAATGCTCAAGAGAGCTTTAGCTAAAAGTCGTTCTTGGCGTTGAGAACTACGTAAGTACATTTTTATTCTTTTCAGAGCAGAAAACGACCTTTCAGCGGAAGCACTTGTTATAGGAATTGTTAAAAACAGTTCACACAGTCTACTTACTTCTGGGAAAACGTCACTTAGATCGAAAGTTTTTAAATGATGATATAATCCCGCTGCATTGTGTTTCGTGAGATCATTTGTGTTATAAGCAACGCTTAACTCACTTCTAAGTCGAGCAAAGTCAAAGAATTTGCCATAGCATTTTTTTTTTTTTTTTTGATTGGAGGTTTAACGACCACCGTGAGCAACTCAATGGGCTATAAACAGTCGCCCGTCCCTAATTTAGGGTCACTGGTTCCAGGGAAGGGAGAGAGCCAGTGCCGTAAGACAAACACAACATCCATGCCTCACCGGGATTCGAACCCGGACCCCGTTCGGACGAATGATCAGAGGCCAGCGCCTTAGACCGCTGCGCCACCGGGGCGGCTGCCATAGCATTCTTTGAGGCACTTGAAGCTACATTCAGGGAAGGTTACACAATATTGCGAGAACTGTTGCGCATCTAGCAATGCCAAAAATTTCAGCTTATACGTGTCCGAAAATCTGTGAGATATGTTCTCCCGAATAACATCGATTATTTCAAAAAAATTCTCCTGTAAGATGTTTTTTGTCAGCGTCACATAAACAATCAATTCGTAATCGTTCACGTGGTTGAAGACGATGGCTCCGTTGAAGATCAGAAGCGTCAGCAGCAACTTTTTCCCACATAGAATCGAAATTATCTCTCGTCTCTTGTAGAAATGTCAAAAAATGTTCGATTTTTTTGGTGCAATAACTGATATCAAAAATTTTATTTTGCAGTATTTGAAAAAGAGAGTCGCACATAGAAATATGGTGGAAAACACATATAAACAAAAAATGAAAATGAAAATCTTGAAGCATTGCATGTAGTCCCCATGCAATCTGCTACGTCACACCTTTCAGCATTTCCAATTATTCCATCCAACAGTTTTTCGATCTCGCTTTTGTAATCGTACATCGTTTCGAAAAGTTTGCTATTGTAGTTCCGTCGAGTTGCAGCAACGCGGGAAAACCGCTTTTTTACTTCTTGGTGACTTCGAAAAGAAAACACACTCTTTTTTGTAGACTTCGAAAAGAAAATACCAAATCCCGATAAAGTCATAAAAAATATACTACACTGTTTAATACATTGCAAAGGATCAGCCAGTACTAAGTTCAGTTTATGCGCGTAGCGACGTACAAAAATAGCGTCCCTGCATTCTTGTTTAACTCGAGTTTGTAAGCCACTAATTTCACTAGCCAGGTGGTATGTAAACTGAAATTTGCGAACTAGAGTGTGTAAATTGCGAACTAAAAATCAGACCGCCATTAAAACTCTATATGTAAATTACCAACCAAGGCCCATGACCGCTATATGTAAATTCCAAACCGACTTTTCTGAACATCTGCTGGAAATACCTAAGCTAGCTCGTCTGTTTTGATTGCTTTGCTTTAGATATATCTTTTGTTGTTCGACAAGTTTTACGATGGAAGTGACGCTCTCGATCTCTGAAAAAGGAAAAGATTTGTTAATCGTAGGCGCCTACACTTACTGCAAAATAAAGATATTTTCGTGAATACAATGAATTAAGTACAAATGTACATATACTAAATATGGAACATCACAGAGAAAATTAATATGGCCCCTGCGCAAGGATGACAAACTAGTTTTGTTGTTTTCGTGAATACAATGAATTAAGTACAAATGTACATATACTAAATATGGAACATCACAGAAAAAAAATTAGCATGGCCCCTGCGCAAGTATGACAACTAGTTTTGTTGTTTTCGTGAATCATCATCATCATCATCATTGCCAATCATTATCAATCCACTGCTGGACGAAGGTCTCCCCAAGTTTCTTCCACAACGGTCTGTCTTGTGCCAGTCTCCTCCATGTTACTCCCGCAAACTTTCGAATTTCATCCACCCATCTCCCATGTGGTTTTCTTCTGGGTCTTTTCCTGACCCTTGGAATCCAATCTAAAATTTCGGTTGTCCATCGATGGTCTGTCCTTCTGGCAGTATGTCCAGACCATAATGTCATCATTACAACTAATATATAAAATATCTTATTTTCAGTTTGATCATGTTATTTACAGACAGTGTTCGGGGGCTCCCATGAGATCCCCCTTTCCCCCCCCTTCTTGCCGAAATTTTATTGCAGGAATTGGAGGGTGAGGTGATTAGTTAGTTTCCGATTTAACCTCTTTTGTTTCTCAGATACGTTGATGATATCCTTATTTTCTGGCCGTCCTCTCAAGAGGATCTTTACTCTTTTGTACAGCTCCTTTCGACCAAATATACCACCATCAAGTTCGCAGTTGAGTTGGAGGTTGATAATTGCTTACCGTTTCTGGATTTTAAACTTCAGCGCTCTTCCTCTTGTTCTTTGTCATTCAGTGTATTCAGAACAGAAAACCTAGTTCATGTCCCATTATTATTCCCGCCACTTCATCTCACCTCTTGTCTTATAAACTCTCTGGTTTCAATTTCTTAATTCGTCGTGCCTTTTCACATTCCTCGACCTATGAGCTTCGGAGGACTGAATTGGATATCATTCGTAATTTGGCGAAGTCTTTTGATTACTCAAAATCTTTGATCGACAGACTGACTAGCAGATTCCTTCGCTCTGCTTCTACCACTTTGATTGGTAATCGTCCCATTCGCAAGTTCGTTGGTTCTTTTCCCTTTGTTCCTTCAATTGTCAGACCTTTAAAGACTATTTGCCATCACCATGATTTGAGTTTTGGGATCAGAGTTTCTAACTTATTTTCATCTATTAAAAAAGACCGTGACCAACCTACTGACCTGCAGAGACATGGAATATATCTCATTCCTCTTAAATCTCTAACACCGGATTTCACTGACAAATGTTACAACGGTTCCACTGCCAGGACCCTTAAAACCCGTCTCAAAGAACACCAATATAGTCATCATAATGGCTCAACTTCCACTGCTTTATCCCGACTTTTAACGAAGGGGACTTACATTCCCATTTGGGACGATTCTAAAATTCTAACTGCTCCTCATACAAACTCTCAGCTGTTATACACTGAAAGCCTGTACATCGATAAATTATCTGAAACTTGCTGTAATGATGAATTGCCAAGAAATATCCCTCGACCTTGGAAATATCTGCTTACACATTTATCAACATAGTTTCCACTAGCTAATGACTATATTTTTGCTGTTAATGACTGAACATGCGCAATATACCTCATGACGACTGATTGTACGTCATCTGTTCATTCATGTATCTATTTATAAGCTGCCTCTTCCATTGTATGTGTTCATTGCGTCTGAGGATGGGTGCCTGTTGGCAGGACCCGAAAGGCCTCACGCTTTTAAATTTTTAACTTTCATTTAAGTTTTTATTCCATCATAAAACTCTTTTATATATCGTGTGAAGACGGTTTGTTGTTTATGTAGTATTTCAGGGATTTTACTCTGATCATGATGTCTTCCACTCTTGTCATTTTTCTGATCCACGAATTCCTCTTCTTATCTCTCCTGGTTACACCAAGCATGCACCTCTCCATGCTTGTTTGAGTTGTCTGCATTCTTTGTATGTCTCTTTTAGTTAAGGTCCACGTCTCTGCACCATACGTAAGCACTGGAAGGATGCATTGATCAAACACTTTTCTTTTGACATAATGACACATTGCTTTTGAAAATTATACTGTTTCTTCCAAAAGCTCGTATATCTCCAGGCAAGTTTTATACGCGGATTAATTTCTTCATCAATGTGACCTTCACTTGATATCTGCTGTCCAAGATAAATGTACGTATTGGTTATCTCCAGCTCTTCCCCATCAATCGATAAATCTCCATTTTTTGTAAAAGCATTGAACATCACTTTTGTCTTCTGAAAGTTCATTTTTAATCCCGCTCCTTTACTCTTGTCACCCAGTTCCTGGGTTATACTCTGCAGCTCTGATTGGGTAGTTGCAAAAATAACTACGTCATCAGCAAAACGAATGTGAGTTAGATAATCTCCATTAGTCTTTATCCCTTTGTTTTCCCAGTTCAGTGATTGAAAGACATTTTCCAATGTGGCATTAAAGAGTTTGGGAGATGTAGTGTCACTTTGTCTCACCCCTTTCCAATTTTTATGGGTGCTGTATTCTCAAATAGCCGAATCTTTGCACTTGCATTTTCTAGATGTTATTAATAATATTAATGTATGCATCTTCAATACCGCAGGACTTTTTTTTTTTTTTTTTTTTTGAGGTTTAACGACCACCGTGAGCAACTCAATGGGCTATAAGCAGTCGCCCGTCCCTAATTTAGGGTCACTGGTTCCAGGGAAGGGAGAGAGCCAGTGCCGTAAGACAAACACAACATCCATGCCTCACCGGGATTCGAACCCGGACCCCGTTCGGACGAATGATCAGAGGCCAACGCCTTAGACCACTGCGCCACCGGGGCGGCACCGCAGGACTTCAAAGCCATTGTAACTGCTGAAAGTTGCCGCCATAGCTTTTATCTACCACATTTTTAAATTGTAAATAAAGACGTTTTTTAAAAGGAAATTTAAAGTGTGATGTGTGTGTGCTTTGGTTGCTCCAGAAAAGTTACCGTGCTTCGACAGCTTTTAAATCTTCTTGTCAAAAAAAAAAAAAAATAAAATAAAAAAAATAGAGGCACAGTCATCCAAGCAGTTAGTTTTTTTACTACTATGTGCTAATCGAAATAATATAAAGGGGCTGAAACCAAATGGCGGGGGAATGGCTTACACCATACGTTTTCAGGTAGCACTGTAATGATTCCTTAATAATCAGAAACAGGCGTGTAGTAAGGAGAGTACATTTTTACCACTCTTAATGTTTAGGGGGGTGGATTTCCCCCGGTACAGCATTATCTTACTAGGATCTTCAATATTTTACACAACCCCATCGTGAAATCCGTGGTGCATTACTGAATTAAAGCAAAGGTATAACATATTTACATTTTTAATCACTTATATGTGTAGATAACTTGGAATTCGCATTTGCGATATACGAGCATAAGAAAAATTATAAACTCTACTTAAATTTTTTATATATATTAATGTATTTGTAAATAACAAAATTATGATTATATAACAAATATATACGAACGATGAAGAAACGGGTTTCTGTACGCCCAATTAATGTGAAAGACGATAAAAAGTGAACTCCGTTTATTAGGCGTATAAAATAAAGGGATCAAGAGATGCTAGCTTTCACTACCTTCGGGTAGCTTCGTCAGGCATTTAGTAGCTAAAGATCGCAGAAGCAACTGAAAAAAATATTTCTAAGAATATAAATATTTCTTTACATATTCTTAGAAATATTTTTCCAGTTGCTTCTGCGATCTTTAGCTACTAAATGCCTGACAAAGCTACCCGAAGGTAGTGAAAGCTAGCATCTCTTGATCCCTTTATTTTATACGCCTAATAAACGGAGTTCACTTTTTATCGTCTTTCACATTGTGATTATATGTATAGGTATAATCAGTCAAGAAGTTTCAGTCCCCTCAAAATGTCTAATTGCCCCCCCACCGGAAAAAAAACCTTTTTGAATGCAACACTGATAATAATATCATTAAATTAACTTATGATTGAAAATCCTAGACAGCCGCCTTGCCTTCCTATGCTAAAGACCTGCCCTAGTGATAATCATAAACAAGGTTGGTAATTCTGCCCAAAGAGCGCCTAACGCAACCAACGTGACGTGGAAAATGCCCCCCTCCCGCCGAGAAGGCAGCTGCCAATGAAGCTGAAATCTAACGGACATTTCGTCAGTACAGTCTCTTGTGTAAATAAAAGTGTACCTCTATGCTTTTCTCCGTAAGTTTTCTGCCACTGTATCTTCCTTGTTAGTCAGGTGATCATATTAGCTTCACACTCATAATCTTAACTCGACAACGAAGCAAAACAGCTGAGGGAAATTCTCTTGATATTTCGATCATTACACAATTTCATATGTTTGAGGCACACGCATGAGCAGTGGATTTAATCAGATGCCCGACCTTGCTTTATCCCTCTTAAAAGCTTCAACGCTAGCTAGGGGTGTCGCACTGTTCTGAGAGGGTGTGCCCAAATTGGCGATAATATTTCAAAAATTTCTCTCGCGTACCCATAGTAATTTTGACGAGCAGATTGTTATTTATTATGTACACAATGTTCACTCAAATTAACAGAAAAAAAAAAAAAAAGCACAGCGAAGTCAATGCCAACTGTTTACTTCTACAAAGGCCGTTCCATAAAAACTGAGAGTATTTTTTTTGAGTTGGCAACAGTGCGAAGGGAAAAATAACCACGCAGACGACTAACTGAATTAAGGAAGTATCTATTGCAACAGTTATTAACCGTGGCAGACGATTCTGGTTTTGTTATTGTGCAGTTGTTTAAGGTACGTCTGCATTTCGCCATACAGCTATGGAGGTGAGTGGTTCAGAGTTAAGAAGTGAAATGCGTTGTGCGATAAAATTTTGATATCGTTTGGGTAAAACGGCTCCAGAAACAGTTGATTTTATGAAAAAACCTTGCAAAGATAAATGTTTGGGTGAGTCAACGATTTTTCGATGGCACCATGATTTCAAAAAAGGGCATTTTTCGGCAGAACTCGCTCCTAGGCCTGGTCGACCTGAAAGTGTTGTTACGAAGCGTATTGTTAACACTGTTTGGGAAATCCTGCAAGAAGATCGACGAATGACGTTTGAAGACAGGGTCGGCCTGGCCCACCAGGATACCGGGACATATCCCGGTGTGTCCTCCCTAGAAGCTTCCCTCAGCGCCCTCCGGCAAGAAAAAGCGCCAGATGAGCGAACAGTCGCCAAGAATGGCGTCATCCAAGTGATGGTGAATGATGAGTCATGCCGCATTCGTCTCGAAAAAACATGTTCTTTCCAGTAACTTCTAAAATAAGGCTTCCAACATTTAGTGCGTTTTTATTTTATGTTATATGTACCTACCAGGGGCGAAGCGTCGGGGTAGGCTTTGAGATTTAGTCTACTCAAGAGTAAAATGCCAAAACTGATTTTGTTATTACTTATTATATTTATTTAGCTTTTCCCAAATACAATGGAAAGAAATCTCTAATGAATGTAATGCTGGACAATTAATTTGAAAAATTACGTTATGCTCAATATTTCCTTTCAATCGTATTATCTTGGAATGAAAAGTGAGACTCGAAATCATGAGTCTCACAGATCAACATACAAGTACAGCTGCTTCTGCGGGAAAGTTATTTTTAGCGCTCTGTGGCGGTCTGTGGAGGCGAAAAGACTAGTTTCAAACGAAAGCGGATGTTGCTGATTGGTTGCTCCTTGCTCGGTGCATTGTGGTCGGGGATCTCCACTCTTGGCCACGAGCAGAGAAAGCCAGTAATCACTGCTCACGGGTTTGTTTTTGTTATAAAGTGGAACTTATGACTGACTAATGAGCGTGTTGTCAGTGTTGTGTGTTTAATTTTAATTTTTTAAGCGAGCAGTGTGCGAACAAGAAACTCATGATTATTCTGATTTAGTTAAGTATCTGCTGGAAACTCCGCTGTCTACCTTAATATTTCTATTAGGGGCCAGGTGTGTGTGTTTAGACGATGTTTAGTGCTCTAAATATTTAGAAGTTTGGGTAAACGCTTAACAAAATTTTCATTGTGCATGCTTGCAATCAAACATTGAATTTTTCGGGTTCAGAGCAGTAGTTCATATGTTCTTAAAAGTTCTATTTTGGAAAGGTGAGGCCCATAAAGCATTACAGCTGACACGTCGAGAAATCCCAAAGCTGTTTTTACCCTCCTCTTCCTCACAAAAATATTAGCATTCAGCAAGGCCTTCTTTCCTTACCGGACACGGATATGGGAACAAATCATTTGAACTTAAAACAAAAATAACCCGCAAAAGTACCGTTTTTTTTTGTTTTTTTTTTTTTTTTTGGAATGGAGGTTTGACGACCACCGTGAGCAACTCAATGGGCTATGAGCAGTCGCCTGTCTCTAATTTATGGCCACTGGTTCCAGGGAAGATAGAAAGCCAGTGCCGTAAGACAAACAACATCCATGCCTCACGGGGATTCGAACCCGGACCCCTGTTCAGAAGTCATCGCTTATACCACTGCGCCACCGGGGCGGCAAAGTACTGCTTACCCTTGTTAAATCTGCATAGTTTTTAAAATAGTTTTTAAAAATAAGTAAATATAAAAATATACCGAAATATATCACAATCCGCAGTAAAAAAAAAAAAAAAATACCAATCTTTGTGGGTCTAAGTTTAAGTTGTATGAAATGGAAATCATTACCTTTTTTTTTCGTTTTCAGGATCGGTTTGGCGACAGTTTAATTTGCTAACAGTCTGATCTGTGGTTAAATTTCGCAAGTTGTGAAAAAAATTGCATTTACGTAGCAGTTTTTTAAAGATACAGTACAGCAAGCAATGACAATGCAAACAATGTGTTGGTACTAAAATATTCACATGAATATAATGTGCATCTTTGATAGCATGCTATCTGTATATGCATTAGTTTAACTGAAAAAAAATATAAGCAAAATTTTTTAGTCTCCCCAACACACAGCACCACGCTTCGCCACTGGTACCTACCGATATGGTTTCATGAAAAATTAAATAGCCATTAATATTTTGCGTCAATTGTAAAATATTAATGTATTATTGTGGTTTAATTTGAAAGAAATATTATTTTGATTTTGAGTAATTTTCTTTTTCGCTCCCTGTGCATGCGGTTCGTTTTTACGATTTGTGTATCAGTTGCAACTTGCGAAATTTGAATTTCATTGTTACTGTTATTTAAAATTCAAATATTTTCAAGTTATTTAATGGTTTCTTTCAGAACGTCTTCATGTGAATAATGGACGATAAAAAGAGAAAGAAATGCGGCCATGAGTACGTCAAAGAGAAAAAAAGCACGCAACTACAAGAGTCCGCAAAAGAGTGCTAAAAATTACCCAAACCAAAATCTACAAGTCATACCGGTCAGGCATCGAGTTTAACCTCACATAAAGTTCCACTACCAGTATCAGTGGATTATTTTGACATTGAAACACAATCCACTAGCCAAGAAAACTTCTCTGAATCAACATCTGTTGATCGAACTCCCGTACTAGAAAGTGCAGTAACAAATGAAGTTAGAGAAGGATCAATCAATCCAAATGCAGAGTCAACGGACTATTTTAGAAAACCTGGCCAGGATGAATTGCTTGCGTATTTGGCTTACCATCCTGTTCAGCCCTGTGAGAAGGATATGCCTTTCCATGATAGAAAACCGTTGTTTAATGTAGAAAATAGTGACAAACAAATTTTCAAAAGACAGTGGTTGACTTTTAATGAGAAGACCCAGGAGTTTTTTTTTTTTTTTTTTTTTTTTTTTTTTTTGTGTGTGTGTGTATCGCGTTTAGCGATAGCAAATCTGTTTTCTGCTCCGGCTTCAACGACTGGAGAGGCATGTTTTATCAAAGAGTAGAGGAACACGAAACATCCAAAAGTCACATGGAATCCGCAGAGTCATTTATGGCAGTGAAACGCCAGAAAACTGCTCACGATTTATTGTTAAATAACCAGCTTGAGAAAAGAAAACAGCAAGTACAAGAAAGGAGACGGATAATTGAAATAGTAGTAAATGTGATTAAGTTAATAGGCAAACAAGGGCTTCCTTACCGAGGTTCTCTAGAATTGGCATACACACTTGATAATGAAAATATAAATAACGAACATTTTCTTAATTCTTTTATTAAAGAAATATGTTTCAACACTAGAAAAACATCTCAACAACGTTGTTGAACAGAGTGTAAATATTCATGCACAATAACAAGAGAAAAGAAAGAGAAAAAATAAGAAAGCAGTAGGAAGAGGCACTTCCGTGACATTCTTGGGTAAGAGTACTGTAATAAAAATTATCAACATTATCTTAGATCAGATGAAAAGACATACTGCTGAGGAAATGAGGTAGGCTGTTAAGCTTTCAGTTATGATGGGCACTACGATAGATACACTGCCGAAGGACGGATGGCAATAGCAACCATAAAATGGAAGGCAGGAAAATGCGGAAATTAGCATAAGTGCGGGATACAGTAAGACGTGTTGTGCGTATGCAAATTTTGGATTGCCGAACTTGTTCGTGACGTCATAGCGCTGATAAGAGATATAAAAGATTTGACGCGTATTGACCGTTGTTGTTCAATCGCAAAGTTGAAAGGGAAAGAATCAATTGACGAACTTGCAGTTTACAGTATGACTTCCCGGCATCACCTAGATGATTTTACGCGTGGCCGTATTATTGGCAACATTGAAGAAGGGCGAAAAATAACAGATGTTGCCAGGGAGTTCGACGTCAGCCACAGTGTTGTTTCAAGGCTTTGGAAATCATTTCAAACAAATGGAGAGTGTTGCAAACGTCACGGGGGAGGTCGTGTTCGCAGTACGACACCTGCAGAAGATCGGTACATAGTGCTATCAACAAAAAGACACCGGCGCAGCACAGCTAGTGAGGTAGAAAATCAGTTTATGGCTGCTACTGGCAAGCGGATCTCCCGAAAAACTGTCGCCAGACGTTTGCATGAAGGAGGACTATACGCCCGCCGTCCTGTTGTGTGCATCCCATTGTCCAGACGTCACCGTACCGTCCGTTTGCAATGGTGCCATCAACATCGCAATTGGACTGATAACGACTGGTCTGCTGTCCTCTTCTCAGATGAGAGTAGATACAGTTTATCGTCTGATTGTCGACGGCAACTGATCTGGCGTGATAGTGGTACTGCATATTGTCCAGCAAACATACAGGAAAGGGACCGATATCCGACATGTAGTGTCATGGTATGGGCTGGCATCATGATCAATGGCCGTACGTCCCACTATGTGCTTCCAACTGGGACTATGACTGGCCAACGATACATTAATGATGTTCTGCTACCTCATGTTCGCATGTTCCGTGGTGCTGTCGGTGATAGATTCATTTTCATGGACGACAACGCAACATGTCATCGAACAGTCGCTGTCCAGGAGTGTCTTGAGAGCGAGGATATTCAACGCCTCGTATGTCCAGCACGTTCTCCAGATCTGAATCTCATTGAAAATGTGTGGGATGCTTTGGGGAGGAGTCTTGCTGGTCGCCAATGCCCTCCAATAAACAAGGACACCCTCATCCGTGCACTGACAGAGGAATGGGATAAATTACCCCAACAGCTGCTTGATAATGTTGTGCAAAGCATGACACGACGTGTGGAATCTTGCATCGCCCTCCATGGTGGCCATATCCCGTATTGACATCTTACGCCGGAACGCCTGCGGACGGTAATTGTATTTTCTTCCCGTTTACGTATTCTGCACAAAATGGCCTATTTGTCCCTTGAACACGTTCCAAAGCCTTCTGGATTTCAGAGCACAATAAATTGTCTTTCTTGTAATGTCCTGGCATTCTGACATTTTATTTCACTTGGCATCCAACCACACTTACTTGTTTATGCGCTATATAGCCGTTTATGATCCGTCCTTAGCAATTGTCCAGCAGTGTATTTCCTGCAATGACCAATGTGTATATTTGTATTTCAGTACGTTATAGATGATGGAGTTGCTGAAAGACTGCTCGCATTGAAATGTTTTTTCAACATCTGGACAGGATTTATTCAATATCTTAAAAGATGTTTTGGGTGAACTTCAAATTCCTACAGAGCACTGTGTGGCGAATTCCTTTGATGGTGCCGCAAACATGAGTGGAAAATACAATGGATTACACTGAAGAGCAATTGAATTAGAGACAGCTGGCGTTATGCAAACGTGGCGCTGTGGGCGGCTTTGTAAACGGAAACGACATGACGTATGCAGTGATCCACCATATAAGGAATGATGCGATGGGAATCAGTAAGAGTCGGACGCAGTATGGGTAAGACGAAGGATCTAAGCGCATTTGATCGTGGGCAAATTGTCGGGGCCCGACGAATGGGTCACTCCATCTCGTAAGTCGTGCAATCACTGGGACTTTCACGAGCCACTGTGTCACGGGTGCACCGTGAGTACATCGAATCCGGTAAAACTATCCCTGCAAGGGCCAACTGCCGTGGACAACAGCGTGTGGATGAGCGGGGTCTTTTTTTTTTTTTTTTTTTTGGATTGGAGGTTTAACGACCACCGTGAGCAACTCAATGGGCTATAAGCAGTCGCCCGTCCCTAATTTTGGGTCACTGGTTCCAGGGAAGGGAGAGAGCCAGTGCCGTAAGACAAACACAACATCCATGCCTCACCGGGATTCGAACCCGGACCCCTTTCGGACGAATGATCAGAGGCCAACGCCTTAGACCACTGTGCCACCGGGGCGGCATGAGCGGGGTCATCGTCGGCTAGCTCGCATTTAACAGCGGATAGACGGGCCACAGTGAAATATATCACTCGGCAATTTAACGCTGGTGCACAAAAACGTGTAAGCAGCCACACCATCTCCTCGCTATGGGGTACAGAAGCCATCGTCCCACGAGGGTACCGCTGCTGACCGCACATCACAGGGTGCAAAATTAGCATGGTCGCGGGAACATCGCCACTGGACCCTAGACATGTGGAAAAATGTTATCTGGACTGATGGGTCGAGATTCACGTTGGTACATGCGGATACCAGGATACGAGTACGGCGCAAACCACATGAAGCGATGGATACTTCTTGACAGCAGGGTACTTTTCAAGCTGGTGGAGGAGGCATTCTTGTCAGGGGACTGTTTACGTGGACTGAAATGGGACCCCTGGTACGTGTGACATCGTCCCTCACAGGTCAGCATTACGGGGATATCCTGGACGACCATTTGCTCCCATTTGTGGGTCTTCAACATCCCACTGGGGACCTCATCCTGCAACAAGACAATGCACCGTGCCATCGCTCCCGAATTATATCCGAATGGTTGGATGAACACTCCACCGACGTGACTCGCTTCGTTGGTCAGATAGGTCACCTGACCTCAATCCCATCGAGCACATCTGAGATGCCATCGAGAGAGATGTTCGAGGCTCTGACCCCCTTCCATCAAATCTTCGTGAACTGTGGAAGCTTGTTCAGGGGTCGTGGATCCGTATGGCTTCCCAACGCTTCCGGTGTCTTGTCGAGTCCATGCAGAGACGAATCGCCGCCGTCATCAGGGTGAAAGGTGGTGCTACACGTTACTAGACAGGTATCTCTAATTCAATTGCTCTTCAGTGTAGTAGCTAAGATATCAGCAGAAGTTCCTAATCATATTCATACTTGGTGTTACTCTCATGTGCTTAACTTAGTACTGTACTATCTGATGCTTCCCAGTGCCTTTCAAGTACTATATCTTTCTTTAATTTGCTTCAAGAGGCACAAGTGTTTGTGAAGAAATCCTTAAAACGACTGCAACTGTTCCCGGAACAAAATCCTTATTTTAACTTAGAAGCTATTGGAATTACAAGATGGCGAAGCAGAAGTGACGTCACAGCAAAAATCTTTGGAAGGATTGATGACTGGGTTGAAGTTCAACTATCCGAAACTCAATTCAAATTACCTAAAGTTGTGTATTTAGAATTGGTTGTCGTATTGTTCAAAATTTCTAATTCTGAAGGCTTTAATCCCAAAGTCAGAAACTATGCATCGGCCATTTTAGAGAAGTTTTTTTTTTAATTATTTGAAACAATTTTAGTAGCGATGATGTTTCTCCAGATTTTCAAAGTAACAACTTCTCTATCAGATTACTTACAGACAAAGAACCTTGATTATGTTCAAGCATGGAGGTTAATAGAGTGTTCTTCGTCAAAGTTAAAATGTGCTTGAGAACAGTTTGTCACCACTTTGAATGCTGCAAATACTTATATTTGTAATAAAAATGTCCAGTATGCTAGAAGAAAGGGCCGAGATTGATAGCTCTCCGGAAAACATCGTAATAGAAACTGAACTAAAGAAGAAAAGATAAAATACTATTTAAAAAATGCCAGGAGAGGCTGCAAAACATAAAAATGTTGCTTCAACTTCTGAAGATACTTTTCGCATTTCAGTGTTCTATTACGCATTAGACAAGATAATTAAAACAATGGACAACAGATTTATCCACCACAAGTCCTTGTACTTGGATCTTTCATGGTTTGATCCCAAACAGTTTGCGGAGTATGAATCACTACCACTGAATGCCTTAGAATCTGTGAAATTATTCCTTCAGTTGATAATGGGAAGCTAAAAGAAGAATTACTCTCATTTGCAGGGATGTGGTTTCAGATTTGTAATCGATCTACTGTTCAAGATTACGCTAGGATATATGAGTTAGAAAAAGTTTGAGTAAGACTGATGAAGACGATGATGATGGCGAAGAAGAGGAGAGGGACGAATCTGTTAAACGTACTGATGTGAAGGAGTGTAACTCTTGTATTAAGTGCATTTTTAAAGTGTTGATCGAGAATAATATGCACTCTCTCCAATATACGGAATTATTTAAAGTTTACAAACACCTGTTTACAATACCTCTTACTCAAGTATCATGCGAGAGAGTGTTTTCAAAACTTAATATAATTAAAACTCATCTTCGGGCACGATTAACTAATGAACATTTAGGAGCTTTTGTCGTGATGGCCACTGAGAAGGATGTTCTTAACTCAGTCGATAGCGAAGTTATCATGAACAGGTTGTGTGAAGGCAGCTCTAAAATGAGGCAGCTTCTTGATTTTTAAAATGAGGGCCATAATCTAGCAGCAGTATTCTGTCAGTAATCTTTGTGTCTTTCTCAGTCATCATTGTGTATCATTTGTGTTTTGTAATGTACCTGCAGATTTATGTGTAATGAACCTGCAAATTATATGCATAACAATGAATTTCCCTCAATTACCTGCAGATTTTTTTGTGTACCTGCAAATGTTATGCATAAAAACAACGAATTTCACTCAATTCTGTTCATTCTTAAGCGTCTGAGGGGCCACGGGGGTGCGACAGACCCACTCATTTTGGCCTTAGCCACACTGCCACCCCCGTGGGTGCGGAAGTGTGGCTAAGGCCAAAATGGGTGGGTCTGGGTTGGCTAGTTTGAGAGGGGTCTTACGCCCTATAGATAGTTGGACCACCGCCCTCCAAGGTGACCCAGGCCGGCTGTGTGTGAAGACATAGCAGCGTCAACCAATATTTCAAAAACGTCGGCATTCCGTATTCTACGTGACAAATTACTGCTGCATCGTATGTGTTCTAGATGGATACCTCATCACCTGACGAGAGAACAATTGTTAGCCAGAGTTCAGGTGTGTTTATGAGTGAAAACAAATGATTGCAAAGGATCCAAACTTTCTAAACACAGTAATAACTGCCGATGAAACATGGGTCCACCAGTTCGACCTCCGCACGAAAAGCGCAACAAGTGTTTGGAAATGCGCAGGCTCGCCTCCGCTGGGAAGGTGGTGATGATAATTTTCTTTGATCATAAAGGTGTAGTCTACAAGCATGCAGTTCCTCCACAAATTACTGTCAATGCTGAGTATTACATTTCAGTCTTGAAGCGTCTACGACGTCACATATCGATTAAGCGACGGGAACTGGTGGGCAAGTGGACCTCACACCATAATAACGCCCGCCCACATGTGGCTGCTTGTGTTCAACAGTTTCTTACGAAATGCAGTATTGAAATCATGACACAGCCTGCATCACGTCCTCCCCCCGTGCGATTTCTGGTTGCTTCCAACAATGAAGGATACGTTCCGTGGCACAACATTCAACGCAGATGCTGACGTTATTCAAGCTGTATAGGAGGACGCTAAAGAAGCTTCCACAAAATGCCTTCGCCCCATGTTTTGAAAAGTGGACTGAAGGACGGGACCGTTTCATATCATCCGAGGGAAAATACTTTGAGAAAGAATACATATAATTTGTTGTACCTATATTTCTTCATTTTGTGTGATTTTATTCTGTTTTTATGGAAAGGCCGTTGTCTATATGTATGAGCCTATCTGGATCGGATCGCGTGGGCCGATTAGTCCCCCCCCCCCCCACGTCATGCTGCATATTCGCGCATGCCCTACCATCATACCGGACCCTAGTCTATCTCCTGAGTGGTCTTTCGGTTCGTTCTTCCTGCTCGTTCCGCTGTTATACTAGTTTCTCCTCTTCGTCCTTAATTTTTGCACACCAGTGTATGTGTGCATATCTACTGAAATATAGTAGGTTAGAAGGCAACTATAGACCAAACTTTGTAACCAAATAAATATTACATACATTGTACACCAGAAAAACTTTCTTGTAATTTGCTACTTGGGTGGGGGGGGGGTATATTTTCTTAGCTTAGAACAGTTGTTTTGGAACCCAAGTAAATATGTGCACAAAACTGCAGTCTATGAGTCCCCCACCATGTTTGGAACTGAAAAAAAAAAAAAAATTCAAAATCCAGGCCATTCCTGTCAAAAATTTCTGGATCTGTTTCCCTGTTTCCCATGCTACTCCAAAATTTGTACAGATCTGAGAGTGAAAAATAGATTAATTAAAATACATCCACAACATGTAAAAATGAAATCTACGCTTTATTAAACATATTCTGTACATATTACAAGCTGTAAGGCTGACCACTTAATCATTTTACAACATATACAATATGAACAGATTTTACAATAATGGCACCTTTTTTCACAAAATTAACACCACACAATATGTTCCTGAATAAATGTTGCCATAGTTTTTGGGTGTCAACATGGCAAACAATAGGGATTTTTATACTTGGTATAAGGAAGCAAGCGAACCACCAACCTTAACTGGAGGTATAAATATCAAAGTGCACACAAGGCCCAGTCAAGCATTACTGGAGTACATTTTATAGTTCAACAGATCTCAGTCTATATTCAATACACTGCACGGTTCCACGAGATGGGAAAACACATTTGAAACTAACCACTGTGGTCACAGGAAAGAAAGGAGATGCACGAAAGTTTAATATCATTCCTTTAGTATATATAGTGCCTTTTATGCAAGATAACAATTTTGAAAAATATATATATATACTTTCACCAGTTTCGAAGCAACAGTTACAAAACAACAGTAAATTGAAATAAACACTTTAAATACAACTGCTTTTCAACACTGTGGTGCTCACAGATATTACTAAAACTTCAAAGAGAAATTTGCACTCTTGGTAATTTCTGGCAGCTGATTATCTGAACTTGCAAAAAAAAATATCAGCTTCTAAATTTCATTGTACTTAAACTACAGTCCATTAAAATGATACATTTGGCAAGAATTAAATATGTCATGCAGCTGCCATATTATTCACTGTCCTTTTGACTAGTTATTTATCATCTAATGCAACAAAAGTAGTAATAAATGAAGTCTCTAAATGAAAATAAGATTTTTTTTTTCACTTAAATTTTATAAATGATACAGAATCAATCATCTCTCTCTCGCATGCATGCATGCACACAAAGCAATATCCTAAAACTGGATGGACATTTATGTTCGGCAGGATTTTAGTTAATCTTAATTTCAGCAAATCACAAAAGTTATACACACACAGTGCCATTTTTGTGAGAGACCAAGTATCCGATATAAGCAAACAACCCTCATGCACTTAAGTGGAAAACCCGAATTACTTTTTTGAAGGCTTAATTGACCACTGTGAGCAACTTGATGGGCTATAAGCAGTTGCCCACTACTAATTTAGGGCCACTGGTTCCAGGGAAGGAAGAGATTAAGAGTTGTAAGACAAACACGACATCCATGCTTCACTGGAATCTGAACCCAGACCCACTTGGACAAACAGTCATAAGCCAGCGCTTAGACCACTGTGCCAGTCATTACATGGTTGGTCATACATGCTCAAGCTCCACTAATATATATTCATTAATTTGATAATTGCAATTTAAACAAAAAAACTTGGCTAAATTTTTGATTAATCAATTTTTGTTTTTATATCATTTGATATATACAATGGAAGAAGAAAAAGGAGCCTACTCCTAAAAGCTTGTTAAAATCTTGTGTTTCATAAATAAACAGAGCCACTAGAGAAAATTTATAAGTCACTGAAAGCTGGAGCTATGTGACCAAGGACTCCTACCACCAGTTGAATGACCATTCATCTTTGGAAGTTGAATTTGATCTGTTTTAGAAAGGGACAGAAATCATGTCACAGCTACTTTGTCATCATCATTGAAAACTCACCATCATCACCAGTGACTAAAAAGTAACAGTTCCAAAATCATTGTTAAAGTGTCACATTTTCACCTTTGAGATCATCACATTCTAAGAAAAATCTCTCTTCTGTACGAGTGTTTAACCCTAATGGCAGCTGGCCACTCAAGATGAGCTGAACAAGATCATTACCACTTTGATCCTGACTGCAGTACACACGGTAATATGGAATTCTTGTTCTGCTTTATGGTCTTCGAGGTGATTTTTTTCATTGGCAGCTTAACGACCACCGTGAGCAACTCAATGGGCTATAAGCAGTCGCCCATCCCTAATTTAGGGCCACTGGTTCCACGGAAGGGAAAGAGCCAGTGCCGTAGGACAAACACAACATCCATGCCTCACTCGGATACGAACCCGGACCCATTTCGGGCGAATGATCAGTAGCCAGCGCTAAGACCACTGCGTCACCGGGGTGGCGTCTTAGAGTTTGTGATACAATATACAGCTTTGATATTGAGGCCAGCTATTGCTTTTAAGTTGCCTATCACTTCATAATGGTCACCCTAGGGCAGTTTATAATATATAGCCACTGAACATCTACCACCAACAATTAGGTCTGTAACAAGTGCATATAAGCACCATTTTGACAAGGCTAAACAACTTATGGTATATTGGACTGGACGAATGGTGACAGCCACAAGAAGTATATATGCAAGTCATTGCACTGACCTTGTTTTATTTTAATATAATTATAGGGATAATCTTCTGCACCTCCATAATCTCAACTCCACGTTTTGATGTGAGCAATAGAAATTATAGAGACACTGAATCTCTTCCTACTAGGGTCACCTTGATCTTGTTGGGCTAAATGGTGGAGATGTGAAAGTGCTAGTCTAGTTTTGATGAATATGAGAACAATACCTGCTTATGTTTTCTCCTTTTCTTTCATTTAGTGTTCAGCTTCTGTTACAGTTATTTTCTGCAGTGTTTCTGCTTCATATCATATCCACTACAAACAGTGATTCCGTTACTTTTACAAGTAAGACACTGACTTGCAGTTCTGACTTCTTTACAACTATCACTACCGTTATAAACGTTGATTTTGTTACGGTTCAAAGTCATCTTTACCACCACAGAACTGTCACCATCATCACTACTAAGCCCACCTCTAATCTGTGCCTTGCTTGTGCCTTTAACTGGTTAAACAACTGCTGTCTTTTTCTGCCATCCCCTACCTTAAATACTTCCACTTCGTTTCTCTGCACATGATCTCAGTTTACGACAGCAAATGTGTTTGTTTCATGCGAAACCTCTCTTTTTTCATTATTTTCTTCTTACAAAAGAAAAGAAATAGTCATTTGAATGATAATCTCCCCCAGATAGTCACTGGGGGATATTTTCATTAAAATGACCATGAAAAGTTAAAATTAGTAAAAGGAATGAGTTAAAATTAGTTGGACATTGGTATTTTCTATTAAATAATTAGGCTTGGCATAAATACAGCTCAAGTTTTATGAATTCACTATGAAATCTCTCTTTCTTTGAGTAGAAACCTGTTTAGATACCTCAAAAATACTGGCTATTGGTTTTTGAATTTGGCTATAACTTTAGCTAATGCATTAATTTACTTAGCATAGCCACTGCAGACTGCAAGTACATTAATTTTACACATGCACTTAACACTTTTCTTAATTATTCTTTAGAACTGCTACAATTCTTTCTCTTTCAGCTTCCATTTCCCCATTTTCCGCCACACTGTACCAACTCTTGCATCATTTTCCTGTATTGTTTTGTGACTCTGACCTCTGACCAGAAATAGTATTAGTGAATCAGAATGCCAATATGGAATTTCCAGAAAAGCAATGAAAAGTCATAAGGTTATGATATACACACAGAGAAGAAAGAATTAGAGAAGAAAAAGTTGTAGAAATGTAATAGCAGTTGTAAATTTCTACATCCATTTCAATGAAATTTGAAATGCTTAACTTTACATTGATATTTTATTTTAAAGCATAACTTCCCATACATAATGTATTTTAAACTCTTTATAGAACTTTATTACATGCATATCTTGTTCTCAAAACAAATGCCACTATGATGTATTTGTGATTTAAGGAACACACTAAAACACTGCGTAAATCCATTTTCACCTAATACAGAATGCAAACAAATCGGAGAAAAAAAAATGCAATTTATTTTTCAGCTATTCCTGGCAGTTTGTGGTAGGTAAAGAGAGAAGTCAATGTCAGTTTTAGAAAACAATGCCATTCCCAGTTACACAATTTCTTTCAGTTTTCATGAAAAGAATTCACTTACAAAAAGAATGAAATTATTATTAAAAAAATTTAGTTTGTACCCCCACAGTGACTGTTATACACCGATGAGCCATTATGTTATGACCACCCTAGCCTGGAGAAAAGAGCACACATGGAGACCGAATGGTGGTGCAGGTGAAGTTCACAGAGCAGTACATATATATACTGCTAACCTGAGGACCGGACATATATACATATACACTGGAGCAATTGAATTAGAGACAGCTGGCATTATGCAAATGTGGCGCTGTGTGGGCGGTCCTGTAAAAAGAAACGACATGACGTATGCAGCGATCCGACAATATAAGGAGTGATGCGATGGGAATCAGTAAGAGTCGAACGCAGTATGGGTAAGACAAAGGATCTAAGCGCATTTGATCGTGGGAAAATTGTCTAGGCCCGACGAATGAGTCACTCCATCTCGGAAGTCATGCAGGCAGTGGGACTTTCACGAGGCACTGTGTCACGGGTGCACCCTGAGTACCTCGAATCCGGTAAAGCCATCCCTGCAAGGGCCAACTGCTGTGGACAACAGCGTGTGGATGAGCGGGGTCATCGTCGGCTAGCTCGCATTGTAACAGCGGATAGACGGGCCACAGTGAAAGATATCACTCGGCAATTTAACGCTGGTGCACAAAAACATGTAAGCAGCCACACCATCTAGAACCATCTCCTCGCTACGGGGTACAGAAGCCATCATCCTACGAGGGTACCGCTGCTGACCGCACATCACAGGGTGCAAAGATTAGCATGGGTGCGGGAACATCGCCACTGGACCCTAGACATGCGGAAAAATGTTGCCTGGACTGATGAGTCGAGATTAACATTGGTACATGCGGATGGCAGGGTACGAGTACGGCGCAAACCACATGAAGCGATGGATCCTTCTTGACAGCAGGGTACTCTTCAAGCTGGTGGGGGTGGCATTCTCGTCTGGGGACTGTTTACGTGGACTGAAATTGGACCCCTGGTACGTGTGATATCGTCCCTCACAGGTCAACGTAACAAGGATATCCTGGACGACCAGTTGCTCCCATTTGTGCATCTTCAACATCCCACCGGGGACCTCATCCTGCAACAAGACAATGCACTGTGCCATCGCTTCCGAATTGTATCCGAATGGTTGGATGAACACTCTACCGACGTGACCTCGCTTCTTTGGCCAGCTAGGTCACCTGACTTCAATCCCATCGAGAGAGATGTTAGAGGCTCTGACCCCCTCCTTCAAATCTTCGTGAACTGTGAGTGCTTGCTCAGGGATCGTGGATCCGTATGGCTTCCCAATGTTTCCGGTGTCTTGTAGAGTCCAGGCCGAGACGAATCGCCGCCGTCATCAGGGCAAAAGGTAGTGCTACAGGTTACAAGACAGGTATCTCTAATTCAATTGCTCTTCAGTGTATATACTGCTAACCCGAGGACCGGACATATATACATATACAATCCGAGGACTGGATTTCGGTCAGCAGAGTGTTTGGAGTTGGAATGGGAAAAGTTGCTGATTTATCAGAGTTTGATACAGGACAAATTGCGATGGCACGGCGCCTCAGAACTACAAGCTCAGAAACAATGCTGCTTGTTCACACGGCACTGTAGTGAGTACGTATCAAAAGTAGTGCACAGATGGCCAAAAGACGAATCGTCGTCTGCAGCTCATTGATGCCGGAGGGGAGGGGAGGCGAGACTGTTGCACATTGTTCACAGTGACCACAGGGCGACAAATGACCCACATCTACAACAGTGATGATCAGGGCAATGTGTGATAGCACACAATTCATCACAGCCTTCAGAACATGGGCCTGCATAGGCGAAGATCCAGCCGGTTCCCCATGCTCACTGTAAGTCATTGCCAACAACGCATGAAATGGGCCCAAGATCATCAAGATTGGACCGTGGATGGTTGGAAGAAAGTGGCATGGTCTGAAGAATCAAGATTCCTGGTGCATCACGTAGACGGCAGAGCGCGAATACGCCGATTACCAACAGAGGCTACTGTGGTAATCGGTGTATACCCAACAGTGCACATGGGTGCACTGTTGGGCGGAAACAAGCTGAGGGCGGCTATGTTATGCTGTGGACAATATTTTCTTGGGACACTTTAGGCCCCATTATCCCAATAGCACAATCCCTGACAAATGTCAGGTATCTGAAAATCGTTGTGGAGGCAACTATGTTCCCTGCTAGTGATGGCCATAACCAACAGGATAATGTGCCATGTCACACTGCCAGAATTGTCAAGGAATGGTTCGAGGAACGTGCTGGTGACTTTCTGTTAATGCCCTGGCCTCCAAATTCACCTGACATGAACCCACTCGAACATTTGTGGTTTGACTTGGAAAGAGGGTCCGCGCTAAATAACCCCTCCCCCTTTAATGTAAGGGAACTGGAGGACCTGCTGTTGACATTATGTACCAGATACCCCAGGATACCTATCACCACCTCATCGAATTGATGCCTTGCCGAGTGAACGCTGTTTTGTGGGTTAAAGGGGTTCCTACAGCTTATTAGGAAGGTGGTCATAATGTAATGGCGCATCGGTGTATCTACCTTGTCTTGCAAACAAGATCTATGAAAAACATCACTTTATAAGCATTATACCATTTCAAGGAAGATGGGGAAAAAATTATGTTGGGAGTACAATGGAGAAGTTAACGATTTAATGATTTACTTTGCCATCCGTCCAGAAGAAACCGCGTAAACTGATAATTCTTCTTTTCTTGGAAATATAGGGAGCATTGTTTCCCAATATTTTCAACATTTGGGAGCATAAAGTATTCACTTGGTTCTGGTACCCTCACAGAATTTATTATGTTTATGCAGGAATTGGTGAAAACATTCTCTAGACAACAAAACAAAAAACACCTAATTTGAATTAAGAAAAAATACTTTGATCACTGCATCTGAAGTAAACACTTATAGAAGTCAAGAAAATTTACAAATTCTTTCAGTAAAAAAAAAAGAAGTTAATAGTGCAAAAGAATCCATCTCAATCTTAAAGTGATGTTTAGGAAAATTGTTGAAAATTTTCTTTTCCTGCTCACTTTTTAAAACTAATAACCTGCTTTTTTTCTAATACAACACATCATAATTCTGCAAAATGATGGTATTAAATTACCGAAATTTATGACCAACAGTAAAACAGCAAGCATCAGGGGTACGAAGTACGAACACATTTTTCACGTAGAGCACATTGCAGATTTAAAAATAAATTTAACCAAAGAAGTGATGAACAGGTATTATACAAAAAATATATTTCAGAAACCAGATAAAGAGGTAGGAAACATCTGTTCCTTATAATAGCTGTAAACACAACTGAACTTACACAACAACTGGACATGACATGACGATACACACATACATGCAGAAGAAACTCAAGTTTCAGGACTAACAGTTTATTTAAAACCATTCTTTTTTCACCAATGATCTGTACAGCACATAATTTCCTTTTAACATGCAAAGATAAGAAAAACTAAGTGATGCTAACACTTTTATTAGCATCTTATTGATTTTCAAAAAATACAATGAAAGTTTCTTAAAACGTTTGGCCAACCTTACAGCTGCAATAACGGTATAACAGTACAATTATTTAAATTTTCTATAATAAGAATATATTAAGTTTCTGTAGATCAATTACTTTACTAAAATTCTTGGTGAACAAATGTCAGCTCACACATCTAGGTTAAAATATGTTCCCACAGTCCTGGTGGGTATGTGGAGAAACTAGCAGACAAAACAAGGAACTTTTATTGTGTTGAGTGCAATGGCATTCTGGCTGTATACCACGGACAGTTAATGTGTTGTGTACAATTCTGGCTATGTACTCAGGACATTTTATGAATAACAGAACAGGCTGATGTAAAAACATCAGTGTTATCCATGAATAGATTTTTAATTCACAGACCATCTTAATAAAGTGGATGGAGTAGCACAAGTCATAAAACTCTGTTTAATATACCACTCAACAATAAAATTCTAACAGTAGTAAAAGTCAAGAAAGATTAATGCCTGAATGGACAGCATAATATGTTTAAACACATTTTTGCACCTATGTAGAACAACAAATTAATCCACTGAATTTAACCTGTTCACTGAAAAAAAAAGCAGAAAAATTTAAAATTTAGGAAGAAAATTGTGTTAGAGCAAATTAATTCACTTCACCAAAATCAATTTAGCAAGACATTAGGTGCTGCCAAATTTTAACAACAATGTATTTCCTAACGATTTCATTTTAAAAGTTAACACAAATATAATATTTAAGATTCGAACTACATACCATGAACACAGAAAAAGAATTCCCAGCATTTAAGCTTTCAATGAAGGAAGAACATGATATCCAATTTTTAAAAAAAAGTACTTTCAAGACACTCAATGAACAATACTGCAGTGATACAAGCACATTATATACTAGGGATATGAAATTTTCTATCAATCCACATTTTTAACTATGTACTGGCCACAATAATTTGATTATTTTCATGCAGACATACTTATTCCACAGCAGATTGTACAATCATGTGCACTAATCTCAAGCTACAAAATAAAAAAACAGTATGCTCATAAATCATGCAAAGTTTTATATAAAGTGATATGCTTCTAAAAGTATAACACCAAAAGAAAAAAAAAAGGGCATTCCTAGCAGTATTTTAACATCCTGAAAAACACTTAGGAATAGCAAATGGAATTTAAGTTTAGCATACAATTTGTTGTTAGAATTCTCAAAAATTTTGTACCACCAAATTAAGCATGGAGTTTTCTAGATACCACTAAATATAGTTAACAGTCATATAAAGATTAAAAAACAGCCAAATTCATAGGCTATATATTTCAATACAACATTCAAATATAACCAAAACTAAAAACTCCAGCCAGATGTGAAAGTTAAAAGATTTAATATAAATTTAAACACATCTCGTGTTAATGTACTTAAATCACACAAAATTAGCATAATACAGAGGATTTATACTTTTTACTTGTGTACCTGTTTTTACTGTATTTGGAGGGCAGAAAGTTCTGATATGTATATACATTTTGAATTAAAAGGTAACAGTAGCCGAACACAATTGAAATCTATTTGTACCCACATCTTCTTAAGCAAAGCATTTTTCTTTCTTGAGCACATTCTGCAGTTCTTTGATTCACCATATCCTTTTCAGTTAATTTTTTTTTCAAATTGAAAAATTCATCAGAAAAATATCTCCAGTAAAAGAATTCACTTGCCAAGTTTTCAGCAAAGTAAAAAAAAAAAAAAAACATCACTGGAGTATAATGGTGATTGACACAAAATCAGCTAAAGTCTTAAATAGCACAGATCTACAAGTTTCATTATTTGAGATTTTTGCATTGTTCCCTTTTAAATTCACAGTGTTGATTAAAAAATGCTCTAATTTATCCATCACATACAGTTTTTTCATAGAACAAAATTTTTAGGTAATCAGGTTATGCAAAAATAAAAAAAATAGAGGTTTTACACATTATTGATTCTGTCCAATCGCTTACAAAGCAATGCGGCCACTCAAATTTGTTAAGTAATAGAACTGAGCAGCCAGAAAGAAATTTGTTGAATTTTTTTATAACAAAATCTGCTATGCAAAATTTTTTTAACAGCAATTTCATGATCTTGTGTCACAATTTTTTTTGAAATTTTGGATTTAATATATAACAGTACTAAGAGCTATTATTACCCCATGATTACCCGGGTATATTACTAATCTTCATTCCTAGTCTTCCACACTGATTTACTCCCTTGCCCCTTCCCCCAAAAAGTACCTTATAACTGTTACTGAAAAAATCACTTATGACCAGTGACCAAAAGTAACACTTCCAAAATCTCAGTTAAGGTGTCACAATTTTGGTGTTGGTGAGTTGACCACTCAAGATGAGAGGAATGAGATCATTATCACCCCTAACCCCATCAGGGTAAATGGTGCAATGCTAGTCTAATTTTGACAAATACGGGAAAGTGCTAGGTCTAGTTTTGGTGAATAGGGTCAAATGAATAGGGGGAAGTGCTAGCCTAGTTTTGCCAAATAGAGGAAAGCACTTGCAGAGTTTTGCAGAATAGGGGAACAATACCTTTTTTTTTTTTTTTTGTATTGTTCTTCCATTTAGCGAAAATCCTTCAAATACACGCTCAGCTTCTGCCACAGTGATTGTGCTGTGTTCCTGCTTTGTATCAATATCCATCACAAATGGCAATTCTGTCACAGTTGCAAATACAACGGTGACTTGCAGTTTGACTTTTTTACAGCTCTGTCATAAATGGCGAGTTTGTCACAGTTTGAAGTCCCCGTTACTTCCGCAGAAATGCAATTGTGACAGGAAAATGGCTATTAAGCTCCCCTCTACTTCAGTTGCCTCAGAAGAAAGAACTTTGCCATAGGCCGTGCCATACAAATCTCAAATTAGATCACAACTTTATGTCATCACATCATGAAATGCAATACCAGTTAAATTTAATCTTTATCCGAACATAAATCCGGTAACACTTGGAGAGTGGGGGTAGGGGGAGAAGTACTGAGGAAATGAGGGGGGGGGGAAAGGCAGTAAAACATGTGGAAACAGAGTTCAAACACACATAAATTTGCACTTTACCTTCCCCTCTCTATAAGGCTGAAAGTTGGATCTCTACACTGAACAGTTGTCTACTAGTTGCCGGTTGTATTTGTATTTAATGTACTGAATGGTAGCTTTAACGACACTGGGCTTACACAAAGGTGTGTTAGCTGTCTGTTCAGTTTGTTATATTTGTGGGGAATATGTTGTTGAGAAGCCACAAATGATCATTATAGACTTCATACTAAAAGAAAAAGCTTACTATGTATAGTTTGAAGAGAAACTTTGGGACCTGGAAAAATGATGGGCTCCACATAAGGTCTGTGAAAAGGTAATGAAAAATTCATTTGTTCTGACATCCCAGTTTCCCTATTAGTACTGTTTTTATGCTGCTGTAAAAAATTTAATGTGAAGAATAATTTTTTTAAAACGCTGCTTTTTGGAGACTTCCTTTTCTCGTTAGAAAAATGATGATAAAGACTTACTGGTTTTCAACTCGATCACACCAATGTTTTCCATATCTGTGTAAATAAATGGTGGGAAATCTTATGAAAAATCATAACTATTACATTTTAAAAACTCATGGTGTAACTAGTATTTGTGGCTATGCATAAGTAATTAATTTCAAAAACTGTTTTACTGTACCAGATTGCTTCTCGGGCTTTAAAAAAAAAGTTTGGAAGCTTTCAAATTCTGGAGACTGCAAAATTAACTGATGCTTACTATATGCATGGTGATTCTTCACAACATATGGAATGTTTATTGCAATTTAAAAAGTACCAAAAGATTAGAAAAAGTTGTGGCTGTTTTACAGGAATAATTCAGGCTTCACATTATTGATTTTCAATGAAAACATTGAATTAAACAGACATTTTTATGAGCATTGTCATACAAGCTGTGTTACATTTATGCAAACATAAACTGTCATTCGGTGGACATGATCAAAGTAGTTCTTCATAAAATGTGAGAACTTAAAGGAATCATTAATCACATTATTATTGATAAGTCCGGTTAAAATTAAGAGCTAATATAAAAAGATCACAGAAGTTTTACTGGGACTGATATTTTTATGGATTTTCTTTTGTAGAACTTCACTTATTTCTACAGTCATGAGCCACCACTGAGTGCTACATTGTTTTTGTGAAAAAACTATGTAATAGAGCAAAACTGAAATGTATTTGCTATCAGCACTGCAAATATGTGAAACACTTGCCAAAATAACACAAACAACTAAAGTTTATATGTAACATTTTATATAGACTTGTGTATAATTTTGCACAATAAAACTTTTGTGAAATTGAAACTCAGTTTAATTACTTTTTAAGTATATAATGATAAATTTGGGCTTGCATATCACAGGATGGTGCCATTATGCAGTAAGTTATATTTTTTTCTGTTGTGATGTAACATCAATGCTCAAGAATTATTATGGAAGATTTTGTTCCATATGTTGTCTGTCTATGCCAGAATTTTAATGTCTCTTTTTTGGCACATTTTGCAATATTTCTTTGAAGTTAAGCTATGGTTCTGGATAGCTGAAATCACAGAAGGTGTAGTAAGTAGTCTTTCCTTCACAGAATTATCTCTTCATGACCTTTTAATTTTTTTTATGTACTTCCACCCATATATAGGGAAAAGGACATCTTACACACGCAATAAATGATAGATGACATTTATTTAAGATAAACGAGTTAGTGCCTATTCAACAATGCAAAGCCTGTTAGGTCTTAAAGAGTAAGCCAAAAAAAAAAAAAAAAAAAAAGTAGTAATATAAAGGGACTACAGGCAATCATTTGAGTGGATTTTCTGTGGTTATAAGGATCAGTCATGTCATGGTGCTTAGAGCAGTGTTTTTTTTTTTGTTTTTTTTACAAGAGGAACTGCTAAAATAATTTTTTTGAATCCTAAGGAACTCCTAAAATAAATTTTCTGAATCACAAGGAACCCACATTTTCTCAATTTTGAGGAACCCCTGAAATAAAGTGTTTCAATTCCAAGGAACCCCTGAAATAAGGTGTCTCAGTTCCAAGGAACCCCAAAATAAAATTTTCAATCCCAAGGAACACTAAAAATAAATTTTCTGAATCCCGAGGAACCCCTAAAACACTTTTTTTTTTTAAATTCCAAGGAATCCCTCAAATAAAAATTCTCATTATACATAAATGGTAAATGAATTTCCCCAAAGAAATACTTCTTCTCAAATACATGGAAGAGAATACAAATGTAATAATTGGCACTGGTGTGTGCCATACTTTCACTGTTGTCTATGTAGCCACTCGTAATTTTCAAGTTTCCTGAAAGAGTGGCTACATGGACAACAGTGAAAATACGGCACATCAGTGCCAATGATTACATTAAAAATTCTCATTTCCAAGGAACCCTTAAAAATAAAATTTCTCAATCCCAAGGAATCCTAAAATAATTTGCCTCAATTCCATGGAGCCCTAAAATAAATTTTCTCAATCTCAAAAGAACCCCTAAAACAAATTTTCTCAATTACAAAGAACACTTGAAATAAAATTCCTTCAAATCCAAATTCCTCAATCTCAAGGAATCCTAAAATAAATTTTCTCAACACTGAGGAATTCCTCAAATAAATTTTGTCAACCTCAAGGAAACTTTAAAGATAAAATTTCTCAATTTCAAGGAATCCCAAAAATAAGTTTTTTTCAATCACAAGGAATCTCTGATCCTGATGAACTCCTAAAATAGTTTTCTCATCCTGAGAAATCCTTACCTATGAAAACATTCACAGGCCAGAAAAAAAGTGAAAGCAGGGAACAAAACTCAAATTATACTTAACAGTATTGTGAAAAACATTCATTTTCAAAGAGTTGCTATGTATATATAGGTCCGCTTTACATCGTGGGTACAAAAATTGAAACACATTTCCCATCTTTTTTTGTGAGTTAGTTCATTAATTTTTTTGTTTCAAATATCAAATAAAAATAAAGGTTATTTAAACATCAAAATAAAGTTCACATCCAAAGTGAATAATGAGCTTTGCTCTCAGGGTGGAGCTCTTTTCCTTTTTCGCACACTATGTTGATTTTCTGGCAAATACATTTGCAGTTCTTTTTCAATAGTCAATGTCTTTCTTTGCTTTTGGTGTTTGTAACAAATGAAAAGCTTTTTCATCAACAGTCATATGTTTTGTCATGCTTCGGAAAAATGTGGCCCATTTGTTTTTTTTTGTTTTTTTTAGACAAAGTAACAACCATAACATGTACTAAACACTTCACTAATGAAATCTTTCACCAAAAGAAATCACTCTGTGTATAACTATTCCTGAGGTCTGTAGAAATGCAGTCTCTGCTATCATTCCTTAAACATAGAAAAAAAAAACCCCCTTCTTGAACAACCTGGTAGCGGAAAGGTTGAGAAAGCAATAGAAATGTCCAAAAATTTTAGCAACCATCAGCAGGATAAAGGTATTCCTATAACTTGACCTAGTGTTCAACAAGCGGTTCTTTTTCTCTTGCCTTTCTGTCAACACTAGTGAGGTGGGCTTTGTAAGAATACGAAGCAAATACAGAAACAAATACAACTAAATATCATCTCATATATGAAATGAAAAAGCAAAACAAAAAGACAATTGGTAGAGCACAGAGATTAACTCCATTACTGTCAACTTCTGGAAAACAGTTTCCACAATATTTTGAGGGACATTTGAAACTTCTCACAGTATTTAATTTTATTTATTTATTTATTTCATGATTTCTTGTGGAACCCCTCCCAATATTCTGCAAGAGCCCAGTTGAGAAAGCTGGTTTAGAGAATGACTGCTTGTACAAACAGCGAACAAGATTCTGTTTAAGAGGAGCTATGGCCAATAGACAGGTTCTGACTGGCAAGTAAAATGTGGGTAAGGCAAGCCAACTGATTGGTAAACTATAAAGTGTAGCTAACTGGCAAGCAAAACTGTGATAATCACAGTAGACTTGGAGAGTAAATCATGTTTACATGATGTTAACCTGCTTAGTAAGCCATGACTAACTGAGAACCACCTTGTGGTGAGCTATGTATGGCTAAATGAATGCTAAATGGTTGCCAAACTGTAGAAATGTGATTATAAAACCACACTAATGAAGTACTAGTCAAGGGATTTGGACAATTAAGTAAACTGAACAATATACAAAAAAAAAAAAAAAAATGTGGCACGGTGAAAAATACACTCGTGACACTAACTAAAAATGTCCAATGCTGACCACCAGGACAACAAACACTGGTTAATAAATAGCAAACTGACTCGCTTCCAAAGGTTAATGGAATCCTGCAATCGGGAGCTACAGCTGCTAAGCAATAAACTTTGCCAGAAAATTATCTTTTATTTTATTTTTTTCCAGTTATTTTAAATTTAATGCCTTTTGGCATTATGCTGCTCATTACAAAGACCTGAACCATCAGAATGAAATCTTCTATTACCAATCACTAAAATCAATCATAAAGAAGTTGCATTTTCCAAACGACTTCACCCTCGCAAGCAAATATAAGTTAATCAGACGTTAAATCATAGTAAAATCAACAAACAGAAATCTTACCAGCAATAATTATGGCAAGGAACACAAAAGTCAACTAACAATTATGGCTACACAGACCAATTAAAGTTAACCTGTAGCCAATTTGCAGTCCAACAAATTCAACCAAAAGATAATCGTGACCTACAGACAAAAACGTGTATATCGCCAGCCAAATGTTGGTGGGATAGGATAGTAAGGTGAGCTACAGGCAGGCAAATATGCCAATAATGTACAACAAAACAAGTGTTATACAAGACCAGTTTGGGCAATGAAGATGTCAGTCACCCCCCACCCCCTCCTAGGTCACTTATTTTTAAACAGAAAAAAAATGTTTCTAGATATGCTTATACTATGAAAATTGCAATTCATGAGGCAACCTTATGGGTTGTCTTATGTTATAAACGTGCTTTTGATTAACATATACATAATATCAAAGGTATTTTGCCTCACAGAGCAAACAACGTGCAAAATACTTTGACAATATCAGGTAAAATACCTTAGATATTAAGTATATGCTTATACTATGTTGGAACTTGGACTTAGCAGAGGCAGTCCAGGCGCTGGCAATTGTTAGTGGGTGACTTAAGACTTGCAACTGAGGTACACTGATGGTTTTGACTTGCGTGAGGAGATGAAGCGCGAACATACAGACATCGGGAAGAGAGTTGAATAAGAAGTTTTGATTTTCATACTAAAGTTTGAGTGTCTTTTTGTGTTTATTTGTGCATATAAATGGATTAAAAATATTATCCTCGTCACCTCATTTTGTTGGAGTGACTCTTCAAAGGTAAGATTTGCTTTGCAATTAGATATTCAAAACATACTAAGCTGTGTTGTTCATGAGTGTCTTGAAGATGCCACGATTGATAACTGAGTTACTGAATCACGTTAGGATAATAAACTGGATATAAAGAACAAATATAGTAGTTATTTTTCCTTTGTTTCAGGAGTTCCATTCCAATCAGCTACATCATGCACACAGAATTTGTGGACAGGAAGTATATGTGACAAACATATGCTAATATTTAAAGCAGCATTGGGGAAAAAAGTAAAACAAAAACATTTTTAACAAGCAAATGAAAATCGAACTACGTATTTCACGCATAACTTTTCCTTTTGTCCAAAACTTTTAGACCATGTCAGTATAAAACTTGTTTAAATAAACCAAATAAACTTGCTCCTTTATTTACTCAAGGAAAACATATTGCATAAATATCAACATTTCTTGCTTTGTCTAAATATTTTAAGATCACAATGAACTTGCTTCTCAATTTAAACTTTCAAAAAATACACCATTTTTTTTGTAGGAGAGGAAGGGATAAAACTTTTAGACTAAATTAATTTGTTTCTTTTCAAGGAGAAAAAAGATTAAAGGCAAGTAGTGCTCAAAACCCACTGATGCTAAATATAGTTATTTTTAAGTGTGAACAACTGCATCTACGAATAATTAAATAATTGTTAACAAAGTTAAACATGAACAACTAAGCAAAATGCTCAAAATCCCTGATGCTAAATATAGTTAATTTTAAGTATGAATAATTGCATCTAGGAATAATTGCTAAGTTTTTACTGAATTACGCTCACTCATCTATCTATTTCAAAGGCAGTTTAACAAACCTAGTAAACTATAAAAGGAGAAAGGAAGGGACGATGATACACAAGCATTTTACTGGGCAGAACTTTATTCTGTTTTGACACAAAAGTGTTTTCTGCTCTGTATTATCAAATCACAAAAGAAAAATAGTGTGAAGTAATTAATCACACCTTACAAGCAAGCTTCCACAGCTTTATTTATAATATAAGACAAGAAACACTGAACTGAACGAGAAATAGTTAAGTCATCTCTCACAAAAAAATAAAGAACTCAATAATTAAATAAATTATTTTTGAAGATGTACAACTTACATTTCATTAAGTGCAACAAAGAAGCTATTCAAAACTTGAATTTTCAGTTATAAAACATTCTTTCATTTTGTGATGTGGGCACAATGATTCTTAACAGTAAAACTCCATTTAAATAAATGTGAATTCCACTTGAAAATTTTAGCAGGTTCTATGTGGTAACTCTGCAGAGCATGCTGGATAAAAATAATGTGCGTTTACTAGTAAAATATTTAAAAAGTATCTGTCTCAAAATGTATATTGGCTATTTTTACACTTTTTAAATAGTGTTTAAGAAGTGAAGTGGAATAAACTGCAACCAGCACTTAAAATTACCATGAGGCGACAGCTTTCTCATTTATACCTGATTGTACAAACTTTATGATCGTAATGATTAAGTACAAATGACATTTGCAAAGAACTTTTTTTTTTCAATTCTAATACTGATAATTATTTACTTAAACCTTAGTAAACACAATTTACAATTTCAGCAGATATAAAATCTGCCCAAAACATATGTACATCATCCTACTGGCTGTTTTTGTACTCTTCACATTCTTTATATACTTTCAAATTATATTAATTTCTAACAAATAAATTTGTGAATAAAATGTTTCTTTCTTTGGCAATCAAAACCTAGTACTCACAAGCATTACCCAAAAAAAGGACACACCATCATTCATTTGCTTTACAAAAAATAGCATGTAACACACACACACTAAGTAGTCAAATGAAGACAAACGTAAAAAATTAAATGAAAGTATTCATAATGTGGCTTTACAGCAATAGCACACTACTTGTATTAGAGACAGCAGTCAAGTTCAAAAGGTTCAAATGTTTCCTTTGATACAATAAACTTCATTTCCAATACATGGGCTCACTATTTGGCAACTTGGGGCTTGATAAAAGAGCTGAAAAAAAATTGAATTCAATGTAACACACAAGTTTACACAAGAAAACAAATTCTTATTAAACAGCACTTGGTACATATACCAAAGAGTCAAAACATTATGACCAGCATGTCTTCATAAAAATTGAAACAACTGCATGTAAACAACGGCATGTGTGAAGGTAATGAAATCTTACAAATAACACCCGATACCCAGCTCTGTTAATCAGTGTTATTCTCGTTCTTCAGATGGGAAAGACAGCAGACTTCGGCTAATTTGACAAAGGCCAAATTGTAAAGGTCAGATGACTAGGTCAGAGCATTTCGGAGACTGCAAGGGCTTGCAGGGTGCTCACGGTCAGCCGTGGAGCACCTTCAAAATGTGGTCTGAGGAGGGGAAAACTAATAGTGGTAATTATAAATAACTTTTAGTGATAACACAATGAAACAGGAATGTTTATTTTATGAAATGTAATAATGTCATGTAAATACTTAGAATCCTTTAAATGTTGAATTTTAATGAATACATAAATAATTAAGAACTAGAGATGGGACATTCGAATCCCACAAATCTTGAAAAAGATTTGAGATATGAAAAACTCTAATCTTCGTGCTATTTTTGTCATTCAAATCTTAACCTAAAAAACTTGGCATTTGGGGCTTGTTGTAGAGCGATGTTTGTTTGAATTTTTGTTAGCATGACGAGTTCTGACATTAGAAAACAATCACAGAAGATTGCCTACAGTGTGTACACAGCTATTTGAAATAACTCATTGCTTCCAAACTGAATGCAACAGTGAAGGGAAACGCCAGTCACTTCAGTCAGCTGAAGTGACTGGCGTTTCCCACCGGACAGTGCCTTAGCCACCATTCCTCAAGTACAGTGAGAAAAGTGACTTAGCCATATTTTATCTCTTCCCTGACAGCCGTTACCATGGTAATGAGCGTGAGAACACAGGGGGAGTGTGACCTTGAGCCACATCGACCACATTACTCAAGTTATTCTGTCTACAGCTCAGCATCTCTAGTTCTACTCAACTCTTTGCAGTCTCACTTGCACACACTATCAGTATACGCTAGACATTATCCGGTCTGTATTCTTTGAACCCTTTTAAGAAGTCTTTTCCTTCCCGTTTTTTCTTATATGACGGATTCGCGAACCTTTTAGGATTAGAGAAAATTTAGGATTCATCCCACCTCTATTAAGAACCCTTGCAGTTTAAGGATGTTTAAAAATTGTAATCTTGGGAAACTTCTCAAGGATATATTTTTTTGAGTTGTATTTGTGGAGCCAGCATGTGTCCAGAAATAATTAGTAAGAAGGTTAACTTCCTGGAGATGTACAATGCACTAGATGTCATGTGCAAGTCTACAATAGAAGATTGCTTCTTTTAGAGCCACTCATTAGGAAGTGCTTCCATTCTTCGGGTCAGGCCATGGACATTCAGACACATGGGAAAAGACTTTTCTGCCACGAGGTGCTGGTGGTGGTCATCCAGAGTGCTAGAGGCAAATGTTGAGAAGGAGTTGTGGAAGTCAATAGGAGAGGAGGGCTGCTGAAGGTGGAAGCTGACATGTTTCCAGCAGTATGTGACTGAGAGAAGAACAGAGAGGTTGAGGGATTTTGAAGAAGGAGATTTTTGAGAAGGGGAGCCTGTAATGTAACGAGGAGTTAAGGCATGGGCTTGAGGTCTAATCTCACAGTGACCCGGAGTTAGCATCAATTAAAAAATTTTCAAGGTAATAAATTAATTCATCTAAGACACCAAATCGCTTTGATCAATTGATATTTGTTTTTCTTATGATGTCTAACATGAACCCTGCAGCATTGGAGTAAAACATATTTCTGTAATCGAAGGAAGAGTTACAACAGCACTGTGACAAAACCACAGACCACCAGCAAAGCGTGGGCTAACCTCAGCTCTTCGATGCTCGAGGTGAGCAAAGGCTATTCTGTATCTATCAGCCAACAGAAAGAATAATGTGTCACAACACGCTGGTAATTTGAAAGCTGGTGATGGGAGTAATGCGTCACAACATATAGTACATCGAACCTTGCTGAAAACGGGGCTGTGTAGCTGCAGGCCACTCCAAATGACTATGCTAATCTTGGCTCCCTACTGAAACGCCCACAATGAGCATGCGGGCATCAATACAGGACTTTGAATGATTGGAAGAAGGTTGTCTGGACCAATGAATCTCATTTCATGTTACACAATGTGGAACGCCGGGTACACATGGCCAATTTACCTGGGGAAGCATTAGCACCAAGATGCACCATGGGATGAAAACAAGCCAGTAGAGGGAGTGTAACACTTTGGGCAATGTTCTGCTGGGAACTCTGGGTCCAGTCACTCATGTGCAGCAAATTATGACGTCTGCCACCTATTTAAACATCATAGAAGACCAGGTACATCCTTTTATGGAAACAGTATTCCCCTGTAGTAATGCCTTCTTTAAGCAGGATAATGCTCTCTATTTATAGAAGACCAAGTACATCCTTTCATGGCAACAATATTCCCCTATTTATTTTCATGACAACAGTATGTATGCTCTCTATTTATAGAAGACCAGGTATATCCTTTCATGAAAACAGTATTCCCCTGTAGTAGTGACTTCTTTCAGCAAGATAATGCTCTCTATTTACAGAAGACCAGGTACATCCTTTCATGGAAAGAGTATTCCCCTGCAGTAGTGCCTTCTTTCAGCAGCATAATGCTCTCTATTTATAGAAGACCAGGTATATCCTTTCATGAAAACAGTATTCCACTGCAGTAGTGCCTTCTTTCAGCAGGAAAATGCTCTTTATTTATAGAAGACCAGATACATCCTTTCATGGAAACTGTATTCCCCTGTAGTAGTGCCTTCTGTCAGCAGCATAATGCTCTCTATTTATAGAAGACCAGGTACATCCTTTCATGGCAACAGTGTTCCCCTGTAGTAGTGCCTACTTTCAGCAGGATGTTTTCTATTTATAGAAGACCAGGTACATCCTTTCACGGAAAGAGTATTCCCCTGCAGTACTGCCTTCTTTCAGCAGTATAATGCTCTCTATTTATAGAAGATCAGGTACATCGTTTCATGGAAACAGTATTCCCCTGTAGTAGTGTCTTCTTTCAGCAGGATAATGTATCCTACAACACTGTCTGGATCTTTCAAGACTGGTTTGAGGAACATGAAGACTTCCAGGTATTACCCTGGCCTCCAAATTCCCCAGACATCAATCCAATAGAGCGCCAGTGGTTTGCGTTGGAACAGCAAATCCGATCTGCAGTGGCTCCACCATGTAACTTACAAAAGTTAAAGGATCTGCTGGTAATGTGTTGATACCACCACAAAAACCTTTAGAAACCTTACAGCGTCCATTCCTAGCTGGGTAAGAGCTGTTTTGGTGGCACATAGAGGATCAACATCATATTAGGCAGCGTGGTCATAATGAATGGAATATATCTGATCAGATCAGATGTAGAGGATTTTAGAAAGAGAGTGTCTGACCCCAGGTCTTAAACAACCCTTAGAAATAGGAAGCTAGGAGATTTGGGCTAGAGTGCCCGACATGAAAGTGACACGGAAGCGAGGTAGAAAGGGGGAGGAAGACGCTCTTATTTATTGCGGGGGGGTGTACCTGGGGCCCGACGGCTTAACGTGCCCATTTGACGCATGGCAGATATTCAGTGGTTCAAGCGTTCATATTTGCCTGGGATCAAACCCGAGGTCTCTGTGGCGGTCACGAACGTTGACCACTAGGCCACCGTCACCCTATGGAATAACATCTGCTCTTCCGGGCAATCATGGGATATAATTCTTAACCGCCAGATTCGCTAAACATGAATGCTGGTTGTTTTGACTAGCGAATCCTGTGATAGTTATATTCAAATTAATCGGAAACATGGTCGTTCTGGGTGGTGTAGTGGTTAGCATACCTGGGCACTATCTGGGAGATGTGGGTTCGATTCCCGCTCCAGGACGACAAAATTTTCAAGTTTTTGGATATTATCTGACTTACCATCCTTGTAATATTTACAGCAAAACATGAACTGTCATCTTCAAAATTTGTGTTCATAATGTTTTGGCTCTTTGGTGTATAATGAAATTTCAACTTCAGTTATTTTTATGGACCATGATTATTTATAATTTTATATGAGTCATAAATACAGGGTTTGTTGTGATTTTTGGAAGTCCATTTAAGGAGTTTTCCAGGAGTCGATGACCACAGCAGTACTTTTTTAAAACAATTGCTCTGAAAAATGCACGATTTCCCTTTTCTCAGTCACTTCTTGCTATGCCAGAAGACGAATGGTGCAAGCATTTTTTATTATGTTTACAAAAACATTAAAGTCGAAAATCAGAACTTCAACTCTGTTTTACCGTCTCCCCCCTGTAAAATTGGTTTCTCTATACAGTGATCATGAAGTTGCATCTTTGAACATTAATTTCACTTTAAACAAAGGAAATATGCTTGCCATATGTATGTATAAACACATCGATAACAAGCAAGACTCTTTCTTGTAGTCCTTCTTGGTGGTAGCATGTTGTTTTTTGCTAATCATAATTTTATTCCAAAATCTTCTAGGCATGTGATGCCTGACATAATGACCTCATCTTGGACTACTGAATATTGATCGTGTTTCTCACACCCACACACCCATGAATGATGCAATTTAAGTCTCATTTAGAAAAATTACAAAGTAGTTTATAAAATCTGCAATGAACACCAAGTGTGATTCTAACTCTTTCAATGACATTTTTTTATGACTGTACGATTTCATCGTTATAATTCAATTTTATTGCACTTTTTTTTTCATCATAGAGTGAAACTTAAGATTTGTCTTATTCATTGTGACATTCCACTATGCTTGATTTCATTCAATGTAAATATCATTTCTATAATACACTGATCGGTTTGAAAAGGCATCTGCATTCTTTTTTGAACAATTGTGCTGATGGCCAAAATAAAATGCAATGACTTCTTCTCACATCATAGACTTAATTTTTAAGCCGAAAGTTACTGTGAACCTTCTACTACAGTTTTTAATTCCTAATCTGAGCCTGTATTACTCAGGTTGGCCAATCTGGTCTGTTACTTTCAAGAACAGTAGTCTCCCCTCATCTGCGGATGTTTTCTGCAGTTTCTGTTACCCATGATCTGAAAATATTAAATGGAAAATCCCAGAAACAAACAATTCATAAATTTTAAATTGTGCACCATTTTGAGTAGGGTGATAAAATCTCACACCATCCCACTCCATTCCTGTGGGACATTAATCATCCCTTTGTCCAGTGTATCCATGCTGTGTATGCTACCAGACCATTAGTAACCTAGTAGCCATCTCAGTTATCAGATCGACTGTCACGGTATCACAGTGCTTGTGTTCAAGTAACCCTTATGTTACTAAATAATGGCACCATAGTGCAAGAGTAGTGATGCAGGGAATTTGAATATGAAAAAGAGAAGCTCTAAAAGTTCTTCCTTTAAGTGAAAAGGTGAAAGTTTGACTTAACGAGGGAAGAAAAAAAATTATATGCTGAGGTTGCTAAGATCTACGGTAAGAACAAATCTACCATGAAATTGTGAAGATAAAAGAAATTTATGCTAGTTTCACACTCACATAACTTTATTACAGATTTCTTATTATTACAACTGTTGGTTATTGTTGTTAATCTCTTACTGTGCCTAATTTGTAATTGGAATGTATCCCGCACAAATGGGGGGGGGGGGGGGGCGACGACTACTGTATTCTATGATTTTAATTTGACCTTTTGCTTATACTTTCGAATTATGACTCCAATTCCTGCAGATGCATCTGTACTTTTTAACATTCATAGGGAGCAAGAAAGGAAAACTTACCATCTGTCATTCATTCATTCAATATCTCTCTCTCTCTCTCACACACACACACACTGTTCTGTAAGATTCAGGGGTTAGCTCCTCAAAAAAGACAAACCACCAGATCAATGCTTAACTGATGGAACTAGAATTTACTTACTGTTGGTGTGCCAAATGCCCCCCATTTACAGTGATTTTGGCACATAGCTGGAGCTTCACTGACATCCATCACATGACGCAGATAAGACCTTTTGTACTTCATGCTCATAATCTTTTTCTCATGCAGACATTCCTGAATTTGGTGTTCCCAAGATTTCCTGGGCCTTCCTCTACCTTTCATCTTTTTCTCATGCAGACATTCCTGAATTTGGTGTTCCCCAGATTTCCTGGGCCTTCCTCTACCTTTCTTTACTGCCACTTTGGCTGAAAAAATTCTTTTAGTAAACATCTCATCACTCATTCTTTCAATATGGCCAATCCACCTAAGAATATTAATCTCCACCTTACTAACAACATTTTGCCTCACATTACACATCTGCAACACATCTTCATTCCTCACATGATCAGAACAAATCTCACATCCCCCTTACCCCCAAGTGTAATGCATCTCTCTGGCACAGAAAATGACTCCTATGTCTCTTCTGTATTACTTAGGTTTCACTGCCATACATCAGAGCAGGAACAATTACACTTTCATACACAGCCATTCGGGACTTCCTAGAGAAGTTGTCTGTTGAAGGTGTTCAAGCCGCCCTGGTGGCGCAGTGGTCTAAGGCGTTGGCCTCTAATCATTCGTCCGTAAGGGGTCCGGGTTCGAATCCCGGTCAGGCATGGATGTTGTGTTTGTCTTACGGCACTGGCTCTCTCCCTTCCCTTGAGCCAGTGACCCTAAATTAGGGACGGGCGACTGCTTATAGCCCATTGAGTTGCTCACGGTGGTCGTTAAACCTCCAATCAAAAAAAAAAAAAAAAAAGAAGGTGTTCAATCAACAAACAAATTCAACTTTACAGAATCAAAAGTCATAGCATGAGAAATTTGGAGAGCTGCATATTATATATTTCAGGAAAACTGAAATAATGTACTTTTATAACCTTAAAATATATAACATTCAAGTACACAGAATAAAAATAGAATGAAAAAAAAATCTGGGTAAATTATTGCAGATCTCCAACTCAAATCGGGGAGATATTATTTAGAACACTATAATAACATCTATGCTTTCAAACTACCAGATTCTATGCTGTTTTTTTAGTGTTTTGCACTTTTTTTTTGGTAATTTTATCATTCCTATTATAACAAAACACAGCAGTAAAAAATATGAAGATTTATTTTCATATGGAATTTTTGTTCCAAATGATTTATGTTGGTTTTCAGATCCCCATTTTTTAGCACTTCTTTTGCAAAAACAGATAATGCTTATGTTATCAATTTGTCTGTTTGTTGGTCTGAGGACACCATATCTCTGCAAAAGCAGGCTAATTCGAAACATTCTTGCATTGGGAAGCTCGAAATGTGACAACAATGATCCTTGCATTCCATTTTTTTTTTTTGTATTATTGATGCACAACTTTACCACTAGAGGGCATAAATGCAGATGATATTGAATTCAAAATATGTTTTATTCCACATATTTGCATCTAAATATTAGATTGAAAAAAATTATTTTTTCCCTTCAATGTCATTTACATTGAAGACTGTTAGGTACAGTCTCTTTTTCAAGTAATGCGTAGATTTTCCACTAGGAAGCATAAAGGTAAATTGTGTTTTCCCTGATATCTCTTCTTCTAAAACTCCAATATGAAAAATTCTTCCTGCATCGGATACCTGGTGGCCAAAATGTTCTGTTTTTGGTAAAGAATGGTTTGGTCACTTGGGGGATAAGTGTTTATTCCTGCTTCTGATTTATTTGTAGCAAATTTTGAGCTTCTATAAACTCAACGGGAAAAATTCTTTTGTGGACCCAAAACACATCTCGGAAAAACTTTTCAGAAAACTTTCTCTTTAAAATAATGCCATTTTTTCCGCCAGGTGGTGTAGATGTATATCTTATTTTTGTTGATACCTCAAAGAGTCCGACTGAAAAATTCTTTCTTCATTGGAGAGCATTTCCAGTGAGAATTGTTTCATATAATTTAAAATTTTTCTTAAAGCACAAGTGTGTCACTAGAGGGTGTAAGTTCACGCTTCCATTTACAGCAATGTCTGTGCGACTAAAAACTAGATTGAAAACAATCATTTTTCAGGCAGAAGATACTACTAACTCTGAAAACTATGTATATTTTCTTCACAAAATAATGCCCAATTTTGTCGCAAGGTGTGCCAACGTTTAATCTGTTTTTCTCAATATCTCCTCTTCTACATGTGGGATTTAAAAAAATATTTCAGCACTGGATGCCATTTACCTTGTGGAACACTTTATGCTTGTATTTTGTAGTTTTCATTTCTGTTTCTAATAACCCTATTGCTATTTATTTTTATTTTTTGCTGTATGTCATTCACTGCAATAAAGATTGGGAGCATTACCCTCTTTAAATAATGCACAGCTTTCCTGCCAGGGGGTGTAAAGGTCGAAACCTTTTCCTTGCTCTGCTTCCAGGAGACGTGTTTGAAAAGTTCTTTTTCCTTAGCAGCCTGGCTTTTGCCATGAAGAATATTTTTCGCCTATTCTCAAACTTTCCATTATGGAAATTCTTCCACTAGAAAGCATAGAGTTATCCTATATTTCTTCTTTTAACTGTTCGATTTGATAATCTCTTTGTCTCCAATACATTCCTTGCGCCATGTGAAACTTTTTGTGTGCCATTTGTTAATTTTCCTAACATACTTTTAGCTATCGTAATATTTGCACCCTTAAGGTATTAAACACCAGCAAAGTGCGGATATTTACATGCAATTCATTAATGACATATCATTAAAGAGCCAATCACTTACCCGAAAGTTCTTGGCCACTATTTTTTTCCTTTACACTTCAAGCACGTTGATTATAACATCATGTAATGTAGTTGGGCTTCAAAGGTTGAAAAAACTCCTTGCCTATAAGATCCGTTCTTCAGGTCATGAAACATATTTTTTTTATTTTATTTTTTTATTTTATTCACTGGACAAAAAACGCAGGTTTCATTCTGCCGTCTGAGACGTAAACATAGCTCGTCATCTCCATAAAACCACACAAATATACACACCATACAACTCATTCATACACTCAGTTAAAACCACTATGTACATTATTACACTATTTACATTCCCAGGCAGTTAAACCCTTGTCAACTGTGACTAAAATAGTGCTCCATCTGCATCAAACACCGCACTAACCCTACCGCAAGTGCCAACCTCATTCAGCCCGTCGTACACAATCCTCTAGCGCTTTCAACAGTACTACTGTCATCATTGGGAGGCCAATGTGTCTCTCTGCCTACCACAGCTCAAGTGAGCAAAGTCATTGAGGTTCCGGCTTCAGTCGTAATTTCTGCATCTTTGTGTCTCTGGCGCCATCTATTGTCAGTGCTGCTTTTTTTCTTTTTTTCCCTCTTAACTGTTGTTCAATTTTTATTAAGGCCTTCCATTGTTTGTTTAAGTTGCTTGGCTCATTAATGTTACACAATCTTGATCTGTTTTTTTCAATTAATACTGATTCTGCAATTCTCAACTGCCTTTCATTTTTACAGCTCCTAACAATTTTTATATCTTCAAACTTTGGATATTGTTGATTTTCCAGACAATATTGGGTTAATGCTGTCTTAGCTTCTTTTTTATTCCAATTATATGCTGGTGCAATCTATACTTTAATTTGTTGTCAAGAATAAAATAAAAACAAATTAAAAAATACGATGTCTCATGACCGGAAGAACGAATTTTATGGGCAAGGAGTTTTTTCAACCTTTGAAGGCCAACTACATTACATGATGTTATAATCAACGTGCTTGAAGTGTAAAGGAAAAAAAGTGACCAAGACCTTTCGGGTAAGTGATTGGCTCTTAAATGATATGTCATACTTTTAGCTGTATGTAGCCTTTTCTATTTCTGGATATTTTATCGATTGCAAAAATCTGGTTGATTTTTTTTTCTAACTGGCTCCATTGACTTTGAATAAGTTTGATAAATTTTATTTGCGTTGGAAAACATTCAAAAGACGTGCTCATTACAAACCAAAATTCGGTGTCATCTTTCTTGTTAATGTTTGTGCTGACATAAATGCAGCTGTGAAGATAGTAAAGCAAGTCACCCAGTGCTCACAACTGGCTCATTGTCAGTGGTGTAACTACAAAATTTTGGTCCTTCAGCAAAAATATAAAACTCGCCCCACTTCTGCTTTATTTGCAAAATTATTGTAGAAAATGAAAATACATACATTTAAACTTCTAAATCTTTCTTCCTACTTTCTGCATTGGGCAAAGTCTCTAATTAAATGTTTGATATTTAATTTACCTACCTTCGAGCATCAGTGTCAACTAGTGAAAATATTTCAGTACTACCTACACACTGTACTTTGTAAATAAGTTTTTAATATTTTCAAGATGCTGAATGATCTTTCAGAAGCAGCCACTGTAACAAATAATGTTATATGAGATCATAAAAGAGTGATAGGCAATGCACATAACTAACAAACAAGTGTGCAGATGGTAGTTGAGAACACACTAAGTTACGTATATTTCAGCTATTACTATGGACTTCATCAGCGCGACTACGATTTGTTTCGTTGACAGATTGGAAAAGTAAGTTTTGTAATGGTAACTCCGGGTGACGTGATGCAATGAGAGATTTCCAGATGTATGGAACGTAAATGGGCAGATCAGAGTTGCAATTTTTGGACAATAAAATTTCCAAACTTTCTCTAAACCTCAGAGCAAAATGATTTTGGAAGGAAGCCAACTTTTTTGTATTGGACCAAAGTGGAATAGCAGAAGTGTCAGCCAAGGTAAGTTGAGACAAGGAAGAGGAAAGTTTTCCAAATTTCACATTAGATTTGTGTTCCTGAAGTCTTGAGACAATTTTTCGGAATGAACTTCCTATGTACGCAGTTAATACAATGTTAGTCTTGATAGAAATTTCTGGAGTGTATAAAATTCCTATCAAGACTAACATAGTCGCACTGATGAAGGCCATAGTAATGGCTGAAATTTATTTGCCTTAAAAACTTATATACGTAACTTAGCTTGTTCTCACCTACCATCTACTTACTTGTTGATATAAGTGCTGTAGAGATTTTCACATACCTACACGACAAATTGTTAGACTTTAAAAATACATAATATCTAAGGTATTGTTTACCTGATATTGTCAAAGTATTTTGCACATTGTTGCTCTGTGAGGCACGTGCTCCCGGCCCGAGAGGTCTTTTATGTTACGGATTTTTGGTTAGTTATAAAAAAAATTTTGAAATAAAACAATTAGGTTATATATTTTCAGTTCTACATTCATTCATTTGCACAATCAAATGTTTTAAATTTACTATTAATTAAAAGATTTTAGTAGAAAGAGTTATACTCATTGGCTCAGGAGATGTCTCGCAAGAAGGTTCGTCATCACCTTGTTACGGCGAGCGCTTTCGGAAATTTCATACTACCATAGTTGGGCCTCTACTTCTACACGAGGGTTCCTCATGTGTGTGTAATCATGGAGTTGCATGTCGGAAATCGAAGGGAAGGTTTGTGGCCATGTATGTGCTAGGCGATTTGTTTCTCATGTGTCGCCATCTATTGGATGAGTTGGTATGTGTCGCCATCTATTGGATCAGTCATAAGTATAATTCATTTTTCATTTTCGTGTAGATATTTTTGGGCTATTATTATTTGTTTGTAGAAACAGGTGTATTATTTTTAGTCCTTTATTTAAGGGTGTGATTTTTTGTAATGTTCCTTTTTTTGTCTTTTTTTGTAGTTTAAGTGATTTCCAGGCTGTGTCAGTATGGTGGGGTCTTGTAAGTTGCATATTTTATCTTTTTTTTTGTTCAATTATAACGCTTTTGGAAATCCTTAATTATTTTTCGTTTGTGTGGGTGGTTAGTAATTTAATATTTTCAAAATCAGGATATTGTTTATGTTTAATGCAGTGTTGGATAAGTGCAGTTTTTCCTTCTTTTTTGTTCAAGTTCTTTATATGTTGATGTAATCTTTTTATTAATCTATTTTGTGTGCTGCCAATGTAAGAAATGTGGTCCCCAGAACTCTATGAAACAATAGGAATTTCATATACACCTGCTGATTGTAGTACACTATTGTTATATTTTTTTTATTATAATTAAGTCACCAATATTCTGAACAGAATGACCAAAAATAATGTTGTGCTTCTTCATTAATCTTAAAAAATTTCCACTTAATCCTCTAATAAAAGGAAAATAACCTGAAAATTTTTATTTCTTTTATGGGATGTTTTGACTACTCTTTTAATTTCTTTTTGTATTCAAAAATCAGCTTTTTAACTGTTTTTGTGTCATATCCATATTGTTTGGTTGTGTTAATAATCCATTGGATTTCTTCTTCTCTGTATTTTCTATTTGAGGAATGTGTGAAGGCTTGTTTTATCCAATTCCTAATACCATTTACATTTACTTTGAGTTTTTGGGTGTTCAAATTGATATGGGATCATTATAGGTACATAGGTTGGTTTCCTAAAAACTCTGTATTCAAAATTTAAGTCTTTTTTTATTAGTTTGAACTAATAAAAAAAGACTTAAATTTTGAATACAGAGTTTTTAGGAAACCAACCTATGTACCTATAATGATCCCATATCAATTTGAACACCCAAAAACTCAAAGTAAATGGTATTAGGAATTGGGTAAAATGAGCCTTCACACATTCCTCAAATAGAAAATACAGAGAAGAAATTCAATGAATTATTAACACAATTAAACAATATGGATATGACACAAAAACAGTTAAAAAGCTGATTTTTGAATACAAAAAGAAATTAAAGGAGTCTAGTCAAAACATCCCAAAAAAAATACAAATTTTCAGATTCTTTCCCTTTTATTAGAGGACAAAGTGGAAAATTTTTAAGATTAATGAAGAAACACAACATTATTTTTGGTCATTCTGTTAGAATATTGGTGACTTAATTATAAGGAAAAATGTAACAATAGTATACTACAATCAGTAGGCATATATGAAATTCCTATTGTTTCACAGAGTTCGGGGACCACATTTCTTACGTTGGCAGCACAAAAAATAGATTAATAAAAAGATTACATCAACATATAAAGAACTTAAACAAAAAGAAGAAAAACTGCACTTATCCAACACTGCATTAAACAAAAACAATATCCTGATTTTGATAATATTAAATTACTAAACACCCACATGAACAAAAAGAATTAAGGATTTCCGAAAGCGTTATAATTGAACAAAAAAAAAAGATAAAACATGCAGCTTACAAGACCCTACTACACTAGACACAGCCTGGGAATCACTTATAATAAAAAAAAAATCCATAAAAAAAAAAAAAAAAAAAAATCACAATATTAAATAAAGGACTAAAAATAATACACCTGTTTCTACAAACAAATAATAATAGCCCAAAAATATCTACACAAAAATAAAAAATGAATTATACTTACGACTGATACCTACCAACTCATCCAATAGATGGCGACACATGAGAAACAAATCACCTAACACATATATGGCCACAAACCTTTCCTTCGATTTCCAACATGCAACTCCAAGATTACACACACGTGAAGAACCCTCGTGTAGAAGTAGAGGCCCGATGACGGTAGTATGAAATTACTGAAAGCGCTCGCCATAACGTGGTGACGACGAACCCTTCCCTTGAAAGAAATACGGGATTACGCCATATAATACAAATTTTGAAGATGACAATCCGATTTTTGGCGTAAATGTGACAAGGATGGTAAGTCAGATAATATGCGAAAACTTGAAAAGCGTCAGTTGTTGCCGATTGGCACAACGTTAAGCAGATCGCCCCATTCAGCAATTGACATGTCTTCAGATACTGAGAAAACATTGAACTCTACCTTACCTTTAACACCTGCAATACTGACGCACCGTTTAACATCCCTATTATTTAGAAAGCGATTTTGAAATCTGGCAACAACTGACACTTTTACCACGTGTCTCATTCCATGCTGAGGAAGGTAGAATTCGCTACCAAAACGTCCCGCTTATAATTTTCAACGTAACTTATGCATGTGATGACGATTTCAAGAATTCTTTTTATGTTGAAAATTATAAGCGGGACGTTTTGGTGAGTCCCGCTCCAGGACGATGAAAATTTTCAAGTTTTCGCATATTATCTGACTTACCATCCTTGTCACATTTACGCCAAAAATCGGATTGTCATCTTCAAAAAAAGAACCCTTCCCTTGCGAGACGTCTCCTGACCCGATGAGTATAACTCTTTCTACTAAAATCTTTTAATTAATAGTAAATTTAAAACATTTGATTGTGCAAATGAATGAATGTAGAACTGAAAATATCTAAGCTAATTGTTTTATTTCTAAAGTTTTTTTTTATAACTAACCAAAAATCCGTAACGTAAAAGACCTCTCAGGCCGGGAGCACGTGCCTCACAGAGCAACAATGTGCAAAATACTTTGACAATATCAGGTAAACAATACCTTAGATATTATGTATTTTTAATCAAAAGCACGTTTATAGCATAAGACAACCCTTAAGGTTGTCTCATGAATTGAATATTTTGCAATTGTTAGACTTTGTTTATCAACAATCCTGAGAGTTCTTTGATTGAATTCATTGATTTCATTTCTTCTTTCATAAAATTATTTCAAACTACTTGGAAAAGATGAATGTAGAAATTTTTACTTAGATCAGTGAGAAGAATTGGCAGGAAAACACTTAACACACAAAACATAAAAAGAATTCTTGAAATCGTCATCACATGCATAAGTTACGTTGAAAATTATAAGCGGGACGTTTTGGTAGCGAATTCTACCTTCCTCAGCATGGAATGAGACACGTGGTAAAAGTGTCAGTTGTTGCCAGATTTCAAAATCGCTTTCTAAATAATAGGGATGTTAAACGGTGCGTCAGTATTGCAGGTGTTAAAGGTAAGGTAGAGTTCAATGTTTTCTCAGTATCTGAGGACATGTCAATTGCTGAATGGGGCGATCTGCTTAACGTTGTGCCAATCGGCAACAACTGACGCTTTTACCACGTGTCTCATTCCATGGCTGATGAAGGTAGAAGTCACTATCGAAACGTCCCACTATAATTTTCAAAGTAACTTACGTGTGTGATGACAATTTCGAGAATTCTTTTAATGTTTTACTTAGATCTTTGTTATATATATATATATATATATATTTGCAAATTGTCTGCAGATTTAAAAATATAACTTTGTTAGTGTAAGCAAATTCTGAGGATCCAAAAAATTCAGTTATTGACAATTTTTTGTTTATTGATAAATCTTTCTCTAACTTGCACTATACATATGTTTAAAATTTTATACAACACATTCACTCTGAATGCTTTGCTGCTCTTTTACATCTGTGATCTAGTGTATGGTATCATGACAACAATGTCCTCTGAAATGCTGACACTATAGCAGACAAGTGAATGGAAATGATATATCCTCTGCATGCATTTGTTCAGTTTCTTTCTTTCAAGTTAAAGTTTTATTTTCTTAATCCTCTTTGGGCCCTTTAATGTTGCAGGCCCTTTAAGCATAACTTGACTGTGTTCAATAGTAGTTACACCACTGCTGCTCGCACTACTGGCTTGGACTCAAATCCAAAGGAAGACATACACTCAGTAGACAAAACATTAGAGAAAGGTGTGATGGGCAGTTTACATGAATATCCCCCACGCAGAGTGAAACAGACCCAAACGGAATGCAGGTGATAAATAGGCAGGCAGCAGGACTTCTCAACAGTGTACCACAATCAACGAACGTGGATAAACATGGTTATCTCAGAAATTTTTATTATGGACACATTGTCGGCACAAGACAGATGGGTCATTCCATTGCCCAATTTTAAGAACCCTGGGGTTCCCGAGGGCAACTGTATCAAGGGTGTACCACGAGTATACCATCGACAGATATACCAGCATTCAGCGAGTAAGCAGTGGCCGGCCACACACCACTGATGACTGTGGTCAATGTACACTATCCAGGTCGACCGCCTGTCAATGGCGGCACAAACCACATTGAGGTCAAATGTTGCAGCAGTATCAGTGAGCAAATGGTATGACACATGCTATATACCCTGGGCCACAGAAGCTGGTGCCCTGCTCATGTGCCACTGTTGACTGCTCATCGAATATTATGCCTCACCTGGTGGGGGAACATCAAAACTGAACCTCTGCAGAGTGGCGCCACGCCGTGCCATCAGATGAATCCCATTTTCAGATGTACTGAGCTGATGGGAGCATGCAGAATCGACAGCATGACACCAAGGCCCTGTCGTGCCAGGTCGGCTCCGTGATGGTTTTGGGAACCTACTCATAGGACACATCAAGTCCCTTACTGTGTCTGGAGAAGTCCCTAACTGCTGCATATAACCAGCATGTGCTGACTGATAACCTATATGCCTTCATAGCCTTTGTGCATTCTGCAGCCAATAGTGTGTTCCAGTAGGACAATGTGCTGCCCCCACTGGGCTGCAACCAACCTGGCATGGCTCGAGGAACACTCATTTGAGTGTGGAACCATTGAGTGGCACTCCAGGTCCCTGGATTTAAACCCCGTGGAAGTTCTCTGGGACGCCAAGGAGCGGAACATCGGACCCTGGACCGACATCTCTCGTGGAGTTGTGGACAATGGTGCGACAGGCATTACCTCCGGAAACCGTCGAGTGGCACTCCAGGTCCCTGTATTTAAACCCTGTGGAAGTTCTCTGGGACGCCATGGAGTGGAATATGAGATCCTGGACTGACGTCTCACGTAAAGTTGTGGATAATGTTGCGACAGGCATGGCTGGCATTACTTCCGGAAACCCTCTGACATCTAGTGGAGTTGATGCCTTGGCGAGTACAGGATGTTATTTACACCAGAGTAGGACCAACATGCTATTAGGTAGGTATCTCTAATGTTTTGCCTATTGAGTGCAAATGTTGTGTTTTTTTTCACATAGATGGTAAATGGCCTGGAATTAGTTTTACATTAAGGAACAAGTAATTATTTCTAGCCATAGATGAACATTGGGGAGGAGATTGCTAAAATTCCAAAACAAAGTAGCAAAGTTACTTGAAGAGGTTACACAGATCTTAATGATAAGCCTTGTACGGAGAGCAGCCTGCAACAGTAAAGTGTGCACAACAATGTGAAAAACTTAACCTGAAAATTGCATAGTGCCAGGCTAGATGAATATGGTGCTTGTGAGAGCATATCATTAATATTATTTTTCCTACATGTTATGGTCCACTGCTTTCTTGCCCAATTTTTTTTATTGGGGTTTAACGACCACTATGAGCAAATCAGTGGGCTATAAGCAGTTGCCCATCCCTAATTTAAGACCACTGGTTCCAGGGAAGGGAGAGAGTCAGTGCCATAAGACAAACACAACATCCATGCCTCACCAGGATTTGAACCCAGACCCATCGTGGACGAGTGATCAGAAACCATCGCTTAGGCCACTGCGCCACCTGGGGAGGCCTTGACCAATCTGAAGCAGAACTGTCGCCCTGGTGGAACAGTGGTCTAAATGCTGGCATCTGATAATATGTCCAAGATGGGGTCCAGGTTCGAATCCAGATGAGGCTTGAACATTGTCTTGCAGCACTGGATCTCTCCCATCTCTGGAGCCAGTGACCCTAAATTAGGAACAGGTGACTGCGTACAGCCCATCAATGATGGTCGTTAAATTTAATTAAAAAAAAAAAAAAGGTTAGCCAGACAAACACAGCACAATAAACAACTACAGTTGTTGGTGGCATACATCAAATTGGGCTATCTGTTTGAAAAATGTGCTGCTGCTGCTGCAAAGTACAACACAAACCCAATATCTACCACTTAAGTTTTACTTTTTGATCAGACTGTGAGCACAAAAACACACATACTAGAAAAGAAAGCTCGATATGCCCGATTACACACTTACCTTATGGCTCTGGTGAGGTTCGCATGTATTTGGCTGTCCGATTGTCCTTTGTACGTATGGGAAGGACACTGCTGTGAATGCAGCTTTCATTATTAAAATTACAAGAACCATTCACTGAAGGAAGCTCACTGTTCTTTGATTTCACATGACTATAAGTTTTCTCTTGACTAGAAAGTCCCTTTATATTTAAAGTGCACGGGACACAGCTGCCACAAGATACAATAGTACAGCTACATGTCTGGCAGTTGATTGTCCTAAGAGGCATGTTTCCTTCTGATGGTCTTAGACAGTCTGATAAATCAGCAGAGAGAACACCTGCCTCTTCTGTACATGGAACAAATTCCTTGTTTTGTTCTAGATTGGCACTATGCAACCTCACATCACAAAATGTCTGAGAATGTGAAGCGCAGCAGCATCCAGAATCATCTGAGTAATAGGAAGAGGGACGTTTTCTGCCATTGCTGCACTGTCCGTTTTCATCTATGTCATCCAATATATCTGCACTATGAGGCTCAGTGCTGCCATCTGTAGTCCACGATGGCATGTCTTCCTGATTATGACAGCTTTCGAGGGAAAGGTCGCAGGTACTGTTTCGATCGCCAACACTGAAGAACCCTGATTCACCCGAGGAGCGTCGCAGTTTGGCACATGAAGAGTGTGTCTTGGATCGAAACATTATTGCTTCCGACGATTCTGACTGAGGCACTGCGATGTTATCTAAATTCATTTTATCCACAACTTGAAGCTGGACGCAAGTATCATCTATTTTACAGTCATTCATCTGAGTGTGGACGGAGCTGTAGCCAGAAAACAAAGGCTCATCAGGCTCGTAGGGTGATAATGAGGATGGAGGTGAGAAGGGTGGTCCGGGTGACACTGAGCGGGGTGAATCCGACACTCCAGCTGACGATAAATTGGGGTAAAAAATCTGCTTTCTAACGGGCTTCCTCGAAAGAATCGGCGATGTTGGAAGAGACTTGGAAAGTTTTTTAGAGCCTCTGTTGAAAGGAGAAAGTGATATTAAGTCATCGGGCACTATTGGTGTTCCGGGAGGTGTAGGAGCACAAGATGGAGATGGCAACTGGAAATCACAAGAATGTGCTAAATCTGGATCACTTAGAGCTGGTTCTAGAATCTTCTTTCCCTTCCAAAACCTTGGAAGTGAGGCAAAAGGATTGTGGGAGCTGTTGTTTGGCTTGTAGTGAGGATCCTTAAGTGACATTGCTTCACCAATGTGCTTAGGTGTCACAGGAACAGCCTGCTGGCATGAAACAGCATGATTTTCTTTCAATGGTGTCAGGCATTTTTCCTTTGTGGGATCTTTGCTGCCATTCATGTCAGCACGGGTCCATTTGTGACAAACTGAAAAATATAGGAAATCCAGTTTTATAAGCTAGTTAGTTAGTTGGGTATGACATTTCAAAAAAACTAAAAAAAAAAAAAAAAAAAAAAAAAAAAAGGTTATCAAACTGAAAAATCCAATAAATCCAGTTTCATAAACTAGTGGGTATGACACCCCAGGATTTAAAAAATTGTTATTAAAGATCATTAACTGGCTATGGGCTATACATTTCCCTGTCATTAATAGGTAAACACCTAAGGTGGTGTGCAAAAGTATTGCAACACCAAAAACCATGAATTTTTAAGTTTGACTTTTTAAACCAATTTTCATAGTTATTTTAATGTTTATATGTCATTATACGCAAAAATTAACGGAGATTTAAAAAATGTCTTAGTTTTTCCTATAGCTACTTCTATTTTTAAGATATGTTATAAAATATGAGGTTTGACAAGCACATTGAAATTCACATTAGCTGAGTATCACTTATTACAGCCAATCATAGACCTTCGTTTACCTGATTGGCTGCTTCCCAATGCTATCCTAATCCTACTCCAGCCTCTATAAGGGTTGACGCAGAGCTACTAGAGCATTGTAGTGGTCATTTCTTCTTGTTATTAGGGTATAATTTGTGTAAATTCGCAATAATGGTTAAAACTGCAGAAATGTCCTCGGCAGACAGTAAAAATAGTTGTTCTGTATGAACAGGGAACATTCTTCAAGGCAAATCGCTGAAAAAGTGGTCTGCAATCAATCTACCATTATTAGGCTACTGAAAAAAGTAAAACACTGCTGGCATTAAAAATATGCATTGCAGGGGAAGGCCCACATCCATTACAACCAGACAGGACAGAGTGCTCAGAAAGCTAAGCTTGGCAGACAGTAAATGGTCTTAAGTGACTGATGGAATTGTTAGTACATCTATTGCTAGGAGGAATCTGCTTCACTATGACTTATGTGGCTGCAAAGGCAGGCATAAACCACTGTTAACTGCAAATCAAAGACAGTACAGACTTCAATGGGCAAATCAGCATGTCTCATGGACAACCAAGCAATGAGAAAATGTTCTTTTCAATGATGAATCAGAATTTTTTGCCTTAATAGGAATCAGAGTAGGGCCTACATAAGGAGATTCAAGCGTGAAGAATTCCATCCAAGTTGCTTAGTGACTATCGCTAAGCATCCGGTTAAAGTCATGGTTTGGAGCTGTATGTTAGCACATGGTGTTGGGAACCTCCATATTGTCAGTGGTACGGTAAATGCCCAGAAATACATCTGGATATTAGAAAACAAGATGCTACCATCATCTAGAAGACTTTATGACAGCAATTTTATTTTTCAAGATGACAATGCTCCCTCTAAGCATGCTAAAGTAGTGAAAAAGGGTTTCAGGAAAAAAAAAAAAAAAAAAAAATATCATCTTGATTGGCCACCAGTCTTAAACAGGATTGAAAATTTGTGGTTCAGAGAGTCATATGAACTATCAAAAAAGAAGCCAACAGCCAATATGTAATTCAAATTTGTAATTGTATTGTTCAGCCCAATCTTTTACAAAACCTTGTTCACAGTATGCCAGCAAGATTTAAAGTTGTGATTCAAGCTAATGGCTGGGCAAAAAAATATTAGGTATTTTACAAATTTGCTATATTTCTGTATTTAAATGTTATTTCACTCTTTATGAATTATAAAAACCATTTATTGCTGTAAAGCTACGCATTGGATAAATGATCCTTTTCACAATAATTTCAACTTGGTCAAGATTTTTGTAATGTATTTTAAGAACAGAAGTAGCTACTGGAAAAACTAAGACATTTTTGAAATCTCCATTAAATTTTGCATCTAATGACACAGAAATGATGAGATAACTACGAAAATCAGTTAGTTAAAAACAAAGTTAAGCTTAAAAATTCAAGGTTTTTGCAGATGATGCAATACTTTTGCACACCAGTGTACATGTCTACAATAATCTTTTTTTCACAGAAAATTTCCCATTGTGTGCTGAAACCCCTAGCCCTTATGACTTTCTCTAGTCTTCATGGAATACTGGCCACCATTTTATTGTAAATGCCTGTTGATATGTTCTGCTACTTGGCCTTTAAAGCAGTAACCAGTTCAGCTTAGTTTATAGGGTGATCTCTCATTCCACGCACCCGATGATCAAATTCATCTTCAAGATCAAAGAGTTCAGGTCAAGGCTTTAGGCTGGCCAGTCCAGTTTTTAGCATTCACACCCTCAAACCAATCTGTAACAACTAAAGCAGCATGACATGGTGCATCATCCTGCTGATAGAGGTAAAAGGCCTTCCCTAATATTCTGCCACCATGATGAAAGTGAATAATTGTCCAGAATGTCCAGGAAGAGCTCAGTATTGTTCAAAACAACTAACAGACCCAGTGTTGTTCAAAACAACTAACAGACTGAAGCTGAACTATGGAAAACAGCTTCATGAAACCACGGTCTCCACTAAACTTCATTGTCAGGATGACACAATCTAAGAGGTGCCTTTCATCCAATCATACACCAAAACCCAGGAAACACCATCAAACTGGTAGACTGTGTGCACTGTGACTTATCAGTCCAAAGTATTGTTTCCATTGGTCTACAGTCTAAGATAAACATTCCTTACACGGAGCCAATCGGTTTGTGGCATTACTCAAGGCTTTAGGCTGGCGGTGGCGGCCAATGAGAATTTTTCTGTGACTCACTTATAAACGTGGAAAGAGCGAAGATCTCTGTTTGACGTCTGTATTTATTAAAGGCATTACTCAAACTAATTAGTGACTTGGTGAGGCTGCTTGACCATACGAACCCATGTTGCTCAGTGCACTGTACTGGTGTTATCAGCCCAAATAGTCTCACATTAAGTTTGTGTGATTTCAGATAATAGGCCTATTTGATCTGTGTTCTTAGTTGGCACTACTTTGCAAAACTATCCTGTCATATTCTGTTAGCTTCAGAGGTTTACCGAGTCATTTCTTGGCAGATTCAGTGCCAGTCCACTTCCATTCGCCTATTAAATACCTAAACGTTGACCTCGGCATTTTCAATACCAGTGAAATGTCACATAGGGAGTGATTGTTTATGAAGCACCCAATTATCAATCTGTGCTGGAAATCAGTTAATTCTACCAATTAAGGCATCTCACAATCATGCTATTTTCTTACTGTAGCTCTACAGGTATATTTATAGTCGGGTCTATGATGTGGTGCTTGCATAGGACCAAATGCATTATCAAAAGAGAGGTGTCTGGATATAAACAGAGGGGCAGTCCAAAGAATAGCAAAATTGTAAGAGTAAACATTTTGTGAAATAGCTGACAGCTGTGTTAATGATTTTGAATCCTCAGAGATTTAAAAAAAAAAAAAAAATGCTAAATACAGGGTGATTCAAAAGTCCCTGAACTCTGAATTCAAATATTTCTACCAAAAATATAATGATGTATAACTATTTTTACATACTTTTATATTAACATTCATACCTACTGGAAATGAACCCCACTTTACAATAGATGCTCGAATTGTCCACCATTCTGTTGAAGACACAAATTCACCCGATGACACATGTTGGCGGACACTCTTTTCAGCGTGTTGGTTGCTATGTCCCTCACGGCTGAAATGATGTTGTTCAGCAGGTCTTGTACCATCTTAGGGTTGTTGAGGTAAACTGTGTATTTCAGATAGCTCCACAGATAACAGTTTGGAGGACTCTTGTCTGGTGTCCAAGGCGGCCCAAGTTTATTCGAGATTAATCGATCATGGAAGAACTCGCGGAGCATCTTCATTGTGTCGTTTTATGTGTGGCACGTTGCTCCATCTTGTTGAAACCAACAGTAATGTTCGTGTTCTTCCAGCATTGCTACAAATTTATGGATGATGTCTGCGTACATAGCGGAATTTACAGTTGTGTCGAAAAAAAAAATGGCCCTACAATTCGCCGTCTAGATGTGGCGCACCACACTCCAACTTTCTGACAGTGAAGTCCAACCTCATGCAATGCGTGTGGATTCTCTGCAGCCCATATGCAAGTATTTTGGCTATTGACATATCCATTCAAATGAAACCATGCCTCATCACTGAAAAAAGTGTTGTTAAGCTGGTTAGTCACATTGTTGCGCGCAAAACTCTTAAACCATTGGCAGTAGGCAATGCGCTTTTCCTAGTCCAAAGGATGTAGCTCTTGCAGTACTCGAATTCTGTACGGCCATAGCTTTAGATGTTTAGTAGCCCTCTGGCAGGCTGAATACGATGACCCTAACTCTAGAGACAGCCGCCAAAGTGACTTCCGGGGAGAGTGCTGCAGGGAAACTTGAATTTCCTCCAGAAATGTGGTAGTCACCACGGATGGCCGGCCCCTTTTAGGCTTATCCTGAACACTGCCTGTCTGGCGAAACCGGTCAACAAAGTCATACACAGTTGTTTTCCCTGGTATAGGAGTATCAGGAAACTTCCTTTGAAAGAGCTGGATGCAACGTTGGTAAGATTTTTAGGCTTATCCTGAACATTGCCTGTATCGCAAAACCGGTTCACAAGGTCATACACAGTTGTTTTCCCTGGTATAGGAGCATCAGGAAACTTCCTTTGAAAGAGCTGGATGCAATGTTGGTAAGACTTTTAGGCTTATCCTGAACATTGCCTGTATCGCAAAACCGGTTCACAAGGTCATACACAGTTGTTTTCCCTGCTATAGGAGCATCAGGAAACTTCCTTTGAAAGAGCTGGATGCAACGTTGGTAAGACTTTTAGGCTTATCCTGAACATTGCCTGTATCGCAAAACCGTTTCACAAGGTCATACACAGTTGTTTTCCCTGGTATAGGAGCATCAGGAAACTTCCTTTGAAAGAGCTGGATGCAACGTTGGTAAGATTTTTCCGCAAAATAAACTTTTAACAAAGTGCCTCTCTGTTCTTGCGCGAGACTCGTGGCTGACTGAACGTTACTGCTTACCAGCGTCCGCGTAGTGTCATGTGGTGCTATCATGTGGTGCAGCTCGTTCCCAAAGGTCACACACAACAACCACAAGCAGCAATACTCGGATATCTCTTATGGTTTTACAGCAAATTCATTTTAAAATATAAAGTGCAGGGACTTTTGAATCACCCTGTAAATGGTGCTTTGATAGTTTGTTGTGCATGTTAAATCACTGCTTCGGATTTGCAATAATGGAGAAAAAACAACAACAAAAACTAGCTACAGAGTTAAAAAGAAAATGTGTCTCGTTGAAGAGAGCTCTGTATAATGTGAAAGTATGATCAGAATGTGTAGTGAAGATTATACCTTCAGATCTCACGTTCTGAAGGTACACGTTACTCCAATCGTGAATCTTTCTTTCTTCCTCGAGCCTCAATAACTCTTCAGTCACAAATTAACTACTATTTTTTCCCTTGTGTAACATGCAAAACTCATGACCAAAAATTGTAATCGACAAACTATTAGCTATTTTGTGCAAGATAATTTTAATGCCTACCCTACACTATCACAAGTGAAATTTAATTTGATTTTTACCTTTTTTCCTGAACTGAAACAAGAACAAAAGTGACTCTTATCAGATACTCTTAAGAACTGAGATATGTTTCTTTGTGCAATCATTAAACTTTGTGAACAATTTAAAAACAGCTTCACTTGTACTAATTTTGACTTCAGTATAACAAGAATTACAGCCACCAATACCTTCATCATCAGTCAGTCAGTCATTCAATACATTTTTAACACATAAAGAAAAAAAAAGGAAATCATTAATAAGTGAGCATGAAAATCTTTCTATGAAAGCTTGAGGACCGATCACGCAACCAACAAATTATAAGCATCTAATTACAGAGAGTAAAAAGGAACAGGAACGCAAGACAGAAACAGTACCACCCATGTAAGACATATTTAGTAACTCACAAATGATACTGCTTACAGCAAAATGTATGATAAACAATAGCATGTACAAAAAAGTCAGTCAACCACATATAAAATACTCCTTCTGTATCACTTCTCAAGATCTGAAAGTGTTTAAACCACAAAGTGAAGTCAAGTGTCTGCTGTTTTGAAGCTTTGAAAGATTTTGTGCTTCTCAAATTAAAAAATTAAATGTAATGCTTAATATTCAAAAATAATCTTTATGTACATTGCACCAGTTAATTATATTACACAAACATATCAATAATCTATATTTTAAGAAAATGCTTTTGTTTATATGAAATGGACATTTTGAAAATATTGTGAGAAAAATAATCAACTAAAGAAATTATATTAAGTTTGTTACATAGTAAAACATTTCAAATGTTAACTAATATTTTTTTCACTACAAAAACATCAACTGTGGTACTAATGCTTTCAGCAAAATTTTGGCAGCAATAAATGAAAGATACTTTGATGAGTGTGCATAATGAGCTTCCTAAAGCATTAACTCAGCCATCATGCTGACAGCAGAACCAAATATACCACAGACGAGATACACAAAGACCTATCATATAATCGCTGAAAGTTGCCTCAAGGGCAAAATATAATTAACTATTGGAGCTCATTTAAGAGTCTTGTTGGATATGCATTTCTTTTTCACAGAGTGATTTTAAAGCATCATACAAATTTCACATTCATTATATTCATTATAAAAAGTTAAATCAATGGTCCTCAAGGCCTAATAAAAATTATTATTGTGTATCAAGACAAAGGCATTTTTAATTTATATTATTTGCAGAAGATGGACATCATGGATTTTAATGTAAAACTTTATCTTTGGGTATATACTCCTGAAATCATGGAAAAAATTGATGTACTATAAGATATGAGCACTGTTTTGTAATGCAATTTTTTGTTTTAATCACTGTTATTAGTTTGACAGCATAACAATTGCCTTGAAAAAACAGAAAAAGTTCTAATGATATCTTTATTTATACAAGTTTATGCTATGTTAAAAGACAATTTGTGATATCAGTGGGACCAAGCCAATGGTAGGCAATCAGTATAAACAATATTTGATTATATATATATCTGATCCTATATTTACCTTCTGAGTAAATATATGGTTTATTAATGTTCAACAGCATTACAAACTAAAATTTTAGTTAAGAATAGATTATATTAGTTAAAACTAAACCAAATCTTTAAAGAAATAACAGGTTCTCAATTTCTTTTTCTCAGAAAAAGACATTTTTATTACTTCTGAACTTTTCTTCTTTTTTTTTTTTTTTTAACCAGTGGAAGATTATTTTAAACAGACCTTCTACCATTAAGTTTCCATCACATTTATTTATCCTGCAATATTTTTGCACCATGCACAGAAGGATTTCAAATTGTGTGCTTACATACACAGCTTAGAGAGAACAGTTTCTGGGGCAGAAAATGTAGGAGATAAGTATCTATAAAACTTAATATAATGTGCACCAGCCAATATTTTTAGCTACCACTGCTTCATGATACTTATATATATCATCATCATTCCACTGCTGGATGAAGGTCTCCCCAAATCTCTCTCTCTCTCTCTCTCTCTCTCTGGGCTGGACAGGTTGCCAAAAGAATGGACAACTGATGGACAACCGAAATTCTAGACTGGATTCCAAGGGAAAGGCCAGCAGATGACCACATGGAAGATAGGTGGATGAAATTCGAAAGCATGTGGGAGTGACATGGAGGAGACTGGTGCAAAGTAGACCTCTGTGGAAGAAACTTGGGGAGACCTTCATCCAGCAGTGGATTGATCATGGTTGATGATGATGATATATATATATATATGTAGACATGAAGCAGGGAAAAGCTCCAGGAGAAGATGGAATTACTGCAGACATCATACAAGAAGCAAGTGGAGAAATCAAAACACTGCTCGCCCAAATTTTCACTTGATGCCTTAATGAAGGGAAGATTCCTGAGGATTGGAAAAACGCTACAACGATCCTGCTACATAAAAAAGGTGACATTGAGGATCTCAGGAACTACAGACCTATCAGCCTCCTATCAGTGGTTTATAAAATCTTCACTAAAGTTCTTTCACACCGCTTGAAGGTAACACTGGACATGGCTCAACCGAGAGAACAAGCTGGATTCAGGAGTGGCTACAGCACAATAGATCATATCCACGTACTGAGAGAACTAATTGAAAGAGCGAGGGAATATGAACTTCCATTGTGCATGGCTTTTATCGATTATGAAAAAGCCTTTGATTCGGTGAAACCATCAGCAGTTACAATGGCTCTGAAATCCTGCGGTATTGAAGATGCATACATTAATATTATTAATAACATCTATGAAAATGCAAGTGCAAAGATTCGGCTGTTTGAAAATACAACACACATAAAAATTAGAAAGGGAGTGAGACAAGGTGACACCATATCTCCGAAGCTCTTTAATGCCACATTGGAAAATGTCTTTCAATCACAGAACTGGGAAAACAAAGGGATAAAGATTAATGGAGATTATCTTAACCCACTTTCGTTTTGCTGATGACGTAGTCATTTTTGCAACTACCCCATCAGAGCTGCAGAGTATGATCCAAGAATTTGCTGACAAGAGTAAAGAAGTGGGATTAAAAATGAACTTTCAGAAGACAAAAGTGATGTTCAATGCTTTTACAAGAAATGAAGACTTATCGAATGATGGAGAAAAGCTGGAGATAACAGATGCGTACGTTTATCTTGGACAGCAGATATCAAGTGAGGGTCACACTGATGAAGAAATTAATCGGCGTACAAAACTTGCCTGGAGAGCTTTTGGAAGAAACAGCATAATTTTCAAGAGCAATATGTCATTATGTATTAAAAGAAAAGTGTTTGATCAGTGCATCCTCCCAGTGCTTACGTATGGTGCAGAGATGTGGACCTTAACTAAAAGAGACATACAAAGGCTGCAGACAACTCAAAGAAGCATGGACAGGTGCATGCTTGGTGTTACCAGGAGAGATAAGAAGAGGAACTCGTGGATCCAAAAATGACAAGAGTGGAAGACACCATGATCAGAGTTAAATCCCTGAAATGGCAATGGGCTGGACATACTGCCAGAAGGACAGACCATCGATGGACAGCCGAAATTTTAGATTGGATTCCAAGGGACAGGAAAAGACCCAGAAGAAGACCACATGGGAGATGGGTGGATGAAATTCGAAAGTATGCGGGAGTGACATGGAGGAGACTGGCACAAGACAGACCGTTGTGGAGGAAACTTGGGGAGACCTTCGTCCAGCAGTGGATTGATAATGGTTGACAATGATCCAAGAATTTGCTGATATGTGGAAAAAATATAATGCTTTTATTTGTCTTTCTTATACTATGCACAAAACACCACAGTTAAGTGAAAGCCATTGTCATATGTGCATTTTTTTTACTGCACAATTTTTTTCATAGTAGTTCAAAAAAGACTGTGTTTTTCATGTCCTTTTACTGGGTCTTTTAAATTAATGGGTGGCCATTGGAAGCAAGAAGTGCATATTTGGCAGATCATATATGAAGTAGAAAGTAGTGATTGAATTTCTTACCACATATGAAGTATATCTGATTGAAGTTCATACACCTGAAAAATGTATGGTGGCAATAAACTTGACTTGAGTCAGGCACTTTAAGTATGGTAAAACAAACCCACAACATGGTGAGCCAATGGAAGCAGTGATGTCAGATAAGAGCTGAATTGATGCATTGATTAAGGAAAATCACTGCATCATAAACACATGAATTGTGCAGCGAATTTGATGCCAGAAAACTAATGGCTACATTGTTTTTTCTTTTTTGTATCAGGGTTTAATTGACCCCCATGAGCAACTTCAAGGGCTACAAAGTAGTTACCCATTCCTAATTTATGGCCACTGGTTTCAAGAAAGGAACAGAACCATCAGACACACTACCCAAGCCTCTTCTGGGACTTAAACCCAAGTCCACCTCAAATGAATGGTCAGAAGATAGCACCTCAGAGTAGTCAGCCACTGAGGCAGCACAACATCTATGATTACAACAAGGTTTGCACAGTAAATCTCAAACATGCTGATAAACACAAAGACCTGAAAGTTATCTGTACAAACTTCTCAACTACTAAGAGGAAAAGTGGAACACATTTCTGTCATACATAGTCACAGGTGACGAAAATTGGGTTCACCATTATGTCCTCAAAACAAAAAGACAGTTGATGAAATGGCACCATCAGGGGCTCATGACGCACAAAGAAATTTGAACTACAGCCTTCTGTGCATAAAGTCAGGGCAACCATCATCTGGCATAATGATGGGACCTTACTTGTGGGCTTCATGGGGGAAGGCACTACGATTAATTTCAAGCAGTATGTGGAAACATCACAGAAACTGCAAAAATGCACACACAGTGTTTGGGCCACTGGAAACATGAAATACTTTTTCTCAATACGTAGTGTGATAAAAAAGTTCAGAGACTAGGTACGTAGTGCACCAACAGATGGCAGCACGCAGATGCGAGAGCACTGGTCGAGGGCAGTGACCTTCACGAGTCATTGTGCTGAGTGGCGTTGTTCTGTGAACATTGGGAGCTGTGCTACACGATATTTGGCGACCACATGCAGAACTCAGCTGTGATTTTGGTATGGATGGCAAACTAAAGCAGCGAGCGAACATCAAATTCTGCGTCAAACTCTGCAAATAGGGAACGGAGATGCATGAAATGTTGCGGCAGGCTTTTGGCAATGAAGCAATGAGTGATGCGAGGTGTTTTGAGTGGCACTCGTGCTTCAAGAGTGGCAGAATAGCACTGGAAGACAAGAGGTCAGGGCAACCGTCCATGAGCAAACCCCCAAAAATGTGGACACAATAAGTAAGGGAACTGGTGCACAAGGATTGTTGGAGAACCATCCAAGTCATTGCTACCATCATCAATGTATCATACGGAACAGTGCAAGAAATTCTGACGTCTGTTTTTAACATGCACCACATTGCTGCAAAGTTTGTGTTACAGATTCTGAACCCCGAACAGAAGGCGCTCCATGTCGAACTCTTGTCAAGATCTTCATCAGCAGGTGCTTAATGAACCAACATGTGCCTGTCGCGGGTCATCACTGGGGACGAGACTTGGGTCGATGGTTACGACCCGGAGACCAAACAGTTGTTGCAGTAGAAGAGCCCTGCATCTCCAGGACTGAAGATGGCCCGACAGGTCCGGAGGGTAACCAAAAGCATGCTCATTGCATTTTTCGACATTCGTGGGGTTGTGCACTGTGAATTCGTCCCCCAGGGCCAGACCGTCACCACCCTTTTTTACTGCGATGTCCTGCGGCGTCTTAGGGAGGACATTCGCCATAAACGACCTGAAATGTGATGCAGGGGCAATTTCCTGCTCCATCACGATAATGCAGCAGCTCACAGAGTGTTAGCAACACTCCAGTTTTGCAGCAGCAACAGCATGACTACCCTTCCTCACACACTTTACTCGCTGGATTTGGCTCCCTGCAACTTCTTTCTGTTCCAGAAGATGAAGCTCAAGGGTCGCAGTTTTGAAACCGTTGACGTGATCCAGTGCGAATTGCAGGCAATGCTTGACACGATTCGCAAATAAGACTTCCAGGGAACATTCCAACAGTGACAAAAGCGCTGGCAGTAGTGTAACGCTGCCCAAAGAGACTACTTTGAGGGACCTTGTAATGTCAGACCTCACACCAGATTGCAAGCATAGAAAGCAACTGTATCAGTGGGATCGACTGTTCTTGCTCATTTCGCAGATCTGGAACCTTCTGACTATACTTGTTTGGCCCTGTACGGGATGCACTTCAGGTTCAGGGTGTCCACTACATTTGGGAAATATATTTCATACTTCTCAGTGTGCTTTTGTAAGTTGAAACATTCACCATTGTGCTACAAGATATCACTACATGCCTTTCTTTGACATTTATATCTCAAAAAATGTTCTGACTCAAAATTTGGTAAATTGATCTTAAAATTTGGTTAACAACATTATGTACATGTATTTCCACAGTAAGACATTTTCTACTTTATCAGTTTTCTTTTTTTTTTTTTTGGGGGGGGGGGGGCATAAGTGCCCATTTTGTGACACTTGAATTGTTAGATGAAAACCATATCTACACCTTATGTGGTCAGTGCATGAAGAATTACTTAAGATTTTTGCAGAAAATCAACAATAGATAGATAGATAGATCAAGATTCATAGACCCCCAAAGCAATATTCACGATTTTAGATAGATAGATAGATAGATAGATTAGATAGATAGATAGATAGATAGATAGATAGATAGATAGATAGATAGATAGATAGATAGATAGATAGATAGATAGATAGATAGATAGATAGATAGATAGATAGATAGATAGATAGATAGATAGATAGATAGATAGATAGATAGATAGATAGATAGATAGATAGATAGATTAGATAGATAGATAGATAGATAGATAGATAGATTAGATAGATATAGAAAGCCAGTGCTGTAAGACAAACACAACATCCATGCCCCACCGGGATTCAAATCCGGACTTATCTCGGATGAATGGTCACAAGCCAGCACTTGACCACTGCACCACTGGGGTAGTGAGTTCGTGACTCATGATTTTGATGACCAGCAGACACCCTGCACCCTAAAGATGGAATTTTGTGGGTGATGATGAAGTGGAACACAGCATTTGTAAGGAGCTCTGATGCTTAAACAGGAAGCTGCACAGGAACTGCACATAGCATCTCTCTCAGCAATGGACAAAAGGTATTCAAAATTATGGAGATCACAAGGGAAAATAACATTTGCTAGCATTCAAGATTAACATAGGTAAAAAGCTATTGTTTTGGGGGTTCAACTTTGAGTGAAAAAAAATAATATGAGGCATTAATTTTAAACCAATCTTCACAAAAAAAAAAAAAAAAAAAAAAAAAAACTGTTGAAAAAAAAAGAGTTTTTGTTTTCAACAGATGTTTTTTTGTTTTTTTATTACCTGATTTGTGACATGCACATAACAAAGGATGGAGGAAGGGTTCGTTGAAAACTCCTCACACAGGGCCCCTAAACTGTTAGTTCCTGTTTGTTGTAGATGAGTGGGCAGCCATATTCTAAAGCCTTGCCACACAGCTTGCAAGGAACTGGAATAAGTTCTCAGAGAATAGACAGAAAAGAGTGGATTGGTCTAAATTCCAAAATAAACTAAAAAAAAAAAAAAAATGTAGATTTCCCACTCCAGGCTGCCAAAAATTGAAATAATCTAGTTAATTTCCATGTTACAATTAATTATACATTATGTACACTGTCATAAGAATAATATGACCACCTACCTAATAATGGGAATAACCACCTTTGGTCCGGATGACAGCAGCAACGCAGTGTGGTATGGATGCAATGAGGCCCTGGAAATGGCGTGGTTGTGGCTCGGCACGTCGAATTTGTCGATCCAAATAGTCCCACAAGAGTGCCAGCGGTTCATTGTTGATACACCCTTACTACAGCATCTGACGAACAGCCCACAAAGTCTGCTGTTTCTGAGATGCTTCCACCCTTGTCCCAGTAGCCGACGATCATTCCTTTTTGAATGTTCATCAAATCTGAGATGCTGTTTCTCAGCCCAGGATCATTCCTTTTGAATGTCCGTCAAATCACTACCTCTACCTATTGTGCTCAAGTTACGCACTATGGCTCACCTGTCCTGGCGAGCCGCTTATATCTCCATGTGGTCAACCTTGTCATGAATGCTTTGCGATGCGCCTGGGCAGGTACACTGTGATTCCAGGGGTGGTCATATTATTCTGATACGACTGTGTATAGTCTTTGATTACAATCGCACACACAAAAAATTATCACTATACATGGTTTGTTCTGAGTTATTGATAAAATGAGAATGAATGTGTTTCAGAGACAGAAAGTGCCCACTCTGAGAAAGGAGGTTAAAAAACAGCCACCCACAAGTTAATTGTTTTTCAACACACACTCTCATACTCATGTTCATCAGATAAATTTTGGAACAGCTAATAAAATAAAGAAATTACTTACAAATAGCTCTCACACTATCAATGTTATCAGCATCATCCCAACATGTGGTATATGTTACCACTGGAGGATAAAAGTAATGTGATCCACCTGACATTGAACTGATTACATTAAGCAGCTTTTCCAACTGGCAGACGATTTCTTTGAATGATGGACGGCTCTCAGGATCAATCTGCAAGAATACATATTAAAAATGCTGTGCCATACACACTTAAAAAAATTCATAAAATTTTACACTCAGTATTTTGTCAGCTTTACAAGATAAATGCTTGAAATATTCCTATGAAATTAGTAAAAGTAAATCACTTCTCTAATTTTTTAGCAATATTCCATTATGTTTTAGTAATTACGAATAACAGAGTGGTATACCAAATTAAATTTTGAAAATGCAATTTCATGACTAATAAGCAATTTGTGTGAAAATTTTTAATGCTCTCAAATACACTCACTGTCTCACCAGCTTGTGGCATGAACACATAGCAAGAGACTGCTGCCAAAATGCCCTCCAAAGCTTTCTTCCTGCAGCTGTGTCACTTATGGGCAGCTTCCACGCCGATACGAATGCTAACAATTGTTAACCAGTGTATTTTAAGAGCCAATAAATAACAATAAAAAGAGTCTCTTAGGATTAAAAAACTTTTACTTCAGAACTTAGCACAATATTTTATAAGCATTCTAATGGTTTGCTACTGACAACAGGCCCATGTCTTTATGAAACAATGACTCTCTTTTGGTACAATTTTTGTTCTTTGAGCGCTTTCTCCTAAGTGTGTACCTGGAACCCCAACTACATAAATTTTAAACTAGCACCATTTGCTGCACAACAATGAAAACATAGTGAATGGAAGTACACACTTTCGCTTTAGGAGCCCATTAACTCTGACATTCTGTGATCATACAATAAAATTCACATGAATATAGAAGATAATTTCAAGAACAGTTATTAAAATAAATACACTCATTGCCATAAAAAGTCACACACCAAGAAGGACACATCAGATTAAAATTAGATTTTAGTAGTGAGATGGTACATACCAAGCACAGAAAAGATTACAATATCACAGCATCAGGACGATTTCCAACATACATAAGGTACACATTCCGGTCAAAATTAGTACCGCATTGGCCAACCTGGTGCTCAGATACATGTGGTGATATGGTCTGCCATGGAGTCAAAGAGACGCTGTATGTTATCCTGGGACAGATTGGCCCATACTTCTTGCAACTGACACTCTAAATCACGAACACTGGGACATGGAGAAAGCTGGCGTCCCATCTGGCACCACACATGCTCAATGGGCGAGAGATCAGGCAATCCGGCAGGCCACGGAAGCATTGAATCATGACGTGGACAGTCCTGGGAAACTGAAGCCATGTGCGGACAGGCGTTATCTTGTTAGAAAATGGCCCCGAGCCGCCCCGCCAGAAAAGGCAGCCCATGGGATCGCAGGATCTACTGTACATAGTGCTGGGCTGTCAAAGTCCCTCAGATCACTGTGAGGGAAGTCCAGCTGTCATATGCGATGGCTCCCCAGACCATCACGCCTGCAGTTCAGGACGTGTGCCGCTGTACAGTGAGATTGGGATTGTAGCGCTCACCTGCAGTCCTCCACACTCTGACATGGTGGTCATCCGTTCCCATACAGAAGCGGGATTCATCGCTGCACACTATACGTCCCCTGTTTGTAGCATTCCATGTTGCTGACACCACTGCAATCGACGCTGACGATGGTCAGGTGTTAATGGCAGAAAATGTAAGGGCAGTTGAGAGTGCAGATTCGCCTCTGCCAGGCATCTGGAAATGCTTCTGGCAGACACAGGAGTCCCTTGTACAGCCGCCACGTCTCAGGATATTGGACAAGGGCGTCGTTGCATCTGTGTGCGCTGCTCTCATGATCCTCTCTGCTGGTGGTTGTCTGGGTGCCTACCCATGTCAATGCTTCCAACACGATCGCACACCATACTGTCCGACTGGCCCCCAATGGTGGCTGATTCGGCATGCTGGCCACCCTGCCTCTCTCATCCCAATGATACGGCCTCGTTCAAACTCCATCAGTTACCTGTACGCACATCTACGGTGGCTCCTTGGCATGTCTATCACTCAGGTATCTCACCTGACTCTTACTGTGCACTTGGCACAAATGTGGAGTCTCCTGCGTGGCGCCTTATAAGCCCCCAAGGATTGAGATTACAGCACAGGTCTTGGACGCGCGGGCGTGCGGAATCGCACGAAACTTCAATCATTTGCATGTCTGCCCTCCCCGTAGCTATTCTCCGAATTTCGTGTTAAACGCATGGTTTCTTATTGCATGGATTTTTATGACTAGTGTAATTCACTAAAAAATTATACACTATAAATTATACTTTATCTCCGAGTGCTTTACTTTATGTATAGACGTTTTGTGTCATTTGTTGTCTTCCAGGCCACATTATTAATGCTTTACTGGTTTTATTTGTTTAGAAGGTTCTTGAACTGTCTATGAAATTAGTAAAAGCAAAAAATAACACCAATAACAAAAATAACACCAGTAAAGAACTGATAATGTGATTTGGAAGACAACGAAGGACACAAAATGTCTGTACATAAAATAAAATAACCCAGATACAAAGAATAATTCATAGTTATTATTTCTTAGTGAATTATTTATTATTTATTGTGGGTAAGCAAACTTTTTAATTTCAATTATCATAAAGTTATTGAAATTACTAGATAAAATACTAAATTTGAATGAAATCCTAACCCACCTTTCACCAGACAAATACCACTATACAAACAAATTTCTGACTCAAGAACAGGTGTAGCACACACATTTAAGGACTTTTGCAATCATATCCAGGAATTTAAGACATCAGATAAATTACCTTCTTCTGTAATATATGTTCTGTAGGATGCAAACATGTCTTTTCTTTGCTTGGATTACAATGTTTCAATGAACAAACATCTTCCTAGTGATGGTCGAACTTTTATTTTGATTTAAAGTCTTAACTACTTTATAAATGCTCAAGTTCTTCAATGCATGTTGTGTCTCTTTTTGAGTCATAAGCAAATGACTTACACCATGAAGCACACAGCGGTACACAACAGTGATGTTTAGTGCAAATGTGAATAGAACAACTGGATTTTTTATGATTGAAGCAACTGCGCAAGGATGCAGCAGTACAATATGATACGCGAGACTACTTGTTACTGCTGAAATTTATATTCGTCAAAATATGCATCTCTGATAATACACATTTTGACTTACGACGAAAGAATGAAAGGAACTGACTTGATGTTTTTTTTTTTTTACATAAGCTGGTTATGCTACGAAAACATTATGTAGCCTGTATTCTGATCTCCAAAGCATTACAGTCGTTGAGCATATGTCTCCAATTCCTTATCGAATGCAACAATTTGTTCAGCCCAAATGCAACAGACATACAATATTAATTTAGACCTAACGTCCAAACCAATGGCCACCCCCACCTCCCGGCAATGGTAACTTTTTTATGATCTGAGTGGTGATAGTTATTCAGAGTTTTCACTATATCTGATCAACTACATATATCTGCTTGAATTTTTTCCTGTTAGAAAAAAGTTTTAAGTGACTAAAATTTTGAAAATACTGAATCAAATGGATTTCTCTTCATCAAAAAACGAGTACCACACTTTTTCCCACACATTATTCTCTTGAAGATGATGATAGTAGTACTGATATCCATCAAAACACATGAAATAAAAAAATCTCTCATTGCTCTACCTACTCTCCCCACTTCCTCCATACTTGAACTTTCTCCTAAGTACTGATACCGTTTTCATTGCTATGCATTATTCTTTGTCATAACTAAAGCTCTGATATTGAAGCATTAAAAACCTCCAAAATAAGCAAGCATTATGCACTAAAAAAAAAAAATCAAGAAATATGCATTCAACATTCATAAAAGTTTTGCTGTAAAATTTATAAGGGTCGCCCAAATGAAACAGAGACTCATGTAATAGTGTAGTCATAAAATCACACAGAGCCATGCATTTCCTCTGGTAGATTGAGTGTCATGTCGGGAAGCATGCTGTTATTGGCAGCACGTGTCAGTGTGCTGTTTGCACGTGCGGAGGCAAGTTGACTACATAGAGTCGTGACATGGATTCATCCAAACAGGCTCAGTGGGCAGTTATGCCATTTTTGATGGCAGAAGATGTTAGTGGAGCCGAAATTTATCGTCGTATGAAGGATGCGTATGGTAATTAGTGTCAGTCACAGTATTCCGCTGCTGTAGTGCATTTCGTAAAGGACACATGAGCGTGGAGGACATGCAGAGACCTGGGAAGCACACCTGGGCATCACCATGGAATCTACTGTTGCCATGGACAACCTTGTGAAAGAGAATCGCTGAATCACCACCCGCGGACTTGTGGCAACATTGTCCGTGGGTAAGGGAACTATTAACACCCTTCTCCATCGCCGAATCACCACCCGCGGACTTGCGGCAACATTGTCCGTGGGTAAGGGAACTGTTAACACCCTTCTCCATCGCAGATTGGGATACAGCAAGGTTTGTGCACAATGGGTCCCCAAGCATCTCCAGGAGGAGCAGAAGACTCAGCGAATGGGTACTTGTCTGGAGCATCTGCATCATTACCATGCAGAGGGAGGACAGTTTCTTTCCAAGAATGTAGCTGCAGATGAAACTTGGCTCCACCACTTTGATCCCGCAACAAAACAGATGAGTATGGAATGGCAGAATTCAAACTCCCCATGCCCCTAAAAAAGCTCAGTTCTCCTTTAGAGCTGGAAAAGTGATGCTCACGGTTTTCTTTAATGAGAATGGCCCATTGCTGTTGGATTGGCTAGACGCAGGCAGTATGGGCAAACCAAACGCATACTGCGATACATTATGCAACCTCAAAACAGCCATCAAGCATAAGTGAACCAATATGTTGTCAAATGGGGTTATTCTGCTGCACGACAACGCACACCTGTACGTGGCGACAGTGTGCCAAGATTTGCTGCGGAGCTTCCGTTGCGAGGTCCTCGACGATCCCCACTATAGCCCGAATTTGTCGCCCGGAGACTACCACATCTTCGGGCCACTAAAAAAAGGCTCTCAAAGGCCGCTGATTCAATAACGACGCTGAGGTCCGGGACGCTGTTGAAGACTGGTTCCACAACCAACCACGGAGGTTCTGCACTCAGGGTATCCAAAATCTCATACCGCACTGGGACACTTGCTTGAACCGACAAGGTGACTATGAGTAGTGGGTATATAGTGCATGCATCACTCTTACTTCATGTATATTCCCATATTCCAACCTATAAACCCTTATGGCAAAAAAACAGACAGTCTCAGTTTCATTTGGGCGACTCTTTTATATACACTATCTGATCATAAGTGTCCAGGCACTTGTCTATCCACAAATTCTCTGTAATAAAAAAGGAATTAATATCAATTTGTTCCACCCACTTCTGCTATCACACCTTCTACTCAGCTACAAGAGCATTAGTAAGTTCAGTCACCAATGTAAGGTAGTTCAGTCTATCTCACAGTCAGCCATTCCCATTCATCCCAAAGGTATTTCAAGGGTTTTGAGCATTATGCCATGAGTTGTCAAATTCTTTCTGTTCATCGCGTTTTATTTTACCTTCGTCAGAAGAGCTACACAGGTTGTTGTTTTTTTGTTGGTTCTTACTACTGTTGTGTTAATGTTGTAAATAAAGGAATGTATTTACCCTAAGTCTTGCTTCTTGCTGTTTTATTTTTTATATTTTTCCTTATGTAACTAATTCTTCAAGATAATATACATTTACATTGAATGGCATATCTGTAGTGCGTATGTTATTAATTATATAAATATAGTAGAGCATTTATAAGTATTAGTTTCCCATCATATTCATTTCATACAAAGAGATCCTAGTTAAAAACATCCTGTTATAGTTAAAAATACTTCGTAATTGCACCACCTCGCTGGCTGATGAAATGGTAAAATGCAATTTGTTCACTCGAAAAAAATTTTGCCATTTCATCAGCCAGAGAGGCGGCGCAATTACGAAGTATTTTTAACTATAACATGATGTTTTTAACTAGGATCTCTTTGTATGAAATGAATATGATGGAAAACTAATAATTATAAATGCTCTACTATATTTATATAATTAATAATGTACACACTACAGATATGCCATTCAATGTAAATATATATTATCCCGAAGAATTAATTACATAAGGTAAAAAATATAAAAAATAAAACAGCAAGACTTAGGGTAAATACATTCCTTTATTTACAACATTAACACAACAGTAGTAAGAACCAACCAAAAACCTGTGTAGCTCTTCTGACGAAGGTAAAATAAAACTTGATGAATAGAAAGAATTTGACAACTCATGTCATAATGCTCAAAATCTATGTACCACATAATAGAATTACTTTAAGAGATTAACGAATAAATCTCATAGAGTTATATACGTATTTCAAGGGGTTCAGATTGCAGCTCTGTGCAGGCCAGTAAAGTTCTTCCACACCTGTCTCATCAAATCATCCTTCACAGACCTCCCTTTGTAGGTGGGGGCATTGTTCTGCTGGTAAAGGAAAGGGCTTTCACAGAACTGTTGCCATAACAGTGGAAGCACAGAATTGTTGAAAATGACATTATAGGCTACAGCATAAAATATTCCCAAGTACCGGGACAATGAAGCTCAGCCATTTTAATCTCTTCAAAATTCGGGTATGTATGGTTGGTTAGTTGTCCAGGCAGTATTGTATTAGTGCTGTTCTTGCTTCTTTTTTTTGCCAATTTTTAATATGTTGTTGTAGGCGATGTTTTTGGAAGTACCAAAAAATCAATTAAAACATCGCCTACAACATATTAAAAATTGGCAAAAAAAAAAAAAAGCAAGAACAGCACTAATACAATAACCATACATACCCGAATTTTGAAGAGATTAAAATAATAAAATCATGTTGCAATGAGAGACACCTATACACTGCAGTCTGTGTTGATTGAGAAAAATAGAGATTGAATCTGTAATAACAATGACCCAAGTATCCTTAATGAAAAATGGAAAGAATTAATAAAAATTGAACAAAAAAACCAAAAACACAGAAGAAAATGAAGTTTTTACTAAAGTTTATAAAAGATGGAGCCACGGTGGAAATTTTTCGTAAGTGACGTCGGAGCAGGGCCGAGGAAGACGAACGTGTTGCTCACTCTCACTGCAGTAGCAGGAGAGATAGCATCTGGAACACCTCCTGAAGATGACCCCAGTGGGGGTCGAAAGTACATGAGGCAGTCTACGTGGGAATGGCTGAGGTGTGGTGACTGAATGCTCTGGTTGACGTGAGGTGTAGTGAACGGGAATTGAGAGAATGACATCGAAGGAAATAAGATAAGTTGTGTGTAAATAGTTGTATATATGCTTTTAATATTTTTGTTTGTAATTTTGTATGTATGTAAATACAAAGTTTATGTTTGTAGGATATGTCAGTAGGTTTTGAGTTTACGAATTCTGGTTTTTATGTCAATCAACCAACGAAAGTTGGGTTTTACACACTGGTTGGAGAGGAAGTAGATGCTGTTAGGGCCTAGAAGTCATTAATGCAGTACACTTCATGGACTTATACATTCAGCAGGCATTGAATGAACCTGAAGACGAAAAAGGACCACCGCACCAGAGGCTTGAACCAAGCTAGACAACCAAAAGAATAAAACGTGCAGGGAAATGTGTACAAAAGGTAAGCAACCTATTATGAAAAAAACTTTTGCTCTGCTGTTTGAAAATTAGTATTTGTTTTAACCTACCACAACAAGCACTACAACAACTCTATTATAAGCCCTTCCCCAATGCACAAATAAAGCAATGACTTCTTTCGAAAATGTATAATACAAAAACTTTGGTTAATATGTAGAACCACTCTGTATTTCTAACACTTGCCATGACATTGTTATGTATCTGTTGTACATCGTTCTGAGCACTTCCTTTGCTATGTATGTACCAGGGCAATTTAATAATGTTAAATTTATAATTAAAAAAATCTTTAAATATAGGGAACCTTTCTCATTTAGAGGGTGAGTTATGTGGATATTTCTGTTTCGTAGATTACCAACATGCGCTTTTTTTAGCCCTGGTATCTGACGGAATCCTTAGTGTCACCAATTAGTTGTAGGCCCGGCACTGAAGTTCATGGCTTTAAGTATTTATTTATGGTAGGTAGTGTGTGCTGGGGTGTAAGCAAGGGTGTTTGAATGAACTAGGAGTTGCTAGTTTACGGTGGGACAAAGGGCTCAGTGTAATAGAACAATGGCTTTTTCACAACGGGTGCAGCTTTATACTTTAGCAACAGGATCACGGAATGGCTTTACTGGCTACAGTGGAACAAGATGACTACTCTTGAGTAAAAAAGCTGGTAACAAAGTGACTGGAAGATAGCAGGGAGACGCTAAGTAGAGCTCGGAATCAGGCATATAAGGCATGGGAAGTAAGAAGGAACTTGAGGAGTGCTGATGAGAACCCAGCTGAAAACAGCTTGTACCCTGTGATCCAATTTTGCTTTGAGAGAATGATAAAATAAAATTAGTTTAAATTGGAATGGGACATTCTCCTCAAATTTGTAGGACTTGTCTTTACATACATCCCAGTGCTGATTGAACCTGCAAGCAATTAATAGAAATGACCTGCTAAGTAAATCAAGTTTGAAATCAAACCTGTGGCACTATGATAGCTATACACTCAGCAGAATCATTACACATAAATTCTTGTGTTCAGGATGCTTCACCATTGCCCTTTCAAAAGAAAACACACACCTCTTTAGCTGTCTTCAACATGGAAGCGCCTTTCAGAAAGAAATTGGATTTATAATAGCAAAACTACTTTTCTCTTGCTTATTCTGTACTGCTCAGTGTTTGTATTTTTTGAGGATTCTACCTCACAATGTCTTTCTTCTACAAATACGGAATACTGATTGGAAAACAGCACAAAAAGTTACTTCCACTTACCCGACAGGAACTAAAGGCAAGCTCCAAAAATTGAGGTGGACAGTCGGGACACATGTCACTAAAGGCTACATAATCAACACCAAAGTTCTGCAAAGATTAAGAAATTGCAAATCATAAACATTTATTTTTATCATTTCACAAAGGTATATTGGATTATTTGCATATATGTAACATTTTCACAAATTAATCTTAAAACCTAGTTAAAAAAAATTTTTGTTGTTCAAAAATGCTGTTGAGTATCGACACAAAATATTCTAGCATAAAAGCCTGTTGGGTGCCAAACCTTTCTGAAAACCACCGAGTTTAGAAGGGGAGAGGGGGTTCCCTGAAATTGTGCTGAGTTGTTAGATTTCTTGCAAGCCACAAAAAATTAGCTGTATGCAAGGCATGCAAAACAGTCTTCAGTGGTGGTGGTGTTGCGTGTTAGCCTCGAACAGGTGAAGGTCCTTGATGAAAATTTTATTGTTTCACATTTATTAAGAGAGTTTTTGCATTGTTTTCTGTCATTGAGAGGAAATACATATGATGAAGTTTGAAACAAAATCTACAAATGGACAACAAGACAAGTACTTTCTCTCAGTAAAGGGTATCATAGACAAAGATAGCAGGACAGGGACACACACACAAACACACTCTCTCTCTCTCTCTCTCTCTCTTAGTGAATGATGCGATAGATGAAGACAGCAGGAAAGGAACTTACTCTCACTGAATGTCAGACAAATTTGCAAAAATCCAAAGTGCACTTTTCCTGAAGGATCAAAGCCCCATAGAACAAACCTAAAAGTCGTAATGTTGCCTGCTCTTATGGCAAATTCAAAAACTAAAGATGCAATGCCACAGCTTTTAAAACTAGAAGCAAAGTACTCTCAAGCTAAGGTGCTCAAAAACCAACATTCTGGGTGATAACACAGTATCGCATATATGCAATCAGTGTTAATATATTAGGCATTTATCTCCATTTTTACAATCTTCAACAAGAACTCTTTATGGCATACATGTGCAAAACTGGATATATTTCTGATTTAAAAAAGCATATTCTTGACAAAATTACATAAATGTTAAATATCCAAGTTGGTTGATGTGACATCATAGAAATCAAATCCAGAAAATATGTATGTCGTGAGACTATCATTCTATCTGTACTTTATAAGGCTGATTAATTTTATACTTTCATATCACACAATTCTCTAATTTACTACTTACGATTCCATTTTTTGACATTGCACCTGATTTTCCTATTTTTATATTTGCAGTTCAATATTTTTATTAACCTTTGTAAAATCCAAAATAAAAGATAACCAAAGCAGCAGATGGAAAACTAATATGAAGACATGCCTAACTGTTGATACCAAAGGTACTGAAGAAAACACTTTGAAGGCTGATGTAATATAAGCAACAAACAGAAGTAAATGGTGCCTACAATGCAACAATTTACGGATTGACGAAACTAAGAAAATACTGCTGAAGACATATGCAGAAACTGATATGCCAAAATCATTGGAGCCTGCCACACAGAAAAGGCCGAATCCACACAAAAAGCCAGAAATAACATACCATGCTTAGAATAAAAAGCTTCAATCTTTTGCTCCATGTAGGAAATATTTGAATGTTGCATACAGCAATCCGAATGATTTGTTACCATCATACCTTCATCAACAATTAAACTGCTTATGATAATGTAATAGTGGTAGTGTAATAATAGCGTCAACCATTCTCAATTCGCTGTTGGGCGTGAGTCTCCCAAAGACTGTTCCACAATTCTGTGTTCAGGAATTCTCTTCCATGTCATTCTGGCATGCTTTCATGCACCCATTTTCCATGTGGTCTTCCTTCCCCGAATCTTTTTGGATCCCATGGCATTTCAGTGACCCATTGGGGAAGAAGTTCTAGTAATATCTCCAGGCCACTGTCACTTGAGGAGTCTTTACTTTGATCATGATGGCATCCACTTGCGTCACTTTCCTGATCCATGAGTTCCTTTTCTTAACTTTCTTGGTTACACACACACACACACACACACACACACACACACACACACACACACACACACACACACACACACACACACACATTGGTATACCAATTTATTATGTACATCTGTCCTTTCTGCATAAATAGCTTACTCCAACACATAAGATAGTACATGAGAGGGGCAAAATTCTGACACACCAGCTTGTCCAGCATCAGTTAGCATTCAATTGAAAATCAGAATGGGCAAAATGAGTGATCCAAGTGACTTTGAATGTAGCATAATAGTTGGCACCAGGCATTTTAGTTTGAGCAGCTCCCAAACAATCATGTTCTTCGGTTTTTCACACACAACCATAGCAATCAGTTTAACACAAATGGAATGACAAGCAAAAAAACTTCTAGAAACCAGTGACCCCATGGATAAAAACAACTGGTGGATCAAAGGAGTATAAGAAAACTGGCGCCATGGTTCCCAGCTGCTGTAGCCCATTCACAACATGGTCCAATCCATGGTGCATTCAGAGATGGGCCTTGGCACACAATGTTCAATTATATTATGCAGGGTTGCGGCCTGTCTGGCCGCAACCCTGCATAATTACTACCTGCACAATTCTCCCTAGCCTCTTTTGATCTCTCTGATCCAGCACATTGCACATTCACAGTAAACCCTTGCTACAGCTGTGCATGAAAAATCCAAGAAAACAGCAGTTTAGGAGATGCTTTAACTGCCATGGCTGATGCAAATTATCATGCCATGTTTAAAGTTGCTCACAACACTTGATTTGCCCATTCCAATTCTCAATCAAATGCTAACTAATGCTCAACATGCTCGTCAGTCTGATTTATACCACACACTGTGCACCTAATAAATTGGTATATGGTGTATATATGCAGCAGATTTATCATGCTATTTTCATGTACGAGTTTAAACCCCCTATTGAAAATAACATCACAAAGAAGAATGTGGTCCTTTACAAAGCATTAGAATTCTTGAAATCGTCAAATTACGCATAAGTTACGTTGAAAATTATAAGCGGGACGTTTTGGTAGCGACTTCTACCTTCATCAGCCATGGAATGAGACACGTGGTAAAAGCATCAGTTGTTGCCAGATTTCAAAATCGCTTTCCATATAATAGGGATGTTAAAAGGTACGTCAGTATTGCAGGTGTTAGGGGTAAGGTAGATTTCAATGCTTTCACAGAACCTGAGAATGCCGATTGTTGAACGGGGCGATCTGCTTAACATTTTGCCAATCAGGAATCGCTGATGGTTAAAATTGAAAGGGAGGTGGAAGGGCTGCCTTTCTTAACATCAGCGATGTGTTTCATCAATCGCCGGTTTATGCTGCGCTAAGTACTACCAATATAGTGGGTAACGCCTGTGGAAGTGTTGATAGGGATAGAGTAGACACCTTGTAACTCTAGGGGTTTATGGGATCTCTCAGCACAATTTCAGGAGTCCCCCCTTCTAAACTCTGTGGTGTTCTCACTTAATTCTATGGTGATTATTGTTGCATAAAGCTTGCTATTTCCAACCATGTTACTAGACATTTAATTTGACTCTGTAACGTCAATTTAAATGAATAACATGCAATTAAACACAAGAGGTTTTTCCATTAACAAGGTAAGAACCTTTGAATTTTCACTTGAAAAACAAGAAACCAGTTTTTGCATTTGTCAGTGTTTGGTGTTCATGCCATTAAACCAAGAATAGGGATATTAACCACTGTACAAGTGTAATCTAAAAAAAATATATATACATATTTTGGAGTACAAGCAACCTAAGTTAGGTGAAATCAACTGCATGCTCATTGTACCAGGACCAAATAATATTTACAAATTAAGTGAACATCTGAGACAAAAAGTTTTCAGCAATGTCCTGATGGACTTTACAAAAAATATACAAACCTGGAATTACTGAAGATGTATGCTGTAAAACAAGCAATGCAATAATCAGCATACCATATAACATGCATAGGTAATAATAATTTGTAACTATTTCGATGTAAATAATGAAAAAGCATCTCTACAAGTTTTAGGGCAGAAAATTGCATTTACTTTCTGTGCATGAAAAAATCCAAGAAGAAATAGCATTTTACTTTCTTCAGGATAACTAAATGGAGACTTGGATCAAAGCATCTAGTTTGATAAGAGTTATTTCTTTTTGTCAGCTTTTAAAATGTCAGCCATATCTCAGGCTGAAGTTAATGCTATCACTAAGTACAAAGAACAGCTCAATGTGAAAATACACTCCTCCTTAAAGGGAGGAAAAAATGGACAACACAATTGTTTTTAATCATGTAGATTAAAAGCTACTGAAGGAAAGAATTTTTTTTTCACAATTTCACAGAAGTTATGAACTAATTATGCATGTTTAATTGGAAAATGGTTCTTTCAGTAACAGTTCTGTGGGAAAGTATAACTTACTTCTGTTCTTGGTAGAATATCTGGATCAGCTTCAATTCTTGCAATAATTTCACACAAAATTATTCCAAAGGAAAACACATCAGCCTTGAATAAAAAAATATATACACTGAAAAAATTGGTTTTATTGCCACAGAACATGAACATTACAAATCATATGCCAAAGAAACAAACACTGTGCTTTCAAAATATTGTTTACTGAGTAATTATTGAACGACATTTGAATCATGCAGTCATTAAAATGTTACCCTCTTTAGTAAAAAACATTTATGTCTCTAAAAAACATACATTGCTTTACTTAAATCAGATTACCTACGATATATAAATTTTGCATTGTGAATTAGAGAACTGAAATTTCACGCAACGAAATACAGAAAAAATATATGAGTAATTATGTGAGACCACATAACATATTATACAGAGAAATTTCAACAGCATTTCAAAAGACTGACGGCAGCAATGGTTTACTATCGGCAAAATGACACAGGCTATCCTAGTAGCAGTGTGATCAGGGCTCATTTAAGACAATGGCTGATGGCCATTCGTCTTAAATGAGCCCTGAATGTGGAATGGGTGATATGTTTGTCTGATGGCACTGGCTCAGTCACTTTCCTAAAACCAGTGGCCCTAAAATAGGGATGGGTACCCAATCAAGCTGCTTCTGATGATCTGTAACTCTGGGCCAATTAATTTTAGTGAAAGTAAACATTAATAACCTGTAAATCAAACTCATCTTTGTTCTGTGGCTTCCTAGATTATTATATTCGGACTAGTTAACTTTTTTATGGAATTTATCTAGGTAAATTCTTAAAATTTAAGCAAATTTTTTGAGAGAACTCCTCTCCTTCGTCAGGCAGTCTTTCGTTCAATCTCTGTCACAGTCTTCAGTTACGGTTAACCTTGACGGTTACGGCGATTTTGCAAAATGTCTTGCCAGATGTTAGGCAGCGAAAACCCCTTACAGTCATTAATGATGAAGTTCTGGTATTTTCCAATTTCAAGTTCCTCTTTCAATTTTCGCTTCAGGAAGTTGGATTGATGTCCAATGACAGTCAAAGAGTCCCAGTCCATGCGTTGTCCAGTTTCTCTAATGTGTCTGTCCAATCCTGTCTTGTTTGAAATTTTGTTTATTGCTGCCTTGTGTTCCGCGATACGAGTTTCCAGCCTATGACCTGTTTCCCCTATGTAGTATTTTCCACAGCTGCAGGTTACTTTATACATGACTCCTTGTATTTTTAACAAGTTTTCTTCTTTTTTAACCAAGCTAGGGCAAAAAATTTTAAGCTTGTTGTCTAAACTGGGGGCTAATCTAATACCATATTTACTGCTTATTATCTTTAAAGATTCAAACAAACCTTTTAATTTTGATACACAATTTTTTTTGTGAACCTGAATTCCTGCTTGCTTGTATTTTTTCTTGTTTATCTTGTTTCAGTAACATATATATAATATCTAAGGTATTTTACCTGATATTGTCGAAGTATTTCGCACGCTGTTTGCTCTGTGAGGCACGTGCTCCTGGCACGAAGGGACCTCTCGGGCCAGGAGCACGTGACTCACAGAGCAAAAATGTGCGAAATACTTCGACAATATCAGGTAAAATACCTTAGATATTATGTATATGTTAATCAAAAGCATGTTTATAACATAAGACAACCCATAAGGTTATTGCGATTTTCGTAATTGTTTGAGTAATTTATCTATTTCCTTTTTTGGGTAGTTATTTTCTGTTAAGCATTACTTCCAGATCATCCACGTGGGCTTTTTTCACATCTTCTGAGGAGACCAAATTATTTATTTTTTCTAAAAATTGGTTTGCAACATTTTTCTTCATTGAATATGGATGAGAGGAGTTAAACTCTAGTATTTTGTTTGTATCCAAAGGTTTTTTGTACACTCTTGTGAGGAACTTATCTCCCTGGACATAGATGGTCAAATCCAAGAAGTTTAATTTTCCTTCAGTTTGAACCTCCAAAGTGAACTTAAGGGAATCATCTAATTCATTAAAGCACCTTAGAATTTTTTCTGGAAGATTTTCATCCTTGTTATCTAAAATGAATAAGATATCCATATATCTGAGATAAAGGCAAAAGTATGAGGGCTTAACCAGTATCTTTTCTTCCAGCTTTCCTACATAGTAATTTGCCAAAAGTGGGGAGAGTGGGGAGCCCATTGCTAATCCAGACTTTTGGCAGAAAAATATTTTCTCTAATTGAAAATAGTTGTTTTTTTAAGGAGAAAATCAGCATTTCAAAAATCCCCACAAGTAAATTCTTTGCTTCATGACCTGGCAGACAAAAATGAAAAACAATTTTGTCTGCCAGGTCATCTGCTAAAAATTCTATAAGCTGATCTAAATTAATGCTAGTGTACATATATACTATGTCTAGGCTACCAATAATAGGAGAATCTAGAATTGGACGCTGCTCTAATTTACACTTTAGGGTTGAGGAGCTTTTTATAATGGAAAGAGGTTCTTCTAATAACTTTTGAAGGTGTGACTTAAGAAATTAGTTCAGATTTGAAAGTATTTAGCATTTTGAATCTATAATTGGTCTAATTGGGTGGTTAATCTTGTGTAATTTTACTATTCCATATAGCTGAAGTAACCTGAATTGCAATTTTGAGAACTTTTTAAAATTATATGGGAGTTGGCCTTTTTTCTTTTGTTCTGAAATAAGCTTTGTAACTTTTTTAATTAATTCAGGTAATGGGTTTTCTAGTATCTCCTCATAACTAGGCTTTTTTAACTCTTCTATTTTCTTTCAATAATCTTCTTTATCCATAATTGTAAATATTAACTTACTTTTGTCGGTTTTCAAAGCCACTAAATTTTCTTCTTTTTTGAACTGATTTAAGGCTCTTAATTGGTTGATTTCAAAGTTCTTTTGGGGAATTTTTAAGGTACTTTGTTAGGATGTTGTGGTAATCATTCCTGAGGAGATTTGCTTTAATTTTGTCATCTTTTTCCAAAGTGCTGCATATACTCTCCAATTCCAATAACTATTTTTTCTGGATTCAATTTTTCCTTTGTCAGATTATAATTTAAAATTTTATTTAAAATTTTATTTAAAATATTTAATAAATCTTTGCTCACACCTGCAGAGGAATTATCTTTAACATGTTTTAGTACTTTATTTTCTCGGACCTTATTAGTGTTGAATTCTTCTAGAAATTTTTCTTCTTTTTTCTTTAGGTTGGTTGAAAATATTCTTATTTTTGTCTCTTATTCCAATAATTCAACCACTCCTCTAACTCATCTGCTTCACTTAAGATACTTGAAAATTTCTCTTCATTCTCTTGATTAATTCTTTTAAAAAACGCTATGCTCCTATATTTTGCCGCTATGCTACGGTTTAACGCCATATGCTCTATAGCATTCACAAAGCTGTTGGAAAGTAATTATTTGAATGGTTTTCCAAGCCTAAATGAATTTGGAATAAAATCTGTTAAGTTACATTTCTTGAGGAACTTGATTTGGGCTACCGATTTTTCCATCTTAACTCTTGCATGTTGCACTTTTTTGATCGCTTGCCACGTGTCCGACCCATATGCGGTTTTTAATCTGTAAATCAAACTCATCTTTGTTCTGTGGCTTCCTAGATTATTATATTCAGACTAGTTAACTTTTTTATGGGATTTATCTAGGTAAATTCTTAAAATTTAAGCAAATTTTCGGAGAGAACTCCTCTCCTTCGTCAGGCAGTCTTTCGTTCAATCTCAGTCCCGGTCTTCAGTTACAGTTAACCTTGACGGTTACGGCGATTTTGCAAAATGTCTTGCCTGATGTTAGGCAGTGAAAACCCCTTACAGTCATTAATGATGAAGTTCTGGTATTTTCCAATTTCAAGTCCCTCTTTCAATTTCCACTTCAGGAAGTTGGATTGATGTCCAGTGACAGTTAAAGAGCCCCAGTCCATGTGGTGTCCGGTTTCTCTAACGTGTCTGTCTAATCCTGTCTTGTTTGAACAATTTTTTATTGCTGCCTTGTGTTCTACGATACGAGTTTCCAGCCTACGACCTGTTTCTCCTATGTAGTATTTTCCACAGCTGCAGGCTACTTTATAAATGACTCCTTGCATTTTTAACAAGTTTTCTTCATTTTTATAAGTTAAAATTGTTCCTATTTTTTGTTAGAGCTTCAGGGGAAGTATTACAACAATCGCTTTTCTCAGTTTTCTGCCAGCCATGTTAAAAAGCTGGTTTGTTTTTGTGTTAAAAGCTTTCAGCTTTGTTTTGGAAAGCAATTGTTGGCCATCTACATGTATCTGTTGTTCATGAGGAGTTGGGTTAGAATTATTGCTCAGAAAATCCTTTTGCAGCTTTGTTTGAAGTTCCTGAGGACTCACCTTATTTTTGAGAAGGTTGTGAAATGAAGGTAGGTACACGCCCAACAGAAAATGCAAACTTGAAAAGTAAATTGCTAACAAAGGGGTGTAAAAGATGGTGGATCTGACAGGGTTGTTTGGCCCAAGGGGTGAAAGTGAGCTAGGAGGCAATAAAAGCAGCCCATGCTTTCTCTCAATAAAGGGGGAGGAGACACATGAAGGGGAGATTCACCTGGGAATTAAAGCAAGGAGAACAGAGTTTTCAGGAGAATTATCCATACTCCATAGGATGAGGGAAGATTTTTTTGCTGAGATGAGAGATTGGAACAGAAATAAAGTTTGGAAAGAAGAACTTAGCAGTGGAAGTAACCAATGAAAAAGCCTGACAGATAAGCTAAATGGGACCAAGGTGGAAACATAAGGAAATATAAAGGAATCAGAACAAAGCTCAAAAGTGACTTTATTCATATACAACAATGAATAAAGAATTCCTTTGTAGAAGAGTGAGATTTCACTTTGCTAGTAATTGATCATTGAGGAAATATAAAGTAAAACCATGAAGCTTCTAAATTTCCTCACAAGAGGAAAGCCTGATGAGCCCACACAACAAAGCACTGAAAGAAACTCAGTAATAACATGTAACAAGTCAAACTGTGAAAATACAGAAAAAAATAATCCAATCCTTACAGTTATACTGAATACATGGCTTGATAAACAACAAAAGGCATGAAATATTCTTATTTAAAAACAAAGAGCTCAGTAATTTATTGAGACTCTTGTTCCATTTTGGAACATGAAATTTTTGATACATTACAAGAGACTGAAATTTTCAAAAACTTAAGTGCCATTGATTTAAATATTTATTTGTACACTAGTGTGCAAAAATTAAGGACCAGGCGGTTTTTCGAATGTAACGTCGTGCAGAAGTGTTCCACGTCAACTCAAATCATACCATAAGATCCCCAAGATGTAAGAATATGAGACAAGTGAGCAAAACCGTCCAAACAAGGAATCCAAAGGCACTTTATTGAAAAGGTAGCTTTGAGCACAACTGGACAGAAGACAGAACCATCCATGTGACAGGCGGCTGCCAAGAAAAATCCAGTCTTTAGTAAGTGATATGATCACCCCTGACTGCGTTGCAGGATTTACAACATCTGTCCATGCTGAGGATGAGGTTGTCAAGGAGCTGTTGAGGCATTGCGGCCCATTCCTCTTGTAGCGCCAATCGCAGCTGCAGAATCGTTGCTGGCGGCTGGTGATGTGCTGCCAAGCATCTCCCGAGAAGGTCCTACATGTGTTCGATTGGATTTAGGTCCGAGGACCTTGCGGGCCAATCTATGCATTGAATATCTTCACTCTCCAACAGCTCTGCGACAGCCACTGTACGATGAGGTGTAGCATTGTCATCCATGAAGAGGAACTCAGAATCCGCAGCATCTCAAAACAGATGCACGTGAGGCAGGAGAACCTCGGTACAATAGCGGACACCAATGACTGAACCTCCTTGGAAGATGTGGTGATCAGTACGGCTACCAAGCATGATACCGCCTCAAACGAGAACTCCGCCACCTCCAAACCGGTCCCTTTCGATGATGTTGGAGGTGTGATTGCGTGTTCCCTGCTCTCTCCAGATGTGTATACATCCAGAATCGCTCGTCAGACTAAATTGGCTCTCATCCGTAAAGAGAACTCGACCCACATTGCTGATGTGTCCAGTTCTTGTGTTTCTGGCACCACAGAAACCGCCGTCTCCGATGAGCAGGTGTCAATGGCACACACCGTACTGGTCGTCGTGCAAATAGACCACCTTTGTGCAGCCTCCTGGTCATGGTAAAACACGATAACAGAATTCCAGTTGTCTGTTGCATGTGCCTTGTGATTTTTCCTGCTGTCAGTCGTCTGTCTCTTCTCGCCTGTAGGACAATACACCGGTCTTTCGCCGCCGTGGTTGCTCGTGGACAACCACTGCTTAACTCTCAGACAGCTGTTCCTGTCGTTTGAAATGCTCTCCAAGCTCGTGAAACGATGCTGTGAGCGATCCCGGACTCCTCAGCCACACTAGTCACACTTCGACCTTCTTCCAACTTCCCAATGACACGACCTCGGGTAAAGTCATCCAGATGTCATCTACTGGATTGCCTGTTGGCCATATCACACGGTGGCAGCAACTCAATGTCGTTCAAACCAATGTACACCGTGCAATAGCTTTCACCGAATTGCTGAGTGTACACCGCCCTTGTGCTTTATACCCTTCCGACCCCCCCATGTCATGCTGCATATATGCGCATGTCCTACCGTACCGGACCCTAGTCTATCTCCTGAGTGGTCTCTTGGTCCGTTCTGCCTGCTCGTTCTGCTGTTATGCTAATTTCTCCTCTTCGTCCTTAATTTTTGCACACCAGTGTAGCATTCAGCTTAAAGTTTAGAAAAAATGGCATAATCAAAGAACACCTGAATGCCCTACATTTAAGGTGGTTCCACCTAAAATCTCTGCCTTATGTTTCCAATGGTAAAACTGGTTTACATATTTTCTTCGCAATTAATGTATTCCCATGGATGAAAATCTGCACATCGATAAAACTAAGTTTAAGTTATAGCATGGGGTACTTAATACTTATTAAAACATAACCATAACTATATTAGACATCAATAATTTTTCTTTGAGTAATGTTACATCTGTTAATAGATGGTGTGAACTGTACATTGATGACATCAGTAGTCAAACAAATGTTGGATTGCTTAATTATGGTTGTTTTAGCAAATATTAAGTATCCCAGGCTATAACTTAAAGTTAGTTTTAAAAATGCTCAAATCTTCATCCTTGGAAATGCATTAATTACAAAGAAAATATGTAAAGAAGTTTTACCATTGGAAACATAAAGCAGAGATTTTAGGTGGAACCATCTTAAAATGGTGTGTGACTTATACATTTCTTTTTGTAAATCTAACAACTTAATTAAATCACATATGTACAAGCCAACATGAATCAAAGCCACAGAAGTTATACAAGATTTAGAAGGAAGGACTTTGTATGGAAATACTATGAGATACAAAAATACAGATATACAAAGTGCTTCTATTGCCTATAAATTGACAAAAATTGTGTGTATCCGTATAATCATTTCACTGAACGTATGCTTATTATGAAACATTTTCTGGGGCAAAAATAAAAAAACAATGCTGAAACAAACATATGCTTAAAGATTTCTACTTAAATATATGATATGGTTCTGTCTATCTTTCTCAGTATTTACTGTTAATTAAGTGTAGTGGTAATTTAAACTGTATAAATGTTAAAAGTCATATTGGGCTTACCTTTTCATCATACCATCCACCTTTCAGGCACTCTGGAGCCATCCAATAAGGTGACCCAACAATTGGTAATCTATGGCTTTTATCCCTAATGGTAAAATCAACAGAAGACACATTAAACAAGAGAAAATAACACAGAATATCAATCAAATCTACAAAAATACTGGAAAACTTAGATGAAAAGCAAACAGACCCAAATGCTGCAGTAAGAAAACTTTATGCGCCTAATTGCGTCATATAGAAATCAGAGATTTAACAACAAATAAGTAGTTACACAAGCAGTGAGAATACCTACACAACAAATAAGTAGTTACACAAGCAGTGAGAATACCTACATTTATTGCATTATACAAAGATCAAACTTCTGCTCTGTTCCACATCTTGTTATCAGGAGGAGGAGGAGGAAGGGGGGGGGCACCCAAATATCCTAGCCTTACATGCAAGCTCTGATATATGAAAACTGATTAGAAATGCTGGACCAAATTCGTGGGAACTAATTCATAGTTACAACTTGCATAAAGCTGTGGTTAAAATGAGCAAAAGTTTGGTCCATGAACATAGTGAAAATTTGTTGTGCATAAAGGCTAACAAACAGTGCACAATTAACCTGTGAAATGGCACTAATTATTACATGGTTTCACTACATTTTACTTATATCAACAGGAAGTACACCTCCCCTTCAAATCAGGCTACTTGTATGCACTGACTACATTGTGTAAAGAAATTATAAATACAGTGACATTTTTCGACCACAGAATAGAAGGGTCGTTAGTAGATTGAAGAGAAAAAAAAACAGTTCGGGCATTCTTTATTTTAATTAGAAAATGAGTGTTCAATAACTGAAAGCAAATAAGGCTAAAAAGATAAACTTAATTTTAAAAAATTAGTTCATTTATTGCCGTGGCCCCCAAATTTTCCGGATACAAATCCTATTGAGCACTTGTGGTTTGAGTTAAGAGAAATGAGCACAAGCAGCATCACCCCAACCACGTAATTCACGGAAACTATGGGATCTTTTGTTGCAGTCTTGGTACCAAATATTAAGAGACACTGACCAACATCTTGTTGAATCTATGCCTCATCAGGCAAGAACTTCTTTTGGTGGCAAAGAGGAGGGCCTACATCATATTAGGTTGGTGGTTTTAATGTTTTGGCTAATTGGTGTATGTACTGTATGTTAAGGCTGTCTTTGAATGAGTGTTAGGCTTCATGTTCTGCGATAGATGGCGCAAAATATCACTCCTTCGGCGCTGCTTGTCTTGAGGGATTGTACCAGAAGTTGATGTCAGCGAATGACTGAAGACCTAACCATATTCAGAATGGCAGCGGTCTCTCGTTGGCTCCACAATGAAAAGACAAAATACACGCTGTTACGTTTTAACCAATGACATTGTTTGGGGGTGGAGCTTAATAGGTAGGCATAGTTTCTGTCTCAAATTCAAGTGTTTTCTGGTAATGTACACATTTTCTCTTCAAAAAATGAATGTACAGTAGAATTTAAGGTGATCTATAGAAAACAAGATTCCAATCTCACTTCAGTGGCCATTCTTTGATTTCTATTTGGCCTAGATAAAAAAAAAAAAATCAGACGGAAATGAGAGATTTCGTTTCTTCTATACAGAAACACTGCCAAGCTAACTTCTGGTGCCATCTAGCTCCAAATTTGAGTACTTTCGAGTCAGATAAATTTAATTTTAAGAAAAATTCTAACAAATGTTTTGGAAAAATAACTGCGACACGTATTAGATATGGGTCGTTTTTATTTGTGCTCAAAATTTCAAACTCTACAAAGTAATAGTTTGAGAAAATGTGTACAAAAGAATTTGCATTACAGATATAGGACAGAATTTCTGTTACGCTCATTCAAAGACAGCCTTAAGATCACACAGTAATTTGCCATCATTTCAAAAATTTGCATTCGGTACAGAAATGAATTTTAAAGTTTGGCCCAGACTGTTTCAAAACACAACTGAGTTTTAGGGATGACCTATCTTTAGGACCCTATGAACAGAGAGACAGAGAGAGAGAGAGACAGAGAGAGAGAGACAGAGAGAGAGAGAGAGAGAGAGAGAGAGAGAGAGAGAGAGAGAGAGAGAGAGAGAGAGAGAGAGAGAGAGAAAAAAAGGGCTTCTGACAACCTTCCTAAAAATAAAAAAACCCTTTCACATTGGGTGTTCAGGCTTTCAACCTATTAATAAACTTACCTTTATTTAATGACAGGATTGAGGGGGGGGGCAGCCATGTAGACACCTCGTTGTCCAGAAATGTGTACAAAAATAAATAATGATAATACGTACCACAAAAAAATGTGTATATGTGTGTAGAGATATTGCTATTTACTGAAGTCTTCACTTCAGTAAATAGCAATATCTCTACACACATATACACACTGTTTCTTCACGGCAAGAATAAAATTGGAAATAAATTCTGTTATATTGTAAGGTACCTCTTCTAAAAAATGATGCATCTGCCAATAAGTACGAGAACATCTAAAAAAATTTAAACAAGAAAAACAATTTCTGTTTAGTTGCCAAGGATGTTTGAACAAATTTGGGATATTTTTGGGGTGCTGAATCCAAAAATGGCATTAGCTTTGCTGAATTTTTGAGATAAATGAACCCCTCAAATTATGATTTTACCCCAATACAACCTATGGCTGCTGACATATGCAGCAGGGTTTGGTCTGTCTTTTTACTCTTTATCATTGGTTTTATCTAATCTTATCTTTAACATTGTTTTGCAAGTTTATCCATTACATATAATATTATATTGATTATTATTATTTATTTATTTTTGCATAGAAATATGAGTTCTTCATGAAGAGGCTGCTTAAACAATTCTAATGCATTTTGCTACATATGCGGTGAATACACTCCACGAAAACAAAGGAAAAACATAACTGGCTTTGTAAGACAAGCATATCTTGCTTATTTTGGAGACCAAGATAAATGTTGGGCTCCCCATAAAGTTTGTAAAACCTGTGTACAGTGCCTACGGCAGTGGAAAAATGAGAAGAAAAAATTTTAAACTTTGTGTGCCTAGGGTGTGGACAGAGCCACAAAACCACCAACAATGATTGTTATTTGTGTGTTGTGAAAATAAAAAGCTTCAATTGCTGCAAAAAAAATATATATAAATGGGAGTATCTTTATTTGGAATCAGCAAGGCAACCTGTGACACACCGCAAAGACATTCCAAAACCAGTGTTTACCTCACTGCCTTACATTCCATTGTCAGATGCTGAAGAAATGCAGGACATGGAGTGTAGCACATCTAGGTGGTAGCAGTGGGAGTGAATACGAAGGAGGCTTTTCAACACTTCAGAAGTTCTCCCAAAAATAATTCAATGATCTGATATGAGACTTCAACCTTGTCAAAGCAAGCATCTGAACGTTTAGCATCCAGGCTAAAAGAAAAGAACTGTCTAAAGCGGGAAGTTAAAACAACAGCTTATCAAACAAGAGAGGAGGTAATTCTTCCATACTTCAGCCAAGATGAAGAATTTGTGTATTGCAATAAAAATTCCTGGACTTCTTCTCCAAATTTGACTACCAGAAGATTGGCAGCTTTTTATAGACAGCTCCGCTAGAAGCTTGAAATGTGTTTTACTGCACAATGGTAATCGCAATGCATCTCTTCCAAATGTTCACTCCACAAAACTTAAAAGAATATGAAAATAAAAAAAAAGATCTTGCAGAAGCTCTGCTATCATGAGCACCAGTGGTCTATTTGTGTTGATATAAAGACCTAAAAGATGGTGAACTTCTTGCTTGGGCAGCAAAAATGGAAAACCGAAGGTTCTGTTTCATCTGCCTGTGGGATAGTAGGGCAAAGCAAGATCATTGGAAAAAAGTGACATTGCCTTCAAGGGAAAACATGACTAAGTTCAGCAAACATCAGTAATGGGCCATTGGTTGACACAGAAAAAAATCATTCTCCCATCACTCCATGTCAAGCTATTAGATTGATGAAGCAATTTGTTAAGGCCTTCGACAGAAAGGGCAACTTCTTCAAATACATTTGTAAAATGTTCCTCGGACCGAGTTTTAAAAAACTAAAAGCAGGAATCTTTTATGGTCCTCAAATTCGTAAACTCGTCAACAACTCGAATTTCACAAAATTCATGAATGATGTTAAAGCTTCTGCCTGGTGCAGTTATGTCTTAGTTGTCAAGAAATTCTTGGGTAACCACAAAGCAAACAATTTTGAAGACTCTGTGCAAAACATGCACTAACTTTAAAATTTTGAGAATAACATGAGCATAAAGGTACCCTTTCTCCATAGCTAATTGGACAGATTTCCAGATAATCTTGGTGATTTTAGTAAGTAACAAAAGGAGAGGTTCCACCAGGATATTAAAAGTGATGGAGGAAAGCTATCAGGGTAGATGAGACAAACACATGATGGCAGACTACTGCTGGAGCCTCCAAAGTGATTGTTCTGAAGACCCACATAAAAGAAAATCGTACTACATTTGTCTATGCGTTAATTGTGATTATCTGAATCAACTTATTTTGTTTTTATGTTATTGTACTGAATGCAACACCATTAGGTATTTCATGAGTTTACTTTTGCATAATTTGAGAAAATTTCGATGTGATTTGTGGGTAGGGTACGCCTGATCATTATTATTATTTTTTTTTTTTGCATTGTCCTCAGTTTTCACTGAGGACACTTATTATCTCAGAAATTAGAGCCACTGCCAAAACCGATGCCATATTTGGTATCAGTGACACAAAGTTGCCCTAAAATCGCTCTAATATAATTGCCAATAAAACTAATGTAGACCATGTTATCAAAATCCTAGGTGTCTTAGGTGTACGAAACCTTACAGTACACATATTTTTTAAAGTAATAACTACAACTCAATGAGTTTTAATCAGAAATATTAGGTTGTTGCAGGTGAAATGTCGGATTTTGGGATGACGTCATTTTGAGCCATACAAACACCGACAGGTGGCACTAGTGTGTTTGATCCGGGAAATTTAAATAACCCAGCCTGTCGGTACGGAATCATTTTGGTGCTAGCTCGTAGTGTGATCGCGTACCCAGAACATGGAAGGAGGCCAATTACGGATACTTTTTCTGTACGAGTTAAAACTGGGCCACAACGTTGCAGAAACAGCCAGGAACATCAACACAGCATTTGGAGATGACACAGTAAATGAACGGACCATGCAGCGATGGTTCAAAAAATTCCGAGCTGGCGATATAGAACTTGCAAATGCACCGTGCGGGCACTCAGCACCAGCCATCGACGAACTGCGAACCCTAGTTGAGAGTGCCCCGAAGCCAAACTGTATGGGACATGGCAGAGAAATTAGGCGTCCACTATTCGACAGTTTCCCCGTCACTTGCAAGAACTTGGTAAAGTCAAGAAGCTCGATAAATGGGTTCCCCATGAGCTTACTGAAAGCAACGTGAAGCATCGACTGGAGGTTTGCACTTCGCTGCTCGCCCGGAACAGAAACGCTCCGTTTTTGCACAGAGTAGTGACGTGACGAAAAATGGATAATGTACGACAATCGTCGCTGATCTGCGCAATGGCTAGATGTCGGTGCAGCCCCGAAACACATGCCAAAAGCAGAACTTCATCCAAAGAAGATAATGGTGACTGTTTGGTGGTGTGCAACCGGTATTCTGCACTATTCGTTTACGAAATCAGGCAAAACCATTAATGCAGAGAAATACTGCAACCAGCTGGATGCAATTAATCAAAAGTTATGTGTTAAGCAGCCGAGATTGGTCAACAGAGATGGCGTTGTACTGTTTCATGACAATGCGAGACACCATGTTTCAAGAACCGTCCAAAAATTACACAGCCTGGGCTATGAGGCTCTTCCGCACCCAGCTTACTCTTCCGACCTCTCACCCACCGACTACCACTTGTTCAAGCATTTGGACCATTTTTTGGCAGGGAAATGATTCACCAATGAAGCAGCCGTCAAACACACCTTTGAACAGTTTTTGCAGTCCACAACGGCCGACTTCTATGCAACTGGCATCAATGCACTGGTATCACGATGAGAGAAATGTATTGCAGCTGATGGTGCCTATTTCGATTGATACAGGTCGGTTTCAGCAGTGTAATTGTAGATGGAAGTTTCACTCCCAAAATCGACATTTCACGTGCAACAACCTAATACTTAGCTGTATTCATAACTTAAATTTATAAACTTAATTCACATTGTTTACAGAACTGAATTTTAAAGTTTGGGTTTTGCTACAAAATAAATATTTTGCTGCAAATACCCTCTTTCTTTTAATCTGGAGTCTCAACAAACAAAAACTAGCTGGCGAACGAACTCCTCTACTGAGTATTAGTGTAAAGTTTAAAACAATTATTTTTTCATGACATCTGGATTCATGAAAAAAAAAATTCTTGGCACATTTTCATCAAGAATAATAGGAGAAATATTTTCAATTTTTGGTAAAAAAAAAAAAAAAAGCTTTTTGTTCTGAGCACAACAGCTCCTGAAATGGAAATAATGTCCCTGCTACTGCACATTCTGCTACAACACGAGAAGCTATTTAAAACTGAAACACACTAGAGACGGTCCCCTCCTGGTATTAAACTTCCGTTTACGATATCAGAGATCAAAATACACGCTTTCTCATGTAATGCCATTTCTTTTTTTCAAATTATTTAACTTGAAATTGTTTTGCAGTAGTTCAAGTACTGCTGCAATTCTGTTTCTAATTTAAAAAATCTATTTTAACACTACCAAAACTTCTTTTTTGCTTTTACTTAAACTACATGCCAAACATTTATGTATCACTTGCAAAGAGATACATAAATATTTAGTATGTCAGAAAGTGATACATAAATGTTTAGTATGATATTTCCAGCCCTATTTTCACTTCCGGAAAGCAAAAATAGGGCTGCAAATATCTCAGCACAGCAGAAATGAATTATATTTTTAATTTTTGGTAAAAAAAAAGGCACATTACAGAAATAAAAAATAGTTTCACATCTTCACAGTTCTTCCATGTAAGTAAAATAAGTGCTAAAATTTTTCAACATTAGAAAAAATAACTACTTTCAACAACATTAGATTGTTTATACATGGGTACCTGCAGGTAATTTTTCAAGGGGGGTCAAGGTCAAGTGTAATTAATTAAGGTTTGGCTAATATGTAGAAAACAGTGATTCATGAAAATGAAAGATTAATACTATAACTTACTTACTACACTAGAACACTACTACTACTACTACTACCACTATTATTAATTGATGCTGCTCTTGAAGAAAGTGTATGTTAGTAATAGTCATGTATTATCATGTACATTGGTAACTGTTTTCGAAATAATGGACAGTATCCAGCAGGGCCACGCCAAGTCTTAAGTTCAGCACACACCAGCCTGAGCAGAACTTGTTTGGGTGTACTACCTTACGGCTTGCTAGGCTTTCTGATTTCATGTTATCGTTTTCCACTTCCAAATTTCCAATAAAATTGGGATATTAAATTAAACATCCCGAACTCCGTCTTTCCTTGTGGTCCAGTTCTGCAAGTGTAAAAAAATAAGTAATAAAGAAAATAAAAGGGGGGAATAATTATGCGGGGGTGGGGGTGGCAAGTGACCCATGTGACCCCCCCCCCCGTTGGCGCCCATGTGTAGCCTTTGAAAATTAGGAAATCGGGGAATGCAGAATTTTACCTTCAAAGAAGTGGGATCTGAAGTTTCGCAACATTTGTAGGTATAAAATATGTAAAATTTCAATGCATAAAACTAATCCTTGAAACAAGTAATACTTATGGGAATGGCTTCACACAATGACCAATGACATACAGACACTATAAAGTTTTAAACTAATAAGTAAGAACATAATTAATACCTTTGGTCTGGAATACTTTCAGCTAATCCAAAATCTCCAACAACTGCAGACATTCCAGTAACATGTTTTTTAATTAAAACATTCTAAGTGAAGAAAAAAAAATATATGATCAGTTGTAACCCAGGGGCATTAATCAATTAACAACCCATAAAATAATTTTTTTATCAGATATTAATACACTTGAAATGTAAATAAAAACCAGTCTTTTAATGTTTGCTTTATCACAATGTATGTCATAAGACAAAAACCAAGTGATATATTTACAACTCATTAATACAAATGAATTGTTAGAGACTTTAAAAGTGGTACAAAAATATATCAGCAGTGTATATATATAAAAAAAAACAATCAAAATTCTCTACATAGCTGCAGTTCCCTTATAGCTGTGAAAAGTATTTTGGTAAGGTGCAATTTACCACAGTGCTTGTATGTTTGACTGAACTTGTGATATGCATGAGGGTTGTACCAAAAGTAACGCAAAAGTGGGAGTAACTTTATTAACTGACAGAGGTCGTTCAAATTGTACATGTTGGTAGAGTAACTTTCTCTGTACAAAAGTATTACTCAACATAGTCTCTATCACAAGCTATGCATTTGCGCCATATTGAATCCAACTCTCGAATCCTCTTAGGAAGAAAAATTGAGGTGTGGACTGTTGTACCCACTTCTTCACAGCCACTTTCACCTCATCTGTTTCAATTAAATCATCGTCCCTGGAGACTGTCCTTCATTGGACTGAATGAGTGGAAGTCGGAGGGTGCCAAATCTGGGCTGTACGGTGGATAGGGGACCACTAACCAGCCTAATTTGCTGGTAGCCTGATTTGTTGTGAAATATGTCTGTGGTCTCGCATTGTCATGGTAAATGTGGATCCTTTTCAGATTCTTGTTCAGTCTCTTCCTCCTTATGGCTTCTCTAATCTTCTTGAGCGTCTGAGCGTACCGCTCGCTGGTCATGGTACAGCCATGATCCAGAAAATCAATGAGAATGGCACCCTGTCATCCCAAAAAACAGTAACCATGTCTTTTTGTGCTGATCGCTGGCTCTTGAAATCCTTACGCCTTGGCAAAGAGGTGCAACACTGTTTTACTGTTTGATTATTTGCTTCCGGATCATAAAGATACACCCACATTTCATTTCCTGTCACCAGATTGGAAAAAAAAATATGTCTTCATTGGCTTCAAACGCTTCCAGCAGATCAGAGCGGACATCTGCCCTTCTCTCCTCGGGTGTCAAATGCAGAGGTACCCACTTTGCCCACACTTTCTGATACCCTAAGTCTTCTACCAACTTCTGTATGGCATTGTGACCACAGTCCAGTTGTGCAACAAGCTTATGAAATGTGACTCTTCTCTCCACGCGAATCAATTCATCCACTCGCTGATGATTCGTGTCAGTGGTCGCAGATGATGTTTTCCGACTGAATGGTTTCTCTTCAACGCTGGTCTCCCCTTCTTTAAAATTCTTCAACAATCTGTGCACGTTGCTCTTGTCAGTGGTGACATCGCTGTCATGTTCACAGAACCAGTCATGCACCCCCTTAGCAACATGGCACGGCGCATTGTCCTGTTAGTAGACACCATCACCACCAGGGTAAATGTCCAACATGAAGGGATACATGTGGTCAGTGAAGATGGACAGGTAGCCATTGGAATTCAGGAACCCATCCAGTGGCACCAGCAGTCCCAGGTCATACCAGGAAAATATCCCCCAGACATGCACACTGTCACTGTCGGCATGTACTTGACCGACAAGCATGTCCAGGTGTTGGCTCTCGCATGTCTGATGAAGTATCTGCCACCGCCCGTCACTTCTGTGGAGTAGAAACCTCGATTCGTTGGAGAAGGCAACTTTTTCCACTCTTCCACTTTCCAATGACTGTAGTCCCATGTGAACTGCATGTGTTGTTGCCGATGGACCTGGGTTAACATGAGTGCCTTGATGCAACATCAACTACTGATACCCATGCGTAACAGGGCTTGCTTTACTGTTATCGTAGACACGTACTTGGGTGCCCCAGAGTTTATTTATGTGGCCAATTGCGCACTGTTGCGTGTTGATTGCCCTTTACCAGTTGACGGAGGCGACATTCTCCTCTGGGGTCGATGGCCTTTGGGGTTTCACAGTTATGACATCATGAGGTACTCGGTGTGCCAGCGGTCAATTCTTGGTACACCCTTACTACAGCACTTCGCGAACAGCCCACGAAGTCTGCTGTTTCTGAGATGCTTCCACTCTTGACTGGCTGTAGCCGATTATCATAACTTTTTGAACATCCACCAAATCCCTACCTCTGCCCATTGTGCTCACGTTATGCACTATGGCTCATCTGTACTGGTTGGCCACTTATATTTCTGTGTGACTGACTTTGTCACATGCACCCTGTGATGAGCCTGGGTAGGTATGTCATATTATTCTGATACAACTGTGTATATAATCAGGAATAAACAAATCCAAGGTGCCCAGTCACCATAGTGCTTGGAAATTTTCAAATTTTATTTTCCAAAATTTTGGTTTCTATTATGAATCTTTCATCTTTTTTAATAAAGCAACAAGGGCGGTATATTGCTTCTGCTCATGTCTATTTTTTTTTTTTTTTTTTGCAGACTACTTGCTGTAAAATCAAAATAATGAAGTTGACACTATCAATTTTTGGGACTACTGCCAGCAGAGTTATGCATTCTACAGCAATATTGGCAGTAGTAATCTTGGCTGAAGTTCTGTCATGAAACCAAGAGAGAGGTTTGCACATGGAGTGATCATCAGAGATGTTCTTAGCCATTGCATTGATTTTGCATGGGATTCTTATAAAATGTATTTATTCATTCATTACTGCTTTTATTGAATACTATACACCACAAGATAAAGCTTAACTTTATGAAATGAACACCTATTTTTACATGAAAACATTAAGTGTAAAATATGTTTCCTAATTTCTAGTTGAGGATATTGCGCAGAATTACTGAACAATATATAAGAAATCATACATTAAGTTCGACAATTGAAGGTCAGCATTTTATGCACACAGTTTTTGTTTAGATCATCCATTCTCCTCAAATCTCTTGAAAAAATGTGCTAGCTTCTAAAAAACAAGAAAACGAGCTGGCACCTGAAAATTTTGGGATTTTGTCTACCTCTGGTTATAACTAAGAATCAGATCAACTGGGAAAAATCTAATAGTGGATAAAAAGAGTTGCAGAAAGTTTCTTGAAAACTGGCAATTTTTTTCTTTTAAAGTACCTGTGCCAGTGTTGGAACTTGGACTTAGTAGAGGCAGTCCAGCCACTGGCAATTGTTTATTGTTAGTGGGTGACACAAGAACTGGCTGTGGTGTATGCCAGTGGTTTTGTTTCTGGTTTGACTATGTGCTAGGAGGAGACTAAGTGCGAACATAGACAGTTGCAAAGTGAAAATCGAATAAGGAGTTTATGTGATTTATTGCACTAACATTTATGTTGAAGTGTGTGTTTTCACATATCATTTCAGTGTTTATTTGTTCATAAAGGAATAAATGGTATGCAGCAAACTCATCCTAGTCTCCTCATTTTTGTCAGAGTAACTCCTCAAAAAAAGTAAGATTTGTACTAGCAAATAGATATTCGAAATTCAGTCAGCAACATGACTGAACATCAGTGTTGACATATTGGTGCCAGATAATGACAGGGATTTCCATTAGATCTAAATATTAAACAGGGCTGGTATTTTACAAAATATCTTTCTACACACACAAGCATTAAGACTTAAGGGGAGAGGGGGGGGGAGGGATTCTCTTAAATGCAAGGTGGTGATGGCATCTGCTCCTATTTGTCTTTATCCACTTAAGTACAAGTGAGTGATGTGTTCTTCACTACTCAATGTAAGAGAGGGCAAAAGCTTGGCAGGATTTTCCTCTTAGCCTCTTTCTTTCCTGAAAAATGTAAATGTGCCTTGATCAGCAACTTTTTAATCTTTTCAATCACCAGCACATTTTATTGCACTGATGAGACGCTGATCGATAGCTTGTTTTTGCCATTGAATAACAAAAGAATAAATAGATTTGCATTTGAGTCAATAAGAAAAAACAACTGTGTTTTTCAAATGCCACCGAGTAAAAATAGACTGCATAGTGTGTTCAAATTTTCTTCTCAGTAGATGCTGTGTTTTATGGTTTTTGCATTTAACAGAGTCAAAAAATCTTATTTTGTTCCATGATCACAAAATACATGGATATAACTGACCTGAATCTACATATTTTATAATTACACAAAGTGTCAAATGATTTTTTCTGTTTCCCAAAACCTGAATCTAATATGATCCTAGATTTGATTTGCGCTAAAGCTTGGGGTCATAAGTCTGGAAATCTTAGAACTAGCACACATACTATAAAAACCATGCAATTTAACCTGAGCAGTTTAGCAAGTCCCTTAAGCAGCAGCAATGCCAAAAAAAAAAAAAAAAAAAAAAAAAAAAAAAAGATAAGCACAATCTTTGGGGTCTAAAAATTTGTAATTAAAAACTGGGTATTTCAAATTTCTAAACAGTGGCTCGAAGGAATCAACAAGAAAACTTGGAGGGAGTCACTTCCACTAAAAGGAAGCTCAATGAAACACAGTTTGAAGAAAGATTACTTTCAAATACAAATTTGAAACTTTTCATCTAACTGTATGGTTGGCACTAGATGTGTCGAGCATATAAGGATGTTTCTCAGATGACAGTTTTAAATATGTTCAAAATAATTCTTTTGAAGTTTCAAAATACTAAGGCTGAAACTAGTTACTTTGGAAGTGAGATCCCTATGGAACACTCCTCGTGAGTGAAGGTAACACATTCCTCTTGCTATGTCCAATGACAGTTTGATCCTTGTTTCCCAAGGAAGCTTCTCTTGCTTGTTCAGTAGAAGTTGTTCCAAGCTTCCACCATTGATAAACTGTGAAAGAAAGAGAAATTAAGTTGACAAAGGCTGTGAATAACATGAATACATATTATGATGCAAAAGGATAAGAACAGTAAAAGAATAAAAAAAAAAACTATGTTCATTATATCAAGAATATTTCAAGTGAAAATGATTAAAGCTATTTTGTTTAGGATAAAGCATGCACAGACACCAGGCACTGAATCAGAAATTTTATGCACATGTATGCAAACATCATTTATGTGGCATACATGCAAAATACGGGCACTCTAGCTTCTTACTTTGAAGGGTTGTTCAATACCTGAGGTCAGACATTCCTTCCAAAAATTCTCTACATAAATCTCTAGAAATGTAGATCCCACTGTAGTTGTTCAGCAAGTTGCGAGTACGCACGTTAAAAAAAATGAAGATATTAGTTTCAGTTCTGCGTCTAAAAATATACATACTCGCATTTTAGAAACATCATTTTCACTTCTGCCAGTTGGCCAAGAGTGTTAGAGATACTATACCTGGAGGATATTAACTGCGGGTGTAAGGGTAAGTGGACATTCCAATAGTTGGAGGGAGGGAGGGAGGGGCACTAAGTGTTGCACCTTTCTTGCTGCGTGGGAAATCGATGGTGGAAGAATGATCCGCAAGTTTACTTTTTTTTTCTACTTCCTATCATGTGATGATGCACCCTCAGGACTTAAGGGATAGTACTTGACAGATCACATTTTACCACTCCTCCTTTTCGGTGACAAGGTTCTTCCAGCTTCTACACCACAGTCAGGTTAGGTTTGCCCCAAGTATAGACATCTCCCTCCTCCCCTGTTTCTGGTATTACACCATGCCACACACAAAAGTACTCCCAACTCCACCCAGTGGCAGATCCAGAGAAAAGGCACACTCAGGACCAAGGAAAAGTTTAAATTTGTTAGGTTTTAATGACAATTTGAGTAATTTTTCATGAAAGGAAGTATTACTTAAAAGTATATTGCTTTCCTTAATTAATTGGAAGAATTTATAGACATACTAAGAACACTTTTTCATTTTGAGAAAAATATCAGAAAGGACCCCAGTTATTCCTGACACTTGCACCATTCCTCATGAAAATCCTGGATCTGCCCATGACTCCACCTAACAAGAAATATGTGCACCAGAGAAAAATCTGTAAATACTATGTATAAATAACCTCCTCAGCCATGAATAAGCTACAGCTAACTTAAGCAAAAACAATTTCTCTGCACTTCAGATTCTAACAAGAAAGACGACACCGAATTTTCGGGTGTGTTAAGCACATCTTTTGAATCCGTTCTGACGCAAATTAAATTTATCAAAGCTATTCAAAGTCAATGGAACCAGTATGGAAAACAATAGTATCTGACGGAAGAAGTTTTTCAATCGGGGTTTTTAATGCCTCAGATATTGCTGTAAACGGAATCGTGAGCTAACGCCCTCTGGTTGCAGACTTGTGCATTAAGAAAAACATGAATTTATAGGAAAAAACATTTCACACCGGAAACGCTCTCCAACACAGAAAGAATTTTTCAAATCGGACTCTTAGAAACAGAGATATTGACAAAAATAAGATGTGACTTTACGTCCCCTGGTGGGAAAACCATGCATTATTTTAGGAAGAAAGTATTCTCAAAATCCATATGAGTGATATCGGTCCAAGAAAAAAAAATTTAGTCGAGTTTTCAGGATCCCAGATTTTGCTACAAATACATCAGAAGCATATATTAACACTTCTGCCCCCTGTGGCCAAACCATTCTTTACCAAACATTAGAAATTATGTGAAAAATATTTTCCATCAGGTCTTGTATGCGATACAGGAAGAATTTTTCAAATCGGAGTTTTAGGAGCAGAAATAACGCAGAAAACGCAATTTACCTTTGTGCCCCCTAGCGGAAAGTTTATCATTTACTTGAAAATTTTGAATTTATAGGAAAAACATTTCGCATCGGAAACACTATCCAAAAAGGAAGGAATTTTTTATATCTGACTCTTAGAAGTAGAGAAATTGACAAAAATAAAATATACATCTACCCCCCCCCGGCAAAGAAACCATGCATTATTTCAAGAAGAAAATGTTCCTAAAAGGTTTGTCGACATGAGTAGAATCAGTCAACAAACGACTTTTTTTTTCAATCGAGATTTTAGAAGCTCATATTTTGCTGGAAATACATCAGAAGCGGAAATTGAGACTTACGCCACCTGGTGGCCAAACCATTTCTTAGAAAAATTTGAAATTATGTGCAAATGATTTCCCATCAGGAGCTGTATCAGGTGCAGAAAGAATTTTTCAAATTGGAGATTTAGAAGCAGATATATAGGGTGAAACGCAATTTACCCCTACGCCCCTAGCGGAAAGTCTATGAACTACTTGAAAATTTTGAAATTATACGAAAAACATGTCACACTGGAAACACTATCCAACAAAGAAGGAATTTTTCAAATCGTTCTCCTAGAAGTAGAGATATTGACAAAAATGAGATATACATCTACGCCCCCTGGCGGAGAAACTGTGGAATATTTTAAGAAGAAAATATTCCGAAAAAGTTTATTGATGTGAGTGGCATCAGTCTACGAAATAATTTTTTCAATCGATATTTTAGAAGCTCAGATTTTATGGCAAATACATCAGAAGCAAAAATTAACACTTACGCCCCCTGGTGGCCAAAGTATTTATTACCAAAAATTAGAAATTGTATGTAAAAGATTTTCCATCAGAAGGTGTATCCGCTGAAGAATTTTTTTTCAAATCGGAGCTTTAGAAGAGTTATCGGGAAACATGTAATTTACTTTTACGCCCCCTAGCGGAAAATCTACGCGTAATTTGAAAAAGTAACTATATCTAAAATACTCTTCAACATAAATGGAATCGAAAGCTAAAATAATTTTTTCAATCGGATGTTTAGAAGCAAATATGTGGAATAAAACGTATTTTTGAATTCTACATCATCTGTACTTACGCCCTCTAGCGGCGAAATTGTACATCGTAAAAAAAAAAACCGCAATGAAGGATCATCATTCCCATATTTCAAGCTCCACAATGCAAAAAGAATTTTTCATATCGGACTAACAGTTCCAGACAGGGGCGGCGGAAAGTGAAGTTCGTTGACCGGGCCCGAAATTTCGAATCGTGGTACACCCTCTACCTTCCCGCTTCCCGGAACAAACAGAAGAAAAACAATGCCTAGGGAGTTTTGTTGGGAATTAGGACCACCCAACCACTTACCTAGAGGAAATTTCTAAGGCACATCACAACAATCGCACAAATGTCAAATAAAAAAATAATAAAAATACAAATCTTGGCAGAAATTATTGACCGGGGCCCGGGCGGTTCCGCCGCCACTGGTTCCAGAGATATCGTGGGTACAGACGGACTGACGGACAAACCGATAACATAAGCACGATCTTTTTTTTTACAAAAGACGTGCTAAAATGAAAAAATTGGGACAAAAACACATGTATGCTGTGGGAAAAACTGAGTTAAAAAAAAAAAACAAAAAAAAAACCAGAAAATATGAACGCATGCAGCTTTGTGCATGGTGACAGTTTACAAAAGAAGCATAGTTTTCAACAGCCTTCCAGAAGAGATCTCGCTTGAAGTACAAATTCGAATTTCCTTCACTTCATGGGGAAGTTACACGTTGGGGAAATTTTAAAATGTGAAGATTATCATTCTTGCGGTTACATATATCCTATCCAGAATGAATTTTTTAAACTCGTGTAGATGCCAAGACTTTTTTCCCACATGATGGCCACAGTGAATCCTACAACAGCACAGTTCCTTGCCAGGATTCTACTGGTGGTGTGTGTGTGTGTGAAGGGAGATCCTATCTCACATACTTAATGCGTGTGTGTGAAGGGAGATCCTATCTCACATAATGTGTGTGTGTGTGTGTGTGTGTGTGTGTGTGTGTGTTAATTATATTTGGGCACATTTTAATCACTATAAAAGTATTTTATTGAATAGCAAAAGGGAAACTCCTTGGGACTAAGAGACATTACATTTAAAACTTAGTATGCACTAAGAGAAACATTTGAATGCACTGAAAGAAGAGTCAAACCATTCAGTCATTTCTGTACAGTTTTTGTTCCTCAAAAGAGATTTAAACTTTTTATTATCAAAAAGGATAATCTATTTGCCATCAAGACTGGGAGCTAACCCAGAACTTTTAATATTGGGGGTGTCCGAAAAATAATGGCATTTTTGATATAACAGTTTCACTTACACCAGAACTTCGGAATAATCGAAGCTAAATTTCAATGTACGTGCCATCATGTTCAATAGTTTGAACCCATCTGTTTGCCACTTGTGCAATTCCTGCACAGTATTAAGCTTTCGGTTTACAGGCAAAGAACTCTTGGCACTCATGTTCGACATCGTCCAAAATAGTCAACTGCTTGCTACGGAGAAAATGTGCCGTCGTGCAAAACAAGTGGTAGTCTGAAAGGGCAAGGACGGGCTGTATGCTGAATGACGCAGCAACTCGATTCGATGCAGCTCTTGAAGTTTAACTTGCGTCCGATTAGCGGTATGAGGTTTGCATTGTCTTGTTGTAGCAGTGCTCACTTCCAGTTGACTAAGGCACGATACTTGCGCTGAAGTTTGTCATACATTCTGTCCAACTGCTGAGAATACAGTTCAGCATTGATAGACCGATCATTCAGAATGAGCTCAAAGTGGATTAGACCTTCATAATTCCACCAGAAACACAGCATGAATTTGTTCTCAAAATGTCAGCTTTTGGGGTTAGGTAAAGCTGGTTTACCTCTCTTCAACCACTGTTGTGAAAAATATAGATTTTGCAGATATATCCACTTTTCATCCCCAGTAACTATTCATTTGATAAATTGAGTATCACATGGATTTCTGATCAGTTCCTTGCATACCTCGGCATGTTGTTCAGCTTGAGCTTGGGTGAACTCATATGGCACCTCAAAACATCATCAGTAAACGTTTTCGATCTTGTGCAGGTGCTCAGCGACGACAGATTTAGAAACTTCCAGTTCTCACAATTTACGAGTGCTTGTTAATGGATTGTCTTCCACAGCTGTTTTCAAGGCGTCTGAATCAACAGCAGAGGGCCTACACGAAACTCCCTTTCTTTTCAAGCTCAAGTCACCAACTGCAAATTTCTTGAACCACGTTTGTTTGCGGATTGTCTTCCACAGCTGTTTGCAGGGCACCCAAATCAACAGGAGAGGGCCTACTCGAAACTCCCTTTCTTTTCAAGCTCAAATCACCAGCCACAAATTTCTGAAACCATTTTCGGTGGTACGAGTAACCGCCAAGCCTTCACCTACGTTAATTTTTTGAACTGCTTCAGAAACTTTAAATATCTGTTTCCAGTAATGTTGCAAACGAAACAAAATTTCGACCTTTGCAGCCATTGCAATTTGACTGCTGCACAAGTTCAATTTTTTTTTTTTTATTGGAGGTTTAACGACTACCGTGAGCAACTTAAAGGGCTATAAGCAGTCGCCCGTCCCTAATTTAGGGTCACTGGTTCCAGGGAAGGGAGAGAGCCAGTGCCGTAAGACAAACACAACATCCATGCCTGACCGGGATTCGAACCCAGACCCCTTACGGACGAATGATCAGAGGCCAGCGCCTTAGACCACTGCGCCACCGGGGCGGCGAAGTTCAATGCACGAGTCATCACATGTGCTTCACACTTGGTTTGATTCCCGACAGTAAGAGCTTTCAGTAGTCTGCAGCACAGGAAAACTGCCTTTGCAGAAAGTACGCATATTTATGTTGTGGAACTGTACTTTACAAACACGCTACACCCCACATCCCCCGCCCGTACACCCCAGTAACAGTCTTCGAATGCTTGGGTAGAATTCCTGTTCACAGGTGACAAGAGCTGCAGTAATATTAAGTATGAATTTTTCTGGGTTTTGTTTCCATTTCTCACACCAAATAAGATATTCTGACTTTACTGTTGTACGAATCACAAATGTACAAAAAAGGCTCAATGTGATGCAGTAAATTAACTGTGTCAGGTGATATTTCCCAGTCGCTACTGCACAGAGTCTGTTGCTTTCTCGCACAAGTAGAAAGATGGGAAGTCAACACATACACTGCTCGACACAAACTGTCTCACCCAAACGGAGGGGTGCGACAAACACGCAAATATCAGGGCGGGTGTACCCACTTAAGATATGCAAATGATGTTAAACCTTGGCCGATGACATAACACATTCGTGAGATAAAAGTGAGCAGCACAGATGGTAATGTGTGGTCGCTGGTGGAAGTGTCCCGGATGTTTCACATTTGTTGTTTGTGCTGAGAAACTGTTCAACGGAGGCCGAAAATGCCGGGTACACCCCGTCGGCAGGTGTATCGCCATTTGGATGCGTTTCGGAGAGGAAGAATTGTAGGCATGTGTGAAGCCGGGTGGTCTATACGTCGTATCGCTGCGCATGTGCAACGGGATACACGAACTGTTGGACGCTGTTGGCACCAGTACTACAGGAAGGTTCGTATGCGCGTCGGAGCGGCAGTGGTGCAGTCCGAAAGACGTCAGCACGCTTGGACCAGCGGATTGTTCGACACGCTAGTTCGTCACCAGAATGCATTACAGCCGATAATAGACGTGCTGTGTCATCGGCCATGGACGTCGTCATAAAGACTCGAACTGTAAACCGAAGGTTATATGTGGCAAACCTGCGCAGTAGACAACAGTTACGTCGACTGCCATTGACAGCTAGCCATCACAGCGCTCGTCTGGCCTGGTGCCGAAGTGATGCGAACTGGGGTTACGAATGGACCACTGTGGTCTTCAATGGTGAATCCTGTCTCTGTCTGGGTGCTGACGTGGCAAAAGCACCCAGATAGAGACGGACGATCGACGGATCCATGTCTGGCAACACCCAGGTGAGCGGACGGATCCCTGTTCCCTTCGCGACCGCCACACCGCCCGTCAGGCAGGCATCGTGGTATGGCGTGCTATTGCGGTCACCTCTTGACAGCAGGTCACCTCTTGTCCGCATCACAAGCACTCTGACTGTTGCATGATACGCGAGCGAGGTTCTGCAGCCCATTTTGATACCGCCGTTCCTGAATGGCCTACAGCACCCCATTTTCCAGCAAGATAACGCCCGTGTACACACCGCTTGGGTCTCCAGACAATGTTTGCAACATGTTCGAACACAGCCATGGCCTGCAAGATAGCCCGATTTATCCCCAATCGAATCGGCTTGCGCACGATCTCGATGAATTGTGGAAGCAAGTTAACCGTGCTTGGTGTTCCATTCTTCAGGACGATATCCATCGATTGTAAGCGCCGACGGGGTGGGGTGTCACAGGGGTCACTTGACCCCCCATGTAGAATTATTTTCCCCTTTATTTTATTTTATAACTTTTTTTTTTTTTTTTTACACTCACAGAACTGGACCACAAGGAAAGATGCACTTTGGAGCGTTTAATTTAATATCCCAATGTTATTGAAAATTTGGAATTTTTTTTTTTTTTTTTTTTTTTTTGATTGGAGGTTTAACGACCACCGTGAGCAACTCAAATGGGCTATAAGCAGTCGCCCGTCCCTAATTTAGGGTCACTGGTTCCAGGGAAGGGAGAGAGCCAGTGCCGTAAGACAAACACAACATCCATGCCTCACCGGGATTCGAACCCGGACCCCTTCGGACGAATGATCAGAGGCCAACGCCTTAGACCACTGCGCCACCGAGGTGGCGAAAATTTGGAATTGGAAAACGATAACGTGAAAGCGGAAAACTTAAACAAGTTCAGCTCAGGGTGGAGTGTGCTGAACTTAAAAGGCTTGGCGTGGCCCTGCTCAACACTGCTCATTATTTTGAAAACAGTTGTCAATGTACATGATAATACATGACTGTTACTAACATACAGTTTCTTCAAGAGCAGCATCAAATAATAATAATAATAATAATAATAATAATAATAGTAGTAGTAGAGTTCTAGTGTAGTAAGTAAGTAGTAGTAATAGTATTAATCTTTCATTTTCACGAATTACTGTTTTCTACATATTAGCCAAACCTTAATTAATTACACTTGACCCCCCCCCCCGAAAAGTTTCCTGCAAGCGCCCATGGCCACGCCGCATTGCGGCCTGTATATTGCCGTCGGTGGCGGTGCAACCACTTACTGAGGCGTACCCATTGTGCTCTGCATTATCTCATCTGATAAACACTGTACGTGGCTGAAAATTACATCAAGGTTATGTATTCCTATTTGCATGCTCAATTTCTCCCCTTTATCCTCACTCCTTCTGGGTAGGACAATTTCTATGTCGAGCAGTGTATACAAAAAGTAATGATCAGAGAAAAAATGTTCAACCTGTGACAAAATGTACATTCACATTAATTTGGAATAATTACAGCTACCCTGATTAATCTTACACGTTTTTATCCCTTTAACCGGCTGGAACGAGTTAACTCGGGGTTAACAAAATGGACTGAACTAAACTCCAAGGAGTATATTCACTGTCTAAGAAGTGGGCCGAATGCTACTGGAACGAATTCATTCAGGGTATATTTAGTGGTACCAAAGCTGCTCGTACGAGTTACCTTGAAGACTAGATCATCGAAAAAAAGTTGTTTTCGGCCTTAGATTTGTTATTCAGACTGGTAATTAAGGCCTATTATTGATGCCGATTCATTCTGACAAATTAACTGATAAAGTACTATGGCAGTGGGGAAGAATTTAAGGAAGGAGAGAGAAAACATTTGAGTAACCTTTTTTCTTATTCAGTTGAATGATGTTCGTTTCAGAGAGTCTAGACCTTCCCTTTTAAGTTTTAGGTCATGGGACAGAGAATATAGGACTAGAAGGGGGAGTTTATTACTTGTGATATGTTTACTTTAGCGGCTACTGAGATAAGAAGGGGTAAAGATAAATTATTTTACCGTAGCTTCCGTAAAACACCGTCACTATGTGAACATTTCTGTTTGGAGAGACCAAACGTTTTGGTACTGTTTAGTTCAAGCAAAGTACATGAGCCGCTTAAAGGGTTAAGGAGAAAAATGATGCACAACTGTATATAATTACGTTGCAAAAAGTGAGTATTTTGAAATAATATGAAAAAAAAAAAATGCTTTTAAAAAATTACAGGCGGAGTTTGGACCCATAGGATCCTCCCCTTGGCTACGTGCCTGTCCTTAATATAAGACATATTTAAAAAATCGCAGCAACGAATTTCCCTAGCTGTTGAAAATAACTAAGAGTAACGTGAAACTTTGAATATCTGAAAGCGTTGCATTTAATTGCGCGGGGAAAATAAATATATTAAGTTTGCATCCTTTCTGAGAAGCAACGGCTGAATGGCAGATATCTCGATATGTATGAAAAATGCTGAGGGGAGCGCCAGGGCTATTTTCAGCAAACCAGTTCTTAAAAGTGAATTCCCCTCTCCAATATCCCCTTTTAGAGAATTAAAACTGGTTTAAAACTTATGCAGGAGCTTTCTTTGTACCTCTACTGAGTGACTCGCGAAGTATGCTGGCAAGCTTTAATTTTTTTCCCCTTAAGACGAAAAAAATCCTCAACCGGATGACAGGTTGAAATGAAACACGTGTTTCACTAATGAATATTTAAAAGTAAATGCCGTCACATACATCGCTTCTCTAGAAACTGTACAATCAAGCTACAATCTACCGGTGAAGAAAACGCGTAACATTAGAACATCATGGGATTTTGCGCAACTTCTCACAGAATTTCCGCGAATATTCCACCAGTGCCTCATCAGAATGATTTTGTCAAACCTAAGCATACCTGCCAACATTTCATGAAGCTCATCAGGAGCACATGATAAGCGCCTTCTCGCGAAGCCGATATGGTGCTATACTATCGGTCTTACCAAATTTAAAATGTGATATTCTCAGGATAGCTACTATACAATGAAAAACCCCATTGAAAACACCTTAAATTACAAAGTTTTTTTTATATATAAAATTTACATTTTTCCTTACTATCTTAGTAATATACATTCATCATATCTGAAAAATGTGGTTGCAAATAAATATAAAAGCTCAAGTGTTTGGACAAAAAATAAGATACATTAAGAAACAAACTTACTTTACTTCAAAGATAAATATGTTGATTCCTTTTTAAAAGGAAAGCTTAGGCTAAGCTTTCCCTTTAGAAAGGAAAGTTTCCCTGATAAAAGGCTCAACACAAAACCCTCTTCCAGGGAGTTTATAGATTCAAAATTCTCCAATGGTTTTCTCCAAACATAACGAAATGTTAGTGCTACAAATATGATCACTGAAGAACTGCATTTTCACTTAGAAATTATAAAGTAATAGAACTTTGAATTTTTACATACAAAGATAATTATGTGAGCAGAAAATTTTACGTCTTTATTCAGTGACGTATGGTAACTGGCGCCCTTGGGCAAGATATATAATTTGCGCCTCTTGGAACATGACTTGAGCATGATTGAGAAAGTGGTTTCGGGAAGTGACTAGTATCTAGGAGAAGTTTGTTCTGTTTCTATGCTGAATATATTCAGAGAGTTTATTCAAAGTAAATTTAATTTCATAACATTAACTCTGACCTAGATTAGGCAGGAAAAAAAAAAAAATGAAAAACAACAGAACATACGAATAAATGCCGCGCCGAACCAAAGAACACTAAAAACACACAACACCTGACTAAATGGGAAATTAAAAACAGAATTAAAAAATTTATCGTCGCTCCGGTAGCTCAGCAGCAAGGACGTCGCTAGACTTAGAAGTCAGGGTGGGTGAGTAACACTTTTGCTAGGGCAAGTGGCTGATCCAGCGGGAGGCGACCCCCCTAAACTCCAATGAAGTTTTTGCGTTTAAAGTAGCAAAGATCGTAAATGATTAACTTTGCATATTATGTTTTCAGTTTCTCTAAACTTTTTTTTTTTTATTGGAGGTTCAACGACCACCGTGAGCAACTCAATGGGCTATAAGCAGTCGCCCGTCCCTAATTTAGGGTGACTGGTTCCAGGGAAGGGAGAGAACCAGTGCCGTAAGACAAACCCAACATCCATGCCTCACCGGGATTTGAACCCGGGCCCCTTACGGATGAATGATCAGAGGCCATCACTTAAACCACTGCGCCACAGGGGCGGCCAATTAAACTTAGTACGGAGGATTTAAAATACTTATTACATCCATTTAGGTTTAGTAAAAAAGGAAAGAAAAGGGAATAGAAGAAAGAAAGAAAGAAAGAAAGAAAGAAAGAAAGAAAGAAAGAAAGAAAGAGAAAGAGAGAGAGTGCAAAAGATAAAAGGAAAACAGGAACAGCGGGGATAAACCACATTGGGGATATTCTTTGTTAGTTCTTTGATATTGTCTAGTAGCATCTGTAACGTCTCAAAACAGGGTAAGGCAGAGAGCTTGGTACTGAAATCAGAGTAGGTGGGAGAAACTGTGAATAACAATCTGACCTACGTACGTATCTTATTTGGGTCATACAGAAAATTCGTAAAAATATCCCCACTGCTTCCTCCCAGATGGTCTTTTTATGACTTCTTTCTTTTTTTCCCTGCTCCCTCACGCCTTACAGGCGCTTCCCTTGTTCCACTCACTGCGAAGTCAATCCCCGCTTGGGTGGGGTGGGCTGAGAGGGAGGCAGCGTGGCTAATACGGGGTAATTTTCGGCATCTCCTGCTACTAAAATTCTATTATATATATGCGGGAGTAACATGGAAGAGACTGGCACAAGACAGTGTTACGTTACAACACTGTCTTGTGCCAGTCTCTCGACTAACGTTACATAAAAAAGCAACATTTCATAATGGCTTCTGCCCCCTTTTTGTACCCGAAAAACCGCCCTCCCTCCTACAGTGAACTTATGGATCCGCCCCTGGCTAGGGCCAGTTGTATAGCAACTTTATTTGCAAAACACTGAAGGAAATAATCTTTTAATACTTTTTACTGCAGACTGAAAAAGACTTCGTGCAATCCCGTACCCCCTGCCCGTATAATTTTGGAGCTGTCTTGAAGTTTTTGTACTCTTTTGGAACACAAAAAGAATTCCAGAGTTGGGGTCCTTTTTTGTTAATGTGCTGTCTATAAATTTTAATAAAATTAGTAAAACTTGAAGAGTTACCATACCCGTGTAAAAAAAAAAACCAGAAAAAAAAACAATAACACACTGCCACCATCACCGCTAGCACGTAATGTTTAAAATAATATGTTATGCCGAAGAGAAAGGCCTGAAATCAAATGTTTTCGTGGATGCCATCCCCCTCTTTAACACCCTTCCTTCAAGTCAGCAACCCTGTCTAGCACTAATCTCTTCCAAAGCAGTCTTCAGTAACGTTCTGCTCTCTCACTTCCCAGGAGCAGACTTAAAAAGCCTTGGTATAGCTTTGAACTAAACTTTTGCATGTCGGAATCCCCTGTTTAGTAGCACAAACGAAAAGCAGAGTAATTAGTAATAACCTCCCTCAGTGAATTCCTATCCACACTCTTCATTCGCTCCTAGCCACACTAACAAGTAAAAAAGGCTTATTTGGAAGAGTGGAGAAAAACTGAATTTCCATGGCCCTGCGAATTCTATTTTGATAATCTTTTTACGGGAAAGTAGACAATGCATTTTCTGGGGGAAAGCACGAACGGCTACACGATGAAAAACACGAGGCTCATAATTATTTGGGGAAGTCCAGAATGTAATTTAAAATACAAAAAAAAAAAAAAAAAAAAAAAAAGTGAAAAATTGAAAAATGGCACATCTTCAGAATTCAAACTGAAAGAGGAATAACCAACCATGTTTCATCACAAACACTGTAATTTAAAACAAAAACAAAAAAAGGGCGGGGGGATTGCCTAGTACACTGAAAGTGCTTTGTTTTTTTTCTTGGCGCAACTACATTTGTGCGGGGTTGTGCTATGAAAGTAGTTACACCACATAAAAAAAAAAAAAAAAAAACCCGTCGAGGTTAAGGGGTCGCAATATTTTTTTTTTTTTTTTTCAGGACCAAGCATAAGAAGCGTGACTGTCGCTTCGACATCATCAGGATGCTCAAGTTTGTCACCAAGGTGCAAAGGATGGTGGACAACAACCCCCGGAAATCAATGAACGCCTTATCCTAGAAGTTGGTTGTTGCTTATGGTACTATCCACCGCATCATCGACGAAGACCTCCGCTACAGCTCCTACGTTCTTAAGGCCATTCAGGACAGGCGTCTGACGAAGGCAAAGAAACTGCTCAACAAAGTCAAGCACCTAGAGAAGAACAACATGCTCAGATTCTTCTCACACGAGAAGAATTTTGACCAGGACAAGAAGATCAATAGGAAGGATGGCAGGTGCTTGTGCAAGAACCCTGATGGCGTGCCCAGGGTCATGAACACAAAATTTTCTGCCACAGTCATGGCCCTCGGAGTCACCTCCAGCAGCGAGGGAGATGTCATGCCTCCTTATTTCTTTAAGATAGGTTTAAAGGTCAACGTAGACGAGTACATTAGCGTGCTGAGAGATGTAGTGCAGCCCTGGATGGACGCCATTGCTGATGGAAGGCCTCACGTCTCCCAACAGGACTGTCCCAGTCCACAGGGCCAAACAGACTCAGAAATGGCTTGAGGAGAACGTGCCCAACACTGGTTCCCAGATGCTTGTCACCCCCCTCCCCCTCCCCACACACACACCAGCTCCCCTGACTTGAATCTCTTGGATTACTATACATGTGGGGTGTAGTTAAAAGAGACGAATAAGCATCCCCATAACACCCTTGACTCTGTCAGGCATACCATTACCAATGTAGACTCACATGAACAATGCCCAGGTCGTCAAGGCGTGCGACCGATTCCGCTCAAGCATCGAGGTAGTCATTGCCGTCAACGGCAAGTTCATTGAATAATTACGAAGTGTGCTTGTGCATCAACTATTGTACAAGATTTTACTTCAATAAAACTTATATCATGTTTCAATTAATTGTTTTGTTATATACATAAATTTTCCACATTTACCATTATAACCCGTATAATTAACTGTGTGTGTGTGTGAACATACACTCTCTCTCTAGAAGAAGAGTACATAATAGATTGAGGGGGCGGGGGGTATTTTTTTCCTCGGGTGCAGAAACGTCTAGGTACAGCTCTGGTGGGAAGAAGTATTTTTTCATTTGAATATCTATAGTCTATCTATAAAGATATATGAGCTTTTAATGAAATAAATGCTTTTAGAAGTTAAAATATAAAATACTGTATATGCATTTCTATTTCTTCTTTGTTAGTTGTGGAAACAGAGCCCGGGGGGGGTTATAAGTTTGCTTAAGGGCCGAAAATTCATAGTTACGTCACTGCTTGCGATGGAGGCCATTTTTGTAAGCGCTTTGTTACGAACCGAAAGCTACTTCGCTCGCTGACGGTTTCACGGGCTGGAATTAATATTAGCTCTCAATGAGCAACTGTTCCTTCAATACCACTTTTAACTACGACGTTAAACGAAAGCTAATAGATTCGCAGTGAGAAAGAGCACCAGAATATTCCGGAACAACCGTGAGAATTTCCGATCTCGAACATTACGTTTCGGCACGTGCCCAAGTAATTTCCTAGCTCTGGAAGGAAGTGTGGGACGGGACGTCTGCCAACAAAAGCAACACATATTTCCTTTCTTCCTGCACTCAGTTTCCGGAATCTGGCGGGACACCGTTGACCTCAGAAACTCTTTCGGTTAACAAGGTCATCATTTATTGTTATTTGTTCCCACAGTAGAATCCTCTTCACCGAATACAAGAAACTATTGGTCATTCATTTCCTACGGAAATCGGTGCTCGCCCATGCAAAAGAAGCTAGGAAAAATCACAAAACGAATTCCCAAGTCCGTATTTCCTATACACGATCGACGGCGGGGTTTTTTGGGGGAGGAGGCTCTCTTTTGCAAGCCTCCTCCCCTCCCCGTGACCTATCCTTGAATTACTCAAACTAACAATTGCCATATGACTCAATAAAAATAAACGAACATAACCCTTTGTTTCCCATATAATTTCCGGGTGCAATGGCTAGGTAACACATGCACTGGTAAAAAGAAACTTTTATCGAGATCTTACATGAAGTGCAGTGCAGTGAACGCCAATGGAATTCCTCTAGAGAACAACGCAGCAGCAGTGTTAAGGCGTCAGCGATAGTTATGAATATTATAAAAAAATAGAAAAAAAAATAGCACTATTTTTTTTCAACATTTTTCTTTTTCTCCACCGCCAGTAGGAAAAACGTACTCGCATCAAATTATTCGATTTCCTCGAAATTTCAGAAAATATAAAGCGTACTTTTTGTTCACAAGAGGGCCTGACTTCTGCGTAAAAAATATATATATATATTTATATACATTCACATCTACCCGTGGAAAGAGCAATTTCCGTAATAAACAGACGATTTCGTTAAAATTCAAGTATCTTATTTATTTATTTATTTTTTTTTTTGGTCCCCTGAAGGAGTTTAACAATGTAATATTAATCACCCACAGACCAGCCAACCCGCGCCAAAATATTGGCACACTTCGCATCAAAATCATAAATTGTTTCACTAGATATTATATCTCTGCCAACTCGCAGTTTATTCAGGGTGCCAAGCTTCGCCCCCTCCCCACCCCTTCTTCCTGGGGAAGAGAGGGGTGACCTGCAACATAACCAGCGTTGGATTTCTAGGAAAGTCAAGTAAATCTCGGAAGACGGAAAGTTTTGAAAGGAACACCTGAAGTTTGATTAATATTTATATTTCGTAAATAAATAAATACATCGCTCTTTTAACCACGTTCAAGAAACACATAACAACCGAAAAATTGTTTTTCAGCCGCCGCTGTGGAATTGAACCAACAGAACTCTCGATATCTAGCCGAGTGCGTTACATTAAATGTAACGCACTCGGCTAGATATCGAGAGTTTTGATATCGTTACATTTACGCACTCGGCTAGATATCGAGAGTTCTGTTGGTTCAATTCCACAGCGGCGGCTGAAAAACAATGTTTCGGTTGCTATGTGTTTCTTGAACGTGGTTAAGAGCGATGTATTTATTTATTTACTGTCGCCACGTGTTTGGAGTATTTTCAATTTATATTTCGTTCTAAAATATATTTAAACATTATATTCTCCCATAAGATTTAATACTGAATTTATACTTTCTACCCCACAAACGAACACCATTATAATGCTAAAGCAGTATATCAACAGAACCCAAAAATTAATCTCCCTCAAATATACACAAAAACACCATACCTAGTTAATTCACAGATAGGCAGGTTTAGGTGTATATTAGCACCTGATTTTGCTTCCACCATAATCTCACAAATTTAACACACAGCGATTCTATGCCCTGCTCTCTGACATAATATAAATTTTAAAAGAAATTGACAAGGAGGAAATCTGACATTATCACGACTTTCGCAGCAACACATATTTCAACTTCATTCACAGGCATTTTTCTTTCAGTCTTACCTTTTGTCAAACTACTTCTAGCATATTTGATGACTCAGACGTTGTACCGTTGATCCCTGACACACTTATAACGTATCAGGAAACAAATTTCCAAGAAATCTGTATCATGAGCTGTAGACGAATTCTTAACTACGTCGTTCCTTCACTTCAAGAGCCACGACTGTCGGCTGAAGCCATGCTATTTTAAAAGACAATTTTGGAACTTTGACGCAACACAACTGCTCACAGAAAAATAGATAGGCCTTATTTCGCAAAACCTAAGCAAGTAAGGGTAATGGGGGCAGTGGTGCAACCAGTAATTCCTGTTGGATGGGGCTATATATATATATAATCATCATTAACCATTATTAATCCACTGCAGGATGAAGGTCTCCCCAAGTTTCTTCCACAATTGTCTATCTTGAACCTGTCTCTTCCATGTCACTCCAGCATACTTTCGAATTTCATCCATCCATCTCCCATGTGGTCTTCTTCTGGGTCTTTTCCTGTCCCTCGGAATCGAGTCTAAAATTTCGGTGGTCCGTTCTTCTGGCAACATGCCAACCGATACCTACATTTATCTTTGGCAGCAGATATCAAGTGAGGGTCACATTGATGAAAAAAGTTAATCCACGTATAAAACTTGGATGGAGAGCTTTTGGAAGAAACGGTACAATTTTTAAGAGCAGTGTGCCATTATGTCTTAAAAGAAAAGTGTTTAATCAATGCATCATGCAAGTGCTTACGTATGGAGCAGAGACATGGACCTTAACTAAAGATATATAATATATATAGTGCAAAGATTAGGCTGTTTGAAAATACAACACACGTAAAAATTGGAAAGGGAGTGAGACAAGGTGACACCATATCTCCGAAGCTCTTTAATGCCACATTGGAGGGTGTTTTTCAGTCGCTGAGCTGGGAAAACAAGGGGATAAAGATTAATGGAGATTATCTAACCCACCTTCGTTTTGCTGATGACGTAATCATTTTTGCAACTACCCCATCAGAGCTGCAGAGTATGATCCAGGAACTTGCTGACAAGAGTAAAGAAATGGGATTAAAAATGAACTTTCAGAAGACAAAAGTGATGTTCAATGCTTTTACAAGAAATGAAGATTTATCGATTGATGGAGAAAAGCTGGAGATAACAGACACGTACGTTTATCTTGGACAGCAGATATCAAGTGAGGGTCACATTGATGAAGAAATTAATCGGCGTACAAAACTTGCCTGGAGAGCTTTTGGAAGAAACAGCATAATTTTCAAGAGCAATATGCCATTATGTCTTAAAAGAAAAGTGTTTGATCAATGCATCCTTCCAGTGCTTACGTATAATGCAGAGACGTGGACCTTAACTAAAAGAGACATACAAAGGCTGCAGACAACTCAAAGAAGCATGGACAGGTGCATGCTTGGTGTAACCAGGAGAGATAAGAAGAGGAACTCGTGGATCCGAAAAATGACAAGAGTGGAAGACATCATGATCAGAGTTAAATCCCTGAAATGGCAATGGGCTGGACATACTGCCAGAAGGACAGATCATCGATGGACAGCCGAAATTTTAGATTGGATTCCAAGGGACAGGAAAAGACCCAGAAGAAGACCATATGGGAGATGGGTGGATGAAATTCGAAAGTATGCAGGGGTGACATGGAGGAGACTGGCACAAGACAGACCGTTGTGGAGGAAACTTGGGGAGACCTTCGTCCAGCAGTGGATTGATAATGGTTGACAATGATGATGATGATATATATAGTTTATATAAGGTTGTGACGTACGTCGTTCTTAATCTCTTTGGGAAGAAGGCACCATGTAACAGAAGACACTATGTAAAATAATATTTTTTAATGGTTAATTTCAGACGAACGTCGCTCTTAATTTTCTTTTTCGTGAGTGCACCAATGAATGGGAGTGATTATCAAAGCTGATCCTATTCAATAGTTACAACACGGGCGTAAAAGCAAACAAAAATCAAACCGAATTTTGTCCCCTCGGAGACTGTGTGTGCAGAAGCGAGGGCTTGTGGCTAATCGTCCGAGTCAGTCCTCCCTTTCTTCTGAAAAGGGAAGAGTAATTCCAAACGATGAGGAATTATCATCGTTTCAAATTGAAAGGCTATAAAAGAGCAGTGTTGGTAAATTCTGGCGAGAGCCACGGGTGGTCCCCAACCCCATAGGTAAACTGCGGCAATAGCCTATGGGAAGGGTAGATGACAGCGGCTTAGGGTTTACCCGCGAATCCATAGGTAAACTGCGGCAATAGCCTATGGGAAGGGTAAATGACAGCGGCTTAGGATTTACCCGCGAATCCATAGGTAAATTGCGGCTAAAGCTTATGGGAAGGGAAGACAACACAAAACGTAATATCCTAAATCTTTACAGCAGTGAAAATCAACTAATATTTCAAAGTTAAATATCTGTTTATTTGGTTGCTGTAAGGAGTAAAAAACTTTTGCCTTACTAATACTGAAGAGAGAAAGATAAAGTAACAGTCATCACATACAGAAAACTTGAATGAGCATAATTTTATTATGCTTTTGAGGAAAGTTGAATATAGATAATTTCATTTCTCTTCCAACCTCAGCTTATCCAAAAGTTAATATTTTATAAAATAAGATGCAAATTTCACCAATTTAAGTCTGGTTATATATACATCCTCCTCTATAATCGCTTACTTTCTTAGAAATTTCTTTCATGAATGGAATACGGGATTACACCATACAATACAAATTTTGAAGATGACAATCCGTTTTTTGGTGTAAATATGACAAGGCTGGCAAGTCAGAAAATATCCGAAAATTTAAAAATTTCGTCGTCCTGGAGCGGGAATCGAACACGCGTCTGTCTCACAGAGAGCGCCCGGGTATGCTAACCACTACACTACCCAGAACAACCAAGTCTCAAGTTTCCGATTAATTTGAATATAATCATCACAGGATTCGCTAGTCGAACTTTTTTTTTTTTTTTGGTGTAAATACATACCATCCTTGTCATATTTACACCAAAAAACGGATTGTCATTTTCAAAACATTTCTTTCCTTTGCATGGCCGGTTTTGGATTTCCTTCTCCGAGTGACAGCACTAGAGCTTTGATTTTTAATATACGTTTGAAAAAGTTTCAGAGCTTCTCTAAAGTTATGTAAGATTGGACGGGGATGATAAAAGTGCGTAATAAACCGAGCATGAAATGACTGGCATGCATTCGTCGCGTGTTCTGTTGACGCCTGGCATTCAGCATTTCTTTAACGCAAGAAACATCCTTTTCTGTGAGGGTCGCCAAAGCACCAGAATTTTCTTCCACAGCAGGGTTTATTATCTTCCATAAACGTCCATAAATATCCTCTTCAGCTTTTCGCAGCAATTTTCTTGTGGCGTTGCAATGACCTACAACGTCTAAGGATTAAAGGGGACTATTTAGCCGCAATTCACATACACCCATAAAATAGAAGGGTTACCCTGGATCTGAGAATTCCACAAGACATCCGGAGCAAACATGGAAGATAGTAAAGGGTACAGAATGCTGGAGGGCGGAGGCTCAGATCGAACTCTGCAGGAGCCATCATTACCATGGCTCTGCCCACCCACGTCATACAGCAAATTCCGGTCCTACGCGAATACATTACACACGTTATTTTGAATACAAAAATAACTTCACAACGATAACTTGGCATAAGAAAAATGTAGTATTCAATTTTTATTAAAAAATTTAGGAAATCATGTAACGTGGGCGTGGGGCGACAAAGTAAAGCCAAATCGCCCTCAGGCGATACTACGGACGGACGGTCGCCCCAGGCCCCGCAGTTTAGAAAATAAAAAAAATATTTTTACAAGAATTCTCCATTTTTTTTTTTTTTTTAAAGTTTTGAGAAGCAATACCCTTTAAAAATATTTTTATAATGTTTGTTTTTAGTTTACAATCCTCCGCCAACTCTCAAATAGACCTCCGTTGTACAGACACTTAGTTTTGCATATCTCAAATTATTATTATTATAACCACCTTAAACTTTTCCACATTCATGAAATAGCAAATTGAATTTCATCATTTTGTGACTCCCAATTAATATGTTCAATAATTTGTGTATAAACCATACATTACTTTGTATATTTGCGAAGTTTCGAATATAACAATATTTGATCAACAATAATGTGATGCACGTGTTAGTGATGATCAACGATCGAGTGCATCACGCGCTTTCAGATTTGGAACAGGATAAGGATGACGTTACAAACGTGTAGCTATTTGAGCAAACGGCGCTGACTTGACTGATTTGAAAAATTCCACACGCAATCACCGCGTGGAAACGAAATTACAATTTATTTCGTGCAGCTGCACCTAAATAATTTGAAGTCATTTATGTTTTGGCTCTCTTCGAATAAACAAGCAATTTATATTGTGGTTTATTTGTCTCAAAACATCGAAAATATGCCTCCTAAATGAAAAAAATCTAAATACAAATTTTGAAGATGACAATCCGATTTTCAGATTTTTTTCTTTCATGAAAAAAATCTGCTGAGGAAGTAGCTGCTTAGACGGAAGCAGCAAAAAGACGAAAGGCGGAGCAAGAAAGGGCCCGTCGAGAAAGCCTGTTGTCAAAAAAGAATGCGATCGGGATCGCCATCGCTTGACAAATATGACTCCTCAGACGTTAGAAAAAGTCGGAATATATCTGCAACCGGTGTTTAGCCACGGTTATCCGTATGTGGCAATGTCAAGAGTACGACGATATGACGTCAAGATAAAAATTGTTCACGGATAAGAACAGGGGAAATTGATACAGGGTTCACAGGCAGTGTACACGAAAAAATGTTGTGTACAAAGAAGCAAAGAAGTGCTGACGAAATAGGGACTCAAGATTTTACAAAACACATGACAGACGGACGGGCAAGCAGACAGACGGACGGACGGACGGGCAAGCATACAAACAGACAGACGGACGGACAAGGAAGCGATGGAAGATCAAGCTCCTCGCGTTGCAACCTGTGTAACGGCAAAAGATCTACGAAGTACTGAGTCTTATGTCCGTGGTAGAACGAGTTTTTTTTTGCTATAAATAAATAATTTAAGAAAAATGGTCCTGGATATCTTATTTTTCCCCGTCATTATTGATGGGCTTTCACCTAGTACATACAGTAAGGAATTTATTTAAGAGGAATCCACTTATTATTTGCTACCCCAAAATATTTGCTATGCAAAAAATATTAGCTACCCAGATTAGTTCAAGTGATGTTTTCATCATTTTGTGAGAAAGTTTTTATAAAAATCTCAATGCAACTAAAGCCCTTTCTCCCGGGAAAGAAAATCGTAGATTTTAGCACCTCTCTCCTTTCTCTGAACTTTTTCACTTAGGCTCACAGCGTCTTTCACTTAGGCTCACAGCAATTTGAGATAAGCATTTTTTTTTTCTTTTACGATAGTTTTCGTTTTTTACGTAACGATTTTATAAAACTATGAGATTTATTTCCTAAAGCCCTGCTATGCAATTTCGTCCAGGGCCCTGCAAAAGTTCCATCCAGCCCTGGGTATAATGTGTATTATAAATCGCCACCATCAGCACTATATCCTGTTTAAAACGAACTTTCAGAATACGGTTGGTATATGCGAAGACAGAGGCGTAACTAGGCACTTCTGCGCCCGGGGCAAGCTACAGATACACCCCCAACGAAGTCGTTAAAACAAAAAGACCTTTAGCGCTTGAAATATTATAACCATACTTGTTGCATGAATTTATAGGACAGTAACAGTGGTCTTGTGTGTTGATTACGCACAGATTTAAGTTATTTAGTAACCAGACGCATACACAATTACAATTTTCCAAAATAACTAACACTAACCACCAAACGTCAGAAGCTATCTTTTTTTTTTAAACCACATTCTCTTGTAGTTAATTAGGTAACTAATCATTAACGGTTGTGCAAAGATCTTAAGAATAAAATAGTTTTTCGGGGGACCAGAGGAAAAACTTTTCGAAGTTACCGCAGCTCTCATTGCCATTTTCACTGTAGTTAGTTCAACAAACTAACACTTAAATATTTTGGTTGGGGTATGATACAATAAATAGGATATTATTGAACAAGGTGTCACTTCTTACCCCAGATGGGAACGTCATTTTACCATCTTGAATGTATAGGAAATGGGTGGCAGAACTCAGCAGAAGGGTTTCGTACATTTCCCTTTCCGTAACTTACATCACCTTTTGTATTTTACAGCCCTAAATGGGTTGCAAAATGCATAGAAGGTGAAAAAGTGATGAGATTCCCAACTGCTTTGGAGTTCGGACCTCCGACATCACATTAAATGCAGCTTGTTGTAGAGTAGTAATGATCGAATTGCCCCCAGAGAATCTTCAGCAATGTGAACGACATCCTTATCTTGCAACGTACGAAAACCCACGCTTCATTTCTCAATGTGAACAAATTACATTACCTGCACATTTTGACGAAACAATTCGAGTTTTAGGCTGCAAAGCTACCGAAACTGGCAAAAGATATTATAAGCAAATTCTATAAATGGACAAACGACAAAGTATGGGGGTAAAAGATGCACCAGAAACTTGTGCAAAAGTTTCGATTCCGATTTTAATCAGATTGTACGCAGTGATTTTTGCGCCATCTCTTGAGCTGCGGCCGCCCTAGTCTAGAACCCACATGTGATTAGAGGTACGACCTGCTCAAAAAGCGAAATGACGCTAAAAAAGCGTCCCATTTTTTGTTTGAGTTACGACAGAAATGACCGCATGGTGGCTCTAGTTACACGCACAAACATCACAATTCACGCCATCGACGCCATCGCCATATTGAAGTTTGTTTAGAATTTCCCGTTGAAACTTACCTTTCTGAAGTCCAAAATGTTGCACCAAGTGATGCATAAGTAATATTTTCATTGAAATTAGTTAGCGTCATCGTTTTAACCGCTATTTATTGTATGAATGATATGGGAGATATTTATTCTTGATGGGAATGCCCAGAAGTTCATTCTATCAACTTTTCGTATTTAAAGATTGTCTAGTATCAATATAGAAGTATTTAATAAGAAAATTGAGTAGCATTTAAAATAAATAGCTAAACTGACTATCAGCCAGTTTGAAGAATCGTACTCGTGAAAAAAAGAAACTAACAGAGGTCGTACGTAATAGCACGGTATGCTGTACGAACATAAATGCAGTGTATATAGATCTTAGTGGAGGAAGACATGAAATATGTCACTAGTAGAATGACAGGTGTACTTAATACATGAGAATCAAATAGAGAATGGTACACAGCATCGCATGATGCAAGTGCAAAAACAAAAGTCACTCATTTAGATTTTTTAAGTTGCAGAGATATTCACACATAAGAACACAACAGCAATGCAAAATTCATCTAGGCCGCCGTGACTTGTGCGGGTAATAAGAGACCCCTGGTGAGAAGCTTGTGCGTCAACATTTGAAATAATGAGACGCTACAGTTTGCCATTTGGCTAGGTCTTTCTCTAATCATATGTGGGTCTAGCCCTAGTTATGCCTCTGTCCGAAGATATCAATGACGTCTATCGATGACGGATGGATAAGGCGATACCATAATCGCGAAGCTTTATCAGCAGACGTATTACAAAATCCAGGGAGGGGCGGTAATAAACTCCAGCACAGATGTTCAATCTTTATACTTGTAACAGGCAAACATCTACGGTGAATATAAAGATGAAATGATATCTGCTTTTTCCCCTCAGCCATGCTACAGCAGAAATTCCAAGGATGAACTCCATAGTTCGGTGCACGGCTTTATCTGTTTGGCTGAAAGCGTTACTTTTGTCAATCGACGTGGTAAATCGCATTAGGCCCAGGATTTACTCAGCCATAAAACAAATCTTCTTAACCTTTACATAAGGGCACAGGCAGATTGTATCTAGCTCGGCTCAAAGCCCCTTCTGTCCTTCACACATAACACGGAGACCAACCAACACAGCGAAGAACTTCCTAAACTTCAGGGTTCACCTGCGTACCAAGAATTCTTCGCAACACGTGAAACACACAAGAAAAGCTTCCATGAAAAAAAAGTAAAAGGAAAATAAATAAAAAAAAAACGTACGATGATAAAATGTTTACGCCACCGTACAACTTAAAAAAAAAAAAAATGGGCTGATAAATAAAATGATTATTATCGCAAGTTTTCGGCGATATAGCAGCTCAGCGCATCGAGATCACAGAAGCTTGTTCTGACATCGCTGATTACGAATGACTGACAGAGGCTCAAACAAAACACTATCGAAATTTGAAAATCGTTCAGCAGCTGCAGGAACGATGAACTGCAGTAGCCTGTTTGAAGAGATAACTCTCTTCCTGTAATCCATTCGTACAGGAAGAAAACTAACTCCAATCTGGTTTCCACCAGGACGTGTGCCCTCTTTTCGACTTATTTTTTAACGACGATGGAAAAATTTAAAATCATTTTTCTTATCTCACCGAACCATTTTGGCGACACAATTTAAATGCAAAATTGTTCGCGCGCAAAGAAACAGTTGAGTATTCGAAAAACAGGATTACAGCAAAAGCATACGAGTACATAATTTCAGTACTAATGTACAAGAGCTACGTATCCTATTAACGAAAGTTATTTTATTTCCTCTCATCACTGAAGTTGTCAGGTTCAAAAAACTGTAGCAGACGGGGAGAGGTTTAAAATTAAAACCCGCCCATGTGTCCTGCGGTAAGATGCTAGATCGTTTGATTCGTGGTTTAAAACCAAAACTACACGGCTTTTAAGCTGATACCTTGGCCTTGATGCCTTGTCTCGATGCCTGTGTTCAGGGTGTTTCTTTTTCGCGTTTCTAAGCATTAAAATACTGCAAACTGTGTAAACGCATCTGGGTTTGTTCCTTAGGACTAAATTTAGTTATTTAATAAAGTTTCATTTCCACACTTCTTTTCTTGTTATGTTAGCAAACCCGCTTCTGGATGCGTTCCACAGCAAAATACAATTGCAGACAGACAGATCTGCTTTTAAACTTCTTAACAGGGCCTATGGAATTTTGCTGTGTAAAGACAGCACACATCTTTTTGACACCGAAGAAAGTATTATATGATGCAAAATGTACGACTAGATACGATTACACATCTAATATATATAGTTGAATTGTTTGTTAGCCAGCTATACAAACCTCAGTTTTTAATTTGGAACCACCAAATTTGGTATACTATCGCATGGTACTCTAACTTAGACCGTAGATGGTTTTAAGAAGGGGTCAGAGCCCGGGGTCGCCATACAAAATTTTCGTTAAAAGTTCCATTTTTTTTTTTTACTTTGAATTGGTATAATATCTCATGGTACTCTGGCTTTAATTTAGACCGTAGACGGTTTTTGGAAGGAGTTGAAGCCCAAGGTAAAGATCCCCCCCCCCCCCCCCACACACACACACACAAACACAATTTTCGTAAAAAGTTCCATTTTTTACTTTTTTTTTTTTTTTTTTGAAGTCGAATTCAATACTTTTTGTTGTGATAAGTGCACGAATTGATTTCTTTGTGTGTGTGTGAGCGTGTCACAAGTGCTTTCCAGTGAAGAACTGCAACACAAATCAGCATCGGAACTGAAAGTAAGTATTTCCATTACCTCTTTCTTTCTTTTTTGTTTCGTAAAAGTAAATTAACTGAATCAATTTTTTTTTTAATTTTCACATTTGCAGCCATCCAGGCTCAATAACCCAAGTAAAATAAAATAAATTTACTGGAAAGTTACAGGAATATCTTTTTCATTCATAAACTTTCACCCGCTGAATTTGGTGACTCCACGAATAGTAAAATTTAACTGGGAAATAGCAGGTACCCCTGCTATATATAATATATAAACAACAAAAATCAAATGGAAAAACTAAAAATGCTGTGTGCCTGAAGACTCTGCAGAGAATAAAATTCAAATTTAATCAAGAAATATTTAGATAGTGAACTATCACCAAATTCTCCCGAGCAAGCAACGCCGGGCAATACAGTTGTCATAAAAAATCTTGAACTAAGGGTTTGCGATAACTAACAAAATATTCGTCATACACAAAAGGAAATCCGACACAATTTTTATTTTATTCAATCGATCCTTTAGAAGCGAAGAAATGGTCGCAAATATTATTGCAGATTTGTGCCCCCCTAGTGCAGTGGCGGCGGAACCGCCCGGGCCAGGTCAATAATTTCAGCCATGATTTTTACTTATATTTTTTTGTTTGTTTATCATATGTGCGATTGTTGTGATGCGTGCCTTAGAAAGTTCCTCTAGGTAAGTGGTCCTAATCCCCAACAAAGCCCCTTAGGCTAAGGCATTATTTTTCTTCTGTTTGTTCCGGGAAGTGGGAAGGGAGCGGTTGCACTAAGATTCGAAATTTCGGGCCCGATCAACGAATTTCACTTTCCGCCGCCCCTGCCCTAGTGGAAAACTGATTTATTACAAGTTGGCAATGTGAGCAAAACAAAATGTTCGTCATGGATACAATAATCCGGCACAAAACAATTTTCCAGTCAGATTTATGGAAGAGGAAACAAACTGATGCAAATAGGAATGTACATTTACGGCCCCTAGGGAAATTACCTGTACATAATTAAAACCTGAAGATCCATGCAAATTTTGGTTACAGTGACAGGTACCTGATGGAAAAAGTTATTTCTTTTTTTCTTTTTTTATCAATATGCATTTTAGAAGCGGAGGTGTGGTATTAAATAAGAATATGCATCCACGCCCTCTACGGGCAGAACTGTTAAAAAACTTATGGCGGCTGCCAAATGACAAACAGTTTTCTAAATCGGACTTTCAGAAGGGGAGATAACGAAGGAAAGAGAATAAACATTTACGTACTCATTATAGTAAGAAAAGCGCGCGCTATTCGCTGCAGAAAATGAGCGCAAAATGTACATCATGCTGAATGCTATACGATGAAAAACAAACAAAAAAAACGATATCAATTTTTTTCGAAGCAGAGATGTGGTTACAAAAGGGAATATGCACTAATGATTCTTAGAGTACGAAATTCACATCATGAAAAAGTAGAAAATATAAGCAAAGTGTTCCGCATGATGGCATTCATCCGAAACTAATAAAAAAAGAAGTAAATAGCTAGACTGTACTTTTCAGAAACACAGATAGAGAGAATACCCTAACGAGAACACTATACGTCACTCATTAAAAGGTATCCAAAGCAGCATTCTTCGCAGTGCACTTTTTTTTATTGGAGATTTAACGATCACCGTGAGCAACTCAATGGGCTATAAGCAGTCGTCCGTCCCTAATTTAGGGCCACTGGTTCCAGGGAAGGGAGAGCGCCAGTGCCGTAAGACACACACAACATCCATGCCTCACCGGGATTCGAACCCGGACCCCCTTTCGAACGAATGATCTGAAGCCATCGCGTAGACCACTGCGCCACCGGGGCGGCCGCAGTGTATTGAACCGGTAAAAAAAAAATACATATCGTTGTCAAGTATTACCAATCTACTATTGGATGAAGGTCTTCCCAAGTTTCTTCCACAACTATCTGTCTTCAGCCAGTCTCCTCCATGTTACTCCGGCATGCTTTCGAATTTAATCCATCCATCTCCCATGTGGTCTTCTGGGTCTTTCTATCCCTTTGTAACCAGTATAAAATTTCGGTTGTCCATCGGTGGTCCGTTCTTCTGGCAGCATGTCCAGCCCATTGCCACTTCAGGAATTTTACTCTGATCATGTCTTCCACTCTTGCCATTTTCCTTATCCACGAGTTCCTCTCCTTATCTTTGCTGGTTAAATCCACGAGTTACTCTTAATATCTTTGTTGGAAACCAAGTATGAATCTCTCCATGCTTCATACTTATCTCTCTCATACATCTCTCCAGGCTTCATACTTGGTTTAACCAAGTAAGCATCTCTCTTATGCATATCTCCATGCTTTTTCAGTTGTCTGCAACCTTTGTATGTATTTTTTAAAATTAAGGTCCATGTCTCTGCTCCATATGTAAGAACTGGACGGATGTATTGATTAAACACTTCCCGTTTAAGACATAATGACATATTGCTCTTCAAAATTGTATCTTTCAAAAGCTTTCTAACGAAGTTTTATACACTGATTACTTTCATCATCAATTCGGTGACCCTTGCTAGATATACGTTGCCCTGGGTAGCTGTAGATATCGGTTATCTCCAGCTTTTTCACATTAACTGATAAATCTTCATTTTTTGTAAAAGAACTGTACATCAGTTTTTTTCTTCTAAAAGTTCATTTTTAATTCCATTTCTTTACCCTTGTCAGCAAGGTGAGTTAAATAATCTCCATTAATCTTGTATATTAAAATAAAAGATACGGTTTTGTCCCAAGTATTGTACAAATAAAAATGAACACCTACACCCCCTTGTTGCAAAACTGTCCGGTATAAAAACAGGCAAATACATGAAAAATGTTCCTCGCCACAAACCCTATCAACAGTAAAAGAATTTATTTTTTTTAAATCGGACATTTAAGAGTGGAAATATCATTACGCAGATTTACATTAATGCCCCTACCCGAGAACAAAATTAAACAGAGAGAGAGAGAGAGAGAGAGAGAGAGAGAGAGAGAGAGAGAGAGAGAGAGAGAGAGAAGAAAATACCCATATTTTCCGCGGTAAGTGGCGTCTGACTGAAAAATATTTTTTTTTTTTCATTTACATTCGCAGAAGCTGAAATATGATAGCAAGCATGTTACAAACAGAAATATACACTCACGCCCCGCCCCATGGCGGGATAGCCGTTTGTCACATAACACTGTAAAATATTCATCGTCGTGACTTTTTAAAGCAAAATATAATTCTTAATATTCGATTTTTAGAAGTAGAGATCTCGGGAAAAATACAGTATGCAATAACGCCCTCTAGCAGTGACACCACGCATTACTTCACATAACAATTCTGCGTAAAAATTGCTTTCGTGGTAAAAAGGATGTTTTGAAGCAATTGCATAGAATAAAATATATTTTGAATTTAATGCCATGTTCATTTACGCCCCCTCGCGGCGAGGTTACACATCGGGAAAAGACCAAAACGGGATCGTCGTTACCACGGTTCAGGTTTTCGAATGCAAAAAGAATTTTCCAAATCGGGATAATAGTGTCAGATGTGGTGTCCATATACAGACAGTGATCAGGGCTCGATTTAAACGGTGTCGCATCTCAAACTGCGAATCAAGTCGAACTGAATCGCTCCGCAGATATGACTCTGCTTCGCATACATTGCCATACATTTCATTTTGAACTCCTGACCTTCAGTGAACTTTCAAAATTTTACTGTGGTTGCTGTGGCCTTTATGCCAATATTACGTTTTTCCCCCAAAGATGATTTCCTCTTCTTTTTAAAGTGTTTCTGTGGACAGAAGTTGTTCATGGTTAAGTGCTGTTAATAGGTGAACCTTAGAAACACAAAGGAGAGAATCAGTCATAAATTTCCAGACATGGAAAGTGATACAGTGAAGTGTCTGAAGGTTTTAGATGTTGCATTATGGCCAAAAGATCGTGATTCCCTTAAAAGATTTTGGTCAGGATGAAATTAGGCACATGATTCAACATTTTGTCTTATCGCTGCAAGCCAAGAATGGGGGAGCTTAATGGATTGCGGCGCCAGAATATGGCATCTTCATCAAGAGAAGACTTGTGGTTCTTCATTTTAAAAACCAAAAGAAATATCTACTTTAATATTTATTATCTTTTTGAAATACTTCTAGTTTTGCCAGTGTCTAATGCCATTGTATAGAGAGGTGTTTTTCCTACACGAGTCGCATAAAGAGTGACTACGCAGCAGTCTTAGTGAATCTTCGTTGGAAAATTTAATGCGCATATCTGTTGAAGGACCATCTATGGACAAATTTTCACCTGATAAACTGTGGAAAAAAAAATTCCAAACCACGTATAGGCCCAGCACACGCCCATGTGGCAAAAGAAAAATTTGTGACGTTGAAGAGGAGCAGCATTAAGCCTTTAACCGGCTGGAAAGAATTAACAGGGGTGATTGTGATATGAAGCAAAAAACCCTGATCTCAATGATACATACATAAATAATGCATGTTCATACATTATACTGTATTTTCGATCAATATTATTGTTTTAAATATAATATTATTGTATATATATAATGTACAATACAGGGGCACCTTATACATGTATTAAGTCCTGCTGCCATTATGACATTCCACAATGATTTTTGTCAATTCTGAAATTAGCTCATTGAATCCTATGTAACGAAATTATTTGGTATAAATATAGCTGCCAAAATGTTAGAAGTTCCCTTCCTTTCAGCATGCAAGACTGTTTTAAATCTGGAAAACCGTTTTTCATTAATTACCACTTCATATAGTTTTCAGAAATGACATGATATTGAGGATTCCTAAATTCCTACACAAAACTTGAATACCCGGATTTCCGGGTTTAGAATATTACAAAGACCCGGAATTCCGTACTACACCCGCACGACAAACAGGCCTGAATAAACTCGGGGTTAGCAAAATGGGCTGAAATCAGCTCCAACCAATATATTACCTGTCTAAAAAATGGGCCAAACGCGGCTTGAATGAGTGAACCAGCGCATAAGAAAGCGTTACTTTCCCCCTAAGTTTTGTTTTTCAAAGTGATAATTTAAGGTGGATGATTGACACTAATCCTTTTTGACTGATTTCTTGCTAAAAGAACTATAACAATGTCGGCGAAACTATAAAAGGAGAGAGAAGATGTTTCAGTCGTTTGTTTCCATCTAGTGGCATGATGTTCGTGTCAAAGAGGGGGGGGGCTTGCCCTTCCGCATTATGTCTGGAGTTATGAAGCAGGGAATAAAGGAGTACGTAATGGAGGAAGATTAAAAGTCTATGGAATGGAGCAGAGAATAGAAAATTATAGACTGGAGCAAAGAATATAAGACTACTAGCTTTACTACCCGGCTATGCCCAGGATTTAGGTTTATTAATTTCATATTCCCTTATATGTCAGTGGAAAAATCGGGGAAAAATTGATGCTTGCAAGAAAGAAAAAGCTGATTTCACAAATTCGGTCATTACAAAGTATTTATTCATAGTGTGATTATTTCAGCACTTGTCCGTACACAACATTTTTGGTTTCTCCTTCATCGGCGACAATATACATCGAACCCGGACCCCTTACGGACGAATGATCAGAGGCCAGCGGCTTAGACCCACTGCGCCACCGGGGCGGCAATTTTTTTCCGTTTCAAAAAGTCTGACCGAAAACTAAATTCTTGCTTGATGTGGATTCTTAATTTTGTTGGATCCTTTGCTCTTGACATTCCAACATACAGCTGTCCACGTGAGAAGCATTCATCTGTCAAATCCAAGCCCGTAACTACGTATAAGTGATTGTCCCTGCGATTTATTAATGTTGATTGCAAATGCAAGCCGCCGAACATACATTTACTTGCCCGTGTGGTGACTTGTTGAAATCTCTCCTGCTGAAGTCGATTTCTACGAGCTTCAACAGTTTCAGGCAAAATTCGGTTCTGGTGAACAACATTAGCTCTCGAGTTTGAAGCTCGTTGGCGATCGGACGTTCGACGCTGGTTCGTCTCTTCAGCAGTCTCATTGCTTCGTCTTGTAGCAGTTCGAAATCGTTGTTCAGCAAATCGCGCCTCTGTTTCGTCAGCAGTTTCGTTGCTTCGTCGAACACCTTGCTGAGTTTTGTATGCTTCACGTGCTTGCGATCTTTCCTTGCTTGGTTCGTGATATCTTTTGGCGTTTTGTGTTGATTCGTGTTTGATTAGAAATTGGTCACATCCTTTTGGGCATTGCTGTCACAAATATTTGTCGAGAATTAAAGCAACGAAATGTACAGAATGTATGGAATCTGTAGAATCAAACAGACCAAAAGCGTTACGAATTATTTAACACGCGTCCAGCAGACACAGCATTAGAACACTGACTGAACAAAATTCCTTAACAATTTGTTATCGACGATGAAATGCACCACGTGCTTTCCGTTTCAGACGTCTTTGAGGGGTGAATCTCTGGGCTAAAAAAGTTAAAAACATATCTTTGCGAATATTTTACGAAACTGGCTGACATTTTAATGAACATCATAAATCGTTAATAGCAACATGACCTCCAAATTTCGCCTGAATCAGTAAACGACTTTTTAAATTAGCTGTCAATATTTTATTAACCGTTTCTGCGTATATATTTCTGTTTACCAACGAATTAAAAATTCCATGCCTATTTTGAAAAGTTTTGACCGGATTCCTGTGAATTTTTGAGGGACTCCTCTTATTACCAATTCATGGTGTTGATAAAAATTTCAGCCCGTTTAGTTAAAATTTCGAAAAGTTCGTTTTTGTATTTTTTTTTTTATGCACAGTTCTCAAAGAATAGAAACACCTGTGGATGTGCCGCGGCGATGAATGCAGTCATGTGCTTTCAGATTTGGAAGAGGATAACGATGACGTAGCAAACAACGTGACTTTATTGATTAGCTTATTAATTAATTAATTCATAACTCGCGAACGGAACAACGTAGAGATCTTAAAATAGTTGCGTTGACCTAGAAATCCCAGTATTAATAAGCTATGCAAATTTCACAATGCCACAGTTCGGCGTTTGAGAGTTTTTGCTGTTTCAGACAAACAGACGTTTTGTGTTTTATATATAAGATAGGATGGAACAGAGACAAGGACTGAAAGCAGGAAAGGAATTATCTTGCTTTATCTTTCATAAAACCCGCGGCTATGCGAACATTTTTGCCTGAAGAGAGCAGATTTTGGTTTAGTTATATTGGCCGCTTAAATGGTTAAGGTAATAAGTAAATAATGTATCTCAAATTTCTTTGGTTTAGTTATATTGAACGCTTAAAGGGTTAAAGAAGGTAATAAATAAATAATGTATCTACAATTTCTTTCTAGTTTGTTTTCGAGCAGGTACTGGACTGCTATCATAGCATAATGTCTTAGTGCTAATCAAAAGATTCTCATTGCTACACAAAACTTAATTTGCATAGCAAGTGTTGCTACACATTTATTGTTTTCGGAATTCAAGTCCTGATAGTGATACCATAAGCACGGACTTTTCTTTTCAAAAGACCTGCTAAAAACGTAACTCCAACCGAATTAAATCAGCGCACATTCTTTTTCTAGTGACGAAGAAAATAAAACTTACCGCATAGATTTTTCTGCGCCACTATTGTTCGAATGAAGATACAGGTGGGATTTATAGAATTTAAAATTCGATAGCAAAACCGTTTAGTGACAAAAATTGAAGTACTCTTGTGATACCTCCTGAGTTTTACTGAAGAGAATATTCATCTATTTTGAATAAATAGAGATTTTCCCTCTCTTAGCAAACATTATTCTACAGCGGAACTCGTCACAATCCCGTTAAAATTTGCATTTAAGTTTAATTTCACCTCCGCACATATTACCCAACAATGAATCTGATGGTCTGAAGGGATGGGACGAGTAGTCTTACAATGAGCATCTATGAACGTCATTACAGACTCCATTTCAGAGGCGGATAAAGTTTACACCAACGCACGCAAGCAGCTTTGAAACTTGAAGATGGGTGGCTTCTATGATCACCACCCTCCTTTTCTTTAATTACAACTCAATTCACGAACGACAGCATCGTGGTAAACATTGGAAGCAGGGTGTAGAACTCCAACCGAGAAAACGACAGGCATTCTGATTTCAGTGAAGATGCTGTTAAGTTAGTCTTCCTCTTTCCCCTGAAATCAGGACTTTAGCATTTAAAACCATAGCCTGTCTCTAATTTAGGGTCACGTGTTCCACCAACGAGGCAATGAGGTTTAACCAGCAATCTTTCTTTTAAAAACTTTTTCTAGTGATGAAGAAAAAAACTTAACGCATTTTCTTGCAACACGATTGTTCAAATGAATTGGAATTTATAGATCTTCCCCATGCCTCATCCCGAACCCAACTATGATGATTAGCCAGAAACCCTGGTCTCTGACCACTCTGCGTGACACGTTTCTTGTTGAACAAAATGTCAAGACAATAAATACAAGAATAATAAAAGCAGCAAACAAATAACACATTTATTATACTTCTGTTACAGTGCTTGGTACTGAGTTATATTTCAGTGCCCTGTGTGAAGGGTTCCTTGATGCTTCGCTTTTAGAGTTTTTGTATCGGGAGTTTAACCCATACTTTACCCGACTGGGGCAAATAAATAAAATATCAGCTAAAGTTATAACTCGCTCTTGCAGTGAGGAATGTGTTTATTCAGTTGATATGGGGAAGGTCACAAGCATAATCCGAGATTTCCATTCATTCTCTATATTATTAACACGTTGATCTCCTCCTTTCGCGGCCAGTATTCGCTTTCCTATTTAAACATTCTCCTTCGATGATCAGTATTATCTCGGTTCCACACTGAAGAGTAAGATTCTCCCACCTCGCTCTTGGTTATCTAAGTTCACTCCTGACAAACACTGATAATCAGGTTACACTTCCGTATCGGAAACCCAATTAGAAAAAAAACTAATAATAATGATGCACTTTTAACCCTTAAACCGGCTGGAACGAATAAACTAGGGGTATAAGTGGAAATCAGCAAAAACGAGTGAACCTGTGCACTACAAAGCATTGCTTTTCTCCTTAGCTTTGCTATTAAAGTGGTCGTTTAGGCGGCTTTGACCTATTACATGCTAAAAGTGCTATACAGACGAACCTAAGAGAGAAAAGAGAAGATGTAAGAGTCACTTGTTTTCGCCCAGTGGTGCGGGGACTCTGTCAGGAGAACTAACCTTTCCCATCATGCCTTGGATCACGGAGCAGACAGACCAGAAGCGAGATCTCATCACCAGTAACAGGGTTATGGTCAGTACTGCTGAGCTGATATGGGGGGGTATTGTTTTGTCGCGCATTTCCGAAAACCCGGGCGCTACGGAACCTTTCTATATTAGGTGTGCAACTTAATTCTCGGCCACAGACACGACACGTTGACAGCAAATTATAGCAAATCGAATACGTACCTAATCATGGAAACAATCTCCGTCGTGTTGGATACATTTGAGCCATCGGTCAGGGAGCTGCCGAATGCCACTGCGGAAAAAAGAGGGCTGTTTCGAGTTGATAAAGTCATCAATACTTGTGCGGACCTTCTCGACAGAAGTTAAGTGCGTATCACTCAGGTGATGTTGCAGGGAGCGAAAGAGGTGATAATCCGACGGGGCGAAGTCTGGAGAATACGCCGGGTGGGACAAAATCTCCCATCCCAGTACGGTGATCGTATTTAAAGTCGTTTACGCGGTGTAAGGACGCGCGTTATCCTGAAGCAACAGGACCGACCTTCTGCCCTTGTCGGTGTATGGCCTTTTCGCCTCCATTGCGTCACTCACATGAATGAGTTACTGACAATAACGCTCAGCATTGACCGTTTCACCAGGTTTGAGCAACTCATAGTGTAAGACACCGCGCTCATCCCACCATAAGCACAGCAACAACTTCCTGGCATGGAAATTCGGTTTGGCGGTACTGGTGGTAGGCTAACCTAGATAAACCTACGATTTGCGCAGCTTAGGATTATCGCACAGGATCCACTTCTCATCACAGGTCAAAATCTTGTGGTGGAAATCCATCTTCTTGAATTTGGAGAGCAAGGACACAGCAACATCGTAGTGCCTAGACTTTTTCGCAGCTGTGAGTTGGTGGGGCATCCAACGGCCCTCCTTGTGAATCTGTTCAAGCTAGTGGAGGCGCTTTGCAATGGCTTGCCGTGCTAATCCGAGTTCCTGGGCGAGCTCTGACTGTGTGCGACAGGGATCCGCGCCCAACAGTTGTTCCAGTTCCTCATCGTCAACTTTTTGTGGCTGTCCCGGACGTACTGCATCACAGAGATCAAAATTCCCCTGCTTAAACCACTTCTTACATGTACTGTAGGACACAGCAGCCTCACCCAAAGCAGCACAGATCATTTGCTGGGTTTCCGCGGCACTTTTTTCAGCTGAAATGCGAACAAGAGGCAGTTGTCTCAAATATTGCTTCTCGAACGGCATTGCTTTCACCGTCAACTTTCGTCCCTTCTGTCACTACAGCTGTAAGCGGTTACGGTTGCCTGGAAAGCTATTGGATGACGCTGCAATCAGCCATTAGCGCACACAGCTATTTGCATCTGCCGACGTTCTATGATCGCTTGCGGTTCGGGGCCGAGAATTAAGTTAATATTTGGGGTACGTAGAAAAATTTAGGCATCATTTGGTTGAGATACGCCGGCCGCTTAAAGGATAAATAAGTACGCGTCGGTAATGCAAATACGCTTGTCGAATCTCTCTCAGGTATTTTAGTTTCTATGATCCCGTACTTAATCTTCATGTGCACAAATTAACTAAGACTGTGTTGTATGTGTATAATCTGCATTTACATAAAAAATCCACAAAACCGAAGTTTAGGGTTCACTGCTTAAACAATTATACCTGCTATCGATAATCCGTCGAGCCTCACAAAACGGCTTTGTTCCGCTCTTTCTTAGTGGTGAACATTTTTTTTTAGGGAAGAAAAAAAAAAAAAAAAAAAAAAAAACTAAGATGCGTGTGCGAAATGTACAATATTGTACATACACACAAATGAGTCACTCAGCATTTTGACTTCGACGTCTTCCGTTCATACACTACAGCGTACACACCCAGAATGCTTTACTTGTTTGCTCAACTCCACCTGCCAACCCCACCCCCGTACAACTGCATTGCCGAGTCGTAAAAGGACTTTGACAGTCATTATCTTCGGCTTCAAGTAGTGTCTTGTTTCTTTTTAGTCAATTAGATCTTCAATGGACATAATTGGCTGTAAATGAGATGCAATCATTTCATCCAGATTCAATGATGACAGCCAGGTCTAGTTCATTCAAACAAGCTGAACGACTAGCTTAGCGATTACATGTAAATATTATATGATGCTGTAAATTTCTGTAAGTATCTACGCAATTGCGCATAACTGAGGATTTTTAAAAACAGTACTCAGTGTCCTTCAAAGAATTACTGCAAACACGTTTCCATATGTCTCATCTCGAAATGTTGGTTTGTAAGTTGAAGTACGAAAATTTGAATCATACACACGAAAAGAGTTTTATGGCTTAAAATGTACAGGGTGTCCCAAAAGTTGTAAAGCCATTTGTTTTGAAGATCGTGAAAGAAGCTTTTGAGATCGAATTGTGAAATATGAGTTGGCAAGTGAATGCCTCTATTATTTTGCGCTGTCATATTCTACACATTACTTTTTCCAAAAGTTTACGAAGAACTTTTGCTGCCCAATTCCCGAATAGAGTTGCGAATGTTCTCCCTTGGAGTCTCAATTGTTCGTTATTGGTTCCCTCATTATTATGTTCCCTGTAAGGAAATGATCAGTCTGCGAGAACGGGAGGTCTTGAAGGCCAAGCAATGTTTCCAAAACGTAATATCAAATGATTAGGAAATATTTATTTACACAATGCCATTGTTTCAGGTGTTGTGTAACTTGTTGCTCCAAATTGCTGAAACCATCTTTTTCTCCTGTTCCATCAATGGGATAAGTTTCTCATTCTTAATGTAGAGTTCTTAGCTCAGTAGAAGGTAAAGAGCTAGAATCGATAACGTCTCATAGAGGTCCGAAAGCATACCTTCAGCACGACAAGTTAGCATCTCAACCACTTAGCCACCAGGTACAGCGGAATTTCGGTTACACGTTTTGCACTTTTATACGCAATTCTGCGTTAGCCCCGATATTTTACTCTAGTTTCTATCGTTTTTTTAACTTGGTTATATGTAATTCATTTATACGGTTTTTAAGATTATACGTTAAAATTTGTATTTCAGTTATCAAAAATACACGGTTCTTTGATTCTTTGATACGTAACCCGGTATGTTACAACTCTGAGAGAACTGAGACAGCGTTGTTGGTTCCTTCTTGGTACCATCAGGGAAGGCAGTTTTAGTTTCGGTTCGGATGAAAAATTGGTTTCGCATTTCTTGACTCTGCGTCTTATTTAAAAATCGATAAGTATCTAGGGCGTAATTTTGTGGCTCCACTATTTCGGGGTATATAGTACGTAGAATAGAATTCTAATTGTAGTGTTCTAATTAAAAGTAAATCTACTGGCCCAGCGGACCACTCGAATTTCCAAATCACTGGTCCGCCAAAATGCCCACTGGTCCGCGTGCAAATAAAAAAAAAAAAAAAAAAAACTTCATTGGTCTGTAGGACCAGTGTACACTAAAACTTGGGAGTTGACTCACTTTTACAGGCCCAGAAATGACACAAATGTTAATAGAGGACGGTACACTGGTTACAAGGGAACCGATATGAAGCATTATCCACTATGAGTGCACTGATTATGAAGCACTATCCACTATAAGTGCACTTCATGCAGCGCACTGATAATGAAGCACTATCCAATATCAGTGCACTGATTATGAAGAACTATCCACTATCAGTGCACTTCATGCAGCGCAGTGTTTATGGAGCACTATCAGTGCACTTCATGCAGCGCAGCACGGATTATGAAGCACTATCATCTATCAGAGATTATGAAGCACTATCAGTGTACTTCATACAGCGCACTGATTATGAAGCACTATCCACTATCAGTGCACTTCATAGAGTGCACTGATTATGAAGCACTTTGCAACATACCAAAAGCCACCTTCATGGAATACCTTGCTTCAGTGTGAAAAAGCAGGAAGATTTTCCATGTAGACAGAAAAACAGATGGGCAAAGTCAGAGCATAAATGGTTCTTTAACCTCCAGTCGGAAAACATTATAAAAGAACCCTACTCTGGGGTCATTACTAGCGCAAAAAAGTGGCGCTGTCTTAATCCAAATATTTTGAGTCTGACACCTCGGTTTCCTACAGCCCAAAGTTTTCATGAGATTTAAATATGGTTTGCAATTCCTATATTCAGTTTTTTTAGTAGGCAGTATATACTTGAATTTCAAAAAAATCGTAGATGGGTTATTTAAAAAAATGCTATAGCAAAACCTGGATACTTTGAAATCTGGTTCAATTCTTTATGAACTTAAATTCCAAAACAAACTGGGAGGGGAAACCTTACTGGCCAGCCGGGTCAGTAACAAATTCTCCAGTGGTCCGACGAAATATTTACTAGCCAATATCTAGCGGACCACAGGGTAATTTGAACGCTGTAAATGTACGAGATCAATTTTTTCAACATTCTGGTTTCAAACGAATGCTCCCAGGATCCGCAGAATAAAAAGAAGACCCCCCCCCCCCCTCAAAAAAGAAAAAAAAAACCCGGATAATTTAAGAGTTCTGTACTGAAGCACTGGTCTCAGATTCTTATTTGTGGAGATTTCGCTTAATCTAGAATCAGGATTTTTATAGACAGAGAGAGTTGTCAAAAGAACAGTTTGGTTTTCATAGGCTTTATGATTTTTGCAGTGTGATAAAATACGTATATTATTTGTAACGCTTTTTTCTTTTCGCCGCCAATTAAAATTTAACATCTTACCTTCTCATCAAAACATCTGCTCCTTTAAAACATAAGTTTTATAATAGTATTTAACATTTTGAAATTTCGCTTAATACGTTCTTTTACATATATTTTAACAACACCTCCTAGAAAAATGTATAACCGAGGTTTCACTGTAATTAGAAGTTTTCCGTGCCGAAAAGCATTACCTAACCAACAGCAAAACAAAATCAGGTAGTTCCTTAACCCTATACCCTATGCTTTCCACAGATCTGCAAAACTTTCCTGTGTGCTTAATCAGCAACGCGATACAAGGAAGGACGCCAATAACTTCTCTTTAACCTCCATTCCTTTGTGCGTAGGACAATCTTACAAATGCGTTTAATCAGGAACTTCATTATTGGCCAATGTGCGACGAATATTACAGGGAAGGAAAAAGTTTCCACAATTTCATTTTCCGTCAAACACCAATCATGAAATCTTACAGTCAAATAAATAGCTGTACCGTTCACAAATTCCAAGGCGAACCTTTATTACCTTATCTGGACAATCGCCACAAACACATTTCTCAAAGGAATTACGAAAATTTGTCCTCAACGGAAAATCTGCGGTAGAAACATGAGTAGTGCATTATACGTGTGCAACATGTGTGTGCAAGTGACTAAATACACACACACACACACACACACACACACACACACACACACACACACACACACACACACACATATATATATATATATATATATATATATATATATATATATATATATATATAGAGCAAACTGAAGACTAAGGAAAAAATTTTAGAATTTAAAACGAAGGGTGCAAAAATAACCTGAAAATCAAAACGCGCAACGCAGCAGTTTTGAAAATTCAGAATTCACATACTATAAAGATACCTAAGCAAAAAAATACATATATAATTTTGACTCACACCTAGTACAACATAGAAAAGGTTATGTATCTACCTGCGTGAGTAAAAGGAGAAAAGAAAAAAAGAAAATAAAACAACTGAATGTAGAAGGTGTCGAGAATACTGAGCCTTGGCTTTATCAAGGACCAGCAAAAACTCTGCATTTTCTCACTTCCACAAAGACCTAGTTGGAAATGGGTTTCTGCAAGGCCATAGATGCAAGTAACATTCCCACCTAAAATAGTTTAAAAATATATATATAAGTCATGTCCTCCGTAGAGTAGCATGACCTAGCACTAGTTAACAATTTCGCTTGCATCCATTAACCTTCATGGCCCGACCCATGCTCTTCATCTGTTACTATTAAACAGAGAGAAGAAGATTAAAGAGAACTCAAGCTGTGAGAGTGACATAATAAATAGAAATGATTTTCAGCTATAACGAAATTCCAAGTTCGTTTGAGAGAGAATTTAAACCTGAAAAACAAATTTTACATTGCAATTAAAAAAGGAAATGTTAATTTATAACGAACAGATTTTTGAAAGAAAACTTGAGTCTAAAACCCCCTACTCTACAACTTATGACAGCACGAAAACGAGAATAAGTTAAAAGATAATAATTAACTAAAGAAAACTTTGTGAAAGTTATATACCTTAAACAGTTAGTTGCAATATGTACAAAGTATTTCAGCAGTGCTTTAAGTGCATAATTAATTAGTTATTAAGAACTTAACTACTTTGAAAAAACAGCGCATAGACAGCGCATAGAAAAGGAACAAGCTTAGCCATCTTCTGTTCTAGGTAATTCCACAAAAGACGCTCAAAGTTACAAAGAAAAGTAAGAGTTAAAACCCGCATAAATGTTAACAGACAAACCAATGCTTAAAAGCTGAAAAGCTAAAAACGACAGAGAAAGGTACATGAAGTACAAACATTGAACTTATAAAACCTAGAACCCAAAAACAAGGAAGAGAGCTTACCTCTTGAGTTACAAAAACTTTTCTCCTCACAAGAGGAGAACATGGCTGACCTCTTCCGCCACTCCCTAGACGCTGGGGGGCAGTGAGGGTGGGGCTGATGGCCTCCTCATACAGCAAGAAACCAACGCGCGGAGATTTTAACCAGAGAAAAAAATATATAAACTTAAGACTGTGGATCTGTATGATCAGAATGAGCAGAATTAACTCTCCAGAATACATGAGAAATATTATAAAATACACGAGCAGTTTATTTAATAATCTTTGCATGTATTAAATCACCTTAGTGAGCTTCTATAGATTAATCAGAATCTTATTAATTTTAATGTTGGTTTTACTATTTTTAGTATAGCTATCCTAGTGATGAATAACTGGTTTTCTTTTTTATTTGTTTTATTTTCTTTTATAAACAGATTTTTAAGCTTTTTTGTGATTTTGTTTATATTATTTATTTTTGTTTTAATAGGACCGTCATATCCATAGCACTAAGGTTCCTTTAGGTAGTTAATAGGCATCCTCTAGCCAACTTCCTTACGGCTTTGATTGGTCAGAATCATATTATTAACTGTGTAGAAAATTAAAGCAGATCTGCCAACCTTACTCTATTATTCAGAATAATTTTTCTTAAAGTTCTTTTGATGAAAGAAGAAGGAATTTCGTTCTCTAGAAAACTTTCTAATAGTATATTAATGTGGTAATTGAAGTCCAAATTGTTGCTGCAAATTCTTGAAATTCTTAGGACCTGAGAAATTAGTACATTCTCAATTACTTTGGTTGAAATGTTATTATTCCAGTGTAGATATTTAATTACTTTGAAAGGAAAATTAACTCTTTTATCAAAGAGGCTAATAGATGGGTTACCTCTGTTGAGCTTAATGCTTAAGTCTAGGAACTCAAGTTCCTGATTACTGTGGTTGGTTTTACATAAGTTAAGAGAGCTAGGATAGATATTATCAAAATCACTCTCTATAACTTCGGAATTATTGATACACAGCAGATCATCAATATATCTAAAAGTGTAAAGGTAGTTATCTGAGCAGGTGGGGTGATTTTTAATGAATTTATATTCCTTAAAGAACAGGAATAGATTAGCGATATTCGTGGACGTTGATGTTCCCATTGGAATACCGTTCACTTGCTTATAGAGAGTATTATTATATAAGATATGGTTATTTTTTATGCAGCAATTGAGATAAGAGTTCCAAGTTCCTACATCAACAAATTGGTTAAGTTTAAATTCTGCATACAGCTCTTTAAAGGTAGTGATTATATCGGGCCATGAAGGTTAATGGATGCAAGCGAAATTGTTAACTAGTGCTAGGTCATGCTACTCTAGGAGGACATGACTTATATATATATTTTTAAACTATTTTAGGTGGGAATGTTACTTGCATCTATGGCCTTGCAGAAACCCATTTCCAACTAGGTCTTTGTGGAAGTGAGAAAATGCAGAGTTTTTGCTGGTCCTTGATAAAGCCAAGGCTCAGTATTCTCGACACCTTCTACATTCAGTTGTTTTATTTTCTTTTTTTCTTTTCTCCTTTTACTCACGCAGGTAGATACATAACCTTTTCTATGTTGTACTAGGTGTGAAGTCAAAATTATATATGTATTTTTTTGCTTAGGTATCTTTATAGTATATATATATATATATATAAGTACATCGTAAAAACCAGTTTAACGTACAATCAGCCTATTGAGGCCTTCGCAGAATGGAAATATAATATAATCAATAGCTTCACCGGTGAGTTGGCAGGTCTGGACTTTTGTTTCGACAGAAATCTCTTTTTCTCTGGAGAAGCTAAAAGGTCACTCTCCAAACTACAAGACCAATTTATTTTTACCACTACGGATAAAGCTAGCAATAATTTTGCAATTATCTGTAAGAAGTTCTATTTTGAATTGTTAACTATGGAACTCAATAATAGAGTAACATACGAGCCCGTAAGTTATTCTACCAAGCAGTTAGAAAATCGGTTTAAGGCATTCTTCAAGAAACTTAAAATTCCGCAAACTAGAAGATATGGGCCTGAATTTCCATTTCTTTTTGCAACGGTTAAGTTTCATAAGGATCCTGTGAAGTTCAGGTTCATAGCTAGTGGAGTAAGGAGTCATAAAAAGAAAATAGATCTTGCTTTTGAAGATGTCTTAAAGAAGGTTTTGAAACACATTAGAAACTGTTCTAACTTGATGTACAGAGATTTTTGGATAATTAATAATAATGCAGAAGTAATTTCTACTATACTCAAAGTGTGTCCCCTAGATATTAATAGTTATGATTTTGAAAACCTATATACTAATCTGCCTCTATCAGATATAATCACTACCTTTAAAGAGCTGTATGCAGAATTTAAACTTAACCAATTTGTTGATGTAGGAACTTGGAACTCTTATCTCAATTGCTGCATAAAAAATAACCATATCTTATATAATAATACTCTCTATAAGCAAGTGAACGGTATTCCAATGGGAACATCAACGTCCACGAATATCGCTAATCTATTCCTGTTCTTTAAGGAATATAAATTCATTAAAAATCACCCCACCTGCTCAGATAACTACCTTTACACTTTTAGATATATTGATGATCTGCTGTGTATCAATAATTCCGAAGTTATAGAGAGTGATTTTGATAATATCTATCCTAGCTCTCTTAACTTATGTAAAACCAACCACAGTAATCAGGAACTTGAGTTCCTAGACTTAAGCATTAAGCTCAACAGAGGTAACCCATCTATTAGCCTCTTTGATAAAAGAGTTAATTTTCCTTTCAAAGTAATTAAATATCTACACTGGAATAATAACATTTCAACCAAAGTAATTGAGAATGTACTAATTTCTCAGGTCCTAAGAATTTCAAGAATTTGCAGCAACAATTTGGACTTCAATTACCACATTAATATACTATTAGAAAGTTTTCTAGAGAACGATATTCCTTCTTCTTTCATCAAAAGAACTTTAAGAAAAATTATTCTGAATAATAGAGTAAGGTTGGCAGATCTGCTTTAATTTTCTACACAGTTAATAATATGATTCTGACCAATCAAAGCCGTAAGGAAGTTGGCTAGAGGATGCCTATTAACTACCTAAAGGAACCTTAGTGCTATGGATATGACGGTCCTATTAAAACAAAAAAATTAAATAATATAAACAAAATCACAAAAAAGCTTAAAAATCTGTTTATAAAAGAAAATAAAAACAAATAAAAAAGAAAACTAGTTATTCATCACTAGGATAGCTATACTAAAAATAGTAAAACCAACATTAAAATTAATAAGATTCTGATTAATCTATAGAAGCTCACTAAGGTGATTTAATACATGCAAAGATTATTAAATAAACTGCTCGTGTATTTTATAATATTTCTCATGTATTCTGGAGAGTTAATTCTGCTCATTCTGATCATACAGATCCACAGTCTTAAGTTTATATATTTTTTCTCTGGTTAAAATCTCCGCGCATTGGTTTCTTGCTGTATGAGGAGGCCATCAGCCCCACCCTCACTGCCCCCCAGCATCTAGGGAGTGGCGGAAGAGGTCAGCCTGTTCTCCTCTTGTGAGGAGAAAAGTTTTTGTAACTCAAGAGGTAAGCTCTCTTCCTTGTTTTTGGGTTCTAGGTTTTATAAGTTCAATGTTTGTACTTCATGTACCTTTTCTCTGTCGTTTTTTAGCTTTTCAGCTTTTAAGCATTGGTTTGTCTGTTAACATTTATGCGGGTTTTAACTCTTACTTTTCTTTGTAACTTTGAGCGTCTTTTGTGGTACCTAGGAACAGAAGATGGCTAAGCTTGTTCCTTTTCTATGCGCTGTCTATGCGCTGTTTTTTCAAAGTAGTTAAGTTCTTAATAACTAATTAATTATGCACTTAAAGCACTGCTGAAATACTTTGTACATATTGCAACTAACTGTTTAAGGTATATAACTTTCACAAAGTTTTCTTTAGTTAATTATTATCTTTAATTTATTCTCGTTTTCGTGCTGTCATAAGTTGTAGAGTAGGGGTTTTAGACTCAAGTTTTCTTTCAAAAATCTGTTCGTTATAAATTAACATTTCCTTTTTTAATTGCAATGTAAAATTTGTTTTTCAGGTTTAAATTCTCTCTCAAACGAACTTGGAATTTCGTTATAGCTGAAAATCATTTCTATTTATTATGTCACTCTCACAGCTTGAGTTCTCTTTAATCTTCTTCTCTCTGTTTAATAGTAACAGATGAAGAGCATGGGTCGGGCCATGAAGGTTAATGGATGCAAGCGAAATTGTTAACTAGTGCTAGGTCATGCTACTCTACGGAGGACATGACTTATATATATATTTTTTAAACTATTTTAGGTGGGAATGTTACTTGCATCTATGGCCTTGCAGAAACCCATTTCCAACTAGGTCTTTGTGGAAGTGAGAAAATGCAGAGTTTTTGCTGGTCCTTGATAAAGCCAAGGCTCAGTATTCTCGACACCTTCTACATTCAGTTGTTTTATTTTATTTTTTTTTTTTTTTCTTTTTCTCCTTTTACTCACACAGGTAGATACATAACCTTTTCTATGTTGTACTAGGTGTGAGTCAAAATTATATATGTGTTTTTTTTTGCTTAGGTATCTTTATAGTATATATATATATATACACACACATATATAGATAATACATAAATAAAATAAAAAAAAATGACTTTATAAATAAATTATTTAACAAGAAAATGAGACAAAAAAGGCTAATACCATGAGAAGCGCCCCGAAGGCAGCTAAACCTCATGTAGTAGCTTATATAGAATGAAAGTATTACAGAACAAAAATACAAAATTTCAAAACAACAAGTAAAAAACTGGATCAGGTTGCCGTCGAATTTGAAAAGGAAATCGTCATGCCAAAGGCGGATGGGATGGATGGGGGGGGGGGAGTTAATGCATTTTAAGGAATGAAAAGCGGAGATAGCAACGTTGAAGAACAAAACGACATAAAAACTTAAAAAAAAAAAAAAAAAAAAAAACTGCGACGTTTTGAAACAAGCCGGAGATCTATGTTTCCGAATTTTATGGAGCTGACAGCATAAGCAAACAGTGTGTTAACACCGTCAAAACTTATTCTCGGACGTAAATTATTTTCAGTTAAAACGTGCAATCATTTCTACGCTGTTCATACGTGCATAGTTCAACGGCATAACGGTGCAGTCGCACTAAAGAGAAACTGGAATCCATTAGAACAGTGTTTTCCGATTTCATTCGCCCCATGGACCTCTGTGTGTGTGTGTGTGTGTGTGTGTGTGTGTGTGTTTGAGAGAGAGAGAGAGAGAGAGCGAAAACGAAAAGTGACACTTCGATTATTTTTTTCTTGATTCGAACCTTTCCTCGATAGATTACTGTGGGTTTTTAAACCAAAGCTGAATAAACAGATGTCGCGCTCCCCCTCCCCCCACCGTCCCACTTTTTGAAAGTTTTATGGAATATACATCGAATAGCCAAAACATTGTGACCATCTGTCTAATATGATGTTCTATCCACCCACACTTCCCAATTTGCACTTGGAACCGTTAATGGTCGAAGTCCCTGTGACTTCACATAGCATTAAAAATAAAAAAAAAAGATTTACCAAGAAAAGCATACAGTGGTAAACCATTAAAAAAGCTCAAGACAAAATCTAAGATTCTTAAGCTTTAAACTACTGTTCTTATTAGAATAGAAAATACAGGGTGTCCGAGAATTATTGGACACATTACAAAATTATGTACAAAAAAAAACTATGAGCATTGTCTGCTTTTCTATGTCACGTATTACTAACACGGTTTCTATATTTTTGTTTTGCAGAATTGTTATTCCCAGAATCCGATAGATGGCGCTAGGTGTGGCCTGATGAGGAATGTATGAGAAATGCGCAATCAGTAGTCATGTCATCCGTACAGCAGAAGGCGATGTGTGCGTTATGGCTTGCGGAAGTAAAGTCTGTCATTAAAGTTAAAAGACGGTACCGTTTAAAGTATGGTTGTGATCCTCCGTCAACGAATTCAATTAAGTGGTGGATGAAACAGTTTAAAGAAACTGGCAATGTGGAACATCGTGGAGGAGCCAGTAGGCCTCACGTCAACGGTGAGACGGTTGACCAAGTTAATGAAAGTTTCCGACGAAGCCCAAGGAAATCCGTTCGTAAAGCAAGCAGAGAACTGTGCATCCCGAAATCGACAGATCACGATATCTTGCACAAGAAATTAAAGTTTCATGCTTAAAAAATTCAAATAGTACAAAAGATGCATGCAAATGATCACACTCTGCGACACGATTTCGCTGTGGATATGCTGAATCGAGTGGAAAACGACGAAAACTTTCTCAGTACTGTAAGTTTTAGTGATGAATCCCTATTTCATGTATCAGGTATTGTGAATCGTCACAATTGTAGGATATGGGACAGTGAACCGCCTCATGCTGCTATTGAACTGGAACATGATTCTCCAAAAGTTAATGTGTGGTGCCCCCTATCAAAAAGAGAAGTGATTGGCCCTTTCTTCTTCTGCGAAAAAAACCATAAATGGCGACATTTACTTGGATATGCTAAAAAATTTCGCAATACCCCAGATCAAAAGATATGGCAACGTCGTTTTATTAGACAACGTGTGTACGTAAGTGCCTAAATGAGCATTTCCCCAACAGATGGATTGGGCGTGGTGGTCCTATTCAGTGACCTCCTCGCTCTCCAGATCTTAACTCCATAAGATTATTTCATGAGACGGTTGACCAAGTCAATGAAAGTTTCCGACGAAGCCCCAGGAAATCCGTTCGTAAAGTAAGCAGAGAACTATGCATTCCGAAATCGACAATTCACGATATCTAGCACAAGAAATCAAAGTTCCATACTTATAAAATTCAAATAGTGAGGGATCGTGTCTATCAGACGCCTTGTACTGATTTGCAGGAACTAACGCGGCGTATCACAGCTGCTATTAATTCCATGACTCCTCAGATGCTTGCCAATACATGGCATGAAATAGAGTATCGCTTGGACGTATTACGAGCAACCAAGGGATCTCACATTGAAATTTATTAACTTGTGTAGTTACATTGTACGTTAGTACAGTCAGTTTCTTTCTAATCTGTTTAATGTTTTGTTTCATATAATTTTGTAATATGTCCAATAATTCTCGGACACCGTGTACAATGACTTGTTATGAAAACCCTGCAGATAATTTATTAGTTTGAAGAATGCACTACGTATTAATAATCACAAGCATATTGCTACAGTTCCCTGTTTCAACGGATTTCATAATGATTCCCTGTCATAATTCTTTGAAGGCCCACTCACATGTCTTAGCCTTGGGGCCCACTCAAACGTCTTAGCCTAGGGGCCCATTAAGTCCTTAATCCGGCCCAGTTAAAGATATGTTTAACGGCGTTATCCTCATTTACTTTCTCACTTTCTGGGCGAAAGCTAAGAGCGGATGAAAACTCGAAAGCGACAGTCGCCAGCGCGAGTCCTTATCGCAGCACATCTTCGACATTTCGGGAGAAAACGTAAAATATAATCAGAATAATACATGCAATGATTGCTATCTGAGCGGAAGCTGGAGCCAAGACACCATAGCCTGTCATTGTGCACCGCAACCGTACCTTACCATGCCGACCAAAGGGATCTCTCTCGCCTCTTGAACACTTTTTTCAAGAGAGCCAACCTCGCGTAGTGCCGCTGTTAACTGCCCCGCTCAAGGCGTTGCGGTAGGTACGGGACGTTTCAACTGAAGGGTGACTACCACCCACACGTGAACTACCAACATCGCGAGAAGCCGGTTATTGGCCTGTACACGGTAACACACCTTGAGAGAGCTACACAAGCGAACATAAGGGACAACTACCGAAGGTCAAAAAAACAAACAAAAAAAAAAAAAAAAAACATTACGCACGAACACCAAAAATATATCACATAAAAAGCAATTCAGGGACAGGAGTGAATAACAGTCCGAAAACACTGAACCTTAACCGCACCAACTGCTTCAAGGTACAACAACTATATAAAAAAATGTACTTATCAATTCTAAAATAAACCAAATCAAAGTCACAGTACACAGTTACAGTAAAAATCCACACAGACTAAGAGCCCTTCTTTTTCACACGAGGAACCATTTTGTTTGGTAAATTAAACATTTAAACTAATTTCAGATAGCGAAAATTAATTCAGACTACACATGAAAATTTTTGCACAGTAATCAACGAAAAACATCTGTATAATGATACTACATCGAAAATTAACATAGAAACAGATTACGTATGAACAATATACCTTCGTATTATGAACTCAACGCATTTGAAATATCTGGAAGAGAGTGGCATAACGAGGGGGATCCCCCAACCTCAAGTATAATAAAAACAAAACAATCTTGAAACATCATGAATGGAATACAGGATTACACACCATGCAATACAAATTTTGAAGGTGACAATCCGTTTTTTGGTGTAAATATGACAAGAATGGTAAGTCAGATAATATCGAAAAACTTAAAAATTCAGTCGTCCTGGAGCGGGAATCGTACCCGCATCTCCCGGATAGCGCCCGAGTATGCTAACCACTACACCACCCAGAACGACCAAGTTTCAAGTTTCCGCTTAATTTGAATATAACCATCACAGAATCTGAATTACCATCCTTGTCATATTTACACCAAAAAAAAAAAAAAAAAACGGATTGTCACCTTCAAATTTACCTTGAAACATATTTCAAACAGCACATGATGCGCAGTTCACAATGAACTTCAATTACAATATACGCAGTAATATTCCACAGCCGAATGTCTCGTGACGATGTTGATGCAGTAAGACTGCTTCTGTTATGAGAGTAAATAATTACGTTATTAAAGCACTGCCCAGCCGATTAAAGCACTTCCAACTGGGGTGAATTCATAAGGTGCATCTAAGAGGCGAAGGAACGGGGGTGGGGACTTCACGCCCTGTCCCCTCAACAACAACAACAAAAAAAAAAAGTTGGGAAGCAATGCGTTCCAAAATTCTGAAGAAAAAAATTATTTCTCCCTGAAAAATTGATAAGATGGACCTCGAAACAACTGAATTTTCCAGTTCACGCGCCTCCCAAGAATATCGCGCTCTGACGCCATTCTTATGCAACTAACAAACTATCCGACGGAAAGAATCCGTAGTTTGACATTGAAATAAGAAAAAAAAAAAAATGCGGCTATTTTTATTTTATTTTATTTTTTAATGTAATTGCTGAAGTCTCCGTGGCGGCACCACAAGTTTATCCTAAAAATATCTATCTTCGCCATTTAATGTTGTTTTTTGAGTGTTTAACGACCATCATGAGCAACTCTAAGGGCTTTGAGCAATCGCCTATCCCTAATTTGGAGACAATGGTAATAAGGAAAGGACAGAGTTAGCGCCTCAGACCACTCTCGGCTACCGGAATGCACCACATATTGATAGCGTAAACCTGTAAAACTGTTTTGCATTAAAAACTACATAGGGGCTTTATTTAGAAAGTTAACTGGTACACCTATAATAATAAGAAAATGTTAAATTGCTTTTGAAAACACGTCGATAAAAAAAACGCGGAGGAAAATAGTATTATAAAACAAGAGAAAAGATTGCTGCTGTAAAAATAACGATTTTTTTTTTTTTTAATTAGAGGTTTAACGACCACGGTGAGCAACAATGGGCTATAAGCAGTCGCCCGTCCCTAATTTAGAACCACTGGTTCCAGGGAAGGGAGAGAGCCAGTGCCGTAAGACATACACAACTTCCATGCCTCACCGGGATTCGAACCCGGACCCTTTTCGGACGAATGATCAGAAGCCATCGCTTAGACCACTGCGCCACAGGGCAGCAGCAACGATTTTGATGCAATATTTCATTCATCAATTCATCATTTGCAGCAGCTTAGTGGCGGCGACAAAAAGAGGATGAGAAGGCTCTGCCCAAATAATAGTACAGACGCTTATTTACTACGGGGGTAAAAAAACGTGGAAAGGCTATATTGGTGTAATGGCGAAAGGAGTCAGAATTTATATCAACCACGGGCAAGACCACTTTTGACGGAGCATCTCGGAACCAGATAACAAGTACCCCGTCTAGCTACCCACTTGCACAACTGGTGTCGAAGAAGCAGAAACAAAATTTGTTCGAGTTCTGATACTGGAATATAAGACGACGAAAATTTATCTACAATAAAATAGCAGCAGACGATGGCTCGCTCCGCCACCTGAGTGTGCGCGTGCAAATATCTAGTTTAAAAAAAATGATAGAGAAAGTCGAAAATTCGAAGAAGTTACTATGCGAGAGCTTTGGAACGGAGACGTGTTTGCACTGAAGCAGCCACGCCAAAGCGGATTAATTTTGCCAATGCTTTTACCAACGAGAAGGATGGATTTTACCATAACACAAATTAGAGTAAATCAAACATCTTTTACCGAACACGCGTTAAATCCATCGTAAATTCGCTAAATGCGCGTACAGATGCGACATAAAGCGCTCAAGGGATAATAATGAATAAAAGTGGACCCACAGGGATCGTTCTACCTCGCGTGTTCAACCACCGTGATATCAAACATGGCGGTGATTAACCTACAAGATCTGGGTCGACGCACTCACTTCGCACTTTAAAAAGTCTGCGACAGATCGTTATCAACTCATTAAAAACGTCGATTTCTCTTACATGCGTAACAAAGTTGGCGAGTTAGTCTTTTTCAATATGACACTAATTTGTTAGTTTCTTTTTACGTAACACACGTTCCAAGTTCCCCGAAGCAAAAGGCAGCAAGAACACACACACACTCACACACTCTCTCTCTCTCTCTCTCTCTCTCTCTCTCTCTCTCTCTCTCACACACACACACACACACACATTAAAGGCCCACCTTCAATTATTGCCAAATATCCATAACAGTAGATTAAAAATTAATCAAATTCTGTTTATGAGCGTAGCGGAGAATAAAAAAAAAACGTCCTTGTATCAGTGGTACTGACAGTCCTCGAAAGTAAAAAAAAAAATTTCAAAAAATGTTACATTAATGAGGAAGGTAATTTCAAGAAACGATACCTTACGACTGGCCACTTCATTAGTTACACCTTCAACTTGCATCAATGGAATGCAACAACAGGTGGTGTGACCAGCGAAATAATAGTTGCATGACACAAACAATGCTACAGGAATGCTGTGAACCAGAAAAAAAAAAAAAAAAAAAAAAAAAAAAAAAGGGGGGGGGTATTTGAAATAATCAACATTTGCTATTAACATTTCAGGAATTAGGTAGTCCTAGAAGAATTGTCGGAATATTGATGTAAAACTTCAAACACCCAAAATACGGTACAAAATAAACTTACTTCAGGGCTTGAAAAAATACCATGCCCGAGATGCCCGGGGCATGTAAATTATTGCTTTGGACAAGTGAAAAAAAAATGTAGTTGCCGGGATCGGGCAACTACATTTAAAAAACAACAACTTTGGAATAGAATTTCCTGCTACAAGAAAAACTGTCGTCGCATGTCGTATTTCATTTCACTGGTAATCTCCGAAAGTTGTATTACTGTTGCGGAGTGCCAAGAGCAGAAGCATATCACTTCTATAATTACGTAGGTCATTTCAAAAGTTTTGCGCACTGCGCAGGCGCTGCCCATAGGATAATGCAATCGCTCCAATCTTTGCTCCAGTTGTGAGTCAGACTTCAGTATACAAAGTTGTGTCTACGTTTGCTGGCTAATTTGTTCCTGTTCTGAAAAATTCTGCGTAGAAACGGAAGGCGAAAGTGGGTCAGGCGTGACCTCGAGTAGCGACCAGCGACCCTACATTAAAATTGAAACTTTGTGAGGAAAATCCCCTACCGAAAGTCAAAAGCTTTCTGTGAAGTTTGTGGGGCTAGTGTAGTGGATCGTAGCACAATGTCACGGTGGTCAGGAATCTCAGTTCGCTGAGTGGAAACATCGAGAATCAAATCGCCAGAAAAATTTCTATCCTCAGCAATCGAAGGTTAAGCTGTTGATTCTGGCCTATGACAAGGTTGGAGTGATAACAACAGACAGAGTGCTCGAGAGGACCATTGCAACAGCGGAATACTACAGAAGGTTTCTTAAAAATGTTTTGCGCCCAAAGATTCGCCGAAGGTCCGACATGCTCGAAGCTGGTGTCATCATTTTGCACGACAAAGCGAGATCGTATGTTGCCCGTCCAGTAAGAGACATTCTGGAAAAGTGTGGATGGAAATTGATTCCCCACGCGCCATACAGTCCTGACATGAGCCCACCAGACTATGACTTGTTTTCAAAACTGAAGAAGCCACTCCACAAGAAACGATTCAGTACGATTCAGGATGTTTCTAATGAGGTGACCCGAGTAAACCGACGCCTCAACAATGGAGGTGTCCTGACTGGAAAACAAGATTTGCCCAAATGTTGGGTCAAAGTCATAAAGAAACACGGAGATTACTTCGAAGGCCTGTAAAGGTATGCTGTTTTATAAGAGATAACCCACAGTGTGCAAAACTTTTAAAATGACCCTCGTATATAACGCACCTACGATATCATTTTTTTCTTTCTTTCCTTCCACCCAATTCAATGGCAACACGGTTAGACCAACAACGATACAGCTGAAGTTGCTGGCATCAGGTCTTGCCTTATCCTGCTGGAATACAAAGCTAGTCCTATTCGCTAAAGCATAGCAATTTTGCTTGATTGCTGCCTGCAGAACGTCCAGCCGTGAGCAGTACTTATCGCTATTCATCGTCTGGCTGTTTGGTAGAATATCACAGTACAATACACCTTTACAGTCTCACACCACACACTGAGCAAAATCTTGGCAAGTGTCTAGGAGCAGAAGGCCAAAAACGACACAGCTGAAGTTGCTGGCATCAGGTCTTGCCTTATCCTGCTGGAACACAACGCTAGTCTTATTCGCTAAAACATGGCAATTTTGCTTGATTGCTGCCTGCAGAACGTCCAGCCGTGAGCAGTACTTATCGCTACTCATCGTCTGACTGTTTGGTAGAATATCACAGTACAATACACCTTTACAGTCTCACACCACACACTGAGAAAAATCTTGGCAAGCGTCTAGGGGCAGAAGGATTCCTAATGCTTTTGGACTTTGAAAAAATTTAAGCATGCGCAACTTTAAGTGGCGTAACTAACTAGTCGATTGGCATCTCAGCGGTCCGCTCTCCCTCTAGCGGCCAAAACGTTGCTTAGATTTGGTTGGCTTGTTTCGGGTTTTCTGTTTTGTTTATGTAACATTTATTCTAGAATTAGAGGGTAGTATACTGGAGAATTCCCTGAAGAACAGTAATTTGTATTGTTGCGTCCAGCAGAGTTGTTCCCAAGGTTGCAGCTGTAGTTTTCACAAGTAAGTATAATATACGTTTAGGCTTTAAAATTTCGTTTTTCAACATGCTCTGGGAAACAAGTAATTGGCCTTATGCACATAAATTTAAACTCGATTAAGGAGTTAGATTTTCAATGCTCTATCGACAGTCACCAATTCAACAGAATGTACACATTTGAATGTTATTGTTAACAGAGTATTGGAAATGGTTCCTGGGAAACATTAAGTGAACAGAAATATTAGCCTTTAATAAACAACATTTAAAAGTCTTATGACAAATGAAGCTCTTATTTTTCATATTTTTAAATTCCCAAATTATAAAGCACAGCACAAACTACTATAACGTTCATTCACAAACACAACACGGACATGGAGATAGCGTGGGGTAAACAAATATTATCGAGTACTTACGCCAACTAAACTTGAGCATGCGCACGACGGTCAAAGAAAGCACCAAATTTTTTAAAAGTCCAAAAGCATTAGGCATCCTTCTGTCCCTAGACGCTTGCAAAATTTTGGGGTGTAGTCCCGCTTTAGGGGTCGCTGAAGGTATATCACTACGCCGCAACCGTGACCTTTTCCTTACCACACAGTTGTGAACGATTCATTTTTGGTCACCAGTTTTCTCAAAAACGGATTATTCGATCAAGCAAGTTTCTCTCGGACAAATTGTATGGGAACCATACATCATACCGACTGACGTATAACCAAGCTGCCGGAGCTGTTCATGTATGATGGATTTCGACAGGTTCAGTACCTCTGCTAAATCCCGTGTTGTTTGACGCGGGTTGGCCACCAGCTGTGCATGGAGCTGGTCTTCGTCAGTGGCACAAGGCCTGTCTGGACGCTCTTCATTTTGGAATATGGCAAACCACTTGCGAACTGTTCTGTCTGCTACAGCACCGTCCTTGTACACATCAGATATCTCCCGCGCAGTCTGCGTTGCATTTAGTCCTTCATCGTCCTACGACTTTACAGTCATTTCCCTGTCTTTCCTTCCATAGCTTCCAACACAATCTGTTACACGGACTTCTCCACACCCTTTCGTGTAGCTGCCTCATCTACATATAGTGACGGTGGCAGATGTCGACCAAACATCCACGAGCTATACAAATTCGGCACGTACTTTCAAGTACAACCGATATAATTTGCGCCCCCTGTGAAACAACACGGACGATTGAGAAAGTGGTTTCGGGAGGAGACTTCAGCGTTGGTAAGCACCATTGGCACAGCGAAGGTGGCTGGTCCCCGTGGGCAATATACACCGACGAGCCATTACATTATGCCCACTTCCAGCTTAGAGAAATGAGTGCGTCTGGAGACCGAACGGTGGCGCAGGCAAAGTTTTTTTTTTTTTTTTAATTGGAGGTTTAACGACCACCGTGAGCAACTCAATGGGCTATAAGCAGTCGCCCGTCCCTAATTTAGGGTCACTGGTTCCAGGGAAGGGAGATAGCCAGTGCCGTAAGACAAACAACACATCCATGCCTCACCGGGATTCGAACCCGGACCCCTTTCGGACGAATGATCAGAGGCCATCGCTTAGACCACTGCGCCACCGGCCAGGAAAAGTTCACAGAACAGTATATATACAACCCGACGACTGGCTCTCGGAAAAGTAGAATGTTCGGAGTGAGAATGGGAAAAGCTGCCGATTTATCGGAGTTTGATAAAAAGACAAACTGTGATGGCACGGCTCCTCGGAACTACGATCTCGGAAACAGCGCGACTTATTCACGTGCCTCTGTAGTGAGTGCGTATCAAAAGTGGTGCACAGATGGCCAAACGACAGTGTGTCGTCAGCAGCTCATTGATGCCAGAGGAGAGCTGAGATTGTCGCGCATTGTTCACAGCGACCGCAGGGCCACAAATCATCCACAGCTACAACAGTGGTGATCAGTGCAATGTGTCACAGCACACACAGTTTATCGCAGCCTCCTGCTCATGGGGTAGGCTGACCTGGATAAACCCACGATTTGCGCCACTTAGGATATCGTAGAGGATCCACTTCTCATCACAGGTCAAAATCTTGTGGAGGAAATCCTTCTTTTTGAATCTGGAGAGCAAGAACAGCAACATCGAAGCGCCTAGTCTTGTTCGCAGCTGTGAGTTGGAGGGACACCCAACGGCCCTCCTTGTGAATCCGTCGAAGCTTGTGCAGGGGCTTTGCAATGGCTTGCAGTGTTACTCCGAGTTCCTGGGCAAGCTTTTACTGTGTATGACGTGGATCTGCGTCCAACAGTTGTACAGTTCCTCATCGTCAACTTTTTGTGGCTGTCCCGGACGTTCTGCATCACGGAGATCATAATTCCCCTGCTTAAACCGCTGGAACCACTTCTTACATGTACTGTAGGACACAGCAGCCTCACCCAAAGCCGCACAGATCATTTGCTGGGTTTCCGCGGCACTTCTTTTCAGCTGAAACGCGAACAGGAGGCAGTGCCTCAAATGTTGCTTCTCGAACGACATTGCTTTCACCGTCAACTTTTTCCCCCTTCTGTCACTACAGCTGTGAAATGTTACGGTTGCCTGGAAAGCTGTTGGATGGTGCTGCAATCAGCCATTATCGCACACAGCTATTTGCATTTGCCGACGTTCTATGATCGCTTGCGGTTAGGGGCCGAGAATTAAGTTGCACACCTAATAAAACAGCACTAAAAAAAAAAAAAAATAGCACCTAACAAAATAAAAAACTAGAAAACTAAAAAAGAAAAAAAAACAAAAAAAAAACGAGGCTTTCTCCTCCCTGGAGCCAGTAACCCCAAATCAGGGACGGACGACTGCTCATAGCCCTTAGAGTTGCTGATCGTGATCGTTAAACAACGAGCCCCTCCCCATCCCCCAAAACGGAGGGCAACATTCAATTGCAAGACAATTTTCCACATGTGAAAAGTGTATTCTTCTATATTATAACTATATGAAAGCCCGTCCATAATGACGGGGAAAAATAACATTTATTATACAGAAGTTTTTGAGTTAAAATGTATGATACTGAGTTTTTGAGTTCCACGTCAATAGATGGCCAGTCTGTTATGTAAAATCTTTAGTCCCTATTTCGTCAGCACTTCCTTGTACACAACATTTTTCGTACACACTGTCTGTGAACTCTTTATCAATTTCCCCTGTTCTTTTCCGTGAACTATTTTTATTTTGGCATTGACAAATACAGATGGCTAAACACTGGTTCAGGTAGTGAACCAAAATTCCTGATGTAAAGTTTCATATCACTAAAGAGTTGATCGTGTGACGTAACGCGCCTCTGACGTCATGTGAGAATGATTTGGATTAGGTGATGTCACACCAGCAGCTGTTTTCTGACAACAGAACAAAGGGATATACACGTGGACTGTGCGCGTGTTGGTGATGACGTCACCTACACGAAAAGATAAGCGTGGCGTAACAAAAATTTGTTTCTCGGTTGTTGCTATGACGACTTAAAAAGTGGCACGGAGGAGGACTCTAGCAAATTATATATTAGGATATTACTTGTCATGGCGCAATTCCAACCTTACCAGCAACATCATTCTAACTTTTGCGGAACCACCATAATCTGGGGCAAATCCTTCCTTCCTTCCCTCACTCCCTCCCCCTTCGCTACGCCTCTGATTAACGTATAACAGCTGAGTATTGCTCTAAATAACACATTCTTCTGTTTGGTTTCTGCAGTTCCCAAGACTGGACGCCTAACGGACCTATGGAAGGAAGCAAGTAATTGTTAAACGTCAGATTAAGAATGCCATGCACGCTTACGAAACTGAGAAAGGGCACCATCCTGTTGGAAAGTCAGTTTTCAGTGAACGGCATAACTTGAGTGACGGTTTAAGAAACTAACAATGTACCAAGGATTACTTCTGCCACTGCCTTCCGAGCAAGAGCAAACGAGCAATAAATTTTATTGTACACTGACCTATATTCAGTTTTGGAATGTTCTTTCCTCTCCTATTTTATGTGGCAGTTCTTCAAAGGTTGTAAAGAAAAGCAATTTTACCAGTCACCATCAGGATGCTGCCCTATTATGTTTTTGTTCCTAGCTATCCCATCTAAATTATGCTACAAGGTCACACAAGCGTGTCAGATTCTTCTACACCTCCATCCCTCTAATGCACAATTTAGATCCGGTATACATGCTTCTTCAGATAGAATCTTAAAACGTTAAAGACCGTTGTACTGGACACCTAAAAGTTCGCGTGATTGTCGTCTGGTCAAAGCTGACGGTCTCATTTCCATGGGTTCTTGGCGACTTCCGATTGCATCATTAGAAATGCATGGACGACCCGACCCGTAAAGCTTTTCGTCTGACACACCGCTTGTTTCTGTTAAATTTATTCACTGGTGGACGGATATTTGCATCTGTCGGCTCCGGTCTGCGGTATTTCCTTACAAGCGTTTTAGGTGTATGAACTTCGAGAAAAAGCAGTTTCGACAGAAATCACGAGGGATGGCCGGACGTCGGAAAACGGACATGCCAATGCAAAGGTCACCACCTGAATTCTCTTCTAAATAGAATTAGAGTTTCAAAAGATAACAGAAATAAGCACAAGATTAACATTTACAAAGGACATCCTGAAAGTAATGCCTCGTACCTCATATAAGATTTTTATTTGTCGCAGCAAAAAATGTGAAACTTGGTGGCAAAATACTTGGACATATTGTTAATAATGCTTGCCTATTCAAAGTATTGTCAATCACTTTCTATACATTTCCGCCATCTTTGAACCCATTGGTAAAATCCATTTTGGAAAAATTCTTGTGGCTGTCGTTTCACCCACGAGTTCACAGCCAGTTTAACGTCTGCCACATCGTCGAAACGTTCCCCCCAAAGGGTGTTTTTCAAAGGGGCAAACAGGAAAAAGTCTGAAGGAGCCAAATTAGGACAGTAGGGCAGTTGGGGCATCACTGTCCACCCCATTTTGACAATAGCCCACCCCATTTTGACAATAGCCTGTGAAATCTCCATTGAGGTGTGGGGACGTGCGTTATCATGGTGTAAAACAACACTATGAAGTGGAATGTCAACGTCTTTTCCTTCTGATAGCTTCCTTTAGCTTCTTCAATGTCTGCACTGTTTATTGTTGCACCCCGTTCAAGGAAATCAGTCAAAATGACACCACGTTTGTCCCAGAAAATTGCCACAATCACTTTTCCTGCGGAACGAGCTGTTTTCATCTTTTTTCTGTCGAGGTGAAGATGTGCGGTCCATTGACGCACGTTTTTTTTTTTTTCTGGGTCACGAAAGAACACCCAGGTTTCATCCCCCGTCACAACAGTAAAGAAAAACACTTCACCCTCATTCTCATGACAGTTCAAGAGATCCCGGCACAGCATGTCTACCCTTTGCTCACATTGTTCACGGGTTAGGTATCTTGGGATCCACTTTGAACAAATTTTCCTATAGCCCAGATCCTTAATTAACGTGTCCATAGCACTTAATATTTCTCCGTGGCAGTCACGAACGTTGACCACTAGGCCTCCCGCGGCCGAACATTGCAGGTTCCCATGAGGACAAAATAAATACATTCCAATTGAACTTGCAGCAATGTGTGTGAAATGGACCTTTATGACGAAATATTGGACTATCAGCCTCATAAAAACGAAAGACTAATTAAAGAAAGTTTTTATATCCAGAAAAGTAGTTCCATTAACGAACCTTCAAAAATTAGCATTTTCGACAACTTAGTTCAAAAATAGTAGACCTACGAAGTACACGAGGAAAATATTTTATTTTAATAACTGACGACTGCAAGAGGAACCTGGCAATAAAATTTAAATACTTTAAGGAAACTTATAATACAGTTCCTATATATTGAGAACACAGGTCTTGATAAAATCTCGAGGCCAGAAACACGTCTGTAAAAACAAGAGAACTCAGAAGATGTGAAAAATAAGTCAAAATTCAAGTTAAAACAGAATTAAAGATATTAATCTCAAAAAAGCCTTGAGTAAGTGTTTTAATTGCTGTAAATAACACTTTCAGTTTGTTTGTTTTTTAATTATACAGCCTTTGCACCGACGTCATTTTTGACGTCACAGTGACTTCCGGGTGGTTAAGAGCAAGTTCGGCTGCTAAGGTTCCCATACGATTAACATGGGGAAGCGATTTCTGTACCCTATGTCACTCGATTGTTTGAAGTTTTAGAAATGGTTAAAAGTTGTGTGGCGTATGGGTGCTTCTCAAAGTACGTGTAAGGTAGTGGAATTTCCATTTATCGCTTTCTAACGGCAGAAAAACGCCTGGTTATGTGGAAAATAGCCGTAAATCGGAAGGCATGGTCGCCCAGGCCGTATGACAGGATCTAAAGTAAACACTTCATTTCAGGTATCGTAAATCTGCATATTTTACTACGTTAATAGTCGAATTTATATCGGTACATTTTCTTGATCACTCTTATGTATTATTTTCAAGTTTTTACGTAAATCCTTGTCATTCTGTTTAAAATGCTCTGAATGCATGACGGATTAACTTTGCTGTCGAATCGGAAATTGCTAAACTTTCGTGAACTTTCAAGATCTTGTAATGTTACTAATTTCTAAATACTGAAACAGATGCCTTTTCTACTGAACCGAAATTTAAGGATATACGTCCCCATAGAATAAGAGGGTGCTGCCTTTAATTATAGTGTCAACCGTTTTCACGGATTTTTTTTTTTTTGCTGAAAATATAGTCCGTTTTTTGGGATATGATAAGTCAGTTTTTTTTTTTTAGTTGCAATACACACTGAAACCACCCATACACACTGGGACCAGTTAGAAATGTAACAACTTACCTTAGACCGGATAAGAAATTTTTCGTTTTCAGTCTTCAGAATTGATACATTTCTAACCCACCCACATTAGTAAAATATTTAGATACATCAAGACTTTTATAAGCTTTTAGAGCTTTTCCGGTATAACACGAAGAAGTGCTAACTAAACAGTTATAAATATCGTGGTAGTTCAGATCAGGGAGGTTCGTGGCAACCATTCCGTTAGAGATTTCATTCATGCGACGTAAAAAGTTAAGAGATTCCATTCATGCGACAAACTTCCAGACGATAAAAATATCTTTCAAGTATGTCATATGGATCTCCTATGCCATTATTTCTAAGCTTTTCTTCGTAACGTTGGTTTTCCAATACATTATGATGGCAAACTTTGTCAGAAAGAACAGTTTTTTTTTTTTTTTTTAACTCTATTTACAGCAGACATTGAAAAAGCATGGAGAGGGACCAGCTCGGGTACTTTCTAACCACCCGGAAGTCTCTAGCAGACAGTTTTGTGACGTCAGGTGCAAAGGCTCCATAAGCAAAAGCTATCTGCGAAATCTGCTAATTTGGAAACTATCCGCGTACAGCGTACGTCTACATTCTGCAATTCTGGTATAGGGTACACGGACAATGTGTTTTGTACCATGCAAGTCGCTTTCTCACGAGTTATTAACGGCTTGTATACAGCAGCTAGGCCGTGGAAATTTAACTTGCGCAGTTCATTACGAATTGTCTGTTGAATGCTGACTGGTGATGATTTGAGAAGAGGAATCATGGTACCCACTGACGACACGTTTCAGAGCTCTTTAATCACTTTACGTCAATTTACTTGGCCTTCCTGAATTTTTCTTGCCAGTCATAAGTCCCTCACGTTTTCATTTTTTTTTTCGATTAGAGGTTTAACGACCACCGTGAGCAACCCAATGGGCTATAAGCAGTCCCCCGTCCCTAATTTAGGGTCACTGGTTTCAGGGAAGGGAGAGAGCCAGTGCCGTAAGACAAACACAACATCCATGCCACACCGGGATTCGAAACCGGGCCCGTTCGGACGAATGATCAGAGGCCATCGCTTAGACCACTGCTCCACCGGGGCGGCGTTTTCATTTACTAATAACGTGTTGAACAGTTGACCGTGGTTGTTGTAATTGTTCTACAATCGCACGCACGGACAAGGTTGATTATGTAGCACCCTAAAATAACACTGCGTTCGAAGCCAGTAAGCTCAACACGTGTGCCATGTCTCGCGAGTAGAAGATATACGACGTCAGAGGAGCTTACCCGTAGTTTTAAGGTGGGCGTCAAGTAATTTTGCTTCCTATACTTCCAATGGAAAAACTTCTGTACACATTTTCTTCACAATTAATGAGTTCCCAAGTATGAAAATTTGAACATCGATTAAAATAGTTTCATTTTATAACATGGAATACTTAATATTTTCTAAAACATAACCATAATTATATTAAAAATCAATAACTTTTCATTTGGTGGTGTTGAAACCAGAAAAAAGATGGTGCGACCTGTACTTTGATGACGTCAGTAGACAAACAAATGTTGGATTGTATTATTATGGTCATGTTTTAGAAAATATTAAGTATTCCAAGTTATAAAATGAAGCTATTTTAATCGATGTTCAAATTTTCATCCTTGGGAACGCATTAATTGTGAAGAAAATGTGTACAGAAGTTTCTCCATTGGAAGTACAGGAAGCAAAATTACTTGACGTCCACCTTAAAGGAAATCTGGCATACGTGATCTATCGGAATGTTCCAGTTTTGCTGCGGAAGGGGTGTCCGGTGACTTTTTTTCCCACATAGGGTATTTCACCTATGCGGAAAAAAAGGGGAGCTTCGAAAGACTAGACGACCACCTTGTACTGCTCGATGGTGGTTTATATGGTCCACAAAAAGAAAAGGTCTACTGTCCACGGAAGCAAAAAGTCCAAATATATTCAAAATGCCCCGTTCGGTCGTAATTACGCTGAACTGAGTCCCCAACTAGTATTGGGTAGGAAAGAAAGTAATGTCTGCAAATGCAAGGTAACGAAAACGTGCTAATTATCATATCTAAGAACAAATCAATCCATAATGTAGTCCTAATCGTTTGCCACGACCTGCTTCCATCGTCTGGGAAAATATTGGATACCGTCCCTTACTCAAGCCACCTATCTGCTGATGTCATGTCGGTTGCTGCGCAGTCTGTGGCCAATGTGAGCAAAAAACAACTAGAAACGAAACACAATAAAAATTGCAGAGAGAGAGAGAGAGAGAGATGCCCACCTTATATTTCTTCTACCTAAAAGAAAGAGGCGGTAATAAAGGAGAGAGAGAGAGAGAGAGAGAGAGAGAGAGAGAGAGAGAGAGAGAGAGAGAGAGAGAGAGAGAGAGAGAGTAATAAAGGGTTTTGTGTAAATTGAAACTGCTCCTTCAACGACCATGACCCAAAAATTTTTATATCACTCTAAATATCATAACGCCCGAAACTGTCTGTTGGTTAACTTCTTTGTTTAATAACAACAATAGTGACTGAGGGTGACTCCTGCTGGTCCATCACAGGTCGAAAAAATTTGAACAAGGGTAAGAAATCTGACTCACTCTAGACAGGCGTTTCGGGTTTTTATGGCAGTTTGTACGTACGGGCGTTTCGGGCGTTAAAGGGTTAATGATAGCATTGGAGACTGACCGATAAGAGGGTGCAACTAAATTCCACATACGCAAAATATTACTTTCACAGTAATACTACTACTAATAGCAATAACAATGTAACTTATTACAATAATAATAAAGAAAATAGTAAAACTGTGCTAGTAATCCGATTTATTGGCGTAAGAATATATAAGCAATCGTTTTCAAGCTTTTGCACATCAATCAGATGGCTTTTTTTAAGGAAGATAAACAGAAATTGGAAAAAGCCATTTGGTTGATGTGCGAAAGCTTGGAAACCATTGTTTATACACAGTCGAGTCACATTATTGTGCCCACCTCCTACTTTTGACGTCAACGGCGCGTAGCCGATGAAAGAAGGCATGTGTCGTGAGCTGGATTGGAGGGTATATAACGTGTGTTGTAGGCACTCTGAAAACACATCACTCGTTGCTGTCATGGATAAAAGGAGAGATTTATCAGATTTGCAAAAAATGGATGATAATCGGCTTTAGGGCCAAGGGTGACAGTATTTCTGAAACAGCGCAGTTTGTGAACTGTTTGCGTGCTGCTGTGGTTAAAAGTGTATCGTGATTGCAGAAATGGCACAACTGCTAATAAACAACGTGAAAACTGCGGAGCACTACGTGCCGTTGATGTGAGGTGAACGTCGGCTTCGAAGGTGCGTGAGGGCCGATCGACACGCTACAGTGGAGCAACTCACTGGCCGAATGAACCAGGGGCTACCGGAAGTGTGTCTTAAACGACAGTTCAGAGAACCCTGCTACGTATGCGGATCGGATGCAGACGGATGGTTACTGCACTTATGCTAACGAAGCTGCATCGGCAGAAAATGCTTACATTTGCACGGCAGTATCGGAATTCGACCTCCGCCTATTTGCAAAGGATTGCCTTCTCCGATGAGTCACGTTTTCTACTTCATCGAACGGATGGACGTCGGCGTATAAGGCGAGAAACATCGGAGAACAAACACTCTTCATCCATTGCTGGAAGAACACAAGCTGGTGGGTACAGCGTTATGGTCTGAGGAATGTTTTCGTGGCATTCTCTGAATCTACTCATACCTGTTGAAGGACCTATGGACCGAATACGTTATGAATTAATCCTTGCAGATCATGTACACCCATACATGTTCATTGCCTTCCCTGGGACCGGATGGGATCTTCCAGCACGACAATGCGACATGTCACACAGCTAGAAACGCCCGAAAGTGGTTGGACTAGCACGATGAAGATTTCAAAGTACTTCCCTGGCACCCTAATCCCCCAGACTTAAACCCAATTAAGCATCTGTGGGACCACCAAGATCGTGTTGTTCGCTCTATGGATCATCCACCACGCACCCTCCAGCAGCTGTCAGATGCACTGCAGTCAGAGTGGCTCACATACCTGTGAACACCTTCGAGCACCTTATTGAGTCACTCCCAGCACGTCTAGCTGCTGTCCGCGCTGCACACGGCGGTTACTCTGGATATTAGCTGGTGGTCACAATAATGTGAATCGACCGTGAATATTCTTACGCCAATAAATCAGATTACTAGCATAGTTTTACAAATTTTACGTAATTTGTGTTAGTTCCTCGTTATTAACAAAAAAGTTCAGTAATAATTAGGTCATTTCTAGAAACAATTTCTAGAAAGGGGCCCCTGTTAAACAAGGGGAACTGCTGGCCCGTGCGGTAATCAAGCCCTGGCTGTACCTAAAAAACTTGGCATTAGTGCACACGACGGTAAATAAAAACAAATTTGCATTTATTCAAAATTTTGGTAATACTGCGTTGAACAGGAGCTAATACCAGTGCGACACGAGTGGGAAAAAACTGTTAGTTAACAACATATTCTAAAGTTGTGACCGTGTCATCATTTGCTTTCATATCGATATTGGGAAAATTGAACAGACCGCTGTAACACTGAAAAGAAAAAAGAACGAAGCAGCACAACGGGAAATAAATTCTGAAAGGACGAGGGAAAGTAAGGAAAGTTAGATATTCCATTCATGCGACGGAACATCCGCCGAATATGAATTTACGTCGAGGAGGAAAATAAAACGCGCACTCACGATCCCGCGACGATCACGTGATCTGTACGCCCCCTTTTCCAAGTGCGTATGCAGCAATCTGTACAGGTTTCTGTGTCACAGCAGGAAGAACTACTTTTACAAACGCCCACCCTCATCTTGACATAAATGCCCTCCTTTAGCTCAAAGCCACAGCGAGAGAAAAACAAAAAAAAAAGGGTGCACCATCACACGGAGAGCTTGCATTTTAATAGACAATAGAATCCATTTGTATGTTGACTTGAACTGCTAGAGTGTACGTGAAAAAAGAAATCACATGCGCGTGTACACTTTTTTCCCCCTCAACTTTCTAGGAATCGACTCAATGGATAAAATAAAATAAAACACTGTAGTCACACACGATATTGGTGCAATTCTCACATCTAAACGTTAAAACGCGGCCGTTCACGTTATGAGTGTTACTTTAAGTGAATAAGGAAATATTTAAAACTAGCCTGCAGCCCGTCTCAGTACGGCTGCTTTTAAACTTTAAATAAATATTCATATATGTTGCCAGACCTAGAAAGGAGTGAAATTTTTAATTGAAGCAGATTAAAAACATATCAAATAGACGCCGGATTTCTGTAAGGAACTGAATGTCTTTAGCTGTGATTTTGCTCACTTTGACATCTCAAAATTTCCGTTTTCATAGTAGGTTAGAGAGTTTTAAATAGATCTGGGTAATTATATTTGTAATAACGCTTATTCTTTTTTATGAAATTACTCTGCAAAGAGAAGAAAATAAGATGAAACACGACATAACGCCTACGTAACAGAACAAACGTCGCAGACAGTTGTTCGAGTACGTGCGTGTTGCCACAGATGAAGTCTTTTGTCTTACTTTATTTTATTTCCCGATATTTCTCCTTAATTTTACGTACCGTGCGATAGCGGTGAGCTTAGTTCCGATTTTGGCCAACGGATAAAAACAGATGGCGCTGCAAGTACTGATTGATGTCAGAGTTCTTTTTTTTTTTTTTTTTTTTTTTGATTGGAGGTTTAACGACCACCGTGAGCAACTCAATGGGCTATAAGCAGTCACCCGTCCCTAATTTAGGGTCACTGGTTCCAGGGAAGGGAGAGAGCCAGTGCCGTAAGACAAACACAACATCCATGCCCGACCGGGATTCGAACCCGGACCCCTTACGGACGAATGATCAGAGACCAGCGCCTTAGACCACTGCGCCACCGGGGCGGCGATGTCAGAGTTTGTGCGATGGCGGTGAGCTTAGTTCCGGTTTCGGGCACCGGATAGAAGCAGATGGTGCTGCAAGTACTGACTGACGTCAGAGCGTTAGGGACAGATGTAGCCTATTATATATGCTTCATTTTTTAAGGAATGGCTCACCATGAAAGGCGACGCCTAGCAGTGAAGAACACCATGCTTTGAATTTTCCTTTCCTGCTTCGAAAAGTGCACAAGCGTAAAAATTAGTTTGTAACAGGGGTAGACAAAACCCAAAATTTTCAGGCGCCAGCACATTTTTAAACAGATACATCGTAAGAAGTAAGTTGTGAGAATTCGCGAAAAATTTTTCGAAAAAAACGTGCAAAGTTGTCCGTAGGTCAGTCTTAACAAAATTTCCGTTCACAAAATTTCCGCTTCTTCTAACTCCTGCATTTTGAGAGATTTTCCGTTGTCAGTAATTGTTTATTTCAGAAAAGTCAGTTTCGGGGTTTTCGTATTTATACAGAAAACTTGCAAAATCTTCGCCTTCGACATGTATAGATTCTTACCGCTTTTAGCAATGTTAACTTACGGGCAACCTCCGAACAACGGGCACTTTTTTTTTTTCGGTTCGAGCAGTGACCGTTATTCGGAGGTTGCATTGTAAAATCAGTTTCGAATTACGTGTGAAATCCAAGAACGGATCGGTTTGTACCGAGCTTCGCCTTCGTAAGATACACTCCTTATCGTCACTGCATTAATTTGGTTCTTAATTGATGTGGCAAACCATTGATCCAATTTCTTGCCTGAATTTCCCTGTTGGATGAGCTTTTCAAAGTCTATTATTCACAATCAGTGCTGAAACGAGCCGAGCTGCATAATATTGACTACGGTTCGGGCTGTGCGTGTGTGTGTAGGTGTGTGTGTGCCGGCGTATGTGCGTGTGTGTGCAGGTGTGTGCAGGTGTGTGTGTGTGTGTGTGTGTGTGTGTGTGCACGCGTGAGAGAGAGAGAGAGAGAGAGAGAGAGAGAGAGAGAGAGAGAGAGAGAGAGAGAGAGAGAGAGAGAGAAATATTTTCCTTTCTTTTTTTTTAATGTAATTTTGTATGATCTTCGGCGTCCGATGGGCGGGGAGTGGAGACTCAGGAGGGATATTTATTCCGGGCTATAAAAATGCCATGGGCCACGTATTAGGGGATTTATGCGGAGAAACAAAAGTTTCTTCGAGAACTACACTGCTGGCCACCCAAAATGCAACACCATAAAGGACACGAGATATCAAAGCCAGATTTACTGGACACATAACAGATACAAAGATGAAACGATTGAGCTTACAGGCCCGTGCGACTTGCGGAACACGCAGACATCAACAGTTCGTGTGGCCCCCATGGCTGGCAATAACGGCCGCTACACGCCGCGGCATCGAACGAAAGAGGCTTTGGATGTAGGCTTGGGGTATGTCGGTCCAGGCTACTTCCACACGTTGCCACAGTTCATCAGGCATAGCCGCGGGTGGTGCTTGCCGGGCCACACGCTTGCCGATCAGCGACCAGACGTGTTCGATGGGCGACATATCGGGAGAACCGGAGGGCCACGGCAGCAGTGACACCTAGTGGGCCGTGAAGAATTGTTGCACGATGCGAGTCACGTGCCGGCGCGAATTGTCCTGTTGAAACGTGGCCGCTAGCAGGCCCTGCAGATAAGGGAGGGCTACAAGCTCCGAAATGTCGGAGATGCAGCGTACCGGCGATGCGTACCAGACGGGTGCCATATTCAATTGCGCCCCAAACCATAACGCCAGGCGACGGACCGGTATGGCGATGCATAATGAAGGCGTCATGCAGTCTCTCGCCGCAGTCCCGACACACGCGGATCCGACCATCGTGGCGTTGCAGGCAGAAGCGGGATTCGTCGGAGAAGACAATGTCGTGCCATTCCGTAGTTCAGGTGCGGTGTTCAACGGCCCACTGCCGCCGCACTCACCGGTGAAGTAACGTCAATGGTAATCGGAGCAATGGGCGCCGTGCGACAAGTCCTCACTCCTGCAGACGACGTCGAACGGTACGTGCTGACAGTTTGTTGCGCCACACACCCTAATTCCTGCGCTAACGTTCGTGATGTGGCGGTGCGAGCCGACAATGCGCACCGCACAACATGCCGGTCCTCTCGTTCGGTGATGTGCCGCGGCTGCGGCAATCGCTCACGTCGGTCCGTCCGTCCCTCCTGCACCCACCGAATCCATACTCGCCTTACTGTGGCTGGATGTTGTCCCACACGGGTGCCGATGTCTCGGTACGATAAACCGCTGTCGCGATAAGCCACTATTCGTCCTCTGTCGAACTCCGAAACGTGCTGGAATGACTGCCGTATTCTGCGTTGAGACATCAGGAAGCTTCCCACGCACAGGTCCGGCAGCACAACACACTTCCACTACTTACACCCCGCCTTCTGTGCACCCTTCTTATAGTGCTTCTCGGTGGTGTGCCGGGCGCACATGATTTGCATATGCCCTGCAATGCTAATCGTTTGCATGTCCTCTCGCGGGCGACGCATGCTGCGAATTTCAGGCCAATCGGATGCTTCCTTCGTGGTGTTGCATTTCGGGTGGCCAACAGTGTATAAGTACTAGATAGAACCACATAGCACGCCAGCGAAACTTTCCCCCATACACGCACACACAGCCGCTTCCTGCTAATTCTATTGAGTAACAACGTGCGTAGATTGCAGCGCCTCCCGATCTCTCCGTATGCTTGGCCACTCGAGACATTTCAGGAGAAACGTTTAAAAAAAAAATCATGCAACTATGCGATAGAAACAGAGGTCCCTTCCCCGCTCCCGAGTTGAAAAAGACACTTGTTAATTGCAGGGTGAGGAGTTAGTGAAAGTTCAGAAAAGGTGATTTTTTTATTATGGCGTCAACAGATTAATCATAGTTTTGGGGCTCGTTCGACCCTGAGCTCTGTCTTGAAATACGAATTCGGGCTCGGGCCCTTCAGGACTGTCGGTAATATCCTCACAGGATTGATAAAGTGCTCGGACTCCCTTTATTGCTAATATTCCTTCATAACACACTTCAGAAAACCATGCAAAATGGAGCTCATATTCGAGAGCCTTATCACCGAGAAAGTAACTTTGCGATCCATTCTAGTCCTGTGTATTCACTTACAGCGTTCTTCTCGTATACCGTGCATATACCCCTAAGTGTCATGGCGGCTGTACTTTCAACGAACGCAAAAAGCAAACAGTAACGAATGTGCACTTTATCAAAACTCATATGTTCACACCTCAAATGCGGTACAGTAAATGAGTTGCAATTGTTAATTAATGGACACTAAGTAAATTAGTGAAACTCCAATATCCTCTTCCCGCCCTCAAAAACAAAACTAAAAATGTGCTCATAAATTAAAAACAAAAAAATTAAACAAGTTAGTAAAATTATGCAATGCACTGATTATGATACGCTTTCCAACATACCAGAAATGATTACTCAAGTTATGAGTATAATGGCTGTGGAATAAATCTCGCTCCTGTGCCCTGACCTTTGACCTCATTTCGATGATATTCAACAGAACCGGTTCAGTCAGTATACCTACGGAACATGATAAAGTTTTGTCGCAATCGAACCATTTTTACGTAAGTTATGACGCATAAGGACAATGGAATGGATCCCGCTACCATGTCCTGACCTTTGATCCCATTCCGCCCATTTTCAATAGGGTTTGTCCCCAGGTGGTTCCCTTACCACATACTAAAATTTAATCGAAATCGAACAGTTTTTACGCGAGTTATCGTGTGGACAGACAGACGGACAAAGTTGGAGCATACACGCTTCTTCAACCTTCGGGGTTAGAAAGCGTAAATAAAATGAGCTCAAGGTAGGTGCTAGCACAAGGCTCTCTGCACCAGAAAAATAAAAATTAAATGATGAGCTCAGACTGGCTCTAACAAGAGTATAAAGCTTACGCAGAACGCAAACTAAATTACTACGAGCCTACCTAACAACCTAACAAGTTTTGCCCAACAGATTTAGTAGCGAAGACCAAAAGCCCCCCCCCCCGTCCCTTCCCCAAGCGATACACCAAATCCCAGTATTAGCCAACATGGTTCCTCCTTCACCCCCAGGAAAGTTCCAAGAAATGGTAGAAGAATGGACTAAGGCCCTCTTACCAGAAAATAGCTGGTTTTTAATTTTCTAAGAGTAGCATAAATTTTTCTCTCACAAGAGGGGTATCTCTTCTAGAGCTCTTAAAGAATCCCGCTGTGAGCGGAGTTGAGAAAAAGTCGGATAAGGAGCTGTTGTGGCGCGGGGCCCTAGGAGGTTTAAAGGAGAATGGAGGCTCCCAGAGCAGCTCAGAGATTTGTGGTTTCGTGGGATAAGGTATAAACCATAAAAAATCCAGTGAAACTCAAGCTGACTGGATGTCTCATTCTGAAAGCTCTTAAACAATGGACTCTTAGCGCCTTGAGATAATTAAGGTATTCCTGATCTGTAATAGCGGAGGGAAGACCTTCAATGATGTATTTAAAAAAAAAAACCTGCCCTCTGTAACAGTCTCCTTAGGTTTACTCGTACCAGCAGGGTCCAAGGAGAAAGAAACAGACTTCTTGGGTGGAGTCTTCCTTGCACCACTTAAAGGCAGATTGCAGCCTAGCACCGGACGAAATTTTCTCTGAGATTTCCTCCGTCCAGGAAAATTCCTCTGTTTTGGAAACTTGAGGTCATGAAGAGGAACTGGAGCTTGTAGATGGTAAGGAGGGCACTGCAGTAACATATGTTATTGGACCCTGAAAAACAAGGTGACAAAGAATTACGCTCCTGACAAAGTCAGAAGTCATAATTTCGTTTGCCTGTCAATTCAAGGCTTCTTTGGCAATTTCATCAAAGACGTGTCCTGGAAAATGAAGAGAGCTTCTTCGTTGTATTGACAAAGCTGCTGTTATTATCGTATCGAAGCTTCAGCCAGCAAATTGCATGGTGCTGCCACCTGCACTATGGTTTGTAAGTCCAATAGAAAGCTTTCCTGCAGGAAAACTCTAAACGGCGAGAACTGATGTACCTACCCAACAGAATTTCACGCTACGCAACTACGATGAAACGTCATGAAGTGAGATTTACACTGAAGCGCCAAAAGTTAAGGGATAGCAGCATGCAAATTTTTAACTGGCGCTTCCGTCGTATAAAGGCTTCGACACACGCCACGGTTTTGATCAGTTGCGAGGTGTAAACTCGTGAGTCAGGCTGAAGAACCACCAGTACGATTATGGCAACCAATGTGAATTATCGGAGTTTGAACGAGGCATGGTAGTGGGAGCCAGACGGATAGAACATTCAATTTCCGAAGTTGGGCGAACATTCAACATTCCTCGATACACTGTGTCACGTGTGTACAGAGAATACCACATGGAAGGCATTACCCCTACCGTGGACAGCGCAGTGGCCGATCACGGGTGCTGAATGACCATGAATAGCGGCGTCTGACCAGGATTGCCCATGCAAGCAGAGAAGCGACACTGGCTCAAATAACATCCACATTTAATGCAGGAGGTACTAGAGACAAATCCATCACGTCAGTGCTGCGTAATTTATCGTCCATGGGCTATACGAGCAGAAGACCCACCTTTGTTAACACCACGACATCGGACACAGCGCCTCACCTGGGCTCATGAACACGGAAATTGGACCCTGGAAGACTGGCAACATGTGGCGTGGTCCGATGAGTCACGCTACCAGGTGTTACGAGCTGATAGTAGGGTTCGAGTGTGGCGCAGACCTCGTGAGGCCATGGACCCAAGCTGTCGGCAAGACATTGTGCAAGCTGATGGTCGTTCCATACAGGTGTGAGGTGTCTTTACGTAGCACGCTTTGGGTCCTCTGATCCTCGTCATCAACCGGCAATCGCACTGTTGCTCTGCTGGAAAACCATTTTGCAGCCCAACAACGATGGGATTTTCCAGGCGGACAATGCACCATGTTATCGGGCCCAAGTTGTCCAAAATTGGTTCGAGGAGCATTCTGGACAGTTCGCATTGATGGTGTGGCCACCACGTTCGTCCGACACGAACCCAATAGAGCACTTATGGGACGAGGTGGAAAGGTCCATTCACACCCAAGATTCTGCACCTACAAATACTAGGGAACTGTGGGCGGCTGTTCAGATGGCGTGGCTTAACGTCTTTCTCCAGAAGTTTTCCGGACACTTGTGGAATCCATGCAACGTCGAGTTGCTGTACTTCGCCGGACTAGAGGAGGTCCTGCACGATAATAGGGTACGTATCCCACGACTTTTGGCACTTCAGGACACACACACACACACTATTTACAGTTGATGTACCAAATGTCTATTAGCAGCTATCTCTGCACGCAATTCGAGCTTCACTGACATCCATCATACGCCTCACGTAAGACCTTTTGTACTTCAACTCATTATCTTTTTCCCCTGCACATTCCTGAATCTGGTCCTCCCATGATTTCCTTGGCCTTCCTCTACGTGTGTTTCCCGCCACTTGGCAGTACTGAATAAATTCTCTTAATAAGTATCTCACCATTCATTCCGCAAATATAAATATGTATATCCCGAGGTAAATAAAGCAACCGCATACATATACATAATAAATTATATTAAATAGCGTTGTCATTTTACTGGAAAGTACAGCATTTTATACTGCTTTGAACGAACATTACAACTTCAATGTCTGATCTCGATAGATGGGATTTGAATAAGTAATATACAAGGTCACAGATTTTTGATCCAATTTAATCTCTGGTATTTTTTTTTATTGGAAGTTTAACGACCATCTTGAGCAACTCAATGGGCTATACAAGGTTGGTACTCTTCCAAGCAAAATAAATTCAAGCACTTTTCAAGGACTTTTTAAATCTGAATTATCATGCGTGTGTAGTGTTGGTCAGTCAATAGATAGATATTTTGGTAAGTTGAAACCATTAATCTTAGCTGGGGATGGCACATCTTCAATGACCTGGCTATTAACCCTTGACCCCAGTTGGTTTATTTTATTAACTTTGAATTGCACCTCTGTCTGGGGTTTCCCAAAATCATTTTATTTTGTGGAATATTTTTAAAGGGTACATTATTTTCATATTCATCTGCTGGTATGACTTTTATTGTTTGCTTTAACTTTTTATTTTTGATGCATTTTTTGATGCAGTCAGGACATGAAGTATCATCCACACATGAAGCACAAGCAATTCCTGGAAGTTCCACCCTCCAGCAAGAACGCATCCCTAACCCCAGTAAACAGAAGCCCATCACAATTTGCGAATACACCATTCCACTTATTTTACTCACACAGCTGACACTTTACTCCGTAGTCATATTGCAGCCAAGGCACCAGCTGTCCACACACTCCCCTGGATTGAATGAAGTTCTGTGCTATGTGATCAGTTTGGTGTTTTTATCAGAACTAAACAAAAATCTCCAACACATCTTTTTAGCATACAAAGTTATTTAACACATGCTTTTTCATATCATTACTTAAAAAACAAAAACAAAATTTTTTTAAGTACTATTTATGGAGCCTTAAAACTTTTCAAGGACTTGAAAATGAACTTTTTTTATTCAAGGACTTTTCACTTTTCAAGCAGTTTATGAACCATGCTATAAGCAGTCGCCCGTCCCTAATTTAGGGCAACTGGTTCCAGGGAAGAAAAAGAGACAGTGTCGTAAGACAAGCACAACATCCATGCCTCACCGGGATTAGAACCCCTTCCGGACGAATGATCAGAAGTCATCGCTTAGACCACTGCGCCACTGGGGCAGCTCATCTCTGTTTGACGCAAGTCAAAGACGCGGCAGTGGATCTCAGGAAAAAGCTTAGAAACGCAACTCAAAATTAGTCAGACTACACAAAAATGCAACAATACAATTACAGAAAGTCGAAAAAAAAAGGAGTTAGTGTAGTACTAGTTACAGTAAGCGGGCGGTAACAAATATATTCAACCACTTAGCATCCAGGTACGCAATACTACGTTAACGAATGATAGTGCAAGAAAATCGCGATCCGTAATATTACGGGCTCACTGTTGTGAGGTAGGGCGCCATGTTTTCTCATATGTCACACAAATATCGACTTTTGAAATAATTGTCCTTTCATTTCGTTCCACACGATGTGTACTGGAACTTTCGTCTTTTGTTTTATAACTAGCAGAACGATGCTCGTAATATTATGTTTCATGTACGTTTACTGTCTGGAATCGAGCTACTAGTACCTTGCAAAAAAGAATTGCGTTTTTTTTTTTTTGTTTTTTTTTTACCAGTTTTTTTTTAATTTTTCTTGGGATCTTAAGTGGTTAAAAAAATTCACCGCTACTTCTAAAGTTTCTGTGTACACATTAAATGAGTTATAATTAATTATTTGTATGTACTGAGGCGTCTTAGTGGCCAAATCACTATCTTCTAACTGTTTCTGAATGCGGACTTCGTTTGAAGTGGGCTCTCCTCGCCGTCGTCGGTCTTATGATCCTAAAGACATAAAACAGAGCCTAAGATATATGAAGGAAATAAAAACAGGATGTTTCAAAACGACCTAATATCAGAGAAGAGAGAAATATTTTGCCAAGTTATGAAGGGGGGTATCTCAATCAAGTATATCACATCATCGGAGCGAAAGTGTTAATTACAAGAAATAAAACAAAGTGTGGTTGAAAAATAACAATTCCATGGTCAGGCGAATTTACACACGCAACGCAGCAATCGATAGTTCTCTTTCGAAATCCGACTGACATTTTCCATGTTATCGTTATTCGACAAGCGTTTTACAAGTATACAAGAGTAAAAATGACGCCTGAACGAACGAACTGTGTCTTTGAAAGTCACAGCAACACGGGGTTGTATGAAGGACCACTTCCGTTTCGGACGCACAACATTTCAGCTCGAACGAATGAAAGCCACTTATGAATATCAACGATGCATCAACGAAATGGCGGTCTCCGATGAAGTAATTCACTCCCACGGAGCGGGTTAAAAATGAGATGCTAATAAGATAACTAAGGAGACAGGCACAGTAACAAAACTGCTAGTATCCGGAGCGCTACGAAATTCTCTAGATTCCTATGCCTCATTTGAAGGCAAATGCTATTATTTTTTTAAATCCTTTCTTACCTTTCAAATTAACAACGTCCAATTTAAGTTTAGCCAAATAAAATATTCCGACGGAATTTCTTTTTTTTTTTTTTTTTTTGACATTGAACTACGTCTAACTCCGCGGAGAGTATGGGGCGACTTACGGCCGACCGCCTGTGACAAAAATAGGTCCCATAGAGATAAAATACGTGACGAACACTAATCGTGTTAGCATATTCGTAAACAGTATGGGGTCTAATTGGCGTAGCACGCAATACATCGTGCGCGCGACGCTTCCCTCGTTGCCTGTGTGCGGGGGAAATGGTGCAATATTTCTGGGTGAGCCACCGCGTTTTACTGAGTCAACCTCAGCAACCGTGAGCGCAACACGACTGTGCGTGGTATAGTTTTAAAGCTCTCGACGAGATCTATTCAAACATACGAAGAACATTTCGCAGTGGTTTGAATTGAACATTTTAAAAATTGTTTTCTTGTGAACCGGTGAACACTTTTGACAACATCGTGGTTTATCTGAACAACCCTGCGCGCAAAACAACTGTGCGCGGTATCGTTTTAAAGCTCTCGACGAGATCTATTCAAACATATGAAGAACATTTCGCAGTGGTTTGAACTGAACATTTTAAAAATTGTTTTCTTGTGAACCGGTGAACACTTTTGACAACATCGTGGTTTATCTGAACAACCCTGCGCGCAAAACAACTGTGCGTGGTATCGTTTTAAAGCTCTCGGCGAGATCTATTTAAACATACGAAGAACATTTCGCAGTGGTTTGAACTGAACATTTTAAAAATTGTTTTCTTGTGAACCGGTGAACACTTTTGACAACATCGCGGTTTATCTGAACAACCGTGCGTGCAAAACACAACTGTGCACGGTATCGTTTTAAAGCTCTCGACGAGATCTATTCAAATATATAAAGAACATATCGCAGTGGTTTAAACTAAGATTTTTAAAATTCTTTTCGTGTGAACGCGCTAACATTTTCAACAATGCCGCGGAATTCGCAGAATGAACTCAAGCAAAAGTGGAAAAATCAAAACCAGAGGTAAGAGCAAGTGATGAGGAATGTAAGAAGCTCAAGGAGACAGAACACCACGTTGGATAATTCCTATATCGATCTGCTTTGTGTTCACAATGTATCCAGCATTATTTGTAAAAATTATGTAAGCTACTTTTCATATCATAGACCTGTGCTGGCTGTAACAAATTAAATAAACGCTTTGAAACCCCATACTCGGCTAGCTCATTTCAACTCTCCGATCTGCAAATCGTAGTCCTACGTTGCAAACTGACTGCTTAATCGCAACTGAGCCTACCTGTATATATATATATATATATATATATACATTTTCATTACACGACGGAAGACATTTATAAAATGGACACCATTCTATTGCGAAATAACTGTTCTCAGATTCATGAATGTGTACATACCCTTGATTACGTAGGGAGTTTCATTCGGAATGCGATTCAGCTCACCCACTGCATTTCAAGAACAAGTTAGTAAAATCATGCGATGCATTGATTATGATACGCTTTCCAACATACCAGAAATGATTACTCAAGTTATGAGGATAATGGCTGTGGAATATATCTGGCTCCTGTGTCCTGACCTTTGACCCCATTTCGATGATATTAAAGAGAATTGGTTCAGTATACCTCCGGAACAACATGACAAAGTTTTGTCACAATCGAATAATGTTTACGTAAGTTATGACGCATAAGCACAATGGAATGGATCCTGCTCCTATGTCCTGACCTTTGCCCTCATTTCGCCCATTTTCAATAGGGTTCGTCCCCAGGTGGTCCCCTACCACATACTAAAATTTCATCGAAATCGAACAATTTTTACGCGAGTTATCGTGAGGACGGACAAAGCTGGAGCATATACGCTTCTTCAACCTATGGTTGGAAAGCTTAAATAAATGTCCGCTTCCCATCTAGAGCTCAGCAACAAGTTAGTAAAATCATGCAATGCATTGATTATGATACGCTTTCCAACGTACCAGAAATCATTACTCAAGTTATGAGGTTAATGGCTGTAGAATAAATCTCGCTTCTATGACCTGACCTTTGACCCATTTCGATTATATTCAACAGAACTGGTAAAGTATACTTCGGGAACAACCGAACAACATGATAAAGTTTTGTCTCAATCGAAGCATTTTTACGTAAGTTATAACGCGTAAGGGCGATGTAATGGATCCCGATCCTATGTCCTGACCTTTGACTCATTTCGCCCCTTTTTCAATAGGGTTCGTCCCCACGTGGCCCCCCTACGACATAATAAAATTTCATTGAAATCGAACCATATTTACAAAAGTTATGACGCTTAAGGGCAATGGAATGGATCCCGTTTCCAATAGGGTTCGTCCCAAGGTTGTCCTTACCACATACTAAAATTTCATCGAAATCGAACCATTTTTACGCGAGTTATCGTGCGGACGGACGGACAAAGCTGAAGCATATACGCTTCTTCAACCTACGGTTGGAAAGCGTAAAAAACCGCCTGTGGTGCTTTAATGTATCCATGGGTGCCCATATAAGGGGCATTTGCCCTCCCCTGGAAATCGGACCAGGCTCTTTCTATTCTTGGAAGGAATAACAGAAATTTTTAGCAATTACACTAAATTCCACACTGTGATTCAGGGGGTGGTCATATTATTCTGATACGACAGTGTATATTGTTGGAGCAAGCAGCAAAAAGTGTGGTGTGGATAGATCAGCTCTGCGTCACGTAGTGTTTTCACGCCCAGCTATACGTACAGAAGTTGTTCTGAGATTTGAGAGGCTTTTAGTATAAAGTAGAGCTGATAACTATGTTATATGCAGCTGATGAATATCTTCGCTGCCTTATTGAACTTCAAGTACCTGGATAATAAATAAATAACAGTTATTTTAGTAAGCTGAATAAGACTCTTTTCTGGCTGTTAGGTCGCTTAATTTAGCTAGCTCAGCGCATGATTCAGAATTTTTGTATGCTAGCTATCCGGTGCTTAACACTGAGAAGCCACAGTGCAACGAGAAGAAACGACGGATAGTACGAAGGTAATGTTTACGTGAAGTAAAAACTAATAAATATACATCACACGCTCAGCAACTGAGATGAAGTATATTGCAAATACTATGTAAACTTTTAAGGGTCTACTTCGCCCCTAAAGTTAACGCTGAAGGTGAAAAAATTATTTAAAATGGGAATTTTATATGAAAGTTTTCTCAGGAATGGGCAACAACCACTGGATTTTAAGCGTGGGAAAGAAGTAATCGGAATCCGACTAGACTTACTTCGCTTTGTTATACTTGCAAAAGTAACAAGACGCTCAAATATTTCTGCAATGAATATTAAACCGCCCTCAGCTCTGTGGTTTTTACTCCGTGTGGGTGGGGCTGGCTGGCACCGAGTACACCCGTGCAGGAGTGATAAAAGCATTAATTGACGACGAGGGTAATGACGTTTGTGCTGCCCTAGCGCTCGCTATCGCAAAGTCATCAGTCGTCGACAAGCGTCTTTAAGTAGTGAGTCTGTCGACTTCGTTGATTCATAAGGAAGACACTGGTGCTTTATGAACTTATCATAAGATAATAAATTAATGGTCCCGCTCAGACGGTGTCGCTGACGAACAAAATAAAAGAAACGTCTCATGCTTTTTATTATTTGTTGCACTTAATGTTAAGAGATACCAGTTTTATTGCCGAAGGTCACCACCAGTTCGTATAAATGTTTCGTTAGAAATTTTATGATACGTTCAGAACTTGCTAAGTGTTCGTCTACGGCAGCAATCGGGAGTGTTCTTTTGTTCCACAAACTGGTTAGATGTGTACGTTTGGTGCGAGTTTTTTTTTTTTTTTAAGCACGATTTTATACGTATTAGGTATAAGCATAGTTTTCGGCCCTCCGCGTAGAGAGAGTGCTGTAAAAACAAAACGTCTGAATTTTTGTCATAATTTCGTGCAGTGGGGATAAGGTGAAATCACTGTTTTTATTATTATTATTTTTTTTTTGTTGGAGGTTTAACCACTACCGTGAGCAACTCAATGGGCTATAAGCAGTCGCCCGTCCCTAATTTAGGGCCACTGGTTCCAGAGAAGGGAGAGAGCCAGTGCCGTAAGACAAACACATCCATGCCTCACCGGGATTCCAGCTCGAACCCCTTTCGGACGAATGACCAGAAGCCATCGCTTAGACCACTGCGGGCGGCACACTGAGTTGAACGACATGTGTTGGCGGACGGCCCACACGAGCTGTTAATTGAGCTAGGATGGAGACAGTCAAAGTTTACACCAGAGGTGGGGAACCTTTTCATGTTGGAAGGTCGCATTAAGTTAGTTAAAATCTAACAAGGCCACATTCAAGAAATTTCAATCAGATATACTTCAAAATGTATAAAAAAAATAACAATAATTGTTATTTCTAAAGTTACCTGAACTTTTAATGACTTTGTTATGACTGTTTTTTGTTTGAAAGCATTTGAATATTTTCCGCACTTTAAGCTGATCCTCTAAATAGGTGTCAGTCATTTGTGCTTGAATTTATTTTGCTTGGAAGAGTTAGGTAGGAGAATGTAGATTCGTAGTAACAAGTGGTTGAAAAGCAAGAAAGCATTTTTCCTGCACGTTGCCGAAGGCGTGGGCATTTATTTCTATTGCATTTTTCGGTATTACAATTGGTTCTTTCTTAGCATCAAATAAGGACTTTAAAATGTCATCTTATGAGAGCTAATTCAATTCCATCGGTAGTTCTTTAGGAGCCATAGAACAATTTCATGAGCGTAGCAGATGTCAAAATAGCACTTATATCAGAGTTGGAAACGGGTCAAAAATTTCGGACCCGGACGTCCCATAACTAGCTAGACCCGATTGATCCGGATCCGGAACTAACCCGGACAAATCTGCTTTGAACTATAAATTCGAAACTCAATTTATATACATATACAATATATATATGTGTGTGTGTGTGTGTGTGTGTGTGTGTAGGGATTGAGACAAGGTGACACCATATCTCACAAGCTCTTTAATGCCACATTGGAAAATGTCTTTCAATCACTGAACTGGGAAAACAAAGGGATAAAGATTAATGGAGATTATTTAACTCACCTTCGTTTTGCTGATGACGTAGTCATTTTTGCAACTACCCCATCAGAGCTGCAGAGTATGATACAGGAACTTGCTGACAAGAGTAAAGAAGTGGGATTAAAAATGAACTTTCAGAAGACAAAAGTGATGTACAATGCTTTTACAAGAAATGAAGATTTATGGATTGATGGAGAAAAGCTGGAGATAACAGATGCGTACGTTTATCTTGGACAGTAGATATCAAGTAAGGGTTACAATTGATGAAGAAATTAATCGGCGTATAAAACTTGCCTGGATAGCTTTTGGAAGAAACAGTATAATTTTCAAGAGCAATATGCCATTATGTCTTAAAAGAAAAGTGTTTCATCAATGCATCCTTCCAGTGCTTACGTATGGTGCAGAGACGTGGACCTTAACTAAATGAGACATACAAAGGTTGCAGACAACTCAAAGAAGCATGAAGACGTGCATGCTTGTTGTAACCAGGAGAGATAAGGAGAGGAACTCGTGGATCAAAAAAAAAAAAAAATGACAAGGGTGGAAGAAATCATGATCGGAGTAAAATCCCTGAAATGGCAATGGGCTGGACATATTGCCAGAAAGACAGATAATCGATGGACGGCTGAAATTTTAGACTGGATTCCAAGGGACAGGAAAAGACCCAGAAGAAGACAACATGTGAGATGGGTGGATGAAATTCGTAAGTATGCGGGAGTAACATGGAGCAGACTGGCGCAAGACAGACTGTTGTGGAAGAAACTTGGGGAGACCTTCAACCAGCAGTGGATTGATAATTGTTAATGGTTGACAATGATATATATATCATCATCATCATTGTCAACCATTATCAATCCACTGCTGGACGAAGGTCTCCCCAAGTTTCCTCCACAACGGTCTGTCTTGTGCCAGTCTCCTCCATGTCACTCCCGCATATTTACGAATTTCATCCACCCATCTCCCATGTGGTCTTTTTCTGGGTCTTTTCCTGTCCCTTGGAATCCAATCTAAAATTTCGGCTGTCCATCTATGGTCTGTCCTTCTGGCAGTATGTCCAGCCCATTGCCATTTCAGGGATTTAACTCTGATCATGATGTCTTCCACTCTCGTCATTTTTCGGATCCACGAGTTCCTCTTCTTATCTCTCCTGGTTATACCAAGCATGCACCTCTCCATGCTTCTTTGAGTTGTCTGCAGCCTTTGTATGTCTCTTTTAGTTAAGGTCCACGTCTCTGCACCATACGTAAGCATTGGAAGGATGCATTGATCAAACACTTTTCTTTTAAGACATAATGGCATATTGCTCTTGAAAATTATGCTGTTTCTTCCAAAAGCTCTCCAGGCAAGTTTTGTACGCCGATTAATTTCTTCATCAATGTGACCCTCACTTGATATCTGCTGTCCAAGATAAACATACGTGTCTGTTATCTCCAGTTTTTCTCCATCAATCGATAAATCTTCATTTCTTGTAAAAGCATTGAACATCACTTTTGTCTTCTGAAAGTTCATTTTTAATCCCACTTCTTTACTCTTGTCAGCAAGTTCCTGGATCATACTCTGCAGCTCTGATGGGGTAGTTGCAAAAATGACTATGTCATCAGCAAAACGAAGGTGGGTTAGATAATCTCCATTAATCTTTATCCCTTTGTTTTCCCAGTTCAGTGATTGAAAGACATTTTCCAATGTGGCATTAAAGAGCTTCGGAGATATGGTGTCACCTTGTCTCACTCCCTTTCCAATTTTTATGTGTGTTGTATTTTCAAACAGCCGAATCTTTGCACTTGCATTTTCATAGATGTTATTAATAATATTAATGTATGCATCTTCAATACCGCAGGATTTCAGAGCCGTGGTAACTGCTGATGGTTTCACCGAATCAAAGGCTTTTTCATAATCGATAAAAGCCATGCACAATGGAAGTTCATATTCCCTCGCTCTTTCAATTAGTTCTCTCAGTACGTGGATATGATCTATTGTGCTGTAGCCACTCCTGAATCCAGCTTGTTCTCTCGGTTGAGCCATGTCCAGTGTTACCTTCAAGCGGTGTGAAAGAACTTTAGTGAAGATTTTATAAACCACTGATAGGAGGCTGATAGGTCTGTAGTTCCTGAGGTCCTCAATGTCACCTTTTTTATGTAGCAGGATCATTGTAGCATTGTTCCAATCCTCAGGAATCTTCCCTTCATTAAGGCATCGAGTGAAAATTTGGGCGAGTACTGTTTCAATTTCTCCACTTGCTTCTTGTATGATGTCTATAGTAATTCCATCTTCTCCTGGAGCTTTCCCCCGCTTCATGTTCTTGATTGCATGAGCAACTTCTGCTGGGAGGACTGGAAGAACTCTGGTACCTTTCATGATGTCTGGAGTACATGTATCATCCCTTTTCGTATAATTTGGAGTAGAAATCTTTCACTCTTGTCAAAATTTCGCCTCTATTTCTTGTTATAGAACCATCTTCTTTTCTCAGAGCCATAATCTGTTTTCTTCCCTTACTGAGATGTCCCTTTGCTATCTTTAGGCTTTGGTTGTTTTCAATTGCTTTCCTCACTAGCTCACAGTTGAATTTCCTTACGTCTTCAGTGATACTTTTTCGTGCTGTCTTGCATAGCTCTATATATTCCACTTTGGAAGTCACATCTTCTTTAGTTGTCCTCATCTCTCTTCTTTTTGCATCAACATTTTCGTTTTTCCTGATAATTTGTTTACATGCAACTTGTTCTTAGACCCAGCTAATTTTGTTGCTGTTTCCATAAGAGCTTTGGTTACTTTTCTGTTAACTTCCGAAATATCCACTTCTTCCGATGTTAGGCCTTCTAAAGCAGAGAATCTGTTCTTCAGTTCCAACTTGAAAGTATTATGGTGTTTTTTAAGGTTGGTTATGTCAATACGTTTTGTTTGTCTTATGAGCTTGCCACGTTCCAGTTTAGTGTTGAGGTGCATCTTACATCTCACCAATCTATGGTCGCTACCTGTGTTGAACTTGTTCAGCACACTGCAGTCTTCGATGACGAATTTTTTGTTACACATAATAAAATCAATTTCACTTGTCGTCCCAATTGGATGTTTCCATGTCCATTTCCTGTGTGGCTTTTTCTTGAAGAAGGAGTTCAAGATGAAAAACCCTTCTGCCTCTGCAAACTCAACGAGAGTATTTCCACGCTGGTTTCTGTTGCCGTGACCGAATTTACCTACTGAAGTTTCATTCTGTTGCCGGTGCCCTATTTTTGCATTGAAATCTCCCATAATTATCTTCAAGTGCTGCTTACCTTTATTATTTAGATGACGAATTTCCTCATAAAATTCTTCAATTTCTTCTTCAGGATGACTTGTGGTGGGTGCATAAGTTTGAATAATCTGAGCCTGGTATCTTCTCGATAGTTGGATAACGAGTCGTGCAGCTCTGTCAGAGGAACTTTCAACTTCTACCACTTTATCCTTCAGTTTCTTGTTTATTATAAATCCAACACCACTAGTTCTGCCAGTATCTGTCCCACGATAATAGAAGAGATGTCCACTTTTCAGTTCAATGAGATCTTCTCCTTTTCTCCTTACCTCACTTAGCCCGACGATGTCCCACTTGATCCTTTGTAGTTCCTCTTCCAATTCAAGAAGCCTTGAATCAGAAGATAGGGAGCGTCCGTTGTAGGTAGCCAAGGTCAGCATCAAATGGCAGCCTAGTCCGGTCCTCCGGGGATTCTTAGCACCCTCTGCCTTCATGTCGCACTGGCCGCTGCCTTGGCCAGGTACATTCCAGCTGCCGGAGACTGAGGGCCAAGATTTAAGTTGTAGAGTCATTTTGGAGGTGTTTGGCCATAACTCACCACGCTGGCCAAGCGGGTTGGTGAGTGTGGGATAGCATTTCCTCTGATCCCGATGGTATAGTTATACCGCTATTTGCGGTCGTCAGAGCCCCTTTAGTGGGAACAGGATGTACCACGAGAAGGCGGGGTTGACATTTGTCAAGGAGAGGCTGTGATGTTACGCATCACCTGACCTTACATCCCGATATATATATATATATATATCCACCTGCACGAAACTCGAACCTAACTCGGATGTCGCGGGACGTCTTTCCCTGATGAGTGGCCTGCGGCACCCGAGTCTTTATATTTCTTTTCTTTTTGTGTTTTTTCTTATTATATTTCCAGTGTTACTTTTGGTTAGTGAGATTTTATACCTTGGTTCATTTACATATACGTTTCGAGTTCCAAACCAAGGAAATATATGGATATATACTCTACCAGTGGTTCTAGCAGCTAAGCGCGGATCCCTGGTAAGTAATACATCCCTGGTAAGTAATATATATATATATATATTCATCCCAATAACTGCTGGATATTTAATAACTGAAATCCTTTTTTAATAATAACATTTGGTTACCTGCTAAATTTTAGTACCACTATTTTGCGTAATCCAGAAGTAATGGCTGACCGTGAGTATATTACAAATGGGAATCATTATTTACGATTACACAAATGTATTTTTTAAAATGTATTTAGATTTTTCACTCTTTCCACGCTTTGATGGAGGTGCGCATACTTTCATATGGTTCGTTAGATTTTTGGTTCCATAATCTTTTATTACACCGTCGACATCTTTCTTTGTAATTATACACTTTCCACATTTTCAACAACAAGCAAGACCAAACAACACAGAATTATTCATCGGTTCCTTAATGAGAAGAAACAATTTCGAGCATTCACTCTTCCCCTTGTGGTTTTCAACAAGCACGTATTTGTTGGCCTAGAGGCCTTTCTCAACCTCCTTAATATTAAATCCATCCATATTAAACAAATAAGGAGTTAATTTCGACATGACATGTCATGGGAACAGGACGTTAGCACATCAATCGAAAACCTCTGAATGCTCAATGTAAAAGATGCGATGTGAAAAGTAACTCTTAGTCATACAGTGAACTTCGCACGGAGAGAGTGAATCTGCTGAGAAGCAGGCGAATGACGTTTGCGTGTACCTTGCCCTGCACAATCGCACTGTAAAAGAAGCATCTTTTGAAGCAAAGAAGTATTTTTTTCACGATATGGTGTCGGTGTGTCTGACGTCGGTCTGTGGAAATCTTCGTTGGGTTAAGAAAGAGACGACAATATTTTTGCATATCAGATGATTATTCACTCCATGGGCACCAGTAGACTACATAATTCCACAACGCGCATGTTTCTTTGGAATATATTTTTTTCTTTTCAAATATAAAACGGGAATAAAACCGGGTCAGGAACACCTTGACCCGACCCGTTGCACCCGCACGAACCGGTTGACCCGTGTCCATCGCTGCCTTATATGACTTACTAATGCTTAAATTGCGGCCGTCAGTCGGGGAGCATTATTTTTTGAATCTTTTTTTTTACTCTTTGGTATTTTAAATACGATCATTTTAAAATAAAAATAATGAAAGACTAACAAAAACATTAATAAAAATAAAAAGATTTGTTCTGTAAACATTGGATTCACTCAAAAGGCCGTAGGTTCCCCCACCCCTCGTCTAAACTCATCACTGTCCGTTGTTCAGGTTTAACCCCTGGAAAACCGCTGCCGAAGCACAATAGTGGACATGTTCGGCGAGGGGCGTATATAAAATTTTTTCTCGGGAGGCGGAGGAGGGGGCGACAAAAAAACATTGAAGTTTTTGAAATCCCCCAGACGTAAGTCGCATTTTACCCCCCTCCCCAATGAAACACTTTCGGGGGAGGGGGCAAGGCTCCTTCGCCCCCCCTGTAAATACGCCTTTGTGTTCGGCATACGGAGAGAAAGCTGTAGATGCAAGCACGTGTGTGTGTGGTTTCTTAAATTTAGAAGTTACAATTGTAACACAGGGTTGGGAATTAACGACCGCCGTGAGCAACGAAAGGGGTTATAAAAGCAGTCGTTCCTCTCTAATTTAGGTCAACTGGTAAGAGAGCCAGTGCCGTAAGGCAAAGACATCATCCATTCCTCACCCGGGATTCGAACCCTCGACCCACCTCGGATTTAGGATTAAAAGCAAACGCTTCGTAACTCTCGGCCACCGAGGCGGCTATAGCGTGGAGGACAAGAAGCGTAGTAGATTCATTTGGTCAGTGAACCACTAGCTCATTTGAACGAATTAAAAGAATACAAAGGTGGAATTTACAGATTTTTCAAGTCAGAAAAATACTAATAGCCCAGAGACGCAGAAAGATTTGAGAAACGACAAGTAATTCCTCCAATCCTGTATGTGTGCGTGTGTTGACACGACCCGGCACCCTTTAGCCCACTTTGGGTTCTGCGCCAGTAAATTCCGAAAACCAACCCAACACTGATGCGCCCTGGATGAGGGTGTTTTAACGTGTGAATACTGCAAATTAAATTCCAGTGTTATACAGGTAATAAGTAACTTACATTTATATATACAAACTTGCTGCCTTCGTGTGCTTGCTTTATTCCACACTGATCTTATTTGATTTTATTCCACACTAAACTTATTTGATTTTATTCCACACTAATCTTATTATAATACAGTAGGTATAAGACTAAGACTTGGGGCCCAGATGGATTCCATGGTTCGTGTTTCGGAGCCGCCAAACATCCTCTGCAATTCGGAAGTCACATTAAGCTGATAAATGGTCTTGGGGTAAAGCCTTTTCGTTATAATCCAAGTCATCCCAAAAGTATACTATTGTTAAAGGCGGGGGTGGGGGGGGGGGGGGTGTATCACAACTCGTCGTGGAACGCAAGAACGGTATCCATCCGCGTTATTCTGCTCTCCTACTATTTCTTTTCTGACCCCCCCCACATCTCACAAGCGATGGGGATTGTGAATGGGGGTCTGGTGGAGACCGAATTGCTTCCCCTACTGCCTGTTTAAATAACCTACCCTTAGAGTTTCCCGGATTGCCAATTTATTGTCTCTGGGTTGTGAATGTTGGGGGAGGTCTTCCATCCCCTTTCCCTCACCGAGTTGTATCCCAAATGGCCAGAAACAGCAGAATGTGAGAATTTCTTGATTGATCAACTTCTCAAATAAAATTTCTAAAAGCGCTCTAACTTATGGATTTTTTTTTTTTACATGTAGCAACTTTGTCCGATAATCTGCTGAGCATACAAAAATGGATTCTGGACAGTAATTCTACTGGTTTTCGCTCTGAACTCTACGGAATACTTTTCGTAGCGGAGGCAGCTGTTTCGTACCCTACATAGTGGTACACTCTTAAGGCGGCCACAGACACACACGTATGAATGACCCGTTTGAGTGTCACGCTAGCAAATGCGGGAGTTTTGTGCTTGAAGCGGCATGTAGCGAAGAGGATTTCGGGCAGGCGTTGAAGAGCTTCGCCCCTGCTTCACTCCACGCTACATGCCGCCTCAGGCATAAAAACTCCATCATTTGCTTGCGTGACACTCAAATGTGTCATTCAAGCGTGTGTGTCAGTGGCTTCCTTTAGGTTGACTCGGATTATATAGATCTAACCCCTACCCTACTCTATCCCCCCTTTCCTTTGGGGGGGGGGGGGGCGCTGATGGCTTAGTAGTCAACGTTCGTGACTGCCACCATGGAGAGACCTCAGGTTCGCGATCCTAGACAGGTACGAACGCTCGATCCACTAAATATCCGCCGTGCTTCGGATGGGCACGTCAAGCCGTCGGACCCCGGTAAAAAAATAAGGGCGTCTTCCTCCCTCGCTTCCGTGTCACTTTCCTATCGGGCGCTCTGGCCCAAATCTCCTAGCTTTCTATTTCTAAGGGTTGTTTAAGACCTGGGGTCAGACACTCCCTTCCTAAAATCCTCTACATATGAAGATTAAATGTTTCCTTTGGGACTTTGGCACGAAACATTTAGCCTATCTGGTTGCGTATGTACTACTAGGTCGGTAAGTTACAACTACATTTTCTTCAACTTGCCTTGCGGAATGGATTTTCTATGCTATTTGGTTTTATTATTATTCATATATGAAGTTTCCGCGATACTTTATTCACCTTTTGTTTTGAGAAAATTATGTATCTTTCTCATCCGTAAATTCCCCACTAAGACAAACAAAATGTATTGACATAACCAACCTTAAAAAACACCATAATACTTTCAAGTTGGAACTGAAGAACAGATTCTCTGCTTTAGAAGGCCTAACATCGGAAGAAGTGGATATTTCGGAAGTTAACAGAAAAGTAACCAAAGCTCTTATGGAAACAGCAACAAAATTAGCTGGGTCTAAGAACAAGTTGCATGTAAACAAATTATCAGGAAAAACCAAAATGTTGATGCAAAAAAGAAGAGAGATGAGGACAACTAAAGAAGATGTGACTTCCAAAGTGGAATATATAGAGCTATGCAAGACAACACGGAAAAGTATCACTGAAGACGTAAGGAAATTCAACTGTGAGCTAGTGAGGAAAGCAATTGAAAACAACCAAAGCCTAAAGATAGCAAAGGGACATCTCAGTAAGGGAAGAAAACAGATTATGGCTCTGAGAAAAAAAGATGGTTCTATAACAAGAAATAGAGGCGAAATTTTGACAAGAGTGAAAGATTTCTACTCCAAATTATATGAAAGGGATGATACATGTACTCCAGACATCATGAAAGGTACCAGAGTTCTTCCAGTCCTCCCAGCAGAAGTTGCACATGCAATCAAGAACATGAAGCGGGGGAAAGCTCCAGGAGAAGATGGAATTACTATAGACATCATACAAGAAGCAAGTGGAGAAATTGAAACAGTACTCGCCCAAATTTTCACTCGATGCCTTAATGAAGGGAAGATTCCTGAGGATTGGAACAATGCTACAATGATCCTGCTACATAAAAAAGGTGACATTGAGGATCTCAGGAACTACAGACCTATCAGCCTCCTATCAGTGGTTTATAAAATCTTCACTAAAGTTCTTTCACACCGCTTGAAGGTAACACTGGACATGGCTCAACCGAGAGAACAAGCTGGATTCAGGAGTGGCTACAGCACAATAGATCATATCCACGTACTGAGAGAACTAATTGAGAGAGCGAGGGAATATGAACTTCCATTGTGCATGGCTTTTGTCGATTATGAAAAAGCCTTTGATTCGGTGAAACCATCAGCAGTTACCACGGCTCTGAAATCCTGCGGTATTGAAGATGCATACATTAATATTATTAATAACATCTATGAAAATGCAAGTGCAAAGATTCGGCTGTTTGAAAATACAACACACATAAAAATTGGAAAGGGAGTGAGACAAGGTGACACCATATCTCCGAAGCTCTTTAATGCCACATTGGAAAATGTCTTTCAATCACTGAACTGGGAAAGCAAAGGGATAAAGATTAATGGAGATTATCTGACCCACCTTCGTTTTGCTGATGACGTAGTCATTTTTGCAACTACCCCATCAGAGCTGCAGAGTATGATCCAGGAACTTGCTGACAAGAGTAAAGAAGTGGGATTAAAAATGAACTTTCAGAAGACAAAAGTGATGTTCAATGCTTTTACAAGAAATGAAGATTTATCGATTGATGGAGAAAAACTGGAGATAACAGATACGTATGTTTATCTTGGACAGCAGATATCAAGTGAGGGTCACATTGATGAAGAAATTAATCGGCGTACAAAACTTGCCTGGAGAGCTTTTGGAAGAAACAGCATAATTTTCAAGAGCAATATGCCATTATGTCTTAAAAGAAAAGTGTTTGATCAATGCATCCTTCCAGTGCTTACGTATGGTGCAGAGACGTGGACCTTAACTAAAAGAGACATACAAAGGCTGCAGACAACTCAAAGAAGCATGGAGAGGTGCATGCTTGGTATAACCAGGAGAGATAAGAAGAGGAACTCGTGGATCCGAAAAATGACGAGAGTGGAAGACATCATGATCAGAGTTAAATCCCTGAAATGGCAATGGGCTGGACATACTGCCAGAAGGACAGACCATAGATGGACAGCCGAAATTTTAGATTGGATTCCAAGGGACAGGAAAAGACCCAGAAAAAGACCACATGGGAGATGGGTGGATGAAATTCGTAAATATGCGGGAGTGACATGGAGGAGACTGGCACAGGACAGACCGTTGTGGAGGAAACTTGGGGAGACCTTCGTCCAGCAGTGGATTGATAATGGTTGACAATGATGATGATGATGACACTATGAAAAATATGTGGTGTGAACTCCCGGATTGAAAATAATGCGCAGCAAAGTTGAAAATAATGCGCAGCAAAGTTGCCGGTAAGTGTCCGTCTTCTAACGAAATTTCTGTTTTCAAAAGATTCCGCTTCATCTAACTTCCGTATTTTGACAGAATTTCGCAAGGATTTTGACTTTTCCAGTCGTTTCACCAGACATTCTTTTCCTTTGCTCCTGGTGGATTTCTGGCCCAAGAAAAAATCGCCGGTGCTACCGTTGAGCCAGAAAAACCCGTAAATCACAGTCACGTACAAGGTAGAACTCAAATCGCGCGATGATGAAATACTTTTCGTTATTAATGAGGGTGAATTAATTATGTAATTTTGTTTCATCGTGACTGATTTCTCGAAGCAACAGAATGCCTTGGACCTTGAGAAAAAGCTTTGGACCTCGACAATGACTTTTAATTGTCCTTGAGAAAAGGTGAATTGTACTGTTTCTTTAGTAATATTTCACCAAACTCCTAAATATAAAATTTACTCTTGGCTAAACTATAACTGCTTTCGTCTTAAGGAGTTCACAAACTGATACACATACATCATACAATCTCCAGTACAATAATTTAAGTAACCGGTTTTTTTTACCGTAACACAATATACCTACAATACTGGTGCACAAACTGGGAGATACAGGAAGAAACATTTGGTGCCACAATAACCAAAATTTCATGCAACATGCTATCCAGAATACCCGATCTCCTCGCTATAGAACTTCGAAATCGGATTCTTCGACAAACGATTGAAATTTAATAATCAATGAAACCTTAAGTATATATTTTATTACCGGAAATTTTCTGTCATATCGATACGGAAAAAAGGTGAAGAAATTTTCTCCGTCGATATATGAGAGGAATTGCGGAAAGGTTTCCAAAAACTCAGAATTATCCGTTCACACATCTTAACATGTTAGTAAAATCATGCAATGCATTGATTATGATACGCTTTCAACATACCAGAAATCATTACTCAAGTTATGAGGATAATGGCTGTGGAATAAATCTCGCTCCTGTGTCCTGACCTTTGATCCATTTCTACCATTTTCAAAAGGTTTTGTCCCCAGGTAGACCCCTACCACATATTAAAATTTCATCGAAATCGAACCATTTTTACGCAAGTTATGACGCATAACGGCAATGTAATGCATCCCGCTCCTATGTCCTGAACTTTGACTCCATTTCGTCCATTTTCAATAGGGTTCGTCCTCTATCACATACTAAAATTTCTTCGAAATCGAACCATTTTTACGCGAGTTATCGTGCGGACAAACGGACGGACAAAGCTGGAGCATATACGCTTCTTTAACCTACGGTTGGAAAGCATAAAAAACGGTAATTTACCGCCAATATAAGAAAGGAAAAGTTTCTGAATATTCAGAATTTTTCTGGTGTACGAAAAATCCACGAAAATCAGCTTCTTTTCCCGTTATTTCACGGAAAAGATAGCAGCAATATGCTTCGTTAATTCACGGAAAATGGCTAGTGAATTTCACAAAATTTTTAACACGGTAAGAAGCTCAAAAACCATTAAGATTTGTTTTAAAAATTGTTCCTAAATTTCCCCATTTGCTTTTTGTCTGTTCGTCGTCGTCGGTGTGTGTGTGAGAGACACTTCAGACTGGTCTAGCTTCGTTTTTGGAATTTTTTTCTTTGATGATGACCTCTCGTCTTTTAGAGTTAATTGTATATGTGCCACTGATCTGTTTTTTTAAGCTTGCTCATTCCATTTAACGGGAGTTGGTATTTACTTTACTTAAACCAGTAACCCAAAATGGTCCAGGGAGTAAGTGAGTGGGTTTTTGGTGTAATTGCATTTCATCTATTTTCAGTGGCGAGCTTTTGGCGTATTATTTCCATTCTCGTAAACTAAAGAGGTGTGTGTACGTAGGGATGGGCGGACAGCTCGTTTCCTGAGCGTTTGAGAGTTTTCAAAAGCTGGTAGCATGCATACAGATTTATTTTTATTAATTTATTTGTTCCTCCTGTCTCGCTCTGAGGAGAGGGAGTATGTTTCGAATACTTCCTCTGTGGCCTTTCGGGGTGCTCCAGTGAAAGGAAAAGCTCCATTTCTCGTGGCCATCCATGGCGATTTGCTGGTCAGACCACCTCATTTCCGCGCTCCCGTTGTAAAGCAGGTGAATTTCATTATTTGTCGAGCATAAATAACTTTTTGCGACGGGGTTTGGCCGCTCGAATGAATTGAAGCCATGTTTTCGTTGTAAATTACCTTTCATCTTTCACTGTGATGAACGCAAGTGCGTCGTAAAAGCACTATTGATAAAAAAAAAAAAAAAATCCCGCTCAAAGGAGAGTTTTCCTCTCTAGGCATAAAAAGAAAAGAAAATGGTTGTCTAGTTAATGGAAACGTGCGTGAAAGTAATTTCTGTTTCGAACCATAATTTGTTCCTATAGTGCAAACACATATTGTTAAAACAACACATCCTGACATCGCGAGCCCGAGTGCAGCTGAAGATTAGATGTCTACGGATTGCAAAATTGCTCTTTGCGATTATTATACGTGTATTTTCCTTATTTTTGCGGTGTAGTTGCAGCGAATTTTTGGTCTCTTCTTCCTGGTGAACAGCTTTCTGATGTCTTTTAATGCCATGCATTCTCATTTAAGACTTGCTATCTCTGTTGGCGGTAAATCACTCTCGGAAGGGCCGTTTTAATTGTAAATATGATTGCTTACACTTCGTTTCTGGATTAAAATAGAAAAAGTACTGACGCGTGTGTATTTTTGTTTTCACTGATAATTTCATTCATAATTACACTGTAAAAATTTTTCTGAAATTCACGAGCCACTTTCTGTGACTTCTTTCGTGAATTAACGAAGCATATTTCTGATGCAAGTTTTTCCGTGAAATGACGGAAAAAAACTGAATTTCATAGATGTTTCGTACGCCAGGAAAATTAAGAATTTCATGAAACCTTTCCGCAATTCCTTTTTTATATTGACAGTATATTACCGTTTTTAAGATAAGTTCACAGAAAATTCTGAATTTTCAGATATCTTTCCGCAATTCCTTTCTTAAATTAACGGAAAAACTCAGTTCCTACTTTTTTTCGTATCCATTATGACTAAAAATAGGAGAGATTCATGGAAATACTTGGGAGTTTGATTAGCTGTTAAATTTCGATAGTCTATCGAAGTTAATACAGACATTTAACGTGGACCAGGAATATCAAACAAATATCTTCGCACTTTCCACGTTTACCAGCGAGTCACGGAAAAATTCTCACTGGCCGCCACCGGCAGTCGAACCCAGGGTCTTCCAGTTACGCGCCGGATACGCTTCAGCTACACCACAGCGGCCTCGAATTCCTCCAGACTCACACACGCTAACTGCCAAGCCAAGTTGGCAGGTTGCTTCTTGGAGCCCCGCACAATGCTGGGGATTCACCAAAGATGGTAAGCAGCAACGGAAGAAATAATTAGAAGGCGAATGAATAATTAATACAGACATTTAACGTGGACCAGGAATATCAAACAAAGATCTTCGCTCTTTCCAAGTTAATAAGTGAGTCACGGAAAAATTCTCATTGGCCGCCACCGGGAGTCGAACCCAGGGTCTTCCAGTTACGCGCCAGATATGCTTCCGCTACACCACAGCGGCCTCGAATTCCTCCAGACTCACACACGCTAACTGCCAAGCCAAGTTGGCAGGTTGCTTCTTGGAGCCCCGCACAATGCTGGGGATTCACCAAAGATGGTAAGCAGCAACAGAAGAAATAATTAGAAGGCGAATGAATAATTAATACAGACATTTAACGTGGACCAGGAATATCACACAAAGATCTTCGCTCTTTCCACTGTGGTGTAGCGGAAGCATATCCGGCGCGTAACTGGAAGACCATGGGTTCGACTCCCGGTGGCGGCCAATGAGAATTTTTCCGTGACTCACTTATAAACGAGGAAAGAGCGAAGATCGTTGTTTGATAGTCTACCGAAGTATTTGATTTTGAAGTTCTGTAGCGAGATCGGATATTGTGGATAGCATATCGCATGAATTTTGGTTGTTGTGGCACAGGATATTTCTTCTCCTCTTCCCCATTTTGTGCACCAGCTATTATACGAGTATATTGTGTTACCGTAAGAAACTGGGCACTTAATTTATTGTAAACGTGACTGTACGATGTCTACGTATCAATCTGTGGAGTCCTTAAGACAAAAGGTATATAGCCATCACGGGCAAATTTTATGTTTAGAAGTTTAGTGAAATGAAATAGTCCATTGCACCTTCTCCTAAAGGTAATTGAAATGTATTGTCAGTTGTTAAAAAGATCTCAAACTACAAATCATTCTGTTGCTTCGGAAAATCCTGATGAAAAAATACGTACAGCCAACTCCGCTTATAGTGAACCTCTGTGGACACGCATATTTCGTTCACTATGTCCGAGGTTCACTAAAACCGAAGTGTCTTGTGGACACGCATATTTCGTTCACTATGTCCGAGGTTCACTAAAACCGAAGTGTCTTCCCTTAACCTGAATTGAGTGCAAAAATAAGTAAACCAAATTAATTTTACATTACCTTAATTAACATGAAAATAGTCTGTTACGTGCCGATGCCTGCTGAAAACAGTTTTAATAAATATTTTCTCTATGTCCTTTTCTAGAATCTTCAGCCTCGCTTTCTTCTGTGCTGGAACCGCCTTTCACAGCTTCGACAATAGCTTCATCGGACGAGATTTCATTCGTTATAACTTCACAGTCAGCATCGATAAAATCTGCAGCTTCAGTGGAATTTGCATCCATATACTGAAGCAGGTCCTTGAGAGGCACATCATCATCCTGTTCGAATGCCACAGGTCCAGTAGCCAAACCAGACCTCCGGAAACAGTTCTGTATAGTGACAACTGACACACTCCTCCAAGCTTTGTTTCCAAAACGTACAGCATTCAGAACATTTATTGATGTGTTCTGCTTTGATTCCAAGGTTTCTTGGATTAAATGAAGCGTTACTTCCCTTCTGTAATAGGTTTTAAAGCTGCAAATCACCCTTTGATCCATGTGTTGGAAGAAGACGTGGTGTTGGCAGGCAGGAACACCAGCTTGATGTTGCTGAGGTTTTTAATTCTACCTTTGTCCTCCAGTGCACTTAAGGAGTAGTAGGCCTACAATAGTGTTGTTCCCAAACATTCTTTCAACTTTTTACAAGAAGGTTTGTTTTGAAATAATTTACAATTTCATGTTACAAGTACATTCTTTTCTTTGAAGTTTTATTTTTAGGATCACAATAACCGAAGTTGAGGGTTCACTATAAACGGAAATTTTAATGTACATTTGCGATGTTGCGGGTCGGGACCAATGCTTTAGGTTCACTATAGCCGAATGTTCACTATAACAAAGTTCGCTGTATCCAGAGTTGACTGTAATTTGCAGACAGGAAAAAAATAAAATTATTACAAGCTCATTCAAAAAAATAATAAGCTCCAATAGAAAATAAAATGACTAAATCACTCACATTAATGACAAGAAAATAATCATCATCGCCCAATTAGTTTTTACCTGAACGCGAGTCTGATTCCTGTGACTTTCTGGCTGGCTCAGTGGTTAAGACGCGCGGCTTCAACCCTAAACGGCTTGGGCTCGATCCTCATCACCGGCGCAAAAGGATTCTCTCGCTTAAGGCCTGAAATATACAGTACGTTGAATTTTGCGAAATTTCTCTCTAAATCTCTAAATACGGAAAACCTAAAAACGGACTTTTCTGAAACACGGAATTACTGACTACCGAAAATCTGTGAAAATACGGAAGTTGAAGAAAAAACTGGCACTTTTAAAAACCGAAATTCCGTTAAAAGACGGAGAGTTACCGGCAACTCTGCTGCAATTTATTTTCAGAAATTTGCCGTGAATTCACACCACTTATTTTTTTACAGTGTACCGTTCTCAACTGATCATTATTCAGGAAGTTTCTTTCCTTTTTAATGAATGAATGAATGGACGGACGAATCAAGTAAAATGCAGAGTACTTAGATCAGTGGCTGATCCCCCGCAGGGTAAGCAGCTGCTGCGGAGTGGGTCCCTTTCATCTTCAAGTTTCTTAAGCAGTGAACAAGAAGTTTTCCTCGTCAATAATCTTAAATATTTCTTCCCTGTCCTTGCATAAACACAACAATTTAGGAAACCGCATTTTTCTTTCAAATTCAAACCAAAGGCAAACTGATATGTTTCAAACTTTGCTACCAACACCGAGTAGCAGCATTAGCTAGGTGGAAGTTGAGTAATGACGAAATATCAGGCGGTCTTGTTTTTAGTAACCACATGTGCATATAACTAAACCGTTTTTCCCCTTTCTTATCGGGCCGGTGAATGTCACTTTATCGCATTATCTAACGCTTCCACAATTAAACCGTCTTTCAAGAATAAACAAATCTAATAAGAATTCAATGAATATTTTGCAGAGAAACTGACAAAAAAAAAAAATTAACGCCTACAAACAAGCCAAATCCATATTAGGAAGGAATGCAGAAATTTTGAGAGCCGTTACCATGGCTTCCTCAAGGGCCAGCATAACTAACCCTCTCTCGTTTCTACATAGACTCAGTGAACGTGGGTGTCTGCTGCATTTGGGTCAAGTTAAAAATATCTAGGGGAACAAAAAAATTACTCCCAGATACCCGCTTTCTAACTCCCTTGTATTTTGCTACCCATGGAATAGAACCCAAAATTAAACAAATTTAGAAACTAGTTATTAAATCAATACTTTAAAATCTTATGCTAAAACTAACTTTTAACAAAAGTTAAATACAAAAATTATAGGCCCGACTCGACGTGAAACGAACAGACAAAAAAAAAACCACAAACGTTATATAGAATGTTACAAATGAGTATTTACAGTATACTCTAGCAATAAATATAAGAGGTGGGGGAGGGGGGGGAGACTGCAACTACTGAAAGAAGCGTGGAGAGGTGCACACTCCGCATAACCAGGAGGAACTCCTGGATCGGGAAAACGACTGGAGTTAATACCTGATCAAGGTAAAATCCCTGAAATGGCAATGGGCTGAACATACTGCTAGAAAAACTGACCATCGTTATGTATCTAATCACATGTACATACAAGTATATAGTATACAATGTATACACAGAGTTAGCTTTGCATTAGGAACTATACCTAATAGCGCGATAGTCTACCTATCTGTGCAATCACTGTTAGCTAGACGCCTAGCAACAGATCCTACAAAGTGTCGAACATCCTCAACGCGTTACTTGACCTACGTTCGCTGCAGATGATCTGTCAGTTCCCACTCATTCCGTGGAGGAAGATCAGTAGTTCTCGCACTCTCCTCTAGCACATCCCACAGAAGTTCAATTGGGTTACAAGTCAGGAGAGTTTGGAGGCAAAGGTAATGTGGGGAATTCGTTGTCTTGTTCCTCCGACCATTCAGTAGTTACGCGAGCCCGATGACACTGTGCGCTGTCCTGTTGAAAGATGCACTGTGGGCCGGGTAAACCTCTTGCAGGTATAGATGGAGATGGTTGGCTAGCAGGTACCTGTATAGCGTCCATCATTCAGTGTTTGTAGAATGATAAACAACGGAACAAGGGCTTGCCAAGAAAAAGGTCCCCAGACCAGGACACCACATCCACCGGTCTGCTGAATCCCAACTGTGTAACCAGGGGATAGGGTTTCATGCTGTTTACGGCCATCAACATGGTGAAGCAGGGAACGGGACTCGTCACACCAATCGACCTTCTTCCAACTGTCGAGGGTCCACTGCAGAGGTTCCTTGGCCCATGCGAGGCGTTGTTTGCGATGACTTGGCGTCATCATGGGTACCCCTCGTTTGTCTTCGGCTGTGGAACCACAGGCGAAACAAGGTACGAACTACGAAACATGGTGCATTTGGAAGTAAGACTAATTGCATCGCTCTTAGTACTGGTGGGTCAGCTGGGTGATTGTTACACGTTGTTGCTGAGATACCAGTCGTGACACCCGACGCTCACTTCTAGGATCAACCACTCGTGGCTGACCAATGTGAGCCCTTCTGCTGGATGTCTGTGCATGGTTAATCCAGTCCTGGTACACCCTTGATACAGCAGTACAGGAACAGCCAACAAGTGTGGCTGACCAATGTGAGCCCTTCTGCGGGATGTCTGTGCATGGTTCATCCCGTCCTGGTACACCCTTGATACAGCAGTACAGGAACAGCCAACAAGTTTGGCTGACCAATGTTAGCCCTTCAGCGGGATGTCTGTGCATGGTTAATCCCGTCCTGGTACACCCTTGATACAGCAGTACAGGAAAAGCCAACAAGTGTGGCTGACCAACGTGAGACCTTCTGCGGGATGTCTGTGCATGGTTAAACCAGTCCTGGTACACCCTTGATACAGCAGTACAGGAACAGCCAACAAGTGTGGCTGACCAATGTCAGCCCTTCTGCGGGATGTCTGTGCATGGTTAATCCCGTCCGGGTACACCCTTGATACAGCAGTACAGGAACAGCCAACAAGTGTGGCTGACCAACGTGAGCCCTTCTGCGGGATGTCTGTGCATGGTTAATCAATTCCTGGTACACCCTTGGTACAGCAGTACAGGAGCAGCCAACAAGTACGGCTATTTTCGAAATATTGTGTGTCACAAGAGCTCCGAACCCCAACTATCTGACCGTGATAAAATTTACTTAAGGCGGTTCAGTGGGTTAATATGGGCACAAAAATTAATTTTTGTACTATTGTATATTTTCATTGCATGAATCATTGGCTTTAATTTGACACCTCATTTGTACTTATCCTAATGATAGAACAGAAGTTATGGCCATAAATGTGAGGCGGTTTTTCGCGCGTTGCCCTCATTTGGTACCAACGAACGGTAGCGAAAAATGAACAATATAATCATAATGACCATTCGCACCTGCCCGAAGCCATCATAAATCAAATAAAGCCCATATTTCAGGTTCTGGTTAACCCTGCACTGTTGAAAAAATGCCTGCATGGGAAAAATCAAAACCCCAACGAATCTGTGAATATGGTCTTTTGGTCAAGAGTACCGAAAACTGCCTTTGTAGGGTTTCGTACTATGGTATTTGGAGTGTATGGTGCCATCTTAAACTTTAGCAAAGGGAATATATCTAGATGCATGGTTTTGCAACAGCTTGGGATTATTGTCAACAAGAATACGGGATAATTTCTGGAGGAGCTCAATAGTCTGCGGCTGAGAAGGGGTGAGCGTATGTTGTCCACACTCCATAAAAAAAGCTAGACAACAGTGCGCAAGTGCCAAGAGGAAGCTTGAAGAGGCGTTCCATGAAGAAGAGGGACCAGATAACACCTCCTATGGTGCTGGAATGCACTGAATCTACTGTTGTATGGTAAGCGTTAGCTCAATAAACTTCAATTGCATATTTCCGAGAGTTGTATTTTTTAAACATTAATGACCTGTTATATCAAAACCTATAAAATATACTGCTTTGAAATTTGTACCACAGGTTTGTCTCTTGTATCTACCAACTTTAACACAAGATTTTTCTAATGTGATGTTTTGGTATCCTTTTATACATTTTTATTTTTCATTTTCTACAACGTTTTTAGTGGTTCCTGAAATAGAAATCATACAATGACCATTAAAATTAATTTTAAGAAAGCCTTGTGTTAAAGTGTGTAGCAGTATGTAGAGAACAACCCCTGAAAATTTCAGCCACTTCTTTCCAGTGGTTCCTGAGATAACGGGTCTTCAATATGTTACAATAAACATGGTCGAGATACAACCTACCGAACCCCCTTAAGTCCTCACGTTGCCCCATTACTGGCAAACGTTTACTGATTACGCACAGATGATAGGTGTGCACAATTTACAGTAGCAGGACGAGACATTGATATCACGCGTTACTTCGTTATCGCTCTGAATATGTAAAATGGTGGGTGTTTCTAGTGCTCTAACTCAGTGTATACATTGTCATAAAAGTCCGCGCACCAAGAAGGAGGCGTCGGATTGAAATGAGATTTTAGTAGTGAGATGGTACATACCAGGGATAGAAATTATTACAATATCACAGCAACAGGACGATTTCCCGCGAACATACCGTACACATTCCGGTCAGCGTTATATGCGGTGATACGGTCCAGCATGGAGTCAAAGAGACGCCCGTATGTTATCCTGGGACAGATTAGCCCACACTTCTTGCAACTGACGCTCGAACACTGGGACATGGAAAAAGCTGGTGTCCCATCTGGTTCCACACGTGCTCGATGGGCGAGAGATCAGGTGGTCTGGCAGGCCACGGAAGCGTTGAAGCATGACGTAGACAGAAATTGGGCGAGAGATCAGGCGATCTGACAGGCCACGGAAACGTCGAAGCATGACGTAGACAAATTCGAATTAGAATCTTAATTTCACGGCAAGTTACGTTTGTATATTAATTTAATTTAGTACAATTGGAATATTTATTTGTACGCTTTAATTATTTTTTACTATTTTTAATTTAACTAACTTTCTGAGTTTAGTGCTGATTATATTATAATATTTTGCAAAATATCTATCTATCTAAACGCTACAATAAAAATCGAAGTATTGAGATGTCAAAGTGCGCAAGATTGCATCTAAATGAAGATGTCGCCCCAATAGCACATTGTCGAGAATTTAGATAGTTCCGATTTGTAATACCAGACGTCGCATTATTTTGTAGAAATAACTTTGGTATAAAGTTTCAAATTAACCGTCGAAAAGGACAGTCTAAAACAAGCCGTGAAGGGAAATAACAAGTGTGCCGGAGAAAAAGTAATTTAACGCAAAAAATCAAAGTTAAAGTTATCAAGGTAAGTTTACACGAAAACCAACTTTCAGAGTTCAGTGCTGATTATATAACACACTTTGCAAAATATCGATCTATCTAAACGCTTTAATCTACAATTGTTAAACAACAAATATTTTACACAGAATGTTATTTATCGCGAGGTCTTTTGAAAGACGGAAATAAATAAGCATATAATTTTTAGTTCTAACATGAATGAGTTCTTACTATGTAAATTTTTAATATATTTCCTTACAGAAATCCGGCGTCTATTTGATTTGTTTTCAATCTGCTTCAATAAAAAAATTTCACTCCGTCACAGGACGAGCAACATCCCCCTGTATATTAATATTTATATAAACTTAAAAAGAATATCGTCCAAAGAAGGCTATACGCTAGTAATTTACAGTCCTACTCACTGGTGCCACCATTAAGGCTGTCTTTGAATGAGTGTTAGGCTTCATCTTCTGCGATAGATGGCGCAAAATATCACTCCTTCGGCGTGGCTTTTAATTCTTGAGGGATTGTCCCAGAAGTTGGCGTCAGCGAATGACTGAAGACATTACCATATTCAGAATGGCAGCGGTCTTTCGTTGGCTCCACAATGAAAAGACAAAATACGCGCTGTTACGTTTTAACCAATGACATTGTTTGGGGGTGGAGCTTAATAGGTAGGCGTAGTATCTGTCTCAAATTCAAGTGTTTTCTGGTATTGTGCACATTTTCTCTTCAAAAAATGAACGTAGAGTAGAATTTAAGATGATATCTAGAAGACAAAATTCTAATCTCACTTCAGTGCCCATTCTTTGATTTCTATTTGGCCTAGATAATTAAAAAATTCAGACGGAAATGAGAGATTTCGTTTCTTCCATACAGCAACACTGCCAAGCTAACTTCTGGCCCCATCTAGCGCCAAATTGGAATACTTTCGAGTCAGATAGATTGAATTTTAAGAAAAATTATAACATATTTTTCGGAAAAATAACTGCGACACGTATTAGATATGGGTCGTTTTTATTTGTGCTCAAAATTTCAAACTCTACAATGTAATAGTTTTCGAGAAAATGTGCACAAAAGAATTTGCATCACAGATATAGGACAGAACTTTCATTCAAAGACAGCCTTAAACAAAAACGCCATTTCACGTATCTGTTAATCAAAGTACATGTACCGAAAATTGGAAGAGCAAAATATGACGCAGAAAAACGCAGTTGAATTCTACATAAACTGCTTCAACGGTACTTGCAGGGAGAGATGAATTTGTAGAAACAAAATGAGGCAATCATCCTATGCTGAAACGGCAACTTACAGATTTCATTCTTGTTGAGGCCAATCACAGACTTTGCTCCTGTCGTTTCCGAAAAGCAATTCACTGAGTAATGTAGTCCGATGGTATTTGAATGACGGACGGGCAGTTACGAGATCCACGTGCATTCCTTCCATGCGGCCTTCCAGAACAAAAACAAAGACCCTTATTCAGATTCACTAATGGAAGGGAGGCGAGTTATATTAGGCATTCCGTTTCAAAAGCATTAAACACACGCGTTTAGTCATGATAGACGAGCGACAAAGCGATCGTAAAAATTGCTTCAGCGAATCGACAGAATTCAAGACAATGCTTTTGCAGGAACGTGTTGCCGTGTGCCAAAACACTGACTCATGAACGCTGAAGTGAAATTAGCATAGGCAAAGTATAAGTTAAAAACAAGAAACGAAGATACCACGGTGTCTGGTGAAACAAGCGAGTCTTTTGAAAATAAAAGATGCACCAAGAGCGATCCACAATATTCAGAAATCATGTAAAACCTTCACAAAAATTCCCCAGGGCTGACAAGACAATACGCATCCTTTCTTTCAAATGACATCTACGACAAAAATGCTACATTAATAATAACAATCCTGCTGATGTATATCCGATCAGTATTCCCCGTAACACCACTTCGAAATCTAGAAACACAGATATTGAGAAATATATATCGAGGTCGGACAACCAGCAGTGGCATAGGCGCAGACTTGAAAAATTATTGGGGGTTCCGGAAATTTTTAATCGAATTACCCAGCATTTTTCAAAGTATTAAGTCTAATTTAAATTTCATTCAGTCAGATTATCTGGCACAATGAAATGCTAAAATGAAGCAAACTAGTTAATTACAGAATATTTTTTTCTCTAAACAATTATTTCATTTATTTTGCTTCTGTAGGCGCGACATTATTATATAAAATACACAGATACTGTGTGAATTTCCAACTCAATTATCTTATAAAAGTACCAAAAAATGTAAAATTTAATTTAAGGTTTTTTCTACCAATTAAAAAATACCAACAATTTTTTTCTTCAAATGATTTCTGAGTTAAAATAGGAGGTTAAAAGGCAGAGGACATCAGCCGCACGCCCTGCGTTTTTCGTGGGCTCCACTTCGTATCAGCTGTGTATGCCCAACTTGGGCTGCTTTCTGTACTTTTCTATGGGGATAATCGTTGACCTTGAAGAGGTTTTAGAGGCATTTGTGCAACATATACAAGTCAGGAAAAAATTAGACCGAAATATGCATGCACATAACTAAAAATTTGCAAAAAGTTACAGAAATACTGTTTAGTATTTTCTAAAATAAATTAAACAAAATTATGCTTCGTCGAGCAGAAGTGCATATTGCGTAATTAACCAATCACGGCCTTGCCAAAGCTGTGGGAGCCTTGTTAACCTTCAGGGACTGCTGCAGAGAGTAAGAGACGGTTGCTATCAACCTGTGCTCCAGCACAGGTCTTCAGTAAGTGACGTCACGTCACTTAACCCTCCCCACCCGGAAGGCGCAAGAAACCAGATGATCAGATTTGGATTCACCAGCAGCTGCTGATGCCATCTCTTCTCTCTCCTATCACCCTTGATCCCCGACTGTACGAAGATAGGGTGGGTCAACTGACTGTATAACATATTTCCGCCTTTATCACTATGACCTCAAATAGGTTCTCGTCTTCAAATGTAGAGCTAGACTTTTATATTTTGTGGGAACCCAGACAAACCGAAGAATTTTCTTTTATAAAGGAGGCAGTTTTAATGCTCTTAAAAAACGGTACTTAACGGTACTTGAGGTCTGTCGCGTCAAATTTGATGAGCACGAACAAAACACTAATTCTGTTTTGAGGCTCAATAAACAGCCTGAGGGGTAAATTTCTATACACACTTTCTATATATAATAAACAGGGAACGAGTAATAAAAAACTTGAACTGATAACGGAAAACAAAATGTATGCATATATGCGTACGTGTATTTTTCCCACGAAATACGCGCAAAAATATTAGGGGTTCGAAGAACCCACAACAAAATCATTGGGGGTTCGAAAAGTGTCTCGAACTCATGGCCACTGAAGTGAGAGTGGAATCTTGTCTTCTATAGATCATCTTAAATTCTACTGTACGTTCATTTTTTGAAGAGAAAATATGTACATTACCAGAAAACACTTGAATTTGAGACAGAAACTACGCCTACCTATTAAGCTCCACCCCCAAACAATGTCATTGGTTAAAACGTAACAGTGCGTATTTTTGTCTTTTCATTGTGGAATCAACGAGAGGCCACTGCCATTCTGAATATGGTAAGGTCTTCAGTCATTCGCTGACGCCAACTTCTGGGACAATCCTTCAAGACAAAACGCGCACAAGGAGTGATATTTTGCGCCATCTATCGCAGAAGATGAAGCCTAACACTCATTCAAAGACAGCCTTAACTAAAAGAATGCCGAGGTCGCAGACAACTGAAAAAAACAACAACAGAGGCGTGCTTGGAAGGAACTCGTGGATCAAGAAAATGACAAGAGTAGAAGAAGACATCATGATCAGAGTAAAATTTCTGAAATGGCAATGGGTTACACATATTGCTAGAAGAACGGAGCACCCATGGACAACTGAAATACGTATTAGACTAGATACCAAGAGACAGAAAAACACACAGAAGAAGACCACGTGGGAGATGGATTGATGAAATTCAAAAGCATACCGGAGTGACATAGAGACTGGCCCAAGGCAGACAGTTTTGGAAGAAACATCGGGAGACCTTCATCCAGCAGTGGAAAATTTTTTGAATGTAAAACAATGTATATTCAAATTTATTTGTAATAACGAGAGCTTAATTTTAAGGAGAAAAAATATACAAATATAAGCTGACAAAAACGTCTGCGCTAATTTGCGGAAGACCCAACAGAGTTTTCTAAAAGAGCAAAATATTTTTAAAATTCTGAAAAATTGCAGTTTATGCTTACCTCTGTCAAAGCATGGAGCTGACCTTCATGAACGCAGACTCCCATAAACCTGGAAGGGAAATTTTTTTTTAAGTTTTACATTTCATTCAGATGAAAATAAAACAATATACACACACAAACATTTCAGCCAGAATAAATCAAAAATTCAAAACATGTCGCACGGTTCAGTTATTAAATATTAACATCTTGTTTACATTTCAAATATTTTTTATATGATGAGTTCAAGCTAATCCGCTGTGAGAAATCTTACTGAGTACTCTGAAACTTTGAAATACAGTTCCGATCCTCATCTGTTCGTACAAAAATTTGTACCGGCTATACCTTAAACAGGATATTTTCCATCCCTACCATTCAACCGTTCATTCTACCTACCAGACTTAGATATCAGAATTTTCATTCATTCCACGTAAAGAAGGAACACGTACGTGGTCAAGGATAATTGAAGATTTCGACACAGCTTGGGAATAGACTATTTAGTGCGGATAAAGACAATAAACACGAACTCTAATAAAAAGAAAGTTCAAGTCAGCCACAGCAGATTTTTATGTCATTGCAGATTTTTATGTCATTGTCTGTACTCCAAGAATCTTAAAACAGTCACAATTGAAGAACAAACGGATTTTATTCGAATTTACACCCGCAAGGGCCACACGCGTGGCCAAAGCCCGCTGGAACATGGCATGCAAAAAGGTCACCTCGGGTCGTGGGGTCAGCCAGCCTCCAATGAACTTTGAAATCATCTGTCTCCTGTGGTTATATAACATGTACTTCACTTCCCGACAGTCATGTTTACGTATATGGCACTTACTTCTTTTACTCAGTGAAGTTCATAGTCGAAGATTATCTGCTCCGAAACAGATTGTTTAAAGACAATTTATACTCTTCGAATAAGTCCGAGCACATAGCTTGAGTTCTTCTTGAGGCACATCGTACCGGACCTTGCAACCAAAGGATCTGTATGCAATTTCGGTCACTCCAGTGACGCAGCAGATGGCGACTAAAGAAATGTTCTTGTAGTAAATGAAATACACTCACTCTTTATTGTACGTAAAACTAGCGTATATCTTTACTCAAACCCATCGTACATAAAGGAAAAACTTGAAGAAAAAACATATTAAAATTATGTCTGTTTAAACGCACGCCAAAACATAAAACATTCCAGACGAGCGCAGCGCCATCTACGGAGCTTTAAAACTAAACGTGACGTCACACTGTTCTGGGCCGCTGCAGCAAAAGTATTTCGTGAGCCATCTGCTACGTTCGCTCCCGAACGCGCGCGTTCTCAATGATAGCATTATTATATCACCAGGAATCTGGCATCAGACAAAGAATTTCCTCAAAGACATGACTCACGTTTCGAGGAACTGAAGTCAGCACCCAATTCATCCTCACAACGTGTGTGTACAGAATCTGTTTCAGCGTTCACATCCTCTCTATCCGTCACAGGCTCCACAGAAGAGTCAGAATCCAATTCATCAGTACCACACCACGTATTCACAGAAACATCCACAGAGGCTAGTAGAACTGCGTCAGGTTCTTCAGAAGGAGAATCACTACCCAACTGAACAACACCATGCAACGTATCCATTGGAACATTAATGCGGTCTTGAAAAAAAAAATTCTTTCTTTGCACGCTTCGCTGCTTTACGCTTCTTGAGTCGATTTTTTTGCAACGGGTTCAGGAAAACTTGCCGTACACGTTCCAGTACATACTCATCTTAAATGCAGGTACGGCACTGGAACCGGCTCCCCTCGCACCGCTGTACACTATACTTCACGATGGTTAGACTGAGACCTCCTTGCCTTCTGGTCCGTGAAGTCCAGTATGGCCAAAAGAATAACCCTTTTTCACCCTGACGCGGAACTGACGAACAAACCGCAGCTTCATGTTCCGATTTGGCGCACTTTTGACGGACAAATGACATCCTAGCCTTTTTTATTGTTAGTAGTATTGGGGGGGGGGTAACGACCACCGTGAGAAACTCAATGAGCTATAAGCTGTCTCCCGTCCCTAATTTAGAGCTACTGTTTCCAGGGACGGGAGAAAGCCAGTGCCGAAAGACAAACATAACATCCATGCCTTAACGGGATTCAAACCCGAACCTATCTCGGACGAATAGTCAGAGACTATCGCTTATACCACTGCGCCACCGGGGTGGCCCATCCTAGCTTGATTAGGTCTCACCCACAAGAAGTTGGACACTGCCTTTTTCATACAGAGCTTCACAACACCAGCACATAAATACTAAAAGCATGTGGCGTATACTCTGATTTAACCTTACTTTTTAGTTCCTGTCTTCTTCTGTGAATCTGGTTTATTCTCGTTAAAAAGTTTTTCACCCTGAACGCCACATTTTCCCTCTCGACGACTTTGTGTTTGGCAACTCTGACTATAGGCCAGAAGCCAATTACATAGTCGCTAGCTAGATATAAGAGTTGATGCTTCAACTGTATGACTAGAACTTTTTTGTCAGAGCACTGTTTGACTTTCTTTTACGTTCACGAAGTTAGCACGAAAGTTTGAATTGTTACAATTTGCTATTTAAGATTGTTCGAGGATTGTGTTTTACATGAATATCTTTCTGTGATCAAGTACGCTGATTGAACAAAGTGTCTGGCCAGTGACATTCTTCCTGAGAAAAGCAATTGAAGCGTTATATTTCTTACAGTGTTTAATTAACTCTCTCATGTTTAAGTAAGGATCACAGCTGCAACGAAAGGTGAAGCTATACAGGGTTTAACTGACGTTATTAGTTAGTTAAACCCTGGATAGCTTACTTTTATGGTAAGCTTTACACTGAGGCAAGTTAAGCTTTAGTGAGTAAACGGTGTAGTGCTTTACAGTAGAATTTTATGTTAGGGTAATAGAACCTACAGACTCTTTCTCAAATTAACCATTACTCTAAAAGCACTATGTAATCAGTCATTCATGCATTTCCACCGGGACAGCTTTAACGTAAAAAATTTCAAAGGCGCTATCGTAACAGACAGATCCCCCCCCCAAACCCCCAGAAACGTCAGAGAGCAATGCAAAGTAGTGATGGCATAAGTCATTCCATCTGGGGAGTTCACTCATCATTCATGAAAATGAGTCATTGACGAATGATCATTCAAATGAATGGCATTCACGTTTCACTCCCATTCTTAAGTTTCACCATATTTCCTAGCTGACTTCTCACTCATACTGCGGTTGACTCCGATTCTTAATATTACTTCTCTTATTGGGAATGCCTTTCGAAAGGCACGGGGGGGGGGCGGATTAAAAATAAACGTGCTGCTTTAATGTGTGTCGCAGTAATAGGCAAATTGAGTGGCCATTTACAGCAGCGAGAAAAAACACGGTAACGCGCATACGATACTTGAATCATTTGCATGTCTTACGATGTCAAACCTACCCACTAAGTTTCATTCCTGTCGGTTGCTTCCTTCTGGGTGCAACTATATCTTTGACGATGAGTGTATATACCTGAGCCAACTGGTGCCCAAAATTTTCAGCGCTTCCCAAACAGAAATGTCCACAAAGCGGCCGGGTTTTACGAAAGCTATACGGGAAAACATTTCTTTTCCTCCTCTCATCCCATTAGTACAAACTATACATTACCAGTTGTTATTGCTGAGAAGCACACCCATCTTGTTCTGCATCATGACGGAAGGCATGATGGAGAAGAGCTAATCTTCCTGACACGGATATCATGCCACTGGTTGGAAGCAAGTAAGTCTAACATCTCTGTCCCCTCTTAGATTATTATGTAATTGCCACAGCAGATTTTTATGTCATTGCACTTTTTAGCAGGTAATCAGTCAGAAAGAATTAGTGTCATCATCCCCCTAAATGACTATGTTGAATAATAAAGCTAACGGCAAAGCAACGCTTTCCGATGCGCAGATTCACTTGTTCCAGCAGTGTTCGATCCACTGCTTAGACAGCGAATCTACTCATTCCAGCTGACTTCAGCTCATTTCGATAACTTCGAGTAATTCGTTTCTGCCGGTTAAAAGGTTAATGAGTGTCAACCGTAATGTGAATGAGCAATAAGCACTCACCAAGGAAATAATGCCGCCCCGGTGGCTCAGTGGTCTAAGCGCTGGCTTATGACTATTCGTCCGTGAAGGGTCCGGGTTCGAATCCCGGAGGCATTGATGTTGTGTTTGACTTACAGTACTGGTTCTCTTCCTTCCCTGGAACTAGTGACCCTAAATTAGGGACGGGCGACTGCTTATCGGGTTGCACACGGTGGTCGTTAAACTCCTAATAAAGGGGGGGGTAATGGTGAAACTTACAAATTTGAAGGATACGTAAATGCCATTCATTTGAATGGTGTACCCGAATCGTTAATCATTCATCGTGAATGGTTAAAGAGCTCGCGCTCTAAGTAGACCGCAAAAAAAAAGTTCCAGCCCTGAAAGCGCAAAACGGCTTCCTGCAACGAATGATTGACAGCAGTGACAACCAGAAAATTGAATCATTCGTTTAAATGATCATTCATGAACAGCTCTTGCGTGAATGAACTCTCAAGAACGAATGATTAATGCCATCACTACGGAACCTCAAAACCAGGTTCACCAACGAACGACTGAAATCTAATAAGTTAATCAAACCTCAAAAATTCCCGAGAACCACTTTTATTATCGGAAATTTTTCGTCATATAAATAAGGAAAAAGTCAGAACAGAATTTTTCCGTTAATATGCTAAAGGAATTAAGGAAAAGTTCCCTGAAAACTTAGAATTTTCCACTAACAGCTCTCTAAAACCGCAATTTCCCGTTATTAACAGGAGAAAGATGAACAGGAGTAAATTTCTGTCAATTCACGTACGAAAAATTCGTGAAATTCAAGTCCCCCTCCCCCTCACATTTCATGGAAAATGTTGAGTCAGGAATACGCTTCGTTATTTCACGAACAAAATCACAGAAAATGGCTCGAAAGACGAGCCGGAAGCCCGCGACTCTGGCAACTAACTAGACCACCTCATAACGGGCCTACTCCTGACTTCGATGGTATCACCTTTATGAAAAACGTGAGTAAACAATGCTGCAGATTAGCCAGCCTTGATCGTAACCCACTTTTCGGACGGAAGCTAATCTGGCTTATATATACAATACTCAGAACTCCTCTTTGACATCCTGACAAGCTCAGGCAGGCCCTGTCCTCTCAGCATCTGGAAAACTTAAGCCTCATTATGTACCACTCGTACGGTCGAAAATAATGAGGCAGATTCATTAACTCCAAGTCCTGCATATTAACGAATGGGTTTTGACTCTTGACAAAGACAGTCTTATGCTGTTTACTGAATACTCGACCTGAAGACACGGATGATTGTATAATGAATGACCAGTATCATCTGGCAATTTGGTACCAAAACAAAGGGCATTACTGGATGCGATCACGTGAACAAAAAAAAAAAAAAAAAACAACGCTCAATTCATTACGAAGGAAAAGTAAAAAAGAAAAAGCAAGACGGGGGGTGATACCATCGATGCATGCAATTAAGTTAATACACGAATCGTTCCCCATAAACACTCAATCGATATTTAGCTCAAGTAGCTGAAACAATGAGAATAATCGAAGTGGACTGTCGTAGCAAACTTACAGTAAGATTATGCACCGAGAAAGAACTTTATCTAACGGACAAAGGTGCTTTATGATACACATGTGTATACTCTGTGTCGGAAATATATGACTAGATAATGGGGGAAGTCATTCCAGTTACGCGCAAAATCACCGGTGTTTTAATTGGAGTGGTGATGTCACTGTGAAGCAAATCTTCTAATATAGAAGAAAAATTTAGACGCAACCATGTTAAAAAGTAGGTCTTATGATAACTAAACATATTTTAATAAATATACCGTTCAATCACTTAACTATGGTCACATTCAGCTGAAATTTATCTACGCACGCAATTCGTCTGTTGTGTCCGCTACTATAGAAAATAATTAAAATCTTGAAGCAATTTAAGTTACAGAATGTTCTAGTTATCACGTGACAGAAAGGTTTAAAAATAACCAGCAATCTAACTTCCAAGAAAATTACAAGTCAACGGGGATATCAAGTCTACAAACAGAAAATTAAATTTTCTTTTAACTATCTTACGTCGACGATTCGCCTGCCAAAATTATACAGTATTAAAGATTTTTCGAATATTTTCATCCTTTCCAGGCGCAGAACTTTCATCTAATCCATAATTACCCATGCACTGCATATAATTGAGTATTAAGAGAATGTTCTTTTCAAACAATATCAATAAAAATCCCCCCCCCCTCCTTCCCCTATCGTGGTTGTAGGGGGCAGAATCTGGTATGAGGGCAAACGGTGGGGGCAGACGTGGTATGTACTTTTGTGAGATACTGCGCACAACACACGACGATGGATAGCAAGTAATGCTCACGCTATAACGAACTAATTCAAATCTTATTTGCCATTGGGCGAAATCTGAATGGGATAAACATATCGGATGAACTGGTCATCTAAACATTTGAAGGAGTGCGCAATATCAAGCAACATGACACTGTAAAACTATGTCTGAAATTCACGGGCAACTTTCCGTCATTTCGTTCTGAATTAACGAAGAATATTTCTGATACAACCCTTTCCGCGAAATAACGGAAAGAAACCTGAATTTCACGGGATTTTTCGCACTACGGGAAAATTCTGAATTTTCAGAAACCTTTCCGCAGTTTCTTTCTTATATTAAAAGAAAATCTCCCTTCTCACATTTTCGGTATCCGTATAACAAGAAATTCTCGGTAATAGGAGCGATTGGTGAGATTACTTTGATTAACTTTTAAATTTCAATCGTCTGTCGAATTTTGAAGTTCTGTAGCGAGCTCGGATATTGTGGATTGCATATCGCATGGATTTTGTTTATTGTGGCATTGGTTATTTCTCCTTCTTTCCCCTATTTGGAGCACGAGCTACTTATTATATATTGTGTTACTGTAAGAAACCGGTTACTTATTTGTATAGGTGATTATATGATGTCTATGTATCAGTCTTTGGACAACTTAAGACAAAAGCTATTATAGCGGTCAAGAGTAAATTTTATATTTTAATTTAGATGTGTGTGAAATAATACTATAAAAAAGTACATTTCACCTCTTCAAAAGAAAACTGAAAGTCATTGTCAGTTTAAGAAAATCAAGTTACAAAGCATTTTGACGCTTCGAAAAATCACGATGAAAAATGCTTAATTTGTGAAAAGTACTCATACAGAAAAAAAAAAATATTTCAAACCTATTCAGAAAAATTATAAGCTCCAACAGAAAATAAAATGACTAAATCAATCGCATTAGTGAAAATAAAAAAAACATCGTTGCAGAATTTGTTTTACGATGTATTTGAAGCTGATCGCCGTGCGTTTGTAGCCGAGTGGTTAAAGGCGCGAATTACCTGTTGAGTGCATCACTATAAATGTTGAGCCACCTCAAACGTCGGGGTTTCGATCCTGACCTCAGCGGAAGGATTATATGCGGGGTAAGGGCTGAAAAGTACCGGGTCGTCGATTTTGCGGAATTTCAGTTTAAATACGGAAAAATCTGAAATGGACTTTTCTGAAATAAACGAAATTTCTGTCTACGGAAGATCTGTGAAAATACGGAAGTTAAAATAAACGGGCACTTTTAAAAATGGAAATTTGTGAAAAGACGGATACCTACCGGCAGCTTTGCTGCACGTTATTTTCAGAAATTTTCCGTGAACTCACACCACTTATTTGTTAAAAGTGGACGGAAGTCGTTTTTATTTAGAGACATTGCAATGGAGGATACAACGTAGACATATAAATATGTACATACAGGTGGCGAACATCGAAATTGTTTGACCTAAATATTCTTTAATTTTTGATGCACATAAAATTATTAGGCCATCGAAGCTTCGATTTCACTGTTTGTTTCTACATTACCTATATAACCTTAACATGGTGCAAAGAAAATATTTTGCAGTTATTCCCTTTTTGTACTCCTGATATACTTCTTTTCCACCATTTAATCAAGAACCCGGATGCACTTATTTAATCAAGTATATGTACGCATTTATCGCGATGCCACTCAATATTTCACACCCTCTCCACCCCCTTTCCGGTCGACGACATTAAAATTACACCAGCTACGCTGGTAGCGTAATATCAAGTTCCTTCTGCTGAAGAATATAGGTCCACATGCCTGACGGCACCAATGTTCTCATAACTAATAAAAATCGCATTTCCTCAACATCCTGAACGGAATTTCCTTTTGACTCGCCCAGCAGTAACATATCTATGAAAACCTGTTAATGATCGTCACTTCTCTAGAGAAATTTAAAGTAATTTAAATCATTCTGGTCAGTGAGCCAAAATTTGCACACAAAATTTTAACAACCCAACGAATGATAATAATCAGTGGTCCATCTTCAAATACCGACGCCCTACGCTGGGATGTTTTAAGTATCACTAATTGCGACGTACTATATTTTTGGACTGTCGGTCCTCAACTCCTTTCTGGATTTTTTTCCCAGCGTCGATGACTCGCAAACAAAATCGCTCTACCAGTAATTCTGATTTATAGGCAGGACGACATATTTTCGCTTGAAAAATGGTCATCAGACAACCCCAAAAGCTCTTACACGACTGCACCTTTAAAGATGGACGTGTAGTGATTTTGCTCCCTACACTTCCAATGGAAAAAATTAGGACCCTCTTTCCTCAGCGAAGAAAGATTTCCCATATATCAAAATTGGACCACTGATAAACAAGTTAGGAAAATCATCAATGCATTGATTACGATACGCTTTCCAACATAACAGAAATCATTACTGAAGTTATGAGGATAATGGCTGTAGAATAAATCTCGCTCCTATGAGCTGACTGTTGACCCCATTTCGATGATATTCAACAGAACCGGTAAAGTATACTTCCGGAACAACATTTCTTAGTCGAACCATATTTACGCAAGTTATGATGCATAAGGGCAATGGAATGCATCCTGCTCCAATGTCCTGACCTTTGACCCCATTTAGCCCATTTTCAACAGGGTTAGTCCCCAGGTTGTCCCCTACCACATACTAAAATTTCATCGAAATCGAACCATTTTTACTCAAGTTATGACGCATAAGGGCATGGAAAGCATCTGGCTCTTATGTCCTGACCTTTGACGCCATTTCGCCCATTTTCAATAGAGTTTATCCCGATGTGGTCCCCTACCACATACTAAAATTTCATTGAAATCGAAACATTTTTACGCGAGTTATCGTGCGGACAGGCGGACAAAGCTGGAGCATATACGCTTTTTCAACCTACGGTTGGAAAGCGTAAAAAAAGACAACCTAACTTAGATTGCCCAATTGGTGTTTTTTGTAAAAAAAAAACTTTCCTGAACTATTTTAAAAGTCAATAATTCTACTTCGATGTACTTATGATACATGCTTACAGATGGCGCCACTCTTCCTTACCACTACATTGAAGTAAAGTAAGTGATTTTTAATATACACTCACGGACAATGAAATTTGCACGCCAAGAAGGAAGCATCGGATTAAACTGAAAATTTTATGGACGTAATGATACAGATGAATGATACACATGATGGCAAAAACAGAGCTACAGGACAATTACAGAGGGATCTGTGGCACGCAGTCCGGTCATCTTCAATAGCACGTCGCACCGCCTCGTGCGGCAATACATACTGCAATACGGTCCGGCATGGAGGTGAACAGACGCCTGATGTTGTTCACCGACAGATTGGCCCACACGTGTTGGACGGTGTGCTCCAAATTCCGGATAGTGCGGCACGGCGGCAGCCGGCGTTTCAACTAGTGCCACACATGCTCGATAGGGGGCACGTCCGGGGAGCGGGCAGGCAATGGAAGTGTCTGGACATGACGTAGGCAGCCCTGGTCAACCCGAGCCGAGTGCGAGCGGGCATTATCATGCTGGTATAACGCACCTGGAATCCCGGCCAGGAATGGGAGCACATGGGGCCTTAGGATCTCATTCACATACCACTGGCCCGTCAATGATCCACGTACCACTACTAGAGCTGATCGTCTATCGTAGGCAATGGCTCCCCAGAACATAATTCCTGCATTGGGGTGAGGTGTGGCGCTCGATAGCGAAGTTGGGATCGTAACCCGGGGACATGCACACCCGGACACGATGATCATCTTTCCCCGAAACGAAGCAGCACTCATCGCTAAACATCACACGTCGCCAGTCTGTGGCATTCCATGTCGCTCTGGCCTAGCACCACTGCACACGGTGTTAATGCCAGCACAATAAGGGACACTGGGATCGCACATTCGCTTCCGCGGGGCGTCAGGAAATGGTTCGTGGGCACACAGGAGCCGCTACATCTGCCTGTATAGTGGACCGGGTCCCCGTAGGATCCGTTCGTGCCTGGAGCCCGGTCTGTCTACCGGTGGTCCTCCTGGTCCGTCCGGAGCCGCTCCGCCGTGTAGCAGTGCCGTTACGTGTCCACTGCTCGCAACACAGTCGGTATGGTCAGAACGATCCACGTGGCCGGGTATACGGTGCGCCCACCACCCTGCGGTTTTCAGCCCGATGATCAGGCCTCTCTCAAAGTCCGTAAGTTGCGTAAATCGAAGTCTCTGGCGTTTACCCGGCATTCTTGTCACTCTGTACTCTTGCTTGCGTCGGCCGGTGCTTTTTGCTGGTGTGCAGTCATGCACACTCGCATCCCCAAACGTGGATCATTTGCATACCAGCACGCACTCTAGCTATTTGCAAAGTATCGCGGTTGTAGCATGTTTTCTTCTAGGTGCGCAGATTTCTTTGTCCGTGAGTGTAGTTCAGGAAATTTTTTGGCAAAACACAGATTCTGCAATCTACTTAAGATATATATATATATTTTTTTTATCAGTGGGCCAATTTTGATATATAGGCTTTCTTCGCTCAGGAAATGGGGTCGATTTTTTTTTTACCATTGGAAGTATAGGAAGCGAAATCACTAGACGTCCACCTTAAATACGAATGAATGGATATCATCAGCTCATTTAGTCATGTCAGAATACACTGCATGACAGAGAAAAATTCGACACCATGAAGGCTAGCCCCAAAACAGACCGCACACACACATATAGCCAAGTAGGTCCTGAACAAGTTATTTTTTTTGTCACATAAAGACTAGGCTCCAGTGACCGAATATACAGGATGATCAATAAGGAGTGTGGCCCCCATGTTGGGCGATCCAGCGTTGAATCCGACGTGGCATTAAGGCAACGAGAGTCCGAATAGAGTCCTGGGTATCGCGGACCATGTGGTGTTGATTCGAGTCCACAGTTCATCTTCATTTTGCAGGGGGTGGGAGGGTACTCAACCGACGTCCAATCATGTCGAACAGATGCTTGAGTGGTCGGGGGGGGTGGGGGTGTCGTGCTGGCCATGGAAGCATCCGCACACCATGTAAAGTATTCAGTCTGATCCGAGCGGTATGCGGCCGGGCGTTATCCTGTTGAAAAAATGCGTTTGGGATGCCCTGCAGAATCCCTCCCACAATACGCTCTACCATTATCGAGAAACGGAATTCTTTTGGCCCCAGGTGTTCATCAACAACCTGGTGATGAGTATGTATCATCGTTGTGAGAGTTGTCTGTCAGTATCAGGTGATCACATTCCTTAGAAACATACTTTACGTTACGTTCTTAAATCTCACCTTGGTGACATCTGCGGGTGTGACCCTGTATGCGCAAAATGTGTATGTATTTGTCTATATACTGTATATCAAAGCAAAGTGGGATAATAGGACAATGCTAATATTTCCGTCGGCGAATTGTTTGACCACTTCAAAATGACCTAGAGATCTGAAAATTGGCATGCTGATAGGTCTTTAGGTCCGGATACCTAGAAAAGTCCCAAAACAAAACAAAATCAAAATGGCGGCTTTGGAATATTGTGTGCTTGAATTTTTCTACCATTTCTACACCTAGAAAAGTTTGAAAACCAAAAAATTCAAAAGGGAGGCTTAGTTTTACTGTTTAAAATGCTGATAGGTTTAAAGATAATTATACGCCAAAAAGGTTGAAATGCTGTAAAAATTCCATGAAATTTTGATTTAAAATTAAGGGGTGCCACAGCCTGCTCCGTTTTACGTCAAACTGTATGCATTGACGTCATGACCTTGTTCTAAATCGTAAAACGGTTACGGATCTTAAATCACTTTCCCCTTTCTTGAATTTTATGTTTAAAAAAATGGTAGATTCACCGTTCGGAGAACAGACATAAGTGCTAGTCTGTTATAAAATTCTTATTACCATTATGAATGTGATTCTTTACATGCCAAACATTTCCATCTGCTGTTACGTGTTTTCCTTCTTATTCTGAAGAATGCCTTCCAGACTAGAATTTTGGACAAAACTGTACAATAAAAACTCGGTCGAATCGGATAGGCCGATTTTCATAAAATCTAGCACCGAAAATCATTACGCAGCAGATAAATCAACAGCTGTACGCTCGAACTACGCCAAACTGAATTTCAGCTGTACAGGACCAGTACAGTACAGAAAGCTTGAACAATCACCATTACGGCTGAACTGGTCCACATGGTTTTTATTGATATTTGAAACTGCCCATCAAAAAGATTATCCCCACTTCTGAAGGTGATTAAAATTTTGCGACAGTGTATCGAAGTAATTTACGAGGCTTGGCATTTTACAGCCGAGCATGGATTCGAACTAGAACAACAGTGGTATAGGAACGCCTATCACTTAACCAAGATTATATGCAGTACCTAGAAACTTGACATAAAACTATATACGGATGAAGACCCATGTTCTCCCAGCACTCGAATTCAGACAGCACTCCCACCCCGATAAGAAATAAATAAAACAATAAGAAAGTGAAAGAAGTTAGCATTACGAGAATTTGGTTACCGGACCTTCTTCGAAAGAACGCAGATGAACACAATTACCGTATTTTCCCGTATATAAGACGATATTTTTTTCCAAAAATTTTAAGCCAAAAATTGGCGGTCGTCTTATACACGGGCGGTAACCGGTTGAGAGAACCCAGCTGTTACCGCGGCGAAGCTTCCAGTACCTCTTATCCCCTCTCCCCACTACGAAGGGCTTGTTGATGAAACGGGCGGTAACCGGTTGAGAGAACCCAGCGGTTACCGCGGCGAAGCTGCCAGTACCTCTTATAACCTCTCCCCACTACGAAGGGCTTGTAGATGTTTTCATCAACAAGAACTTCAAAGTCCTCATTAAAGAATGGAATAAATGGATGCAAAAAGCAGGTAATAACTTGACGCTCACAGGGAGAGTGAAAAAAACCAACCATTACTGAGGTCTGCAACTGGGCCCTAAACTCATGGAATAGTCAGTCAAGAAGTAAGGTTGTGACGTCCTTCAAGAAATGTGGAATCAGCAATGCCATGGATGGAACTGAGGATGATCTAATATACAGTATATAGGTCTGGAACTAATAGTGCTGAAGAAAGTCATGCATAATTTCATAGTTTGTATCTTAAAAATATTACCTAATTCCCAAACTTCTTTTTTTTTTTTTTTTTATACACCGCTGGCCACCCAAAATGCAACACCAAGAAGGAAGCATCCGATTGGCCTGACATTCGCAGCATGCGTCGCCCGCGAGAGGACATGCAAACGATTAGCACTGCAGGGCATATGCAAATCATGTGCGTCCGGCACGCCACCGAGAAGCACTATAAGAAGGGCGCACAGAAGGCAGGGTGTAAGTAGTGGAAGTGTGTTGTGCTGCCGGACCTGTGCGAGGGAAGCTTCCTGAAGCCTTGTCGCAGAATACGGCAGTCATTCCAGCACGATTCAGAGTCCGACAGAGGACGAATAGTGGCTTATCGCGACAGCGGTTTATCGTACTGAGACATCGGCGCCCGTGTGGGACGACATCCAGCCACAGTGAAGCGAGTATAAATTCGGTGGGTGCAGAAGGCACGGACGGACCGACGTGAACGATTGCTGCAGCCGCGGCACACCACCGAACGAGAGGACCCGCATGTTGTGTGGTGGGCATTGACGGCTCGCACCGCCACATCACGAACGTTAGCGCAGGAATTACGGTGTGTTGCGCAACAACCTGTGTCAGCACTTACCGTTCGACGTCGTCTGCAGGAGAGGTGACTTGTCGCACGGCGCCCATTGCTCCGTTTACCATTGACGTTACACCACCGGCGAGTGCGGCGGCGGCGGCAGTGGGCCGTTGAACGCCGCACCTGGACTGCGGAATGGCAAGACATTGTTTTCTCCGACGAATCCCGCTTCTGCCTGCAACACCACGATGGTCGGATCCGCGTGTGGCGGCACCGCGGTGAGAGACTGTATTGACGCCTGCATTATGCATCGCCATACCGGTCCGTCGCCTGGCGTTATGGTTTGGGGCGCAATTGGATATGATACCCGCACCCCTCTGGTACGCATCGCAGGCACACTGAACAGCCACCGCTACATCTCCGACGTTTTGGAGCCTGTAGCTGTAGTCCTCCCTTACCTGCAGAACCTGCCATCGGCCACGTTTCAACAGGACAATGCGCACCCGCACGTGACACGCATCGTGCAACAATTCTTCACGGCCCACCTGTTCTCCCGATATGTTGCACATCGAACACATCTGGTAGCTGATCGGCAACAGAGTGGCCCGGCAAGCACCACCCGCGGCTACGCCTGATGAACTGTGGCAACGTGTGGAAGCAGCATGGACCGACATACCCCAAGCCCACATCCAAAGCCTCTTTCGTTCGATGCCGCGGCGTGTAGCGGCCTTTACTGCCAGCCATGAGGGCCACACGAACTATGGATGTCTGCGTGTTCCGCAAGTCGCATGGGCCTGTAAGCTCAATCGTTTCATCTTTGTATCTGTTGTTATGTGTCCAGTAAATCTGGCTTTGCTATCTTGTGCCCTTCTTGGTGTTGCATTTTGGGTGGCCAGCAGTGTATATTACCACAGACTTTGTGATATTACCCAATTTCTAAATGTACTTCAATGATATTACCTAATTTCTAATAAAATATCAAATGTGTCATTTTTTTTTTTGGTAATAAAAGTATTGATTTCTTAACTTCCGGTTCGAAAAAGTAGGGGTCGTCTTATACATGGGGGCGTCTTATGCACGGAAAAATACGGTATGTGACGCAGAGATCTAATTTTGAACACACAATGCGTAAAACTGCCATTCGTTATGGAATTCGCCAGTTGTCACTTAAACGGCAATGAAAATAAGGGCGTAAACAAATTTGTTAATTAGTAAGGTAATACCTATTATATTTAAAGAACGCCGGTACATTTACGAACGCTTTACAAAGTTAGTTTAACTTCAAAACCGCAACCTTGTATGAAAAATGAAAGTGACAAACACTCACTTAAAAAAAGTCACGTCACTTGCCTAACTTCTGCAAATAGGCAGATTACTCTAATGATGCATTATGATTACAGTAAAACTCCACAAGGTTACACCCATTATGCTACAGCTACTGTGTATTACGACCTTCCTGTAAACCTAATTAAAACGTTTAATTGAAATTACGTTAATGTCTCTTTCACATTCCTACCTCTGCTCCAATTAGTTTCTCACAGCCGTTCAGAAGGGCTGGCAATGTTTACTTTCATAACTTCTGCGGTATTTCGTCCATTAGTTTAAGGCAAGCCAAAAGCGGAACTTTCTAATCTGCAGCAATGAGCGGTAAAAAAAAAAAAAAAAAAACTACCCCTAGCGCACAGCTGTCGATATGCACGTTTCATTTACGGTGGCAGTCATATTGATGCCCGAACTTCTATTTTCGGTGGCCTGTCACTCGCCAGATAAGGAAATCCGATTTCTACTTCAACACCGCTCATTTTCACGAGATTGTTTCCGATATTGCGCTTTAAAATAATGTTTACAGAAGTACTCCAGAACTGCTGCCCAGTTCCTATATTGCCCTGCTGCGTTAGTGAGGGTTTGGGTAAAAATTAATAGGCGCGCAATCTCCCACGGCTTCCGACAACCGTAACTGTCATGTAATAACAATCAGTTCAGAGTACGAAGGAAGCACATATATGGGCTCTCTTCAGTTAGTGAGGCTTCTCTGAGCGGAAACATCTTCAAGTGAACAAGCGTTCTCTCTCTGAGTGAAAGACGCACAGATCAGTTTTCTTCTTCCTGAAGTTTGTTCCTCAAAGATAACTGTTCTCAAGGAAGCGCACCAGTGCCCCAGAGCGGAAGGTCCCAAAAATAGAAAAAAATATCTGCATATTAAAACGCTTACATTAACATTCCTAAAGAATTTTAAGGCATACACCAGAAACAACTGCAGATAAAAAATAAAACAAAAGGAGGGTGTTCATTATAGAGGCTAAATTTAGCCTTTCATTTTTAACATGGAATGATACCTACCACATAGAAAAATTTTTTATCCTCACATCAAAACTAAAGATAAATATTTCCGGGAGTAGCAAAAAATTATAATGAACCGAAGTGGGTTAAGAAAAATCAAAATATACATCTGGGTGCCGGGCAACTACCTTCACGATTTCAAATATCATGTTTTGATTGCATATGATAATAAAGCCATCAAAATTCTGAGCGAAGTTTTTTTTTTCCAAATATAATCTTACAAGAAATTTTTACGTAGTCCGTAAGTAAACGCCAGGAAAGTAAATAATCTTTCAGTTTTCCTTGCAAGTGGCAACATCGCATTTCCTGTTACGGCATTCTAAACATGGCATCTTCCTCTGTCAAAAACAAGGTTTCGGGCGATTTTTGTGGTCCTAGAATGTTATACACTGAAGAGCAATTGAATTAGAGATACTTGTCTAGTAACGTGTAGCACCACTTTTCGCTCTGATGACGGCGGCGATTCGTCTCGGCATGGACTCTACAAGACACCGGAAGCGTTGGGAAGCCATACGGATCCACGACCCCTGAACATGCTCCCACAGTTCACGAAGATTTCATGGAGGGAGGTCATCTCTCTCGATGGCATCCCAGATGAGCTGAGGTCAGGTGACCTAGCTGGCCAAGGAAGCGAGGTCACGTCGGTGAAGTGTTCATCCAACCATTCGGATACAATTCGGGAGCTGTATTGTCTTGTTGCAGGATGAGGTCCCCAGTGGGATGTTGAAGACGTACAAACGGGAACAAATGGTCGTCCAGGATATCCCGGTAACGTTAACCTGTGAGGGACGGTGTCACACGTACCAGGGGTCCGATTTCAGTCCACGTAAACAGTCCTCAGACGAGAATGTCACCCCCACCAGCTTGAAGAGTACCCTGCTGTCAAGAAGGATCCATCGCTTCATGTGGTTTGCGCCGTACTCGTATCCTGCCATCCGCATCTACCAACGTGAATCTCGACTCATCAGCCCAGGCAACATTTTCCCACTTGTCTAGGGTCCAGTGGCAATGTTCCCGCGCCCATGCTAATCTTTGCACCCTGTGATGTGCGGTCAGCAGCGGTACCCTCGTGGGACGATGGCTTCTGTACCCCATAGTGAGGAGATGGTTCTGGATAGTGTGGCTGCTTACACGTTTTTGTGTACCAGCGTTAAATTGCCGAGTGATTTCTTGTACTGTGGTCCGTCTATCCGCTGTTACAATGCGCGCTAGCCGACTTTGACCCCGCTCATCCAGATGCTGTTGTCCACGGCAGTTGGCTCTTGCAGGGATGGTTTTACCGGATTCGATGTACTCACGGTGCACCCGTGACACAGTGGCTCGTGAAAATCCCAGTGCCTGCACGACTTCCGAGATGGAATGACCCATTCGTCGGGCCCCGACAATTGTACCACGATCAAATGCGCTTAGATCCTTCGTCTTACCCATACTGCGTCCGAGTCTTACTGATTCCCGTCGCATCACTCCTTATATTGTCGGATCGCTGCATACGTCATGTCGTTTCCGTTAACAGGGCTGCCCACAGCGCCACATTTGTATAACGCCAGCTGTCTCTAATTCAATTGCTCTTCAGTGTATTACTAAGGCACACTTTACGGCAGATGATCCGTTCCACCGTGCAATGTTTTAGGGAGGATTAACGACCACTGCGAGCAAATTTACGCTAGCCCGTCCCTAATTTTGGGCCGCTGGTCCCGTGTCTGGAGAGGGAACTCAGTCGCGACTTAGTTGCTTGGTTTGTTCTCCCACGGCTATTTAAGAGAGCAAACTAACTTGGATGATACTGAGCATGCGCAAGGAAACTTCAACGCTAACAACACAGACGACGGTGCCCATTCAAGAGGTCAGCGTGATTTCTACTTTCGGCTCACTATCACGCTTACTTTCATATGATTCTTCAGTTGGCGGAAAACGATTATACGACTGCTAACATTCAGTGTCATCTGACTTTCTTTATGCGATGCTCTGCTAATAATCAGTTGGAGGGAAGACAATAACATTCAGTTACGACAATTAATGCACCTAAGTATCGCTCAATATCAGGAATTAGCCTTATTTTATTGTTTGTTATGATTTAATTCCGTTTAGTATGTACCGGACTGTGGCTAGGTGTGGTCGTGAGTGACGCGAATTATTGCAATGTATTGTGCGTACATAAATACAGGGTGTCCGAGAATTATTGGACACATTACAAAATTATATAAAACAAAACATTTAAACAGATAGAAAGAAACTGACTGTACTAACTTACAATGTAACTATGCAAGTTAATAAATTTCGATGTCAGATCCCTTGGTTGCTCGTAGTACGTCCAAGCGATACTCTATTTCATGCCATGTATTGGCAAGCATCTGAAGAGTTATGGAATTAATAGCAGCTGTGATACGCTGCTTCAGTTTCTGCAAATCAGTACAGGGAGTCTGATAGACACGATCCTTCACATAACCCCACATGAAATAATCCAATGGAGTTAGATCTGGAGAGCGAGGAGGCCACGGAATGGGACCACCACACCCAATTCATCTATTGGGGAAATGCTCATTTAGGCACTTACGTACACACGTTGACCAATGCTGAGGCACGCCATCTTGATGGAAAACGACGTTGTCATATCTTTTGATCTGGAGTATAGCGAAATTTTCTAGCATATCCAAGTAAATGTCACAATGTACGTTATTTTCGCAGAAGAAGAAAGGGTCAATCACTTCTCTTTTTGATAGGGCACACCACACATTAACTTTTGGAGAATCGCGTTCAAGTTCAATAGCAGCATGAGGCGGTTCACTGCCCCATACCTTACAGTTGTGACGACTCTCGAATCACTTCTTTTATTTCACACCCAAAAAAGATCTTGGCACGCGGAAGATGTGTTACAGGGCTTGGTGCTGAGTTATATTACAAGGACCTGTGCGAAGGGTTCGTTCGATACTTCGGTTGCCGCAAGTTCTGTATCAGGAGTTTAACCCGTATTTCTCCCGACTGGAGCAGATAAATAAAATACAAAGTATAAAAAAATCGATTGAAGTTAAACTTTGCTCTTGCAGTGAGGAAGACTTTTATTCAGATGTTATGGGGAATGTCTCCAAGCTTATGTCCATCATTTTCATTTCTTTCATTATCTTATTAACACGTCGGATGTCTTCCTCTCTCTAATCATCAGCACTATTGCTTACTACATATCCCCGTCACGCCAACCAGCAAGCCATTCGCACCTTGCTCTCACACCTCCTTACCCCTGAGAACTACCTGACACAGAGTTCGCTGTCCCCTTGATGAGACCCCCCCCCCCCCCATCAAAAAAAAGTCGTCCCCTGCCGAAGAGTGAAGTCCAACGCCTTCCCAGAAAGAGCGGACACACCTTAAAATGCCTTCTTTCTGAAAACTCCAAGTTCCTCTAATTGGCTTCGCTGCTGTCTCCACTCTTCTCACATCCACGAAACCATAAATCTAACACGCCTGAAAAAAAGCGCACTATGTCTAAAATGGCTACTGAATTTCACTTCTGATAAATATGGATGTCCAGGTTACAGATGCACAGCACAAATTACCTACAAAGAGTACAAGGGCATTCTCGAAAGTTTTAAAAGTTTGATCTCTCTGAAATGCATAGTTTTCCATTGCTTGGTCAACTGATACTGTTCGAAATATAGAAGGACATGCATTTCATTAGAAAAAAACTCTTAAAAAAACACGAAATTCTTTTCCATCACTATTACCAAAGATAAGTAGTTTTGTTTTGTTTTGTATTTCAGGACAAGATTATTTCTAATATTTCAGGACAATTTTGAGGAAATACACAGTATGGGTCGCATATGATCATTATCTAGAACACAATAATTTAGCACACGGATAATTATTTCATCTGAGCATATTTTTCTCTCCTTCAAAAACAGATCAAGTAACGAAAAAAATATTTATTCCTAAATTATAGTTTCAAATTACACACAATGGGTCATCAGAGATACTCAACAGAATTGCGGCTAAATTGTTCGTAGGGAGGCAACCTAAACTATGATTGTTGTGATACATTTATCCTGTGAGTTGTGTCTTGTTAAATCACCAAGGACTTCTTTCTCTGCGTTCAATAAATCAGCTATTTGTTCCTCAAGTTTTGCACAGCTTCCTATATTTTATGCTACGAGCAGCGTGTGAAAGTACTTGTAGAAATCCCATATCAGAAACGCTGAAATTTTTGTTACATGCGAATTTTCACTTACTGTCGATTGCAGCTGCTTTCGATGAAAAAAAAAAAATCATATTTCGAAAGTGAATTAGTATTCTTTCAAAATTTTAAGAAGTACCAGGACAAAACAGTAAAAACTTTCGGGACATAAAAAAAGAAAAAAAAAAGAAAAAAAGAATACAAAAATCAGGAACATCAGGACAACTTCTACCTAACCCATTATTTCCGGCGGTTCCAAACATTTTCGGCCAGCGAACAGCATGAAGATGTCACAAAACATCGAAGAAATATCCTGATATGAACGAAATCCAATAAAAAGGAAAATCCCAAAAATGTTTATAAACGTTAGAAAGCTGAAAACGTGAAAAAAAAAAAAACTTTACACAGACATTGAATAACATTTTTTCACTAAGATTTTCGATTTCCATAGCATATTCGGTTTACCGTACTAAATAGCTGACCAACGATTTCCGTAAAGACGAATCCGTAGTGCTTAATTCTCCTTAGCCACTACGGAAATCCTGGTGCTTGGAATGTGTCTGGTACTTCTCCGACGAAATGCCGAGGCACGTGACGAAGTTTATCCAATGATGTCTGTTACTCACCTCATCAGGAAAGGATCGAATGCTTTCCCGCTGGGAAAGGTGAACTCAAAATAGCTTCTAGCGTACAAAAGGATATCGCAAATTTCAAAAAATAAATAAATAAAATAAAATAAAAAAAATAAACAAGTAAAATAAAATGAAAATCTTCCAAATACGTCAGTGAATAAACAAAGACATCGCTTTTTCTACGTTTTATCAACACATATCAACCGACCGCCAGATGGAGACGTCTCAGTAGCTGAGCCCATCTTACGGATTTATGATGTCAGAAGCTGACAGAAAAACACACATAGCGCCGTTGATTGTTGGCCACCGGTAAGGCTAACGAGCACGGCTAGATATCGAGAGATCTGGGATTCGGATCCTCAGCGGTGACCAGAAAACAATTTTTCGGTTGCTATATGTTGATAAAACGTGGAAAGAGCGATGTCTTTTGTTTATTCACTGATGTCACGTATTTGGAGGTTTTTCACTTTGGATCCAGCCCTTTGGATTTAATTGCTATTATTAATATTTAACCAGTGCCGTTAATGTCCACCAGATGGAGACGTTTCAGTAGCTGAGTCCATCTTACGGATTTATGATGTCAGAAGATGACAGAAAAACACACATAGCGCCGTTGATTGTTGGCCACCGCGTAAGGCTAACGAGCACGGCTAGATATCGAGAGATCTGGGATTTGGATCCTCAGCGGTGACCAGAAAACAATTTTTCGGTTGCTATATGTTGATAAAACGTGGAAAGAGCGATGTCTTTGTTTATTTACAAATAAAATAAAAAATGCACCTCCCGCGCTAGAATGAGCAATGGAAGACCTCGGAAAAGGACGGGATACAATAATTTCCAAGAGTCAAAAGTAAATTTAATGATTTTTCCTGGATTTAAAAATTAAACTTAAGGACTCTTTCAGGGGTCAAAATTGAATTAAAGGACTTTTCCAAGAGTTTGAGGGCAAATAAGGAAGGGGGGGGGCATTTAAGGTATTCTCCTTAAATGCCATGAGATGTACGAATCCTGAGTGTTCCCAAAATTGAAAAAGGGTCAAAATGATAAATTATTTGAGTACTCTAAAAGGCAAAAATTTCCGCGAGAGGAAAAGAATTAAACCTACCAAGAAAATAAATTCCACCATCACGGATCTTCGCTCATAGAAGAAAGCGTCAAATAACAAAAGTTAGCATATTTCTCTCACTCACACACACACACTTGATTTATCATTTTTCAAATACTACGAACGAACAATAAAATTTTTATCATTATATCAAAGCAAATTTCTTCTTTTACTGCATTAAGTTTGCATGCGTTCACGAGTGTAAAAGGCGAACAAAATTTATGGAAGCCACTATTTTTTTAATTTTTTTGATGATATTCGAAATTAGTTTTGTTAAATCTGGTCATGGTTTTTGACTTTTCGGCCAGCCTTGCATAATTATCAAACAAACTATCCGAATGACAATCTAAACTAATAAGGAGAATACAGATTTTTTTGACAACACAAGTTTCCAAAGATAATTCCACAAGATGACCTTCCCCCCAAAACGATTGAATACGACACGGTTGCGGGTTCGGATTTCGCGTGCCAAAAGACAGCCAAGCCAGCCTTGCAAGGCTGTTGTTCGTTGTCAACAGCTCCTGCAAATTGCAGTCATTCAATCCCACTGGCACACTAATGGGGAAGTTTTAAAAGCCAAGTTGGGCAATGCACTGTTTGTAACTAAGGCGTAATTTTCCCACGTAACAATAAAAAGGAATAAATGCCTTATCAATAGCACGTATCTCCCGCTGTAGGAAAACAGAAAAAGAAGCTGAAATCACTTGGCCTTGAACAGGTGCCGAAACCTTAGCATTACTAAGTGAGCATACCTACCTTTGCAGCAGCAGGAAGGAAAGCAAGCTTTCTGCATGACCTGATTCGAATCTTACCCGATGGTACCAACCACCGTTTGCCTTGATGTCACGCACGCCGGCAAGCATATCAAGAGAGGCTTAACTATAAAACAACCGCATAGTTCACCTTCTGTTTTGACGAAGCTCACATAATTAACCATAATTAAAAAGAAAAAGCCATTATCGGTTTCAGTAAAGGGCAAGAAACATCAATACAGGTCGTACATTCCAATAAATGGAGCGTAAAATCTTCGCAGCTACGTAAAAATCCAACACGCGCGATATTATTTATTCCTAGCCCTCTTCCGTCACCTCAACACATTCCTCGTAAGCAGTGAAATCCGCTGAAAGGGTTAAAACATTCGACTTTAATTGGTGGTTATGTCTTTTCCACGAAATTCTGTGCACTTTCGCTCGACTTTTGGAAGGATTATTCATTAATGAAAACTGTATTGGTAACGTTCCGTTGCCACCAGACATTTTCTTCTTTCTGCATTTTGGGGCTTTAAACCCATGCGGATCTAACGACATAGGAGATGCTATTCCCTAATTTAAGGCCACCAGTTCTAGGGGGACATGTATAAGATGAACAACACACCATCTATGCCTTCATCCGGGATTCGGACGGTTGGCCTGTGCCTGGAAGTTTCCGATAAATCCGGAATGGTCTAACAACCCAAAACTTCCAGCCACTAGCAGTTGGCATGTGGTCTGGAACAACTCGCTGTTTAACGAAGCTTAAACAGGATTCTCACTCTTTCTATCCCACAGAATATAAGCACTCTTTAAAAACTTCTATGCAAACGGAAGCATACTGGCAAAGTTTCCGATATTTCCCCCATACAATTTAAGTTTTGGATGTAATAAATCAGAATTAACGCAATTTAAAACACAGTTCTGCTTTTTATAACGAGGAACAGTACACCAATGAAGTAGTAAATAGTAACACTATACAAGTGATCCGATTTATTGGCGTAGGAAATAAACACATAAGCGTTTCCAAGCTTCCGCACATCAACCACGTGGCTTTTTCAAGGAAGTTAGACAGAAGCTGCAAACTGAAAAATAGAACGCTTAACAATTTGAATGCGGGAACTTGACAATAAATAGATGCGATATTACATTCATTTAAAGATACGAGGCATCACGTTGGTTGCACGCGAGATCCTGGTGGAGAAAAGGCGTTACTTGAAGAATTGGCTATAAATTCGTGAACGCCGGAAAGCAGCCGACGCCAAACAACAATCCAACACACCGATTGAGCCCGTACCATCTCGAACTCTGCTTTGCGCTCGCAATGTATCCAGCGTTATTTGTAAAAATTATGTAAGCTACTTTTCATATCATACGCCTGTGTTATGAAAAGTAACTTACATAAATAAATGCATTATTACATATTAAATAAACGCTTTGAAACCATACTCGGCTAGCTCATTTCAACTCTCCGATCTGCAAGTCGTAGTCCTACGTTACAAACTGATGGCTCAATCAGAACTGAGCCTACCTGTTTTTTTATTGTTGTTGTTTTTAACGAACTGACGCTACCGTATTCCTTCCCTCCGACCGAACAGTCGGAGAACACAAGTGTGCCCAATCAGAATTGTGCTTGAAACTTGAGTCATGGTTCACTGCTTCCTCAGAGTTCATTTGAAATCAGAAACAAAAAAAAACTTTATTTCAATCGGAAACACTAACTAATAATTAAGATAAGCAAATGGAAGAAATAATTTATTAATTCTGTTGAGATACAATTGAGGAATTGGCAGATCGAGAAAAGGACTGCCTTCGCAAGCAACTGGTAATTGCTAAGGACTGGTGACAGGCAATGAAAAATAGATTGTGTAAACTAGCGTGGAGGGGAAAGGATCGCGGAGCAAGCGAAATAAGCCACCATTAACCGCTCCAAAGGCCGAGCTGCATCCCAAGATGGCAATGCTCTTGCATGTGGCGTGACTGGAAGGGACTGTCTTGTGTTCTGCCGCAGAGTAGCCAAACGATTAATTCTGATAAGTACTTACTGATCCCAAATGGTGGCCGCACTTGATGACAACCGTTTAGAAATGGTCAACAGGAAGGGGGCGTTCTCCTCCACCTGGACAAAGCTAGATCTCACGTTTCTCTGGTCACTGATAGGAAAATATTGTAGGAGATTAGCCGGGATCTCCTTGCCTCCTCACCCGGCCTGTTCATTTGACATTGGGACTTCATATTTCCATTTATTCCGGTCTCTGGGCTTAATGGAAAAAACTTCGCAACTTTGGAGGCGTACAAAAATTATCTAGACTAGTTCTTTCCCCCAAAACCTACAAAGTCCTGGGTGGATGGAAACCTCAAGTTATCCGATAGATGGCGAGAGTTACTGGAAAATAATGGTGCCTGCATTAATAAAGAAAGTGGCAGTTGTAGGTAAACGTTTTGCCTTTCACTTTTGCCTATACAAATGCGAGAAAACTTTACACAACCTCATAATACAGGGTGATTCAAAAAGAAGTACAGTTTCAACGCACTATAAAACAAGAACAATGTAAGATACTTTATGTTAGCTGTAACAGAATTGAAGGGGAATGTTTCAAGTTTTTTTAGAGACAGTCGCAGATGTTCTATGTGTGCACCCTTAGTCACACGACACACATCGAGCCGGTAATCCATTTCCGCCCAAACGCGAGATATCTGAATCAAGTGCAGTGATAGTGGCTGTAATACGCTGTTTCAGCTCCGCTAGATCTACAGGAAGGGGAGGATTCTCCAGACAGTGGACTGTGAAATCTGCACTTCACGGCTCACCCTCCACGTTGATTTCCCCAAGCTTCGTTGAATGGCGGTGCAAACACTATCGGGGACTTCTTCCGATACACGCGGTCGTCCAGGACTTTTAAGTTTGCACAAACAGCCTCTAGTTTCAAATTTTTTTATGGCAATCGTAGATAGATTTTCTGGTTGGAGGTTCTTTTCCGAATCGTGATCGAAAATGCCGTTGCACAACAGTTACAGATTCTGTTTTGCTCAATTCAAGAACACAAAACGCCTTCTCCACTGCAGATGCTGCCATTTTGACTGACTAGTCACGTGACATGCGCGCTGTCGCCTACGTCACTTCCCTCAGTAGCGGGACACAAACTTTATGAGTACATCTACCTAACGGTTTGCAGTTGTGGCCCGTGTCTTCAACTGTTACTGTTTTACAGCATCTGGAAACTGTATACTTATTTATGAATCACCCTGTATAGCAGTGGCATCCGCAGTTTCGTCAGGTATGAATTCTACTGAGCATCATCGTATTTTGTTTTGTTTTGTTTTGGCAACGTTTAACGACCGCCAAGAGCAACTCTTTGGGCTACATTGTGTATGCTTGTCCCTAATTTAGGACCATTGGTTCCAGAAAAGGAACATAGACATACACACACCACCCAAGTCTCAGCTGGTAATATAACTTGGGACCATATCTGACGAATGGTCAGAAGCCAGCGCCTCAGATCACTCGTCCACGGGGTGGCTTGTAGGATGTTCCAGAACGAGTATTTGGGAATACGGGTCTTCCTCGCCAGCCAATCGACACGTATAGGAAGCAACTGGGCATGGACTAAACGAGATGTCGGAAGCATGCTACTGAGATGTTGTTATCAACATCTCAGTAGCATGCTTCCGACATCTCGTTCAGTCCATGCCCAGTGCTTCTTCCTGGCATACTTCCAAATGGGGAAAGAAATTTGGCATCAGGAAGAAAATTTATGTAACATGGATTAGTCATAACGACTCCCCAAATCCCCCCCCCCTTTTTTTCCATCCCATGGTAAATTTTCAACAGCTCTGCTTCAGAAAATGTTCTGAAACCAGGTCTGTTCATGCCCCAACGAAACTAATACGTTCTAAGGAGCGATACTGGGAGTGGTGGTACTCCTGATACAGTGATCAGCACTTTGTGTACACAATCTTCGCATCGTGGAAGCAGTACACACAAAAATGCACCTACCCTCAGCTGTTATAAAACGCGACGGCCGTGTGTGGGGGAAGGGGGGGTAGTAAACTCAAATTGCTAATTCACGAGATCAATGTGGTCAGCCACAGCAACCGAAGGCTGTTGAGGTAATATCTGCCTTCCAGCGACGAGTCGGATAATTAAATTGACCATTCACAGTGATGACCACAAGCAACAACGCATTCATTTAGGATGGCAGTCAATTGCGGTTTAAGCATGTAAGTTCGTTCAATTATTTGGCTGAGTAACCACTGAGCCTTACCACAGTTACAACACAAGAATTTTTTCTTCCCGCAATCTTTAAAGTGCCACATTTATAGACAACCGGAAAGATCAATGCGAAAAACCTGTCGGCTTTGTTTCTCGCCAACGAAGACGAAAAGTGCTTGCTTATGCTCTAATGAATCAATTTCATACTGAACAAGCAAGTAAACCACGTTAGAACAAGTATTTTCAATGCGCGGAGCATGAGTGTGAAAACTAGAATGGATAATTTAAATAAAACGCGTTCAGTGGAAATTAAATTTATTATGAAAAGATTACCGATGTTCAAAATCCGTGACTGCGTATGTGGTTGACATCAAAGAGGGAAACTCAACTAGAAGCACGATTGTGAATAATAATTTCCACAATCGCACTTCACGGATTCGTCAGTGTCCAAAGATAAGAAAGATCATACTGAAGTTGAAAACGAGGAACGCAATTCACTCCTTTTTACAATGGCCGTTCCATAAAAAGGGAGAGTAAAATCACACAAAATGAAGAAATATAGGTACTGCAAAATATATGTTAGTCTTTCTCAAAGTATATTCCCTCGGATGATATGCAACGGTCCCATCGTTCAGTCCATTTTTCAAAGCATGTAGCGAAGGCATTTTGTGGAAGCTGCTTTGGCGATCCCTGTGCAGCTTGAATAACGTCAGCATCTGTGTTAAATGTTGCGCCACAGAACTTTTCCTTTACTGTTGGATACAACCAGAAACCGCACGAGGTTAGGACTGTAGGCACAGGCTTAGCATGATTTCAATACCGCATTTGGTAAGAAACTGTTGAACACGAGCAGCCACATGTGGGTGGACGTTATCATGGTTTAGGTTCCATTTGCCCACCAATTCCAGTCGCTTAATCGATGTGTGCCGCCGAAGACGCTTCAAGACTGAAATGTAATATTCAGCATTGACAGTAATTTGTAGAGGAACGGCATGCTGGTGGACTACACCTTTATGATCAAAGAAAATTATCATTACCTTCCCAACAGGTTTGGTGGACTTTGTTTCGGAGGAGCCTATGTGTTTCCAGACACTCATTGCGCGCTTCGTGAGGGGATCGAAATAGTGGACCCATGCTTCATCGGCGGTTATAACTGTGTTTAGAAAGTTTGAATCCTTTGCAATAATTTGTTTTTACTTACGACACACCTGAACTCTGGCTAACAATTTTCTCTCGTCAGGTGATGAGGTACCCATCTGGAACACACACGATGCAGTAGTAATTTGCAGCATAGAATGCGGAATGCCGACGTTTTTTGAAATATTAGTTGACGCCGCTATGTTTCCACACGTTATTCGTCGATCTTCTTGCGGGATTGCCCAAATAGTGGTGACAATACGCTCCGTAACAACACTTTGAGGTCGACCAGGTCTAGGATTGAGTTCTGCCGACAAACGCCCTTTTTTGAAATCATGGCGTCATCTAAAAATCGTTGACTCACCCAAACATTGAATCCATAGTTCCCATTCTTTTAACACTAAAAAAAAAATCAAGGACTTTTCCAGGACTTTAAGGACTCAAAAATTTTCAAGATTCATGCCCAATTTTAAAACTCTCATGAAACAGTAAAATAAGTTGTAACAAACAGTCAAAAAGTTCAATTGAAATTATAGTTATATCTAAATATAGGGGCATACTTTGATGAGGTATTATTGTTCCACAAGATAAAATCCCTCAAATGGCAATGGGCTGAACATATTGCCATAAGAACGGACCACCGGTGGACAACCGAAATTCTAAACTGGATTCCAAGGGACAGGAAAATGCCCACAAGAAGACCACTTGGGAGATGGGTGGATGAAATTTGAAAGTATGCGGGAGTAACATGGAGGAGACAGGCGCAAGATAGACCGCTGTGGAAGAAACTTGGGGAGACCTTTATCCAGCAGTGGATTAGTAATGGTGGTTGATGATGATCCAGGCTATGTCAACCTGCTGACGCAGACAAAAATCTCCACATCTGTAAGTCGGATTAGTTGAGTTTTTTTTTTTTTGTTTTTTTTTTTATCAACTATTTCGGTAATCAAGTTGATAATGATTCATGCATTTGGAAATTTCTGTGGATGACAGAAAGGTCAGTCACGAGCTAATCGTTTGAGTACGCTCAAGTCCCGGAAAAAGTACGAAGGTAAGTTTGTCCAATGGGGGCCGGTTTTCTCCCTTACTAGCGACCTCGAAATAGGGACGGCTGACCTCTTATAGCTTTAGATTTACATAGGCGACACCCTGAAAAAAAAAATTTTATAATATTTGAAGCACCATTTTTTTTTTTTTTTTTACATGTGGTGCACTCCAGGCAAGGAAAAGGACTCTTCTGAACATCTAAGGGTATAAGAAGTCGCCATATCTCTAATCAATGGCTACTGGTTCCAAAAGTAGGACAAAACCTGGCCACAGAACAAACATAACTCACACGTCATCGAGACTCGAACCCGCAAACCCACTAGAATGTTCTACCCAACGTCCGCACCTCAGACCACTCGGTCACAATGGTGTGGAATAGGTCGTGTAAACGTACTTCTATGTTTAACACTCTACCCACACTTCTAAAGTCGGCCTGGAATTCTTTTTGTGTTCGATAAACTGATACTACGACCAAAACGCAAGATAATACTGATCGAGGTGCAAACCAGCCAGTGTTACTCTTTTTCAATTCGACCTATACAGAGCCTAAGATATCGTCGAAGGAAATATTAATACCTCAGCGGAAAAATTTGAACTAGAAAGTCGCAAAAAATTATACTCAACGTTACCGGCATTTTACCTAGCACGAAAATGTTAAACTAAAAAAACTAAGTTTATACCGTCCTCTACTGGAAATATCTTTCGCACACCTTGGGAAAAAATAAAATGTATGAAAATTTTTGTTCTCACTAACAGCCATGAGATTCAGATAGAATTCTTCAAACGGAAGTTCTTAAAAGCGGAGATAATGTTGGAAACGCAAATCTAACTTTACGTCGCATATAGAAGAAACACAAAAATATTCGATGTGTCAGAAAAATCCTCCCCTCTCCCCAAGGCACAAAATTTGCGCAACGCATACTTGCTGTTGTCCTACCGAAACAAAAAATGCGCACAATCCCCAATGCGTTTTCCTCCAAGTGTAAAAACCACAAAACAGCTGCGGAATAGTTTGTAAGTGAAGTTACAGATGCAGGTGGGATGAGGTGAATTTAAAGCATTCGGTCGTGTCACTGGTTTCAGGGAGGGGAAAGAGCCGGTGCCGTAAGACAAATACTTCATGCATGACTCACCCGGGGAATCCAACCTGTACCCATCTCGAGCGAACGGTTAGATGCCACAGCCTCGTACCACTCGGCCAGTGGGGGCGGCATTTGCGCAACGTTTTCGGGTCATACGCCATTACTATACGTACGGTGGGAAGATGGTTCGTGAATTTCAATGATAATTTTGACCTACAGGATGCCTGTCGATCTGGAAGGCTGTCAAAGCTTGACGATGTTATCAGAGGCCTGAAACAAGACCCTTACAACGTGCACAGAATTTGGGAGAAAAGTACGATACATCGCATGCCACCGATTTGCAACACTTCCATAAGCATACACTGTAAAAAATAAGTGGTGTGAATTCACGGAAAATTTCTGAAAATAACGTGCAGCAAAGTTGCCAGTAAGTATCAGTCTTTTTCAGAAATTTCCGTTTTTAAAAGTACCCGTATATTGTAACTTCCGTATTTTCACAGATTATCCGTAGACACAAATTCCGTTTACCTCAGAAAAAAATCCATTTCAGGTTTTTCCATTTTTAAACTGAAATTTCGCAAAATCGACGACCCCGTACTTTTCAGCCCTTACTCAAATAATCCTTAAGGTCATGAACGAACCCCCGACGTGTAAGCTGGCTCGACACGATACGATATTTGAAGAAGTTTTAGGAAAGGAGTGTCTGACCCCAGGTCTAAAACTACGCTTAGAAATGGGAAGCTAGGAGATTTGAGTTAGTGAACTCAATAGGAAAGACAAACAGAAAGACTGAGTGAAAGGAGAGGGTGATATATCTTTCGACTGTGAACCGTGACACCAGTCCAGGGGGAACGGGGGCAAGAGGAACCAAGCACCGCACAACACCACAGAGAACCACAATATCACCCGGCCGCCGACACACCAGGGGGTCACTGCAATTCAACGAGACCAAATCCTAATGCCCGAACAGAATCTATTTTCAACGTCTCGATGGTAATCTGAAAAAGAAGGGGGGGGGGATCTGTCTAACACCCACCAGTGTTCGCAAACTTACTCTCTCCGTCAAGGGGGGTCAACGATCGCCGCCTTAGTTCTGGGATACCTAAGGAATTCGCTGGAATTGTAGTCAACCGCGTCCCTAACAAGTTCATTAGGGTGGGTTTCCGATTTCTTGAAAAACTTCTTGGAGAGTCTGGTGGAAAACTCATGTACCTTCTCGATTCCAAGTCTGTTCCTCAAGTTCAGAAGTGGGGTCCACGGGGGAGTCCCAGGGATCATTCGAAGGGCTCGGCTCTACACCCTCTCGATTCTCTCTCGCTGATTCCTACTAATACCAATCCAGATGGAGGAGGCGTAGGTAAGCACCGGCCTGACGACAGTCTTATACAGCAGTACTTTGTGCCGTGTTGTGAGGAAGCTTCTCCGGTGGAGTAGTGGAGCTAGCTGCCCAATGTATTGTCTAGCTTTATTCGTGTGGTCGCTGGTGTTCTTAACATACGAAAGTCGACAATCGAGCTGGATTCCTAGGTACTTAGTGTAGGTAGCCCAGGGGATTGTCTCTTAAAACATAACGAGTTTCGGTACTCCTTGGACAGATCCAAAAACAACAGCGCACTGCTCTTAGACGAATTGATCTTGATCCGCCAGTCAGTGTAGTGGGTTTCCAGCTGAGAGAGAAAGTCCTGGAGGAGCTTCACTGCTCTGCTTTCGTTCAGGGGCCTGATGACAACAGCTGTATCATCTACGTACATCATGACCTGCCCTTGTTTGGGTAAGCCGTGCAGATAAATGGAGAACAGCGTTGGTCCAAGAACCGAACCCCGAGGAACGTCAGCCCGAATCTTCTTTTCCGAAAAAAGCTCACCGTTAAACGTAACAGTGAAACTGCGGCTGTTGAGGTACGAGCCAATCAGCTCAACAAGTGGGCGAGGGCATCGAAGCTTCTGCAACTTGTGCAGGAGTCCAACATGCCAAACGCGGTCTGGAAAGCTCATCAGATAACCTCGCCTTGTAAGCTGGCTCATCAGATAACCCTCGCCTTTATCCACTGAAAAATAAATACTCGGCAATGTGACTCACGTACATCGTAAAACGAATTCCGCGACGATAAAATTTTGTTTTTGTCATTAATGCGAGTGATTTAGTCATTTTATTTTCTGTTGGAGCTTATTATTTTTCTGAATAGGTTTGTATTTTGTTTGTTTTTTCTGTAGGAGGACTTTGCCCAAATTAAGCATTTTTCATCCTGATTTTTTGAAGCAACAAAACAACCGCTTTGCAACTTGAATTTTTCAAACTGACAACGACTTTTCAGTTATCTATAAAAAAGGTGAACTGTACTTTTTTTATAGCATTATTTCACACACACACGCACGCACACACACACACCACACACACACACACACACACACACACACACACACACACACACACACACACACACACAAAACTAAATACAAAATTTACTCTTGATAGCTATAATAGCTTTTGTCTTAAGATGTCCAAGGACTGATACATAGACATCGTATAATCAATCATCTGTACAATAAGTACCCAGTTTAAAATATATATCATCATCATCATCATTGTCAACCATTATCAATCCACTGCTGGACGAAGGTCTCCCCAAGTTTCCTCCACAACGGTCTGTCTTGTGCCAGTCTCCTCCAGGTCACCCCTGCATACTTTCGAATTTCATCCACCCATCTCCCATGTGGTCTTCTTCTGGGTCTTTTCCTGTCCCTTGGAATCCAATCTAAAATTTCGGCTGTCCATCGATGATCTGTCCTTCTGGCAGTATGTCCAGCCCATTGCCATTTCAGGGATTTAACTCTGATCATGATGTCTTCCACTCTTGTCATTTTTCGGATCCACGAGTTCCTCTTCTTATCTCTCCTGGTTACACCAAGTATGCACCTCTCCATGCTTCTTTGAGTTGTCTGCAGCCTTTGTATGTCTCTTTTAGTTAAGGTCCACGTCTCTGCACCATACGTAAGCACTGGAAGGATGCATTGATTAAACACTTTTCTTTTAAGACATAATGGCATATTGCTCTTGAAAATTATGCTGTTTCTTCCAAAAGCTCTCCAGGCAAGTTTTGTACGCCGATTAATTTCTTCATCAATGTGACCCTCACTTGATATCTGCTGTCCAAGATAAACGTACGTGTCTGTTATCTCCAGCTTTTCTCCATCAATCGATAAATCTTCATTTCTTGTAAAAGCATTGAACATCACTTTTGTCTTCTGAAAGTTCATTTTTAATCCCACTTCTTTACTCTTGTCAGCAAGTTCCTGGATCATACTCTGCAGCTCTGATGGGGTAGTTGCAAAAATGACTACGTCATCAGCAAAACGAAGGTGGGTTAGATAATCTCCATTAATCTTTATCCCCTTGTTTTCCCAGCTCAGCGACTGAAAAACACCCTCCAATGTGGCATTAAAGAGCTTCGGAGATATGGTGTCACCTTGTCTCACTCCCTTTCCAATTTTTACTTGTGTTGTATTTTCAAACAGCCTAATCTTTGCACTTGCATTTTCATAGATGTTATTAATAATATTAATGTATGCATCTTCAATACCGCAGGTTTTCAGAGCCATTGTAACTGCTGATGGTTTCACCGAATCAAAGGCTTTTTTCATAATCGATAAAAGCCATGCACAATGGAAGTTCATATTCCTCGCTCTTTCAATTAGTTCTCTCAGCACGTGGATATGATCTATTGTGCTGTATATATATATATTGTATAATAAATATCTGGTATCATATAATTACATATATATATATATTGTGTAATAATAGCTATTTATTTTACAATATATAAGTACCCGTAACCAATATATTGTATAATACATAGCTGGTGCACAAAATAAGAGAGGCGAAGAAATATCCTGTGCCACAATAAACAAAATCCATGGGATATGTTATCCACAATTTCTGATCTCGCTACGGAACTTAAAAATTCGACAGACGATTGAAATTTAGAAGTTAATCAAACCTTAAGTATTCTCACGAATCGCTTCTATTACCTGTAATTTCTTGTCATACGGATAACAAAAAGTGAGAACGGAGATTTTCCGGTAATAAACGAAAGGAATTGCGGAAAGGTTTCTGACAATTCAGAATTTTCCCGTAGTACGAAAAATCCGTGAAATTCAGATTTCTCTCCACCATTTCGCGAAAAAGGTATCAAAAACATGCTTCGTTAGTTCAGGAAAGAAATGACGGAAAGTTGCCCGTGAATTTCAGAATTTTTTTTAAAGTGCAGGGATTTGTCTTGAAAATACGCAAGATGGGTACACACGAATTGACTGAAAGAAACCTAACGGATCGTCAGCAAGTTTGTTCCTTTATTGGATGTTCGAAAACAATACGCTTTTGAACAGGTAGGTTGGTACTAGAGGTGAAAAATGGATACTCTACAGTAATCCAGTGAGGAAAAGAGCCTACTGCAAGCCCAGACAAACTACTCCAACCAACTCGAAACCGAATATTCATCAACAGATGTGTGCATGTTGTTGCATCTGGTTGGGCAGGAAAAGCCCAAGCCATTATGAGGTTCTATCACTTGGAAAAAAGCGTCACGGCAGTAAGGTTCTGCCAGCAGCTCTCAGATTTGAAGGCAGTAATGAAAGAAGTTTCGTGTTGGCCAACAGAAAGAGAATATACACAGACTGGGCAGAAATTATAGGATACCTACCTAGCAACAGATGGGCCCACATTTCGCCCGAATAAGGTCAGTTACACGACGAGGCACTGAGTCCACAACACTGTAAAAAATTCTGAAATTCACGAGCCACTTGCCGTCATTTCGTTCGTGAATTAACGAAGCCTATTTCTGATACAACGTTTTCCGTGAAATGACAAAGAAACCTGGATATCACGAAAAATTCTGAATTTTCACAGAAACCTTTCCGCAATACATTTCTTATATTGACGGCAAATTACCGTTTCAGAGATGTGGTAACGGAAAATTCTGAATTTCAAAAACCTTTCCGCAATTCCTTTCGAATATTAACGGAAAGACTCCGTTCTCACTTCTTCCGTATCCGAATGACGCGAAATTACCGATTTATGAGCGATTTTATGAAAATACTTGAGGTTTGATTAACTTTTAAAATTTCCATCGTCTATCGAATTTTGAAGTTCCGTAGCGAGATCGCATATTGTGAATAGCATATCGCATGAATTTTGTTTACTGTGGCACAGGATATTTCTCCTCCTCTCCCCTATTTTGTGCACCAGCCATCTATTATACACTGAAGAGCAATTGCATTAGAGACAGCTGGCGTTATGCAAATGTGGCACTGTAGGCGGCCCTGTAAACGGAAACGACATAACGTATGCAGCGATCCAACAATATAAGAAGTGATACGACGGGAATCAGTAAGAGTCGGACGCAGTATGGGTAAGTAAGACGAAGGATCTAAGCGCATTTGATCGTGGGACAATTGTCGGGGCCCGACGAATGGGTTATTCCATCTCGGAAGTCGTGCAGGCACTGGGATTTTCACGAGCCACTGTGTCACGGGTGCACCGTGAGTACATCGAATCCGGTAAAACCATCCCTGCAAGGGCCAACTGCCGTGGACAACAGCGTGTGGATGAGCGGGGTCATCAACGGCTAGCTCGCATTGTAACAGCGGATAGACGGGCCACAGCGCAAGAAATCACTCGGCAATTTAACGCTGGTGCACAAAAATGTGTAAGCAGCCGCACCATCCAGAACCATCTCCTCGCTATGGGGTACAGAAGCCATCGTCCCACGAGGGTACCGCTGCTGACCGCACATCACAGGGTGCAAAGATTAGCATGGGCGCGGAAACATCGTGACTGGATCCTAGACATGTAGAAAAAATGTTGCCTGGACTGATGAGTCGAGATTCACGTTGGTGCATGCTGATGGCAGGATACGAGTACGGCGCAAACCACATGAAGCGATGGATCCTTCTTGCCAGCAGGGTACTCTTCAAGCTGGTGGGGGTGGCATTCTCGTCTGGAGACTGTTTACGTGGACTGAAATGGGACATCTGGTACGTGTGACACCGTCACTCACAGGTAAACTTTACCGGGATATCCTGGACGACCATTTGCTCCCGTTTAAGTTTTCAACATCCCCCTGGGGACCTCCTGCAACAAGAGAACGCACCGTGCCATCGCTCCCGAATTGTATCAGAATGGTTGGATGAACACTCCACCGACGTGACCTCGCTTCCTTGGCCAGCTAGGTCACCTGACCTCAATCTCATCGAGCACATCCGGGATGTCATCGAGAGAGATGTTCGAGGCTCTGACCTCCCTCCATGAAATCTTCGTGAACTGTGGGAGCTTGTTCAGGGGTCGTGGATCCGTATGGCTTCCCAACGCTTCCGGTGTCTTGTAGAGTCCTGCCGAGACGAATCGCCGCCGTCATCAGGGCGAAAGGTGGTGCTGCACGTTACTAGACAGGTATCTAATTCAGTTGCTCTTCAGTGTACACTGATTTCCATAAATTAAGGGAAATCATGATAATTAAAAAACTACTTCGTGAAATTCCATGAAAATCGGTGAAAAGATGCATTAAGTTGTAAATTATAGTTTAGGCACAAAAAACAAATCACGAAAACATTTAATATCAGAAAAATGGCCCATACAGGAACATGTCAAAAAAATAGGGCACAGGAACTCAATGGGAAAGTTGTTTCAATAAGATGTGTAGTCACCTCTGACAGCAATACAGGCCCGATAATGATGTTCTGTGCTCATTATGATGATGTCAATTAACTTAGTAGGCAATAATGCCCATTGTTCCTGAAAAGCAAGCCCTTATAGGGTTATCGTGAAGTGGACTGAGGGTAGCAACGTCTCCCCAGAGCATCGGAAACATGTTCAATGGGATTTAGGTCAGGAGATCGAGCTGGCCATTCCATACGGGCAATGGTTTCCACCTCAATGTATTGCTCCACGAAGCGCGCTCTGTGTGGTCTCGCATTGTCGTCCTGTAGGAGAAACGTTTCGCTAATTGCACTTCCATAACGATGGACATATGGATGCAGGATATCTTCTCTATATCTCTGTGCAGTCAGGTTACCACGTGGCTGATCATAGAGCTTTGTTCGACCACCTAAAGAAATGCCAGCCCAAACACACACACACACACACACACTATCTTCACCATAACGATCTCTTTCACGAATGTTACTGGGATGGTAGCGGGTTCCTGGCTCCCTCCAGATCAAACAATGTCTGGAAACGCTCTCTAAACTGTATCGCGATTAGTCAGTGAAGAGTACAGACCTCCATTGACTTTCACTCCAGCTAACATCATGCGGGCCCAACTCAATCGGTCTCTCCTGTGCCGTGCGGTGAGGGGCACACAAGTTGCTGGTCGTCGAGCATACAGACCTCCTTCATGAAACCTTCTGCGTACAGTTGAAGCTGATATTAACCTTCCAGTACCGGCCACAAGGGCAGATATTTGCAGGGTTGGTGTTGAGGTCCTTATCTTCGTGCGGTTAACTGCAAATAACGGTCGTCAACGGCAGTTGTCGCCCTAGGCCTTCCTTGGCTGTACCTTCCAGAGGCTGAGTCTGTTCTAAGAAATGCATTCCGCAGCCTATGGATTACAGACGGACTCACATTCAACAATCTGACCACATCTGTTTTGACCCAATGGCTCACCATCACAACTCTTCTGGAAAATCATGTCTCAAACTCATTCCTTCACAATGGCTAACTCCGATTTTTCCGACCGCAATTTTAAACACGAAATCCTAGCACCATGTGAAACGCGCGTCTTTATACCGGTGCCCTGCTGACCTCGTACGGTTACAGCGCCACTACTTTACATATGATATTCTGAGCTGGCAGTGGTTTTTATGTCACATATGCAAATTTGGTGGAATTCCGATTATTTTTGACTGAGTTATCGCAAATTTTCTGTTTTTTCCTTAATTTATGGAAACCAGTGTATATTGCGTTACTGTAAGAAACTGGATACTTAAACTTATTGAACAGATGATAATACGATGTCTATGCATCAGTCTTTGGACAACTTAAGACAAAAGCTATTATAGCTATCAAGAGTAAATTTTATATTTAGTAAACCAGGTACTTAACTTATTGTACAGATGATTATACGATGTCTATGTATCAGTCTTTGGACAACTTAAGACAAAAGCTATTATAGCTATCAAGGGTAAATTTTATATTTAGTACACCAGGTACTTACCTTATTGTACAGATGATTATACGATGCCTATGTATCAGTCTTTGGACAACTTAAGACAAAAGCTATTATAGCTATCAACAGTAAATTTTATATTTAGGTGCTTCTTTTTTGTGAGAAATAACACTATAAAAAGTACATTTCACCTCTTTTAAAGATATCTGAAAGTTATTGTCAGTTTAAAAAGTTGCAACGCATTTTGTTGCTTCGAAGAATCAGGATTAAAAATGCTTAATTTGTGAAATGTCCTCTTACAAAAAAAAAAAAAAAAAAAAAAAAAAAAAAATAGAAACCTATTTAGAAAAATCAGCTCCAACAGAAAAAAAAATTGACTATATCACTCGCATTAATGACAAAAAATAAAGAAAAAACTTCAACGTTGCGCAATTTTTTTTTACGATTTACGTGATTCCGATTTCCAAACATTTGTGGCTCAATGGTTAAAGGCGTGCATTACCTGTTGAACCACCACCACAAAAGACAGAGTTCGATCCTGACTGCTGCGGAAGGATTATCTGGGGTACGGGTTTTAAAATGCAGGATTGTCAATTTTGCGGAATTTCAGTTTAAATATGGGAAAACCTAAAGTGGATTTTTTTTTTTTTTTTCTGAAATAAACAGAATTTCTGACCACGGAAAATCTGTAAAAATACGGAAGTTAAAATAAACGGGCACTTTTAAAAACGGAAATTTCTGAAAAAGACGGACACCTAACAGCAACTTCGCTGCACGTTATTTTCAGAAATGTTCCGTGAATTCACACCACTTATTTTCTACAGTGTAGCAACAGGAACGACAGCGTCGCGTGGCCCACGAATCAGGTACCCCAGGATTCCTGTTCTCTCAGGGTATATAGTATTTTTGCACAATAACGTTAGGCCACGTGTGCCTTTACAACATATAACTAAGACCACATGTGGAACGTTTATCACATCTACAATGTTCACCGCATATGCACAATCTGATTTCTATGTTTTGTTCTCTTCAAAACTTTCTCTCACTGGAAAAATCTTTCTGAATAATGAAGAGGTTCACACGGCACTACGAAAACATTTCAACATGAAGCATAGCTAGTTTTGCGCTGAGGAAATAAACACGCTTCCCAACAAATACAGAATAGTGGAAAGTAATGGTCATTTTATTGGAGATTGAAAGCTTACTAAATGTCTCTTACATGGTAAGTCGATCTTTTTATGTAAAAAGCAACAAACTTTTCGACACATACAAAACTTACAATATACTTCTTACTTTGCATCGTACGAAGTACATGCTAAATTTTGCACGAAGTTCCAGCTACCGAATGCAACAAGAATTTTTTCAATCCGAGTTTTGTGTGTAGATAATCAGAGATACCCTGTCAAGCATAAAAAAAAAATAAAAAAATACAGGTAGGCTCAGTTCTGATTGAGCCGTCAGTTTGGAACGCAGGACTACGACTTGCAGATCGGAGAGTTGAAATGAGCTAGTTGAGTATATGGTTTCAAAACGTTTATTTAATTTGTTATAGCCAACGCTGGTCTATGATATGAAAAGCAGTTTACACAATTTTTACAAATAATGCTGGATACATTGCGAACACAAAGCAGATCGATACACGAATTACCCAACGTGGCGCACTGTCTTCTAGGGTTTCTTACATTCCTCATCACTTTCCTCTCGTTTTGATTTTCACAACTTTTGCTTGCATTCATTCTGCGAATTTCGCGGCATTGTCGAAAATGTTAACCCGTTCACACGAAAACAATTTTTTAAAATTTTAGTTTGAACCACTGCGATTTGTTCTTCATATATTTGAATAGATCTCGTCGAGAGCTTTAAAACGTTACCACGCACAGTCGTTTTGCACTCACGGTTGTCCAGATAAACCGCGATATTGTCAAAAGTGTTCATCGGTTCACAAGAAAACAATTTTTAAAACGTTTAGTTCAAACCACAGCGAAATGTTCTTCGTATATTTGAATAGATCTCGTAGAGAGCTTTAAAACGATACCACGCACAGTCGTATTGCGCTCACGGTTGCAGAGAGACTGAATGAAACACAGCGGCGCACCCAGAAATATCGCATCACCTCCCCCGCGCACGATGTATTGCGCAGTAGGCGTATTGGACTCCATGCTGTTTACGAGTATGCTAACACGATTAGTGTTCGGCACGTATTTTTAACGCTATGATGTTTTCAATTGGGACCTATTTTTGGTCACAGGTGGTCGGCCGTAAGTCTCCCCATACTATCCGTGGAGTTAGACGTAGTCCTACTACGTCAATACTTTTCCTCCCCCAAGCGAGAAAGCGGTGCATCACGAACATTCGAAAGAGTAAGATCCATTATCCTCATAATGAATTACACACCTTAATGCATCATAAAATCCTGCACCTTCGTGCATCATTTTCAGCCTCTATTCGGAGAAAGAAGCATTTCTCAGATCCGACTTACAGATGCGGACATATTGTGCGCACAAACATGGACTGACATTATGCGCACAACCCTTTTCTTAAAATTCGTGTTAAAACCGGGAGGGAAGGTAAAATTTTGCATCCATCCAACTATATGTCTCCTCGGGTTGTTTAAAATAACAGCAGTCACTTGTTTATTATTCGGCATTCCTTCGGTTTTGAAACAGCGCGGTCTGTTCCCAATTTGGCGCCGAGCATATGGCACGGCACCTCTCCAGTCTCGGTTCTAACACTTGCCACCCACTAGCGATTATCAATCCGTTCGTTCCGGAGCTTTGTTTTCCACTCCTGCCACTCAGTAAGCGGAAGATACTAAGAAAAATTAATTATCTTAGTTTACATTATCTGGATGTGTTTTTTTTTTTTTTTTTTTTCCTTTACTACTAAAACCAAAGAGCTGTCGCACCACACACACAGAGTGATTTTGTGTGTATAAAGTTCATGCAGCGATTAGATAAAAGCTTTATCTGTGTGAGAGCCTTTTTCTGCCAACTCAAGTGCCAGAAATTTAATACCAGAGTTGACAGAAAGTATCGCAATCATCTAAATGCATGAACCCTTAAGGAGGTTGAGGGAGATTTTGAAGTGTTTCACACGGCACATCATGTTCCTACAAACTCAGTTTAATCTCAGAAGTATTAATGTAATTATGTGGCATCTCTAGTAAAACAGCGCATGCATATACATCCTTTAAGTTAAAATATTAACATGTCACTCAAATACTTTACTCTTACACAGATATGAGAATTTTTCGGAGGACTTACAAAATACAATCCACATTAATTTTGTTAAAGAACAATCACTCGTTCATGCTATGTATGTATAACTTAATTGCTTGGAACGTTTTAACTTACAAGCTTGAGGAAACGAGACACTTTTTATAAGAATGCACCCATCACACAAACTTCAGTTTACTAGGGACGTTCAAATTCATCAAGAGGCTACTATACTGCTTTTCATTATATTATTTTAATGTTATGACCTTCAATTTACTGATTTGACACATAAACCATTCGTAAGTATGTAAATATGATGTTCGAGACTTTATAACTATTTTATTCAAGCACAATCCCTTTTGTTATTACCCCTCAGTCCAATCCAAACGCATTGAGATTTATGTAATTGCTCAAAGGTACTTTATCATACGCGGTTGAGTAATATTATTGTGATCACCAGCTAATATCCACAGGAACCGCCGTGTGCAGCGCGGACAGCAGCTAGACGAACTAGGAGTGACTCGATAAGGTGCTGGAAGATGATCACAATTATGTGGAGCCAAGATGACTGCAGCTGGAGGGTGCGTAGTGGAGGATCCATAGAGCGAACAACACGATCGAGGTGGTACCACAGATGCTCAATTGGGTTTAAGTCTGGGGAATTAGGGGGACAGGGAAGTACTTTGAAGTCTTCATCGTGCTCTTCCAACCACTCTCGGACATTTCCAGCTGTGTGACACGTCGCATTGTCGTTCTGGAAGATCCCATGCGCCCCAGGAAAGATAATCAGCATGTACGTGGTCTCCAGGAATGGATTCATAACGAATTCGGTCCATAGTGCCTTCCACAGGTATGAGATGGACCGAAAAAATGCCACGAAAACATTCACCATACCACAACGCTGCCCTCACCAGCTTGTGTTCTTTCAGCAATGGTTGAAGGGTGTTTTTGTTCTCAGATGTTTCTCGCCTTATACGCAACGTCCATCCGTTCGATGAAGCAGAAAACGTGACTCATCGGAGAAGGCAATCCTTTGCCAATCAGCGGAGGTCCAATTCTGATACTGCAGTGCAAATACACTATCTACCAACAAGTAATTGGACACCCCTGCAATCGACAATATCTGCGGTCCTGATACACGTCATGGCCGCCGCCGTTAAATATCGTGTGGAAAACAACAACGCAACCAGTCGCATGCAAGATGCCACGCAGTTCGGAGCTCTCCGATTTCGAGAAAGGTGTAATCGTCGGGTATCACAGAAATGGCCGATCCATACGTGACATATCCAGCGAGTTGAAGTGCCCAAAATCGACAGTGGCCTAAGTGATTGGCAAGTGGAAGATGAGAGGTGACTGTCGGAATGCGCCCCGACCCGGCAGACCCACAAAACTGGGAGTTAGAGACCGACGGGTGCTGGCCAGAGAAATTCGGAAGAACCGCACCAAATCGATGGGCCACATCCGCGAGGAGTTTCAGCAGGCATCCGGGAGTGTTCTTTCGATGAATACCATCCGTAAGAAAGCTCATTTGCTCGGTTATCATGGACGTGCTGCGGCCCACAAGCCTTTGATAACCAAGTCCAATAGCGCTGCTCGGCTAACGTGGTGCAAAGAACGTCGACAGTGGACCATTGAACAGTGGAAACAGGTTCTCTGGAGCGACGAATCAAGGTTCACCCTCTACCATTCGGATGACAGGGTCTGGGTTTGGCGTCTGCCTGGAGAACGCCTCCTGCCGGAATTTATTGTGCCAACTGTGAAGTTCGGCGGCGGTGGAATTATGCTATGGGGGTGTTTCCCCTGGTATGGCACGGGACCCTTGCTCGCAATTCCTGGTAGTCTCAAGGCCGAGACCTACTGCACCATTTTGGAAGGCCATGCGCTTCCTACGTTGTGGCCGTTTTACGGGGTGGACCCATGTTACTTTCAGGATGACAATGCCACCTGTCATGTTGCGAGGTCCACCATGGCTTGGTATGGTGACAATGGGGTTAATCGAATGGTCTGGCCTGCGCAGAGCCTGGACCTTAACCCTATCGAGCACCTCTAGGACGAGTTGGAGCGTTGACTTAAGGGGTGCTCCCACCGTCCGAAATCGGTGAGGGAACTGACCTGTCTTCTCCAAGCCGAGTGGAAGAAAATACCGCTAGCCGTCGTACAACGCCTGGTTGAGAGTATGCCCCGGAGGGTCGCAGCTGTAATCGCCGCTCGTGGAGGCTCCACCAACTATTGAAGGTGAATAAACTTCGTTTTCCTTTGCTATCACAGGTGTCCAATTACTTGTTGGTAGATAGTGTATAAGCCTTTTCTGCCGATGTACCTTCGTTGCAGTGACCATTCGTCTGCATCGGAGCCCCATACGCAGCAGGATTCCATGAACTGTCGTTTCAGACACACTTCCGGTAGCCCCCTGGTTCATTCGGCCAGTGAGTAGCTCCACTGTGGCGCGTCGATTGGCCCTCACGCACCTTCGACGCCGAAGTTTACCTCTCACATCAATGGCACGTGGTGCTCCGCAGTTTTCACGTCGCTTATTCGAAATAGTGCCATTTCTCCAATCACGATACACTTTAACCACAGCAGCACGCGAACAGTTCACAAACTGCGCTGTTTCAGAAATATTGCCACCCTTGGCCTGGTAGCCGATAATCATCCCTTTTTGCGAATCTGATAAATCGTTACTTTTATCCATGACAGCAACGAGTGATATATTTTCAGAATGCCTACAGCACACCTTATATACCCTCCAAGCCAGCTCACGACACGTGCCTTCTTTTACTGACTACGCGCTGTTGACGTCAAAAGTAGGAGGTGGTCACAATAATGTGACTCGACTGTGTATAATATTATTTGCGATCAAGTCCAAATTAACTCTATATTTTCCTTCCTTGTTAATTCAAGTTACTTACTTTCTCATAACCCTAGCGTTTTGTGAGGCCTCCGGCCACTTCTGCTACTCAGCGCTAAGGGTAGGCTTATGCTGCAGCCTCGCTGCTGGCACATCGCCGAGCTGTGCACATGGGTGCCTGGCGATGATGAAACATAACCATAAATATTTACAGGCTCATTTATCGTGGAGCAGCGATGCTATCTGCGCTGCTCGCTGCGATCATCGCCACAGCAATGATATTAAACTGGTTTGTTTTTCGAGCCTCGACTATCGCCAGGAATCCTCAAACTTACGCTGTGCTCGGTTCCTTCAAGACCACTCTTCCTGTCCATTGACCCACTTTCCCAAAAGAGTGTGTAACTACGCAGTCATCTCTCTCGTATCTTTAAAAACCGTGTTGTGTTTTTATAGAATCAAGCTTTATTTGAGGGTTTTCCTGTGATTTGAACTTTTTTTTTTTTTTTTTAACTCCTTGGATTGATCAAGAGTTTTCCTAGCATAAGGCTTTATCATGCATCTCAGTAAGGGATAGGCTTCATCACCTATGAACACAAAGGGGGCTTTGGATGTCAAAACTTGGTAGGAAGTTATCTTCAGGAATGTTAAGCACACCCTTTTTCATTCTGTCATGCAAGGCAGACTTTCTAAAAGTGCCCCCATCTAATTGTTTTACATAGGCTCCGACCTCAATGAAAATAAATTTACAGTGTGCATCACTGAAGGCCTGCAGAACTAATCTATTGAAAAGTAGCTTTTATAACTAAGGAACACGGAGCCTGACCATTGAGGGCGAAGTATTCGGATGTGCTTTCTTTTCCATCGATAGATCCTAGAAAGTTAGGGAACAACCATTTCTTGTAAAACATATCAGCGATTTCTTTGAATTCTTTAGTTGGCTTTTTTTTTTTTTTTTTTTTTTTTTTTGAGGTTTAACGACCACCGTGAGCAACTCAGTGGGCCATAAGCAGTCGCCCGTCCCTAATTTAGGGTCACTGGTTCCAGAGAAGGGAGAGAGCCAGTGCCGTAAGACCAACACAACATCCATGCGTCACCGGGATTCGAACCCGGACCCCTTACGGGCGAATGATCAGAGGCCAGTGCCTTAGACCACTGCGCCACCGGGGCGGCAGTTGGTGGCTTCACATGCAGTGGTTGTAAAACTTGTCATAACACTGGTAAAGTTTGTTTGACAGTAAGAGATACAGTCGTGATTCCTACAATAATAAAAGCGATGTGAACAGCTGCAGGGTAAATGCTCCATGGCGAGCATAACAGCTACATGCAAGCAGCGAGGTGCCTGAGCGAACACATCTATGTGCCAGCAACGAGGCTGCAGCATAAACGTACACTAATTCTTCTCGCTAAGCATCTTACATACGTATAAATATACACTTGACAACTGTTACCTTACAAAGTTCAGCCGATAAAAGTCGAAATGATCACACACGGGGAGCTTTAAAAACCTACGTCAAAATCAGGTGGTTTCTACCCCTGTGTTAGCGCTCCAGGGGTGAATTTGCTCGAAATGCGCTGCATTCCAATAACTTCAATTAAAATATACGTCATTAAAAAGACAACAACCTACGGCTAACTCTCAAAAAGTCGGCATTAATTACTCTAGAATTCTCTTTTTGTTTTATAGTATCATTTACCGAAACAAATAATTATCCTCCCAGAGATATAATTTAAAACACCTAGTTTACCATAAATTTAATGGAAATGATGAACCAATGGTAGTTTAAGCTGTAATCCCTCACAAAGTCTTACAGCTGACCACAACATTGTGGGATAAATTATTGCAACAGTCTTTAAAGTAGTGTCAATTGAACTTTTTTTGTATTTTTATTTATGTAAAAATGAACCCTACATGAATATTCACAATTTTTGTTCTCACAAGACTAATATTAATAAAAGTATTTTTTAGTAAATTCTACATGCTTGCTGAAATGCTTTTCATGTATAATATAGTGTATTGTTCAGAATATCCGAATATAGGCTGTTCCCTTTGCATTTTAATTGTAACAAATAAGAGTGAGAATAAGATGTTACACTGGCTAATCGCAGCTCAGCGCAAGCTTTATTATACGAAATAATAATTTGGTTTCTAAAATCTCATCCTAAATTTTGAAACCGAACCGTATAATAATTTCGTGCTATAACGGTAAATATATTTTACTTCTGAAAATTTATATTATTATTGAGGTAGTTCGGAGGCCCCTCCAAATTCTGAGGCAGCGTGCACGTGTAGAAATCAGGCCCTGCCAATAAGAAGAGGAATGTGGAGAATTAATAAGTGTCAACCGATATGTGAATGAACAGTCAGCTATTTCCGTAGTTTCACGGGTAGTAGTTATTTCCGATATGTGAATGAGCAGTGACTGTTTCCGTAGTTGCATGGGGCCCACGAAGGGAAAAAGCCACATAACACCCGTTCATTTGACAGGAATTAAACCGAATCAACATTTCGTGCACAACCGACGAAATTTAGAAGGACAGCCCTGAAAGTGTATTTTTTAACTTACGGCAAAGCTACCCTGATTACACTGTTAATGCTGTGAAACCGATTCACCGACAAGATTTATCTCTTGTGTATCAGTATTTATCCGCGCACTAATGTGGTGCCATGTGTCGCAGACCCTTTCCCCTAAAGATGACTTAAGGCAAGACAAAAGGAAACTTTCCGCTTTCCATCACAATGTCACCCCTCAACCTTGTTGACCACCAGACAAACGATTTCTGAATGAGTATTTTAAAACAGTAACCACGAAGAAAGAAGCAAGCTCAATCGCCAAACCATTATCTCCCCACTCACCCTCAGGCTAACGCAATCCCCCCCTCCCTGCTCACAGTAAATATTCCAAGTGAATACTGTGGCTCTGAAGCAAAACACAAGTGACAACGATGTCACCAAATTGCAAATATTTGTATTTTTAAGAAACGCCACCAAAATTGGGACTTTTTTTTTTTAATAATGCACGTATGTACAACATTTAGAACATCTATATATCCATGTCCTTTTTGGATCTCAGTTTAAACTCCAACACGAGCTTTTCAAGTGGAACTACACTGGTGTGCAAAAATTAAGGACGAAGAGGAGAAATTAGCATAACAGCGGAACGAGCAGGCAGAACGGACCGAAAGACCACTCAGGAGATTGACTAGGGTCCGGTACGGTAGGGCATGCGCATATATGCAGCATGACGTGGGGGGGGGTCGGAGAGGTATAAAGCACACGAGCGGTGTACGCTCAGCAATTCGGTGAAAGCTATTGCACGGTGTACATCGGTTTGAACGACGTCGACTTGCTGCCACCGTGCGATATGGCCAACAGGCAATCCAGTAGACGACATCTGGATGACTTTACCCAAGGTCGCGTTATTGGGAAGTTGGAAGAAAAAGGTCCAAGTGTGACTAGTGTGGCCGAGGAGTTCGGGATCGCTCACAGCATCGTTTCACGAGCTTGGAGAGCATTTCAAACGACAAGAACAGCTGTCCGAGAGTTTAGCAGTGGTCGTCAACGAGCAACCACGGCGGCGGACGACCGGTAATATTGTCCTACAGGCGAGAAGAGACAGGTGGCAGACGGGGAAAATCGCAAGGCACATGCAACAGACAACTGGACGTCCGTTATCGCGTTTTACCGTGGCCAGGAGGCTGCACAAAGGTGGTCTATTTGCACGACGACCAGTACGGTGTGTGCCATTAACGCCTGCTCATCGGAGACGACGGTTTCTGTGGTGCCAGGAACACAAGAACTGGACACATCAGCAATGGGGTCGAGTTCTCTTTACGGATGAGAGCCGATTTAGTCTGACGAGCGATTCTGGATGTATACACATCTGGAGAGAGCAGGGATCACGCAATCACACCTCCAACATCATCGAAAGGGACCGGTTTGGAAGTGGCGAAGTTCTCGTTTGGGGCGGTATCATGCTTGGTAGCCGTACTGACCTCCACATCTTCCAAGGAGGTTCAGTCACTGGTGTCCGCTATTGTACAGAGGTTCTCCTGCCTCACGTGCGTCTGTTTAGAGGTGCTGTGGGGCCAGAGTTCCTCTTCATGGACGACAACGGTACACCTCATCGTACAGTGGCTGTCGCGGAGCTGTTGGAGAGTGAAGATATTCAACGCATGGATTGGGCCGCAAGGTTCCCCGGACCTAAATCCAATCGAACACGTGTGGGACCTTCTCGGGAGACACTTGGCAGCACGTCACCAGCCGCCAGCAACGATTCCGCAGCTGCGATAGGCTCAACAGCTCCTTGACAACCTCGTCCTCAGCATGGACAGACGTTGTAAATCCTGCAGCGCAGTCAGGGGTGATCATATCCCCTACTAAAGACTGGATTTTTCTTGGCAGCCGTCTGTCACATGGACGTTTCTGTCTTCTGTCCAGTTGTGCTCGAAGCTACCTTTTCAATAAAGTGCCTTTGTATCCTTTGGATTCCTTGTTTGGACGGTTTTGCTCACTTGTCCCATATTCTTACATCTTGGGGATCTTATGGTATGATTTGAGACAATGTGGAGCACTTCTTCACGACGTTACATTCGAAAAACCGTCTCGTCCTTAATTTTTGCACGCACGCCAGTGTATATTATGCACTGGAAGAACACACTCCCTAACTTTAACTCCATAATCAGGTTAGCTTTGTCCCGAGTATAGGTGGGCGAATTTTTAACTTCCGAAATGCCTTTCAAAACTTGCTAATTGTTTCCCAAAGTAACGAAGTTGTTCTCCATGTATTGATACTTTACAGCCGACTTGTAACACAATAACCTAATTCAGTTGCAGCACGTCACAACCATTACAAAAAAGTGCGGAGGACGTTAAAAAAAATGCGTTTGGTTATATGTAATGTTCTCAGCGCGATTTCATTCTAGTGAAGTGCAGGTCAACTAGCCAAAGTGACAACTAAACAAGCAAAGGTCATTCATTTTGGAGTCGAAGCAAAACAAGTTCTTATTGTGAAACATCGTTCCTGGCTCACGCCCCCGTTCCACAACGAGGGCGCGGATTGCCAAGATCGCTAACGATGAAACCATACCAACAACTTTCGCCGCAAATCAATCAACGTCAAGGAAGTTAGTCTTTCCACAGCCGCAAATAGTAAAACATAACTCCAATTTGCAGGCTTCGAACGTTTCTTAAATCCCTCGGGAGCATCTCCCAGGTAAGTCTCTACCGTGAAATCTGATTTACTGGGAAGACCATACAAAGATGATAATGACGACTAAAACGGACGCGTTAATCACATTACAGCGTGCCCAACACTCAACGAAAATTACACGCATTTTCAGCGGAATTCAGAATTACCTTTTAGAGAAGCATCAGCAAACTGCTTCACATCAACTGCAAATTTTAAGAAGTAGGTTATTTTGACACAGGGGCGTATATAGAATTGGGGGAGAGGGCAACTTCCAAAAATTGTAGTTTTTGAAATCCACCAGAACAAAATTAAAGTTAATGAAAAATAGATGAAAAAATTAAAGCATTTTGTTCTGATGTAAGTTGATGCATTTTTATTAAGGCATTGTTTCTAATGTAAGTCGCATTTTAACCAAAAACTTCAAAAGAAAAAAAAATTGCTCCCCCCCAAACACACACACTTTTTTTTCCGTGTTTAACCCTTAACGACCATGACTGAAATTATGTATTACTCTAAATACCATAGCACTCAAAGCTGTCTGCTGGTTTATTTCTCTGTTTAGTAACAATAATGATAACTGAGTGTGACCCCTGCTGATCCCTCATAGGTTGTGCAAATTTGAAGAACAGGTGAAGGAAATCTGACTCACTCCAGACAGGCGTTTCGGGCGGCTATGGTCGTTTGTATGTGCGGGCGTTATGGTCGTTAAAGGGTTAAACAATGACTTAATCGAAGAGAACAGATTGAATGGGATTACGTAGGATACAACGGAAGGATGATCCACAATTTCAACAGCACCTAACTGATGGTCTATAAAAAAACATTCGAAAACAGGCGATTGTGGTAGCATTCATCCCATTTTGAAAAAAAAAATAAAAATACACTGATTGATGTTTCCCAACAATGCATGACTTTATTTGAGGGTGGGGAGGGAAGGGTAGAGAAGAGGAAGAGAGGAGGGGGCCTAAGGTTCAGGTCACTGCTCAATATTAGCGACTGAACCCGAACTACTAAATCATTGAAGAAAGTAATCAGAACAAGATGCTTTCGATTTTTAATGGTTTGTTAAAAAATATATAAATAAAAAACATCTACTTTCCCCCATATTATTCACAGTAAGGAGGAACACGGAAGTCGCAAAAATTGGATTACGAGAAACAACCTGCTTAAACATTTGGTGCAAATATGAATGTGAAGTCTTTACATATTGTGCATTAGTTGTTTACCGTTCAACGTATGCATCAAAACTAGAAAACTGCATGCGGTAAGTTTGGTAAGTGTTATAAAAAGCCCACTAATCTGCGATGAACATTCTACTGTGATCTTCGTGTGCGCGAGAATGCACGCTACTGTTTACCGAAGTTACTTTCATTTGAATATCGAAATCACAATACCAGTTTTACCTAAAAGTTTCAACGCAGTTGCATGCACCACGGGACACAATGTCAGCGGTCTGTACTGGCCTGACTAGACTCGCTTGACGATTCGATTCATGCCGGGTCACAGATCACTTATCTTATTGCTACTGGATTTAAAAAAAACAACAGCTCGCAAAATTAGGACTTAAACAACAACATAATCAGTTTTCACACAGTTCGTACTGATATTTTAGAGTCCATTTAAGCAATCCGGAACCTAAACTGTAAAAAAATAAGATGTGAATTCACAGAAAATTATTGAAAATAACGTGCAGCTATAAGTTGCCGGTAGATGCCAGTCTTTTAACGAAATATCAAAGTTTTCGTTTCTTCCAACTTCAGTAGTCTTACAGAATTTCTGTAGTAATTCAGTTTATTTCAGAAAAGACAATTTCAGGTTTTTCGTTATTATACAGAAATCTTACAGAATTTCCGTACTCAGTAATTCAGTTTATTTCAGAAAAGACAATTTCAGGTTTTTCGTTATTATACAGAAATCTTACAGAATTTCCGTAGTCAGTAATTCAGTTTATTTCAGAAAAGACAATTTCAGGTTTTTCGTTACTATACAAAAATCATACAGAATTTCCGTAGTCAGCAATTTCGTTTATTTCAGGAAAGACAATTTCAAGTTTTTCGTTATTTATACAGAAATTTCGCAAAATCTTAAGATTTTGACTTATTCAGCTCTTTTACCAGTGATTCTTCTTTCCCTTTGCACCTGGTGGGCGGTTCGAACCGGGTTCGTTTTCAACGGCAGCCAGGCGTCCTACCGTTGAGCCAGAAAGACGCACAAATCACAGTCACGTACACGGTAGAAATCTAATTGCTCGATACCGAAATGTTTTCGTTATTAAATTAATGTGAGTAAATTAGTCATTTTCTGTTGGAGCTTATTATTTTTCTGAATAGGTTTGCAATAGTTTTATTTTTCCTGTAAGGGGACTTATCGCAAATTTTTTCACCGTGATTTTTCGAAGTAACAGAATGCTTTGAAACTCGAGATTTCCTTAAACTGACAATGACTTTTTATCTTTAAGAAAAGGCGGAACGTACTGTTTTACAGCATTGTTATTTCATAAGACTCTTTAATATAAAATCTGCTCTTGATAGTTATAATAGCTTTTGCCTTAAAGGGTCCATAGACTGACATATATAGACATCCTACAACAACCTGCACAATAATTTAAGTACCCAGTTTCTTACGTAACACTAGTGCACAAACTGGGGGACTCTGCAAGGAATATTCGGTGCCACAATAACCAAAATTTCATGCGATATGCTTGTTGGCGGACGTCGTGCGTATCAGCGATGAAGGCAACATCAAAGATCGCAAGTAACTAACCATAATAAAAAAAAGAGGGTGCGGGACTTTCCCCCGCTTCCACTGTCGGAGGAAGAACTTCGTGCGCGCGCATCATCATCCAGAAAAACACCTGCGACCCACTCATGACTCAGTCTTTCTTCTCAGTTTTGCACTTCTTCAAAAGAAAGACGTGTGAGCGCAAGGGATGTGAACAAAATATCGCAATAAGCTAAGTAAAACTGTTGTTTTACAATTTTTTTTCGATAAAATGCATTAAGTGAAGTGTTGCCATTCTGTAACTCGGCAAATTAACGCCTGAATTTATATACACTCGCCTACCTGTCATTAGTGAGTATTGCTATGTGTTGTATTATATTCGCTTTCTTACTACTATTGACAGCTTGTCATCCTATACATATGTATCAAGATTAAAGGATTGCATGTCTATGATCAGGTGAATTCCGATTTATACATTTGTATTTACGGAATCATTCGCTAAAAAAATAACATTGTTTATGCATCTATCTGAGACTATTATCGCTGTTGCTTGTTGCTCTATCGAGTGGGAAATTGCACAATCGTGTCGAGTCCCGCTAACAACATCAAAATCAGAACCTAAAACAGACTACGATTAAAATTTAATAGTTAATCATACCTCAAGTATTTTCACGAGTCGCTCCTACCACCGGAAGTTTTCCGTCATGTGGCTGCGGATAAAGCGATCTGTTAGTCCCGCTAACATCAAAATCAGAACCTAAAACAGACGACGATTAAAATTTAATAGTTAATCATACCTCAAGTATTTTCATGAGTCGCTCCTACCACCGGAAGTTTTCCGTCATGTGGCTGCGGATAAAGCGATCTGTTAATATGCGAAAGGAACTGCGAAAAAGTTTCTGAAAATTCAGAATTTTCCGGTACCATACAAAGGAATTGCGGAAAGGTTTTTGAACAAGAGTTGCTGACATCATGGTCATAGTAAAGACCCTGAAGTGGTAATAAAGTGATCATATTGCTAGAACTGTCTACCGTTGGACAACTGAAATACGAGAATGGATACCATGGGTCACGAAGAGACTCAAAAGATGACCACGTGGTAGATGGGTTGCTGAAATTCAAAAGAATGCCGGATTGAAATGGAAGAGATCTGCTCACGAGAGTTGCGGAAGAATCACTTGGGATACATTCATCCAGCACTGGTTTGAGAATGATATGTTCATTATATGTGTGTAGAGAGATGTGCATATGATATTTCAATTTTTGTTTCTTTTTAATATTCGCTAAGCTGCGCTGGCAACCCTGCACCGGTCACTAAATGCATACGGAGAAAAAAAATAAAAAGAGAGAGAGAGTTGGAGAATCATTGCCTTACAGAACAGCGCATTTATTATTTCTTTCGAAATTGTCTGCATAATGAAACTCAACTTCTAGTTTTAAATATTGCACGAAGTACCACAATAATGATGCTTCATACACTGTTAAAAATTCCCGTAAAAAAAGTCTTGTTGCCCGTGTATTTTTACGATCAAGGCTCGTTTCTGCAGTTTCAGGGCGATGCCCGTATTTTAACGGGCATGGATATGTAGGACAACTGTTCCAATCCGTAATTTTACGGGCGTTGCTAAGAGGCACGGGCTAGCCAATGAACGATAATGACAGAAAAGGAATGCGGCATGCGTCGCTTTCTGCTATTGGTCAGCGAGTCGTCACGTGATTTTACGGTGGCTGCTCGTTTTTTTACCAAGACTAAGGGATGGACGATATTTTCAAAAGTATGATATCTTTAAATATTTCTGAGACCGATATATTGAATCGAAAATATCTGTATTTAAAGATCAATATATCGGATTGATTTTTCGATATTTTTCAATACTTCTGATCTCAATAAGACTTATATTTCGGTTTATTCACTGCATACTGCATTTGGGTTATTACTGAATCCGATCCAATGTTGTGTTAAGTATTGGCTATTGGGAACTTGGGACTAATTGGCTGTTGGCTTGTTCGCACAAATCTCAGCCAGTACTAAATTATCCTGCAGCTTGAAAATATAGCTGCAATCAAGTTTTGTTAATACCATTAAAATAGTGATATCTCAGAAAAGTAATGTATATTACTAACTTCGTACCTTTTACAAGACGGTCGCTGTACTTGGAAATAAACGTAGTGCGTTTATTTTGCCATTTCAGTCGTTTTGTTGTGTAAATAATTATTTCCGATAGCGGAATTGATATTTAACGTTTTTTTACAAGACCGACGCCATGGGTTTTACGACTTTAAAACTCGTTAAAAACTTAGTGCTTTTATTTCGCCCTTTTACGTTGTTTTGTTACGTAAATAAATATTTTCGACAGCGGAATTAACATTTTACGTTTTTATAATTCATAAAAATTCGCTAAAAATATATCTTGTATGCTGAGCTGGAAAGCCAACATCAGGGTTGTTTACATCGTAGCCATGGTAATGTAAGGGCGTATTTATATTATATATTTTATACATTTATGTAATGTTAGGTGGCATATATTTATGCCCACTCCCCCCCTTAAAGTGTTTAAATGTGTTTTATTTATTGTTAAAATGTGCCTTACATTGGAAACAAAAATGCTTAATTTAATAAAAAAATTCATTAATTTACGTTAAAATTTTTTTTTTTCTATTCTCATTCTTTTATTTTGTCCTGGTGGATTTAATTTTTTTCATTTCATTGGCACGGCACGCCCTCAGAAAAAATCTATATATGCCCCTTGTTGCATTTCTTAATGAAGGGGCAGAGCACAGATGGGATGGAAGTGGCCAAAGGGCAGGAAGTTGTCACATAAATTTACAGAACATAAATGCGGAAACTGTTTTTTACCAAAACATGTTATCATGATTCTCTGTACTTAACATTGCTACCTATGCAAGATTGTTGATACAGCGAGACAAAATTAGTCAAAAAAGCAATCATAAAAGTGTTGTGCACTTTTGTGTTTATATAACATCTGCACTCCCCTTCCACTAATGGGGGGGGGGCTGTGGCTGTGGATAGTATCAACTGTCACCAACGATATTTGAAGGTTTTGGTTATCATTTGAAAGTAAACAAATTAGATGTCAACTTTCCTGTTAAGCACACTCAACATCTTTTTAAAGAATATACATGAATAAAAAAACACACTTGAAATGGAATTTGTGGCAGAAATATTTTGCTACATAGAAGACCAGTAAACCACAGGCAATTGGGTAAATAAGTCTCATTGATTTGATTATTCTACACATGTTAAGGTTTTTCCATTATTCGAAATGTTTATTTAAGTACAAAAGCGGAGTAAAATGCCTAAAACAAAATCACTGGGTTACTTCTGTCTGAAACATTACCCCTTAGCCTGTAATCACAGCATATAATTGCAATTTCTAATGCAGAATGTTCTGCAAAGTCATAATATTGTTGAGAGGTAAATGGCTAGAGCTTTTTAATGCAATTTTGAAGAAGTTTGCACACATACATGAAAATATATTATTTCAAAGTTAGTGTGCATATACATTGTAGATACATATATAATTTTTTTTTTGTAAAAAAAAAACAAAAAAAAAACAAACTGAAAATACAACAAACCTTGTTAACAGGTTTCGGCCTAATTTGCCCAGTGTTATCCATTTTGTCATTATGTCTATTTCTCTCTTGATAATAACTGTGAACATATTTTTTTTTTTTTTTTTTGTGAAAACTGTTATTCTTAAACGGAATGGCATTAACAAAATTCTGTTGTCCAGAAAAGTTTTAATGTGCAGTGCTCTTCCTCATTTGATTTCTCTAGTGTTTCTTTACAGTATACAAAGTTACTTTTTTCAAAATTCTTTTGCTGCTAAAATCTAATAAATGTGCAATGTAAAAATTGCATTTGTACTCATAAATATGGGTTCTTGGTTTGATTAAAAGGCAATACATTGTGCCAAATGTTTGACACTAGCTGTAGGAAGGGAGTTCTTAGACTACCATTAAAGATTATATGAATACCTTGCATTGCACCCATCGGTTTTACATTTGTTCAAGTTTGCAAAAATTGTATGTGATTTTATACCTGCTACAACTGATTCAGCATCAATATCAGGAAAATTCTCATACAAAAAGATTACTTCTTCCTCAGAAACTGCTAGAAAACAGTCAAATTTTTAAAATAAGAAGCACTGTTCATTAAATGTGAAAATCCTCCAAATATGTGGCGTCAGTGAACAAACAAAGATGTCGCTCTTTCCAGGTTTTAGCAATTAAATGTCATGAAATCTATTCAGTCAAGAAATCTATTTATTAAATGTCATGAATAAAACCTATTCAGTCATGAAATGTTCATTAAATGTCATGGAAACTATTCAGTATCTAAATAATCATGGAAAATGTGCCTACCAAGTGGTAAAATACATAAAGAAGTTGTTCCTGTCTTGTCTTTCCTGGAACCACTCGCCCTAAATTAGGGACATGTGTCTGCTTATGGTGAATCGAGCTTCTACACATTCGGGAACAACTTTAGATGCTCATGGAGATCAACACACACACACACACACACACACACACACACACACACACCACTTCACGCATTTTTTTCCAGTTCTCAGTCCATTTCTTTGGATTTCTCATCTCCATTAAAAACTTGTACACAATAAATATCTGAAGTATTCTTTATCTAAAACGCCTGAGGAGCTATCTTCGATATCATATCATTTTTTTTTTTTACATTTTAAATGCGCATTGGTGGAGTCTATCCTTAAAATTAAGGAAGTCAGCAGATTTAAAAAAATTTTTTACAGTTTTGAACTCAAATGGGATATAACATTTAATGTTTCACTTATTAACACCAAAACAACACAAAAATAAGTACTGATTTCTCACCTCTAGTTATATTCAACTTGCTGTAGATGAGGGATTTTCTCTTTACATGAATATATATCACTAAGCTGTTCTCTAAGATCATAGGTTAGTTTCTTGATGAGAGCTTATCTGCTGGATTAAAGTTTAAAACTGATGGCAATACATTTTATTTACTCTTGATGTATCAAACATCTGCATTTACAGTGATCTCAGCTCACAACTTGAGCTTCACTGACATCCATCACACACAAGACCATTTGTGCTTCACATTTATTCTCTTTTTCTCATGCAGGAATTCCTGAATCTGGTCCTCCCTTGATCTTCTACATTTTCTTCCTGTCACTTGTGCAGAATAAATTCTCCTAGTAATCATCTCACCACTCATTCTCCAAACCACCAAAGAATATTTGTCCCCACCTTACAAACAATATTTTGCTTCACACTACTCATCTACAAAACATCTTCATTCCTCACATGATCAAAACATATCTTGCCCCCACCCCCATAAGTAACACATCTATACAGCTCACAAATCACTCCTATGTTTCATCTGCAGTACTCCACCTTCACTGCTCCACATCAGAGTAGGAACAATTACTGTACTTTTTCACACACAACTATTAGGGACTTTTTTGAGAACCTATCATTCATCATTTATTCAAAATCCTCCTGAAGCAGCTGTGACTTTCAAAGATGAATTTACTAGCCTACTAATTTCACCACCTAATTTGTTTCCTCTGTCAAACATGCTTCCTAAATATGTAAATTGATTTACCTGGTCAATCTCTTTGCCATTTAGACTGATCTGTTTGATTTAATACTAACAATTCATCTGTCAAAAACATAACTTTGGGTTTTTCCTTTCATATACTAAGTTTGAAATTCATACAAACTTCATACATGTCAGGACAACATACGCTGCAACTCACTTTTGCTCTCTGCCAACAGGATTGTTTCATCAGCATGAGCAAACATAATTGAGTAACTACTCTCCACAGATAGCATTTACATAGTCTAATGACGACTCAACCATATGTGTCTCTTAAGACATAAAAATATTCTTTACCTTAAAAAATTGTTTTGGTAATAAGTAATAACTAATTATAATACACAAGCTTGGCAGTGAATGTGGGGAATAAATATCCTACCAGTTTTCTCAGATAATTTCTTAGAAACATCAGCTGAAATTTTTTTTTTCAAGAGCTGCTTTCTCCTGCTAAAAGGGAGCAATTTTATTTGTCCTTTATTATTACATTTTATAGCTTAAAACTATCTTTATGCAAGATTGCAGCTCTCAAGCTGTATTTTTAGTGATATGAAAAACACATAAAATATTGTTTTTCAGATCCTAAAATAAAAAAAAATATATAGCAGAAAAATTTGATGCAAAAATAAATAAAAAAAATCATGCAACAGAAGTGAGCTTGTAATCTGCAGAAATGCTGAATATACTTTCCAAAACCCAAAAGGTGATTTTCTTTGTTTCATGTGTGGGCATTGCTCGACGAGCAGGGATATGGTTTCTGCTAAGAAGTTTCCAAAAATCCCAGTTGCAAAGGAATGTTTTCATGAGTTTTTTATCAATGTGAGATTACGAGAAATATGTATTTCCAACATTTCGAGAAAAGGTAAGTTGAAGCTTCAGTATGGCATAAATGACAAAAAAACAAAAGTACTTATTAATCCCAGCAGACTGGAATCTTAACCATCAATTAACGTGGGAATAACTGAATTATAGAAAGAATAACTATTTTTGTTGGGATGCAAATGTCAAAGTTAACATTATATTAGCTTGCAAGGAAATGTTATGGAAAAAAATCTTTAAAAAAACTTTGTTATTGTAATTTTTAGAGCATTTTGTATACATTTATATTTTTCAGAAGGTGTGAACAATGTTTGCTATTTTTTTTATCGTTTAAGACAGAACACAATGTTAATGGAGTATACAGATATAATTACTTCTATGGTGTAAGCAAAAATAGTTCCCATGGCATAAGCAAAAAAATTAAAGTGCTTATAATATGTTTACAAGTGACATTTTTGTTAAAAACAGTAATTAGAGTACGAATAATTTGTAATGGCCTTTTCATAGAAAGCAATTATTTTTCCAGAAAGATATTTAAAAAAATGCTAACGATTATTAGTCCTCCATTAAAATATGATTATAAAAATAAAAACATAACAAATTAATCAAGTATATATATTTACTAATTAATTAATGAAAGCCATACTAATTAATGTATGAAAAACATAAAAAAAATATCATAATCCAAATTCATCAAGTATATATTTACTAATTAATGAATGAAAGCCTGTCTCTCCTAGATAACAAAAAAACGAATGGACAATCAGAGGAAATAACATGCTGTAAGTGTGGGAAAATTGGCAGATCAAGACGAAAGTTGTTATGCTCATATTTTTACCAGATTATATAATTACTTCAGGAAGTTTCACTATGTATTAACAAGATAATTGTCAAAGGATGATAAAAAAATTACGTCTGATATATACATAGCCTGAATTACAACAAACTTTATACTACATAACTTGTAAGACATCAAGAAAACTCTCGAAAAGCTGTTTTGCATTTCCTTACATAGCTGTTAAGATCTACATACTTTATCACTAACAAAAAAAACAAAAAAAATGCTTCACTTCAAATTGTGTGTCATTGGTATGTATTTAATTTTGGTCAAAGTGCCAGTTTACTTCAAACATAATACTCATAGGCAAAAGAACAATCTGCTATCAACCGTTCGTTAAATTTGTTTTCTGGGTGCCTACTGTCAACTAATAGTTAAAATTTTCAACCATCGAGGTTTTCAACACAGCAGATATTTTTCCTTGTAAAGTTCTAGAAATCGGAAGGTGACATAATATCATGTGAATCTCGATAATGAGATCGCAGTTTGATAGTACTCAAGCAACATAATTTTCGTGACATGCCAGAGGAAAGAACACAGATTTCATTCCACAAATTAAATCACATCAGCCATGGGCTGATATATTGAATATCGCACCGATATAGTGCTTTTCTGATATATCGTAACTTGGATATCAATACTATATATCGAAATATCGGACAAAAAATATCGATATTTCGAGATATTGATAAATATCGCCCATCCCTAACTGACGAACACGAAGCCACGAACATGTGAAAGAAAGACGCCATGAAAACATGTGAGTAGACATTTTTTAAAATTAAGTTTATTATGATATGTAAAAGTAACGAAATCAATTACACACATTTTTGTTTGATATTAAGCTCACGAACTGTGTACGTATATATATATATATATATATATATATATATATAATTTTAAAAGTTTCACCACCAAACGAGGGTGGCTGAAGCATTGTCACACAGGAAAATCTATGTAGTAGCTAAGATTTCATTTGACTGGGGTAGGGGCATAACTCTCACATCCATATATGTTTTACCATCAATATGATACAGTGCTTTACTTTCTGTGCAAGTCTTTATCGCCAGGTTTATACCTAGCGTTGACTAGGATGTCGAATAAATTCGATCTGTACATGCTGATTTGGGAATTACGTAGGGCAGCATTCTTCGTATGTTTGTAGTCTGAAATGAATTCCATTTTGCAATATAACACGCATAAATATTGTCTTATCGTTTTGTGCTTTTTTTTTTTTTACGGCATAGTGTTCAACTCCTGAATTTAGACATAATTATTTCTAAAGCACAAACTGGCTGAACAATACTTTGGGTTTTTTTTAAGACTCCTTTTCATTTGCTCATGTACTTAAGAACTTGTGAAGTATTATATTTGCACCAATGAATACAAAGATTAGCTATGGAGTACAGATATGTACAGGCATATTCTTTAATGAAAAGTTTATTCCAGTGTGTTTATGTGGGTATAAAATATATAAAAAATACAAATACACAGGTATATTTGCTAAAATTACATACACTGATGTCACAGAAATTGCACAAATGGCTAAAAAAAAAATCAAATAAAACTGGTCAAGTCATTTGTTTAGTATCAGTAAGATGTATGAGCTCATTTACTCTTGCAAAGTTCATCAATATTTTGAGTTTTCTTGCTTATGTACAAACAAGTTATCTTCAACATCCAGCTTATTTCAATATTTAGTTTTTATGGTGGTTAAGGATAAAACACTGGTTTCACATATATATGTAGTTGTAAAAGGCAACAAATACTTAAGGCAGTGCTCGACAATGTTGGAAATTCTTTTTCCATTGGAATCCAAAAACTAGTCGCCGCCCCGGTGGTGCAGTGGTCTAAGGCGCTGGCCTCTGATCATTCGTTCGTAAGGGGTCCAGGTTCGAATCCCGGTCCGACATGGATGTTGTGTTTGTCTTACGGCACTGGCTCTCTCCCTTCCCTGGAACCAGTGACCCTAAATTAGGGACGGGCGACTGCTTATAGCCCATTGAGTTGCTCACGGTGGTCGTTAAACCTCCAACAAAAAAAAACTAGTCAGTGATTTCAAAGAACAAATGCTTTTCAAACCAACCAGAGTTAAAAGATGTCTCATAAGTTTTTTATTTGGCAATAGAAGATTACACATTTCTGCATTGTATGTGAATGAGTAACTAGTTCATTCAGTGGGAACGGGAAATACTGCCTTGTAAATGTTTGGAGAGTGCAGAGATGGACGATTATTAGCTGTTTAACATCAAGTTTCCAATTGTTTGCTCATTTTCTGATGATAATGAATTCAGTTATGAAAATTGGTCAGAGCTGTTCCCTGTAATTTGGTTTTCTCATAAAGTTTTTTGGTCATTGTTTGTGTTTTGTTTTTTCAACATTGAACAGATTGTTTTCACCCTGTAATGAGAAGTTCCATTAGTTCATTTTTTAGAAATTTCAGCTAAATATGCTAAACTTCACCACACATCCTACCAGCACTAGCCATAAATTCAGATTAATTTTGTTTTGAAAATTGGTTCACTATGTGACTCGGTATGGTTGCTAACAAATCCGCATATGCCCCCCTATTATTTTAGTGAAACCCACTTTGAGAACTATTGGTCTAGAGGATGTTCAAGCCGTTCTGGTATCAGAGTTGGTTGTACATCAAGGTTTTTGGCTAGCAGTCACAATTTAACATATGGTTTGAGTCCCATATGAGGCATTAGTTTTGCCACCCTGGTGGTGCAGTGGTCTAAGCACCATCTTATGATTGTCCAAGTGGGTCCGGGTTTGAATCCCGGTATGGCATGGATGTTGTGTTTGTCTTACAGCACTGGCGTTTTCTCTTCCCTGGAACCAGTGACTCTTAAATTAGGGACGGGGACTGCTTATATCCCATTTAGTTCCTCACATTAGCCGTTAAAACCTTTAAAAAAGAAACCTGTTTTTTACATAACATAACAGCTTTGGCTTTCTCCTTCCCTAGAACCAGTGGCCTCAATTTAGAGGCGGGGAAAAAAGTTTCATGTGATGAAATGTCACATTTTCGTTCAGGAAACACATTTGTGATTCTCCCTGACTGCTACATGGTTTTGATTGCTTTTAGGAATACCATTTCACTCGCATTCCTTAGTATATAACTATCAATCATTTTGTGACTATGGTATATTCAGTTAACTCATAGGCATCCCTAGCTTAGTTTTCAGCAGGAAGAAGCAAACAATGGAAATCTGCATATATACAAACCCCATATGCCTCTCATTGAAAACAGCTTTTTTACCACTCAACACATAAATTACATAAATTTAATTGGAAACCAGAAGAGCCAAAAAATATATATTTTTTAATTATATCTATAATCACCTCATCATCACATGTATACAGTAATATTTCACATATATGTCAGCGCAAACCAAAGCACGCATAAATAAGAGCGCAGCATAAGTAAAAGTTAGTGTAATTCCAGCCAAAATTAAGTTTAAAAAGTAATTAACATGAGAATAACATGCAAAATAAGAAAAATATCAATGATTGAATTTACTTAGTTAAATTTAACACTTTAAAGCTTAGATTACTCAAAAATGTAAATTACTTGATCTCAAAATTTTAATTACATACCTTTTTTATATTTATGGCTTTTTAAAGTTATGTAAAATTAAAGACTGTTTCTGCTGTTGCCTCTCATTGAAAACAGCTTTTTCAAGTTTGTTTAAACAGGAATGTGTGGCAATTAGATGTATCGGTGAGTTGTATGTAGTGACAGTGTTTCCAAAGCTTCTACACTGCTTTCGTGACAGTCTGGGGATCTTTTGTTAATTCTTTGTTATGTCTCTTCATCATCATCCTGAATTTCATTGGCTATTTCTTGAATATCCCTCAATTCCCCAATAATGCATTTTCATTGATTTCTACAAACTCTTTAAAACTACTGAATCCACCTGAAATGGCACTCCAATCTTCATCATTGGCAGATTATTCGGTAAATGTGTAGATTAGCGTCCTAAATTATTTTGTCGGAAACTTGTAATATTGACTTGCGAGTGCGACGCTGTGGTAGGCCTAACACATCACTACGGCAACGATGTGAAGATTTGCTTTGTTGAAAGGAAGATTCGCTTCGCCGTGCAATTCACGTGCGGATGACTACAAGTCCAAGCAAGTACCTTCTTGCCAGGAGAGCGAACCATTTTATACTCATATGCTACACAATATAGTTTGTTCATGTTTTGTAATTGTTTTTAAAGCAGACGTGAAATTTTTCATTCTTTCGCATATGATTCCCTGATCCGAAATAGAAAGTTTGGTAAATGTGTACTTAAGCGTCTAAATTATTTCGTCGGAAAAATGTAACTGTGTGGGAAAAGTGTGACATACAATATTTTAAGCATGCAAAATAATGCGAAAAGGTGCAAAAATATAGTATTTTTAGATAAAAGGAAATAAGTTTTCCAAAGTATTTACCTGAGAGTGCGATGGTTTGGAAGAGTACGTGCGGTATAGGCATAGGACGAGAGAGCGGCAACGGCATCAAGGCGGAGTCCGGTGAATGGAAGCTTCGTTGAGAAGGGCAAGTAACGGGCGGAAGAATTAAGAAGGAAGCGGTTTAGCAGTACGTAGTCATCGAAAAGTCTTGTAGGCATATGCAGAAAGAAAGAGGTTGAATTTGTGCAGCATTGTAAGTTTTTGTTTTTTTTAAAGGTAATTTTGAGAAAGCGGAAGTACAAAATCGTCAGTCATTTCGGATTTCGTCAGGGCTTAAAATTTCATTATCCGCCACAATACAAGAAGCTGTCTCCCTGCCATAGTGCGATATATGAATTGAAGAAAATTGCTTATTTTAGAGAAAAATATCCATGTCACGAGGAAAAAAATGTGAGCTACGATGTACTGAATAACAGCAGAACTGCAAATGAAGTGCTTGAAGAAATCACCTACCTGTGCACATCTTCCAAACCAAAACTAAAACTTAGGGTTCAACCGGAACCAAAACGTCTTCCTCAAAACTTCTGTCGTACATAAATTATTTTACATTCCTTAATTTCTTTCCATTCGGAGACACTGTGAAACCACTAATAACGACATTCTGCACATATCTTTCTCAAAAATGAATAAAACAGGTTTGAACTACTTCTGCGCACAATTACACGATACTCGTCCGAAAAATATACCCTACTGCTGTCGTATTCTTCCACGCATTTGCTACCAACTCGTACTTCGCTCCGTCGCACAGCACCTTCACGTGGTGGCCGTTAGCATCGCTTCAGCCTCCCGCACCACCTGCTACAAACCATCGTACTCGCAGGTTAATACTTCAGAAAAATTATTTCCTTTTTATTTAAAAATATAATTTTTCACCTTTCCCTATTATTTTGCATGCTTAAAAAAATGTGTGCATCGAACTTTTCACCCACAGTTAAATTTTTCCAACGAAATAGTTTAGGACGCTGAAGTACACATTTACCGAAAGTACTAATATGCTTTTCTATGTTGTACAGAAAACTGGGGAACTATAAATTTCGGTTTTGGTTTGAACAGATTTGCTGTGTCTCTGCACTTTTGGTTCTTCTGTTAATAGCTTGTTCGCACGCGAGTTTCTATCTTACTCATATGTATCTTTTGCAAATCGAAAAGGTTTTATCCGGTTTTTCCTGCCAACAACGTACAGGATACAACAAAAAGAAAGGGTGGCTGCTGTGGACCTATTTTCTGTAGCGTATCACTACAACATTTATTGCTCTTCTGCCAATAACGTAAGTCCTCTTTCTCTTGTACCCGTCATTTCCTCACAGCAACAAACCTTCCTTTTAACGGACCAAAGCTTCACATCTTCACTGGAGCGATGCATTATTCCTATCGCAGCTTCTCTTCACAGTGTCAGACTCACAGGTCCATATTACAATAAAAATCTTTAAAACACGTTTAAAATATGAAATATCTGAAAAAATATGAAATACATTAAAATATGAAAAATATGAAGTTTTAACCCTTTGTCAATAAACACAAGAGGCTAGTTCCATCAGAGGCATGCATTCAGTCGCTGACTTTAAACATTTGGAGCAAAATTACATATGCTTCCAATTTATGGACCTAAAGCATAATAATTAAAGAAGGTGATATTCTTCTGTCCTTGGCACTGCGTAACAATAATACAACTTCCAGTGATTAGCAGTGAAAAGCAACATGACATGCGATGACTGTCTTTTTTCTTGTAGTAGAAAATTATATTCTGAACTTCATTTTTAGATTTAATTGCCCAGTCTGGCACCTAAGGGCAACTAGATTATTTATTTACCTGCCCAGGTCAATGGTTCACACGACTCAGGCATGGTATTTTTCAAACCCTGATATGTATAAGTAAAAATATATAAAGTACATAATTTCATACATACATATTAATTAAAGCTTATATATTTCATTATTACTACTTTAGCAAAAACTTCCCATTACAAAAAAAATTACCTTTGCTTGTCTCTGTGGGCACTATTTCACTTTTACAGCATTGCAATCTTATGCGTAATGAAAATTTCTGTAGTACATACTAACTTTTTAATGAAAAATTTGTAATGTTTTAAGAACAATACGTTGCTACAATTTTTTTTTTTGTCCCCCTTGAATTTCATTATAACGAGTTTCGACGGTTATTCTTTTTTTACTGAATCTGGTAAATGCTGGCCAAGAAAATGACAGTGAAAATATATCATGAACAGTTTCTTTGCTTTGCAAATGTAGTAATTAAAGTTAAATGTAAAAAGAATTGATTTCATTCTAAATTTCTGCGAGTGAAATCTTTCACCTGTGTCACTTTAAGCAGGGCTTGGAAAATATCCGAAATGTTACATGCGCAGCTGGGTATATACATAAATTATTTACCTACCCAGGTAGTAAAACCTGGATGCCCAGGAAAATTTATATTTTAAGATAAATCAGAAGCCACTTTTTTTTTAAGTTAAAAAATATGAAATTTTTTTACACATTTTGTAATTCCTATTTTAAAGGTCTATTCAAAATGTTCAATATGCAAAGCATGTATTTCATGTTTTAAGATGATAGTGCTGAAATTGGTACAAAATGATGTGATGAAATTGTTTTTTGAGAAATTTAAAGATTCTGCCGTGTTCTTTTCCTTTGTCACTAAACACCTGATTTGCACATCAATAAAAATTGTTTCAGTATCTTCAGGTATTGCCAAGATATTATAAATACAACTATTTAATAGTTTTCCAAAAAAAAATTGTGCTCCAAAATGGTTTCCTTGTGGCAACACAACAATGAAAGAACAGGTTTAGTCACTGAAGTCATTTCTAAAACATTCCAAACAGGAAAATTTAATATTTTAGAAATATTGATATGCATTAATGTTCTACAATGACTCAGTTAGAATCAGGGTCTAAACAAGTGTTTCTTCTTTTGGGTGGGGGTCTGAGATTTGAAATTATGCCCTATCAAGTTCAAAAGCTCTCATTTCCATTCAAGTATTTTTTTTCTTTTCTTTCTGATACCTTAATTATGGGGAAGCAATGTGATCTTTCAAAAGCAGTACTTCCAGTTTTTGACATAATTTTACTAAACATGTGAAAAGTAGGTAAATATCCAAAACTTAGAGATAGGAAACAAGACAGTAAAAGTTCTGGGAACACTGACAACACATTGCTCAGTAGAATGTAAAATGAACCAGCACACAAGGCAGTGAACGTGAAAACAAAAAAAGCATGATTCAACCCTATGTCAAATGTAATACTAGCCAAAACCTACATGAAAAACCAACTTTGACACCATTGTGGATTGAATACCCTTATAGACGCAATGTACTCGGATGCCAGTTCGTAGTTCTGTTTGTCATTGATATAACATATAAATACAAGAATATGCCTGTACATATCTTTACTACATAACTGCCCTTTGTATTCATTCATGCAAATACTACATAAGTACGTATGTGCAAATTAAAATGTCTAAAAGAAACTAAGTATTGTTCAACCAACTGTGCTTTAGAAATAATTCTCCAATTAAAACATGTCTAAAAGAAACGTAAGTATTGTTCAACCAACTGTGTGTACAGAGTTCGTAAAGCCTAATGTTAAACAAATCTGTGTGTAACTGATGTCATTATTTATCATATTGTAATAAACCTGATTTTAAGATATGAAAATATCATTACTCACATTTAGAACTGAATTGATTCAGTTATAATGTAAGTATACAACAATTTCACACTCACACACTCTTCCACAAAAAACATGCATTTACTTGCACACTCTTCCACAAAAAATGCATTTATGTAAAAGTCGGTGACTACTTGCCGTGAGGCTTAACCGAATATGGCCAAACTTCATATTTACAGGGATTGCATTTCAAATTACAGCTTAAGTTAATACGGTCAAACTTATTTTTCGGGTATAGCCCTTCAAATTATGGCGTATCTCAATACGGTCAAACTTATTTTTTTATGGGCAATGCCCTTCAAATTATGGCGTAGCTCAATACGGTCAAACTTATTTTTTTATGGGCAATGCCCTTCAAATTATGGCGTAGCTCAATACGGTCAAACTTATTTTTTTGTGGGCGTTGCTCTTCAGATTATGGGCTTAGTATTTAGGGTTCAGACCGTAATTTCATGGGCTTTCACAAAAATGGGCCAAGCCGTAGTATTATGGGCAACGGCCGGGCCCCCAGTTGCCGGCCATTGCCCGTAATCTAACTGTGAAATTTTTAACAGTGTACATCACGTTGTATTCACATCACTGAAATGCACATTTTAACGATTTAAGGTATCCTACTACGGATGTAAGGTCAGGTGATGCGTAACATCACAGCCTCTCCTTGACAAATGTCAACCCCGCCTTCTCGTGGTGCATCCTGTTCCCACTAAAGGGGCTCTGACGACCGCCAATAGCGGTATAACTATACCATCGGGATCAGAGGAAATGCGATCCCACACTCACCAACCCGCTTGGCCAGCGTGGTGAGTTATGGCCAAACACCTCCAAAATGACTCTACAACTTAAATCTTGGCCCTCAGTCTCCGGCAGCTGGAATGTACCTGGCCAAGGCAGCGGCCAGTGCGACATGAAGGCAGAGGGTGCTAAGAATCCCCGGAGGACCGGACTAGGCTGCCATCTGATGCTGACCTTGGCTACGTACAACGGACGCTCCCTATCTTCTGATTCAAGGTTTCTTGAATTGGAAGAGGAACTACAAAGGATCAAGTGGGACATCGTCGGGCTAAGTGAGGTAAGGAGAAAAGGAGAAGATCTCATTGAACTGAAAAGTGGACATCTCTTCTATTATCGTGGGACAGATACTGGCAGAACTAGTGGTGTTGGATTTATAATAAACAAGAAACTGAAGGATAAAGTGGTAGAAGTTGAAAGTTCCTCTGACAGAGCTGCACGACTCGTTATCCAACTATCGAGAAGATACCAGGCTCAGATTATTCAAACTTATGCACCCACCACAAGTCATCCTGAAGAAGAAATTGAAGAATTTTATGAGGAAATTCGTCATCTAAATAATAAAGGTAAGCAGCACTTGAAGATAATTATGGGAGATTTCAATGCAAAAATAGGGCAACGGCAACAGAATGAAACTTCAGTAGGTAAATTCGGTCACGGCAACAGAAACCAGCGTGGAAATACTCTCGTTGAGTTTGCAGAGGCAGAAGGATTTTTCATCTTGAACTCCTTTTTCAAGAAAAAGCCACACAGGAAATGGACATGGAGACATCCAATTGGAACGACAAGTGAAATTGATTTTATTATGTGTAACAAAAAATTCGTCATCGAAGACTGCAGTGTGCTGAACAAGTTCAACACAGGTAGTGACCATAGATTGGTGAGATGTAAGATGCACCTCAACACTAAACTGGAACGTGGCAAGCTCATAAGACAAACAAAATGTATTGACATAACCAACCTTAAAAAACACCATAATACTTTCAAGTTAGAACTGAAGAACAGATTCTCTGCTTTAGAAGGCCTAACATCGGAAGAAGTGGATATTTCGGAAGTTAACAGAAAAGTAACCAAAGCTCTAATGGAAACAGCAACAAAATTAGCTGGGTCTAAGAACAAGTTGCATGTGAACAAATTATCAGGAAAAACCAAAATGTTGATGCAAAAAAGAAGAGAGATGAGGACAACTAAAGAAGATGTGACTTCCAAAGTGGAATATATAGAGCTATGCAAGACAACACGAAAAAGTATCACTGAAGACGTAAGGAAATTCAACTGTGAGCTAGTGAGGAAAGCAATTGAAAACAACCAAAGCCTTAAGATAGCAAAGGGACATCTCAGTAAGGGAAGAAAACAGATTATGGCTCTGAGAAAAGAAGATGGTTCTATAACAAGAAATAGAGGCGAAATTTTGACAAGAGTGAAAGATTTCTACTCCAAATTATATGAAAGGGATGATACATGTACTCCAGACATCATGAAAGGTACCAGAGTTCTTCCAGTCCTCCCAGCAGAAGTTGCTCATGCAATCAAGAACATGAAGCGGGGGAAAGCTCCAGGAGAAGATGGAATTACTATAGACATCATACAAGAAGCAAGTGGAGAAATCGAAACAGTACTCGCCCAAATTTTCACTCGATGCCTTAATGAAGGGAAGATTCCTGAGGATTGGAACAATGCTACAATGATCCTGCTACATAAAAAAGGTGACATTGAGGATCTCAGGAACTACAGACCTATCAGCCTCCTATCAGTGGTTTATAAAATCTTCACTAAAGTTCTTTCACACCGCTTGAAGGTAACACTGGACATGGCTCAACCGAGAGAACAAGCTGGATTCAGGAGTGGCTACAGCACAATAGATCATATCGAAGTACTGAGAGAACTAATTGAAAGAGCGAGGGAATATGAACTTCCATTGTGCATGGCTTTTATCGATTATGAAAAAGCCTTTGATTCGGTGAAACCATCAGCAGTTACCACGGCTCTGAAATCCTGCAGTATTGAAGATGCATACATTAATATTATTAATAACATCTATGAAAATGCAAGTGCAAAGATTCGGCTGTTTGAAAATACAACACACATAAAAATTGGAAAGGGAGTGAGACAAGGTGACACCATATCTCCGAAGCTCTTTAATGCCACATTGGAAAATGTCTTTCAATCACTGAACTGGGAAAACAAAGGGATAAAGATTAATGGAGATTATCTAACCCACCTTCGTTTTGCTGATGACGTAGTCATTTTTGCAACTACCCCATCAGAGCTGCAGAGTATGATCCAGGAACTTGCTGACAAGAGTAAAGAAGTGGGATTAAAAATGAACTTTCAGAAGACAAAAGTGATGTTCAATGCTTTTACAAGAAATGAAGATTTATCGATTGATGGAGAAAAGCTGGAGATAACAGACACGTACGTTTATCTTGGACAGCAGATATCAAGTGAGGGTCACATTGATGAAGAAATTAATCGGCGTACAAAACTTGCCTGGAGAGCTTTTGGAAGAAACAGCATAATTTTCAAGAGCAATATGCCATTATGTCTTAAAAGAAAAGTGTTTGATCAATGCATCCTTCCAGTGCTTACGTATGGTGCAGAGACGTGGACCTTAACTAAAAGAGACATACAAAGGCTGCAGACAACTCAAAGTAGCATGGAGAGGTGCATGCTTGGTATAACCAGGAGAGATAAGAAGAGAAACTCGTGGATCCGAAAAATGACGAGAGTGGAAGACATCATGATCAGGGTTAAATCCCTGAAATGGCAATGGGCTGGACATACTGCCAGAAGGACAGACCATAGATGGACAGCCGAAATTTTAGATTGGATTCCAAGGGACAGGAAAAGACCCAGAAAAAGACCACATGGGAGATGGGTGGATGAAATTCGTAAATATGCGGGAGTGACATGGAGGAGACTGGCACAAGACAGACCGTTGTGGAGGAAACTTGGGGAGACCTTCGTCCAGCAGTGGATTGATAATGGTTGACAATGATGATGATGATGATGACTACGTTCAAAAGGTTATTTTAGGCAAAATCCCGCATTAAAAAAAAAAAAAATCTTTTATTTTTAAACCCCATTCTCTTGGATTCCAAAACTGCCTTTGTTTCTTGTCTACGACGAATAGATTCAGAGTTATGGCAATTTTAATATCAAAACACAGCTGTCAAAAGATCCAGAAATGACACGCTAAAGAACGGAAGTTTGGAAATAATTAGGTTCGACTTACTATTTTTGCGTAAAACTACAGTTAAAACTACCAAATATTTACTTTTATAAGGTTTTACAGATCTGACAACACTTTGGTTGCAATATTATTTGATGCAATTTATGTTTGCGAAAACTTGGTATTTTAGACTTTAAACCTGTTTCTTGAAGAATGAGATTTTCGTCCCGAACTCTTTACAAAAAACCTGATAACTGAAAAGGTATGGAAATAAACTTATGAAACTTGGTGTACTTTTTTTCTTTCAATGTTGTGCATGCAACGAACTAAAAAGTTTTGTTGTATATAAGTTTTAAGTTATAGTATAGCTACTTACGTTCAAAATAATGAAGAAATTTGTCGAAAATTCATACTAATCCATGCATAAATAAATCTTCAGCAGTGTTGGGAAATATCAAAATGTCACTTAACTTTTAGTTCATTGTATAGATAGTCATATATATATATATATATATATATATATTCTATAAAGAAGATACCTAAGCAAAAAAATACATATATAATTTTGACTCACACCTAGTACAACATAGAAAAGGTTATGTATCTACCTGTGTGAGTAAAAGGAGAAAAAAATAATAAAATATTAAAATAAAACAACTGAATGTAGAAGGTGTCGAGAATACTGAGCCTTGGCTTTATCAAGGACCGGCAAAAACTCTGCATTTTCTCACTTCCACAAAGACCTAGTTGGAAATGGGTTTCTGCAAGGCCATAGATGCAAGTAACATTCCCACCTAAAATAGTTTAACAAATATATATAAGTCATGTCCTCCGTAGAGTTGCATGACCTAGCACTAGTTAACAATTTCGCTTGCATCCATTAACCTTCCTGGCCCGACCCATGCTCTTCATCTGTTACTATTAAACAGAGAGAAGAAGATTAAAGAGAACTCAAGCTGTGAGAGTGACATAATAATTAGAAATGATTTTCAGCCATAACGAAATTCCAAGTTCGTTTGAGAGAGAATTTAAACCTGTAAATCGATGCAAAAGAAATCCAAATTTTTAAATTGCAATTAAAAAAGGAAATATTAATTTTTAACGAACAGATTTTTGAAACAAAACTTGAGTCTAAAACCCCCTACTCTACAACTTATGACAGCACGAAAACGAGAATAAGTTAAAGATAATAATTAACTAAAGAAAACTTTGTGAAAGTTATATACCTTAAACAGTTAGTTGCAATATGTACAAAGTATTTTAGCAGTGCTTTAAGTGCATAATTAATTAGTTATTAAGAACTTAACTACTTTGAAAAAACAGCGCATAGACAGCGCATAGAAAAGGAACAAGCTTAGCCATCTTCTGTTCCTAGGTACCCCAAAAGACGCTCAAAGTTACAGAGAAAAGAAAGAGTTAAAACCCGCAAAAATGTTAACAGACAAACCAATGCCTAAAAGCTGAAAAGCTAAAAAACGACAGAGAAAAAGTACATGAAGTACAAACATTGAACTTATAAAACCTAGAACCCAAAAACAGGGAAGAGAGCTTACCTCTTGTGTGACAAAAACATTTCTCCTCACAAGAGAAGAACATGGCTGACCTCTTCCGCCACTCCCTAGACGCTGGGGGGCAGTGAGGGTTGGGCTGATGGCCTCCTCGTGCAGCAAGAAACCAACGCGCGGAGATTTTAACCAGAGAAAAAAAATATATAAACTTAAGACTGTGGATCTGTATGATCAGAAAGAGCAGAATTAACTCTCCAGAATACATGAGAAATATTATAAAATACACGAGCAGTGTATTTAATAATCTTTGCATGTATTAAATCACCTTAGTGAGCTTCTATAGATTAATCAGAATCTTATTAATTTTAAAGTTGGTTTTACTATTTTTAGTATAGCTATCCTAGTGATGAATAACTAGTTTTCTTTTTTATTTGTTTTTATTTTCTTTTATAAACAGATTTTTAAGCTTTTTTTGTGATTTTGTTTATATTATTTAATTTTTTGTTTTAATAGGACCGTCATATCCATAGCACTAAGGTTCCTTTAGGTAGTTAATAGGCATCCTCTAGCCAACTTCCTTACGGCTTTGATTGGTCAGAATCATATTATTAACTGTGTAGAAAATTAAAGCAGATCTGCCAACCTTACTCTATTATTCAGAATAATTTTTCTTAAAGTTCTTTTGATGAATGAAGAAGGAATTTCGTTCTCTAGAAAACTTTCTAATAGTATATTAATGTGGTAATTGAAGTCCAAATTGTTGCTGCAAATTCTTGAAATTCTTAGGACCTGAGAAATTAGTACATTCTCAATTACTTTGGTTGAAATGTTATTATTCCAGTGTAGATATTTAATTACTTTGAAAGGAAAATTAACTCTTTTATCAAAGAGGCTAATAGATGGGTTACCTCTGTTGAGCTTAATGCTTAAGTCTAGGAACTCAAGTTCCTGATTACTGTGGTTGGTTTTACATAAATTAAGAGAGCTAGGATAGATATTATCAAAATCACTCTCTATAACTTCTGAATTATTGATACACAGCAGATCATCAATATATCTAAAAGTGTAAAGGTAGTTATCTGAGCAGGTGGGGTGATTTTTAATGAATTTATATTCCTTAAAGAACAGGAATAGATTAGCGATATTCGTGGACGTTGATGTTCCCATGGGAATACCGTTCACTTGCTTATAGAGAGTATTATTATATAAGATATGGTTATTTTTCATGCAGCAATTGAGATAAGAGTTCCAAGTTCCTACATCAACAAATTGGTTAAGTTTAAATTCTGCATACATCTCTTTAAAGGTAGTGATTATCCCTCAAGATGTTAATAGGTACGTCGTAAAAACCAGTTTAACGTACAATCAGCCTATTGAGGCCTTCGCAGAATGGAAATATAATATAATCAATAGCTTCACCGGTGAGCTGGCAGGTCTGGACTTTTGTTTCGACAGAAATCTCTTTTTCTCTGGAGAAGCTAAAAGGTCACTCTCCAAACTACAAAACCAATTTATTTTTACCACTACGGATAAAGCTAGCAATAATTTTGCAATTATCTGTAAGAAGTTCTATTTTGAATTGTTAACTATGGAACTCAATAATAGAGTAACATACGAGCCCGTAAGTTATTCTACCAAGCAGTTAGAAAATCGGTTTAAGGCATTCTTCAAGAAACTTAAAATTCCACAAACTAGAAGATATGAGCCTGAATTTCCATTTCTTTTTGCAACGGTTAAGTTTCATAAGGATCCTGTGAAGTTCAGGTTCATAGCTAGTGGAGTAAGGAGTCATAAAAAGAAAATAGTTCTTGCTTTTGAAGATGTCTTAAAGAAGGTTTTGAAACACATTAGAAACTGTTCTAACTTGATGTACAGAGATTTTTGGATTATTAATAATAATGCAGAAGTAATTTCTACTATACTCAAAGTTTGTCCCCTAGATATTAATAGTTATGATTTTGAAAACCTATATACTAATCTGCCTCTATCAGATATAATCACTACCTTTAAAGAGATGTATGCAGAATTTAAACTTAACCAATTTGTTGATGTAGGAACTTGGAACTCTTATCTCAATTGCTGCATGAAAAATAACCATATCTTATATAATAATACTCTCTATAAGCAAGTGAACGGTATTCCCATGGGAACATCAACGTCCACGAATATCGCTAATCTATTCCTGTTCTTTAAGGAATATAAATTCATTAAAAATCACCCCACCTGCTCAGATAACTACCTTTACACTTTTAGATATATTGATGATCTGCTGTGTATCAATAATTCAGAAGTTATAGAGAGTGATTTTGATAATATCTATCCTAGCTCTCTTAATTTATGTAAAACCAACCACAGTAATCAGGAACTTGAGTTCCTAGACTTAAGCATTAAGCTCAACAGAGGTAACCCATCTATTAGCCTCTTTGATAAAAGAGTTAATTTTCCTTTCAAAGTAATTAAATATCTACACTGGAATAATAACATTTCAACCAAAGTAATTGAGAATGTACTAATTTCTCAGGTCCTAAGAATTTCAAGAATTTGCAGCAACAATTTGGACTTCAATTACCACATTAATATACTATTAGAAAGTTTTCTAGAGAACGAAATTCCTTCTTCTTTCATCAAAAGAACTTTAAGAAAAATTATTCTGAATAATAGAGTAAGGTTGGCAGATCTGCTTTAATTTTCTACACAGTTAATAATATGATTCTGACCAATCAAAGCCGTAAGGAAGTTGGCTAGAGGATGCCTATTAACTACCTAAAGGAACCTTAGTGCTATGGATATGACGGTCCTATTAAAACAAAAAATTAAATAATATAAACAAAATCACAAAAAAGCTTAAAAATCTGTTTATAAAAGAAAATAAAAACAAATAAAAAAGAAAACTAGTTATTCATCACTAGGATAGCTATACTAAAAATAGTAAAACCAACTTTAAAATTAATAAGATTCTGATTAATCTATAGAAGCTCACTAAGGTGATTTAATACATGCAAAGATTATTAAATACACTGCTCGTGTATTTTATAATATTTCTCATGTATTCTGGAGAGTTAATTCTGCTCTTTCTGATCATACAGATCCACAGTCTTAAGTTTATATATTTTTTTTCTCTGGTTAAAATCTCCGCGCGTTGGTTTCTTGCTGCACGAGGAGGCCATCAGCCCCACCCTCACTGCCCCCCAGCGTCTAGGGAGTGGCGGAAGAGGTCAGCCATGTTCTTCTCTTGTGAGGAGAAATGTTTTTGTCACACAAGAGGTAAGCTCTCTTCCCTGTTTTTGGGTTCTAGGTTTTATAAGTTCAATGTTTGTACTTCATGTACTTTTTCTCTGTCGTTTTTTAGCTTTTCAGCTTTTAGGCATTGGTTTGTCTGTTAACATTTTTGCGGGTTTTAACTCTTTCTTTTCTCTGTAACTTTGAGCGTCTTTTGGGGTACCTAGGAACAGAAGATGGCTAAGCTTGTTCCTTCTCTATGCGCTGTCTATGCGCTGTTTTTTCAAAGTAGTTAAGTTCTTAATAACTAATTAATTATGCACTTAAAGCACTGCTAAAATACTTTGTACATATTGCAACTAACTGTTTAAGGTATATAACTTTCACAAAGTTTTCTTTAGTTAATTATTATCTTTAACTTATTCTCGTTTTCGTGCTGTCATAAGTTGTAGAGTAGGGGGTTTTAGACTCAAGTTTTGTTTCAAAAATCTGTTCGTTAAAAATTAATATTTCCTTTTTTTAATTGCAATTTAAAAATTTGGATTTCTTTTGCATCGATTTACAGGTTTAAATTCTCTCTCAAACGAACTTGGAATTTCGTTATGGCTGAAAATCATTTCTAATTATTATGTCACTCTCACAGCTTGAGTTCTCTTTAATCTTCTTCTCTCTGTTTAATAGTAACAGATGAAGAGCATGGGTCGGGCCAGGAAGGTTAATGGATGCAAGCGAAATTGTTAACTAGTGCTAGGTCATGCAACTCTACGGAGGACATGACTTATATATATTTGTTAAACTATTTTAGGTGGGAATGTTACTTGCATCTATGGCCTTGCAGAAACCCATTTCCAACTAGGTCTTTGTGGAAGTGAGAAAATGCAGAGTTTTTGCCGGTCCTTGATAAAGCCAAGGCTCAGTATTCTCGACACCTTCTACATTCAGTTGTTTTATTTTATTATTTTTTTTTTCTCCTTTTACTCACACAGGTAGATACATAACCTTTTCTATGTTGTACTAGGTGTGAGTCAAAATTATATATGTATTTTTTTGCTTAGGTATCTTCTTTATAGAATGTGAATTCTGAATTTTCAAAACTGCTGCGTTGCGCGTTTTGATTTTCAGGTTATTTTGCAACCTTCATTTTAAATTCTAAAGTTTTTCCTTAGTCTTCAGTTTTGCTCTTAAGTATATATATATATATATATATATATATATATATATATATATATACTCATGAAAAACGGCTATCATACATCCATAACTTTTGTATTTATTCAGTGTTTACCGTAAACGACAAATTTCATTAAATTGTTTCAAAAATTTCCCAATTTCCAAAAAAATTATGTCGATGTAATATCTTTTTTCATCGTTTATGTGAAAATCTTCCAGATACGTGGAGACAATGTAAATAGACAAGGTCATCAATCTTTCCACGTTTTTCTTTAATAAACACACAGCAACTGAAAAATTGTTATCCAGACACCGCTGGGATCGAACCCCAGATCTCTCTATAACTAGCAGAGTGCGTTCGTCTTACGCTACGGTGGCTAACAATCCACGGCGCTGTGTGTTTATCTATCAGCATCTGACCACAAATTCGTAGGGATGGGCTCAGCAACTGAATGACAATCACGTATTTAAAAGATTTTCACCATTTACTCTCGCCAATGGATTTATTAGCTATAATTAAATAGCTTGTGCCGTTAAGCTCCACCAGATGGGGACGTCTCAGTTGCTGACCCCATCCCTACGGATTTGTGAAGTCAGATGCTGACAGATAAACAACATAACGCCGTGGATTGTTGGCCACTGTAGCGTAAGACGAACGCACTCGGCTAGTTAACGAGAGATCTGGGGTCGATCCTTGCGGTGTCAGTATAACAATTTTCGTTTGATGTGTGTTAAAGATAAAACGTGGAAATAGCGATGCCCTTGTCTATTTATATCATTTATGTGCCTAAAAACAATCGAAATACTCATTCCTGCATTTTTTTTTTTTTTAATGCTTTGGTAGCCGACTATGCCTCGAACGTAGTCTGATACCTTAAGCACTGCGCGATCACACAGGGCTGCAGTAAACAAACTTTAATATCAAGCGCTCACGTGCTTTGCGTCATAACACGTAAACACGAGTTCCGAAATCTCGCAACACAATTTCTGCGGGCTTCAAAAACTGCACAAACGCCATTAAGTCAAGTGAGGATATAATCATCATCGTACGTGAAAGCCTCCAAGCTACGCGACAAGGATCAACATTCGGCAAGCTGCAAATCCAATTTAAATGTGTGTTGAAACCGTGGTCTCAAACAATAATGGCAAGCGAAGATCTGCCGGAAATGGGAGGAACAGTCTTCCTGTCGGGACCTCCAGACAAGCCAAATTTGCAAATGGCTTTACCTTTTGTACTTCTGTTGTTTTATTAGGCCAATGTAGGACAAATAACAGCGGTTTTTTTTTTTTCTGTAATTGACGCAAACAAATCGCAAAGCCAAGTGGAAATTGCGATACTTTATAATCCTCACAGATACTTAGGATTGGAATGTCTTCCTCGCAGGCAAATGGCACATTTGAGAATCAACTTGCCACATTTCACAAGCAGTGATGTGTCCTAACACTATACGCTCGCGACCTTGACCTAATGCACACATCGTCCAGGTAACACTCGCCTTTAAACCGGTCAGAATGCAGATTAGATACCGAATACATGAATAATTCAGAATCACATACATCCCATTATTAACATTTCTTTTTTACTTAACTTCACACACAGACTCCCAGTGACGAGTACATCACTAAAAGTGTTCAAAGCTCATGACTGGACTTCACAAATCCCAGGAAGGTGGAAGATCCCTTGAATCATTAAACTACTAACACCTTTCTTTTTACCTTATATATCATCAAACATTATCAGAATGTCGCAAAGACTCCTCCACGACATTTTCTTGAGCTCCATATCACTTCAGCATACTTTCGAATTTCATCAACATATCTACCGGGTGGTCTTTTGTGTTGGTGGTTTCCTGTTCCATAGTATTCAGCCCAGTATTTTTCCTTTAATTGAAGGTTTAACGACTAGCGTGAGCAACTCAGTGGGCTAAAAACAGTCGCCCGTCACTGCTTTAAGGCCACTGGTTCCAGGGAAGGGAGAGAGCCAGTGCGGTAAGACAAACATAACATCCATGCCTCTCAACGGGATTCGAACCCGGACCCCGCCCGGACGAATGTGCGCCACCGGGGCGGCGCCCAGTCTTTCAGTTGTCGAACGGAGGTCAGTACTTCTAGCTACATATTCATGTCATCCCTATTCGTGGGTCTTTTACTTTGATAACGATGTCATCAACTCTTGTCCTTTTCTATACAGAGCGGCAATTAAGTAATAAAAAAATAAAAAAAAATGGAAAAGCAGGAAAACTTACGTCAATATATTTTATTCGAAGTACATTCCTTCTGCGTTAATACAAGAAGTGGCACGATCAGCCAACGAAAGGAAGGGCTTGCAGAGTTGTAGTGAAGAGCTGAAGTCATAGTTATTTGTCTTTTTTTATTATTATTATTATTATTATTATTGGGGATTTAACACGACCACTCTCAGCAACTCAATGGGCTATAAGCAGTCGCCTGTCCCTGATTTACGGCCAGTGGGTTCATGGAAGGGAGAGGACCAGTGCCGTAAGACAAACATAACATCCATGCCTCACCGGGATTCGAACGCGGACCCATCTCAGACGAATGGTCACAAGCCAGCGCTTAGACCACCGCGCCGAGTACATGTCTTGAAGAAAAACTTTTCCTTTTAAAGGCAGCTTCAAAAAATAGTCTCACGGTGACAATCCTGGAAAAAAAAAACTGTCAAAAAAAAAATCTGAAATTCACAAGCGACTTCCCGTGATTTCTTTCGTGAATTGACGAAGCAAGTTTCTCATACAAGTTTTTCCGTGAAATGGTGGCAAAAAAAACCCTCTTGAATTTCACGGATTTTTCGTACGCCATAAAAATTCTGAATTTTCAGAAACCTTTCCGCAATTTCTTTTTTATACTGACGGTAAATTACCGTTTCCTGCAGATGTTAACGAAAAATTCTGAATTTTCAGAAACTTTTCCGCAATTACTTTCTTATTTATGTTAACGGAAAAACTCCGCTCACTTTTTTCCGTATCCATAAGACGACAAATTTTTGGTAATATAGGAAATTCACGGGAATACTTGTGGGTTTGATTAACTGCTAAATTTCCATAATCTGTCGAAGTATTTGATTTTGAAGTTCTGTAGCGATATCGGTTATTGTGGATAGCATATCGCATGAATTTTTGCCACTATGTCACGGGATATTTTTCCCCCTTTCTACCATTTTGTGCAGTTATTGTTTATTGTGTTACCGTAAGAAACCGAGTACTTAATTCACTACACAGGTGATTGTACGATGTCTATGTAGCAGTCTGTGGAGTCCTTAAAACAAACGCTATATAGCTACCCATAGCAAATTTTATATTTAGAAGTTTTGTGAAATAATATTACAAAACAGTACATTGCACCTTCCTCAAAGATAATTGAAAGTTATTGTCAGTTGAAAAAAAGATCTCAAAATCTAAATCATTCCGTTGCTTCAGAAAAATCACGATGAAAAAATATGTAATTTGTAATAAGACCTCGGTACAGAAAAAATTAAATGATTACAAAAGTACTCAAAAAAAGAAAATAACAAGCTTAACAGAAAATACAATGAATAAATAACTCGCATTAATGAAAAAAAAAAAAAATCACCATCGCGCAATTATACTTAAATTCATCACCCTAAGATGACAAAGAAGGGGAAAGTACGTGAAACCTATAGCCGCGACTAAAAGTAGTTCCCAACATTTTCCGTGAAAACTAACGCATTTATTGCCCGGAATCATACTTTATATTGTCCTAGCTGTTTACTTATAAATACATATAGTCATTTTAGACAAATCTAAAAATGTTCTATTTTCAGAAATTAAGTTTTAAAATTAGACCAACATGACACTGAAGGGGAAGGTATATGCAGTGTTTGAGAGACAAGGATGCCAATAAGTTGATTGGGAAACACCTGAAAAACGAACTTTTAAAAATGGAAATTCCATCAAAAGACTGACAGTTACCGGAAACTTTACTGTACGTTAAATTCCAGAAATTTTCCGTGAATTCACACCACTTATTTTTTACAGTGTAGGGGTGATGGTAGAAGTTCACACTTGTTTTCGTGCTAGAAATTGCAATACACTGACTGCCCTGTGTGAGGGTGCGTTATCGTGAAGAAGGAATCATTGCCCGTTTTTGTACTCAGGCCTGACAATAACAATCCTCTTCCACAATAGTTCTTAAATGATGTGTAAGTATTGCCAGTGACAGTTGTATCTTCATGAATGAACTTGTGATGCAGAATTCCCTTGCTGTCGTAAAAGCACTCAAGCACTGTCTCGATTTTGGAATTCTGTAACTTGATCTTTCTTTTGGGTGACTGAGGCGACTTCCACGTGAGCACTCAGATGCTTCATTTCAGGATCATAAGAAAAACACCATCTCTCGCCACCTGCCAGAATACTTCGGAGAAAATCTTGCATTGTTTCTGCAGTCTCTAGGATGTCTTTTTGGGTACTCCACCCGAGGATGTTTCGGGTCGTCTGGCGGAACGAGACTAGCACAATCCCCCCCAATCCTGCACTAAAATTTAACAAATCTCATTAACAACGAGCTCACACTCCAGCATCCTCAAGATCACGAAACTAACTTCTTTTTTTCTTTTTTTTTTTTTTTTTATCCTTTCGCGAACTTTCTCAATCACTTCAGACATGAGCATTGAAATCGGGCGTCCGCCTTTCGTCGTTTTCCAAATCTTCCCGACCATCCTTGAAACGTGCATACCATTGTAATATTTGGGCACGAGATAGGCAATTAGCCCCATACGTGAAAAGCCTCATACACACATCAAGCAAAAATTCAACTGTCTCAGATGTACTTTTACCGATTTTCAAACAGAACTGGATATTTGCTCAATAACGCCTGTGACAATGTTCTTTCTCCGAATGACGTCATGCACAGCGTAAATAATAATCTGCGAAATTCTCACGCAAACGCTGTTGACACTGCACAGCAGATAAACGACTTATCAAAAACCATGCTTTCCCGACCCGTGTGTTTTACACCAGATTTTTTTTTTTTTAATAATCTCATTTTTCTTTAATCTCATTACTAAAGTGCCGCACTGTGTATAACTTCCTTTTTCTATCTTCTTTGATTACGCTAAGCATGCATCTCTCCATGTTTTTTTGAGTTGTGAGCATACATCGCTCTATGCTTTTTTCTATCTATAAGGTCTTTTTTAGCTTATTTCCATGCCTGTGATCCTTAAGTATAAAACTGGAAGGACGCAATGATTGAACACTTTTCTTTTAAGATGTAACAGTATAAACTGCGCTGCGCTTGAAAATTGTTGTTTCTTCCAAATGCTCTCCAGCCAAGTTCTATACGTCTGTTAATTCCTTCTTCGGTATGACGTGCTCTTAATATATGTCGACCCTAGATATATTTTCACTTAAGTTTTTTTTTTTTTAATTCTTTTTTTTTTTCCTTGAATGATTAATTTTTTTTTCTTTTTCTGAAAAGCCACATACAGAAATTAATGCCGGAGACACAAAAGCCACATACAGAAATTAATACTATTGTAATAAAAAAAAAACCCCTCTTCACTAACAATGGGAAACGTATTTCTCCACCTAATTTTTAATAGATGCATCGGCTTCACATGCGATTAGGAACCATACACTGGTATCCATAAATTAAGGGGACCCCCCCCCCCCAATCGCGACAACTAAAAAAATACATGATAAAATGTTATGAAAACACTGGTGACAACCAGTATCATATCGTATATGTGTATTTGCCGGAATGAAACAAACACTTCATTCCGACAAATACAGATCCAGGTAAAAATTAAGGTGTTTTTTTTTTTTTTTTTTATTGGTGGTTTAACGACCACCGTGAGCAACTCAATGGGCTATAAGCATTCACCCGTCCCTAATTTAGGGTCACTGGTTCCAGGGAAGGGAGAGAGCCAGTGCCGTAAGACAAACACAACATCCATGCCTCACCGGGATTCGAACCCGGACCCCTTTCGGACGAATGGTTAGAGGCCATCGCCTTAGACCACTGCGCCACCGGGGCGGCAAAAAAATAAATAAATTAAGATGTCAAAATGAAGTAACCAAAGTACCTCAATAGAAAGTGTGGTCACCTCTCACAGTAATAAAGCCTCACAGCGATGTTCCATGCTGTTAAATGATGGTGTCAAGGAGCTCAGCAGGTAGCAACGACCATCGTTTCTACAAAGCTTGTCGAAGTTTTTCCGCATTTTGCGGAGGGGGTTGGCGGCATCAACACGTTTCCCTAGAGCATACTGTGTCAGATTAAGATCGGGAGATCTGGATGACCAATCCATACGGACAACTGTATTCTCTTGAAAATATTGTTCAGCCGCAGCTTCGCTTGGTTAGAACGAGTTATAGTCATGTTAGAGAAATGCATGTCCTACGGCACCTGCATACGTACATCGTATAGTTCATCTTACGCTCTTGGGTATGCGTCTCCGCAGCCGCAGACCCAGTCGCGTGCCTATGCTCACGTCCGTTCACCGTCATCAAAGCTTGCAGTGGGTATGTGATTATCGACATTGGACCACAAAAGACTGGAAGAGGTTCTCATGGGCAGACGAATCCAGTTTTCTGTTACACCGCATGTTGACGAACGAGCTCGTGTGCAACGTTTGCCCAAGGAAGCCGCCTCACCTGAATGCACTTCGGGATGGAACCAGGCAGCAGAAATGAGTGTGATAGTCTGGGCAACTAAACACCCGGAGACCCCCACACCCGGACACAATGATCATCTGTCCCCAAAACGAAGTGGCTCTCATCGCTAAACACCACACGTCGCCAGTCTGTGGCGTTCCACGTCGCTCTGGCTTGGCACCATTGCAAACGGAGCCGGCGATGTTCCGGTGTTAATGGCAGCACACGTAAAAAGCGTTGGGATCGTAGATACGCTTCCGCGAGGCGTCGGGAATTGGTTCGTGGGCGCACAGGAGCCGCTACATCGGCCTGTATAGTGGACCGGGTCCCTGTGGGATCCGTTCGTGCTTGGCGCACGATCCGTCGATTCTCTCTGCCGGTGGTTGCCCTGGTCCGTCCGGAGCCGCTCCGTCGTGTGGTAGTGCCGTCATGTGTCCACTGCTCCCAACACAGTCTGACGGTATTATCAAAACGATCCACGTGGCAGGCTACACGACGCGCTGACCACCCTGCGGTTTTCAGTCCGATGATCAGGCCTCTCTCAAAGTCCGTAAGTTGCGTAAATCGACGTCTCTGGCGTCTACCCGGCATTCTAGTCATTCTGTACTCTTGCTTGCGTCGGCCGGTGATTTTCGCTTTCATGGGGCATCGACTACATGCCGGTTTATAAGGCTGCCAATTCGTGATTGCAGCGCCACCACAGGGTGTGCAGCAGTCATGCGCAATCGCACCAAACGTGGATAATTTGTATACCAGGACGCACTCTAGCTATTTGCAAAGTTTCGCGGTTGTGGCATGTTTTCTTCTAGGTGAGCAAATTTCATTGTCAGTGAGTTTATTTTCTCTGGGAACACTTGGACCAATTATCCCTGTAGAGCGAACTCTGACAGCTGTCATGTACCTGAACACCGTGGCTGACCAAGTACACCATTTTATGGTGACTGTATTCCCTGGCGGAGATTGCGTCTTTCAACTAGAAAAATGCTCCATGCGACACTACGAAGAAAGTTCAGGAATGGTTCCAAGCAAGAACGCGATGAGGAATTCCATTTATAGCCATGGCTCCCAAATTCGCCGCGCTTGAATTCTATCGAGCATTTGCGGTTTCAGTTGGAGAAACAGGTACGAGCAGCATCACTGCAACAACGTAATTTACGGGAAATGCGGGATCTTCTGCTGCAGTCGTGGTACCAAATATCAAGAGACGCCTGCCAACAACTCTTTGAATCTATATGCTTCATTGGGTGAGAACTCTTTTGCCGGCGAGAGGAGGATCTACATCATATTAGGCAGGTGGTTTTAATGTTTAGGCTGTTTGGTGTATATTAGCGTTTATAAGGTTCGTAATTTTTTTTTTGCCAGTGTGTGCGCATTTCATTTTTTGGATAATTTTAATTTGTGGTAAAGAAACTATGTATCAGTACTTCCGCTTCAATGAAACCGAATGGTGCATCTTATCCCTAATGCGACAAAATCAGAAGAAATCAAACACACGGTGTTCTGAAAATTCCAATACTCAACTAATGGGGAAATGCAGTTACAGTCGTAACAAATGTTTTTCCCATCAAAAGAAAATGAAAACCGCTGTTCACACATATAAGTAAAATAGCATGGTGAGAAAATTCATTCGTTTCGACGATCGCGTGTGTTTTCGAAAAGCCGCAAGGAATGCAGACACACAAATTACACAGACAATGGGTCATTGTGAAGAGATCCAACATTTCCATTTAATGAGAACAATTGATCACACTGATAAAGAACAAACAAGTCATGCTGGTACAAGTTTGCCTTAACTTTTATTCATTTTTCGGAAATAAACGATTATGGCAAACGCGACGTTCAAGGCAGCGTTTCCACGAAAAACAAAACAAAAAAAACATATTGCAGTCTAAATAACACTAATAACAATTCTTCAACAGTTGCAGACGAATACTTGTTATTGTGAGCCCAACTTTAAACGCTTCAATAAAATGAACCATTTCCGGTGGTTGACACAGCTGTAGACAACATGAAATTAGTGAAATGCTGGTATGCATTAGACATTAAGGAAACAGGCGATTTTCCACTGATCTGTCATAAATTTAATGACGGAAAAACATCTTATTTACAAGGGGCATCATGAAAGTAATAATGCCTCCTCCTCCATTCTAACTTTTGAAATTTTCAAACTACAAAGGGCATCCTGAAAGTAATGCCTCCTCCTTACTAATTGAACTTTTAAAGTGATTTTAATGAAACTGCACTGACATGTACTATGATATGTTACCAATGTTGAAGTTATTTTTTTTTTTTTTCAGAATCCAAAGCAAAGATCATGGATGACAGAGAAAAGCAGCGAGCTTTAACTGAATTCCTGGAAAAGGAGGGATGTGAGGCTCCAGAAATCCATAGAAGACTCCTGGCGGTGTATGGAGCTGCCACAATCGATATAAGTAATGTCCGAAGATGGATGAAGAGGTTTCGCGAGGTAGAAAGTTCAGTGTCGGAAAAACAACGGAGTAGAAGACTCGCAACTGCAGTGACAGATGCCAACAGGCAACGAGAGAAATACCTCATCACAGCTGATCGCCGCGTTACCACCCAGGAGTTGTGCGATGCAATTCATTGTGGTCATAGTGCTATGGAAACATTAATTAGGGAATTGGGATACAGAAGAATTTGTTAAAACTGGATCGCAAGAAACCTAACCCGCGAACAATGTGAGCAAAGGGTGAATGTGTGCCGGAACCTCTCGAACTGTTACGAGAGGAAGGGTGAGGTGTTTTTCTCTAATGTTGTGACGGGGGATGAAACCAGTGTTCTTTCTTGACCCAGAAACAAAATTTGCGTCAATGCAATGGCACCGCACATCTTCAATTCGACAGAAAAAGGTGAAAACAACTCGTTCCGCAGGAAAAGTGATGGTGACAATTTTCTGGGACAAACATGGTGTCATTCTGACTGATTTCTTTGAACGGGGTGCAACAATAAGTAGTTCTCACTACGTGCAGACGAAGCTATCGGAAGGAAAAAACGAGACATTCCACTTCATAGTGTTGTTTAAACACCATGATAACGCACGTCCCCACACCTAATCGGAGACTTCACATGCTATTGCCAAAATGGGATGGACGGCGATGCCCCAAAAAACACCCTTCGTGGAAAACGTTTCGATGATATGACAGACGTTCTACTGGCTGTGAACTCATGGGTGAAACGACAGCCTCAAGAATGTTTCCAAAATGGATTTTACCAATGGGTTCAAAGACGCCGGAAATGTATAGAAAGTGATGAACAATGCTTTGAATAGACTAGCAACATTAACAAAATGTCCAAGTATTTTGCTATCAAAGTTTCACATTTTTGCTGCTACAAATAACAAAAAAGATGACACCGAATTTTCAGGTGTAATAAGCACGTCTTTTAAATCCGTTCTGACGCAAATTAAATTTATCAAAGCTATTCAAAGTGAATTAAATCGGTATAGAAAACAATAGTATCTGACGGAAGAAAGAAGTTTTTCAATCCCTCAGATATTGCTGTAAACAGAATCGTTAGCTTAGGCCCTCTAGTTGCAGACTTGTGCTTCAAGAAAAACATGAATTTATATGTGAAACATTTCGCACCGGAAACGCTCTCCAACACAGAAAGAATTTTCCAATCGGACTCTTAGAAACAGAGATATCGACAAAAATAAGATGTGACTTTACGTCCCCTGGTGGGAGAACCATGCATTATTTTAGGAAGAAAGTATTCTCAAAAGGTTTTTCCATACGAGTGGGATCGGTCCCAGAAAAAAAAATTAGTCGAATTTTCAGGAGCCCAGATTTTGATACAAATACACCAAAAGCAGTAATTAACACTTATGCCTCCTGGTAGCCACACCATTCTTTACCAAACATTAAAAATAATGTAAAAAATATTTTCCATCAGGTCTTGTATGCGATACAGGAAGAATTTTTTAAATCTGAGTTTCAGCAGCAAAAATAACGCAGAAAACGCAATTTACCTTTGCTCCCCCTAGCAGAAAGTAAATGATTTACTTGAAAATTTTGAATTTATAAGAAAAACATTTCGCATCGGAAACACTATCCAACAAAGAAGGAATTTTTTCAAATCGGACTCCTAAAAGTAGAGATATTGACAAAAATAAGATATACATCTACACCCCCTGGCGTAGAAACCATGCATTATTTCAAGAAAATGTTCCTAAAAGGTTTGTCGACATGGGTAATATCTGTCAACAAAGGTCTTTTTTTGCCATCGAGATTTTAGAAGCTCATATTGTGCTGCAAACACATCAGAAACGGAAATTACGACTTACTCCACCTGGTGGTCCACCTATTTTTTACAAAAATTAGAAATTATGTGCAAACGATTTCCCATCAGGAACTGTATCCGGTGCAGAAAGAATTTTTTAAATCTGAGATTTAGAAGCAGAGATATAGATAGAGGGAAACGCAATTTACCTCTACGTCCCTTAGCGGAAAGTCTACGAATTACTTGAAAATTTTGAAATTATATGAAAAACGTGTCACACTGAAAACACTACCCAACAAAGAAGGAATTTTTCAAATCGGACTCCTAGAAGTAGAGATATTGCCAAAAATAAGATATACATCAATGTCCCCTGGCGGAGAAACTGTGGAATATTTTAAGAAGAAAATATTCCGAAAAGGTTTATCAATGTGAGTGGCATCAGTCCACGAAATAATTTTTTCAGTCGATATTTTAGAAGCTCAGATTTTATGGCAAATACATCAGAAGCAAAAATTAGCACTTACGCCCCCTGGTGGCTAAAGTATTCTTTACCAAAAATTCGAAATTATATGCAAAAGATTTTCCATCAGGAAGTGTATCCGCTGAAGAATTTTTTTTTTTTCAAATGGAAGTTTTAGAAGAAGAGTTATCGGGAAAAATGTAATTTTCTTTTACGCCCCCTAATCTATGCGTAATTTGAAAAAGTAACTATCTAAAATACTCTTCGACATAAATGGAATCGAAAGATAAAAGAATTTTTTCAATCGGATGTTTAGAAGCAAATATGTGGAATAAGACGTATTTTTGAATTTGACATCTCTGCATTTACGCCTCTAGCAGCGAAATTGTACATCGTAAAAAAAAAAAAAACGAAATGAAGGATCAACATTCGCATATTTCAAGCTTCACAATGCAAAAAAGAATTTTTCAAATTGGACTAATAGTTGCAGAGATATCGTGGGTACGGACGGACGGACGGACACACCAGTAACATAAGCACGGTCTTTTTTTACAAAAGACGTGCTAAAAATCTTATGAGGGACAAGGCATTACTTTCAGGATGCCTTTGGTAGGTATAATTAATGTTTCAGAACAATAAAAACGGGGCAGTGAGGGCATGGAGCTCTTGAACCAGCAGCTTACACAACTGCTCAGATCGGTGTCATCCTGTCTCGGGATAGGTTCCCCTAGTAAGTTTCAGTGATATCATTAAACATTCCTTCTTGGGAGCTCATTCACGCCAAAGTCATACACGAATGATAGTTCAAATTACAGGTTGTCACTACCCTCACTCAGTAAATCATTCATTGCATGGATCCCGTGTTAATGACAAACACTTTCGAAGGCTGCTCTTTTTTGGCAATGCCAAAAAGAGCGTGAATTCACCACCGCGATGAACGATTCGGGCACACCACTCAATAAAGTTTGGAGCGTTGACTTAAGGGGTGCCCCCAAATTTAAGAATGCGCATTCACATGTCATTCGCATTCTTAAATTTCACTGTTATTTTCCAGCTGACTGCTCACTCATAAAATGGTTGACACTTACCAGTCCTCCACATTAACTTTTCATATTTGTGATTCCTTTCCGAACTCGTGTTGGCAGAATAAAGTTAAACATGCTGCGGTTTAAGTATGTCGCAGTAATGGAGGACTGAATGATCATACGAATGATCCATCACTAGTATAAGAGTAGCCCAAATGAAACTGAGATTGTCGGTTTTTTGCCGTGGGGGTTTATAGGTTGGAATATGCAAACATATAGGAAGTAAGAGTGATACATGGACTACATACTCGCTAAACATAGTCGCCTTGTCGGTTCATACAAGTGTCCCAGCACGGCACGACGTTGTGGATACCTTGAGCGAAAAACGTCCGTGGTTGGCTGTGCAACCAGTTTTCAACGGCGTCCCAGATCTCGGCGTCCTCAGCGCCGGTAGCCCTTGAGAGCTTTTTCCAGTGGGCCGAAAATGTGGTAGTATCAAGGGCGACAGATCGGGGCTATAGGGGGATGGTCGAGGACCTCCCGGCGAAAGTTCCACAGCAGATCTTCACACACTGTAGCCACATGCGGGGGCGTTGTCGTACAGCAGAATAACCCTATTTGAAAACATACCGGGTCGCTTACGCTTGATGGCCGGTTTGAGGTTGCGTAATGTATTGCAGTATGTGGTTGCCTTGACCGTAATGCCTGCACTAAGCCAATCCAACAGCAATGGGCAATCTCATCGAAGAAAATCGTGAGCACGGCTTTTCCAGCTCTTAAGGACGACAGAGTTTTTTGGGGGAGAAGAGTTGGGATGCCGCCAATCCATACTCATCCGTTTTGTGGGAGGATCGAAGTGATGGTACCAAGTTTTATCTGCCACCACAATTTTGGCAAGAAACTGCCCCCCCCTCTGCGTGATAACGAGATGCAGATGCTTCAGACAAGCACCCATTCGCCGAGTCTTCTGCTTCTCCTGGTGATACTTGGGGACCCGTTGTGCGCAAACCTTGCTGTATTCCAATCGGCGATGGATAATGGTGTTAACAGTTCTCTTACTCACGGACAATGTTGCCGCCAGCTCGAGGGTGGTGATTCTGCGATTCTCCTTTACAAAGCTGTCCAGGACAGCAATCGATTCTATGGTGATGGCCACGTGTGCTTGCCCAGGTCTCGGCATGTCCTCCGTGCTCACACGTCCTTTACGAAATTCACTACACCAGCGGAACACTGTACACCATGACTGACACCCATTCTCACTCACATCCTTCATACGACGATAAATTTCGGTTCCACTGAACCTTCTGACGTCATAAATTGTATATCTGCCCGCTGGGTCTCTTTGGACGAATCCATGTCACGACTTTCCGTCCAGTCAACTTGCCTCCGCACGTGCAAACAGCACACTGACACGTGCCGCCAGTAACAGCGCGCTTCCTGACATGACACGCCATCTACCGGCGCAAACGCACGGCTCTGTGCAATTATAGAACGACGCAATTACACGAGCCTCACTTTCATTTGGGTGACTCTTAAAAGTTCATCAATTGGCGCCATTACCTGGTGAGGTGTTGTGTTCTTCTCACGTCGTAAAAAAAGAAGTATTGCAGAATGTACCGCACTCCAACATGTGGTATTTTTCCTAACGCGGCTTTAATTCGGATCTCCAGCCTCCCCGGTGGCCTGACGACCAAAATCGTTCTCCGGGCTGTGGCCAAATCTAAACACGCCCACCTGACTGAAAGAGTGAAAAGCGTGTCTCATCACTCCAAAGAAGAACAGTTTTCCAGTCGCCCCCAGTCTAGGAACGACGGGAGACACCACTCCAAACGGCTCATGTGTGGCTTGTGTGCCGCTGCTTTACCACAGTAACTTACACACGGCAGAACATCTCAGCTTTATGTAGGAACCTCTGCACTCACAGCGCACCTTCCTGCGCAACCATTCTTTGCGCTTACACAAACATTTAGTGTCCGAATACTTTTGACAATATAGTGTATGTTCTGCACATCATTTTTAATATCTGCTGAACTGTTTTGCTACTAGAAGACGTACAGACATATTTGTTTCTAACCTAGTTGCAGAAACATATTTAGATACCTTCTTAAAGTACAATCGAGCGCGAGCTAATATACACTATCTACCAACAAGTAATTGGACACCCCTGCAATCGAAGATTTCTGCGGTCCTGATACACGTCACGGCCGCCACCGTTAAATATCGTGTGGGAAACAACAACGCAACCAGTCGCATGCAAGATGCCACGCAGTTCGGAGCTCTCTGATTTCGAGAAAGGTGTAATCGTCGGGTATCACAGAAATGGCCGATCCATACGTGACATATCCAGCGAGTTGAAGTACCCAAAATCGACAGTGGGCCTACGTGATTGGCAAGTGGAAGATGAGAGGTTACTGTCGGAATGTGCCCCGATTCGGCAGACCCACAAAACTGGAAAATAGAGACCGACGGGTGCTGGCCAGAGAAATTCGGAAGAACCGCACCAAATCGATGGGCCACATTCGCGAGGAGTTTCAACAGGCATCCGGGAGTGTTCTTTCGATGAATACCATAAGTAAGGAAGCCCAGCCGCTCGGTTATCATGGACGTGCTGCCGCCCACAAGCCTTTGATCACCAAGTACAATAAGCGCTGCTCGGATAACGTGGTGCACAGAACGTCGACAGTGGACCGTTGAACAGTGGAAACAGGTTCTCTGGAGCCACGAATCAAGGTTCACCCTCTACCGTTCGGATGGCAGGGTGTAGGTTTGGCGTCTGCCTGGAGAACGCCTCCTGCCGGAATGTATTGTGCCAACTGTGAAGTTCGGCGGCGGTGGAATTATGCTATGGGGGTGTTTCTCCTGGTATGGCACCGGACCCTTGATCGCAATTCCCGGTAGACTCAACGCTGAGACCTACTGCACCATTTTGGGTGACCATGCGCTTCCTACGTTGTGGCAGTTTTACGGGGTGGACCCATGTTACTTTAAGGATGTCAATGCCACCTGTCATGTTGTGAAGTCCATCATGGCTTGGTATGGTGACAATGGGGTTAATCGAATGGACTGGCCTGCGCAGAGCCCGGACGTTAACCCTATGGAGCATCTCTAGGACGAGTTGGAGCGTTGACTTAAGGGGTGCCCCCACCGTCCGAAATCCGTGAAGGAACTTACCTGTCTTCTCCAAGCCGAGTGGAAAAAAATACCGCTAGCCGTCATACAACGCCTGGTTGAGAGTATGCCCCGGAGGGTCGTAGCTGTAATCGCCGCTCGTGGAGGCTCCACCAACTATTGAAGGTGAATAAACTTCGTTTTCCTTTGCTATCACAGGTGTCCAGTTACTTGTTGGTTGATAGTGTATAACGAGCTCGCTCGCATAATACGAAGTTCCGCATAAACTGAAATTTGTACAGTTCCAATGTCATGAACTTCGTAATATTCTCACTGGTTATTTTAACAGTATATTACTTACAATAAATTTTGGAGAAACCGTATATAAAAAGTACTGTTATCAGCAAGCAAAATAAGTGGTATTCATTGTTTTTAAATCTTTCACTGGAAAACAAGGAATTACTCTCACCACACTCCTAGCCCTTACAGATAAGCAAGTTTGCATGAATACAAGAATGTTTCAATTGCGTTGCCTTTTTATAGCCCCCCCCTACCTCCCTGCTTGCCAAACATATACAGTCGTATCAGAATAACATGGCCACTAACCAAATAATGCGAATAACCACCTTTGGCCCGAATCACAGCAACGAAACTGCGTGCGACGGACGCAGTGAGGCCCTTGATGGTTGTCCACGGTACATGTGCCCATTCGGACTGCAGCAGAGCACGGAGGTCCCGGAGATGACGTGGTTGTGGGTCCGCACGTCGAACCTCTCGATCCAAAATAGTCCCTCAAGTGCTCTATGGGATTGAAGTCCGGCATTTTCGCCCACCAAGGGAGAGCTGAGACATCGCCGTAGTGTTCCTGGAACCAGCAACCCAAGGGACGGAGCACGGCGCATTGTCCTGTTGGAAGACACCATCAGAGTAAACGTCCAATATGAGAAGGTTCATGCGCTCAGCGAGGATGAACAGGTAGCTATTGGCGTTCAGGTACCCATCAAGTGGTACCAGCGGACCCGTGTCATACCAGGAAAATATCCCCCAGACATGCGCAATGCCACCGCCGGCCTGTACTTGGCCGACAAGCGTGTACGGGTGTTGGTTTACGTTGGTTTGACGCCGTATCCGCCACCCCCGTCACTTCTGTGGAGTAGAAACCCGGATTCGTCAGAGAAGGCAACCTTTTCCTACTCTTCCACTGTCCAATACCGGTAGTCTCGTGCTAACTGCAGGAGTCGTTGCCGATGGATCTAGGTTAACATGGGCACCTTGACGCAGCGTCGACTCCGGCGATACATGCTTAACAGGGTTCGCTCTACTGCTAATGAACCCAGGTGCCCCAGTGTTCATTTGCATGGTCGATTGCTGCATTTTTGCGCGTCGATTGCCCTTTACCAGTCGACGGAGGCGACGTTCTCTTCTGGGGTCGATGGCCTTTGGGGCTCCACCGTTATGACGTCGGGAGGTACTCGGTGTGCCAAGGGTCCATTTTTGGTGCACTCTTACTACAGCACCTTACGGACAGCCCACGAAGTGATGATTCCATTTTGCACGTTCGTCAAATCACTGCCTCTGCCCATTTTGCACACGTAGCGCACTGTGGCTCGTCTTTCCTAGTCGGCCGCGTATCTCGTGTGGTCGGCCTTGTCACGTGCCCTCTGTGACGTCACTGTGATTCCGGGGTGACGGGTGTCATTCTGATACGACTGCGCATAGGCTTAGACTTTGGTAAATACAGTAAGAGAATAACACATCTCAATACTTCAAATTCTCCTCACGCATTGTAATTCTCTTCTCCTCCCCCCCCCCTAAATTTCCCTACTACTAAAAACTGGTAATCATGCGGAATGTGGCAAGAGGGTGTGGGAGGATGAGGGGGGGATTCATAGGCATTGCTCAACAAGGAAATAATGCCAAAATGTGAGAAAAACAAACTCGCACGAGAGGCTGATATTATTGGCACAATCAGTTTCCCATCTGTCGTCAGCACAATCAGCTAGCTCATTAAGCATCATGAGCGGGCAAAAAAAAAAAAAAAAGTGAATCAACAAACTAAATTATCCCTAAAGTGATTCACACAGGCATAACAAAGCAGAAGATGTGCAGCCTACGCATGTTGGCACGATTAAACTGCAATCAGTTCTTATTTTTAACATACTGTACGGTAATAGAGCACGGTACTTGCCTGAGAATATTTTCATGGGATAAGCGGTTCATTAGCTGCACTTCGCGGAGCATGTTCGGGCGGTTGCTGTGAGACGTATTCATCTTGAGCACCATCACCTGGCCGGTCGTCCTGTGAGTGACCTAAAAATAAAATGCCAGCAATAATTAATGACTGTTACAAGGGAATGAAAATAATAATAATAATACAAAAATCAACAAACATGTACCCCAGTGGCTGAGTGGTTTTCGGTGCTATCTTCTGATAATTCGTCCGAGGTGGGTCCGGGTTCGATACCCGGTTGAAGCACAGGTGATTCGGTTGTGTTACGGCACTAGCTCCATCTCTTCCAATGCGCCAAATTAGGGACGGGCAAAAGTTTATAGCCATATGAGTTGCTCGTAATGCTCGTTTAACCCCAAAAAGGAAACAAAATTGCGACTGGCCGCAGAAATTAAACAGATATAGGCACTAAAGGCAATCCACATACGCGTCTGCTAATACTTGTTTCGCTACACTGTAAAAAAATATCTGTAATTCAAGAGCCAATTTCCGTGGTTCCGTTCGTGAGTTAACGAAGAATATTTCTGATACAACCTTTTCCGCCAAATGGCTAAAAGAAACCTGAATTTCGCGGATTTTTCTTACGCCAGGAATTTTCTGAATTTTCAGAAATCTTTCAGCAATTCCTATCGTGCACAAAAAACTCAGTTCTCACTTTTTTCGTATCCGTATGATGAGAAATTCCTGCAATAGGAGCAATTCGAGGGGATACTTGAGCTATGATTAACTGTTTCAATCGTCTATAGTTCTTAAAAGGCCGTCGATACACGATTTAAATAAACTTGAAGTGGTGGTATTTACAAGTTTAAAATCATTTAATTAAAAAAAAACCAAGATCTGTTGGACCCTGTCACAACAGGTCCTTCATCAGGTGAAAAAACACTGTAAAAACAAAACAGATCAGATCAGATCAGATCATATGTAGAGGATTTTAGGAAGGGAGTGTCTGACCCCAGGTCTTAAACAACCCTTAGAAATAGGAAGCTAGGAGATTTGGGCTAGAGTGCCCGATAGGAAAGTCACACGGAAGCGAGGAGGTAGAAAGGGGGTAGGAAGACGCCCTTATTTATAACCAGGGGGGTGAGCAGTATCCGGAGCGGGGTCCGTGCCCATCCGAAGCACGGCGGATATTTTTTATATGGTTTGAGCGTTCGTCGTACCTGCATAAAATCGAACCTGAGGTTTTCTCCGTGGCAGCCACGAACGTTGACCACTAGGCCACCCGCGACCCAAACTGTATACACAGAAGTGCAGTTGTCTTAAATAGGACAAGTCAACGATAGAGACATACGCAATGAAATAAGTTTGAAAAGGGGAAGGGGTAGTACGGTTAGTTCAGGGAGGGAGACCGGGGTGATGAGGGTCAAGAAGTAAGTAATGGGTTAGAATTAATATGTAGTAAGGTAAGAAGAGGGGGGGTAGGTTAGGGGAAGGGGGAAGAGTGTTAAAAGGGTAAGAGATAGGGTTGAGTTTAGGAAGTAGGGGGAGGGTTAAGATTTTTTTTTTACCTTCATGTTTCAATAGTCTGTTGAAGGATTCGATTTTGAAGTTCTGCAGCGAGATGAGATCGGAATGTGTGGATAGCATATCGCATGAATTTTGGTTATTGTGGCACAGTATATTTCTTCTCTCCTCCATTTTGTGCACCCGCTATTTTATACTAGCAGGGGTACCCGGTATTTCCCGGGTTAATATTCGTGAAATAACCAAGTTCAGCGGGTGAAAGTTTATGAATGAAAAAAAAAATATTCCTGTAATTTTCCAGTAAATACCAAATTTGGTGGTTCTAAATTGAAAACTGTAGAACTTCTTTCGAAAATTTTGTATGGGGGCCCCTTTAACCCCGATCCCTTCCAAAAACTGTCCGACGGTCTAAATCAGAGAGTATCATGAGATAATATACCAAATTTGGTGGTTGTAAATTGAAAACTCTAGAAATTTTAACTAAAATAACGAACATTTTGTATGGGGTCCCCCTTGATCTCCCAGCTCCGACCCCTTCCAAAAACTGTCTACGGGCTAAGTCAGAGTATCATGAGATAGTATCCAAATTTGGTAGTTCTTAATTGAAAACTGTAGAAACTTTAACAAAAAATAACGAAAATTTTGTATGGGGGGCTTTGACCCCCCCGGCTCCCATCTCATCCAAAACCCTCCTACGGTCTAAGTTAGAGTGCCATGAGATAGTATACAAATTCAGGTGGTTCGAAGTTGAAAACTGTACATTTGTATAGCAACCAAACATACAAATATACAAACTTTCACTTTTATATGTATAGATTGTTTTACTGTAAGAAACCTGGTACTTAGATTATTATACAGATGATTGTACGATGTCTATGTATCAGTCTTAGGACTCCTTCAGACAAAAGCTATTGTACGAGGGGCAGTAAAAAAAGTTAGTTGCATGCGCCCACAATTTTTTCTGTATAAAGATATTCGATGTGGGGGCGCCACTTCCTCCTCGAAGTCGTCATATTAAATTTGCTACGTGGCGGGAACAGTTCGTTTGTTATTTCTCGTGAAAGATGTCGTGTTTATTGAAATTAGGGCATAAATTTGAAATCCGCGTAGTGATCAGTTATTTGTGAGCCAAAGAATTTAACCCCACTGAAATTCCACGCCAACTGATTGAAGTGCGCGGTGACAAATAATTTTCGCGGCAGGCGATCGCAAAACGGTGTTCCTTGTTCAAGAAAGGACACACGGATATCGCAGACGACTACCGAGAGGGAAAGCCGTCAACTTATGGCGACGAATGAAAACGTGGACCTCATTAATGAATTGATTCATGCAAACAATCAAGCGAATCACAGTGGACGAGATCGCGGATGAATTGAACATTTCGCACGGAAGCGTGCGTACACCACATCATGACGAAGCCTCTTGAGTTCCAAAAAGCTTGTGCTCGATGGGTGCCTCGGTTACTTACAGAACAACACAAGGCGCAACGTTTTGAAGCAGCTCTCGCTTTTTTGGATCATTATAACAGAGAACGAGATGAATTTTTAGACCACATCGTGAACAGAGATGAGACTTGTGTCCACTTCTCACCAGAAACGAAGCAGACTTAATTGTGAGTGGAAATATTCACATTCTCCGCATCCAAGAAACTGCGAATTGTTCCTTACGTCTGAAAGGTTATGTTCACACTTTTCTCCGACAATCAAGGTGTTGTGCATTATGAACTCATGCCGATGGGCACCGCGATTGATGCGGCATCGTGTTGAGGCGATTAAAGATCGACGGCCAGGAAAACTGTCAAGAAGCATTGTCCTTCTGCACGACAACGCACCACCAAATTCAGCACGCATCACGAAGGCCCTCCTTGACAAACTAAAATTGGAGGAGTGGGAACATCCTACAGACCAGATCTTTCACCTTGTGATTTCTATGTGTTCGGACCAATGAAAAATGACCTTGCGAAGCGGCGATATCACTCTGATGAGGACGTCAAAAATGCGACGCAAGAATGGTTATCGGAAAGTGGATGACAATTTTTTCAGGAATGGATAGACAAACTCGTGCCACGCTACGACAAATGTTTAAATAAACTAAGCGATTACATCGAAAAATAGCTCTTCTATTGTATTTCCTACTTATGTATAAACATTTCCTAAAATGTTCATTTTTTTCTAGCTTTTTGATTGCCCTACATCGCTATCAAAGGAAAATTTCATATTTAGGAGTTTTGTGAAATAATACTATAAAAAAGTACATTTCACCTTTTTCTTAAAGATGACTGAAAGTCATTGTCAGTTTAAAAGATCTGAAGTTCAAAAGCATTCTGTTGCTTCAAAAAATCACGATGAGAAAAATTCTTAATTTGTCGTAAGTCCTCCTACATAAAAAAATAAAATGATTAGAAACCTATTAAAAAAATAATCTCCAATAGAAAAAAAATCATTAAATAACTCGCATTAATGAAAAAAAAATCATCGCGCAATTAATTTTACCATGAACGTGATTTAGATTTCAGAGTCTTTCTGGCTCAGTGGTTAAGGCCGCACACTATATGTTGAACCAACTCAAACGACGTTTGTTCGATCCCCACCGCTGCGAAAGGATAATCTGGTGTAAGGGCTAAAAAATTCAGCGTCTTCGATTTTGTGAAATTTCTGTCTAAATACGGAAAAACCTGAAACGGACTTCTCTGATATAAACGGAATTTCTGATCACTGAAAATCTGTGAAAATACGGAATTAAAAAATAAACAGTTTTAAAAACGGAAATTCAGTTAAAAGCCAGCACGCTATACCGGCAACTGTGCTGCACGTTCTTCTCAGAAACATTCGATGAATTCACACAACTTATTGTTTACAGTGTACATCAGCATGATGTTTCTGGAATCAACAGTTCAAGATGCTTAAAGCCATAAAAATCCAGAGCCCGTTTAAGAGGGGGGGGGGGGCTAGGGGACCTGCAGCCCCAGTCCTGGGCCTTACATTTTCAAGGGCCCCAGAATTATGCAGGATGCTTGAAGAATTAACTGAGTTCTACCGTATCTTTTTTTTTTTTTTTTTTTTTTGCGGATAACACAGCGAAACTATAGGAAAGTCCCTTGTGAAAACATTTTTTATATTTCTTTCCCTTTTCTCAGCAGTTTGCAAAAAGTATAGTCGCCACCAGTCCATCTTCAAATCTTTCAAAAGAATTACAGAAATTTTATGGACATCTGTAATTGGGGAAATTTTCATACATTAAGAATTCGTTTGAATCATAACATTTGGATTATATTATTTTGCCCATTACTTCGATATAATTTCAACAAGTTGAACCCAACCTTGGGTTCAGCTTGTTGGAATTATATCCAAGTAATGATTCAAGCAGAACTGGTATCCGTTCATATTTATGAACGTATTGTTGGAATTATATCGAAGTAATGATTCAAGCAGAACCTGGTATCCATTTTTCAACCATGTATTTCTACATTTTCTTCCTACCACTGATTCGACCATGAATCATGAGACACACACACTTCAATACGGCAGGGATATTTTTATTGTTATATTTTGGGAATGTTTTCTCCTGGGTGTTTTTATTCATCCACCCATAGTGAAATCCTAGAAGAGCCACTAAAAATGGGACCCCAAAATACTGCCCAGACCCTGGGCCCGCTGTCCTCCTTAAATGTGCTCTGTCTCAAGCTCTTTTTGTGATAGGCAAAATAACTTTTTAAGACTTCATCTTCATCATTATCAGCCCATCAGGAATTATGCGTCTCCACAAGGATTCGTATGAGTAAATTAAGACTGAAGTAAAAGCCAGTAAATATTAAAGTACCACATGCAAGGAACAACCGCAAACTGGTTGTACTCAAATTTGCGATGCCAACGAAGTTAATTGAAGCTTTGGAAAGACGCCGCCGACATCAGTTGGTGTCTAGAAGGTCATCTACTATGCATACATAAGAGTGAGCAGGCCTTAATTATTCCTCTTCAGAACATGAACTAGATGTGTGAGAAGTTTTGCGACTCAGTATGGGTTGAAAATGTGGGTTTATCTATTTGCTGTGAAGACGACCCTGTGCAGAACTATAAAAAGATTACCGAAGCAAACAAGTACAGGCTAAACAATATTCGCTAACGATGATAAAAAATCCACTTCCACTAAACGGAACTCACATGACGTTCTAAGTCATTACACTGTCGGACTTCTAAGCTAACACCTGGGTGGCAAAAAAAAAAAAAAAAAAAAGCCTGGGCGGTAAAAGAAAAAAAAAAAAAAAAAAAACTTGCATGGGTGGTCTAAGACATCCAACCGAGCAGATTAAATCTTCAAAAAAAAACAAAAAAAACAGCAGGTGTCAAAGCTGTTAGTTGGTAGGGGACGTTAGCCAAAAAGCATTTCCGTAAATCATTCAGGCCAACAACAACTACAGCGAATTATTTTTCTTCTTCCGTTTAAAAAAGAAATAAATGCTTCAGATAACCAAAGTCACATGCAAAACCTCGGAATGGACAAGACTGGCACGCAAAACCGACTTATGCATCAGCTAAATAAAAGCACGCGCGAAGATATATGATATTTATGTAGAATTAAAATTCGGAAGATCAATCAAGGGACAAGCAAACAAAATTCGCGCATGAAATTGACTTTAGCAGACTTAGGGACTGCCTCAGATTGAAGCTCTCACAAGATTACCGGGAGAACATAGCTGGAACAAAGAGCACGTTTTAACACAAAACCCAGTACCGTGAGTCCAGGAAACTGCACTACGGACATAATTAGAATAACAATTTTGGGCACAAACCATCACAGAATCACATCAAAATTTTACAAACTACGATTCTCTCTCTCTCTCTCTCTCTCTCTCTCTCTCTCTCTAGGTAGACATGGATCTGCGTCTAATAGGACGGATTACGGTAACTTTTTTTTGAAACTTTTTCAATTGAATATTACATTTAAAGTACTCCAGGTTTCAAGGGCATCCTGCACATTCAGAACTTCCGGACAAGGCAGAAAGAAACATCCGTCACCTATAAGCAGATATTTCATTTGCAATAAGCGTTCTGTAGATGGACATCTGAAAAGAAAGACCTCCTTTCCCTCTCAGGTAAACAGCAGCATATCCCAGTTGCTGTATGTCATCCATTAAAACCTTAAGAACAAAAGGCTTTAAAATGCCTTATGCGTGGGAGTCAAGTTTTTCGAATGGATAATAAATAATGGCTTCTTGTTCCTTTCAATATTGAAAATCGCTTCCTGTTCCTTTCAATATTGACTGCGGAAGTCAACTGTTCGCATTAAGTAAAAATGATGAAAATGGCAATTGCCATCCTGCGAGCCAGATATCTTGAGTCTGACACCACTAGCAGTCTACGAAAGTTTTGCTGTTGGGGGTCTAACGACCTCCGTGAGCAATTCAATGGACAGTTCCTCTTCTCGGTCCCTTCCTTGAATTAGGGACACTGGTTCTAGGGAAAAGAGAAAGCCAGCGCGGTAAGACAAACAAAACATCCATGCCTCACCAATATTCGAACCCGGACCCATTTCAGACGAATGATTAGAAACCAGCGTTTCGTACCACAAGGCTGATCAAAAATTAGAGGGTGAGTAGAAAGTTTTGCAATATTTGCATAAACGCGTGTGGTGCGGCGGATATGTCACATGTTTAAACTAGTTCAAATTGCGCACTTCGGTCACTTGAAAGGGATATAAAGTGGTAGTCGTTGCAGCGAACAGCATGGCATAACGTCGTCCTGTCTGTGGTTGGGACGCCTAAAAGATGAACAGCCACAATCGGCTAATTAGGGAACTTCTGCTTTACGAGTTTGAACTCTGCCATAACGCTGCTCAAGCAACATGAAACATTTGTCATGCGAAAGGGGAAGGTTCCGTGGACCACAGCACCGCAACCAGATGGTTCAAGAAATTTCGCTCAGGTGACAGAAACCTCGACAATCAGCCAAGGTCAGATAGGCCGTAAACCATGGATTCGGAGGCCGTGCTCCAGGCCATTGAGGCAAATCCTACAGCAAGCACTCTGAGATTATCAGGTGAGTTGGGCATATCACAGACTATCGTGGTTCGTCACCTTCAGCACCTCAACAAGGTCTACAGAAGCTGCCGCATTGTCCCTTACGAACTGACGCCAGTTGGAGCAAACCGCCGAGTGGAAGCGTGCACGAAACTCTTAGAAAACCAGCACGATGTAAGTTTCATCAAGAAAATTCTTCCGTGCGATGAGAAGTGGGTCTATTTCCGTAATCTTCACACACAACGGCAGTGGTTAAGCCCGGGCTAGCTTCCAAACGTGGGCGCTTCGAGCAAAAGCTGATGCTCTGCGTCTGATGGAATTTCGAGAGGAAAATCCATTTCGAATTTGTTCTAGACGGTCGGACCATCAACGCCAACCTCTACTCTGAACATCTGGAGCGGATGTATGCCGTTTTGGAAGAGAAGTAGCCGGCACTGGTGAACAGAAAGCGCGCTCTCGTATAGCAGGACAACTCAACCTCATACCGCGCGAACGACCCGGGCACTTGAGGGAATCGAACTGATGCCACACCCAGCATATAGTCCGGATCTTTCCCAGTCGGATTATCACTTGTTCCGGTCCATGGCCCACTTACTTCGCGGGAGACACTTCAACAACTAGGAGGAGGTGGCAGCTGGAGTGAAGGAGTTCTTCTCTTCGAAGGACAAGAACTGGTACTGCTGCGGAATTGAACTCGCAGACAGATGGCCAAAGACGGTGCAACGCGATGGCCTATACTATGAATGCTCGTCAGCTTTCGTCGTAAAGGTACGTATGAAGACAAAGTGATTCAAATATTGCAAAACTTTCGACTCACTCTCTTTAGTCATAGCATTGGAATCCATATGCTCGGCAAGAGAAATGCAATCTGAAAGCGACATTTACCACCGCAAAAGCATGCACGGGTCACACCATAACGACCCCTTCCCTCCGTATCCACAAGTATATGCGCCACGCAGAAAGTGGCAATAACGTCACCGACGGTGGCGGATTCTATACAGAAGGCACAGTAAGGGCATGTCACTTTGCCAGTACGAAGCCTGCACAAGCGGGAAAGGGAAGGACTTGTTGGAATTCGAACGGGGAAACTATTAACAACGCGAGGAAGGCGGGAGCCAGTATTTCAGCAACTGTATGCATTGTTAAGCTGTTTGAGGGTCACCGTACACTGTTAAAAATTTTGTGGTAGGCTGCACCAAAAATTGGTGCTACACCAACTGCACCACTTCCTGAGAAGTGTACTGCCGGTTCATATGCCCACGTTGAATGACCTTCATCAACAGTCCACCTGCAGTGGGCACGGGAACCGTGACAGAACAATGGCTGACTGCACAAGAGTCGCTAGTCCAAGTTCCAACTTCAACATGCCGATATGGTCAACACCTGTAGTCAGACTGCTCGGTTGGACGGAATAAAACCGGCGGTGACGGTATCGTGGTATAGGAACTGTTCTTGTAGAATTCTCAGACCTCGTTTGCATTTAAATATGCAAATATGTTTTAATTTTCGCTTTTGAACATTTTCTTTCTTTGCGCCATTTTCTGCAGCGTCATGAATACGGAATTGTTCCAGACAGAATTGGAGCTTAGCGATAAGGGATTAAAAACCCTTGTACACAGGTGCCCTTGATGACTCTTAATAAAACGTATCTTTTTGCGACCCCCTCCTCACTCCAATTTCAGAGCAAATTCAGAGGGAGTAAACCAGCTAGCACACAAACATTTCCCCCTATCTTCCTTTTTACTATGCAAAATGAACTGGAATACATTTTACAGAACAGCTTGATACAACCGACAGGGATTTGGAGGGGGGGGAGGAAGACAAATTTCGTCGTCCTCCGGAGCCCTCCCAAATCTGAACTTTTCTGAATTTCACAACAAGATCTCAATTCTATTTTTTTTTTTTTTTTTTTTTTTGAAAACAGAATTTTCAATTAAAAATGATATGGACTAATGGAAATTTGAAAGGTATCATGTGTGTTATAAGTGTCTTCAACTGACAGAGCGAATTAACTGAAGCACTCCCAGAAGCATGCGATTGCAGTTACGTTCTCTTCCGAAATGACGTCCGATAAAATCTGTGAGAGCGGAGAAAGAAAATAAGGAAAATCCACGGAGACGCTTTTACAAAAGAGTGAAAAAAAAAAAAAAAAAAGCGATAGCAGTTCGCTTTCTTATATGTAACAAGAAAATCTATAATGCGTATTTGGTTGCATAAGCATTACGTTCCCTGCTGAGTTTCTGGGGCAGGAGCTTCGTCACGGATGCATTACGCGTCCGGGGCCAATAAAAACAACGGTGCTAATGCGCAATAAAACACAAAATGCGGCACATTAAATAAATACCCTAAGTAAAAAACAAAGTGAAATTACTTTTAAGAACGACGAAACAACGACATTAACATCAGTTTGAACTCCGTTTTTTGACTCATATATGAAACATCTGAATCAATCAGTAGGCTAAACTTAAAACTACACTGTAAAAAAATTTTTGAAATTCACGAGCCCCTTTCCGTCATTTCTTTCGTGAATTAACGAAGTGTATTTCTGATACAACTCTTTCCGTGAAATGACTGAAAGAAACCTGAATTTCACGAATCTTTCGTGCCACAGGAATATCTGAATTTTCAGAAACCTTTCCGCAGCTTCTGTCTAAAATTTATGATAAATTACCGTTTTAGAGGTGTGTTAACGGAAAATTCTGAATTTTCAGAAACCTTTCCTCAATTCTTTCCGTATATTAACGGAAAAAATCTGTTCTCACTTTTTCCGTATCCGTATGACGAGATATTACTGGTAATAGGAGCGATTGGTGAGAATACTTGAGGTTTCATTAACTTTTAAATTTCAATCGTCTGTCGAATTTTGAAGTTCCGTAGCGAGATTGGATACTGTGGATAGCATATCTCATGAATTGTGGCACAGGATATTTCTTCTTCTCTCCCCTATTTTGTGCACCAGCTATATTTAATATTTATATTGTGTTACTGTAATGTTACCGCGGAATTTTCTATATCCCCGTAACATTTAAATTTCATCCGTATAATTTTGATCATTTATTATTTTTTACTCTAAGGCGGTAGGAAATAAATATTTAAATTGCCAAAATAGAATATCAATGATTAAAAATTGCTTTCCGGTGAAGCTGAGCCAGGCTACCCGAAAGCTTAGGTTGATAATTAAGATCAGTCCTAATTGCACTCAAGCCAAATGAAAAGGGGAAAATTATATTTTTTTTCTCACGGAAACTTGATGAAAATCCCAGATGGGAAGGAAGAGAAAGGAAGACACTCACAGTTTTTATTTCTCACAAAACTCAAAGAAGCTGAATAGAATAGCAGGAGCGCAATAAATCCTTTTGGGGGCGTCACCCCTTTTTTCAAGCAACGCTTGCGAGCATCTCTGCATTGTCCAGGGTAGCGACCAAATTTGAGATAAGTCACTTCGCCGGAAATACCTACGTGACAATCTTCGCTTCTAAGTAGCTAGGCGAGGTCAATTAACCAAAAAGGTGCGAGGACAAGTTGACAGCTGAAAGAAGACATAATTTTTGGGAAAGTGACCCGAACTGAACGGATGGCCAGCGAATCGCATAGCAGGGCTATCTGTGAGGGCCAATGACATAACCAGACGCGATTCGGACGGCCGGGCCGTCACGCCCCAAGATGGACACCGGACACAGGAAAAACAGAATTATTAACTGAATGAAGACTAGAGGAGAGACGACTACAGACAGATTCTAAAATAACGACAGAGGGAACACTGCAGAATTGCAGCTGAGCAGAAGAGAGGTCTCAGCGGTTTCGGAGGAGAGATGTTTCCAAGATAGAGAAATGAGGTAGTAAATATTTTAGAGTGTAGTCGATATATACCACCAGTTAAGATGGAGAGCTGACTCTACGACCTGCCGGCAACACAGATTCGCGATCGGGGCTTCTCAAGGAAAAGAGGATATGATGACATTTGTCTTACACATTTCTGATTCGTGCCTCATAGCTTTGCATGTGCTATGCAGGACTAGTTACCCGAAAGTCTCTCACATAGTGCATTAACAATTTTTTCCTATGGCGCACCGCGCCGAGTTTAATTCAGTAACTAAGGATTAAAGTCAGTTATATAATATTAAGTGCATTATACCCGTTTGAAATTAAAACTAAATTGTTTAACTAAAGCAAGCAACCTCACCGGTACATTGTACCTAGCTTTAAGACCATATTCTAAAAAGAAATAAACAGTTAAATTTTAATTCACGTGTCACTCAGATCATTTCTCCAAATCTCATTATAGTTCAATTTGTGATTTTATTATTGTTATTCATGCAACTTTTTATTTTAACTTCTTTGCGGCATATGAATGAGCATGGAAACCCCATGCTGATTTATATGAAACACAACGCAATGCATTTGTCGACCCTGAGCTTGGAGACCCTTATTTAGGGAATCCAAATTCATTGTTGACACCACTAGGCGAAATTTTGGAGGTGAATTGATTAGTATTGAATTTTGACCTTTTTAACTTTTACCCACTACGGCGAATAAGACGTAGTAGTGGTTCGCTGATTCCCGACAGGGAGCGGTAATAGTAAGAAACCGGGTATTAAACTTATTGTACAGATGGTTATACGATGTCGGTGTACCAGTCTTTGGACAACTTAAAACAAAAGCTATTAAAGCTATCAACAGTAAATTTTATATTTAGGTGCTTCTTTTTTTTTCTTTGGTGAAATAACATGAATACTATAAAAAGTACACTTCACCTTTTTTTAAAGATACCACAGTCATTGTCAGTTTTAAAAAATAATGTTGCAAAGCATTTTGTTGCTTTAAAAAATCCCAATGAGAAAAGTTTAATTTGTGAAAAGTTCTCCTACAGAAAATATAATATTACAAACCTACTCAAAAAAAAAAAAAAGCTCCAACAGAAAATAAAATGACTAAATCACTAGTATTACTAATAAAAAAAACAAATTTTCATTGTCGCGCAATTTGTTTTACAATGTAAGTGAATCGAGTTTCCGAGTGTCTGTGGCTCAGTTGTTAAAGGCGCGTATTACCTGTTCAAAAGGCACTGGCTCAATTCTAACTAGAGTAGGAGGATTATCTGGGGAAAGGGCTGAAAAATGCAGGTTCGTCGGGTTTGCGGAATTTCAGACAACGGAAAATCTGTGAAACTACGGAAGTTAAAATAAACGGGCACTTTTAAAAACGGAAATTTCTGGAAAACACGGATACCTACTTGGCAACTTTGCTGCACGTTATTTTCAGAAATTTTCCGTGAATTCACACAACTTATTTTTTCTAGTGTAAGGATCCTGACAACATCTTGCAAGAAACTTTATAAAAATTCGCAACAGTTGCGATGTACAAATATTTATTTTCCAATGCAAACAGTAATCACAAGAGATTAATTTTTCAAAATTATTTGCGATTACCATGAGTTTCGAATTTCCAAAAAACTTAGAAAACAAGAGCAATAAATTTCAATTTTTCGGTGCTCTTTCTTGCTCAACCAGTTCCTTGTGTCATATTCCACTCTTAAAAAAGCATCCAAGGCTATCAGAAATCTTTTCTTACATCCGAGTTATCGATACCAAAAGGAAGAAACACAATCATGCATACGGCACCCATGTCTCACCCACGAAAGGTCAGATCTTTGTGCGTGAAACCAACTTTTCAGCACCTAAACGGTTACCAATTAGAATCTAATACAGGAAAATCCATGGTTCTATGAAAAAATGACCGTGTTGACAGATAACCGTCATGGTGGCTTAATTTGCCAAAATATATTCCCTCCCACTTGAAATTAAAATGAAAAAGACTTGCTATGAAGCGATTGTTTGTTTATTTCTTTCTTTCCCGCCATTTTGTTATTTAGGAGCCTTGTTCGCTAAATCTCTAAGTGCCATAAATAAAACTGAGGAAAGATGTTCGGAACATACGTACGTTGGCGCAAATCAGGCGTTTTTTTTTTTTTTTTTTTTTTTTTTGATTGGAGGTTTAACGACCACCGTGAGCAACTCAATGGGCTATAAAGCAGTCGCCCGTCCCTAATTTAGGGTCACTGGTTCCAGGGAAGGGAGAGAGCCAGTGCCGTAAGACAAACACAACATCCATGCTTCACCGGGATTCGAACCCAGACCCCTTACGGACGAATGATCAGAGGCCATCGCTTAGACCACTGCGCCACCGGGGCGGTACAAATCAGGCGCTCCTACCATATGTTCCCCAGGAGGAAATCGAAGGTAAGCACATGCCGAACGCAATAGCAGTACTACTGCGATTAAGCTTTGATGCCCCCCTTCATAAAGTAAGCGATGCGTTCTTTTGCCACCTGGAGCGGACCATGATCAAGCCCGCTCAAATAATATGGCTGCTGTGTGAGAAGGCTACGGTCGTCGGGATGGGAGGGATGAACTCCTGCGTGGGCTTCACGCTCTCATTAAGGGCAATTAATGATTGATCAAACGTGAGTACCCTAGTTAACCGAATGACCGAACATGCGTACCCTAGTTAACAGAAAAAAAAAAAACCGGCTGCAAACACAATTCTAAGAACTTGACAGACTCCAAGGACCACTTTCTATTAACAATCTCGTGAAGGATGGTGAGAGAGAAAAAAAGAAACAGGCGTTTCGCATTTTAAAATTATTTCGAAGCCTTTGCATTACCTTTCTATAAAGTCCTAAACAAGATTTTTCTGTAAGTTCGATATGTTGGAGACCACGCAATGCAGGTATATTCTTGTAGGCGTTTCAAAAATGGCTAACCGTGGCCGCTAAATAAAGGTCACTTACGCATTGTTTCTACTTGTGATAACATCCGTGCCAAACAAAAGGGCCCGCTTTGGAAGGTTACCGTGGAATGCGATTGACCGCCAACACAAGTTTCACTATATTGAAATTAAATTCTCCTAATACCATGGAAATTAAATAGATTAACAGATTTTAAATTGTGATAATTTTTTTTTTGGGGGGGGGGGGGGGGAGGGGGTTGATTTAACGACTACCGTGAGCTATTCAATGAGCTATAAGCAGTCGCCCGTCCTAATTTAGGACAACTGGGTCCAGGAGAGAGCCATTGCCGCGTAAGACATACACAACTGTGCCTCAAACCAGGACCCATGTCGAAACGAATGATTCAAAAGCAGAGCCTCATACCGCTCGGCAACTGGGACGACTACTATTATTAAGATCTGTATTGTTCCAAACCCGCAGTTCAAATCAGTGATTTTATTTATTTCTGCTTTACAGGGGATGAAGGAACTTAAGCAGGTGTTCTGCCACCCACAACAATACGCGTAACTTGCGTATTCACCAATGTTGTTTAAATTATTAAAAAAAATCATACATGTGCTCTTGTGTATGATCACAAACAAAAAGCATTTACGCAATATTTTCAATTCCTAACTAAATTCAGCTGCCACTTTTGATTCTCAAATACTTCAATATTTTCAATGTTCGCTTTTTCTTTGACAGCGTAAGAGAATTTGCGAAGGACATGCAGAAATGAATGTCTCAGAAAATAAATAACAGCCTAGAAATGTGACTAGACGTACAAAGAAAATGGACTGTTCCCCTACAAATGGCACTTATTTGTAAGGCCAGTCACAACATCCAAGATGCCATAGACGATTTGGGTGCAGCATTCAGTAAAGGTCTGCATAGACCTAATTTAGTGAGCTCGGCCCGGCGCAAGCCCAAGCGTTTAAGGCCCAGCCCGGCCCGTTTCAAAAATCAGGCACTTGGCCCGGCCCGGCCCGTTTCAAAAATCAGGCACTTGGCCCGGCCCGGCCCATGATGTGCCATTTGGTATTATTGTATCTTTTTTCTATTGTATTTTATTAAAATGCGAAAATTAAATATTGAAATGAGATATTATTGAAAATATTTAGTTGAAAGTAAGCCTAAAAATATTAACTAAACTTTGACAATTATCGAAAAATATAACCTTTAAAAAGACAGAAAAAGGAAAACTAAGCGCGTTCAGAATCTCCCTTTCTCTGAACTAGTAAGCGGTAACAACACTACAAACGTCAGTCCCTATACAGATTAGGGATAGGAGAAAAAAATCTATATCGTCTCACTCACTCACACTCTCTCTCTCACTCACTCACACACACACACCCTCCGTCCTCCACTCTACACAACACACACACTCGCTCGCTCGGAGTAGAATCTTTTTGTTGTAAACAAGCCCCAAAAATGGTTTTACAATCTTAATACCTACAGATTAGTAAAAACACTGAGTGCCTCTCCTTGCTTTTCTGATTACAGCCTGGGTTATGTCATGGAAGTAAATAAAACCTGCGAAACAGTTAAACACACCTGGAAATCCGGAAACACTTTTTCCTTTCTTTATCATTGCGATAAAAAGAATGGGTAGACTCGGCCGGGCCCGTTGCTTTGTTCTCTAAACTAAAAAAAGGTCCCACCCGGCTTGCGGGCCTCTATAGCATGCAGAACTGACCGGAGGAATACTCAACTTTAAAATGTTTCAAAGTACTGTACATTATACAGTGTTCGAGTTTCGAAATTCTTGTTTTTAGCAAATTACTTGAACAGATATAATCACTAAAGTCTAACGCACCAGAAAACGTCCAGGTTCATATGTGAGAAACAATTTACGGAACAAACCAAAAAGGTTTCCTGTACATCAAACATAAGTCATCACTTTTCCACATTTATAAAAGTGAGTCACGGAAAAATTTTCATCGGCTGCTACCGGAATCGAACCCAGGGTCTTCCAGTTACGCTCCGGACATACTTCCACTGCACCACAGCGGCCTCGAAATTCTCCAGACTCACATACGACAAACTGCCAAACCACATGGCAGGATTGCTTCTTTGGAGCCCCGTACAATGCTAGGCATTCACCACAGATGAACAACAGCAACTGAACAAACAACTGGAAGGCGAATGAATAATAAATACACATTGACGTGGATTAGGAACATCAAACAGAAGCCATTGCTCTTTCCACGTTTACAGGCGAGTCACGGAAAAATTATCATCGGCCGCCACCTGGAATTGAACCCAGGGTCTTCCAGTTACGCTCCGGACATGCTTCCACTGCACCACATCGGCCACGAAATTCTCTAGACTCACATACGACAAATTGCCAACCACCTGGCAGGTTGCTTTCTTTGGAGCCCTGTACAATGCTGACTGGGGATTCACCAAAGTGAACAGTAGCAACTGAGCAAATAACTAGAAGGCGTATGAATGATAAATACACAGTTGACGTGGATTAGGAACATCAAATAGAAGTCATCGCTCTTTCCACGTTTATAAGTGAGTCACGGAAAAATTCTCATCGGCCGCCACCGGGAATCGAACCTCCAGTTACGCGCCGGACATGCTTCCACACTGCACCACAGCGGCCTCGAAATTCTGCACGAAGTTCCACTTCACACAACATATTATTATTAGGTTTCCTGTAATCCATTTGTCGAAGTCACACTTGTAAAAGATTACGTAAACTTGAACCCTGGCTGTGTGACTTAAATCAAGTCACACTTGTAGATTGACTACGTATCATCACCCTCTCTACCATCTTTACACTTCCCACGTGGTTCTTATTTACTCTTTGACCCACTGTTACTATTGCCAAATCATACAAGGAAATTCGGAAAAAAGCAATGCGCCGTTCAAAACGAAAATCAAACGGGGAAGTAACAAAATTTAAATAAAAATAGAAACTCAAAAGGAAGGTTAGATTAGAGATAGTCGTGTGTTCACGGTAATTGTGACGACTAACTTTCATAACAACGAAGATATCGTGCATTTAAAAAAAAAAAAAAAAAAAAAAAAAAACGATATGCGCTTTGTCACATACATACAAAATTTTACGCTATCGAGAACTAAAAATGTTGGTCATGTTTCCACACCACGCAGAACGAATTTTTCCTAGTACAAGCTATTATAATTTAAACGCGCATGAAAATATATAACATTTACCACCTGCGAGCCATACAAATTGAAACCCACATAAAAATTGCATCTCATATATGAGGTCGAAAAGGTATTTTTTCACTTTGCTTCTTAGGAGACATCATGGAAAATATGAATTTAACAAACCGGAAAAAGCTGGAAATCTTGGACACACCTATCCAAAAATCCCTTGCAAGAAAAAAAACTCACTTATCAGTCTTTTAGAATACGCTGCGCCAGATACTTAGTTTCGCAACCACAAGGATAAAATAAATATGGATTACATCTATCTTATATTGAAAAATAATCTTGCCTATCTGACTTCTAGAAACGGAGATGGTGTCGTCCACAAACAGACACACAAGATAAAAAGAACGTCACTTTCTGACATGAGTATGTATGTCACAGGAACGAGCTTAAAAGACAACACCACCTATGACGCAATGAAACTAAATCAGTTCCAATAGCCCCGGTAATACAGTACATGTGCTTACATAGCCTAAATACTACGTCTTCCAGGTGATGGCAAAATGCCGATTGTTAATTGTTCACCTGAATTTGTTGAGTGTGAAAGATGTGCCGTCAATCAGTGGAATCTCCATAAAAAAAAGGAGGCGAGAAAAAGCTAAGGAGTTACAGGTAATTAGCGATGACCGTAGGTCATTGTGCTAGAAATCCTGTCTGGGACTTGTTCACTGAAGCGCAGAATCCAAGCATCTGCACGAAGTTCCACTTCACACAAACGATACCCCTAACCCTTAAACGGACAACGGAAATGCAATACCTACATTGAGAGAGAGAGAACACAAACTTCGCGATTCGACATAGTCACTCAGGCCACGCTGCGCTGTTTAGTTCTTATTTTCAGAACTGCCAGGACTTGAACTCCCGTTAGCAGTTTCCACTGAATAAACGGGTACTTATTTGCAAACGCATATGGTCGTCTCAGATTCAGCACCGTTAAAGTAATTTACTGTACTTGATTTCAAACTAAATTTCCCCACAAACTTCGCATTTTCATTTGCTTTCCGGTACTATTGTCCCAAAAACCAGTGGCGTAGTCAGAAATTTCTTAAGGATAGGGAGTGGTTGGAGGGGGGGGGAGTACATGTATTTGGTTCATTGGTGAAAGACACATATACAGGGGTTGGACAGAATAAGGTGAACACCACGGTCAGAGACGTGACGTTTAATGCAACTGCGTACTTCGCAATACGCAAAGGTATTGCGAAGTGGACCCCTTTTTGGTTGTAATAGCTTTTCTTGAGAACATCAAGGCTGTTTAAGTGCATTTAAACTGTGTTGTTGCAACATTTCTTTCAGGGTGACGACGAAATCAGCGGCCTAACGGACTTCGAAAGAGGGCTAATTGTTGGAGGCCGGTTAGTTGGTGCCTGACAACAGTCGCCAGGGTAGTGGGGATATCGAGAGCTACCGTGTCTAGCGTCATGACAGCATACCGTGTTTGTGGCAAAACCTCGGCTGCAAAACACAAGAGCGGCCGGAAAACGACCCAAATGATAGGGCCAGGAGAGCATTAAAGAGGATTGTTACCCGTAATAAGAAGACCACGGCGACGAAAATTAGTGCGGAGCTCAATCTGCATCTCCAGACCTTAGTATCAACGAAAGCAGTGGAAGGGAACTGAATAAACAAGATATTCATGACGGAGCTGCTATGGCCAAACCACTGGTGACCCAGGTGAATGCATAACGGCGACGGCACTTGTGCCAGGAGAATAAAACGTGGGCTGCCGATGCATGGAAGCGTGTAATGTGGTCGGATGAATTCACATTATTCCCCACCGCAAGACGTGTTTACGAGTGGAGGACACTGCCAGAAGCGAACAACCCAGACTGTCTGCTTCCAACAGTGCAGCATGGTGGTGGTTCTGTCATGCTCTGGGCGGCCATATCGTGGTTTTCAGCAGGTACCCTAACCACCTTCAAAGGACGGATGACTGGCAGGGCGTATGAAACCATTTGGCAGACCAAGTCCATCCAGTGGCTCAGGCATCGTTTACCGCAGGGGATACTATCTATCATGATGATAACGCCACAATTCACAGAGTTCGGAATGCCCAATCATGGTTTAAAGAACATGAGGACTAACTTTCACATCTTTCTTGTCCTCCCCAATCACCAGACTTAATCATCGAGCCACTGTGGCCTGTGTTAGAAAACATAGAGTAAGATCCCGTTATCCTCCTTCCGCATCTCTCACGGACCTGGAGCAGTTTTCTTCAAGGTCCCACACCCTACTTACTACATATGTAAAACCTTTTCCTAGTTGTTTACATTATTCTGTCCAACCCCTGTATATTGCTTTAAATTCGCACTCAATCCACCCTCAAAGGTAGGGGTTCGGACCCGAGGGCCCCCTCTTGGCTATGCCTCTGACAAAAACAACCATGCACTTAACGTCACTGATTTTATTACAAACGATAGGGACTACTTTTCGTAACAAAGGTAGCTGTTCTGTAATTTCCATAATAGTACACTCGAAAGTTGACCTGGAGGTATCTACACAGTTTAAGATGTTTTATCTCTTCTGCAGAAATCTGCGTGACCTGCTGCATTTGCTCTCGAAGCTCAGAACGAATTGCGCTCCACGTAAACCCCAGTTTTCAAAGAATTCTGTTTTTTTTTTGTGTGTGTGTGTGTGTGTGTGTTTTTTTTTTTTTTATTGGAGGTTTAACGACCACCGTGAGCAACTCAATGGGCTGTAAGCAGCCGTCCATTCCTAATTTAGGGCCACTGTTTCCAGAGGAGAGAGACAGCACGGTCGTGAGACAAACAAATCATCCTTGCCTCGCCGAGATTCGAACCCTGACTCAACTCGGACGAATGACCAGAAGTCAGCGCTTAGACCACTGCGGAATTCTGTTTGACACTTAGGAAGTGTAATAAAGATCTCGTATCAGTTCAAAAGAAGTGTATAAAGATCTAATCAGGTCAAAAGAAAAAGTATGTGTGGGGGTGGGTGGGGGTGGGGGGCGTGATACAGAGCTCGAGCCCGAACCGCAGAAAATGTTATACAGCCCGGTCTGAAACTGACTCAGCACTGTCGCCACCAATAATTTTATGCTACCAGCCGCACAAAAGAGACTCTCAGAACCAAAAAAGAATTGCAGCGTTTGTAATAATGTTAACACTCGGCAAGACAGCGACTTCCATTTTTCCCCATCTCCTGACAAAAATGCCTTTTCGCTGGAGGTTACAAGTACATTCAGCCATCAGTCAAATGCTTTGCGTTATCCGGAAAGCTTGCTTCAAAAGGTAATAACAATGGCAATTCCGTTCCCAAGACACGCCGGGCATGTAGTTAAATTTCCGGTTCGGAAATAAGGCGCACTTGATCTTGAGAATCGCAGCGGATACAAACTTCCCTAGTACAATGAGCAGAAGGGAACTCCCTCTCTGAATAATTCGAAGCCGCCGCAACTAAGCGAGGGTGGCAACAGAACGATCCCTCCTCCTTTATAATTACAGGGGTAGAATTCCTTACCTTTGAACAGGTGCAAATACCTTTGATTCTTGACCTATTAATACGAGTACGCGTAGAAGATTAAAAGAACGCAGAGAGAGAGAGAGAGAGAGAGAGAGATAGGGGGGGGGAAGTCCGAGTCATATCCGTTCCGAAATTTTGCAACATCTGAACTTCCTCCTAGACAGGTTTCGAAGAAACTTAACATTCAACTAACGATAGCTATGGTGACTTGCAAGGTTAAGCCAGCAGCATAAAAACGAAATTTAAAAAGATCGGTGAGATACAGATTCAAGAAAACCCCACCAGCGTTCTTTTTTGGAGACCAAACCCTTTAATGGCACGACTGGTTCTAAGACAAGTTCTAAGCCCATTAACATACAACAGCGTATTTCGCACACAAATACATCATTACTTTCTCTATAACCGAAAGTTGAGAAAAGTCTAGCTTAAGCATGTCTCATAACTATTTCGTACAGTTAGTTAGTTCCCTCTTTGAGATACAAATTACGTATAGTACTACAGAAAGTTAATTTATAGAGATCATAAGGAGCATATCGAAGCCCTTAAAAGAGATTTCTTAAAAAAAATTTACCTTGAAAATACCCTTATTAATCAGTGTTCCTTTTGATAAGCTGGGGTTTCCAGAAATAGTTTTCCCAAATACCAAGTATCTTAAAGGAAATATTTTATTCCAAAAGCGGAAATTTTCAGAAACTATCACAAACTCCAACTAACCACAACGATGTGGAAGAATAACGCAAATAAGAAACTTAAAAGATAATTACTTTTTTCCGAAATCTCCTGTCGGGGTAAAAAGGGCCGTGAGCATCAAAGGGTTTGAAGAGTCGCATCCTCCTTAACTTAGGGTCCAAGCCGTAAAGTTAAAACGGGTGCAGGTAAATTGCTGCTAAATAAATCCCCTTTAGTCCTTAGACGTTCTAGGTCAGACAGAAGGAAATCCAAAACTGCCATTCAAAGGGAAAAAATGTTGTCTAAGAAAATAAGCAGTTATAGCGGAGGATGTATAACCAGACTTGAATTGATGAAATTTGTATCATATTTTTCAAAGTATTAATTTTTAGGTAAGCTGAGATTGACTCCTTAAAGAGAAATGAAATTACCTATATTCAACTCTCCTCAAAAGCATAATAAAGTACGCATGTTCAAGTTTTGTATATGTGATGACGGTGTTACTTCATCTTTCTCTCTTCAGTATCGGTAAGGCAACTTGGAAATATTACAGCAACCATATAAAAAGATATTTAACTTGGAAATAGGGGTTGATTTTCGTTACTATAAATATGTAAGCTATTATGTTTTATGTTGTCTTCCCTTCCCGTAAGTTTTAGACGCAATTTACCTGTCTTCTTAGCCTGTTGGCACCCACTACAGGTTATAGGCCTCTTCCAGTCTTTTCGCAACTTCCTGGATCCTTAGCCTCAGTCCACCATTTAGCACCTCTAAATTTCTGAAGGTTATCTCTCTATCTTGTTCTCTGACGCCCCTTCCATCTCTCGGTTGCCATTCTGTAATTAATAGTGTCCATCTTTCAATCTTCCAACATGTCCAGCTAATCTCCACTTTGATTCTTTTATTATTTTTATAATACATATTATTCCTGTTCTTTCTCTTATAAGTACAATTCTAACTCTGTCTCTTCTTGTTGTTCCCAACATTCTTCTCTCTAACTTTCTTACCGATTGTCGTTCTGTGATACTTCACGTTTCACTTCCATAAGCAAATATGGGGTTAATACATGCATTGGAAGTTCACCTATGCAGCTGCGGGTAAATCCTAAGCCACTGTCATCTACCTTTCCCTTAGGTTATAGCCGCAATTTACCTATGGGGCTGGAGACCACCCGTAGCTCCGGTAGCAATTTGCAAACACCGGTTAAAACACACTACTCGTGCCACTCGAGCCTAGACTGAATCAAACGGTTACCCAGAAGCAATTGACTGACTACGTGGCCACGGCCAAATGTACGACAGAAAGCTCACTTCTAGAAAATAAGAAAAAATGCCCACATCTTGAAAACAGAAAAATACACCAGCAGCTGACTGATGTTTTCTTATGTCTGTTAGAAACATGGGAGTTTTTCTTAATTTCATGTCTCAATTAACTAAAGCAATCAACTACATAACGTTAACTAGCATTACAAGGACATCGTAATTTGTTCCCAAAATGGCAGAAGAGGCTCAACTGTTTTAAAGTAACACGTGCGATGATCATCCACGAACAGTAACTACGCCTAAGACTTTTTAGTTACTGGCACATTACAAGGGAAGCAACTTGAACTAAGCTTTCCAACTGAATCTCAGACACGTGGTAAAATCAAAACAACACCCACCTCATAAACAAAGCATCGCATAGTTAATACGTGTGTGAAGGTGCACCAGATAAGTCCTACGCCTAGGATCTTTGTAAGCGTTTCAGGTTCAGAGCGATACTGGCCTTAGATAATATTTTATATATCTAATATTGTTCTGTACCTTCTAACAATGAGCTGCGTTTGTCATTTTGGGAACACACTATATGACGTCCTTCTAACTATAGGTAAGGCTATATGGTTGGGCAGGGGAACTGACTAGTTTTGTTGACTGCTTAGATCTCATGTTTCTAACAGACGTAAGAAAACATCCGTCAACAGCTGGCGTACAGAATTTTTCCGTTAATATAGGAAAGGAATTGCGGTAAGGTTTCTGAAAATTCAGAATTTTTCGTTAACACCTCTTAACAAGAAAGATGACACCGAATTTTCGGGTGTAATAAGCTCGTCTTTTGAATCCGTTCTGACGCAAATTAAATTTATCAAAGCTATTCAAAGTCAATAGAACTGGTATGGAAAACAATAGTATCTGACTGAAGAAAGAAGTTTTCCAATCGGGTTTTTAATTCCTCAGATATTGCTGTAAACGGAATCGTTAGCTTACGCCTTATTATTGCAGACGTGTGCGTTAAGAAAAACATGAATTTATATGAGAAACATTTCACACCGGAAACGCTCTCCAACATAGAAATAATTTTTCAAATCGGACTCTTAGAAACAGAGATATTGACAAAAATAAGATGTGACTTTACGTACATTGGTGGAATAACCATGCATTATTTTAGGAAGAAAGTATTCCAAAAGGTTTTTCCATGTGAACGGTATCGGTCCAAGAAAAAAAAATTTAGTCGAGTTTTCAGGAGCCCAGATTTTGCTACAAATACATCAGAAGCAGAAATTAACACTTATGCCCTTGGTGGCCAAACCATTCTTTACCAAACATTAGAAATTATGTGAAAAATATTTTCCATCAGGTCTTGTATGCGATACAGGAACAATTTTTCAAATCGGAGTTTTAGAAGCAGAAAAATGCAGAAAACGCAATTTACCTTTGTGCCCCCTAGCGGAAAGTGTATGATTTACTTGAAAATTTTGAATTTATAGGAAAAACGTGTCACACTGGAAACACTATCCAACAAAGAAGGAATTTGTCAAATCGGACTCCTAGAAGTACAGATATTGACAAAAATAAAATATGCATCTACGCCCCCTGGCGGAGAAACTGTGGAATATTTTAAAAAGAAAATATTCCAAAGAGGTTTATCGATATCAATCCACGAAAGATTTTTTTTTAATCGATATTTTAGAAGCTCAGATGTTATGGCAAATACATCAGAAGCAAAAATTAACACTGGTGGCTAAAGTATTCTTTACCAAAAATTTGAAATTATATGCAAAAGATTTTCCATTACGAGGTGCATCCGCTGAAGGAAAAAAATTCAAATCTGAGTTTTAGAAGAAGAGTTATCGGGAAAAATGTAATTTACTTTTACGCCCCTAGCGGAAAATCTATGCGTAATTTGAAAAAGTAACTATATCTAAAATACTCTTCGACATAAATGGAATCGAAAGAAAATATTTTTTTCAATCGGATGTTTAGAAGCAAATATGTGGAATAAAACTTATTTTTGAATTCGACATCTGCATTTACGCCCTCTAGCAGCGAAATTGTACATCGTAAAAAAAAACTAAATAAAAGATCATAATTCGCATATTTTAAGCTTCCCCAATGCAAAAAGAATTTTTCAAATCGGACTAATAGTTGCAGAGATAGCGTGATGGGTACAGACAGACGGACAAACCGGTAGCATAAGCACGATTTTTTTTTTACAAAAGACGATTTACCGTCAATTTACGAAAGGAATTGCGGAAAGGTTTCATTTTCAAAAATTCATAATTTATAAGAAAAATCCATGAAATTCAGGATTGTTCAGTCATTTTACGGAAAAATTATCAAAAATATGCTTAGTTTAACATTTACAAAAAGAAACAGAAAACGGCTCGTGAATATTAGATTTTTTTTTTTTTTTTTTTTTTTTTGGTTTACTTTTGCTGCTGAGCTGCCGAATAAAAAAAAAAAAAGTTGCTGACATGTGGAAATCCGTTGATGTACAAAAACCGCCTACGGAGAAGCAGAGATGACGATTTATCTCAATCAACAGCAGCTCCACGCGAATTCATTCAAGAAAGCAAGTGCTTTATCAGACCGATCAATCGCTTCTGATTCAGCAAACGCAGAAGGCGCACAATACTTTTAAGTAGCAGCGAACCCATTATGAATGAAGCACGTCTCCGAAAGCGCAAGTTGAAACTGCCAACATTACAAGATTACTTCATTAAGTGTTAAAGGACGAAAGAATATGAAGACGATTGGTGAACTGAAGAAGGCACTTATAATTAGTAAACCTACTTTGTACAATGGCATCGTGGCTGAAATACGCTAAAACTGCATTCGAAAACACATTTAGCAGTCAGCATTAAAGGAAACATACGAGAATAACGCAAAAATTATCTTCCAGGACAATTTTTTTATTTTATTTTTTTTTCACTGCGCATTTAGGAACGTTTTAGAAAGTAGAAAGAAACGAATTTAAATAAGTAACTTTTCCTTCATGTTACGATATTTCTTTAAATAAAATCAATTCATTTCTTGTAGAGTTTTTTATTGAACACTAGCGACCCGGCCCGGCTTCATACGGTAGCAATTTGGAATTTTACGGCGAATCTAAAGAGAGACGATTATTACGTTCAACAGGCGACTGTTCTCTTTGCAAAGTCATTCTTTGTCATTTGCCAATCGAGATTGGTTCTTGGAAGGTTTTATCACGAGGGGATAAACAAATTCTTTTAGCGTCCGATGTACTACGACCTACATTCGATTTTCGGCTCGGCATAATGTTAATACAATATTTAAATTCTAATTAAAGAGCTACGTACGTGTCGACGAAAAAAACTACGCATTTAGTCTGTACGAGCGCGGATAAACCAATTCTCTTTCAGCGTCCGATGTAACTACGCATTTCAGATTAGATCATATGTAGAGGATTTTATGAAGGAAGTGTCTGACCCTACAGTTTTAAACAACCCTTAGAAATAGGAAGCTAGGAGATTTGGGCTAGGGTGCCCGATATGAAAGTGACACGGAAACGATGTAGAAAGGGGGAGGAAGCCGCCCTTATTTATTACTGGGGTGCCAGAACCCGGAGTCCGACGGCTTAACGTGCCCATCCGATGCACGGCGGGTATTTAGTGGTTCGAACCTGCCCAGGATCGAGCCTGAGGTTATCTCCATGGCAGTCACGAACGCTGACCACTAGGCCACCCGCGGTCCAACTACGCATTTAGTCTGTGGCCTTACATGCTGTCAGACCGGCCGCCGCGCATGCGTCTCGCGTCTTTACCCCAATGAGTAAAAAAGTTTCGTAAACCGGTCGCCGCGCATATTTGTTTAGGCAGTGGAAGCCACGAAAGAATGCGAACGGCGGTTTTTTCTTTCACTTGTCACTAAAATCGTTACCGCTCGGCTTCCTTTTGTCATAGATTAATGTTTCATACACCTAAACCTTCCTCACCAAATGCTCTATGGAATGATAGAAACCGCATCGGAATCCGTCCAGCGTTTCTCGAGATTAGCCCTAACAAGCAAACAGACAGACGCCTACCGGGGACTTTATTTTATACTATATATATAATAGATGTTGCGATAAAATAAAAAAAAATTCCCTTTTCGCTCTGGCGTCGATACTTACAACTGATAGCCAATTTTGAAACAATTATTAAAAAACAAAAATCATCTAACACACTATAAAATCGTCTGTCATTTTCCCTGAAATGCCCCTATGAACGCGATACTGCCAAACAAAAACAGGTAAGCAAAGAATTTGGTTAGCCTTCGATACCCTAACAGCAGATAAAAAATCGCAGTATGCGAACCAATATTTTAAACAAATTTTGTTTTGCACCTACGAAAAATAACTCATAATAGCAAAACAGTTATGTACAGTACTTCTAAATGAAAAAGTGCTACAGTGTGTGATCCAAGAAGTAGCCGATAAGAGCAAAGTAGCACCAATGCCTACATTTAATTTAGGGAACATCTATCAAGCGAGAGCCACATTCATAAAGAAATTAATCAGATATAAAACTTGGTTGGAGAGCATTTGGAAGAAACAGTACAATTTTCAAGAGCAATTTACCATTATTTCTCAAAAGAGAAGTGCTTAACCAGTGCAGCCTGCCACTCCTTTACATATGGATCAGAGACATGCACCGTAACTAAATAAGATATTCTGAGACTGCAAACAACTCAAAGATGCATTGAGAGATGCATGTTTTCTATAACAAGATAAGAAGAATACGCGGATTTAGGGAAATGACAACAGCTGATGACATCACAATTAAAGTGAAGAACCACAAGCGGCAATGGGCTGGACACATTACTAGAAGAACTGACCACCGCTAGACAATTAAAACACTGGATTGGATACCAAAGAGAGGAAGAGCCCCAGTAAAATATAACGTGGGAAATAGCTGGATGAAATTCGAAAGCATAATGCGACTTGTAAGTCTACACTTAATCACTATTTCATCAGCTGTTGATTTCCCTAAATCCGTGTATTCCTCTTTTTATCTTTCTTTGGAGTGACTTGGAAGAAATACTCAAGATGAATGGAAAAAAAAATCGGGAAAAGATTTGCAGACTTTCATCTGGCATTGGATTGATAATGGGCGTAGGTAAATTGCTGCTAAATAATCCTCTTTAATCCTTAGAAGTTCTAGATCATTGCAAATCCGCAAGAAAATTGCGGCGAAACGCTGAAGAGGATATTTCCGAACGTCCATCAAAGATAATAAAAACGCATGCTGTGGAAGAAAATTCTGGCGCTTCGGACACCCTCACAGAAAAGGATATTTCTAAAAATACTGAATCCCAGGAATCAACAGAACACACGACGAATGCTTGAGAGTCTTTTCAAGCTCGGTTTAATACTCACTTTTATCATCCCCATCCGAGCTTATACTAACTTTATAACAAGTTCTGAAACTTTTTGAAACTCAAACATATATATTTTAAAATCCAAAGCTCAGGTGATGTCACTCGGAGAAAGAAATCCAAAACTGCCATACAAAAAAAAAAAAGAAATGCGGTCTAAGAAAATAAGCGATTATGTAGGGAGATTTATAACCAGATATGAATTGGTAAAATTTGTATCACATTTTTCAAAATATTAATTTTGGGGTAAGCTGAGGTTGACTCTTGAAAGAGAAATGAAATTATCTATATTCAATTTTCCTCAAAAACATAATGAAGTATTTTATATTCAAATTTTGTATATATGATGACAGTGTTACTTCGTCTTTCTCTCTTCAGAATCTGTAAGTGTTTTTTGTTCCTCTCATTTAAACGTATTTTTAATTTGGCAATATTAGTTGATTTTAGTTACCGTAAAAATGTAGGCTATTCTGTTTGGTGTTGTCTTCCCTTCCCGTAAATTCTAGCCGGAATCTACCTATGGAGTTGCGGGTAAATCCTAAGCCGATGTCATCATTGCCGCTATAGCTGCAATTTAGCTATGGGGTTGGAGACCACCAGTGGCTCTCGCAGCAATTTACCAAAACCGGGATATATATATCTCATTTTCAACCATTATCTATCCACTGCTGGATGAAGGTATCTCCAAGTTTCTTCCACAACGGTCTGCCTTGAGCCAGTCTCCTCCGTGTCACTCCGGCATGCTTTCGAATTTCATCCACCCATCTCCCACGTGGTCTTCTTTTGGGTCTTTTCCTGTCCCTTAGCATCCAATCTAAAAGTTGGCTTGTCCATCGGTGGCCAGTTGTTCAGGAAATATGCCAATCCCATTGGCATATCAGGGATCACAACACACACACACACAGAGAGAGAGAGAGAGAGACAGACAGACAGAGAGAGAGAGAGAGAGAGATGCGCAGCCATTCAAAAACCAGTCGGTGCCTGAAATAAACTTGTTAATCATTTATTGACATGAATACTGAGACATCCAGATACGAATGAATCCATTTTTAGCTAAAAGGGAATGGAATTGGTTGGGGGGGGGGGGTTAGACCGAATACACACTTTCCTCCAAAATTCAAGCACAGGTGCAAAATTAGTACTTTGAGTTTAATCAAACAACGAAAGAAACTTTTCGAAAGGGAAAGTAATCTTATGCGTTATTATTACCATATTCAAACATGTCCCCGGAAATTGCAGTCGTACACAAGCGGTAATTTCCGTGAAACATACGTCAAATGACCAGGCCACACAATCGGTACATAATTTTGCAATCACATTTCTAGAGGAAGAAGTTTCATTTTGTAAGTGTGCCAAATGAATGTTCCAGTTTTCACGAAAGCAGTTCTGAAATCGCTAATAACCTGTATTTTCGTAATTGTACACTATCCTAGGAAGACAGGTTGACCATCGCGGGACTTCCTGCTCTGCGAAAATTATTATATATATATATATATATATATATATATTTTTTTTTTTTTTTTTTACCTGTATCTAAAAGATACAGGTAGTCCCGTCCTTAATTTAGGGCCACCACTAGTCCTAATTACCAATTTCAAAACGTTCGTAAGCAATGAGAGAATACACCCAACGATATTTAAGAATCGTATGTGTCGTTTAGAGCCAATTTCAATTCAGTAGACGGCTTTTAAAATAAATTTAACAGAAACAATGGCATCTGGAAAAGGGTTATTGGACGATCATTATTTTCTCTTTTTAAATTCACCGTAAAAGCAAAATATTATCACGACCTACCTAGTATTTATTCTGCAGCTCTTCAGTGAACCACCGCCACTGGCGCAGTAGCGACGCCAGCACAGCAGTTCAGAACTAAGGGCTATTGGGGAGGTAGGGGGGGGGGGGCTAAGTATCGATGGTACATGGGAGGGGGCACAAATTTTGCCAAAAACCTTTCCTTCGTAAAGATTTTGACTGACGCTAATGATCTTAACCCCAGGTAAACGAAAAAAAAAGCCAGGTACAATTATATGTATAGTATTGAGAATCACGGACGCGAACCTCCATGGCCTTTAAACAAATTACCGTTACTTTGCAATTTTAGCGTACATTTTTTTTTAAATATTTTTTAGCATTTGCTATCATAAGTCTGTTTATGAATTTCACTCGTAGTTTGTAACCTAACAAGCAATACCTCTCTCGTTTTTTAACTATAATTACGAAAATGGTGTCTTTCTACTACTGTTTTAGACATTCGCAAAGAGGTCTCCCTCCATTTCACAGAATAGTACAACACTACATTTAACAAAAATGTATCCATTTCATACAACAAAATTTCTATGAATTCAAAAAATTCACGCAAGTTTATATAAGTTCATTAAATCTTAAATGGTTGCACTCGCCATGTGTTCTAACTGATTAAAGTTTTTTAGGGGAGGGGGTAGGTTTAAAGGGTGGGGAAAAGTTTGGTGGGCCTATCACCCGTAGCGCCGGGCCTGCGATGCGGCCGTGCGACGAGGCATGGACTCTACAAGTCCCCGTAAAGTGACCACTAGTATACGGTACAATATCCGTATAAGTTCTGCTGGTCGCCTGTTCGGTGTGCGTGGGGAAGGATCCACACAATACTAAATATGTTTAACTGGATTCATATCGGGCGACATGGGCGGCCATGGGAAAACATGAATGTCATCTTCGTATTCCTCTAACTAGTCCTGGACGATACGGGCATTATGACACGGCGCGTTGTCCTGTTGGAACAGCCCATCTCAGTCTGGAAGCGGATGAACCCTGTCTCTAATGGACAAGTACGCGGCGGCATTCAGGAGGCCCACACACCGCTATAAAGGGACAGTATCTCAGGAAAACATACCCCTGAGCCAGTGGCATATCTTGGGTTCGAGACCAGGGCTACCTCCCGAAGTAAAAAAAAAAAATTCTAAATTTTAGGTACATGCTATTGCTAACACGATACCATATAATTATGAGGATTGGAACACTTATTTGTACATTAACTTCATTCTTCTTTCCTTTTGTGTGAAATTGAGTGTTAAGTTTTCCTAAAATGATTCTTCAGAGTACTTTTTCATATTTAAAAATAGCCAAGTTGCTCGAATGTGCATGTCCTTGTGTGGCTCTAAGATATATCTTGATTCTTTTTAATACGGAAAAACTTCTTGCGGCAGTTGCAGTTGTTGATGAACAGTTTAATATTAGATCTGCTAATTTGTACACCTCAATAAACACTATGTCCAATTATTCAACTTTATGTAACAAGTAATGTCTCTTACTGATTGGTTTTGTATTCATCAAGGGAATTAAACACCTTCAGTTCATTTGTTAATCGAGCTGTATCAAAATTTGGAGCATAGAGTTCTTTAAGCTCTGATTGTTGTCAAGGGAAGCATATGTTCAGGGAAGCTTTCACAAAATTTATCAAAACAGTTCGAATCCAACAAAGCCACGAATTTAAGATATAATATCACTGATTTTAATTCATTGACACTTCACACAAACTGAAACAACTCTCGCAAAACACGCGCTGGAAGCATGGAGGGGCTGAGGTAGTCCGAAGGCTTCGTTTTTTTTTTTTTTGTTTTTTGAGCGAACCAGTTATAATTCGGCAGCGTTTCCAGTGCCACGTATATCGCTGTTCTGCGACATTACCCTTGCATATCCATCATATCACTGTCAACACCAGAAAAGAAGACAAAAATTGGACTTCTAGTGTCGTGCTTTTAAGACAGAGGAGTTATGAATTGTTACCAAATTAGATGACAAAGCTATCCCCCCCCCCCCCAAAGGATTAGATGAAATGTTATCAGAAAAAAAGCAATTCATTCTTCTCATTAGTAAAACTGTTTCTCAAACAATTGTAGTCTTTTTTTAGTCTATTTATTGTTATTACTTTACATTTTATTCAATAAATTTATGAAAACTCTTCTTTTTTTGCTATTTAAGTAGGCCTACCTACTTAACAAGAAAAAAATACCTACATAATTAAATATCCTCGAATTTGTCTATTTGTCTCTTGGCTCGCAGAGCCTAAAATATTTACTATTTGGCCCCTTACAAAAACTGTTTGCTCCCCCCCCCCCTCGTGCTCTATACGGTGTCAAAGGAATGGTACAATAAAAAAAAAATAGCAATACTTGCTCGATTGTGAAGGAAAAGTATAAACGTAGAAATCAGGTCCTAACGAAGAGAGCAAACGTAAACGTATTTTCCGATAAAATGCATTTAGTGAAAATTTTAGGTTTCGAATATATCGACAACGAAACGCGATTCACGTGAGCAGAGATTACAACACTAAATTAATGACTCGTACCTCGTTACCGCTGCTGCATGCGAATCCACCCGAAACGGAAGAGAAGAAATTAACATGCGCATCAACACAGCATTGCCCCGTGTTTATACTTTGTTACCATGTATGAGTCATGGGAAATTTGAATACAATTACATCATAGCTGCAAGGAAACTACGAACTCGCCTTAGTAAACAAATCAGAGGAATTCTAGAAATCAAGTAAAAATTAAGAATTATCTGATTAGATAATGAACAATCTGTTATCAGTACTTGTAAAGCACAATGAAATATAAATTTCGCATCACCCGAGTTTTTTCTATTTTATCTGTGAATTCCATCTTCTCTGTCAACCGGGAGAATAGAGAGCAAGCTTTAATCACTTAAAATCCACGGCAAACATCTCGAGAACGTGAAGAAACGCTTAATGTTATTTATACAGCCGTTTACGATCGCCGGATTGAAATCGTTTGAAAATAACAGCCTGGAAAATATAATTGATCAACTGCTTGCGTATCACGTACGGACACGTGCACGTCTACGAATAATCTTTATTTACAGAAAATTTAATATAGTGAGCTGAAACCTCTTACTTTGGCTCTAATGACGACCTATTATAGCCTTCGTTAAATAATACTCACCAGTTTTTTTGTTTTTTTTATGTCCGCCTATATGTTTCGCTATTCGGCTTTCAAGGCAATGACAGGGCCCGCGGGCGGCCTAGTGGTCAACGTTCGTGACTGCCACGGAATGAAGACCTCAGGTTCAATCCCAGGCAGGTACGAACGCTCGAACCGCTAAATATCCGCCGTGCGTCGGATGGGCACGTTAAGCCGTCGGACCCCGGGTACTGGCTCCCCGGTAATAAATAAGGGAGTCTTCCTCCCCCTCTCTATCTCGCTTCTATGTCACTTTCCTATCGGGAACTGTAGCCCAAATCTCCTAGCTTCCTATTTCTAATGGTTGTTTAAGACCTGGCGTCAGACACTCCCTTCCTAAAATCCTCTACATATGATCTGATCTGAAAAAAGCAATGACCAGTTAGCCTCGATTGTTGAGCGATCTCTTCTACGCACCCGACGATCCAACTTGTTCCGGAGATTCCGTATGGGGTTCAAGTCAGTATGTGGGCAAGCCAGTCCAACATTTTGATGCTCATGTTCTTGAAACTATTTTGCAACAACGCATGCACGCTGTAAAAAATTTTCTGAAATTCAAGAGCCACTACCGTCATTTCCTTTGTGAAATGACAGAAAGAAACCTGAATTTTATGGATTTTTCGTACCAAGGGAAAATTCTGAATTTTCGGAAAACTTTCGACAGTTTCTTTCTTATATTGACGGTAAATTACCGTTTTAGTGATGCGTGTTAACGGAAAATTCTGAATTTTCAGAAACCTTTCCGCAATTCCTATCGTATATTAACCGTTTTCAACTTTTCCGTACCCGTATGACGAGAAATTACCGATAATAGGTGCGATTGGTGAGAATACTTGAAGTTTGATGAACTTTTAAATTTCAATCATCTGTCGAATTTTGAAGTTCCGTATATAGAGATCGGATATTGTGAATAGCATATTGCATGAATTTTGTTTATTGTGGCACAGGATATTCTTCTCCTGTCCCATATTTTGTGCACCAGCTATTTAATATATATATATATATCGTGTTACTGTAAGAAACCGGGTAACTTATTGTACAAATGATCATACGATGTTTGTGTAATCTTTGGACAACTTAAGACAAAAGCTATTATAGCTATCAAGAGTAAATTTTATATTTAGTTGTGTGTGTGTGTGGGGGAAATAATACTATAAAAAGTACATTTCATCTTTTTTAAAGATAACTGAAAATCATTGTCAGTTTAAAAAAATAAAGTTGCAAAGCAATTTTGTTGCTTCGAAAAATCCCGATGAAAAATGCTTAATTTGTGAAAAGTCCTCCTACAGAAAAAGGAATTATTACAAATCTAGTCTGAAAAATAATAAGCTCCAACAGAAAATAAAATTACCAAATCACTCCTATTAATAACAAAAATTCTTAAAATAATATAACTATATTAGTTAATTCAATTTCTTGGCGTAGATTATAAAATCGAAGTTTTCGGTTTGCTGTCTACCTTCCTTGAAAAAGCCATCTGGTTGACGTGCGAAAGCTTGGAAACTCGGATTTATAATCTACGCCAAGAAATTGGATTACTAATATAGTTATACAACTTTAAGTGTGATTGGTGTACAGTTCCTCCTTGTTACTTAAAAAAAAAAAATCATTGTCGCGCAATTTGTTTTACGATGTACGTGCTTCGAATTTTCGAGTGTCTGTGGCTCACTGGTTAAAGGCATGGGTTACCTGTTCAACCAGTCCAAGAGACTGGAGTTTAATCCTGACTAGGGCGGAAGGATTATCCGGGGAAAGGGCTGAAAAACGCGCAGGGTCGTCAGTTTTGCGGAATTTCAGTTTAAATACGGAAAAACCTGAAATGGATTTTTCTGAAATAAACGGTACTTATGACAACGGAAAATCGGTGGTAACACGGAAGTTAAAATAAACGAGCACTTTTAAAAATGGAAATTCCTGAAAAATACGGATACACACCGGCAACTTTACTGCACGTTATTTTCAAAAATTTTCCGTGAATTAGCGTAAACTTATTTTTTACAGTGATAGAATGGCATGGTGCGTTGTCTTCCTGATAGAGGTATGGGTCTTTCCCAAAGTACTGCCACAACATTGGTAGTGCATAATATTATTGTCCAGGACGTCTAGGTAGAGCTCAGCATTTTCTCCAAAACGACTAATGGGCCCAAATCAAACCACACGAAAGACCGTCCCACACCACCACGCTGCCTCCACCAAACTTGATTGTCGGGACGATACAGTTTGGAATGTATTTTTCTCCCTCAATCCAATGAAAATTCGTGTTTTGCTGATCGACAGGAATTTGTCGCTTGTCTGCCGTGGACATGAACAGGAGAAACCCAATAGAGTGAAACCTATGTTGGCAGTCACTCGCATTCCGCGCTCACCTGCCAAAGCGAGCAGTTTTGTCTGGCACGGAGGTTACCACCAATAAAAAACAATGAATAGGAGACCTTTATTTGGCAGCCACTTGCAGAACGCAGGCACGGACATCCAATGAATGAGATACGGGATCACACCACTGTACAGTACAATACCGCCAACATACGTTTCACTGTATTGGGTAATTGGAAACTTGGTCGTTCTGGGTGGTGGTGTAGAATTCTCGGGCGCTACCCGAGAGACGCGGGGTCGTTTCTCGCTTCAGGACGACGACATTTTCAAGTTTTCGGATATTATCTGACTTAACATCCTTGTCATATTGTAACGGACATCCATTCTTGAAACGCATAAGAAAATATACCTGCATTTCCAGATCATCAACACGCAGAACTTACATAAAAACTTAGTTTACAAAGTTCTACAAAGATAACGAAAAGACTGAGTTTTAAAGTGTGAAACACCGGTTTCTCTCTCTCTCTCTCTCTCTTTCTGTCACCACCCATCACGAGACTGTAAAATGGTGGGTGGTCCTCGGGTCTGTAGAACTCTAAAAATTTTGCTTGTGGACGGTATAGTTTTCTGTTAAATAGGGTACGCGGGTTCGATCTTTAATTGTTCTAAATGCGAGAGTGACGCATACGGAGGAGTTCAGACCCTCGTCCCAACGAGCCTAGCCTCCTCACTAGCGGCTGTATTGTTTCTGCAAGCTTGGTGGTCCGCTCTAGATGGCAAAAGAACACATCGCTGACTTGAAAGAGAAAGAAAAAGAAGGTGGAATGGTTTCAAAGCTCAACCGCAGTAGTGCTGCTATTGCGTTCGGCATCTGCTTAAGTTTCATTTCCTCCGGGAGAACATGTGGTAAGAGCGCCCGATGTAAGACAATATACGCATATTTTGAACACCTTAACCCATTCCTCAGTCTTATTTCTGGCTCTTAGTGAGAGATTTTGGGAATAACATACCTAAATAACAAAACGCCTGGGAAGTAAGAAAGAAAAGCACTACACAGCAGGTTGCATTAAAAAAAAAAGGAATTACTTTTTTTTTTTTTTTTTAATTTCAAGTACCGAGGGGAAGTATTTCGGCTAATTGGACCACTATATTTTGGTGGCTGCCTGTAAAGAATCATTTTTTTTTTTTTTTTTTTTTTACAGAAACGTGGACGACCTTGCTAGACAGGTTTTACTCTGTGTGTGTGTGTGTGTGTGTGTGTGTGTAACCTATAGCACAGGGATTAGAGCCAATGCAATCCCACAAAATATTTACCGATTGATGAAGAAAAGCTGGAGACAGCCGATAGCTACATGTACCTTTGACAGCAGATACCAAGCAAAGGTCACATTGATGAAGAAATTAATCGAAGTACAAAACTTAGCTGGAAAGCTTTTGAAAGAAACAGTACAGTTTGTAAGAGCAATATGCCATTATGTCTTAAAAGAAAAGTGTTTAATCAATGCCTCCTTCAGTGCTTAAAACATTTTGTGTTAAAACACAAATGTACGCAGAGACGAGGATCTTAACTAAAAAAGGCACACAAAGACTGCAGACAACTCAAAGAGGCATGGAGAGATGCTGCATGCTTGGTGTAACCAGGAGAGATAAGAAGAGGAACTCATGGATAAGGAAAATGACAAGAGTGGAAGACATCATGATCAGAGTAAAATCCCTGAAATGGCAATGGGTTGGACATGTTGACAGAAGAACGGACCACCGATGGACAAGCGAAATTCTAGACTGGATTCCAAGGGACAGGAAAAGACCCACAAGAAGACCACAAGGGAGATGGGTGGATGAAATTTGAAAGCATGCCGGATTGACATGGAGGAGATTGGGGCAAGATAGACCGTCGTGGAAGAAAACTGGGGAGACCTTCATCCAGCGGTGGATTGATAATGGTTGATGATACTGTATATTATATATGGGAGACTACCTCCCAAATTTACATGCGGTCCGCGGGGCCTCAAAATATTCAGTCTCACCCCTGACGATACAAAAGTGGATCACCCCTGCTGTAGAGTTATTATTTCAGTACACCCTCCAAAACTGTTCAACAGCGTTTCAAGAGAAATCTATATATTAATTCTATAAGGTTTTTTACCATGAGTCCTATTTTGAAAGAACGGCTGAACGTAAAGATATGGTTGAGGTATCAAAATAAAGGTGTTACCATGTAGATGTGCCAGTCGAAGAGAAAACTGAGACTCGGGCAACGGTTCGGGCGTTGTGTGGCGGCAAAGTTCCCATGTAAAGTCTATGGGAGAAGCGTGCGGTTGACATTCGATCACCTCTGGTTGAATCACGCGCTGTTAAAGGTAGAAGCATGGAGGGCCCGAGATAGTCCAAAGTCTTCTCTTTTCTGAGGAAACCGTTGCGCAAAGCAACGCTGGCAGACATTCGTATCAAAGTTCTTATCGGAACAGCGAACACTCTCGAAGATCTGCTTGCGTTATGCAGTTGGACTGTGATTATATATATATATATACACCATAGGCGTAGCCAAGGGGGTGGTCCTCAGGTCCGGACCCCCCCCCGCTGAGGGAAGATTTCGTATGAATTTAATGCGATATATATGGGGGCTTTCACAAGGGACCAACTCAGTTTAATCTTTTCAAGAAAAAAAAAAAAAAAAAAACCAACCGGCGATTCAGACGGGTTTTGTCTAGTTTAATAATATATTAGCACTGCATTTCGGTCGCTTTTAAATCACCAGACTTCCCTCCCCGTAGAAATGCCAGAAAATACTGAACAGGAAAACGATGTTGGTATTAAGAAAAGACCATTCACCTTACATATTTCTTTTTTTAGGGTGAAAGAGTATCACAATAGTTCGTTTAAATTCCTGATGTTTGATTTATTGACAGCTTCGTGTTTCATGATAGAGAGCAACGGCCACATCAAAACGTGATTTTCGCAAAAGCGATGGCTCTACCAGCAGCAAGCACCTTCACATTCAGGAAAGGGCGAAAAACGCTCACATGAAAGAAAAAAATAAAAATAAAAAACTATAATTCCAAGATTGAAGTAGTCCAAACTACGTGACTAAGACTCAAAATAGTAGCGAACTGTTGTTTCCCGAGGAAGCACGATCGGAAAAGACCAATAACCTCCGAACGGAAAACGAGAGCTACCCAAGCACAGCGAGGATAAACTCACCAAAAACCATGTAATCCGATTACCAGCGCTACAATTACACAATACGCTGAACATGACCGACATCGCGAGCACAATTCTATTTAAATCATCACTCTAAGAATCGACGCTTAAGAATGAAGAGGCGAAATTTTTAACAGAATTTGGGTTTGCTTGAATGAAAACACTCGCGAATCACAACAGAAACCCATGAGTAAACGAGTTAATCTCGTCTGCAATAACATATTACTGTAGCCTAAAACAAACTGCAGTGCCTAGGATGTCACTGAGTTCTGGCTACGACACAATGGATTTTTTTTTCTATGTCACGTATCGCACGAGCAAGGAACAACATCACCGCCACCCCAACATAAGATTTCATAAGCAGACCTTATGCACCTCAACAAATAGCACTTGTACACTGTAAAAAAATATTATAAGTGGTGTGAATTCACGGAAAGTTCCTGGAAATATCGTTGCCAATAGGTCTCCAACTTTTAACCAAAATTTCCGTTTCTAATAAGGGAAACGTCAGTATTTGTTGGATAGATTTTCCATTGTCACTAATTCATCCCACTCCCCCTTAAAAATGTCAATTTCTTGTTAGTTTTTATGCAGAAATTTCCAGTTTTAAAGCCTCGAAAACTCTTTTCAGTCACTATACAGAAGTAGTTTCCCGTTCCCACTAGTAGGTAATGAAGGCGTCTTCTGGGACAAAGGAAGGCATCCTTACGCATCCCTTACGGCACTGGGTGGAGTGGTGTAGAATGGACGGGGGGCGGATGAATTACGGCTCAGCTGTCATCCAGTGGGGAATCATCAGGTGGTGGAGCGCGTGTGATTCATTTTTCTGGAGGGGATGTTTTTGCTTTAATTGGTGGGGGATGATACTACGTAGGAAGATTAGGTAACGATTTATTACCTACGCCCACTTTTCAAAGCCGAAATGCACCAGTCCCGTTCCAGACTTTCCTGGTGTGCGAAGTGAAAAAATCTTTCACCTTGCCCAAGGTGAGGATCGAACCCGTGATTGTTCACATCTCAGTTAGGAGCGCTACCGACTGAGCTAGAAATACACCTTCCACAAAACTAAGTTGAAGATTTAGAAACGAAGACGACTGGAATCGCGCAATGATTAAATGTTTTCCGCTATCAATGCGGGTAAATAAGTCATTTTATTTTCTATTTCGGCGTCTTATTTTTCTGAACAGGTTTATAATGTTATTCTTTGGTTCATCACAAATTACATTTTGTTTTTTCCATCGTAATTTTTCACAGAAACAGAGCGTTTTGCAACTCGATATTTTATATATATATAAAATGGCAATGACTTTCAATTATGTTTAAGAAAACGTGAAAGGGACTACTTCATAGTATTATTTCACGAAATCTCTAAATAAAAAAATAATATATATATATATATATATATATATATATATATATATATATATATATATATATATTTGTTTTTCTATAACAGGACTTGATCACAAATTACACATTTTTTCCCCATCATGATTTTTCGGAGCAATAGAATGTTTGGCAACTCGAGATTTTTAAAACTGACAAGGACTTTCAATTATGTTGAAGAAAAGGCGTATTACTTCACAAAATTCCTAAATATAAAATTTACTCTTAATAACTAAGAGTTCGGGGACTTCCGTTGTGACTTATTAACGAGGACCCGAAACAAAACTTTTGTGGTTCTACTGAGATATTTTATTTATAAGATTTTGTTTTAAGGGATCCACAGACTGATACATATAAACATCATACAACACTAGCACGATATTTTAAGTACATGGTTTCTTACGGTAACACATTATACAATAGCTGGTGATCCAACTATAACCTAAATATGAATAACCTAAATATCATGTGATATGCTATCTACAATAACCGATCTCAGAACAACTTCAAAATCAGGTCCTCCCATAGACGACTAAATTTAACAGTCAATCAAACCTTAAAATATTCCCGCAAACAGCTTTTTTTAACGTAAATTTTTTGTCATTTTTCCGTTAACATACGAAAGAATAGAATTTTTCCGTAAATATACAAAAGAACAGAATTTTCCTGTTAATAAAGAACAGAATTGCGGAAAGGTTTTTGAAAATTTTAAATTCTCTTTTAGCACCTGTTAAAACGGCGAATTTCTGTTATTAACAGCAGAAGATTAACAGAATTTGTCAAGTCATACATTAAAATTCGAGAAATTCAGGATTTTTTTTTTCTATTTTTTTTTTTTTCTTCTCTTTTACGGAAAAGGTTGAATCAGAAATACGTTCGTTAATTCATGAACGAAATCGCGGAAAACTGCTTTTGAATTTTAGGATTTTTTCTTTTTTAGCGTAGATTATGTGCACCTCAACAAATGGCATTTGTACGAACAAAAAAAAAAGAAATCTATTCTCCCTGGTATCACAGAAGATAAATGATCAACACCTTAAGCCCAGGGAACGTATACACAAGCCGCAGACTTCATCTTTGGTATCGTCTTCAGTGTTAAAAAACAATGCGAATAATTCAAATAAATAAAAAATAACATCATGGCAAAAACGTTTTCCTCATAAGACATCTAAAATCTGAGATCAGTACACCCATGGGGTCGGGTCGCGCTGCTGATCGCCATCTTCGCAATTTGCGAAAAAGAAATCGTTTTGGCGATGGAAAAAACGCCTTGACAATTACCTTTTCATAGTGATAAAACACTTTGGCGAAAACAAATTGAATTTGTCGACTAAATTGGCGAAAACTTTAGAAAAGCCAGCGCAACCCCACACACCAATTCGACGAGCACACGCTGTGAGCTACGTATTGCAGCCCCCCCCCTCCTTTTTTTTCTTGTAGTTATGATTCAGCTTTGAGAGTCATCTGAGAGCCCATACGTTTCGCGAAAAAATAAAAACGAAACAGCAAGCACCTTTCGTCTCATCGTAATGGTGACATTCGCGTGGGAGGAAGCGCTCAGCGTCTAAGTGAATGGGTCTGTGAAAGAGAATTTATGTAGTCTTGGCACCGCAGTAAATACCAGGTATAATTAGACAGTTCTTAAAGTTTAGTCACCGTACGAGATAACTTATCTGTGGCATTCTCCCCTTAACAAATTCGCAAAATTTGCGCACTAACGAAGGTATTGCACAAACAAATTTAAGAATACACTAGCTGTCCCCCCACCCATCTTCTCCCCCACCAGGTCCAACTTACTATGAACTATTATTTCGAAGTCCCTTTCAACACTGAACAGTTTTGAAATTGCAGTTTGTCTGGGAGCAGACTTTCTTGTGATGTTCTTTTATTATGGCTTTTGACACATGTCTGCACATGGAAAAATGACATGCATAGCCCTTTTCGTCTTTCGGGCTGTGTGACGTTATCTTGCTTCTACTACTTGAAGTACTAGGAAAATTCTCTATCAGTTAGAGGTCCGCATCATCAAGACTGTGTTTCCGTTTTCTTTTGTTTCTTATTGGGGGTTTAACGACCACCGTGGCAATCAATGGGCAATAAGCAGTCGCCCGTCCCTAATGCAGGATCACTAGTTCCAGGAAAGGGAGAGAGCCAGTGCCGTAAGAAACAAAACATCCATGCCCCACCGCACAGGCGTAACCACTAGGGGGTCCTGGGCGTCAGGAGCTCCCCAGATTTTCAGAGACGGGGATCTCCAATATAAAGCCCCCGCCCCCCAATTTTTTCGGGAATATAATGATATAATGCACACTTTATGATGTAAACCAACCAAATTTAATAATATAAGATTGTAATTTTTCGTAGAATGCAAACACGTGCATAATGTGTACTTAATAAAACAGCGATATCGATTTCTAATAAGCAAAGTCAGTCCTACAACTTTGTAATTTACATTTCTGCCCCACCTATCATAGTTTTACAATTGTGTTCGCTAAGTTCCGCAATTCGCCAACAGAGGCGCCTCAGCAACTGCTTTGCTCCTGCGTGTGTGTGTGTAGGGGGAGGGCGGTCCCAAACTATCTTATACAGTATGTATGGACATGTTGCCAGAAGAAAGGATCACTGATGGCCAAAAGAAATTTTAAACTGGATTCCGAGGGACTTGATAAAAAGACGCAGAAGAAGACCCTCGTGGGAGATGGGCGGATGGAATTCGAAAGCATGCCGGAGTGGCATGGAGGAGGCAGGCTCAAGACAGACAATTGTGGAAAAAACTTGGGGAGACCTTCATCCAGCAGTGAACTGATAATGGTTGACAATGATGATGATATAATATTGTATATATTAGGTGTGCAACTTAATTCTCGGCCCCTAACCGCAAGCGATCATAGAACGTCGGCAAATGCAAATAGCTGTGTGCGATAATGGCTGATTGCAGCGCCATCCAACAGCTTTTCAGGCAACCGTAACTGCACACAGCTGTAGTAATACAAGGGACGAAAGTTGACGGTGAAAGCAATGTCGTTCGAGAAGCAACATTTGGGGCCCTGCTTCCTGTTCGCGTTTCAGCTGAAAAAAGTGCCGCAGAAGCCCAGCAAATTATCTGTGCTGCTTTGGTTGAGGCTGCTGTGTCCTACAGTACGTGTAAGAAGTCGTTCCAGCGGTTTAAGCAGGGAAATTTCGATCTCCGTGATGCAGAACGTCCGGGACAGCCACAGAAAGTTGACGATGAGGAACTGGAAGCGGATCCCTGTCGCACACAGAGCTCGTCCAGGAACCCGGAGTAACACGGCAACCCATTGCAAAGCGCCAGCACAAGCTTGGACGGATTCACAAGGAGGGTCGTTGAGTGCCCCACCAACTCACAGCTGTGAACAAATCCAGGCGCTACGATGTTGCTGCTTCCTTGCTCTCCAGATTCAAGAAGATTTCTTCCACAAGATTTTGAACTGTGATGAGAAGTGGATCCTAAGCGGCACAAATCTTAGGTTTATCCAGATTAGCCTACCACCAGTACCGCCAAACCGAATATCCATGCCAGGAAGTTGTTGCTGTGCATACGGTGGGATCAGCGCTGTGTCGTACACTGAGTTGCTCAAACCTGGTGAAACGGTCAATGCTGAGCATTATCGTCAGCAACTCATTCGTGTTAGTGACGCAATGGAGGCGAAAAGGCCATACACTGGCAAGAGCAGAAGGTCGGTCTTGTTGCTTCAGGATAACGCGCGTCCTCACACCGCGAAAACAACTTTAAAAACTATCACCGACCTGGGATGGGAGATTTTTTCCCACCCGGCGTATTCTCTAGACCTCGCCCAGTCGGATTATCACCAATTTCTCTCCCTGCAACATCACCTGAGTAATACGCACTTCACTTCTGTCGAGGAGGTTCATAAAAGTATTGATGACTTCATCAACTCGAAACAGCCCTCTTTTTTCCGCAGTGGCATTCGGCATCTCCCTGATCGATGGCTCAATCGTATCCAACACGACGGGGATTATATTTCCCTGATTAGGTACGTATTTGATTTGCTATAATTTGCTGTCAACGTGTCGTGCCTGTGGCCGAGAATTAAGTTGCACACCTAATATATGTATACATACAATGTGTGATCGGACCCCCCCCTAGATTTCGAAACATGGTTACGCCACTGCGCCACCGGGATTCGAACCCATCTCAGACGAATGGTCATAAGCCAACGCTTATACCACTGCGCTACCCTGTGTTTCAGTTTACCACGTTACCTCACGAAGAAAAAAAAATTCTTACAAAGTGGCATCAAATGCTTATTTGAATTTGTAGTGTTTCCGAATGACATTCCTGTTGCACAGATCTTAATTTGGAACCCAAACTTCACGGGGCCCAGCCCGTACCGGCTCAGACTTCCTTGTTTACAACTCCGCTGGTTTCAGAATTTCATCCCGCGTTCTAGGCCACATATTGCAAATAACGCAAGGCTTCCTCTGGAGAAACAAATCTGCTTTACTGAACTAAACTACCTAGTAGCACAAAACGGAGTGAGATTTGCCATTTCTCGTAGGTATTCCTCCCACAGATGAAGTTTAGACCTGACTAAATATTTCTGTTACAAATGTAAACGCATTTCCTCTTTCACATTTAAATATAAACGAGGTAGCCTCGAACAACAAAGCTGCTGTACTGTACTATAAACTATTTCAGTAACGGAATGTAACGCAGGAAGTAGTGTCATTTCTCGTACGAATTCCTTCCAGAGATGAGACTGAGACCTGACTACATACTTCTGTTACAAATGTAAACGCATTTCCTCTTCCACACATAAGTAAAAACAAGATAGCCTCTACATCAGTTTTCCCGGCCCATTTCAGACTCTCATTCCGGTTTATCGATTTAAGCTGTAATTAATCAACGCGCCCGGTAACGGATGTACTTCCTTCTATGTCTTTCGTTTCACTAAGTGATCTTCGCCACATGTTTATTTAATAAGACAATCTTCGTTTTGTAAGTCGAAACGTTTACGTTCAATCCAGCAGCAAAATGTTAAACAATGCAGTACAGGCCCGTCCTGAGCCTGGAATTTTTCACGGAATCTGGCTTTTCGGATCGAGACCGGTAGAACTCTACATTCCCGTTTCTCGGAGACGAACTAGAAAGTATGCTTTTGGGATCAAACAGAGGCATGCATCATATTTTTCAGCATTTCTTGGCACGAGCGGAGTTTTCCAGCAAAGCGGTGTAGATGGGCACTTTTCACGAGATTTGTATCTATCAACCAGCTCAGACGGTAAGAATGCTCTGGGCTTTCCACATACTCCTTTTTTATAAATGCGCAATTCTCCCGCCAGATGGCGTCAGAAGATATTTATCAGGTCATGTGATTCCTGAATGTGGCTTATAAAACTTAGTTTTGGATTGCATACAATCGCATCGTCATCAAGCCTTCTCCCCTTCCCCGGACGCGCAATTTTCTTGCTAGCAGCCTAAACTCACATGTATTTTAACCCATCTGTTTCTAGAAGGAGTATTGTGAAATTTCTTTTTTACAGCGGATTTTTTCGTTTCCAGGGTTTAACAACCCCCACAAGGAATATAACTTAGTCACCCGTTCTTGATTTAGGGACACTGATTCTGAAGGGATACAACCAGCACTGTATGGGAAATATACAACCTATACACTGTTAAAAATTGGGACTTAAAAATAAGCACAATGTACTCGTTTTTGAGACATTCTGGGCTTATAATAGCTCTGAGTACACGTGTCTCATTTTTGGAAAAGACGCGTACTCATTTTTGAGTACATACAGGGAATCAATTGTGAGTATATCTGGTATTTCTAATTTGAAATATATGTACTTATTTTTACTTATTTTTTGAGTACATATATTTCAAATATATGTACTAAAATATCCATGTATTTCAAATATATGTGCTATAACTTCAATTCAGTTTTGAGCCCAGGCACGGAAACAAGCAATTTAGAGCGAATCTAGCGATTCTGACAGGATAGTTTGTAAATGAGAAAGAGGACACACTAGATGGCGCCACCGTATAAGCGTACGATTTTGCACATAGAAGGCAGAGAGAAATTAGGGGGGGGCTTAGGAATTAGGAATGAACATCTATATATGTAACCGGGATATTCTTACCCTGGGGGCCGTCACTTAGCGTGCTCGTCCGATGTACGGCGGATATTCAGCGATTGTTAGAAATTCACACCACCACGCCAGGTTTGAACCTGGAGTCCCTCCATCAGCAGTCTGAATCTCTAACCACTAAGCGATCTACGGCTCTATTTCAAATTTGGAATACGTGTACTCCATGCATACTCATTTATTCATAGAATCAAATGGAAGTATACTATTCGATGGCACATCTGGGATAATAGATATACTCGTTGTCACATGCTGAGCAAATAGACCGCACAATTTTATGACAAGTACAGTGATGAAGCGACAATATATTATTTATGAGATTGACACAAATATAGTTAATGTAAAAACGTATACAAAGATACTCTATGCACAATTAAATTACTAGGTATCAGTGACTTTGTTGTACTAATTACACTGGCGGAAAGTGAAAAAAGAGCACCAAGAAGGAGACGTCTGATACCAACGAAATTTATACAGCATAATAACGGAATACAGAGGATAACATGTTCAAAACATTATGGCAAAATACAGCTGTATTTGCTGGTAAACTGAAAAGTAACATTTCCATGTAACATGGTTAGTACGAGGTTGAACCGCCATGAACTGCGTCACACTGTGCAATTCTGGCATGGAGTCTGTCGTGCAGATGTTGGATGTAAGTTTGGGGTATTGAGTTCCAAGCATCCAACCTGGACGCGTAAATCGGGGATGCTCGTGGAGACCAGATAAGTCGTTGTCCCATAAAATCCCACACGTGCTCAATGGGGGACAAATCCGGTAAACGTGCAGGCCATGGAAGTTGTCTCACACCCTGAAGTGATGTTGCGTTGCACGTGCCGTGTGTGGGCGTGCGTTATCTTGCTGGAAAACACCACGATGGACCGACCTTACAAATGGCACAACAACGGGCTGAATGATGTTGAAGGTGCTGTTTAATGTACCCGGTACAAACACTAGTTGTGTACGTGAGTGATAGCTGATCGCTCCACACACCAAGAGACCAGGTGTAGGCCCTGTGTGTCGCTGGCGGATGCAAAAAGGGTGGAGACGCTCCCCTGTGCGTCTGCGAACACGCATACGTCCATCGGAGGCTCCCAAGCAGAATCTGCTTTCATCGCTGAACACGACAGATCGCCATTGCGTTCTCCAGTGCAGACGTTGGCGACACCACTGCAGCCGTTCCTGACGGTGGGCTGGAGTCAGAGGCACACGTGCACGTAGTCCTGCATCCAGTAGACGGTTGCGGATTGTTCGCACAGTCACCTCAGGTGCAACGGCAGCTCGGATTTGCGTCGCAGTGGATGTTCTGCTTGACAACCCGGCTCTTCTTATGCGTCGATCGGTCCGCTCATCAGTCCGTCCGTGACTCCCGGTTCCACGTCTTCTCGTGTGGGATGTTCCTCGGACCATCTACGCCACCATCGTACCACCACCGATACTTCCCCCGTCCAATTCGCTCCGCAATACGATGATACGACCAACCGGCCTCGCGGTGTCAGACTAGACGACCTCACTCAAAGTCCGATAACTGCTGAAATCGTACACGTCTTCCATGTCCAGGCATTGCAGCTTCTTCAGGGTCTTCGCACGTGTCCGTACGCCGACGACTGATTACATTCACTTCGTCGTACTCCTTAAATACCACCGACGATAATTTGCATATTATGCCGTGCTGTAGCGTAAGCGCTCACCGGTTGGTCCCGAAATTAACATCACACCTACGTAAACTCGACCCCATTAAGATATGTAAATTTCATGATCGTCCGCCAATTCCTTCTTGGTGTTCTTTTTTCACTTTCCGCCAGTGTATTTATGTGTGTCACTTTACACATTTATTGAACAGTTTCTCTTGAAATCTATAATATCTAAAATGAAGTAATACGATATATTTATTGACGCAGTTATTTGTCAGTTATTTGTAAGTAAGTATGGTTACTTATATTTGAGCATGTCATTGTACTCGTTTACGATACGATTGTACTTTAAAAAAAACGAGTAGGTTTAGGCTCTCATTTTTAAGTAGATTTTTTTAAACAGTGTACGTCATCCGGTCTGAGGCCATCTCGGTCTATTAGCCAGAGGCCGGCACCTCTTACCCCTCGGCAATCGAGGGAGCACATTCTGCAGTAAGTGAGACCCAAATCAACTCTGCGACATTATCAGTATACGCACGATATAACTGCTCGTGCATTAGAAACCTGCAACGACTCAGAATTGAAACGTGATCCCCCCCCCCCCCCATAAAAGACGTGAGGTCATTACAACCACGATTTCGGTAGCATTACTCTTTCTTTTTCGTAAAGCACGAATTGAAGTTTTGTAAAACAAACTAAAGAGCAGACGATTGTCCTGATTTTTTAAAACATCACCAGTGTTACTTATTGCCTTCACAAAACTTGAAAACTAAATTTTTGTTTCCCCTCAGCTGAATGAATCCCACTTCAAGTGGGGTTACAGTGGCGGATTTGCTTACTCGTGATGCTCCCTTTTCCTATGGCAGGAATTTTACAGCCGAATAGCATTCCTAACGTCAACTTTCCACCTTTCTCAAAAGGACTTAGGTGCTGGTCTTGAAGGACGCTGGGTTTTCGCGAATACATGGATAAGTCCGTAATCGACGTACCGCGCCATTTCCGGCGGACTGGAAAACTGCTGGACTCCTACGAGATTTGAAACCTCAATAAGCCACGAGCTTTAGCCAACTGAACCCCACCACCAACGCCCGGGGGACACCCATCGATAATTTAAAGTAATGCAGTGCTAGAGAAAGAAGATAATCACAACCATTGAAAGTACAGTAAAACGTCGATTATCAGTGATAATTTGGAGACGCTTGAGACCGGATAATTGAATAACAAAGGTATCCAAATTACGTTTTATTGGGTCAAATACAATAAAAAAAATTCAAGAAGATAAACATTCTTGTAGTACATAAATACAAAGCTGAACATCTTTAAACTTATTCAAATAGAAAGTCCGTAATTTTTGTTCGTTTTCTGTTATTTAACGAATCGACTTGGGGCATGGAGAATTAAAATAAAAATGAAATTTATATGTACTATACATACAACGGACCACGGATAAGTGAGCCCCAGATAATCAGCATTGTACTATACAAGGCTCATGCATCTCGCCGAATTCGAACATAGAATGGGTATGACCTAAATCAACTCCTGACGTTACTTCTAACCAAGTCTACTAACCTTGACTTCTAACTACACCTCAACACTACGAACGCATATTTAAATAACGAATGCTCATGTTCCAGAGTCATAGAGCCGGAGGGGTGGGGGTAGAGAATCGCAGTTGCCCCCACGGGGTTGCTAAGCTCTGTATGGGATACGAAAAAGTGTGGAATGATGTTGCTGCTAAAGCTGGAAATGCGCCACGGAAAGTAATTTCACAGTATGGAAACACTTCTCACATGTAGAAAAATTCCTTCCAATTGAATTATCACCCACCACCCGGTTTCTGTGTTTAACGAACGATCACCATGCAACGATCTAAAAAGTACATCAAACTGGATCAGCGAATTTGTAGAACTCTGCGACATTACGAAAGTATGCAAGATGTAAAGAAGTTTTTGAAGTCTTTAGCTTATATTGCTAAACTAGAGTACAGTACATTTTGAAAAAGTGAATTGATATATCTATGAAGAAAAAAATAAACAAAGGGGGGGGGGGCGAATATCGCCTAAAAAAAACTTTTAAGCACGCCACCATAAATGCCGCCAGTCCTAAGCCTGGATAAAATGTGAAAGAAAATTAAAATCATTCAAAATATGGGTCACAGTGACAGTGGGTTCCGGGAGTTACAAAAGCATATAATTATCCCCGAACATTACACGGGAAACAAGGTTGTACACAAGTGCCACCTCTTTTCCTATGCTGCACCTGTTAGATTCGGAAACGCATTGATATGTACGCAAGTGCCACCAAATTTGACATGTACGCAAGTGTCACTACACCGACCAGGCGACGTCACACAAACACACTAATCATGCCTCACCAGGGGCTCGATACCTGATCCATCTAGCACGAATGCCCAGAGTTCGTGCAAGATGGATCAGGCGGTGATAAATTTCATTGATATATGTTTTTTAATTTGCCATTTCGTTAGGTGCTATGCATTTTCGGCACTCCTTGATCTGGTCCGGCACTGATTCGTAACATTTACTCTTTTAAGGCTGTCTCTTTCTCTCTCTATATATATATATACAAACAGGGATGTAAGGTCAGGTGATGCGTAACATCACAGCCTCTCCTTGACAAATGTCAAATCAGCCTTCTCGTGGTGCATCCTGTTCCTACTAAAGGGGCTCTGACGACCGCCAATAGCGGTATAACTATACCATCGGGATTAGAGGAAATTCTATCCCACACTCACCAACCCGCTTGGCCAGCGTGGTGAGTTATGGCCAAACCCCTCCAAAATGACTCCACAACTTAAATCTTGGCCCTCAGTCTCCGGCAGCTGGAATGTACCTGGCCAAGGCAGCGGCCAGTGCGACATGAAGGCAGAGGGTGCTAAGAATCCCCGGAGGACCGGACTAGGCTGCCATCTGATGCTAACTTTGGCAACGTACAATGGACGCTCCCTATCTTCTGATTCAAGGCTTCTTGAATTGGAAGAGGAACTACAAAGGATCAAGTGGGACATCGTGGGGCTAAGTGAGGTAAGGAGAAAAGGAGAAGATCTCATCGAACTGAAAAGTGGACATCTCTTCTACTATCGTGGGACAGATACTGGCAGAACTAGTGGTGTTGGATTTATAATAAACAAGAAACTGAAGGATAAAGTTGTAGAAGTTGAAAGTTCCTCTGACAGAGCTGCACGGCTTGTTATCCAACTCTCGAAAAGATACCAGGCTCAGATTATTCAAACTTATGCACCCACCACAAGTCATCCTGAAGAAGAAATTGAAGAATTTTATGAGGAAATTTGTCATCTAAATAATAAAGGTAAGCAGCACTTGAAAATAATTATGGGAGATTTCAATGCAAAAATAGGGCAACGGCAACAGAATGAAACTTCAGTAGGTAAATTCGGTCACGGCAACAGAAACCAGCGTGGAAATACTCTCGTTGAGTTTGCAGAGGCAGAAGGGTTTTTCATCTTGAACTCCTTCTTCAAGAAAAAGCCACACAGGAAATGGACATGGAGACATCCAAATGGGACGACAAGTGAAATTGATTCTATTATGTGTAACAAAAAATTCGTCATAGAAGACTGCAGTGTGCTAAACAAGTTCAACACAGGTAGTGACCATAGATTGGTGAGATGTAAGATGCACCTCAACACTAAACTTGAACGTGGCAAGTTCATAAGACAAACAAAATCTATTGACATAACCAACCTTAAAAAACACCATAATACCTTCAAGTTGGAACTGAAGAACAGGTTCTCTGCTTTAGAAGGCCTAACATCGGAAGAAGTGGACATCTCTGAAAGTTAACAGAAAAGTAACCAAAGCTCTTATGGAAACAGCAACAAAATTAGCTGGGTCTAAGAACAAGTTGCATGTAAATAAATTATCAGGAAAAACGAAAATGTTGATGCAAAAAAGAAGAGAGATGAGGACAACTAAAGAAGATGTGACTTCCAAAGTGGAATATATAGAGCTATGCAAGACAGTAAAAAAAAGTATCACTGAAGACGTAAGAAAATTCAACTGTGAACTAGTGAGGAAAGCAATTGAAAACAACCAAAGCCTAAAGATAGCAAAGGGACATCTCAGTAAGGGAAGAAAACAGATTATGGCACTGAGAAAAGAAGATGGTTCTGTAACAAGAAATAGAGGCGAAATTTTGACAAGAGTGAAAGATTTCTACTCCAAATTATATGAAAGGGATGATACATGCACTCCAGACATCATGAAAGATACCAGTACCAGAGTTCCTCCAGTCCTTCCAGCAGAAGTTGCACATGCAATCAAGAACATGAAGCGGGGAAAAGCTCCAGGAGAAGATGGAATTACTGTAGACATCATACAAGAAGCAAGTGGAGAAATCGAAACAGTACTCGCCCAAATTTTCACTCGATGCCTTAATGAAGGAAAGATTCCTGAGGATTGGAACACCGCTACAATGATCCTGCTACATAAGAAAGGTGACATTGAGGATCTCGGAAACTACAGACCTATCAGCCTCCTATCAGTAGTTTATAAAATCTTCACTAAAGTTCTTTCACACCGCTTGAAGGTAACACCCGACATGGCTCAACCGAGAGAACAAGCTGGATTCAGGAGTGGCTACAGCACAATAGATCATATCCATGTGCTGAGAGAACTAATTGAAAGAGCGAGGGAATATGAACTTCCATTGTGCATGGCTTTTATCGATTATGAAAAAGCCTTTGATTCGGTGAAACCATCAGCAGTTACAATGGCTCTGAAAACCTGCGGTATTGAAGATGCATACATTAATATTATTAATAACATCTATGAAAATGCAAGTGCAAAGATTAGGCTGTTTGAAAATACATCACACATAAAAATTGGAAAGGGAGTGAGACAAGGTGACACCATATCTCCGAAGCTCTTTAATGCCACATTGGAGGGTGTTTTTCAGTCACTGAGCTGGGAAAATAAGGGGATAAAGATTAATGGGGATTATCTAACCCACCTTCGTTTTGCTGATGACGTAGTCATTTTTGCAACTAGCCCATCAGAGCTGCAGAGTATGATCCAGGAACTTGCTGACAAGAGTAAAGTGGGATTAAAAATGAACTTTCAGGAGACAAAAGTGATGTTCAATGCTTTTACAAGAAATGAAGATTTATCGATTGATGGAGAAAAGCTGGAGATAACAGACACGTACGTTTATCTTGGACAGCAGATATCAAGTGAGGGTCACATTGATGAAGAAATTAATCGGCGTACAAAACTTGCCTGGAGAGCTTTTGGAAGAAACAGCATAATTTTCAAGAGCAATATGCCATTATGTCTTAAAAGAAAAGTGTTTGATCAATGCATCCTTCCAGTGCTTACGTATGGTGCAGAGACGTGGACCTTAACTAAAAGAGACACACAAAGGCTGCAGACAACTCAAAGCAGCATGGAGAGGTGCATACTTGGTGTAACCAGGAGAGATAAGAAGAGGAACTCGTGGATCCGAAAAATGACAAGAGTGGAAGACATCATGATCAGAGTTAAATCCCTGAAATGGCAATGGGCTGGACATACTGCCAGAAGGACAGATCATCGATGGACAGCCGAAATTTTAGATTGGATTCCAAGAGACAGGAAAAGACCCAGAAGAAGACCACATGGGAGATTGGTGGATGAAATTCGAAAGTATGCAGGGGTGACATGGAGGAGACTGGCACAAGACAGACCGTTGTGGAGGAAACTTGGGGAGACCTTCGTCCAGCAGTGGATTGATAATGGTTGACAATGATGATATACAAACATCGGAGAAAAAACGTCAGCTCGTATTTGAGGCAGAGATATGTAAGTAACTACTGCTGTATATGGGGTGGCAAAGTAAAGAAATTCGGCTTTGTCTGAAATATCCATTTATTTAGCTCAATATCTATTATAATTTCCATTTGAAAAAAAAATCAACTAAAATAATCTCCAAAGTTTTTTTGTTTCAACGTCTTCTTGCATCTTTTCTTCACGTTCTCTGCAAGCCAAAAAATCTGCATTTCTCCTTCCGTCACTCAACCAATTTCCGTACGTACGACTCAGAATTGAAGATCTTTGAAGGAGGTCCGTTTATTTTTATGAACATGAGGTTGCTGACGTGTGCAACGTTTAAAGCGTTTCTTAAATCAGTTATCAAATTCATGGTGCTAAAACCTCTTTCACACTCAGCTGTTGATATATCAACCGCATCAACAGATTTTAATAAGACTTTTAAATGATGTGAAACTTCTTTGGTTTCCTTGAAATGTCTGAACTCTTCAATGATTTTCCTTTCTTCCTCCAATCCGAATATTCGGCATAAACTTAGAACCTCTCTTTCTCCATATAAAATATCTATGTCAGTCGGCCAAAAAGACGGATACAAAACCTGAATTTGTTTACAATGTCCTCTCTGCTGAACAATCTGGCAGATAAATTGTTGGCAACACTCCGAAAAAACTGAACACGGTTTATTTTCCAGTCAGATTTATATCCCCTTGAATGTAAGTCCATCCCTTTGAACACCATATTTTTTACGGCATCTGATGCTACTAAATAAAACTCGTCAAAACCACTATCAGCTAAACCTTGGAAAACTTTCACTGTAAGGGAAATATGCGAATGTGCTGCTGGTAACGATACAGAATTTCCTTGAAGACGCAGTGATAATGAACTAAGTTCCATTAAGGTGGTTTTCATTAGTGCCAAATTTTCCAGGAAGCATGTGCTCGTAAGTCTTTTCAGTAAGCCAGAAAACATGTTTCTTTCTTTACTATCCCTTGAAGCATCAGCAGATGCAGCTTTAAAATGCAAAGCCAAGGCTGGAAACATATTCCAGACTGCAGATACTGTTCGCTCACTAGATGCGACCCATCTTGTTCCAAGAACTCTCCCGATTGAAGAAAACAGAACTGCAATTTCTTCAGCACAGTGATGCAACTCGCGAGCGTTCTGTGGTGAAGCGTGATACAAAGTATAATTTATCTCAAAACGATTTAAAACTCTGTATGCCGTAAACCTCTTTAATTACGTCCCCGACAGCAAGTTCTAACTTATGATTTGCACAGTGCCATATAATAAGTTCGGGAATTTTTTTTTAAGCTGTTGAGCCACACCAGATATGAAACCTGCAAAGTTTGCAGCTCCGTCGGAAGTGAAAAATATCCGATTATTTTTAATAAGCTCTATTGGAAAGTACTTCACCAAGCAGTTCATAATTGATTCAGTTATTGCTGTTGCTTTCAAATCGTGTAATTCAACCAAGTAAAAAAATAGAGTTTGGGCATTTATATCATCCGGATCTATGGACATTCTTATGCAGATTATGAGTACTGAGAGTCGGCTTACAGTTGTACACTCATCAACCAAGATACCGAATTTTATATTTTGGGAGACGATTTCTTCACAGAGCTTTTTACGCATGTCATTTCTTATAGAATCGCAAATATCCGTACTTGTCTTCCTAGACTGCAATATCCTCCCCATCTCAGTGCCGTTTTTCTTTTGAAGATCAATCAAACCAGGAAAATCAGCAAAAGGTCTATTGTTCTTTGCAATGAAATATGCGGTATTGAATATTTTGTACGTATTGTCCACTTTATTTTTATTTATTTTTTCAACAATATTTTCAAAGACGCCTTCAGAACGTTTTGCGTTTATTTTAGAAGCTTCTTTATGAGCGTGACTTTCTCTGTGCTCCTTTATTTTTTTCCTCAGAGCCGTATTTTGCTGCTTCTTATCGTCAGCCGTAGATCTAACTTTGCAATCTATCCACTCCTTAGAAAGCCTTGCACCAGTTTTTAAAAACTTTGAAACGTTCATATTCCCGGCGGTTTTACTGACGGCCCATCCGAAACACCCATTTTTTAAAACAAGCTCTTTCCAAAAATACTTACTTTGATCCTCAGTCGAACACTCGGGTTTGTTGAGCTTTGCAGAGATTCAGATTCTTCTAATGAACTTCCTGATGCAGTGATTTCCTTTGACTGTTGTATTTTCGGCGATTTTCTTGGTGATACTTCACACGGACCCGAGCTTGAACAGGGATGGGGGGGGGGGTTTGTCCAAATTCCCGAGTTCTGTTTTTTTCCTTTTGACTCATATTTTTCCCCAAAGAAATCTGTTAGTGTTCTTTTCATTATTTTCAGTTGTTTTCTTTTCTCACACAAGAACAAATTAAAACTTACAACAACGACTACAATATCAGCCAAAAAGTCACGTCCTACCACGACAGGAGCTGGAGTTGAAGTGACAGCCTGTGTAGAGTGTAGTAATTAAGCTCGTTGCCAGGTTACAGGAACTGTGAAGTCATTTTATGCCAAGAGCGGAGAGAGGTTGCAAGGTCATCGAGCAATCGCTCCTATCGTGACCTTCATTCTCACGCAAACACTTAGCACTCATCGTGGAATTAAGCGGCATTGCAATCGTCACCCTGGTGGGAAATCACGAAGGAAGACGCCAAACGACGAAGGGAAAATATTTTGAGAACTACATCTACAACTCCGGTAGTACCTACAAATGGCGAGTGAGCTTTATAGAGGAAAATAAAAAAAAAAAAAATTTTGAAACGACGAACAATTAATACAAGATGGTGTCATTAATTGAAATGTATAATGCATTACGAAATGTTTTATGAAAATTAAATGCTCCCTTTCTTTTGGTGTCGATAACGGAACGCCGGAACGCAGGGTTTTGCTTCCGGAACGCGGGGCTTCGCTCCCGGATCGGCGTTCCGGCGCATTTTCACCACTGTATATATATATATATATATATATATATAAGCACACCGGACAAAAAAATCAGTCACCGCTAAAAGAAATAACAGTAGGAAGTTACCCGATGCACAGAGAGCGCCGACATAGCATTGTTGGGTGATAAATTGCACTGGCGTGGTTTACAGGATCATTTCTGTCTCGTGCAGTGGAGAAAAGCAACGTGTGTGTTTAATTTAGTCTGCAATGTGGGTCGTAACTGAGAGGCGAAAACGAGGCATCGTGTTTGGCCGTGCCCATGGATACAAAGTGAATGAAGTCGCCCCATTTGTTGGTGCGTCGAGGTGTACTGTCCAGAGAGTCCACAATCAGTGGTGTAGTTCGCAGTCAACTCAAAATGGGCGACGTAACTGCGGCCGAAAAACGTTTCTCACCAACAGAGACCACCGCTAAGTTTTACACCTAGTAACTGCAATTCGGTTTCAAACCGGGCAACAATTGCTCCAAACAGTCAATGAAAGTCCACTCTAACCAATTTCCGAAAGGACATTGCGACGAGAACTGCATACGATAGACATCTGGAGCAGAGTATACCACGGAAGAGGCCTCTTTTAACAGCAAGTCGCACAAAGTCGCACGTCATCAATGGGCTCAAAGGCACCAAAAAAATTTACTGTGGAGGATTGGAAACGAGTAATTTGGTCTGATTAGTCTCGGTTTTCTTTGTACTCTAATGATGGTAGGCGACGAGTACATCGCAGGCCCAATGAAGCCTTGAATCCTGATTGTGTCGAAGGTGTTGTTCAAGCTGGTGGGGGGGGGGTCTGCGATGTTTTGGGGATGTTTTTCGTACCACGAAATGGGCACTCTCGTTACAGTGACGATAAATTTGAACTAGCATGCCCCCCTCTGCATTCTGAATGACGAAGTCTTGCTCTTCACCCTACATCTCCAGGAGCAGCATCACATTGCCACTGCTGTCTTCAATGACGACAATTGCCGTGTGCACAAGGCTAAAACTGTGTCTGAGTGACCCGCCAAATCCCCAGATTTAAATCCTATTGAAAATCTGTGGGAACATTTGGAACAGAAGGTGAAACGCCGGAATAGACACCCACGTACTCTGGCAGAACTTCGGGACCAATTGACGCGCTAGTGGCTGCAAATCGATGTTCAATACATCCACAACCTCGTGGAGTCTCCACCACACAGGATTTATGCCGTTATGAAGGCAAGAGGCGCCCGTCACCCGTTATTTGATAAGGTCTGACAGGGGTGACTAATTTTTTGTCCACTGTGCTTATAACATAAGTGTATGATTTTAAGCACATTATGAAATTAAATTGGCTTCAAATAAACTTTTAGAATATATTCAATATAGAAATAAAACAAACTTTTCGGGTAGATGATTGCCAATACTAAAGTCGTATTCCGAAATCATTTTTAATTGTCTGGGTTGTTGTTTCCCAAGGGGCGCAAAATATATTTTGCCCTCGGACGCCAGTCACCACTGCTACATTACTGTATGAGTGCGAAGTTAGCGGGATCGAATCATCGCTGAAGTATACAGCTGACGCGCTAGTTTTTGAGAGATTCTGGTTCAATTGAACTACATAAAACCAACCGCTTTACTTGAAGAGGTTGTTGACACTGAAATTTAAGTGATATTCCTTTTTTCTTTTAACTCGCATTGCTCCGAAGGTTTCCTTTATCACATAAAGTGCTCCAGAAACGCTGCTACCTTTAAGCAAAACGCCGGTACAAATCTTACACCGGCATGACCTCTGAAACTGAAGTTTTCCTTGGCTGATGTCTCCTTTTTCTTTCCCTGTAGAACCACGTCCTTCACCCTAAGACTTGCTTAAGTTTTAGTTGCTTGCAGACTTTTGTTTTTGACAAGGCCGTAAAAACAGATAGGGTTCTATAAAAACCTGTCACCAACCAGCGGTTGTTAAAAGAAAGAAAAAAAAATATTTCCAGTAAGGTGAAACCGTACAATGTAGTGTCAGATTCGTGACTGTTTCTGCTGACACCTGTAATAAAAGCAACGATCAAAAAGGACAAAACGGAATAAAGTTTAATGCGAACAGTCAGCAAAGCCTTTGTATCCGTTGCTACTTTTATCTCAGTCACTGACGTATTTCCAGACAGACCACCACTTTATCTTAGCTGATCCCGTCATAAAACTTCCTAACGAAAAATTTTTATCTTTCCGCAACAGTTTCAACTGACAGTTTGTTTCTTTAAGAACGTATATTAAGTTGCCACTTTATTAGGTACATCTTCAAACATGCAGTCCCAGGTGAGATAAATATTAAAATAACAGTTGTGTGCAAGACCTGTGTCAAAGAAACTTAAATATGAAACAAGAAAGATGACACCGAATGAATTCTTGGGTGTAATGGAGCATGTCTTTTGAATCCTTTCCGACGTGAGAAAAAAAATATCAAAGCAGATTTTTACAAGAAAAAAATTCAGCAAAAAAAAAAAAAAAAAGAACGCATTTACGCCTCGTAGAGAAAATCTGCGCATCATTTAAAATGCGCAATGTAAGCAGTGTTCTTTGTAGTGCATTGAACACGTTACAAAGAACAAATCAACCGGATTTCTATGCAACCGGTAAATCATCCACACATAGAAATGGCTACTTGCGGTCACTAGCGGGCTGACGTGTGTTCATAAATTGCGCACAAAATATCTCTCATAATGGAAGATATCCAAGACAAAGAGGAATTTTCAAAGCGGGTTCTTAGAAATGAAGATAAGGTTTCAAGTACGGTACAAATGGAAATAATTGTGCACAAAACATTTCTCATAACGGAAGTGACCAAGGCAAACGGGATTTTCAAAGCGGGTTCTTAGAAATTGAAGATACGATTTCAAGTATGGTACAAATGGAAATAATTGCGCGCAAAAAATTTCTCTTAACGGAAGATATCCAAAACAAAGGGGAATTTTTCAAAGTGGGTTCTTAGAAATGAAGATACGGTTCCAAGTATTTCTAAGAACCCGCTTTGAAAAATCCCTTTGTCTTGGATATCTTCCGTTAAGTGAAATGTTTTTGTACAATTAGAAATAATTGTGCACAAAACATTTCTCTTAACGGAAGATATCCAAGACAAAGGGTATATTTCAAAGTGGGTTCTTAGAAATGAAGATATGGTTTCAAGTATGGTACAAATGGAAATAATTGTGCACAAAACATTTCTCAAAACGGAAGTTATCCACGACATAGGGGATTTTTCAAATCGCATTCTCAGAAACGGATATACGATTCCAAGTACGGTACAAATAGAAATAAACATTTACACTCGATAGTGCCAAAACTGCGTGGTACAAAAATTGGCAAATGATATGAAAAATATTTCTCGCCATGTCGTCCTGAACCAGCAAATTCATTTAGAGGCTTCAGTTGTTTTCACAATTGCTAAAGGATCCTGATTAAATACTTAATATGAAACATCCGACGATCCCGCTACCAGTTTTCCCCATTGGCAGGAGTAGTAAATTGCATTCATCTCGCTATCTTATGGGTCTATCGAACTCATGAAAGCTACAATAGGAAGCGCACTGCGTTCACATATCCCTAGATTACTACAGGGCGAATAGCGAGGACAAATGGAAAAGACAAGCGTACCGCAAATCTAAAATAAAAAAGTAAATTGAGCAGAAATTTCTGAAGACAACGATAGGTTATCACTTTCGTGACTTCAGTTCGTGAAATGCGCGTCACACCACTGCAAGACATTTTTTGATAAAATGCGTTTCTTTAATCCTTTCAGTTAATATCCTTTCTCTTCTTGATACTTCTACATGATCTCGAAGCATTAATCTCTAGTGTCGTTGGTATTCTCTCCTCCTCCGCGAATCTCAGCTCCGTTTAAGCACAGTAATACTTTTCACAATATTAGAAATATTCTATTTCCTTTTTCTAGTTGTTTCTTAATTCCACCAAACTCCATTTAATCTTTCAAGAGCTTTATATATATAAACGTTTTTCAATAAGTAGTGAGATTCTTTGGCTGGAGTGCGTTTGCGCTTCCCAATTTTGTTAATGGGTGGCACTAGTGTACAGGCGATTAAAAGGCTATGCAACTGCATTGCAGCTTGTTTGTTGCGGAAGCCGTGTAACGTGCTGGACTAATTTTATTGTTCTCTCGTAGGAGATGGATACGTCCAAAGTTGCTCAACGTGCATTAATTCAGTTTTTGAAAGCGGAGAAAAACGCCACTCAGAGAAATTCACAAACGAATGAAGGCGGTGTATAGGCCTGCTTGTCTTCCACGCAGTACTGTAATGCGGTGGTGCCAGCTCTTTAGTAGTGGACGAACAAGCACTGCAGACCAGCCAAGATCAGGAGCCTCACGTCGTGCTGTTTCATTGAGGACAATTGCAGGTGTGGATGCTGCAGTAAAGGCCAACCGAAGAATCACGATCCGAGAACTGGCGAAGAGTGCGGGTGTGAGTATCGGAATTGTCAATACGATCATGCATTCGCAGCTTGAATATCGTAAGATCTAACCACGTGAGTACCGAAACATCTGTCCGATGAGCAGATGAGTCAACGAATGAGACTAACGTTATCGCATCTGTTCCGCTACCATGAAGAAGGCGAAGATTTCCTGCTACGCATTATTTGCTGGGGACAAAAGCTGGTGCCATTAGTCCGAGCCAGAGTCAGAACGCCAGATCATGAAGTGGAAACATGCATCATCGCCACCGCCGAGGAAATCACGGTCCAACATTTCCGCGGGCCAGGTGATGTTAACCGTGTTCTTTGACCATCGAAGACTACTGCTTCTTGAGTGGTTACCAAAAGGATCAAAAACCAATACCGAACGATGTTGTCAAACTTTAATGACGCTTCGACAAGCCATTAAAAACAAGAGATCTGGAAACCTCACTCAGGATATTGTGCTTCTGCATGATAACGTCCGGCCACATACGGCAATTACCACGCAAAGGACATGGCAGCGCTTTTGCTGGGAAGTCGTTCAACATCCGGCGTAGAGTCCTGACCTATCTCCCAGCGATTTTCACATCTTTGGATCTATGAAAAAATTTCTCAAAGGCAAACGTTTCACTTGAGATAATCAGGTGCGTGAAACTGTAGGTAACTGGTTGCAGCAGCAGCAGCCTGCCTCCTTCAGCCGCGGATGGCTTAGTGGTTAGCGAGTCAGACTACCGATTGGAGGTCCCCAGGTTCAAGCCTGGGATGATCTTCCAGAGGTGGTGTAAATTGCTAACAATCGCTGAATATCCACCGTGCATCGGACGAGTGCGTTAAATGACCACCCCCGGGTTTGGACTCCCAGGTTACGTTGGGTATCCATTCCTACTTCCTCCCTTGACTATCTCTCTCAACATTCTATGAGAAACATACTTGTACGGTGGGGCCATCTACTGTGCTCTTACAAACTGTTCTGTCAAAGTCGCTAGACTTGCTCTCACTCCTTCCATTTCTGTGCCCTGCCCAAAAGGCGGATCCGTTGTAGGTGGTTTGGGCCTAAAATTTCTCTGTAAACGGAAGTACTACATAAAAATGCTTAGCTAAGTGCCTGTCTTCTCCTATGCCGCAGGAATACAAGGACTTATGCAACGATGGGACCGCCGGCGGTGATTATTTTTAGGAATGTCATGTTTTGACTCTTTCAGGCAAAGTCTCACTACTTATTGAACAAACCTGGGCTTAAAAAATATTTGAAAATTTACATGTCCAGTTGGGCATGTGCAGAAAAATTACTTACACACCCAGATAGTAAACGCTGGATGCCTAAGAAAATTTCTCTTAAGAAACCCTCTTTTTTTTTTTTTTAAGTTAAAAAATATGAACTTTTTTACATGTTTTGCATTTCTGTTTAATGAGTCTGTACACTCAAAATGTTCAATGCACAAAACAGTGTATCTCTAGTTTTAAGATGACGATATTGAAATTGGTACGAAATCATATGATGATGAAATTGGCATTTGAGAACTTTAGTGATTCTACTATGTTCCTTTCGTCGAAGTTTTTGACCTTTGTCAATAAACACCGGAGGCTAGTTCCATCAGAGGCATTCATATCGTCGCTGACTATAAACAATATTTATTACCAAATTCTGGACCTCGAGCATAATACACTGAGTGGCCACTTTATTATGACCACTCCCTCAGTACTTCTTTGGGCCACCTTTTGCCTTTAATACTGCGTCGATTCTTCGTGGCATGGACTCCACGAGATGTTGATAGGTGGAATCTGAGACCATGCTTGATGAATAGCACTTTCCAGGAGTGTGAGATTGCAGGGTAGTGGATCCAGCTGTCTGATGGCTCGTTCAACTTCATCCCACAAATTCTCAATGGGGTTGAGATCTGGAGATTGTGAGAGCCACCTAAGCAAAGTAAACACACTGGCATGTTCCTGACACCAATCCTGTACAATCAATGCGAGCACTATGGCAGGACGCATTATCTTGTTGAAAGTAGCCATTGCCATTGGGATAAACCATCCACATGACAGGATGCACTTGGTCCGCAACGATGTTTAGATATGATGTGCCAGTCAGACGTTGATCAACACGAATTAAAGGGCCCAAAGTATGCCAGGAAAACATTTCCCAAACCATAGCGTTGGCTCCACCAGCTTGAAGGGTTGTAGCAATGCATTTGGGGTCCATGCTTTCGTGCTATTTCCGCCAAATTCTCACTCGGCCATCAGCATGGTGCAACTGAAAACGTGATTCATCGGACCACAGCTCCTGTGTGAACTGGAGACGTTTTCTCTTGTTAACTGCAGACAGCAAAGGTGTTCGAACAGGCCTTCGGCTGCCATATCCCATCCGATGCAGTGTACGGCGAACAGTGCGTGCAGAGATCATTTGAAAGGATACTTGATTAAGATGGTCTGTAATTTGCTGCACTGTTGCCCTTCTGTTGTCTGTTGCCAGTCTGGACACTCTCCGTTCCGCCCGAGCAGTCACTAGTCTATGACGACCACACGTTGCACGTAGAGACCCAGTTTTTTTGGCTGACAGTCCAGTCTTTAAACACTTTAACAACAGCTGCTCTGGAACATTTCACTAATGCGGCGGTTTCTGTGACACTCGCTCCATGGCTCCGAGCTCCTACAATCACCCCACGTTGAAAGTCCGTCAAATCGCATTTTTTACCCATCTTGTCACCCAAACATCACTTCTACTACTGTCGCAAGCACTAAGCTTTCCCTTCTTATACCACCCTCGCCCTCTGGCGGCAACAGCGTGCAGCCATAGCTCATTTGCTTAAAACTGCCAGGTGGTCATAATAAAGTGGCCACTCAGTGTATACTTAGAGCGATATTCTGTCCTTTGCCCTCCGTAACAATAATACAACTTATGGTGATTAGCAGTGAAATGACACGATATGCGAAGACTGTCTTTTTCTTGTAGTAGGAAATCTATTCCAAATTTTATTTTTAAATTTAGTTGCCCGGACCGGAGAACTAAAGTTTTTTTTGTTTTACCTGCCCAAGCCAATAACTTACATGCCCCGGGCATCTCTGCCATAGTATTTTTCAAGCCCTGTATACATACATATATATTATGCTTCCGCCCCCCCCCCTGTGAGCGTGAATCTTACCCTTTCAGTCAGAATTATGTTTACGTAAAACAAATTTCTCGATTATTTACTAATTGTATGTTTGCCTCTTCACCACCAAAACACAAACAATTCTTTTTTTATAGATATCCTGCGAAGTTAAAATCGATGTTCCACTGAGATTAACTCTCATCTCCCCGACACTTTTCCGTTCTTTTAAAGCTTCTTCCACATAAATCTTAACCAACATCTGAGAGAAGCAAGCAATATTCCAGTCTCTAGGTCCTTTAGTTAATAATAAGCTTTTTGATGTTTTTTGGCCTGTTTAACCCTTTAACGACCATAACGCCCGTACATATAAATGACCATAGCTGCCCGAAACGCCTGTCTAGAGTCAGATTTCCTGCCCTTATATGTTCTTTAAATCTGCACGACCTATGAGAGATCAACAGGAGTCACAGTCAGTCACCACTGTTATTACTAAACAAAACACGAAAGATGACACCGAATTTTCGGGTGTAATAAGCACGTCTTTTGAATCCGTTCTGACGCAAATTAAATTTATCAAAGCTATTCAAATTCAATCGAACCGGTATGGAAAACAATAGTATCTGACGGAAGAAAGAAGTTTTTCAATCGGGTTTTTAATCCCTCAGATATTGCTGTAAACGGAATCGTTAGCTTACGCCCTCTGGTTGCAGACTTGTGCGTTAAGAAAAACATGAATTTATATGAGAAACATTTCGCACCGGAAACGCTCTTTAACACAGAAATAATTTTTCAAATCGGACTCTTAGAAAAAGAGATATCGACAAAAATAAGATGTGATTTTACGTCCCCTGGTGGGAAAACCATGCATTATTTTAGGAAGAAAGTATTCCAAAAGGTTTTTCCATATGAGCGGTATAAGTCCAAGAGAAAGAAATTTAGTCGAGTTTTCAGGAGCACAGCCTCTCCTTGACAAATGTCAACCCCGCCTTCTCGTGGTGCATCCTGTTCCCACTAAAGGGGCTCTGACGACCGCCAATAGCGGTATAACTATACCATCGGGATCAGAGGAAATGCTATCCCACACTCACCAACCCGCTTGGCCAGCGTGGTGAGTTATGGCCAAACACCTCCAAAATGACTCTACAACTTAAATCTTGGCCCTCAGTCTCCGGCAGCTGGAATGTACCTGGCCAAGGCAGCGGCCAGTGCGACATGAAGGCAGAGGGTGCTAAGAATCCCCGGAGGACCGGACTAGGCTGCCATTTGATGCTGACCTTGGCTACCTACAACGCACGCTCCCTATCTTCTGATTCAAGGCTTCTTGAATTGGAAGAGGAACTACAAAGGATCAAGTGGGACATCGTCCGGCTAAGTGAGGTAAGGAGAAAAGGAGAAGATCTCATTGAACTGAAAAGTGGACATCTCTTCTATTATTGTGGGACAGATACTGGCAGAACTAGTGGTGTTGGATTTATAATAAACAAGAAACTGAAGGATAAAGTGGTAGAAGTTGAAAGTTCCTCTGACAGAGCTGCACGACTCGTTATCCAACTATCGACAAGATACCAGGCTCAGATTATTCAAACTTATGCACCCACCACAAGTCATCCTGAAGAAGAAATTGAAGAATTTTATGAGGAAATTCGTCATCTAAATAATAAAGGTAAGCAGCACTTCAAGATAATTATGGGAGATTTCAATGCAAAAATAGGGCACCGGCAACAGAATGAAACTTCAGTAGGTAAATTCGGTCACGGCAACAGAAACCAGCGTGGAAATACTCTCGTTGAGTTTGCAGAGGCAGAAGGATTTTTCATCTTGAATTCCTTTTTCAAGAAAAAGCCACACAGGAAATGGACATGGAGACATCCAATTGGGACGACAAGTGAAATTGATTTTATTATGTGTAACAAAAAATTCGTCATCGAAGACTGCAGTGTGCTAAACAAGTTCAACACAGGTAGTGACCATAGATTGGTGAGATGTAAGATGCACCTCAACACTAAACTGGAACGTGGCAAGCTCATAAGACAAACAAAATGTATTGACATAACCAACCTTAAAAAACACCCTAATACTTTCAAGTTGGAACTGAAGAACAGATTCTCTGCTTTAGAAGGCCTAACATCGGAAGAAGTGGATATTTCGGAAGTTAACAGAAAAGTAACCAAAGCTCTTATGGAAACAGCGACAAAATTAGCTGGGTCTAAGAACAAGTTGCATGTAAACAAATTATCAGGAAAAACCAAAATGTTGATGCAAAAAAGAAGAGAGATGAGGACAACTAAAGAAGATGTGACTTCCAAAGTGGAATATATAGAGCTATGCAAGACAGTAAGAAAAAGTATCACTGAAGACGTAAGGAAATTCAACTGTGAGCTAGTGAGGAAAGCAATTGAAAACAACCAAAGCCTAAAGATAGCAAAGGGACATCTCAGTAAGGGAAGAAAACAGATTATGGCTCTGAAAAAGAAGATGGTTCTATAACAAGAAATAGAGGTGAAATTTTGACAAGAGTGAAAGATTTCTACTCCAAATTATATGAAAGGGATGATACATGTACTCCAGACATCATGAAAGGTACCAGAGTTCTTCCAGTCCTCCCAGCAGAAGTTGCACATGCAATCAAGAACATGAAGCGGGGGAAAGCTCCAGGAGAAGATGGAATTACTATAGACATCATACAAGAAGCAAGTGGAGAAATTGAAACAGTACTCGCCCAAATTTTCACTCGATGCCTTAATGAAGGGAAGATTCCTGAGGATTGGAACAATGCTACAATGATCCTGCTACATAAAAAAGGTGACATTGAGGATCTCAGGAACTACAGACCTATCAGCCTCCTATCAGTGGTTTATAAAATCTTCACTAAAGTTCTTTCACACCGCTTGAAGGTAACACTGGACATGGCTCAACCGAGAGAACAAGCTGGATTCAGGAGTGGCTACAGCACAATAGATCATATCCACTTACTGAGAGAACTAATTGAAAGAGCGAGGGAATATGAACTTCCATTGTGCATGGCTTTTATCGATTATGAAAAAGCCTTTGATTCGGTGAAACCATCAGCAGTTACCACGGCTCTGAAATCCTGCGGTATTGAAGATGCATACATTAATATTATTAATAACATCTATGAAAATGCAAGTGCAAAGATTCGGCTGTTTGAAAATACAACACACATAAAAATTGGAAAGGGAGTGAGACAAGGTGACACCATATCTCCGAAGCTCTTTAATGCCACATTGGAAAATGTCTTTCAATCACTGAACTGGGAAAACAAAGGGATAAAGATTAATGGAGATTATCTAACCCACCTTCGTTTTGCTGATGACGTAGTCATTTTTGCAACTACCCCATCAGAGCTGCAGAGTATGATCCAGGAACTTGCTGACAAGAGTAAAGAAGTGGGATTAAAAATGAACTTTCAGAAGACAAAAGTGATGTTCAATGCTTTTACAAGAAATGAAGATTTATCGATTGATGGAGAAAAACTGGAGATAACAGATACGTATGTTTATCTTGGACAGCAGATATCAAGTGAGGGTCACATTGTTGAAGAAATTAATCGGCGTACAAAACTTGCCTGGAGAGCTTTTGGAAGAAACAGCATAATTTTCAAGAGCAATATGCCATTATGTCTTAAAAGAAAAGTGTTTGATCAATGCATCCTTCCAGTGCTTACGTATGGTGCAGAGACGTGGACCTTAACTAAAAGAGACATACAAAGGCTGCAGACAACTCAAAGAAGCATGGAGAGGTGCATGCTTGGTATAACCAGGAGAGATAAGAAGAGGAACTCGTGGATCCGAAAAATGATAAGAGTGGAAGACATCATGATCAGAGTTAAATCCCTGAAATGGCAATGGGCTGGACATACTGCCAGAAGGACAGACCATAGATGGACAGCCGAAATTTTAGATTGGATTCCAAGGGACAGGAAAAGACCCAGAAAAAGACCACATGGGAGATGGGTGGATGAAATTCGTAAATATGCGGGAGTGACATGGAGGAGACTGGCACAAGACAGACCGTTGTGGAGGAAACTTGGGGAGACCTTCGTCCAGCAGTGGATTGATAATGGTTGACAATGATGATGATGATGACATCAGAAGCAGAAATTAACACTTATGCGCTCTGGTGGCCAAACCATTCTTTACCAAACAGAAATTATGTGAAAAATATTTTTCATTAGGCCTTGTATGCGATACAGGAAGAATTTTTCAAATTGGAGTTTTAGAAGCAGAAATAACGCAGAAAACGCAATTTACCTTTGTGCCCCCTAGCGGGAAGTCTATGATTTACTTGAAATTTTTGAATTTATTGGAAAAACATTTCGCATTGGAAACATTATCCAACAAAGAAGGATTTTTTCAAATCGGTCTCCTAGAAGTAGAGATATTGACAAAAATAAGATATACACCTACGCCCCTGGCGTAGAAACCATGCATTATTTCAAGAAGAAAATGTTTCTAAAACGTTTGTCGACATGAGTGCCATCGGTCTACAAAAGACGGTTTTTTCAATCGAGAATTTAAAAGCTCATATTTTGCTGCAAATACATCAGAAGCGGAAATTAAGGTTCACGCCTCCTGGCGGCCAAACTATTTTTTTTAGAAAAATTAGAAATTATGTGCAAACGATTTCCCATCAGGAGCTGCATGCGGTGCAGAAAGAATTTTTCAAATCGGAGGTTTAGAAGCAGAGATATAGGGGGAAACGCAATTTACCTCTACGCCCCCTAGCGGAAAGTCTATGAACTACTTGAAAATTTTGAAATTATATGGAAAACGTGTCACACTGAAAACACTATCCAACAAAGAAAGAATTTTTCAAATCGGACTCCTAGAAGTAGAGATATTGACAAAAATAAAATATACATCTACGCCCCCTGGCGGAGAAACTGTGGAATATTTTAAGAAAATATTCCAAAAAGGTTTATCGATTTGAGTGGCATCAGTCCACGAAAGAATTTTTTCAATAGATATTTTAGCTCAGATTTTATGACAAATACATCAGAAACAAAAATTAACACTTACGCCCCCTGGTGGCTAAAGTATTCTTTACCCAAAATTTGAAATTATATGCAAAAGATTTTCTATCACGAGGTGCATCCGCTGAAGCAAAGATTTTTCAAATTGGAGTTTTAGAAGGAGAGTTATCGGGGAAAATGTAATTTACTTTTACGCCCCCTAGAGGAAAATCTATGCGTAATTTGAAAAAGTAACTATATCTAAAATACTCTTCGACATAAATGGAATCGAACGATAAAATATTTTTTTCAATTGGATGTTTAGAAGCAAATATGTGGAATAAAACGTATTTTTGAATTCGACATCAACTACATTTACGCCCTCTAGCGGCGAAATTGTACATCGTAAAAAAAAACGAAATGAAGGATCATCATTCGCATATTTCATGCTTCCGAATGCAAAAATAATTTTTCAAATTGAACTAATAGTTGCAGAGATAGCGTCGGTACAGACGGACTGACGAACGGACAAACCGGTAACATAAGCACTATCTTTTTTTACAAAAGACGTGCTAAAAAGGGAAACAATAGACAGTTTCGGACGTTATGGTAATTAGGGTGATACTAGGTTTTGGAGTCATGGTCGTTAAAGGGTTAAATTTTTGTCTTTGACTCTTGAACTGTTCAATAACAACGAAATTAATCGAAACAGTATAACTAAACTAATGATCTGAATTTCTTGGCGTAGAATAGAAGTCAAAATTTTCAAGCTTTCGCACATCAACCAGATGGCTTTTTCAAGAAAGGTAGACAGGAAAATTTCCTTGAAAAAGCCATCTGGTTGATGTGTGAAAGCTTGGGAACTTTGACTTCTGTTCTACGCCAAGAAATTCGGATCATTAGTATAGTTATACTGTTTTCAGTATAATTGGTATACAGTTCCTATTTATTAATTAAATGAAATTAATATTTGTTTCCTTCGGTGCCCTCCAAAAAGAGAACAGGTATAAATTCTTTGCTACAGAATGAATTAAATTAGTAATCGAAGCAGAAACAATTTTACGGATACAGATGTACCGCAACAGAATACTTGCATTACCGCTTCCCTCCCACCCCCTTAAAGCTTTTTTTAAAGGATACCTGCCAAGGTAGGTGAATGACGATTCACTTAAGCAAAACGTCGAAGAGCCAAAGATTCTATATCAACACTTCCGGAACATCATTAAGAAAAAAAAAAAGAAGCAGCAATTTAATAACAGAGAAAAACGTTAAAATGACAGAAACGAAACGACACTGACGAACAAACAGGATTCAGGCAACCTTGGCCTAGTGTGACCTTGCCTGAATTTTCATTTTGGAGGAGGAGGTGGTTACAAAAAGAGCAGCTCAAAAAGAATCATGAAGGCACGCCTCTACTCTCGCGAACGACTGCCCGAAACGAAAGCACGAAGGTTAACAATGGATTTCATACGATTATCTATGAAAAAGAATAAAACAGAAGAGAAAGAAAACGCTTAAAAAGTTCAACAAACAGGTTTCCTTCACAAAAGAGTCTGCCACCCGAATTTTACCATATTCAAAGGAACTGTGAAATGAAAGCTTCACTCTCTCGCGCGCGCAGCAACCAAACCAGCAAAACCATCTTGTTATTCTATAAAGCAGACTGCCAACGCGTTAATTTAAATGTTTTCATTTATTAGTTGAAAAGCGGGTTACTATGTGCCATTTCATTTTAAACGTGTGCCCTCCAACTGAGATTACAAATGTAAAACTATATTCTGTCAGACTTCCGTTTTCGGAAAATTTTGCTCCATTTTCAAGCTGAAGTACAAATAATTAATGGAATAAAACTAACTATATTTAGCAACAGAGTGCAGAAGGAACGTCGTGAGAAACAGAATTTGCAAATTAGAGGCATTTTCGCTCTGTCAAACTTACGGTTTTGGAGGTAATACTAAACAGAGGAAGCATCGCGAGTGAAAAATATTACGATTACGGGAGAAATCATCACTCCGTTTAATTTCCGTTTCAAAACTTTCGAAAGACGGAAAATGACACTCCCCACCCCCAGCCCCGAATAACAGTTATATTCGGTATAACATCGATCTCGAGAATAAATAACCCAAATGATGACGAAAAAGCGGAATTCCGCGGAAGAATCCTTTTCCGAAGCAAAAAATTAAATGATTTTTCGTAATTACATCGTCATATCCGTACTACCGTAATCCAAACAAAAATTCGTAATATTATGAAAAACCGGTACTAGTTGGCATCTGTGGTACTCGATAAATGATTTAGCTGAAACCTAACAGTAAGCCATGCAAATATAGTGAAGAGTTACAAAATGCAAGACCAATTATTACACGCTCCGAATATGTTAAATTATCCGTGAGGTAACACAACCAGTGAATTTTATGAATTCACTGTGACAGCTTCTTGGCAAGAGATCCTTATTTATAGTAAAACGCAGCGATGACGACAGCTATTTACGAGTCCTTTTCACAACAACCAGTATTTCTGTGCTATTCTCGAAGACAGATGGGGGATAATTAACCCGTCTCAACCTTTTTAAAGGCACAATAAAGCATTCAACATTCTAGGTCGAAAATACATATTGATCTACTTAGGGCAACTTGCGTCCCTAAGATTTGCAGTTATGGCCTTCCCCTGAAAAAAAAAAAAAACACTGAAACATATTGGTTTTTAAGAACTAGAACAACTCTGACTACTACTGACAGTCAAATAAAACGCACAAAATATTCCGAACAAATAGATTAAGCATATTTTGATGCATCATGACAGAAGTATGGGAATTTCGACGTTGGTAAATATCTAAGGTTGAAAAAATCTAGGACTACGAAGAAACACGAGAACAAAAGACATAAGAAAGATGTCGCCGAATTCTCGTGTGTAATGAATGAACACGTCTTCTAAATCCTTTCTAACACGAATAAAACTTTTTCAAAATAGATTTTAGGATAAAGAGAAGCAGCGAAAAAGAAAATGCGTTTATAGCCCTTTAGCGGAAGAACTGCGCATCAATACAAATACTTCATTGTTCTTCCGAGTGAATGGACCCAGCTGCAAAAAGAGTACTTTCGTTTACAAAGGGAAACAACTACTTACGCTCACTAGCACGAGAAATATACGTTACGTAAAATCAGAAATTTTACTCAAAAGATTACTTATAGCGGAATATATCCAAGGCAAAATTAATTTTTCAAACCGAACAATTAAGAGCAGATGCATGGTGTCCACAGACGAGAGGACATAGTGATGCTACAAGTCCATTGTTTTTTGTTGGTTTTTTATTTTCAGAAGACGAGCTAACAAGGGCAGACATGACACTGATGACGGCACATTTCCCCAAATTTAAGAATTTCAATTAAAAAAAATTAAACGCTTTCCCACCAAATGTGAAGTATTATATTCATTCTTTACTATAATCAAAATTTTAGTTTTTTGATTAATACACAGAATTCAAGAGTAAGGAACCGATATAACAGTCCATAGTTAAAAGCAATTGATTTTGGTAGTGATGTTTAAAAAAACACAATACACAAGCCGCTATTTAGGGAAAGCCGAAAGTCCACGGGTTAACAATAATAAAATAATAAATGTCGATTTTGTAGCAATACTGGCACCTTCCTGATAGCATCACCCGCCTCCAACAAAAATAACTTTATAACGTTTAATTAAATATAATTTTTAGTAAAATAACAAAGAAATGGGATTTTTTTCTGAACGGGTCCGCAATTCTGTGCCAGCATCGGGCCACAGCATAGAACAATCAGGTCCTGCATAATATAAAAGAAAAAAATTTAAATGTTTAATTTAAAAAAAAAAATTGAATGTTAATGAATCGTTCGTAAGTTTCTTTCCCTGCATAAATAAAGGAGAGAAAATTACGAACTGTGGCGTCAGTGAATAAACAAAGAAATCGCTCTTTCCACGTTTGGCAACGCACAGCAACCGAAAAATTGTTAGTCGGCCGCCGCCGGGGAATTGAATCCCGGATCTCTCGATATCTAGCCGAGCGTATTTGCCTTACACCACGGGGGCCAACAATCCACGGCGCTGTGTGTGTTTTTTCTGTCAGACTCAGATATTATAAATCCGTAAGATGGACTCCGCTACTGAGAAGTCTCCATCTGGTGGGCATTAACGGCACTAGCTATATATTAATTATAACAGTTAAATCCAAAGGGCGAGATCCAAAGTGAAAATTCTCCAAATACGTGGCGTCAGTGAGTATACAAAGACATGTTGGCCCCCGTAGTGTAATTTGTTGGGCCCCGTGGAGTATGGCTAAAGCGCTCAGGCTAGATATCGAGAGATCCGGGAATCAATTCACCGGCGGCGGTCGAATAACAATTTTTCGGTTGCTGTGCGTTGCTAAACACAGTGACTTTTCTGGAGCAGCAAAAGCACACACACACACACACCACACTTTAAATTTCTTTTTAAAAAACGTAGGTTCTAAAAAAACGTCTTTATTTAAAATTTAAAAATATGGTAGATCAAAGCTCTGGCGAGCATATTCAGCAGTTACAGTGGCTTTGAAGTCCTGCGGTATTGAAGATGCATACATTAATATTATTAATAACATCTATGAAAATGCAAGTGCAAAGATTCGGCTATTTGAGAATGCAGCACCCATAAAAATTGGAAAGGGAGTGAGACAAGGTGACACTATATCTCCCAAACTCTTTAATGCTACATTGGAAAATGTCTTTCAATCACTGAACTGGGAAAACAAATGGATAAAGATTAATGGAGATTATCTAACCCACCTTCGTTTTGCTGACGACATAGTTAGTCATTTTTGCAACTACCCCATCTGAGCTGCAGAGTATGATCCAGGAACTTGCTGACAAGAGTAACGAAGTGGGATTAAAAATGAACTTGCAGAAGACAAAAGTGATGTACAATGCTTTTTCAAGAAATGAAGATTTATCGATTAATGGAGAAAAGCTGGAGATAACAGATACCTACGTTTATCTTGGACAGCAGATATCAAGTGAGGGTCACATTGACGAAGAAATTAATCGGCGTATAAAACTTGCCTGGAGAGCTTTTGGAAGAAACAGCATAATTTTCAAGAGCAATATGCCATTATGTCTTAAAAGAAAAGTGTTTGCACCATACATAAGCACTGGAAGGATGCATTGATCAGAGACGTGGACCTTAACTAAAACAGACATAAAAAAGGCTGCAGACAACTCAAAGCAGCATGAAGAGGTGCATGCTTGGTGTAACCAAAAGAGATAAGAAGAGGTACTCGTGGATCCAAAAAGTGACAAGGGTGGAAGAAATCATGATCAGAGTAAAATCCCTGAAATGGCAATGGGCTGGACATACTGCCAGAAGGACAGACCATCGATGGACAGCCGAAATTTTAGATTGGATTCCAAGGGACAGGAAAAGACCCAGAAGAAGACCACATGGAAGATGGGTGGATGAAATTCGAAATTATGCGGGAGTAGCGTGGAGGAGACTGGCACAAGACAGGCCGTTGTGGAAAAGGCTTGGAGAGAATTTCGTCCAGCAGTGGATTGATAATGGTGATGATGATCTAGATTATCGGCACACGGTCGGCTTTTCCATATCCACTGAGCGCCTGACAGTGGATAAGCGAAAAACGCATACCAGTTAGCTTCAATCTTTGTTTTGTCTGGGATATAGTTGGCACGCAGATTTCATTTACTGTGTAGGGTAAACTTAAACTCAGTAAAACTAATCTGTTGCACCGACATGAGAAGTTACGAGTACGGAAGAAAGTTAAGTACTTGAGAAAAAACAGGTTAGGTAATTAATACAATAAAGTTTTAACTATAACATTTAAGGATGATTTGTCTGAAACATAAAATTTTCACATTTTCATTTAAACATTTTTGTAAGGCCAGCATGCTTTTTCCTCTGCACTGAAAAATTTAGTTTTCCTATTCGCCAAGACAGACATTCATCTATCTAACTGACACGTTGCAAATTACAACACTAAAACATAAAAAAACTTCATTAAATAATCGTGTCAGTTCAAAAGTGAGTTGGCACGATTATTTAATTAGCAATGCAGCGCTATAATAGAAAAAACTTTCTCAAAAGTGAGCAAGCAGAAAGTACGTACACGACTACAATTTATACTTTGCACGAAGTCAACTTTATATCCATTTTGGCAGATCGTTCGTTTTCAGCGAATTCATAGCTTTCGGCCAACCTTGTCACCTCATTCGCTTCCCCGTTTACTTTTTTTAATGTCTCCAACCGCACGCGCTCACGCCAGAGTTCCTTAAATCCCTCCTACATCGGGCTATTCCCGCTAACAAATCTAACAAAACTTTTTTTTTTTTTTTTTTAAATTTTAGATATTTATGTAGAGGAATTTAGGAAGATAGCGTGTGACTTTAGGTTTTAAACGACCCTTAAAAAGTAGGGAGCAAGAAAATTTGAGCTAAAGAGCCCGACAGGGAAGTCACACAGAAGCGAGAAATCAGGTCAGATCATATGTAGAGGATTTTAGGATGGAGTGTCTGACCCCAGCTTTTATACAACCCTTAGGAAACTAGGAGATTTGGGCTAGAGTGTCCGATAGGAAAGTGATACGGAAGCGAGGTAGAAAGGGGAAGGAAGACACCTTTATTTATTACGGGGGGGGCAGTACCCGGGGTCCGGCGGCTTAACGTACCCATCCGATGCACGACGGATTTTTAGTGATACCAACGTTCATAACTGCCTGGGATTGAACCTGAGGTTCCTTCGTGGCAGTCACGAACGTTGACCACTAGGTCATCCGCGGCCCACAGAAGCGAGAGAAGGAAGACGACCTTATTTATAACAGGTGGGCCAGTACCCCCGGTTGACGACTTAACGTGCACATCCGACGCACGGCTAATAATTTAGTGGTTCGAGCGTTCGTACCTGGCTGGGATCGAACCTGAGGTTCCTTCGTGGCAGTCACGAACGTTGACCACCAGGTCATCCGCGGCCCGCAGAAGCGAGAGAAGCAAGACGACCTTGTTTATAATCGGCGGGCCAGTACCCGAGGTCCGACGGCTTAACGTGCCCATCCGACGCACGGCGGGTATTTAGCGGTTCGAGCGTTCGTACTCGCTGGGATCGAAACTGAGACTTTTCCGTAGCAATCACAAACGTAATCCAACAAAACTTCTTACTCTCCAACATTTTATCCAAGTTTCACAAAATCCTACTACAGTAGAACCCACTTATAACTAGTTCGTAATTAACGAGATCTCGAATTTAACGAACAAAACAGGAACAGTTTGGTATAACGTTAATACAAAGCTAATTCGATTGTTTTTAACGAACAAAATTTATTCAAGTCACCGGATTTAACGAGGGACAGAAAAGCTAAGATCACTTTTAAAAAGCAAAGTAAAAAAATTCAATGAAATTCCATATTTAACGAGGCAGAGAAAATCTGCTGCGCACTGTCCTGGAATGGAGGAATAGAAACGTTGGCATACAGGACGAAACTGAAACAGCGCAGGGGAATCCTTGTGTGCTAATGGAAGAACGTCGATATAAATGAAATGGGGAGGAAGTAGGCCTACATGGAATTCTCAACAAGAGAGTTAGTTGTGCCGGAGACTCTCTCCGCCCCGCACTCTAAGGGCCTCGGGAATATCGCGCCAGCAGAGTTGAAAACAGACGACCTACATATACTAACTCCTAGGCAAGAAAGATGGGGCAGGGCTCACGCACATGTGAAGTGGATTTCTGGGCGACAGTTGCCGAGAGATATAGGGGAGCAATGGAATGAGGGACGTCTTCTCAGCTGAAACCGGAGACAATTCCTGCAATTGTGTCCATTATCTCTTTTACCCTTCAAGTGAGACTTGTATTGGAAGGATCGGTGCTGCTTTTGTTTCATGTATGCTGTGTACTTAAACAGCGTCTCACGGGGCCACCAAGTTGAATGTACCTGAATGATTTAATTAACTATAGCACAAATGTAGTTAATTAAGTCTTTCAGGCATATCCAATTGTTGTGTACATGTAATATTCACGTACACATATTTTTAAATAGTGGGGATTTTCACGCAAAATTAGATTTACCGAGATCCCAGATTTAAGGTTTCCGTCGGTTTCGAGCTCCTCGTTATAAGCGAGTTCTACTGTATTTTCTTTATACTGCAACAGAGATTGGTTCCCCAGAATTCGCACTGGAGAACTAATCTCTTTTGCGAATCTTTTTTTTTTTTTTTTTAATTCTTAGATGTAGAGGATTTTAGGAAGGGAGTGTCTGACCCCAGGTCTTAAACAACCCTTAGAAATAGGAAGCTAGGAGATTTGGGCCAGAGCGCCCGATAGGAAAGTGACACGGAAGCGAGGTAGAAAGGGGGAGGAAGACGCCCTTATTTATTACCGGGGTGGGGGCGGGGGCAGCACCCGGGGTCCGACGGCTTTACGTGGACGCACGGCGGATATTTAGTGGATCGAGCGTTTGTACCTGCTGGGATCGAACCTGAGGTCTTCTCCATGGCAGTCACGAACGTTGCCCACTAGGCAACCCACGGTCCCTTTTGCGAATCTATTATAGCATTGCCCTATCATAAAACACCGGAAACAAAGTTTCAAGGCTGCTACTTGAACACAGACTACACGATAAAAAGTTTCTGAAATTCCCGAGCCACTTTCCGTCACTCCTTTCATGAATTAACGAAACATATTTCTAATACACCTTTTTCCGTGAAGTGACAGAAAGAAACCTGAATTTCACGAATTTTTCGTACCACAGGAAAATTTTGAATTTTCAGAAACCTTTGCGCAATTCCTGTGTTATTATTGACGGAAAAACTCCGTTCTCACTTTTGCCGTATCGGTATGACGAGAAATTACCGGTAACAGGAGCGACTCGTGAAAATACTTTAGGTCTGATTAACTTCTAAATTTCAATCGTCTGTTGAAGGACCTGAGTTTGAAGTTCCACAGCGTGAACTGATATTGTGGACAGCAATTTTTTTTTTTTTTTTTTTTTTTTTTTTTGAGGTTTAACGACCACCGTGAGCAACTCAATGGGCTATTTAGGGTCACAGGTTCCAGGGAAGGGAGAGAGCCAGTGCCGTAAGACAAACACAATACCCACCCGGACCCATCTCAGACGAATGATCAAAAGCCATCGCTTAGACCACTGCTCCACCGGGGCGGCATGGATAGCATGTCCATTTTATGCGCCAGCTATTTATTATACTGCATATTGTGTTGCATGAGATTATACGATGTCTATGTATCAGTCAGGCTCTGGATTGCTTAGAACAAAAGCTACTACAGCTACCAAGAGTAAATTTCATACTTATGAGTTTTGGGAAATACTATAAAAAAAAGTACCTTTCCCTTTTTTTAAAAAATAACTGAAAGTCATTGTCAGTTTAAAAAGATCAATCCTTCAAATACGTGGCGTCAGTAATTAAACAAATAAATCGCTCTTTCCACATTTTCCACATCTCTCTTTCCACATAGCTCTTTCAAACGAGGAAAGAGCGATTTATTTGTTTAATTAAAAAGATAAAGTTAGAAAGCATTTTGTTGCTTCAAAAAACCACTATGAAAAATGTTTAATTTGTGAGTCCTCATAGAAAAGAAAAAAAATATTACAACCCTTTTCATAAAAATAATAAAATCCAACAGAAAATAAATAACTAGATCACTTACATTGACAAAAAAAAAAAATTAGCTTTGCGCAATTTGTTTTATGATTCTGACTTCTGAGTGTTCTGGCTCAGTGGTTCAAGGCGCGTGTAATTTGTGAAACCAACCCAAACGACGGGGGTTTAATCCTGACTGCTAAGAAAGGATTACCTGGTGCAAGAGCTGAAAAAATGCAGGGTCTACGGTTATGCGGAATTTTAGTTTAAATACGGAGGAAGTTAAAAACAACCGGGAACTTTTAAAAACGGAAATTTCATTAGAAGACTGATATTTACCGTCAACTTTGCTGCACGTTATTTTCAGAAATTTTCCGTGAATTCACACCACTTATATTTTTACAGTGTACCCGCAACAAAATCAACTAGTTTACCATAAATGTTTGACGTTGAGCTCACTAAAACACAGACGAAAAAATAGTTTTTGCTTGAAGAATGAAAAAAAAATTTCATTTATAGCAATTAAAACACTTATTCCATAGGCTTTACTGAAATTAATATACTTAATTCCATTTTAACTTGAACTTTCAATTATTTTTCACATCTTATGAGTTCTTTTGTTTTTCAGATGATTCTAGCCTCTAGATTTTATCAAGGCCCTCAATGTACAGGAACTGTATCGAAAACTTCATTTGCACAGAAAGAAGTTAAATTTTTATTGCCATGTCCCTCTTACACAGTTGCCAGTTATTAAATTCCTTTCCTTATGTATTCTGTCATTTTTGAGTTAAGTTGTTCAAAATGTCATTTATAATTTTTGAAGGTTCACTGAAGGAACTGTTTTTCTGGATATAAAATCGTTTTTTGTCTCTTGTTTTTATGAGTTTCATAGTCCAACATTTTAATATTTTACCATAGAGATCCATTTCACACTCATTGCTGCACATTCAATTGTAATGTACTTATTTTGTCCTCATTGGAATGTGTAAAGCTTTAATTTTGTTTTATTAATTTTTCTTTAAATTATCTTTATTTTTACCATGTTTCGTGGGTTTGCAGCAAGTTTTCTGTTTGAATGGTTGTGTACGCAAATACATTTTATTTTTATACAACTCTGCTCTGTACTAAAGTGAGCAAACTGCCATTGGGTCAAGCCCGGAGTTTTTAATCAATTAAATTAAAGCTAGACGTAGATTGTTGCACTTGGAACCTGGGTAGTTGGGGGTGTCCTACTCTCCTTTTGTAATCGTGGCCCATCATTCACACCCGCTTAGCCTCCACTGAAACAGGGCACAAAGCCATTCTCAGGCATACACAGGGTGATTCATAAAGTATACAGGTTCAACGCACTATAAAACAAGAACAATGTAAGATATTTTATGTTACCTGTAACAGAATTGTAGGGGAATGTTTCAAGTTTTTTTAGAGACAGTCACAAATGTTCTGTATGTGTGCCCCCTTAGTTACACGACACACATCGAACCGGCAATCCACCCCCCTCCAAACGCGAGGTAAGATATCTGAATCAAGTGCAGTGATAGTGGCTGTGATAGGCTGTTTCAGCTCCGCTAGATCCACAGGGAGGGGTGAATACCTTGTCTTTTACGTACACCCACAGGAAAAAGTCACAAGGCGTTAAGTCAGGACTTCTGGGTGGCCATTGGGTCAGTGGCATGTTGTAGTCCGCGGGTCGTCCAATCCATCAGTGAGGAAAATGTTCATCAAATGACTAGTCACGTGACACGCGTTATCGCCTACGTCACCCTCAGTAGCGGGACAAACTTTATGAGTACGTCTACCTAACGGTCGGCAGTCGTGGTCAGTGTCTTCAACTGTTACTGTTTTACAGCATCTGGAAACTGTACTTCTTTATGAATCACCCTGTATTTCGAATTCTGCGTACCACCCACATTTTCCTCAAAAGAAATAACAATTTACCAGTTCTGTTTACATGAGACATTTTGAAGTTTAAACGTTTAACTGGCAAACATACCAACGAATTAACATCAAAGCTATTCACATTCAAGGTGTGAGCGACGTGAAGCCACAAAATTGTGGTGTAGATAAATTGCGGCTAAATAATCCCCTTTAATCCCCAGACGTTCTAGGTTATCGCAACCCCACAAGAAAATTGCGGCGAAAAGCTGAAAAGGATATTCCTGAACGTCCATCAAAGATAATAAATGCATGCTGTGGAAGAAAATTCTGGCGCTTTGGCGACCCTCACAGAAAAGGGTATTTCTTGTGTTAAAAATGTTGAATGCCAGGCATTAACAGAACACACGACAAATGCATGCGAGTCTTTTCGGGCTCGGTTTAATATTCACTTTTATCATTCCCATCCAAGCTTGTATAACTTTACAGAAGTTCTAAAACTTTTTCAAACTCAAACATATATTAAAATCCAAAGCTCGTGTGATGCCACTCGGAGAAGGAAATCCAAAACTACTATGCAAAGGAAAGAAATGTTGTCTAAGCAAATAAACGATTGTAGAGGAGGATGTATTGAATTGGTGAAATTTGCATCATATTTTTCAAAATATAAAATTTGGGGTAGCTGAGGTTGACTCCTGAAAGAGAAATGAAATTATCTATATTCAACTTTCCTCAAAAAAGCATAATAAAGTATGCTTATTCAAGTTCTGTGTATGTGATAACAGTGTTACTTCCTCTCTTCAGTATCGGTAAGGCAAAAGTTTTTTTAATTCCTCTTATAGCAACCTTATATAAACAGATATTTAACTTGGAAATATTAGTCGATTTTCATTGTTATAAAGATGTAGGATTTTATGTTGTCTTCCCTTACCATAAGCTTTAGCTACAATTTGCCCATGGAGTCGCGGGTAAATTCTAATCCGCTGTCATCTACCTTTCCCTTAGGCTATAGCCGCAATTTACCTATGAGGTTGGAGACAACCCGTGGCTCTCGCAGCAATTTACCAGCATCGCAGAATTGTAAGGGAAGAGTTCTGTCCGTGTACATTATGAAACTTTAAACGAGATGATTTTAACGCTTACTTTTCTTTATTATTGCTTGGTCAGGATTTCGACAAAACAATTATTCTTTGATTCGCAGCATCTTCTCGAGATAACACGGAGGAGACGAGGGGGGAAGGAAGAGAAGGGTACACACTCAGGCAGTCTATGCCTGCCCCAAACCGAAAGGTGTGACCGTATCAAACAAGGGGATCCGCCCAGTGCTGGCCGATCTCCTCAAAATCATCGATCAAACGCACTGAGAGCACGCTATTCTGGAGAGAAAAGCGTTCAGATTCTATCACGAAATTGGGGCTGAAGCTAATAAAATCATACAAACTCGAGGAAGATGAGGCAGGAAGAATCTTCGCAAACTTGCCAAGGTGTGATTCGACAAATATCAAATATTTCGCAACCCTGGCAAACCATCTGAACCGTTCAGATTGAGAGAAACTCGTGATCCTAGATAGGAAGATTCAGAAATGACAGGGCCAATAACGGAGTCACGTGACGAACACAGCATACACGCTTCCTAGATGCCGCTGCAAATGTAATTATTATTGCTTAAGAAAAGAGGTAACGCTTTTTGCCAAGCAGGAAGTCGTCGCGGTCGAGCAATTTCACATGGCTCTTACAACGATGGAAGAATTTCACACACACACACACTACGCGCTACCGGCTCAGCCTGTAAAGGGACATGGCGGATTTCAAAATTCTAAGTTGCAGACGGCGCCCTAAAAATAAACATTCTACACACACACATTAAGAAAACGCACGCTACTTCAATGAGGTTTAAAACAAGTAAAATAACGAATATTAATTCCTATGACATCAGACCATACGTGATCGGACCATTAAACTTACCAAAGTGCAGTTGCCATCATCCTCGAAATGCACACCTCCTGAAGATCATTTCTTCGAATTGCTATTAATGTAATGTGAACTGGAATAACAGGCTTTCTCAACCACAGACGAAGCTGGAATTTCATTTCGAGATCAATGCTACTGAAATATCACAGGAAAGACTAGCACAGATTAACATACTACTTTTCTCTCTCCCAGTTACAGTAACTTGCTGCCATTAAGCAGGAAAATTCTATGCAAAAAAAAAAAGGGAGGGGGTGGAACAATATGTTTCTGTGCATGACAACATACATCTGAAATATCATATTTTTCCAGTTTCTCTGCTGGAAACGAAGATGGCACTAACTCCGTAGTGAAGTTACGACATTCACCTGCAAAACTGTGCATCAGAAAGAGCAGAAACACAAGAAATTCTAAATAGTCAAGCATACAGGGTCCGACGATTTTTTTTATTTTTCTCTAAAAGGACTTAATGGATATATTTGAATTAACAGGCAGTTGGGGAAAGTTATGAAAGACCCCCCCCCCGAAAAAAGTGGAAAAGTGGGCATATCGAAGGGACTTGATAAAAATTGCAAAGACACATACCAGAATCCCGCTTGAATGAACACATTTTTAGCAGAGCCCTGCAACCGTGCCCTCGCTGGAGAAAATAACATATATAAAGAAATACATATATGTTAAATAGCTGGTGAAATACATAAAATAAGATACGGCTAGCGAAGATTTAAAAAATTCCAAATCGCCCATCCTTCCGAAACTTTCATTTCCCCCTCCCGTCGCTAAGGATGGAACTAGGTCTAATTTGTGCATAGGCAAACATGTTTTATATGCCGTAAAAAGGTAACTTTTTTTTTTTTTTTCTTGGGCGGTGGGTTCCCTCCTTTCTATTTGTCAGTGGACAGTTTTCGTGAAAAACGCAAATAAATAAAACAAAACTGAATGAAAAACAGCAGATTCCGGTTAATTGGGGCAGCCGTTTGAGACAATTATTGATGAGCATCCCAAAAACCTTCGCATAATTGGGCCAAAGTTAGCCTTGATGTGCCAAAATAACCGGAATCTATACCGTATGAGAATTAAACACGTCCATTGATCAGACCTGGCTCGCACATAGACAAGTTATTGGGGGGGGGGGGTTAACGATCACATGAGCAACTAAGTGGCCTATATAAGGAGTCGCCTGTCCCTATTTTGAGGCCGGGCTGCGGATGCCCTAGTGGTCAACGTTCGTGACTGCCACGGAGTCACGAACATTGACCACTCCCAGGCAGGTACGAACGCTCGAACCACTAAATAACCGGCGTGCGTCGGTAGGGCACGTTAAGCCGTCGGACCCCGGGTACTGGCCCCCCGCGGTTATAAATAAGGGCATCTTCCGTGTCACTTTCCTACTGGGCAATCTAGCACAAATCTCCTAGCTTCCTATTTCTAAGGGTTGTTTAAGATTTGGGGTCAGACACTCCCTTCCTAAAATCCTCTACATATGATCTGATCTAAATATTTTGAGGCCGGGCCGCGGATGGCCTAGTGGTCAACGCTCGTGACTACCACGGAGAAATCTCAGGTTCGATCCTGGGCAGGTACGAACGCTTGAACCACTAAATATTCGCCGTGCGTCGGATGGGCACGTTAAGCCGTCAGACCCCGGGTACTGGCCCCCCTGGTAATAAATAAAGGTGTCTTCCTTCCCCTTTCTACTTCACTTCCGTGTCACTTTCCTATCGGGCACTCTAGCCCAAATCTCCGAGCTTCCTATTTCTAAGGGTTGTTTAATTACCTGGGTCAGACACTCCCTTCCAAATAAATAAATACAACATTGAAGATACATTTCAGAGGGTTTTGCAGCGTGATAAGAAACTAGAGACTCAGGATTGAAGGAGCTCAAGTCGGTAAGATTGATGAATACTGAAATATGCGAGAATCCCATTCAGACACAAATGAGATATGCCCAAGCCAAAGTAAATTACATTAAACTTTGTTTTTCTGCTGTTCAAGAAAGTCTGGACTCTTCTTTCCGCATGTGGGTCAGTGGGTGACTATGGCTACTGAACCAAATCAGTTTCCTCAGAGGCGTAACGAAATGAAGAGGAACTAACAGTACTGGTCTGCAACTGATCGAACCAAATAAATATGTGATGACTCTCGTTGGATTGCAACTAGTTTCATAAAGATACGCACGCTGTTAAAAAAAAAATATGAAATTCACGAACCACTTTCTGTTATTCCTTTCATGAATTAACGAAGCATATTTCTGATACAACCTTTTCCGGAAAGAAACCCGAATTTCACGGATTTTTCGTGCGCCAGGAAGATTTGGATTTTCAGAAACCGTTTCGCAATTCCTTTCTTATATTGAAGGTAAACTGCCGGTTTTTAAGATGTGTTAACGGAAAATTCTGAATTTTTAAAAACCTTTCTGCAATTCCTTTCATATATTAACGGAAAACCTCCGTTCTCACTTTTTCCGTATCCATATGGCAAGAGATTTCCGGTAATAGGAGCAATTCGTGGGAATACTTGAAGTTCGATTAACTGTTAAATTTCAATAGTCTCTCGAAGAATCTGATTTTAAAGTTCTTTAGCGACATCTGATATTGTGAATAGCATATCGCATGAATTTGGTTATTGTGGCACAGGATATTGTGAATAGCATAGCGCATGCATTTTGGTTATTGTGGCACAGGATATTGTGAATAGCATAGCGCATGAATTTTGGTTATTGTGGCACAGGATATTGTGAATAGCATATCGCATGAATTTTGGTTTTTGTGGCACAGGATATTGTGAATAGCATATCGCATGAATTTTGGTTATTGTGGCACAGGATATTGTGAATAGCATATCGCATGAATTTTGGTTATTGTGGCACAGGATATTGTGAATAGCATAACGCATGAATTTTGGTTATTGTGGATACCATATGGCATGAATTTTGGTTATTGTGGCACAGGATATTTCTCTTCTTCTCCCCTACCTTGTACACCAGCTATTATATATTGTGTTACTGCAAGAAATCGGGTGCTTAAACATATTATACGAGTGATTGTACGATTTCTATGTATCAGTCTTTGGACCCCTTAAAACAAAAACTATATAGCTACCAAGAGTAAATTTTATATTTAGAAGTTTTAGGAAATAATATTAAAACTATAAAACAGTACATTTCAAGTTTTCTTGAAGGTAACTGTAAGTTTAAAAAAATGTTCCAAAGCATTCTGTTGCTTCGAAAAATCACGATGACAAAAATACTTAATTTGTGATAAGTCCTACAGAAAAAAATAAAATTTTATAAACCTACTCAAGAGCTCAAACAGAAAATAAATTGATTAAATCACTCGCATTGATAGGGGGGGGTCACCGTGCAATTAGTTTTACCATGAACGCGATTTAGATTTACCAGCCTTTTTGGCTGAGTGGTTAAGACGCACATAATCTGTTATACCAACCCAAACGACGTCTGTTCAATCCCCACCGCTGCGAAAGGATCATCTGGCGTAAGGGCTAAAAAGTTCAGTGTCTTCGATTTTGCGAAATTTCTGTATAAATATGGAAAAACCTGAAACGGGCTTTTCTGAAATAGATAGAATTTCTTACTAAGGAAAATCTATGAAAATACAGAAGTAAAAAAAACAAAACAAAAAAACTGGCACTTTTGTAAACGAAAATTTCGTTAAAAGACGAACGCTTACCAGCAACTTTGCTGCATGTTATTTTCAGAAATTTTCCAGTGGTCGTCACACCACTTACTTTTTTACAGGGTAGGGCTATTGAGAATCGTTACAGTCACCAACCATGCTTCATTCGCGGGGTTCTGATCTGACCACCACTCGGACATCGGGACGGCGGTTGACAAAACGAATTAGGCAGGCAGTACATACACGCTATACTGTGATCAGAAAACATTTGCGCGATAACATGACAGCCCATTTCAAAAATTACGGATTTCGAATGTTGTTTTATATGTTTTACGGCTGGGACTGGGTTCGAATCCACGGAAAGAACAGATGTCATGGCGCGAATTCTCTCTTTCCTGTAGCCAGTGGCTGCAAATTGGAGATGGGTGACTGTTTCTAACTTTATATTTTTATTAATCGTTAACGCCCCCCTCCCAAAAAAAGTCGCAAAAAAATGCTTTTTTACAGATATATATATACAGAGGTTGGACAGAATAATGTAAACACCTAGGAAAACACGGTTTTACGTACCTAGTAGGATGTGGGACCACCTTTGGCATTTAAAACCACCTGAATCCTCCTTGGAAAGGACGCATACAAATCCTGAATGATGGTTAGTGGGATGTTACAACATTCTTCACGCAGAAACTGCTCCCGGTTCTTCAGAGATGCTGGAGGAGGATAACGGGATCTTACTCTATACAGATTTGGAAGATGTAAATCCGTTTATTGCTGTAAATATTTCATTCACATGGCTTGAAAAATATCTGAAAAGTTATATGCGGCTGGGCATGCGCAGAAATTATTTACCTGCCCAGGTAGTAAAAGCTGGATGGATGCCCAGGAAAATTTATCTTTTAAGAAAACAAACCATATGATCATGGGGAAATGGTATGATGATGAAATTGGTATTCTCGAAATTGAGTGATTCTGCTATGTTCCTTTCTTTCGAGTTTTCGCTTTTTGTCACTAAACACCGGAGGCTAGTCCCATCAGAGGCATGCATCCCGTCGCTGACTATAAACAGATCAGATCAGATCATATGTAGATGATTTTAGTAAGGGAGTGTCTGACCCCAGGTTTTAAACAACCCTTAGAGATAGGAAACTAGGAGATTTGGGCTAGAGTGCCCGATAGGAAAGTGACACAAAAGCGAGGTAGAAGACGCCCTTATTTATTACCGGGGGCCAGTACCCGGGCCCGACGGCTAACGTGCCCATCCGACGCACGGCTGATTTTTAGTGGTTCGAGCGTTCGTACCTGCCTGGGATCGAGCCCGAGGTCCTCTTCATGGCAGTCACGAACGTTGAACACAAGGCCACCCGCGACCCGCTGACCATAAACAACATTTTGAGCAAACCATATATCGTTCAAATTTCTGGACCTAAAGAATAACATAATTAAAGATGTGATATTCTTCTGTCCTTGGCACTCCGTAACAATAATACACCTTCCAGTGATTAGCAATGAAATGAGACAAAACATGCGACGATTGTATTTTTTTTTTTTATTCCAGTACCAAATTCTACTCCAAATTTTATTTTTCAATTTGGTTGCCTGGACCAGGCAACTTGATTTTTTATTTACCTGCCCAAGCCAATAATTTACATGCCCCGGGCATCTCGGGAATGGCGTTTTTCAAGACCCGAATTCATTAATATGGGATCTTACTCTGTTTTCCAACACTGACCACAGTGGCTCGATGATGTTTAAGTCTAGTGATTGGGGAGGCCAAGGAAGGTGTGAAAATTCGTCCTCGTGTTCTTCAAGCCATGATCAGACATTCAGAGTTATGTGAATTGGGGCGTTATCATCCTGATAAACGGCACCTCCTGCAGGAAACAATGCATAAGCCATTGGATGGACTTGGTATGCCAAAATGGTTTCATACGCCCTGCCAGTCATCCGTCCTTTCAAGGTGATCAGGGGACTTGCTGAAAACCACGACATGATCGCCCAGAGCATGACAGAACCACCACCATGCTGCACTGTTGGGAGCAGATAGTCTGGGTTGTACGCTTCTGACGGTGTTCTCCACTCGTAAACACGTCCTGCGGTGGGCAATAGTGTGAATGAAGATTTTTTCCGACCACATTACACGCTTCCATGCATCGAGAGTCCACGTTGTATGCACCTGGCACAACTGCCGTCGCAGTTGTGCACTCACCAGGGGCGCCAGAGGTTTTGCCATAGCAGCTCTGCCATGAATATCTTGTTTATGTAGTTCCCTGCAGACTGTTTTTGTTGATACTGGGGTCTGGAGATGCAGATTGAGATCCGCACTAATTTTCAGCGCCGTGGTCTTATTACGAGTAACAATCCTCTTCAATGCTCTCCCGTCTTATCAGCCAAGGTAGTTTTCCGGCCGCTCATGTTTCGCAAACGAGGTTTTGCCACGAACTCGGTGTGCTGTCATGACGCTACACTGTAAAAAAAATTTGTAGATTTTACAGTTTTAAACCGTTTTCCAGGGTGCCAACACAAAACCGTAACATCTACAGTTTTATGCCGTGTTGGAGCAATGCTATAGCTTTGCTCCAACACCGCATGTAATGAACAAAACAGCACAGAATTTGGCTGGAACGAATGTGTTGATTGCGTTGGAGCAAAGCTGTAGCTGTGCTCCAACACGGCATAAAACTGTAGATTTTACGGTTTTAAACCGTTTTCCAGGGTGCCAACACAAAACCGTAACATCTACAGTTTTATGCCGTGTTGGAGCAATGCTATAGCTTTGCTCCAACACCGCATGTAATGAACAAAACAGCACAGAATTTGGCTGGAACGAATGTGTTGATTGCGTTGGAGCAAAGCTGTAGCTGTGCTCCAACACGGCATAAAACTGTAGATTTTACGGTTTTGTGTTGGCACCCTGGAAAACGGTTTAAAACCGTAAAATCTACAGAATTTTTTTACAGTGTAGACACAGTAGCTATCGATACCCCCACTACCCTGGCGACTGATTTCACGGAGGCACCAACAATTAGCATTCTTTCGAAGTCCGTTAGGCCGTTCATTTCGTCTTCACCCTGAAAGAAATTTTGCAACAAAACACTTTAAATGCACTTTAGGACCTTGTGGTTCTAAACAAAGCTATTACAACGAAACGCAAATGATAACTTTGGGTATTGCGACGTACGCCTCTGCATTAAAAGTTGCGTCTTCGAGCTTGGTGTTCAAATTTTTCTGTCCAACCCCTATACATGCAAAACGAATGTTTCATCTGATATCTCTTCTGCAAGCGGTATATACAGTATCAACAACAAGCAAAAATAGCGTAACGGTAAGGATAACACTACTTCTTGACATACATACACAATTTGTGAAACGTTTTAAAAAGGAAACTGATACGCGAATTACTGCTTAACATTACATGCCCTGCACCCACGCGTGCGGGTCAACAAAAGCTCAAAAACCCCAGAATAACCATCTCCGCTGCTAAAAAAACAAGGCAGCAGCATTTTCACAGGCAATTTCACTCTTCAAGATCATAAATCCTTGATCTCAATAATTTTTCTTCACCACATGTCCGGCGCTGAAACAGTGCTTGTAGACAAAGTTTGTCCTTTTAATAGCATATTTTTCTCTCTCTCTCTCTCTTTATTCACCATAAAATGTTTTTATCAATTCGACACACATTCTTCTGCTTCACGAGCGCGGACAGCTTCAGCATACTAGCTACTTACTACTTTTGAGCTGATGTTGAAGCTAGGAGCTGCGAGCGCGCAATAACCATTCGTCTAATTAACAATTCGCTTCGCGCAAACCTATGTAATAATTCTTCAGCAACAACGTGATGTACGGTATAAGAACATCTGCGCGACGTATAATGAACGACCTTGACCGACAGCTGTAGGTACACAGAGTCTGAGCAAAATCAAAGACTAGTTTGCCTAGCCCTTCATTTAATAGCATACTTCTTGATGTTCTAAGCCAGGCTTGTTCAAATGAATGCCCCCCCAATTAAAATGGTTTATTCTTTTAGACGGTTAAAATGTACTGCATAAATCGAGTCAGAATCTCGTGGGCGGAAAAAAAGCAAAAAAACTTACACTTCTGCGATTAGTATGGTCTCAGAACGTTTGGAAAATTATTTCTAACAACTCATAGACAGATCAGAGCAGATCATATGTAGAGGATTTTAGGAAAGGACAGTCTGAATCCAGGTCTTAAACAACCCTTAGTTATAGGAAGCTAGGAGATATAGGCTAGAGTGCCCGATAGGGAAGTGACACGGAAGCAAGGTAGAAAGGGGAGGAAGACGCCCTTATATATTACCGGGGCCCGACGGCTTAACGTGCCTATCCGACGCACGGCGGATATTTAGTGGTTCAAGCGTTCGTACCTGCTGGGATCGAACCCGAGGTCTTCTCCGTGGCAGTCACGAACGTTGACGACTAGGCCACCCGCGGCCCAACTAACTCATAGACAGTCTATAAACCCAGCAATTTATCCGTTAAGTGCAACACACACACACACAATTTATTTAAATAAATAGAAAAGAAAGGCTGGTAAGGACTGCACGTTCGAACTTAGAAATGCCTTCATCTTTCGCATTTAAATCGGATTAAGTTCTTAAGCCTTTCAAGACAGCCATACAAAGTATTAGTTTCGAAAGCTGTTACCTCATTTGCAAAATAACCTAACAATAGGCCAAATTAAAGCATCTACAACTATGCCAAGGGAAAATGAATGGGGATGTCACCGAAGTCCCTGGTGTAATAAGTCATGACTTACCAAAAACACTTTTTGGAACATTACGCAGTTACTCAATATTGGCAGGCGGAATCTTCTGGAAAACGCCAAGGAAATGAGATACGAAGCCCACAGGCAAACTCTGCTATCACATCATAACTTACGTGCTTTCCCTACTTTTCGCAACCGTCGGAAAGAAAATCTTACTAACCTTATTACGTCGAAAATAAAACTCCGTAAAACAAAAACATCTTGTTCCTCACTCGTATTTTAGATTTTAAGAATTTTCTTGTAATTTAATTAGTATCCTTGAAAGAACTATAGATACGCACATGCGCCATCTGGACACATAACTGAGCTCCGAAAAACTGGAAAGAGTTAAATAAATGCTGGATCTTGATCCAAACCACGAGGAAATGTTACCACCTGTCTTATAGAAACAGATGATCGCGTCAATTTCGCATACATCCCCACGTGGGTAAATTCTGCATCTGCTAAACATTGAGATTTTAGGCATGCATTTTTTGGGAAGGGGGCTTAACGACCACAGTGAACAACTCAATGACTTTTAAGCAGTCGCCCATCCCTAATTTGGGGGCACTGCCTCCAGAGAGCAAAAACAGCTAGTGCTGTACGCAATAGCGCACAAGTTGGGGGGGATCCACCTAATTTTACCGGGGCGGGGTGGCGCAGTGGTCTAAGCGATGGCCTGTGATCATTCGTCCGAATGGGGTCCGGGTTCGAATCCCGGTGAGGCATGGATGTTGTGTTTGTCTTACGGCACTGGTTATCTCCCTTCCCTGGAACCAGTGACCCTAAATTAGGGACGGGCGACTGCTTATAGCCCATTGAGTTGCTCACGGTGGTCGTTAAACCTCCAATCAAAAAAAAATTTACAGGGAAAATAAATAGTCAGGTGCCATAACAATTAAGGAGGAGGTTGACTTTTGCATATTCATTCTTATCCAGTTATAGCAATGTTACAATACAAGAAGTTAAATGATTAGAAGAGGCAGTAGATGAAATTCTTTTTCTGGTTAGATTTTTCTAAAATTATTTAACAGAACAACTTCTTATAATTATTGTGTTATAATTACACGGTACATGATTAAGAAGTATATGTAGATCGCGTAGCGTGATTTTTTGTTTCAAACTTCGAGGTAATTTTTCGCTCAGTCAGACCAAAGGGTGGGGGGGTGCGCCACTGGCTGTAAGGCAGATCGCCATCCATGCCTCACCCAGGATTCGAACCGGATCAATCTCGAGAAAGAATGGTCAGAAGCCAGCGCTCAGCTCTTTTAGGAGTTAAACATAACCACAGTATTAACGCTTTTAGATGCAAAAATTTTTTCCAACACGACTTTTGGGAGAGACGACAGAAACCGATCACTGTTGGACAACCAAACAGCAACATACGCGAGCCATTTTGCCACTAATACATCTGTAATCAAGTGACGAGCTTTAAAATAATAACAATAATAATAAGGGCCGGATTAAGGGGGGGGGTCTATAGCCTTGGGGCCCCACCATGACCAAGGGCCCAGAAGACTGGGCAAATAATAGATAGATAAGTAGAAAGAGACAGAGCTTTGTAAAATAGTTTTACTTTTGTTTCGTGTGATTTCCACTAGATCAGAAACAGAGGCTGGTAGACGAACAGATCAGATCAGATCACATGTAGAGGATTTTAGGAAGGGAGTGTCTGACCTCAGGTCTTAAACAACCCTTAGAAATAGGAAGCTAGGAGATTTGGGCTAGCGTGCCCGATAGGAAAGTGACACAAAAGCGAGGTAAAAGACGCCCTTATTTATTACCGGGGGGCCAGTACCCGGGGTCCGACGGCTTAACGTGCCCATCCGACGCACGGCGGATATTTAGTGGATCGAGCGTTCGTACCTGCCTGGGATCGAACCTGAGGTCCCTTCCGCGGCAGTCACGAACGTTGCCCACTAGGCCACCTGCGGCCCTAGTAGACGAACAGATTTCAAGGCAATGACTTATAAAAGGGTAAATTTCATGTCACTGTGCACAGCGGGGTCGGCAAGACCGTTCCAGCTGTTTCACTCCCATCAATGATGGATGACCTGCCAATTTGCGCTTGGAGCTGTTAATGGTCGAAGTCCCCTGTGGCTTCAAATTGAAGAAAAAAAAATTAACTAAGTATACAATGCTAAATCTTTCGGAACTCCAAGACAAAACCTAGGAATCGTAAATTTTTAAATCATGTTCTTATGAGAAGAATGGAAAATACAGCGACTTTATGAAAACTCAGCACAGATAATTTATTAGTTTGAAGAATGCACTACGTATTACTTATTAAAAGCATATTGCTACAGTTTTGTGTTTTAACGGGTTTCATAATGATTCCCCGTCATAATTTTTGAGGGCCCACTCCGATGTCTTAGCCTTGGGGCCCAGCCTATCCGGCCCTTCAAAAAAACAACTAATTGTAGCCGGAAAACAAAACCCACAGTATCACGGCAACAAGCATAACATATGCGAAGGGAAAAGAAAGCACTATACTTTAAGAAGAATTTAATAGAAAACCAAGATTTGCTGTCTTATGGCGTTGTCTTTCGGTCTTCCACACTACAAGGTTCAAGCTGTTTTTTCCGCCCAGTCTTGCCATGAGGAGGATACAACCTTTGCTATGAGTAGAATACAAATAGCTCTGTTTAAAGGCTACCGGCTTCCAGAGAAAGTAAACCCGAAATGATGAGCATGGCACTTGAAACTCGCAGACAACAGATGACCAACTGTGAATGATGGATGAGTGCTCATGCAGTTTGAATTCATCTTGATCACAGACTTGGGCTGTACGGTTTTGCGTATTTGAGCGGAGCTCTCTTCACGTGACAAGACACAATTAGTTGTTCGGGCATAGGTATGAGACATCACATCCGATAACCGTGATTTTTTGCATGCGATTGGACATCGTCCATGGTCAGGTTTTGACTCCTTCAGATTCCCGAAATTCCGTGTCATTGAGGAATAATCGTCAAAAAACTTGCAATTTTTAGGGGGGGGGGGGGTTCCGGGTTTGAGAAGGGGTTGTTTGTTACCCATCTCCTCCAAAGATCTTCAGCCGATTGCGGTGACACTTGCCACAGAGAAAGGGAAGGACATGGCGAGTGACATGGGGGTTGGTATCATGGTGATTGGTCGTGTCTTATAAAAATAATGACTATTAAAAAACTGGCCAGTTTTAATAATAATTGAAAAAATCTGCTCTCTCTACGAGACTCGGCACAATTAGTTGTTCAGTCGTAGCTACGACATGACACATCCGATCACCGTGATTTTTGGCATGCGATTGGACATCGTCCATGGTCAGGTTTTGACGCCTTTCCGATTCCCGAAATTCCGTGTCATTGAGGAATTTCAATTAAAACTAGATTGCCTTTTACTTGAACCATTTCACGAAAGTTCGTTCACTAACATTAATTTAAAAAAATCGTTTGAATTGAAAAGCGAAGAAATGGAAAGACTAAGTCTGCTAGCTCAACACTTGCTTAATCTATAATAATAAAAGGAAGTTTCTGCATGTGTCTGTCTTTCGCGATACAAAATGAAAAACTTGGTTCCCGATCTGAGTGTGTCTTTCCGCTTTGTTTACATGCAACCTGATCACAACCAGCGTGAAGGAAAGTAGTTCATGATAAATTGCAGGCAATTCTTTTTTAGAATGTTTCGTACTTTTGTTCTGGAAGTCATAAATTTTACGCGTTCGTTTTTTAGAATTTGTTATAACAGACGCGCAATAGCTTCGCTCAAAATTTGCCAACTGTACCCGAGTTATCGGTTACCGTTGGCGGCTTGTCCTAGTATCATTTATAAAGGCAAATTTCTTTTTCTTTTCTTTTTTCTGGACAACATAAAAATTAAGTTTTCAGAATTTCTTCCCGTCGACATAGGTTGATCATGAATGATAAAAACGTCTGGATCATCGTATCTTTTTTTTATTTTCCAAAAAAAAAAAAAAACGTAAGAACAATCTTTGTAACTAAATAAACCTTCGAAAGTGCATTCAATCCCTTTCTCTGTCCTTACCATATAAATATGTGCGGCAGGAATTTTTGAAATCTTGGTTTAATCTTAGTAAAATATTGAAAAATACATTAACTTGTGTATGCAATATTAATGGGCTTCTGCATAAACTTTAAAATTTTGCATTTTTCTGCCTTGTTAGAGTTAAAAAAATTGAAAAGGCTTCCTCCTAGCTTCAATTTGGAACGATTCACCTTTAAGGACAGTGTTCACTAATTCTTCGCCCAAGAGGGAGACCAATGGAGCAATCCTTGTATTCTGACTATCTTGATCATCACTCAGCTTTGCAAGTGGGGTTGTCGTCACCCAGTCAACTGATGCGCCAATTAACCCATTGTGGGTAAAACGCAGGACATGCCAGAAAACCAACACCACTACGACGCTTTCCCTACACATGCTTTCTTCCCTATCACGCGTGTCACGAGGTTTATATTTCTAAGGGCACCTATCCAATTTTGAGGAAATACCACCTGGTGGTTATTTCGGAACTCCTAGTCCAACGAAAAAACTGTGAAACACAGTTTCACACGGTTTTTGCTTACGAAGGTTAGTAGATCCCATTCCATCAGTGATAGTTAATTTTCTTGATTCAATGGGTACCTAATATTTGTTACACTACTTGAAAACACTCACATTACATATTTAATTTATATTTATAAAAAAAAAGCTGAAAATTAGCAGGAAAATTTTATAGTATAACTAAATTTTTTGTACTATTTATAATATGTATACAGTCGCGATAAGACTACTTTTCTCCTGTTATTTTTTGGAATTTCAATTTAGTAAATATTCTTAATACTCCTAGACATAGCATCAAGAAGATGAAGCCGCTACTTTATATTTATAATCTAATAGTCATTACTGGAATCTTCCCTCCAGATCTGAAAAAAGCGAAAATTATTCCTGTTTTCAAAAAAGGCAGCCGAGACTATTGAGAATTATCGACCTATCACAATTATTTTTGTCCTGGCGAAAATAGTTGAGTCTCTTATTTTTTCTAAGCTATATGATCACTTCAAACATGTCCTCAGCTTTGCACAGCATGGTTTTGTGAAGAAACGCTCAACGCTTACCAACTTGTCCTACATCACAGAAGATATGACGTCATCTATTGACAGAGTATCACAAGTTGATGTTATTTGCACTGACTTTGCTAAAGCTTTCGACAAAGTTCATCATGGCATTTTACTCAAGAAATTGAACTATCTTGGCCTCAGTGATGACCTGATGCCCTTGTTTAAGTCCTATCTTTTCAACCGATCCCAGTTTGTTATTTAGAACAGCCATGTTTCTGATCCCTATGTTGTCACATCTGGAATACCCCAAGGCTCTAATTTAGGACCACTCCTGTTTTCTATATACATTAATGACTTTCCTTTTTGCATTCATGGCCCATGTCTCTTGTTTGCTATTGCTCTCAAGCTTTATCGCAATGTACAGACTCCTGATGACTGTCTTGCTCTTCAAACTGACGTCAATAACCTGCTTCAGTGGTGTGCATGAAACCATCTCCAAGTGTCATGTCGTTTCCTTTTCGCGGAAAAGAAACCCAATTCTTTTTTACTACAAAGCTGGCGACTATACTCTTACCCGGACAAACGAAGTCCAGGACTTGGGAGTCACGTTTGATTCAAACTTGGACTTTAAAAGTCATATCAAAAGAATTGTGCGTACAGAAAACTTGGATTTATCATGCGATATTCCAAGTATTATTACTCGAATACTCAGACACTTATTCACATTTTTGAGACTACCGTCAGATCTTCACTGGAATATGCGGCGATCATTTGGAGTCCTAGCCAAGTAACTCTAGTAAATGAAATTGAGAAAGTTCAGAAAAAGTTTCTTCGACACCTTTTTTATAAATCGACCGGTGTTTATATAGGGGACATCCCGACTGCTGACCTTCTGACATTGTTCAAGATAACTTCTCCGCAATCGAGAAGGAAGGCTCTCCAACTCAAGTTTCTGTACGGCATGGCATTACCAATGGAGAGATAGATGATACTCAAATTGTAAACCAATTAAGTTTCCGTGTCCCATATTTACCGAGGACAAAATGTGAACTATTTGCAGTGCCATTTTGCAGAACTGATGCTGGAAAAAATTCTCCGTTATGTAAAATGTATATAGGCTTCACAACTCACTTGAAGAATATCCGGATATTTTTAATGCAAGTAAAAAAATTTTTCATAAAGCATGTTTTGCAAGATTGCAAAAATCACTTGGTAATTATCACTGTAAATATAAATATAGCAATTCCTGTAACTATATTTACCGTCTGTAGGTATGTGCTTACAAAAAATAAATAAATAACATAATTCCACTATTTTTTTTAAAGCAGCAAAAGGAACGCTGAAACTTTATTCCCTTTTCTGCCTTGCAATCCAGTCCTGGTAGATATTTTCGGTATAATATTAAAGGCTTTATCGAAATGCCATAGTACTCTGAAAACATACATCCATATTCAAACCGAATACGTACTATATGTTACTAACATAATGAGCCGAATTCTGAATTCCAAGACCACCTTGGTCCGAATGTTACACCAGCTACTATGCCCAGGATTCATTCCCCGCACGGGGATAACTGGTTTTCCAGTTATTTGGGGAGCGGCGCCCCCACGGCCCGAGCTGACCTTGTGACTGGTCACCATCAGATGTCACGCCACCGCTACTTTTTTATTTTGGTGTTTGCAGGGACAGCTGTTCATCCAGCTGTTGGGGAGTCGCGGCCCCACGATCCCGAGCTGGTCTTGTGTCTCGCTTTTTCGTTTTTATTTATTTTCTCCACTGGCTAGTTGCCCGTGTTGTATACTTTACCTAATCGCTACCACGTTATGTACTAACACCCCGGTCTTGTGGTTTTGTTACCCTCCACCACTAACTGATTTATATTAACCGCTCAGTTCGTAGGTTGCTGAGATTCAGTTTAGGTTCCCTGCCAGGATTTGTCTTCTTTAGATTTCTTTTTTTCCTTTTAGTTGGCTTGGGTACTAGACCTACCTGCATGTTTGCCGCGTGCGGAGACCCGTGAGGCGGAAATGGGATGTCTGGCGGCTGAGGTCGCAGGAGACCGGATAAAGTGCCTCCTGTGTACCAACACTCCTCTTCGACCCCGGCTTCGCTGTAAACGGGAGGCTAGAGACTAACCCACCTCTAGTCAGAAGTCTTGTACCAAGTTGTGTACACGGCTTTAGCGGCTTTTTTGTCGTATAGCACGGCAGGGTGAGCCCGGGGGCTGTGGGATCATGCCAAAGGCGTTGGCATGACGGTACCCGGAGGCCGAAGTGTCCGCCGAGTGCGTGTGATCACAGCCAACGGACTATATCTGCAACGTATAAGCTCCAGAACTGTGTCCAGCGTCATTTTCTTGGCTTGCAGACCTCCAGTTCTCCCTTGTAGGGCTCGGTGGTGGGTGGAGTAGTCTGCAGACGAATCTTCCTCCTTTTTTTCCATGGGTAAAAAGAACAAAAACTCCAAATTTAAGTCAAATGACAAAATGATAGTTGACAACGACTGTCCTTCGTCTTCTCAACCTACCAAGTCTCATACCCTTAAACGGTCTTTAGACCTTGACCTGGACCAAGAATGTGGAACCTCTTCTTCGGCGGCTGTACCAGTCGCTCCGAAGCGTCGTCTCCCCTCAATTGCTGTGACTACGCATGCTACTCACTTGCTTGTAGAATCCATCGATCCGAATGAGAGACTGTCCACCAGATCTCCCTTTTTCATTTCTAAAGCTTTGGACGCTGCGGTTGGCCCCTTGAAGTCTGTGAGGAAGCTTCGCTCTGGGGACCTGCTTGTCCAAACTTGCAGTGTTTCTCAGAGTAACACTTTTCTGAACCTCACTAGTCTTCAAGGCATTCCTGTGAAAGTGACACCTCACCCGTTTCTTAACACCTCTCGGGGTGTTATTTCGGAGTTTGATCTCTTGCCTTGCAGTGAAGACGAATTCGTGACTGAACTTGCTGATCAAGGTGTTATTGCTGCACGTCGTATGATGTTCCGGCGTGATGGTTCCATGATTAAGTCAAAAAATGTCATCTTGACTTTTGACTCCCCGAAAGTTCCGACAGAAATCAAAGCAGGCTACTTGGTCTGTGCAGTTCGCCCGTACATTCCCAGTCCTCTGCGCTGTTTCAGGTGCCAGAGGTACGGGCATTCACAACGATTCTGTAAGAGTTCCGCTCGTTGCGCTAATTGTGGCTCCGGTGAACATGACGGGGAAGGTTGCACTTCTGCGGCCTGCTGTGTTAACTGCGGTGAGGCCCATGCAGCTTACTCCCGCAACTGTATGAAATGGAAGGACGAGATGGCGATCCAGCGCCTCAAGACCCTGGAAGGCCTCTCGTACCCTGCTGCCAAAGCCAAGTTGGGTATTCCCAACACCCGACAGCGTAGTTTTGCCGCAGTTGTTAAGTCTCTGCCACAACCCGTGCAGCCCTTTGTTCCGCGCCCTGTAGCTCTCGCAGCGCTTGCCAAGCGATCTACAGCTGACCAAGCGACACAGGTGTTTTTCCCCGAGCTCGCGATTTTTCGACTACCTGATTCTGGGCCTTCTCTTTTGCAGCCGACCCTCTCTTCCAGTTTAAAGCAGGAAGCCTGCACGTGCGGACGACCCGGCCCTCAATCCGCAAAGGTGTGCAGTGTCCATCCAACTGTCTCGGCCTCAGCGAGGTCCCCACCCTCAACCAACATTATAGAGGAACATAGGGGGGAGGAGAGTGACAGTTCGTCCCCAGCCTCAAACAACATTGCAGAGGAACATGGGGGAGAAGAGAGTGACAGTTCGTCCCCGCCCTCTGCCAGCATTGCAGGGGAGTGTGGGGGGAGGAGAGTGACTCATCCTTTGTGTAGTTCTGTTTAAAAAAAAAAAAAAATTATAATTATAATAGTCAATTAATAAATTTTTATATAAACCTAATTAACTACCTTGTCTTCACAGCTTTCATCATACTCTTTTTCAACTTTTACCAAGCCTGTCTGCTCTTAATCATTTTCCACGTTTTTAAAAATCTGTGGCTGATAGTTCTTGGTCTGGCGCTCTTTGGCCAAACCTGGCCCTTGCGCCAATAAAATCCAACAACCAACCAACCAACCAGGATTCATTAGCGGTTTGCGGTGGAAAATATCGTTAATAAGGGGAGAGTGACCTGCAGCAGCATAATCTGAGCACACATTCTGACGTTGCAACCTGAAATAAAGATAGGGTAGGGGGGAGAGCGTGCAGTCAAGTGGGAAACTTCACAGACCACGGATATCAATTTCAAATACACGACATATCAAGAGATTGATGTGGGGCAGGAGATCATTCTCAAAAGATTCTCTTTAAAGGAAGAGCGCGGAGAGAAGAGAGACACACACACACACACACACACACATGTTAACCTACACGCATCATTGTAAACGTTGCGTGCAGAGTTATGGTTAACAGCGATTAAAGAAAATGGAATTCTGAAACACAGTAGTAGATAATCTCAAAACCCGAAGAGTGCCGTAGTCACCGAGCGAAGAAAACGACCTTCCCGATGCCCTACGGATGAAAGAAAGGGGACCTTGAGGCGAAACAGGAATGGCGTAGAGCCATACCTGTCTGTCTCTTTCTCGCTCGTTCTTTTGTAACTCACTCGCCGATTCTGAGGCAATTGATGCTTCAAAAAAAACGAAAAGATGAATGCGGAGTTTCGACTTCGCTTTTACCACCACGCTGTTGACTGAGTACACGTGCAAAGGAAAACTGCACCGTCAGCTTGACGAGGAGAAAATCATTTTGAGGAAAGACAACAGGAAATGCTAACTTTTCAAGTGAGCCCCCGCTGCAAGCGTCCAAAAGTACCTTCACTTTGCAAACAAGTCCTCTATAACCCGTAGCGCATCCCTTTCAAAAGATGCCACCGTGAACTGGGTTACGTTCACAAGGAAATTGCGAAGCTTGGATTTAACGAATGTACTCCCAAAATGACTCAAATTTAGCAACTGAACCCCCCCCCTTCCAATCTCTTTGAGCAGAGAACTGTGTGTACAGTTACGCCCCCCGAACTCACATATGGAAAAAAAAAATAACCAGGAAGATTCAAAGTTATTATACTTTCTAAGCATTCCGCGATTACCCAGAAACACCATGAATAAAGGACCTTTCCGGTCGAAATCCGCCGAACGCGATAATATGCAAAATAACATTAGTTACTTCTTTTTGTTGGGTTGTTTGGCCCAAACTGTTATTTGGGACGGCATTGTTAGGCATTTTATTTCATTTATTTTTTAATTTTTGAACACACCCCATAATTTTTGTGTGTAATTCTGCTGCAGAGGTGTCAGCTCTTTTCTTTAGCCCGCTTTTCTGTGAATTTTATATTTTTTATGAGTTGAATTTTTTTAATTTATGAATGGTTGTAAGGAGAGCTTTATTTTATTTCAAGTCCATTATGCATTACTTCAGTTATACGTCTGCTTATTACTTGTACGTTTCTTAACATCTAAACAATACATCACATTCAGTAATGTGACATGATCCTAATCTTTACAACGGAAACGTAACAAGTATATGTGCATATAACTGAATTTATGCTATGCACAGATGGGTTGAGAAGAAATATGTAAAAGGAGGTGCGATGCCGAGAAGCCATTGTTCCGTTAAGGTTTAACTCTGGATTCAGTGAACTATAAAAATATTTTTACCGTATTAAGCCATAATCCAAATCAAAGTAAGAGTGTACTATTGTTGAAGATAGGATAACTAGCTAACAACGTCTCCGGGATAACGCAAGAAAGGTATCAATCCGCGTCACATTACCGAACTGACCTACCTTGCTTGCATCGCCTTTTCATTTCTTCTCTCTCTCTCTCTCTCTCTCTCTCTCTCTCTCACCTACGGCTTCGTAAGTACATATACTCCCCTCACCTTTTTGAGATTGTAAAATATTGCCTCTGTGTTGCAAATGTTTGGAGATGTGTTCTATCGTATAAACATGTCATCAAATCACAGGATTTTCCTTGAAAGAAAATTTATAAAATTGATAGCTGATAATAACAATAAACAGACTTATACCCATAATAATAATAACGGAATAGTGTATCCAGATAATGAAGTGGTTGTCAACTTATCCGCTCATAGTCTCACTGAAATTCAGAAGTGGACTTCACCATATAATTCAAACTTTGCTACTTAAAGGCATTCACTATTTGAGTCAGCTAATCATTGCCATAAAATAGTAATTGTGTCCATCGTACAGGGACGATATAACAGCATCACAATATAAGCTTCTTCAATAACAATTATGCTTCGCAACTAAAAAAAAAAATCTTATAACAAACCATACGAAATTCGTACGTGTCTGTCTTGACTTGTATATATACAATATCATCCACGGAACACATATAAATGAGCTTTAAAAAAATCTAATGCAGCCTAGTACCAATGACTTAAAAATCAAAATTCAACAAGCAGGATTTTCGTAATTAGTCGCTACGAATACTTAGTTTATGCAGGAAATCAAAGGCATGACTGAAATTCACAAGCATACTCTGAAAACAACTCTACACAGCGACACGAGTACTACCAAGGCATGTTTTACCCAGAGATTACCCTGCATATTACCAGGACACAACTACTAACACAGCAACCGAGCCTACCTGGTGGCGCAGTGGTTTGTCTAAGCGCTGGATTCTGACCATTCTTCCGAACGGGCCGTATACTTCCATTCACCCTAAGATGACACTGCAGTTAAATGTATAAGAGCCTACGCACTCACTGAGCCTTTGGGGACAGCCGAGAGTTGTGTTCATCCGCGTCACTCTCCACTGTATCCTGCTGTTAGCAGCAGAAATCACAGAGGGCGCTGAAGACAGCGTTGATGCTATTGCTGTAAACTATGTTCGTGATATATGTGCTTCTGGTTCCGTGCAATATCGTAATTTCACTAAATTTTACAAGGCTAAAATAATACAAAAACCGTAAGGTGGCAAAGTCAGACCCCCCCCCAAAGCCGGGTTGACTTTGACACCCTGAATGTTTTTAAATCTCTCAGACAAGTCCAAAAGGTAACTTAAACAAAAGGAAACACTAAACCATACATCTATTGTTTTATTAAAAATATTAGTGACTATACAAAAAAAAAATAAGGACATGAAGAAAAAAACTTTCGTAAAGGTGTGAAAAGTCACCCCAATTGATGGTAGTTATTCCCTTGAATGATCATTCGTGAACGATGAACTCCCAATAAGGAATTATTTATGCCATCATTAATCTGAAGTGCTCTTGGTCAAGGGCATTACTCCATTAACCATTTAACTGGCTGGAACGAATTAACTCGGGGTTAGCAAGTTGGCTAAAATCATTCGCTCTCTAAGAAGCGGGCCGAACGCAGATCGAACGAATGAACCTGCGTATCAGGAAGCGTTGCTTTCCTCCTTAGCTATGCTATTCAAAGTGATCATTTAGGAGAGGACACTAATCCGTTCCGATTGACTACCTGCTAAAAAGGCCATGACGATGTACCTAAGAAAGGCGTGAGAAGATGTTTGAGCCACTTATTTCTGTCCAGTGGCATGATGTCCGTGCCAAGAAGACTAGCGCTACGCCATCATGCCTTCAGTCGTGAAATAGTGAATATACCGCCGCGGTGGCACAGTGGTCTAAGTGCTGGCTTCTGACTAATCGGCCGGGATGGGTCCGGGTTCGAATCCCGGTAAGGCATAAACGTTGTGTTCGTCTCACGGCAGTGGATCTCTTCCCTCCCATGAACTAGTGTCACTAAATTAGGGACAGGCGACTGCTTATAGGTCATCGAGTTGCATCGAGTTACTCCCAACAACAAAACCATCGGCCGCTTAAAGGGTTGATTAACACTGGTCTGAGCAGAACAAGTAGTGTTCATGCTGACAATGAAAATGATAAAACTAGCGGTCACGAAGTATGAATAGCTGATTCGCATTCTGAATTTAATTTTCCGAGAATGCAAAGGACACAGAGCAGTGATCTGTATATGTATGACTTCGCTTTTAGAAATCAATAACAACGCGATAACTTTTTACGACTCTCATTATCAAGCCTCAAAGTAATAACCTATGTGACCGTTAACAGAAAGATCTGAAAAATCCTCCGCGTACATACAGTCACGATAAATGATGAAGGCGGCTGCTAAATTAAGAAGCGTCCCCGAAAACACACAATGAAAGCGAACTGACACACGTACACCGTAATGAAATTAAACGATGAAGAAAATATCTATTATGAATCCTGCATCCATCATGAGTCAATCGCTTTGCTGTGCTTCAGATAAGAAGATCTGCAGACAATCAGATGCGTTAGACATTTACGGCCTCGTTCGTTCACCGTGATCTTTAACAAAATGAAACAAAACTTAAAACACTCTTTTCCTCGTGCGCTGCCGCCGCCTACACGAACTGACCGCAGGATTGCCTATTTTGCGCTCCCAGTCAATAACCGAGAGCCCCAGTTTAAACACCGTTGCAGAAATGTGTGTGTGTGTGTGTGGTCAATCGAAAGCGCAATTCTGCCGCTTTCAGATTTCGAAGGCCGACGAAATGGCCTCGGGCACGGCGGCATAAATTAATGGTGCTTGACACCACCGTCAGAGAATCACTGAGCTGTGACTTCTCGAAATATCCTTAATATAATGGATAAAAAAAATAGAAAAGCGACAGAATACTAATACTAAGTTACTGGTAACATGCGTCTACATAGCAAGGTGCAAAACCACCCTCACAATTAATATTCGAACTAGATACGCATTTAACAGTGACACACTTAACTGATGTACGAACGCGTAGTGGCACGTTTTTCCCCCGTGACTCGGCATCTCTTTACCTTAGCGCCTAAAATGGGACTGACTTTTTGTGGCAGAGGAGCTAAAGTTCATTGGGCTTCAACGAATACGATGAACCTGCCACTACAGTAGGAGCATCTGGCAAAACTAAGTAGGTACTTCTCTTTTAAGTCGCAACACAGTAATTCCACAATCACCAGAAACATAATAAATGAAGTCTTTTTCTTTTTATTTCGGGGTTAAAAAACCACCATCAGCAATAACTAAGCGCCATAAAAAACCATCCCTAATTTAGGGAATCTGGTTTCAGGTAAGGCCATGGGGGTGGAACAGGGACCCGGGCGCTCCCCATGAGGTAATCACTTGGTTCTTCGTGCAGCTTATTTTTTAATATATTCGTATATATCGTTAAATACATATTTTACGAATCATTGGAAACAGATTTTAAATATGGCGGAGACACTTTAATCGATTCCCAGTATTTTGGAAGACGTTTTCACCGGAGTATTTTTATTTGCATCTTGACTATTTTGGGCCATTCCCATAAAGAAATCCTGGATGCGCCACTGCCATAGGGCAAACCCACCACCCATGCCTCATTCAAGGACTCGAACCCAGACTTATCTCTGACGAATGGCCAGAAACCTACGTCTCTGACCACTCGGCCACCGGGACGGCATCGAAACATTGAGCCTTCTTTAACTAATATAAATCATTGCTACCCACAGGGAAATTTCCCACAATCGCGGACCATCTTCACCACAATCGAACCCAAAATGAGATTTACAAGGGTGTCTACCAAATTTGGGAAACACAATTTCATGACCAGTAAGAAATTTTCATGACCACTTTTACGAGACTTCATCATCATCAAAAAACAACCATTATCGATCTACTGTTTGATGAAGGTCTCCCTAAGTTCCTTCCACAACAGTCTGTCTTGCGCCAATCTCATTGTTTTCGAATTTCATCCACCCATCTCCCGTGTGGTCTTCTGTTCATTGGAATCCAGTGTAGAATTTCGGTTGTCCATCGGTGGTCCGTTCTTCTGGCTATAAGTTCAGCCCACTGCCATTTCAGGGATTTTACTCTGATCATAATGTCTTCCACTCTTATCATTTTCCTTATCCACAAGTTCTTCCTCTTATCTCTCCTGGTTACACCAAGCGTGCATCTCTCCATGCTTCGACTATATATCCAGACTGTGGTATATGCACACACACACAGACAGACAGACAGGGGAAAACTGACTTTTTTTTTTTCAATGAAAAAAGTGCCCCCTGCTGTTCTGCTAGTAACAAAAAACTACTCCTCACACTTTTAATGCACTGAAAAGTAAGTTGAAATACTCGCCATTTTGCTACATTTCATTAACATTTATACCTGAAAAATGTGCTGACTCCGTACGTATGTAGCTTAATGTAAATTGCTAAATTGATCACAAAATTTTGTAAGCATTATGTACATGTATTTGTATGCTAAGGGGTCGTCCATAAAGTACGTCCGAGATTACAGCGGAGGTTCCTGACATCCGGACGTCCAGCGGCAAAAATATAGTGGATTGTATTTCATTGTTTTGTTTTCTCCTTTTAATAGTTAAAAAAAGGTGTGAGAGCGAAAGTACTGGTCACGTATCGTGGCTCCGCCTCCTACTTATGGATCTGAGGCGTCCACGCTATATGGCTAATCACAGACACAAGGAAGTGTTTGTGTTTCTCTGAAACACTCCCCAAACACTATTCGAGCGAACAAACGAAGCCTTCCCCACTTTAATATGAAATCTGTGATTCGGGAAGGCTGATCGAAAACAACTGAACGGACAGAATAATACTCACACTAAAATATAATGATATCGAGAGAAGTTACTTTTGGAAACACACAAACATTTATTATGTAATCAATTAGGTTCCTGACGGCGGTTGATTACTCTTTCTCTAACATCAGGTTTCCCTAAGGATCAGACCTGACAAGAGGCGTGAAACACGAAAGCTAGGATAACCACTTTCGAAGAAAATTTCTCGGCGTTGAAGTTCTAGCTAGAGTCTACCGGCTATTAGGTAGATCTATATCTCTGCGAATATTAAGAAATAGTAGTCTATTCTTCTCTGCAATATGTTTCAATCTTAGCCTGTGCTAAGATCGGATTCTCTGTAGCGAAATATCTACTACACCAGCGGGATCCCTGCCTAGGGCCTATACCGCTGCAGCTGAGCACTATCTCTTCTATGATAGATGCTCGCTAAACTCAATAAGAGCGTCGGACCTCCGGGGCTTGGAGCGTCCCGCGGCTCACAAAAAAAGCAAAAGCTTCGCGTCCCCTTCTATCGGAGAACTACTCTCTCCGTTGGACGAAAGCAGACACACTAACAGATCCTCTTCGAGGGACCTGCTCCTCTCCCCACCTCCGCGCTACGCATGCGCGAAGACCTCGGCGTGACCTTTCCCTCATGCTGACCTGTTGATGTGGTTCGCCTCATCCGGTCACGTGGGTCACCTTTCGCCGACCACACCCCTGAGCGTTGGCTCGGCGTCCTCGCTGATGGGTTTTAATCCTACCTTCTGCGTCTCCGCGGTCCTGTCAGATCTTCCATTAGGACGTGAACCCTTTGAGAAAGCAATCCTACCGCCGAAGTACATTCTTATAATAACACAATATACATTGTTATGTTTATACAAAGGTGGATGGCTGTTTTCCAGACTCTTAGGCGGCTGGACGTCACTGACAATGTACAGCGAAAGTCGCGGTATCATTGAAAATGCTATCAGTTCGTCGAAAAAGGCGTCTCCCTTTTAAGGAGTGAGAACTAAAGTCCTTTGTTCGAAGCTCTCGACATCTGAAAATAAAAAATGTTCGCGAACCTTCTGTCGCCTTTTTGGGCTTGTAATGTTTTTTCTTCACGAAAGAGTAACATAATGTTCAGCATTATTATAATTTCACATAATTAATATGTCCGTTCTTACAAAAGGTATGAAATATTTCAGCTTTCTGAATATATTTAGTAAATCAGAATATTAATATTAGGTTCTTGTATTTGTACGACCAAATCGATCGTGTTTTGTAGATGGTATAATCGGGAGTGTTGCAACCTTGAATGCGTGTGTTCATTTGTAGATCTTAATTTCAGAATGATAAAGTTCGGGTAGCATTGGGGAATAAATTAATGCCTAAACAATAAATATTTTCTGAAGCAAACGTGTAAACATATGGAAGATTCCTTTAAATAATTACATGTTTTCTGGTTTTCTTTCTGTTTCTCACCAGACTTCTAAAAGCAGTCGTCAAAAATAAAGGTGGTTGAGGGAATTAGGACGTACTTTTTAAGGGGAGGGGTGTCAACAACCGGACAAAATGTGACATACGGGAGGGGTGTGGGTCTAAAAATAGTAAAAATCACTGACGTACTTTATGGACGGCTTCTAAGACATTTTTTGCCCTATTAGTTTTCTTTGCGGAGAAGGGAAGAAATGCTCCCTTTTTTTGACACTTAAACCGTTAGATGAATTGTGCCTTACGCGGTCAGTGCATGAAGAATTGCTTTTGATTTTTGCCAGAAAATGAAATTCATGACCCCAAAGCAAAATTCGTGATTTTTTTTTTTTACTTTCATGACCTTTTTCCGAATTTGTGACTTTCATGACCAGTAGACACCCTGTTTACAATCTGTTCCTCAGCAACAGAGGTATTGTGAAAAGCACAAAGATACATTCAGAACTAGAAAAAGTTAGAAAAACACGTAGAAATTCCTAGACACGCTCTATGGTTAAAACAGAATTTTTTCCACTCTCTTCGGGGAACAACTACATAAACATTTAGATCTAGTGGGAAAATAAATTACTTTCGCGAGTGTAAAATGCACGAAAAATCTTTGGAAACGTCCTCATCAATCCGATACAAAAAGCGTACCGTACCGCACCTCTACGTGCATAGATATAAAACACTGGGATCCACGAACGGGCGCATGTTTGTACTGGGGTTTCGGTGTGTTCTCTGATCAGGCGCGGACACAAGATGGAGACTATCGACTAGCCCTTGAAAGTTTACTGTATTGAATTCCAAAGCACCTTACTTTGTGCAGTTTACATTATGCTTATATGCAGTGACTTTAACTTTGATCGTTTTCCTCAGTTTTCTTGCAGAACAGACTATCTGGAAAAGTTTTATTCATAAGACGCGTGCATTCGTTTTTTTTTTTACATTATAATTTCATTTCTATAAATTTGTTACATTTATTTTCATGGCCTCCCCTTGCAAGTTTTTTGGCCCGCCTTTGTGTGTAATTCACGGCACGTAGCTCATAACTAACTTCAATTACTTAACGGGCAACAGTTCACCCCTAAAACTTTAACTTTTCATTCACTTTTCTATCAGGACACCTTTTCCCACACCACAAACATTTCATCTTTACCCAACTGAAAAGATTCAATGAGTTGCAAAAAGTGGGAACCTAACGTATTCCCTTTGATTCGATGAGGCACACTAAAACGCTATAAACACATACGTCTAAGCGCGTTTAACGTGAGGTCACAGTCACAGCACCATGTTCCCGAAATGAACGCAGCTTATCTAATACGAGTTATCCTAGTCATGTCTAATTAAAAATAATTTAACACATAAAAAAAAAAAAGGTCACTCCAACAACCTAACCCCACACACCGTCATCGTTAAATTTGGAAATAATGTACCAACAGTTTTGTGGTGTCTTACTTGGCACATTTCCCATCACATGAGATGTTTGACGGATTGTCATCGGAGTAACCTAGTTGTACGTAAAATCCCTTACAAGAACAGATTTAGCACCTCACGCTTTTGTTGTAACAACAGAAAGCCAAACTCTGTGTGCTCGTACCGAAGCCATGAAAACCAACACAAACACTCCGTCCTAATCTTTCAGGTGAATTTTCTTTGCGTGTCAACGAGAAATGCGTGTATATACCTGGATATCAGAAGGAAAACGGCGTCACTGATCATGCGCAAAAAAGATCGACATTTATGAAAGCAGGATCCGACACATAGGCTCTGCTTTTGTAGAAAGACTTCACTTTTGTCAGAAAAACCTGTCGGAGAACATACATATCTGTCACATTTTAGGGAGTCTGAAATATACAAAAAGGGGTTTTATACAGCAACTATTATAGTACTCCTCCACAGTGGTGTAGTCGTAAAAGAAATAGTACCGCGCTTTACAAACTGCATCACAATGACATAAAATACTAGCTACACAATATGGTATCATAGTTGTTAACATGATGTTTATTATCATCATATATAACTAGTAACACAAGTTAACGTATAACAATTACTAACAGATGCCTCAGCTTCTTTTAAATCTTCACAAAGATGAAATTAAAAAAAAAAAACATTGAATCACTCATCCAAAAACTCACCCCGTCAGAAGAGTTTCCAAACTTCCCTCTTTCTCCTGGATCTGGTCTCGTAATCTTAAAAATAAACATGGCAGACCCAATCACGTAGTGTAGACAACACTATGTGATTGGCGCCAACACTGTGTAGTACCATTCGTGTTATTTTTTCTTTATTATTTTGTTCTCTGTGTTGACAACCCGAAGGTAGTGCGGTAGCATAGTTTCTCGTCTCAAGTATCTCCTAATAAAATATTTATTATCTTGCTGTTATACAACAAAGCAGTCATTCTGCTACGTTAGGTTTTGTTTAGATACACATAACAAATTAATGTTACATAAAGCAAATTTAAAAACTAAATATTTAATGTCATTTTGTGAGGCAGGGCGCGCTCTGGTTACCTAAAAAAGTACCAGGGCGGCTCACTGGTGCGCCCTGGCACGACTACACCACTGTTCCTCCACATAAACCCTGCACATTTTCAAATCACTGACCCGGGCCGCGGGTGGCCTAGTGGTCAGCGTTCGTGACTGCCACAGAGATGACCTCAGGTTCAATCCCAGGCAGGTACGAACGCTCGAACCACTAAATATCCGCCGTGCGTCGGATGGGCAAGTTATGGGCCGCGGGTGGCCTAGTGGTCAGCGTTCGTGACTGCCACGGATATGACCTCAGGTTCGATCCTGGGCAGGTACGAAACGTTCGAACCACTAAATACCCGCCGTGAGTCGGATGGGCACGTTATAAGCTGTCGGACCCCGGGTACTCCCCCTACCCCGGTAATAAATAAGGGCGTCTTCCTAACCCTTTCTACCTCGCCTCCGTGTGACTTTCCTATCGGACACTTTAGCCCAAATTTTCTAGCTTCCTATTTCTAAGGGTTGTTTAAGACCTGGGGTCCGACACTCCCTTCCTAAAATCCTCTACATATGATCTGATGGGCGCGTTAAGCCGTCGGGCCCCAGGCACTGCCCCCCGTGATAAATAAGGGCGTTTTCCACCCCCTTTCTATCTCGCTTCCGTGTCACTTTCCTATCGGACACTCTAGCCCAAATCTCCTAGCTTCCTATTTCTACAAGGGTTGTTTAAGAAATGGGGGCACATTCCCTTCCTAAAATCCTCTACATATGATCTGATCTGATATCACTGACCCTCGACTTTCCCGTTGTCCGTGCTGCGATACGTATAAAATAAATAATTATCCAAAAATGCGAGAAGGATGGTGGGATAATAATACATTACATAAACAAGAAAGATGACACCGAAAATTCGGTTGTAATGAGTACATCTTTTGAATTTTTTCCAACACCAAAAATATATTTCATAGCAAATTTTTGAAAAATCAAACAATTCAAGAAGAAAAAAAAAATGCTTACACCACCTGAAAAAAAACTGCGCATAATTTAAAACACGCAATATGAGAAGGGTTATCTATAGTCGATGGAATCGGTTAAAAAAAATCAACCAGATATATACAGTCGATAAAGCATCCAGAAATAGAAATAGCTACTTACACACACTACTAGCAGCTGAAAAGTGTTTTACGGAAATTAACTGTGCACAAAAAGTTTCGCATACCGAAAGGAAGACAGACAAAAGGGATTTTCAAATAAAAAAGACTATATAGGAAAACATGATATAACTTTACGACTCATAGCGAAAAAAATGCGTTACTTAAAGAAGAAAATGGGTTCAAAATACTCTTCATAATGAAGAATATCCAACCAAATAAGAATTTTTCTGAAGCTTTTTAGAATCCAATTTACATTTTCAACTATACGCTGACAACCCTGGGGGACGAATTTTAAAAAACGAAAAAGTAGAAAATTTGTTAAAGGATTCTTCGTAGCAAAAGTATGCTAAGAAAAAAGAATTTCTCAAATACATCTCATAGACAAACAGCGAAAAATAAGTTAAAATCTACGCCACCTGGCGGCAAAACTGCGTTATTTAAAAATGATTATGTTCCAACTTTGCTGGTGAATGGCATACAGTTTTAAACAAATTTTTCAGGAGGATTTTTAGAAATGGATATTCGGTTGGAAACGTAAGTGCACACTAACATCACTGAGCGCCAAAACTGTAAACTACAAACGACAAAAACCCACGAGTACATGCAAATATAGTTCCACATGGTAGATGGTATCCAGTGTTGAAAGAATTTCTTAAATCGGACTTAATAAATGCAAGAGGTATCGCGAAAAACAGGTTAAATATTTGCGCCCCCTAGCGGGAGAAATTGTGCATTATCCTGGGCAGGAAATGCTCACAAAATGTTTTCTTAGTAGTACCTAGGAAAAGGAGTTTTTCAATCGGGTGTTTAACGTGCAGATATCACTGTAAATATGTTGTAAACGGAAACGAGAATTTATGCCCTCTAGTGGCAAGAGCGTGCGTTACGAAACCCTTAAAATTACATGCACAACATTCAGCACTAGAAACGCTTTACAACAGAGAAGGAATGTTTGAAATCGGACAATTAGAAGCAGAGATATAGGAGGAGAAATAAGATAACTACGTTTCTGATCAAATTTCTTACCATTCACATAAGCGCGCCGGACACTTTTTTCTTTAATTCTACTTAAAGAATTAGAGATGTCAAGTTTTCAGGATAGAGATCTCCTATAAGAAGTTGGTAAGTCTGCAACGGATAGAGCTTCCAAATTAAAGCAAGCCCATTGATTTCAGCTCTAATGAATGAAAGCGCTCGGTACATGATGTACTTCCATGTCTTTCGTGTCACTACCTCCGTGCAATTCGTCACTCCAAAACCTTCTAAAAAAATTAAAGCTAACAGAAAAGACTAGAGAGGTAAAAAATGAGAAAAAAAGGACTGAAAATAAAATTTAATTTTAACTCTTCGGAGTTTTTTTTTTTTTTCCCCGAATGAACCGAAACAAGGCCATGGGTGGGGTGACGGGGAAAAAGACGGTAATATTTGCATTAAAAAAACAACATGAAATGTCTTAAAATATATGTATTTCGAGGAAATAAACTTTTTAGAGTAAATTAAATTTATTTTTTTATTTACGAAATCAAATCTGGTTCCATTTTATTTGCTAAAATCGGCACTAAGGAGATGTAATCTATCCTGCAGCAAAATGCCCAGGACAGGTCCAGGTCCGTGCAAAATGTCCAGAACGGGTCCAGGTCCCTACTTCTGACGGACAAACGAAAATATTAATTATATACTATCTTGGGTATGCTTTCTTCCTATGCAATACGCAAATAGTTTTTCTTAAAAGGCTTTAAAAGACGCTGTAGCGTGTCCACAAAGAGCTAACGTTAGAACGCATTCTTTGCTGAGCTAAAACAGCGTCTTATAATTTTGCCATTACGGAAACTAAACCAATAAATATTGAACAACACGTTGCGCATACGCTTGCGTCTTGCGATAATTTTCTGCGTACCAGACTGCGCGTGTACAAGAACCTGCAGAACTTCGTGATCCCTGGAAACATTACGGATTTTACTGGGCTGTTGAAAAGTACTGCCCAGCATTTTCGCCGAATTATTTTTAGAACGGTTTTATTTTAAGCTAAAAACGGTTTTTGCGAACACCCGCTGGTAAATTCATCCGCAGGCCAAAAGAAAATTATATATAAAAAAAACTTCCTCGATAACGGTGTACCACTCTTGGACACAATGGAAGCTGAAGTGCAGATTAACTGTTTGCAGCGTTCACGTTCTTCACTAACTGGTAAGTCTTAAACCTATTTCAGTGAAACTGAATTAATTAGATTGTGTTCAAGGAAACCCGTTTATTGATTATTGAGACTGAGATCATCACTCAAGTGACTTCGGAAATAGGTCGAGAAGGGTGGTTCTCCCACACTAAGGTAAACCTGTCATTAAACTTTCATTAAACGTTTTTCCTGGGCGTGTGATTGTGAAATGAACTCGTACCAACAGGGATCTCCGAAACTTTCACCTATTTTTGTTTGCTCCCTGCATTTTTTTTTTTTTTTTTTTTAAGATCCTTATTTCATTAAACCGAATTTTCAACTATAAAGGTTTTTTTTTAAAGCTAAGTGAGCGCAGTTAATGCAAAAAAAAAAAAAGAAAAAAGAAAAAAAGCTGTGTACCCCGATTTCCGAAGCTAGAGCATTTCTTTCTGAAGCATTTGTAAAAGGAGTTCCCTGCTAATTGCAGTACTGATTCTCATAATTAACGAAAATGACTTTCCTGTAAAATTAATCTTATATTGCGTGTAAGTTTTGAAGGATTATGAAATTACTTGAATCACAGGGAAAATACAACGTCTGCAGTGAAAAAGAAAAACAAACTCAAAACACTGGTAAAATATGCATGAACAACTATTCACTTACAACATCAGATAGGAAAATAGAAATACGTGCCCTCCCCCCCCCCTCACTTTTTTACTTAATTTTTTTAAAAATATGACATTAAACTGGATACATCTTGCATTCTTTTAGTGTACCTGTCAATTTCAAACATCAGTACACTTTTTGGTTTCCCAGAATTAATCATCGTAAAATTTTAGAATTCCGCAAAACATGACACAGGGAGCTCAAGTTTGTTGAATACCAAGTTGTACTCCAGGAGTTCCTATAGTACAAACTTTTGAGTAAATTCTTGGTCTTCAAATACGCCCTTTTACACAAAATTCCGGATTTTGTGGAATACAAGCCGCAATGGGGAAAAAACGTTGAAAGAAAGAAAAAAAAAACGGAAAGAAAAAGAAAGAAAGACAGAAAACACAGAAAAGAAGAAAGAAAGACAAAGAAAAAGAAAGAGAGCATACGTCCTGACGACTCTGTGTAAAACAAGTTTTAACTGTAAATTCCTTGATTTTCGGGAACAGACCTTCGCCCTGAATGTAAAATAATTTCTCGATAAGTCCTGTATCCAGTCGAAGTACATACAGTGTTATCAAGGAGCAATTTGGTCAAACCACTGATTGATCTCGAACCAGTGATCGCCCATGTTAAAAGTACTGATTGTGGCAAAATAATCACCGGCTCATTAAACTCAAAGAATGCTGAGAACGTACCAGGAAAAAAAACTCCATTAGATGAACAAAATGAAAAAAACTGGGAAATCCGCCAAACACAATCTTAACTTTATACATCAAAAGTATAAATACAATTATTTGTATATCTCCCGATTACCCCCCCCCCCCCCCCACCTTGAATTTTAAATTCTTCAGAAAGATTTGCGATCGGCTCTCTTCCGAAACGAAACATGTTACAGTTATTCCGCTGTGTTCTATTACTTTATCAGGAATTTTTCCTCGTAAAGCTTACCCAATTTTCTAAACTTGATTTATTATTTTTACGTACAACAAATTCATGACAAATTGTTCTAATGGAGTTTCTCCTGTTGTAATCAATAGCATCCGTCATAAGTGAAGTCAAATCAACTAATGATTACGTTATTATTAATACTTTATTATGAGCAATAGCTGGTCAATTCAATTCTCAGATGGGTATATTTTTTTCTCAGATATCTGTATGATAACACTGCAGTTCGACTGAATCTGCGGCTTATCGAGAATTACTTTAACGGAACTTCAGTTCATAAGATATGCACTCTGGAAACTATAGCTTCGAAAACGCAACACCACGGCGGATATTCCAAAGGTTCTCCCGTTAGCATATGCACTGAGTTATGAGTCACCATTAACATACTCAGTTTTTCAAAAAAAAAACGAACACTCCTGTGAGACCACTGGTCCATTGTTACCACAAATTTCCAGAACTTCGTAATTTTGTCTTCAAAAATAGTTCCCCAAATCTTCCGACGTAAAACACAGTAATATCGTTCTAAACTATTTTACAATGTTTATTCATAATAACTATTTTACCCAACCTGGAACAACCGGGAAGGTCTCCACCTCACTGCTTTGTTGGCACATGCTTGAAGTGAAAGAAAACTCTTTTGCAGAGGCTCAAAAATCAAAATTTTTGTAAATTAGGGAAATGGGTGTATAAAAACGGAAAAACCGGAAACTGACATCTGATGATGACGATAATAATAAAATAATAATAATCGGAATAAATTATAATGAAAAATCTGTGAAAATACTTAACCTTCCTTTATTAGAAACCGTAACATTTCAAAATGGAAATTTCCTTGAAAATTGGAGACATACCATACCGGCAATTGGAGACGACATACCGGCTATTTTTTTTTTTTTTTTTTTTTTGTTGCACGCTATTTTTTCAAATTTTCCGTAAATTCACACTATTTTTTCTAGTGTCTTAACTTTCGGAAACTCTACGTAACGTTACTCATGAAAAAATGCTACTTTTTTTGTGTGGCTTTATTGTATGATAAGAAAAAAAAAAGGATCTTAATAATAAATAGGCTGAGCTGTGACTTCACTTCCCCTAATCCTACTTTTCCCATAAAATATTAAATTTGCTAAACGCGAAGTTCTGTAGGAATGGGACCTTCGTGAATGACTACAGGGCTACTACTGTACATTGTGAGTGGATCATGCTTTGTAACCGAAAGCTGCAACTTAACAGACTAAACCTGGGATCAAAACATTGTAATCTGGAGATTTGAGTTGCGTTGTCACCTTCGAGAGCATGAGGGATGTCATGACATGACCCCAAAATGCCATCATTTATTTGATTTAGGCTACCAGACTCATTAACATCGATAGTGATGCTTGTCTGCCCGCGCCCTCAGCGCCCAACGCTCCTACTTCTGTTGGTTGGCGACGATCACCTTGAACCAAATGAAACGGTCAGGATAATAAGCTCATGTCGTAAGAGGCAGTCAAGATACCTCTCTGAACTACAGTGACACACATCGCACTGATATCCAAAATTTCGTGAGTAAACACCTACCTACAAAAATCATTCAAGCGGATTAAAAAAAAAAAGAAAAAAAGCGGTGTTATCCAGAGAACATCGATATGCATACCTTAAGAAAAATCCAAAGAATAAATATCGATGTTTATATTAAGGAAAATCAGTTTAACACTTTAAAAAAAAAAAAAAAATTAATGTTAATCTGCAAGGCTACCAAAAAAAAAGTTACATTCATTGCATCAATTTTTCGAAAACCAAACAATGTCTTTAGACATTGTTTGGTGCATCTCTAAAAAGTTAAGCATACGGGACGGAGAGCTCAGATATCTCTCTCTAACGAAAAAAGAGGGATGGGGGGGGGGCGCTGTGTCTCAGGTGCTTGCTCGCTTTGAAGGCTTACTAATGGTACCGAGAGGGCGTGGTGCCGATCCAGCGCCTGAGTGGTCAGAGGCGTATGTTTCTGACGACTGGTCCGATCTGGGCACGAATTATGCAACGGTGATCTGTTTGTTTTACGGCGCTGGCTCTGTCCCTTCCCTGGAACCAGTAACCCTAAAAAATTTGGGGAGGGGAACTGCTTACCGTCCTAGCAGTGGTCGTAAAACCCCAAAACCAAAAAAACACACATTTCAGTTCCACAAAAATTTTTCTGTTCCACGGTTTTCTTTATTTTCCCGTCTAGCTCATAGCCGTGCAATGCACGGGCGATAAAGCTGCGACCGATTTTTTTATAACACGAATCGTAAAATACATATCTATAATAAACGGTTGAATTAATAATCGGCAGTCTATAAGATAGGTAGGTCACCAACAACACAATTTTCGTAATATTCCCATGACGTATATAGGTTAATACATTTTAACACGTCATATGACGGTCACAGTACGTTAAAAATTATGTAATGCAAAAATTTAGGTAATGAAAATAATGTTAACATCTACATAACAGAACAGACGTCGCACACTGTTGTTCGAACACATGCATGTTGCCACAGATGAAGTCCTTTGTCTTACTAACTTTATTTTATTTTCCAGTATTTCTCCTTGATTTCACGTATCGTGCGATAGGAGTAAGCTTAGTTTCGATTTCGGCCACCGGATAAAAGCAGATGGCGCTGCAAGTACTGAATGACGTCAGAGCGTTAGGGACAGACCTAGCCTATTATATAGGTTTCATAATGCCAGACTTACCGTATTTTTTCGTGTATAAGACGCCCCCTACTTTTTCGAACCGAAAATTAAGAAATCAATATTTTTATTACAAAAAGAATACATTTAATACTTTTTTTTTAGAAATTAGGTAATATCACAGGCAAAGTCTGAGGTAATATATATAAAAAAAAAGAAGTTTGGAAATTTATATTCAGAAATTTATATTATTTAGAAATTACACTGAGAAAAACGTTTTGTTAATTTAACAAAATTTATTGTTATCACGACAAAACGTTTTGTTCATTTAACAAAATGATTAGGTCGATTTTGGGGAATTTGATCCAACAAAACATTGTTATCATGACAAAATGTTTTGTTGCTGCAACAAAACATTGTTATCGTGGCAAAATGTTTTGTTGCTGCAACAAAACATTGTTATCGTGACACAATAAGTTTTGTTGCTAAAACAATGTTTTGTTGCAGCAACAAAACATTTTGTCATGATAACAATGTTTTGTTGGAACAAATTCCCAAAAAACGACCTAATCATTTTGTTAAATGAACAAAACGTTTTGTCACAATAACAATAAATTTTGTAAAATCAATAATTTTTAACAAAATAATTTTGCAAATTCAACAAAAAAATTTTTGACTGTATAACGACAAAAAAAAATTTTGAATTAACAACACGTTTTTCTCAGTGTAGGTAATATTTTTAAGATACAAACTATGAAATTATGCATCACTTTCTTCAGCACTATTATTTCCAGACATATCACTTTTTTCAACCTCAACTGCATCACTGCTGTAGTCTGAGTCACTGTCTGTATATATTAGATCCTCAGTTCCATCCATGGCAATGCTGATTCCACATTTCTTGAAGGACGTCACAACCTTACTTCTTGACTGACTATTCCATGAGTTTAGGGCCCAGTTGCAGACCTCAGTAATGGTTGGTTTTCATTCTCCCTGTGAGTGTCAAGTTATTACATGGTTTTTGCATCCATTTATTCCATTCTTCTTTCATCAGGGATTTGAAGGGCATGTTGATGGAAACATCTACCAGCCCTTCGTAGTGGGGAGAAGGGATAAGAGGTACTGGCAGTTTCGCCGTGGTAACCGCAGGGTTCTCTCAATCGGTTACCCCCCGTGTATAAGACGACCCCCAATTTTTGGTCTAAAAATTTTGGAAAAAGAATATCGTCTTATACACGGAAAAATACGGTATAGCTTCTAATCAATCGTCCAAGATGGGTCCGAGTTCGAATTCCGGTTGAGATGCATGTTTGGTGCATACCTACCAACATTGGCAAGAACCTTGTCAGTAGTAAGTAGTATTACTGCGCGGCACACATAGACGTTTTCTTACAAAACGATCCACCTCTTTGTGAAAAAGAAATGTGCGCCACAACAAACGTTACATTACAACAAACAAGGACACTAATGAAACAAACTTAACGTGTGCGAAACACAAAGTTGATTCCCCTGGCAAGGACACAATAGGTAACATTGCGAGATTTAAGTACGAAACTTCAACCAGTAAAAATCAGTCAGATGTGTTCGGAATTTCACAACACGCCTGACAGATAGGAAAATGCATCAATTTTAACAAATTTTCCAACTACGTTACTCCCGTTTTCAAGAATTTCCCTCTCCCGTATCAAGCTTAAATGCAAAAACTTATGGGACAGGTGATATTTAACAACGTAGGAGTTGGAAACAGCGCGGGTGGAAAGTTGGGGGGTAGTGAGTTTACGGGATAAATCTTTGCTTCGCTCGACTTCCGGTTTAGGAAATTTCCCCATTTTCAAGCTGAAATAAAAATATTTATACAGAAAAATCTTATTCTTATGGGACGGGTGATATTTAACAACGTAGGAGTTGGAAACAGCGCGAGTGGAAAGTTGGGGGTAGTGAGTTTACGGGATAAATCTTTGCTTCGCTCGACTTCCGGTTTGGGAAATTTCCCCATTTTCAAGCTGAAATAAAAATATTTATACAGAAAAATCTTATTCAACAATAATATTGGACAGAGGCAACATCGCGAGAAACAGGAATTACGATTACGGAAAAAATCTGAACACCATCGACCTTCAGGTTTTGGAAGTTTCGTAAAGCTCGAATTCCGTCCTCCGACGGACATCTCCCCCCCCTCCTCCTCCCAATTTCTGTCCAATTGCGCATCGATCTCGCAAATGACAAAAATAATAACAAAAATGGCGGAATTTGTAGAAATCGCGGAAGAATCTTATGCCTGAAGATTACGGGGAAATTTTCGCGGCGTCAAACTTCCGTTTTTGCAAATTGTTGCCTACAGTTTCAAGCTGAAATACAAATATTTCTGAAATAATATGATATTTAACAAGAATATTGGACACAAAGGCAACATCGAGAGAACAAAATGACGATTACAGCAAATTTTTCCACTCCGTTTAGTAACAGTTTGCGAAAGTTCTGAAACACGAAATATCGTCCCTCAGACGGAAAAAGACACTAACCCCGAAATTCTTTTCAGTTTTGAATCCGCTTAAGAATCTCGTGTATACCAAAATAATAGCAAAACATAAAAATATATATATATATAAAAAATTAGAATTTATAGAATCCGTAGTTTCGACAGCGAATTCCATAGTTCCGTAGTCTGACAACAAAATCCGTAGAAACTACGGACATTCCGTAGTAGTTGGCAGGTATGTTGGTGTGCTTTTTTGCTTTTTTTACGGCCCTGACTCTGTACCCTTCCTGGAAGCAGTTGTCCCAAAATAGGGTCGGGCGACTACTCATAGCCAAGTTGCTCAAGGTGATCGTTAAATTCCCAAACAAAACAAAAAATACTTGATTAAGGGAAGTTACTTCTAATCGGATGCTGGGGGAAAATGAAAATTTTTATGATGTCCTTCAATCCCTTTATGTGACGGGCAAATATTTCTTGCTAGTCAAATGTTGAATAAGTGAAATGTACGCGCCAGCGAGACAACAGTTAAAACTGACCAACTCAAAACTTCCGGCACATCTCAATCCACGAGAAAGGGTAGCAGCTCGACGGAGGATGTACGCATCACTGGCGGTGTGTGGGCGCTGTGTGTGCGGGCTGAAGGGGTTTAGCGATGACAAATATGAGAATGGCGTCGTGAGTGCCCTGACCTTATAACACAAAAGTCAAAGCAACGCGACCCAAAGAGACGATGGTATACCTGCTGATCATAAAATCAGTTAAGCAGCAAATATACTACATAATCACAATAACACGGAAATGCGCATCGCACGAACAAACACACAGACGAGTCACTACAATTTGTTTATGATAGAAGCGGGCGGACAATCCACCGCAAAAATTGAATTCCTATATTTTTTTCTTCTTAAAAATGCTTCATCATCTAAATAAAAACCTAAAAGCTCTGGTTCTTATTTGTAATTGCGACTGGTTCAAGTTGGCGAATTATATTTTTCCCCCTTTTACCCTGCATTCTATTTCTTCGTCCACTAAGACTACAACATAGGTCAACAATTCTTAATCCCTTGGGTCAGTAACCGAAGAAGAATCGCAAAGATCTTTAAAATTATCTTGTGCTCTCGTATGTAAAAATAATGCGATTTGTATAGCGCTACTTTTACAAAAGTAAAAATTAACTCAAGTGGTGGTTGGGGAGGGAGAAGTGCTTATTGACATACTCAGGACAAGAGATTATTTGCAGGTAAAACAGCTGAGAATCAGAGCTGCTGATAGCTGTTGGTCGACATTGAAAAAAACAATTTAAGTCTTTGTCATTTACATAATGTAAAGAAAATTACACTGCGTAAATCAGCAGAATCAAGCCTGACTCCCGCGGTTTCGATTTTTCTGAAATTCTCACCGTCTCTAATTCTCCTTTACTATCATCCAATCCGCTTTCAATAATAAAAAAATTCAATTCGTAGAGTAATTTAAATTGAAAAACAAAAAAATCAGTAAGAACATTTAATTCAGAAAAACAAAAAATACTTTTGAATAGGGGAAAAATTCAAATGAAAAACAACTTCATTAAAATGTTTTTCATTTAGAAAAATATATTTAAAAAATTACTGAAAAAAAAGTGCCTTAAAATTGTTTTACTAATAATACATTGTATACTTTCATATAAATTGTTAAATTTACAAATGTGGCAAATAGTAGCTTTTTCTTCGCACGAAAAGTCAACAAAAACGCAATTTACTTGCAGAAACAAAAACGAATTTAATGTGAAGGAAAATGGTGCTTCACGAACTGGGAAATCCTACGCTTGAAAAGTTCAAGTGCGCAACGTAAAAATGGCTTTCGATATCAGATTCCTTTGTTTCGTTTTAATCGTGATAAAACTTGAAAAGTTTCTTTGACAGGTACGTCGACGAAAACTGAACAATACGTTTCTTTTATTATTTACATATTGTTCTTTTTTTAATTAAAAGTTTAATGACCACCGTGGGCAACTCAACGGGCTATAAGCAGTCGTCCGTTCCTAATTTAGGGACACTGGTTCCAGGAAAAGAAGATAGCCGTAAGACAAACACAACATCCATGCCTCACGGGGATTCGAACCCGGACCCCACTCGTACGAATGGTCATATGCCATCGCTTAGACCACTACGCCACGTAGGCGGCTTTACATATTGTTAAAAATTGTATCCAAACTTACTTCAAGTTTGAGTTTTCGAAATTCGCACTTCAATCGTATTTCGTTTCGAGTGCTTATTCTAGCAGTTCTTCTGGCAATAAATCGAGACATCGATTCTGAACGGAATACGTGTTGTCAGATAAAAAGGGTGGGGGGTTGCCAGATAGGCTGACTGAGACACGCCTAAAAACAAATTTAATAGTATGAAATTATAAAATAAAAATATTGTTTAAACTGATAAAAATATTTTCGTTACGAAAACCTCTCAGTCTCGCAGCCTTCTTGGGATTGATTTTTTCACGACCTCTAGTTTAGGAACCGATGGTGTAAACAATAAAGTCCCAATTTTCGAATAAAAGGAAAGCCGCCAGTTCTCAGTACACTCTACACATAGTCCAAGTGCATCTGAGGAATAACGTCAAGGAAGAAATTACACGTACAAAACTCGTCTGCAAAGGAATTAAAAATATCGGGATTATCAACAGTAAATCGAACAATGAATACCCACATACCTCGAAGCACCGAAGAAATATACGACAATATACGAGTGGGACACGAGAAATGGAAGTCACGGATTAGAAATAAAGTGAAAACCAAGGGCATAAGAGCTCAAGTAGCTGGTCAGCCTAATGAAACAACTGACTTAAAAAAGCAGGTGAAAAGAATCAATTGGAAAACAAGACACTGTTGAAATACCCAGGAAAATAGCCGCATGGTAGCCGTACAAAATGCTGATCTTTTTTGGAGAATGCCGGAACCACTCCAAAAAAGATCAGCACCACAACGCGTGTTGATGCAAAACACTTTGGCGCTCCACGTTGGGCGCCAACGGATTAGTTCTATGAAGGAATATACACTGCCGGACAATTGCTAAGGACGGATGACAATAGCAACGATAGCAACCATAAAATGGAAGGCAGGAAAATGTGGAAATTAGCATAAGTGCGGGATACAGTAAGACGTGTTGTGCGTATGCAAATTTTGGATTGCCGAACTTGTTCGTGATGTCATAGCGCTGATAAGAGATATAAAGGATTTGACGCGTATTGACCGTTATTGTTCAAACGCAAAGTTGAAAGGGAAAAAAATCAATTGACGAACTTGCAATTTTCAGTATGTCTTCCCGACATCACCTAGATGATTTTACGCGTGGCCGTATTATTGGCAAGATTGAAGAAGGGCGAAAAATAACAGATGTTGCCAGGGAGTTCGACGTCAGCCACAGTGCTGTTTCAAGGCTTTGGAAATCATTTCAAACAAATGGACGGGGAGGTCGTGTTTGCAGTACGACACCTGCAGAAGATCGGTACATAGTGCTATCAACAAAAATACACCGGCGCAGCACAGCTAGTGAGGTAGCAAATCAGTTTATGGCTGCTACTGGCAAGCGGATCTCCCGAAAAACTGTCGCCAGACGTTTGCATGAAGGAAGACTAAACGCCCGCCGTCCTGTTGTGTGCATCCCATTGTCCAGACGTCACCGTACCGCCCGTTTGCAATGGTGCCATTAACATCGCAATTGGACTGATAACGACTGGTCTGCTGTCCTCTTCTCAGATGAGAGTAGATACAGTCTATCGTCGGATTGTCGACGACAACTGATCTGGCGTGATAGTGGTACTGCATATTGTCCAGCAAACATAAGGAAAGGGGCCGATATCCGACATGTAGTGTCATGGTATGGGCTGGCATCATGATCAATGGCCGTACGTCCCTCTATGTGCTTCCAACTGGGACTATGACTGGCCAATGATACATTAATGATGTTCTGCTACCTCATGTTCGCATGTTCCGTGGTGCTGTCGGTGATAGATTCATTTTCATGGACGACAACGCAACATGTCATCGAACAGTCGCTGTCCAGGAGTGTCTTGAAAGCGAGGATATTCAACGCCTCGTATGGCCAGCACATTCTCCAGATCTGAATCCCATTGAAAATGTGTGGGATGCTTTGGGGAGGAATCTTGCTGGTCGCCAATGCCCTCCAATAAACAAGGACACCCTCATCCGTGCACTGACAGAGGAATGGGATAAATTACCCCAACAGCTGCTTGATAATGTTGTGCAAAGCATGACACGACGTGTGGAATCTTGCATCGCCCTCCATGGTGGCCATATCCCGTATTGACATCTTACGCCGGAACGCCTGCGGAGGGTAATTGCATTTTTTTCACGTTTACGTATTCTGCACAAAATGGCCTGTTTGTCCCTTGAACACGTTCCAAAGCCTTCTGGATTTCAGGGCACAATAAATTGTCTTTCTTGTAATGTCCTGTCATTCTGACATTATTTTATTTCACTTGGCATCCAACCACACTTACTTTTTTATGCGCTATATAGCCGTTTATGATCCGTCCTTAGCAATTGTCCAGCAGTGTAGTTGTTACGGGGCTCGATGTTTGTGCTTATAGCCGGAGCCCATTTAAGAGGGGGCAAGGGGGCTGCAGCCCTGGGCCCCGAATTTTCGAGGGGCCCCAGAATTACGCAGAATGCTTGAAGAATTGACGGAGTTCTACAGTTTTTGTTTTTTGGTTTTTTTTCAGATAGCACAGCAAAAACCAAGAAACTGCCTTGTGAAAAAAAAAATTATATTTCTTTCCGCTTTTTAGGAGTTCGCAAAAAATATAGTCGCCCCCAGTCCATCCTCATATCTTTCGGAAGCATTACAGATGTTTTTTGTGCAAGTCTGAAATTGGGGGAAATTCTCATACATTAACAATTCTTTTGAATCATGGTATTTGGATCTTATTATTTTGCCCACTACTTCGATATAATTTCAACAAGTTGAACCCGGGGAACAGAGATTAAAGAAGAACTGAACTGATATCCGTTTTTCAACCATACATTTTTACATTTTCTTGCTACCACTGATTTCTCCATTAATCATGGGATATACACTTCAATATGGCGGGGATATTTTTATGGCTTCCTCATCATATTTTCGTAATGCTTTCTCCTGGGTATTTTTCTCCATCCACACATAGTGAAATCGCAGATATGCCACTAATACTAGTGCCACAAAATACTGTCCAACCCCCGGGACCCCATGTCTCCTTAAATGTGCTCTGCTTATAGCAACTCTTTGCGGATACTATAAAAGAATTGTACTTCTCGAAAGTATCAAATCATTTGCGATATCAACTGAGTTACTTAGTTTCCGTGCTAGGTATGTCCTGAAGTTATATTAGTTACAGAATTAATTATGTTTATTTTACATTTCTACTTGTCATTTACAAGTTCTACCTAACTTCGCTTTTGATTCATTTACTTATTACTGTTCGCGCTTCCAAGTTCGAACTGAGGCCATTCGCGTCTTCCTTTCTCCCAGCTGTTTCCGAATCACCTCCTTTCTCAAAACATAATCCTCTAAGTTTTGACCCCTCCATACATCTTTGTTTGACCTCTTGTGCCTGTCGTCCTGGCTCCTAGAACAGAAACGACCGAAGCCTCCGACGCAATAAAACAATCACGACAGTCCCGAATGCCGGCCGATCACGATACCAATAAGACGATTAGGCAGTTTTCTAAAACGACCTTCCATACAAAAACGATTCCGTCTGAAGCTCACTCTCACAAGTCCAATTACCATCGCCGTATACAGCACCTTCACTGGAAATTTCCTTGTTTGGAAAAATGAATTAATACAAAAAACACTTTAAAATGTAATATTCGCGTAACAATTGCATGCTATTTTAACAGCCAGTTGTGTACACTCGTACGAGAGGGGGGGGGTACCCAAGGGCGTTAAAAAACTGCGCAGACTGTGCGACAATTACGCGCTAGCTTCTGCGCTATTCTTCCATCAATACTTGTAAAAAATTGCCCTTTTTTTAATTTTTATTGTTATCGCACCTGTTTTTGTACAGTCTACGTTTGAAAGCGAAAATCTGACAAGAAATAAAAATGGTAATACTACTAGCGTTCTATATGTGGAACAAAACAGCAACTTAAAATAAAAAAAGTTAGATCTATGAATTCCAAATTCAGTATAGATTTTCAACTGAACTGTACTCATGATAAGTCTCAATATTTGCCGTGAAATCTGAATACCACACTTTTTGGTTGCGTATGGGTGTGTCATGGTTTGACGACTCCATTAGCATCTATGGCTACAAAGAGTTGCTCATCTCTAATTTTTTTTTTTTTTTTGATTGGAGGTTTAACGACCACCGTGAGCAACTCAATGGGCTATAAGCAGTCGCCCGTCCCTAATTTAGGGTCACTGGTTCCAGGGAAGGGAGAGAGCCAGTGCCGTAAGACAAACACAACATCCATGCCGGACCGGGATTCGAACCCGGACTCCTTACGGACGAATGATCAGAGGCCAACGTCTTAGACCACTGCGCCACCGGGGCGGCCATCTCTAATTTAGAGCATCTAAGCTATAAATTATGGACCACCAGTCCTGAATAACACCCATACCCAGTCCCGGAATCCAGCCCCATGCCCTACATGCCAGCAATAAGCCCGTGTCCTACACCAACCGAGAGGCCAAAATTACTTCAAAAGAAATTTTCTGAATCTTTCTGGAGTAACAAAATACTTTCTCTTGAGCTTAAAATTTACTTCAAATTTCGTGCAATTAACATGCGCAAAACAGCAATGCACCTGGCGATAAGGACGTCACTTGCGGCAGAAAGAGACGGTTCCGAGAGATGACTATCGATAATTAGCATAACCCAGATTCCGTTGTTTAGGGAAAGTGAAAGATCACGCAAGAGGCAACGACGACGCTGCAGCAGCAACGGGTCGCGTTCGTTCTTTCATCCACGCGATACCCAAGTGTCAGTGAACAGCTACATTTCACTCCGCACATTTCTCCCCTTCTCCTCCCTTCCTACGTGCTGCAGTACTCACCTCACCCTTTGGCCCCACTCCCATTTGGCAAAGGAAACTTCGGAAAGGTGACATTCCGTAGGATACGTGTAAATTCTGAATCTCAGACGAATAGAATTTCTAGACAACAAGCTCGGCTACCACCTAAGCCACGGGCTGGATTCACGCGCCGCTTTCAAGGACAACAGCGACCATACGTTACTGGCAAGAGGATCGATTCCCCGTTGAAACGTTGAATTCTTTAAAATAGCATTACGACCACCGTAACGCTGCCCTGCCACGATCTCTGGCAAGATGAGTGAGCCTTCCACAGAGTTACACACTCGACTGAAAATACAGAGAAACGAGATTTACTCCATTCGCAACAGCCAACTGTCGCGTTTCTCATGAAAATAATGGCTTTCCCCGTGTAGAGGACTGAAAGAGATCCAAGCACAAAGGCAAATAAGGCAATAAAATGTGAAACGGGCGGCATAATTTTCTATGGAATGGCATGGAGGAATCTGACAATGTCATGGTCGGAACAGCACATTAATGAAAGCGCATAACAATTATGTTTCTCACGATTTTTTTTTTTTTTTTTTTGCCAGCCCCTCTCCCGTTTAAGTCGCTACTAATTCCAAGAAAAGAAAACAACCTATGCCGTGAAAACGAACACTGTCAATTTCTCCGCGATTCGAACACGGGTCACGCGATGAAAGAGCCGCCCGCAACCTGGACCGCTGAAAAACAAGAAGTTTTTGTTGTTTTCTCTTTTAGATTCCATCAGTACATTTGATAAACTCATAAAAACGTACATTAAAAACATTTGAAAGCGGTAGTTCGCCCAGAAAAACTTTATAAATAGCTCCCTGTGATCTTAGCATAGACTAAATGATCCCACATTCATTCGTTTAACACAGATTTCTAAGTAATTTCATTCTGACCTCACTAAAACGCACGTAGGTGGTTACAGATCGTTCTGTGCTGTTATGCATTTAAGTGGCAACAGCAGACAGAAAATAGAAATGCGCAACGTGTGAATACATTTTCCGAAAATTCTAACTCAAAAATTAAGTTAAACATTTCAATACTTTTTTTTTTTTTTTCAAGACTTGAGTTAACCGCATTCATTATTCGGAGCAGCTCATCATGGTACACAGTAACCTACTCTGTACAGTCCTCATCAGAGGCGTTACCAGGCATTTCTGCGCCCGGGGCAAACCACAAATACCTCCCCCCTCCCAACACCACCAAAGTAATTAAGACGGAAAACATTTATCGCTTTTTGCTTGAAATATTAGAATCAAACTCGTTGCATGAGTTTTTAGGACATTAACATTGGTCTTGTGTATTGATTACGTACAAATTTGCATTATTTAGTATCCATACGCAATTACAATTTTTCAAAATAACTGACTACCAGGAGTTGCTTCTGACATTGAGCTTCATGCTAAAATGTATGCCTTTTTTTCACATTCTGTTGTAGTTAATTGATAACTAATAATCATTAACGGTTGATCTTAAGAACCGGCTAGTTTTTCTTTCGGCGGACCAGAGGAAGAACTTGCCGCAGCCCTCATTGCCATTTTCATTGTATTGCAACAACCTAACGCTTCAATATTTTTTATTTGGGAATGGTACAGTAAACAGGGTATACGAAGCAGGGTGTCATTTCTTATCCGAAACGGGAACGTCATTTTACCATCTTGAATTGCGTCGGAAGAAGGACGGAGATGGGGAGGCAGCACTCGGCAGAAGGGTTTCATACATTTCACTTCCCCTTACTCACATCACCTTTAGTATTTTACAGCCTATTTATAGCTGAAAATACAGAAGATGAGGAAGGCGATGAGATTTCCAACTGCTTCGGACCTTAGCTACTACATTAAATGGACCGAATGCAGCTTGCTGTAGAGCAGTAATGATCGAATTGCCCCACAGAGAAGCTTCAGCAACGTGAACGACATCCTCATCTTGTAAAGTACGAACAACCGCGCTTCATTTTTAAATGTGATGAAATTACATCCCCTGCATATTTCGAAGAACAAAATGTGAATTTTAGCTGCCAAGCAACCAAAACTGAAAAAAATTATAGGCAAATTCTGCAAATGGACAAACGACAAAGTACGGCGATATAAGGTGTACCAGAAACTGGTGTAAAGGTTTCAATTGCGGCAGTGATTTTCGCGCCCTCTCTTGAGATGCCCCGTCATAGTCCGGTCTTTGGCCCTGATGTACAGGAAACGAAATGTCCAAAACAGCATGCGGATATGCCTCACCTCTGTTACCTTTCCAACAAGTTAGTAAAATCATGAAATGCATTGATTATGATACGCTTTCCAACATACTAGAAATCATTACTCAAGTTATGAGGATAATCTGTAGAATAAATCTCGCTCTTATGACCTTACCTTTGACCCCATTTCGATGATATTCAACAGAACCGGTAACGGATACTTCCGGAACAACATGATAAAGTTGCGTCACAATCGAAGCATTTTTACGTAAGTTAAGACGCATAAGGGCGATGGAATGGATCCCGCTTCTATGTTCTGACCTTTGACCCCATTTCGTCCATTTTTAATAGGGTTCGTCCCCAGGTGGTCCCCTACCACATACTAAAATTTCATCGAAATCGAACCATTTTTACGTGATTTATCGTGCGGACGGACGGACGAAGCTGGAGCATATACGCTTCTTCAACCTACGGTTGGAAAGCGTAAAAAACGCTGTACAGATAAAGAGCTAATTAGTTCTCAGTGCTCTGTCGAAGAAAGTTCCTCTTAGTACCGTGAACAAAGTTTTTCAAAGCCCTGATGTTACGTGCAATATCTGATACGCATTCGTTTTGTTCTGGCTAGTTTTCCATTCTGCCTTTCTGAGGAGTGCTACGTTTCAGTGTATGCCCCACCTGTTAACCTAAAGACGTCAAAATGTTATTCCCCCGGATAATCACAGTGAAACCTCTCTTAGCGGCCACCCCTCTAAGACCGTTTTTCTGCGGAACCGATTTCAAAACCCATAGCGCTAATGCTAACTTCCCCCTATTAAAAAGACAGCTCATTCCTTTTTAACGACCGACTTCGCGTAAGGAGCACTGCACAAAAACTGTGTTGTCCGTTTTACCATTCCGCTGAAAATTTTCTCTATACCATGGAACCATGAAAAAATAAATTAAACAAATGTGCGTTAGTATCAAGGGGTCACTTTAAATGGCTAGGAAGCTTTTTTTTTTTTTTTGATTGGAGGTTTAACGACCACCGGGAGCAACTCAATGGGCTATAAGCAGTCGCCCGTCCCTAATTTAGGGTCACTGGTTCCAGGGAAGGGAGAGAGCCAGTGCCGTAAGACAAGCACAACATCCATGCCTGACCGGGATTCGAACCCGGACCCCTTACGGACGAATGATCGCCAACGCCTTAGACCACTGCGCCACCGGGGCGGCCTAGGAAGCTTCCTATTACACGGAAGTGGGGTGGAAGGTGAAAGAATTCTCGCCGCCCCGGTGGCGCAGTGGTCTAAGGCGCTGGCCTCTGATCATTCGTCCGTAAGGGGTCCGGGTTCGAATCCCGGTCAGGCATGGATGTTGTGCTTGTCTTACGGTACTGGCTCTCTCTCTTCAATGGAACCAGTGACCCTAAATTAGGGACGGGCGACTGCTTATAGCCCATTGAGTTGCTCACGGTGGTCGTTAAACCTCCAATAAAAAAAAAAAGAATTCTCGGCGATGACAGGCAATTCTAATAGCTTACGTAGTAACCCCCCCCGTCCCCACACTTCTTACAAAGGCTGAAAAAGGGAATGACAGGTAAAACTTATCTTTACTTCACTCTCGTTTTTGGCCGGACAGAGGACATTTAAGAGGGGTGACTGCCCTGAAAGGGAAGAAATGAAACTCTTCTGTGAAGCAGAAAGAAAACTTAGAAAAATCGAGCTAAAAGAAAAGTTTTATAAACTTCAGCAGACGACATAACATTCGTTTTTCAAATGAATTTTTTAGGTTACCACTATAGGTACCTTTCAAATGTGTAACTGTACTACATATACTGTATTTTTTAAAATTATTTATACATATGCATACATACTCTATTGTAAATAAACTGGAATGTATCATGTTTGAAATATAGCAATTCAGAGTACGTAATTTATAAAAGTTGTGCAGTAGTTTACAAAGGTTTAACCTCAAAACTGTTCATTGGATATACCATTAAAACCTTCCCCTATTTAACGACCACCCCTCTGAACGACCGTTTTTTTAGAAGAACCAGCAGATGTTCGCCTTAGAGAGGTTTCACTGTATATCGCTCTATTAGAAAGGTAACCAAATTTTACATTGCTGACGTTACTTGTATCAACCACAAACCGGAAGTTAGCAGACTTCTCCATTTCCCTTGCTAGCGGATGGCATGAAAAAAAAAAAAAAACACACACACACAGAAAACAGCAAGCCATGAACACTTGTGCGCGATTCAACAATCGTACTATCCGTCTCTGGGTGTAGAAGGTAAATACTTGAACGCATACACCGACAAATGCCAGTGACTTCCCGAGTAACACGTACATCCGGCAAAAAAAAAAAATTAACCTCTAAACAGAAGTTTAACACCGACGACTGCGTGAAATTGTTAATTACTTTCTAGTTTTCTGTTTGTTTGAACGTGCCATTCACTCTGAGGCGAAAAATCCACTCATGAAGAACAAACCAGATACTAAGTTCTTTTTATTACTACGGTTTTAATTTTACACTTCCAAAAGTTATTGGATAGTTGCATTTTTCAATTTAATGCGTAGCAGCTTAAAGCATTACACGGAAGACGGTCTCAGAAATCAAAAGAGCGTGAAACCATAAAAGACCTCCCCCTCCCTCCCCCAATCAGAATTAAGCCGCACGCCAACCACATGGCCAGCTGACAAAACAGTATAGGAACCGTACACCCACTTGCCAATATCAATACTCACAGGCTGCTGTTAAACAGCTGCTCTCAAACGAAGCCGGAGCTTTGGAACACCTTCGAGCCCGCAGGGCGTGTGTTTAAACTACGGCAGATGGTAAATAATATACTGTATAAATCGGAAACGAAAAACTCCACCGTAATTCCAAAATTTGAGAGATGTCACTAACAGTTGCAACTATACACACAAACAAAATACTGCCGAAATTCATTACACTTTCCAATATCAATAGGCTTCGTGTGAACGTACCAACACGTAGAACAAAATTCTTTTGAACCTGGTCAAAAATATTGCAAAAATAATAGTTTTAAGTTTTCACCTACCAGAACTTACCTATAAAGACTCGCTTGAAGAAATCATAATCGTGTAACTCAATAGATTACAGCTACTTAGACCTGGAATTCGGCCAAGTTTATCTTAAATTTAAATTGCTGGTAATAAATGTTCATGGAAAAAGTTGCTATAAAAAAATTAATGAATTGACGGAGCAAGTAAAGAAAAAATGAACTGACGGAGGGCGAACTCCGAGATATTTACTCATTCGGATGCTACGTATGTGATCTCCCAACCCCCGCGCCTTCCTCTACTAACAACTGGAGGGGTGATTCCCTTTTCCTGCTACTGACAACTGGAAAAAACTGAATGCTATCTATCTCAGTACAGCCTACTCAATAAAAAGTGCGTTTGACGAAAACAAATCCTGGCATTCGAACAGTACAGTTATTACGTTTTCTTTTTTCTTAACGCTTAGTAAATGCCCTTCTTACAAACAGTCGAACCTTCTTGATGGATTAAACCCAGTTACGATTAGCCTCCCATAAATTAACAATGATCCAATTACTGAAGATAAATCCATTAACCATAACTATGCAGACTTGGACAAATCAGAGTTCGAAAAATATATCGGAAGCACTCAGCCAATCACTGACGCTTTCGTTTTGTAAACAGTTTTAGATACTCTAACAGTGTAAAGAACTACATAACTTCTCGTCTGCAACTTGGAAGACACATCGCCTTTTAAATGAGAGAAGAGCAGCTTCGCAATCAACTGTGGGCAATTTCTTCAAAAGGAAATCTTGGTCGGAGCCACAATCTTCTGATCAGTTTTCTACAACCAGGTGTTTTGCAATGCCCTCCATTTCGCCATTCTATTTGTTCTATAAAATAAATATTAATTTAAATTTTTTTGAAATAGGTTTGTAAATGAATTGGATTCCGCGATGAAAAACCTAAATATCAGGGGGGAAAATATTTAAAAACAAGGAATTTCAAACAAATAAATGAAAATTTGTGTTAGTCATGTTATATATACACCAAAGCACCAGTTTTTTTTACCTTGGCGCAATCAGTTGTAATAATGTTCGGACAATATATCTTTATCTTATGCTAATAATAATAATTCTTCTGTGTTACTGCCGAGATAACTCATACTAAACTTGTTGCAAAAATACACAGAATAATAAATGAATTTCTAGGTTGCTACCTCGGGAAACCAAACTTGAAAATATTAAATGGAGGACAAAAACTATCTCTAATAACATTTATTTCCTCTAATATAATTGACTGAGGCTATCCTAGTCTTACTCCGTTGACTCAAAATCCTACTTTCGCGATATTAACCCCTATTTCTTCCTAACTCTTACGCGTGCGTTGCTAAAGTCTTTCACTTCCCGTTGATAAACTACTCGGTCATCGGCTACCTCAAATGCATCTCTTTACTCTACGTATGCTGAGACTCCTGCATTTTCGGATTTGGCATACCTGCTGCGCGCTCTCCCCAAAATTCCACTCCTCTCTTCTTCGGTTCTCACCAATCACTCTCTTTATTGACTTCCCGTCCGATCGACCAAAACTTCGCCTCTCTCAACACCCGCTCCGCCCTAGGGCGAAAATAAAAACACTCCTACCTTCTGCTAGCGATCCTTCCGTCACCACCTGTCCCCAGAGCCTGGGAAAGGCGGTGTCCGCTAATCAAAGTTAAGTGCTTGGAAGGGTTACCGGTTGAATCTTCTTTTATGGAAGCGTGAGCAAAAGACCAGAGAGTCTGAAAATGGCTCTCGATCTCCAAAGGTGGCTAAACAAAATTTGAATCCTCCTGAAAGCTCGTCTCATTGTTAACTCCCTGAGAAATGTTTCTGCATGTGGGACAACGAGGCGCCTACCCAAATATTGCTTTATCCAGATAAGGGAAATGAAAAGGTTACTCCCATGCACGCTGAAACAAAGAAAAGTAAATGGCGAGATGGAAAATGTGTTACGAGGATGGGTTTAATATCACTATCAAAAGCTCCTATGTTAAATCCTCGTAACACAATCTGGTATATTTATTAAATGGTGACATGTTTTCATTTTGATCAAGGGAAGGTATGCTCTGCCCACGTGGAAAAGTGAAATAAATGCTCAATGCTGTGCATGTTAGGGGAAACACTACTGGGATCACAACACCTCTTTTCAATGATGCAAAATTTCTCAATCTCGGCGCTTTTTGTGTGCATATTAATGCAGATGCTGAAATAATTTGCTTAGTATCTCGCATGCACAAGACATGAAACCCAGCAATGAAATTAAGTAAAATAAACCCAGGCTCCTCAAAAAAGTGAAGTAGCCCAAAATCTCGCAACCAGCACCCGTCGACAATTCTCCTTCAGCAAACTAATGGCGGGAAAACAGCGGAACTCGCAATATTGGTAGATGCTGGGGGGTGGGGGTGGGCGAGAATTCTAGCTTCTTTGAAGCAGATTTTATTGAGAAAATAACATAACAAGCTGAACAAAATGTACACACGGAAAACTACGAAAATACTGTTGAAGAGTATCTGAAACAAGAACAGATTTTTTTTTTTTTTTTGTTTTTTTTTTCTTAACTTCAACTTATCGCTACGTTTTACAAAAATTACACTCACCACATTTATCCTTCTGTTATAACAAATAAATAGCCTTAATATTGAAGTTTAAGGCGGAGGTAATGTATGAATGAATCGCAATCACTGATGGTCATCAGCACACCCTAGATAGAACCGAATGTGGAACTTAAATAACAATATTTGGAGTTCACTGATCAACCGATTAGTACAGAAATATATACTTCAATGCTGGATGATGATGGTCACCAGCAACATGCAAATGATTCGGGATGAGATTCCTGAAGAGTCCGGTCGGTCATCAGCAGAACTGGGTCAATCTAAAACGTAGAGGTCAATGATACGCACGAGAAAGAGGTGGCAAAACTGATCTATGTGGCACACCTATACTAACTGAAAAATGCAATCTCGACACCGATTCTGCTAACTTTACATCTTCGGACTTAAGCTTCCTACGCCCAAACAATACAAAACTAAGGTTGAATAAGGGGGGGGGAGCGTTATTAACTGACACGGCAGTCCCTTGCCATCCACACCAGTTTCGCTCCTAAAAAACCTCGCGACTGGTCAACTTAAGATCTTACAAAGGAAATAAATAGTATTGAGTTAACTGAACAGATTGATGCTGGATGATGATGGTCCATTGATCTTCAATGCTGAATTATGATCACAATCCCTCAAAAAACTTCACCTACGACATAAGTAAAACGGTAACATCTGTGGAAAGAAAATACTATTCAGTTTTAAACTAGTTTCTAAAAATACTCTCGAGCTGTATAGAACTAAATATGTGTTCCTCTACAATACAAATTCGGAAAACGAATAAACGTGAATCCGTTTATTTGGTGTAAATATGACATGGATGCTAAGTCAGATAATTCCCAAAAACTTGAAAACTTCGTCGTCGTGGAACGGGAATGGGAACCCGCGTCTCCCGGATAGCGCCCGAGTATGTAACCTACTCGGGCTAATCCCGTATTTCATTCATTGTGTTCCTGTAGTCATTAAAACTGATTTATTTTCGTTATTACGTATAAAAAATAACCCTTTTTTTCGGGCCGTGCTCCCGGACACCCTTTTTTCGTCGTAAAAAAAAAACAAAAAAAAACCTAGCCCCGCAGAAGTCATTTATCAAGTAAGCAAAACAAGCATTTGAAGAAGATCCCAATATTTATTTTTATTCAAATGAAGGGTCGTATTTTCTAATTCTGTTTTCTCGCCTCAGCCTTTCAAAGAAAAGGCTGTTTCTGAATGGGAAGGGGGGGGGGGGTTGCGAAAGAAAAATAAACTTGCTTACACAACTGGCAAGCTTTCACAATGATGACATAACACTCGTTATAGAAAGCACAGTTATTCAATTATTCCCTAAAAACTCATACCTACTTTCGCAACACCTCACGTTCCTTCAGTTATTCGATTCTCAGGCTTCGCATTCTGAATGAAAATTCCACAAGACAGCGAAATAAGTAAGCAACGTAGAAAATGAACCTCTCACAAATTAATTGTTACGCTCCGGAGACTAAAGGCTCATGCAGCAAAACAAGTGAACCTGTTCAAACAAATAAAAGAAAACAAAAGAGGGGGAGGAAAAAAAACCTCGCGGAGGTAGCAGACCGTTAACCAAGGTCGAGTGCGTTCGATCTCCAGACAGAAAGAAATGATTGGAAAGTGAAAAAAAAAAAATTGAGAGCCTTTAAGAAAGAAAAACTCTCCAGTAATTAAGGGCATTCTATTTTGGCGGCACACACTTTGCTGCTCACGAAACGCTGAAACTTGCGATACCATCGCGTGGAAAAAAGATAAAAAGTGCTGAGAACAGATCGGCCACGGCTGTGAATTATCAAATTTAGGACTCGAGTTACCGCCTTCGATTTCGAAACAATCGCTTAATTTGGACCACTAAAATACTGTCCCCATTTAATTTGTAAATGAGTGGTGAAAGTCTTCAAGCTATTCAAGACTAATACAGATTTTGAAAAACAAGTTAGTAAAATCATGCAATGCATTGATTATTATTATACGCTTTCCAACATACCAAAGATCATTACTCAAGTTATGAGGATAATGGCTCTGGAATGAATCTCGCCCCTGGGTCCTAACCTTCGATTCCATTTCGATTATATTCAACAGAACCCGTAAGTATACTTCCGGAACATAATAAAGTTTTGTCTCAATCGAAGCATTTTTAGTCAAGTTATGACGCATAAGGGCAATGGAATGGATCCCGCTCCTATGTCCTACCTTTGACCCCATTTCGCCCATTTTCAACAGGGTTCGCCCCCAGGTGGCTCCCTACTACGTACTAAAATTTCATCGAAATCGAACCATTTTTACGCAAGTTATGACGCATAAGGGCAACAGAATGGAACCCTCTCCTATGTTCTGAACTTTGACCCCATTTCGCCCATTTTCAATAGGGTTCGTCCCCAGTTGGTCCACTACCACATAGTAAAATTTCTCAATGTCGAACCATTTTTACGTAAGTTAGGACCCATAAGGGAAATGGAATGGATCCCTCTCATAGGTTCTGACTTTTGACCCCATTTCGACCATTTTCAATAAGGTTCGTCCCCAGGTGGCTCCCTACTACATACTAAAATTTCATCGAAATTGAACCATAATAATGAAACGCATAGAGCGTATGAAATCCGTTTGTTTTTGTGGTGTAGTCAGCACAAATATTTGCCAAGCTTTCGCACTTTACTGGGAGGCTTTTTCAAGGCAATGGTAGACACAAAAATGCAGAGAATTGGAACAGGTAAAGAACGAAGATGATTTTTGAAAATAACGCGGGTGACATCGCGAACATAATACATGAATTTTTATCACGTAATTATACAGTGCGCCGTGGTGTGTTTCCATCTTTTAATAACGCATGCCAAACCACTGGTAGTTCATGAAGAGACTACTATATCATTGCATGCCACTTTGCTGTATAGGATTTCCACTGTTTCCCTGATGGCAGTCTCTTTGATATTCGTGTAAGGGGCAATTCTTCTAATATTATTCCATACAGGAGCGGCCGAGCAATGCATGACTTCTCTGGCGAGGGTTGTATTCTGCATGTCCTGGTTCACACTTCGTACATGTTCTTTACATCTAGTGTCAAAGGATCGCTTTGTCATTCCTATATATATCTTTTCCGTGTTGTCAGGATATACAAACGGTATAGCGTACACACCCGCCTTTTCTTTCTCACAGTGTCTCTCCTTGCAACTTGATATTATATGCGATAACGGGGTAGGGGACTTCATTGCTATTAATATGCTGTACTTGCGTAATAAATTATTTAACCAATATGTAAAGCCCGGGATATATGTGATGGATCCTGCGTATCTCATTGTCCTACAAGGCGATTTTTTTTTTTTTTTTTTTTTTTTGATTGGAGGTTTAACGACCACCGTGAGCAACTCAATGGGCTATAAGCAGTCGCCCGTCCCTAATTTAGGGTCACTGGTTCCAGGGAAGGGAGAGAGCCAGTGCCGTAAGACAAACACAACATCCATGCCTGACCGGGATTCGAACCCGGACCCCTTACGGACGAATGATCAGAGGCCAACGCCTTAGACCACTGCGCCCACGGGGCGGCCAAGGCGATTTTGCTATTGCTGATATTATACGATTTATCACAGTTTTATGTACTCTGTCTATGTCATCCTTCTTATATCCATCCTTTAGACCTTTGCTGTAAATATTATCAATTTCTTTATTATTTAGGTAGTCGGGTTTGCATACGTTGTACGCTCTATAGAACCACGCTCCAAATGCGGAAAGTTTGTACTAATTTGGGCAGTGCGAATCAGGAGGCACAAGGTTTAGTACTGCGGTCGGTTTATAATAAACGTTAAAATCGAGGCTGGATGTTCTATTTCTTCTGAGCGCGACGTCAAGATAATTCAACGTCCCGTCTTTTTCAGGCTTCATGGTGAACTTTATTGTATTGTGCAAGTTGTTTATCTTGCGCATGAAATCATTTAATTCCTGTACTCCATGTTCCCATATGAAGAATATCTCGTCAGCATAGCAAGCGGGGTGGGTGGGGGAGGGGGTAGGCGGGAGGTAGTGAAAAAAACCATTATCTTTCAGCAAACTCACCTGTCTGTAAGGGGTAAAAAACACTGGGAGTTATCAACAGAAGGTAATTTTTAATTTTCCAGAGAAAGAGAAAAATTGAGTGAATGTCTCTTATTTTGTTTGCCGATATCCGTTTTCTTCTATGTATGCGGTTTCTTCAAACATATGTTTCATAATAAGCAGTTAAATTAATAAGAGGGAATGCTACGAAGTTCAAAGGATCTATAAAAACTTTGGTTTGCGCGGAACTTTGCACTGAGCAACTCAGTGGGCTACAAACTGTCGCCCGTCCATAATTTAGGGCCACTGGTTCCAGGGAAGGGAGAGAGCCAGTGCCGTAAGACAAACACAACATCCTCCATGCCTCAACGGGATTCGAACCCGGACACATCTCGGATGAATGGTCAGAAACCAGCACTTAGACCACTGAGTCACCGGGGGGGGGGGCGAACTTCGTATTAGGCGTCGTTATATATGTGGGGGTCTATTTTCGTTTCAGTTACCGTTTTTCAATTTTAACTTCTTCCCCGTCCCCACTGTTTACTTTTGAGAAGTTTACTTACGCATCAACACAATTTATGTTTCATAATGCATTGTGTCCCTTTAAAGTAATATAATCTGAAACAAAAACCGTTGGTCAGTGGGACAAAGGATCCCAAATGTGGCAAGACGGCCCCGATTAGAAGTCGTCGATCTCTAATTTACAAATGGACGACTTACAACCAGGCACTTCGCTGTAACAGGTAGCATTAATTTAGAGCCACCTGTTTTTTTTTTTTTTTTTTTATTGGAGATTTAACGACACCGTGAGCAATTCAATGGGCTATAAGAGTCGCCCGTACCTAATTTAGGGGCACTAGTTCCAGGGAAGGGAGAGAGCCAGTGTCGTAAGGCAAACACAACATCTATGCCTCACCGGGATTCGAACCAAGACACCTTTCGGACAAATGATCAGAGGCCATCGCTTAGAACACTGCGCCACCGGGGCCGCGCTACCTCTTTCAGGGAAGGGAAAAGAACCACCCATCGGGGAAGGACAAACACAAAATGCTTCGAGATTCGAACAAGGGCGCAATGGCACGAGCTCAAAGCAGCACGCATCCTACAAAACTCGACGGCTGGGTAGTAAATTGCAAACTGATTTTTTTTTTTTTTTTTTTATGAGTCATCCGATATCCGGAGACTGTATGTTTAACAGTATATGGAGAACCGGCGCCGACTAGAATTCTTAATATTCACTGATATCGCAAAGTAGCAGTTGCTCTGGTTTTTAAAGTTTTCGCTAACCCTTTCGCCAAATTCAGTTTGAAATCGCCAATTTTTTTTTCACTCTCCATTGTAAATATAAAAACCATGAAACAAAATATTATAATAGTACAAAAACAATAGGTTATAGATTATTTACAATTAAACAGCAAAATATAATGTTATAGATCCTGAATCCTAGTAGAAAGGAATATAGACACTTATTTTCAATTTTCAATTTATTACTAAATATAAAATTTTTAAACAAAGTATTCACCGGATAAATTTCAAATGAATTGAAAAATTGGGTATTATATTCATTCTGTGGCCTGGTTTTAAAAGGGCCAGTGTAAAGAAAAAAATACAGATGTTGAAAAATTGTACTTTTTTACTTACAGAACTTTCATCTAATAACTATTTTCATATAAATTATGCAATACTGGTTGATGGTTCATATCAAAACATAAGAAATTCACAAATATGAAAAATTTAAAAGATTCTATATTATTTTTTTAAATATCCTTGGCATTGCCGATACAAAATTTGACATTGGCCCATTTAGAATCAAGAAACAGAATTATTCAAAATATATAAATCAAGCATCAAATAAAAATTAAAAACTGTTTTTGCTCGGACATCTTAAAGAATGGTAATCGAAAAAGTTTCCGCCAGAAGTTTTTATCCATCGACAAAACGATATTCTTTTTGTAATTGCGAAGAATGCGATTTGGCAGCGCGATCCCTGTCGCAATATACAGTTCGAAGACAGTTCCAGAAAAGGCACACAGGCTTATCTTGCAGGACTAATGATTTTTCTTAAAACGGACCCACACAAATGGAACGAAGATCTGCTACGTGAGTTGAACTGAGCACGCATCATATCAAAAGATATAATACGGCTGACACTAAAGGGCACACGTACGTTAACCTTAGAACTTAACGAAAGCCCATCGCAGGTAACTATTATACAATACCGCACATTGTTAATCGTTTCGCGATGGGCTTTCACTTTTATTTTTTAAATCAGTTTCTCTCGTGAAAGAACATACTTCCACATTACAGTCGCCAAGAAGACAACTATAAACAGAAATAAGCATTTCCGCGAGGCAGAGTGTGTAAAGACTACGCCTTGATTTCGTTTTTTTTTTTTTTCCAGCAGTAGAAACACTTGCCAGTGGCCTTATCCTTTACTAGCAAATTGTATTATCTACCAGCAAAAGTTTATTAACATTATACAAAAGAAACTTTACCATGTCCCCTTCCATTAGTCAATCATGACAAATTTTGATTTCAGCCCTGTAACTGTCAAATATTTAGATATAACTCACCTTTTCATGACCTGACAGATTTATTCTAACAATTTAATTCGAATATAAATATTTAAAAAACATTTTTTTCACTTAACTTTATTCACAAAATTCAACACGATTAAAAATCTTAAGTTATTTCATGTATGGTTTAAGATCTGGGTTTCGGGTCTTTTCACTATACCACTTTCAAACAGCAGGCCTGAGGTCAAACTTGTCTTCGGACGGACCTTCAACCTCAATCCTCATGAGAGCATTCAATGTTTGTAAGTTTTAATTGCCCCTTCTCTTCATGAAATTGAACCAAACCTCACATGCAAAAGTAGATAAAGGAAATATAATGGATATTTCTACTAGAGACAAAATGTTTTTATAATGTTTGTACTTTTCAAGAAACATTCGTCTCCAGAAAGCAGTTGTTCCTTTTTGTGTCTAAAATATTCCACACGCGCAATGCAGTAGCGTTTTACAATTCACACTAAAACAGTCAAAAGTTTTTCCAATAGCAACTTTTGCTAGAACCATTTTTTTCCAGTAGCAAAATGCATTTGCTTGCTAGCAATTTGCTACTAACTACCAGTCGAAATCGAGCCTTGGTGACTGGTGTAGACCAATAACTAACAGAACGAATTTTTACGTACAAACACAAATACACATCATACAGAGGTCATCGCTCTTTCCACGTTTATAAGTGAGTCACGGAAAAATTCTCATTGGCCGCCACCGGGAATCGAACCCAGGGTCTTCCAGTGTAAGCATATCCGACGCGTAACTGGAAGACCATGGTTCGATTCCCGGTGGCGGCCAATGAGAATTTTTCCGTGACTCACTTATAAACGTGGAAAGAGCGATGACCTCTGTATGATGTTCCTAGTCCACGTCACATGTCTGTATTAATTATTCAAAAATACACAGTGGAAGCATACCCGGCGCGTAACTGGAAGACCCTGGGTTCGATTCCCGGTGGCGGCCAATGAGAATTTTTCCGTGACACTTATAAACGTGGAAAGACACCTCTGTATGATGTTCCTAGTCCACGTCAAATGTTTGTATTAGTTATGCACAAATACACACCAGATTTTTAGCTACTTCAGTGTTCAATGATAATAGGGTCCGACACTATTACTTCTGAACTAGCCACAAATGCTAATAAATGAAAGTTTTACACTTCTCTTTACTTCAATTAGATAAATCAAACATTTTTATTATTTTACGTCCATTACCAGTATTCTACACATTTGCTGTACAGAAAATGCTTGATGACACGGGCAAATACCAACTGAAGAGGATATTCAGGCGAAATTTTAATGATAATTAGTGAAATGATAGACCAAAGTGATCAATATTCAGCTAGGCGGAAAAACCATATCTACTACACTCAGTCCCACCGTTTTCTGCCCGTTGATACGAGTCAACCCACTCATTTGACAAAGTGTAACGGTCGCCAAGACTGATCACAAAGCTCCAACTCGATCTCAAATTAACTGCTTTAATGTTTGCCAATTTACATAAAAGACGAAACAGCACCGGACAACAACCCCCTCTTCTTTCCAGAGACCAATTATCGCCGTGATAACATCCGAAAACGGAGCAAAATTAGTTCATAAAAATGCCACAATCGTAATAATGTTATCGTTTGCTAAAAATGCAAATGGAAGCAGCAGTAATTAACACGCCACGAACCTAGCTCACGTGCGAAAATGAAAGCTGCTTATTTAGTAACACTCTTGATTAGACGACAGAGAGTGTCGCACCCTTCTTCCTCCCTACCTGTTTTCGACGTGAGTGAACCTCTGACCTAGATATCGAGAACGACTGGCATGTGAAAAGGCTGACCTCCTGCGTCAGCAAAGTGGAGAATACTCTATCTGTTATGACCATCGGAAATATTTATGTCTTCAAGTGAGACTATAAACAGAACGATACCACAATCCGATTATGCGTGTCTCAGGAAGAATGGAAACCCTAGTAGTCAAAACGCCAAGAGGATTTCCTCTATTCTCAGAATGACACTTTCACAATTTCAAATCCCATTCATATTTATCAGTCTCAGGAAAACGCTATTTTGAATTAATGGCGGCAGTGCTTAAATTCCATTGGGTTCGCACTCTTTCTCTTACAAAAATATTAGAACTTTTTAAGGACTTTTAAATACACCTCTAAATTTTTTTACGGACTTTACCAATTGCATACCCATCACTGACGCGCACAAACAGACTTAGCTATGCAAATTGAAGTATGCTGACAAAGCTTACAATATTTTTCCATATAAAGTGAAAATCCTCTAAATACGTGGCGTCAGTGAATACACAAAGTTGTTCGCTGACGCCACATCGTTCTCGCCCTTTGGATTTATTTGCTATAATTAATACATAGCTTGTGCCGTTAATGCCCACAAGATGGAGAAGTCTTAGTTGCTGATCCCATCCTACGGATATGTGATGTCAGAAGCTGACAGATAAACGCATACAGCGCCGTTAATTGTTGGTCATCGTAGCGTAAGGCGAACGCACTCGGCTAGATATCAAGAGATCTGGGGTACGATAACAGCAATGGCCGGATAATAATTTTTCGGTTGCTATGTGTTGGTAAACGTGGAAAGAGCGATGTCTTTGTTTATTCATATAATTTAAAGTTTGTTGATGCAATAAATCAGAATTTATGCAATTTAAAAGACAGTTCTGTTAGTAAAATAAGTTTTCCTGTTTGAAAGAATAATCCCGTATGCAACAAAGTGCATTTAAATTGTGAAACTGTACAATACAACTTTGGAAGATGTGAATCCGTTTATTGGTGTAAATATGACATGGATGTTAAGACAGATGATATCCGAAAACTTGAAAATTTCGTCGTCCTAGAACGGGTATCAAACCCGCAAATCGCCGCCCCGGTGGCGCAGTGGTCTAAGCGATGGCCTCTGATCATTCGTCCGAACGGGGTCCGGGTTCGAATCCCGGTGAGGCATGGATGTTGTGTTTGTCTTACGGCACTGGCTCTCTCCCTTCCCTGGAACCAGTGACCCTAAATTAGGGACGGGCGACTGCTTATAGCCCATTGAGTTGCTCACGGCGGTCATTAAACCTTCAATCAAAAAAAAACCCCGCAAATCCCGTGATGATTATATTCAAATTAATCGGAAACTTGGTCGTTCTGGGTGGTGCAGTGAGTAGCACACTAGGGCCCTATCCGGGACCGCAGGTTCGATTATCGCTCCAGGACGACGAAATTTTCAAGTTTTCGGATATTATATGATTTAACATCCATGTCATATTTACATCAATAAACGGATTCACATCTTCCAAATTTGTATTGTACAATGGTGTAATCCCGTATTTCATTCATTGATATTTTATTCATTGTGAAACGGTTGTTAAAGTTGTTAGTTCAAGATCTGAATTTTACACACCCACGGTCGTATCAAAATATGACCACTCCCGGAATCACAGTGCACCCACCCGCCCAAGCACGTCACAGAGTGCACGTGACAAGGTAGACCACGCGCAGATATAAGCGGGAGGCCATGACAGATGAGCCATAGTGCGTAATGTGAGCACAATGGGCAGAGGTGTTGATCATCGGCTGCCGCGCCAAGGGTGGAAGGATCTCAGAAACAGCATACTTCGTAAGCTGTTCGCGAGGTGCTTTAGTAAGGGAGTACCAAGAATGAACTGCTGGCACACCGAGTACCTCCCGACATCACAACTGTGGAGCCCCAAATACCATCGATCCCACAGGGGGAAACGTCGCCTCCGTCGACTGGTAAAGGCCAATCGATGTGCAACAGTGCAGCAATTGGCCACGCAAATGAACGCTGGGGCACCCAGGTATGTGTCCCCGATAGCAATAGAGCGAACCCTGTTACGCATGGGTCTCCTGTGACGACGCTGCGTCAAGGCGCCCATGTTAACATAGGTCCATCGGCAACGAAGCTTGGAGTTCGCATGAGACTACCGTCATTGGACAGTGGAAGAGTGGGAAAAGGTTGCCTTCTCCGACGAATCGAGGTTTCTACTCAACAGAAGTGACGGCCGGTGGCGGATACGGGGTCAGACACACTAGAACCAACACCCGGACACGCTTGTCGGTGAAGCGCAGACCGGCGGTGGCAGTGTGCATGTCTGGAGGATGTTTTTCTGGTACGACCTGGGACCGCTGGTATCACTGGATGGGTCCCTGAACGCCAATGACAACCTGTCCGCATCCTTGCTGACCACATGCATCTTTTCATGTTGCACGTTTACCCTGGTGGTGATGGTATCTACCAACAGACAATGCGCAGTGCCACGTCGCTAAGGGGTGCGTGACTGGTTCCAGGAACACAACAGCAATGTCTCCGCTCTCCCTTCGCTGGCGAAATCTGCAGACCTCAATCCCATAGAGCACTTTGTGGGACTATTTGGATCGACAGGTTCGACGCACCGACCAACAACCGCACGCCATCTCCTGGACATTCGTGATCTGCTGCAGTCCGAATGGGCATGTGTGCCTTGGGCAACCTGCCAGGACCTTATTGTGTGTATGCCACACTGTCTCGCCACTGTCATCCGCGCCAAGGGTGATTATTCCCATTAGTAGGCAGACGTTCATATTATTCTGATATGACTGTGTAATCATCTCATGATTTAAACTGAAACGCCAAAGTCAAAATTAAATACTCAAGATTTCAGTTTTGCAAATTTTCTTCTCGCGGTATAACTGAATAATTGTTATCTGCACACACAAAAAGGGGAAATACAAAAGCGAAATATCAGTACCAAGAGATGGTTATGAGTTTGTTAGGAGGAATCTGCTGGATGTGTCTAATTTAGCCCATGATCCTTCACCTTTTTCAGCAAATTACTCGTCCTACACTCTCCTGTACTCTCCCATAGACTTTCAGTTGATGTCACTTGACAGCAGTAGTTTTGGCGCTACATTACTGGATTTGATGCAATCAGTTATAAAAGAAATAAGTACTTTTTGCCATTTTTGGCAAAAAAAAAAAAGTAGTAAAGACTTCTAAGAACCCTAAAAAAATTAAGCACTTTTTAAGGAATTTTAAGGATTTATAAGGACCGTGGTACTCTGTTTTAGCAGAACATTGTTTTACAGGTACGGGAACTTTAATTTTATACCGCATTAAATTTCACCCCACGAAAGCTTTAAAATTTCGACAGCTTTCGTACTTTAAATTATAACGACTATGCAGATGCCAAACAACCAAGAAAACAATATAAAACTAAGTCAAAGAAAGTATGATTTCCTCTCAGTACAGCATTTTCACAATTTACTACAAAGGAGTCGCACTATAACTTGTACAACAAAGTGGTTGCACTTCGAATATATTAGAAAACTGAAGTAAATTACTTCCGAAACTACAGGGTATCTGAAAAATAACTGCGCCCTGAAAGTAACACCACGTCGAACTGGTTGTTGCAGGTATTGGATATGAGCCCCACGGACGTCCAGACATGTCTGCACAGACTTCTGCATGTTGGTGAAGACCTTTCTCAGGGTATGTAGTGTGATTTGTTGGATTGTCGTTTTCTGAAACTTCGCTATGACCTGACTTTACTGTAATTTCATTCAAAATTTCTTTATTATTACATTACTGCAATTCGTACATTCAGTGCACAGTCATTATTCGGACACCCTGCATAATTCTGAAACCAAAGTGTACGACACAATTTTTGACATTTTTCAGCCGTATTAAATTTTCTCTAAATGAAGATTTTTTTGACATGCACGTTTTCGGACATTAATGGTAGTGCAGTGAGTATATCTTCCTAAATTTGGAGCTATTGGATGCGTGTGACAGTCAGAAAACAGAAACAAACCTCGTCATCTATGCATTGCCTAAAATTAGAAGTGAGGACGGACGGACTGACACACACAAACTAAGTTTTAATTAAACCATACGAGAAAACCATAATAAACCATAACTCGTATTGTCCAGCAATAAAGTTAGAAGTTTAGCCTTTGCGGAAATTGGGGCTATTCAACATGACATTTATCCCCGCACAAAATATGAATGTGAGATAATGAGTGCACATTTATTTTCGAGGGTCCCTCTCTTTAGAAGTTTCAACTGCAAAATGCACGCGATACAATGGAGTAATTTACTGTATACCAAAGGCCAGATGACTCAGTGAAAGCAGCTTAGCTGCGCAGACCAGATCTGCGCTGATTCTTTGAAGAAAATGTCTGCCGAAGAAAACACGCAGTATAAATCTGCGCATTAAATTGCGCATCGCTTCGACTCCATCTGCATAATAAGGAAAAGTACCTACTTTTGACTTCGTTTAAAACCAATCATATTTTCCACTCAATTTCCAATGCTGTCTGCACGCAACATTCTTGAGGAACTTACAAAGCCGAATCGCGGGGGAGACCCTCAGTCTCTTCCCAATGGTTTAAGCGCAAAGGAACTGAACCGCGAGATAGTTTCTCCAAACAGTTATGCGAAACAGGTACTGAAGACAGAGACACAAAAAACTCATTAATCTATAAGTCCTGAAACAAGATTTTTTTTTTTTTGATTGGAGGTTTAACGACCACCGTGAGCAACTCAATGGGCTATAAGCAGTCGCCCGTCCCTAATTTAGGGTCACTGGTTCCAGGGAAGGGAGAGAGCCAGTGCCGTAAGACAAACACAACATCCATGCCTCACCGGGATTCGAACCCGGACCCCTATCGGACGAATGATCAGAGGCCATCGCTTAGACCACTGCGCCACCGGGGCGGCGAAACAAGATTGCACACGACGCTTTAGAAAATGAATTTTTGATGAATGGCAGCCGTTATAAACTACAATATTGAGAACTTCGTAAAGAACATACAAATTCATCAAATCTGACAAAACAGTTAAGTGTCTGGTCATATTAACTTCCTGTAAAGTCTTTCTCCCAAAAGTACAAATACGATGGGCCAACCATTAAATGCTTCGATGGTGACGAATCACCAAGCCAATGGATGATAGAAAGTTGTAACAAAAAAAAAAAAAACTAGTTTTCTTCTGTAGATTCTAAATGTTTCAAGAACAACGACATCTTCCTAAATCTTCTTCGCACTTCAGTGCACAGCTTATTTACTTACACATCACAAGCACAATAACAAATCCCATCTGAGACAAAACGACTATGCCAAATCGTTAGCTAAAAGAAAGAACCACGCTCACGTTTTGGAGCCAACAAATTATTTATTCCTCATTAGGATGAGCAAACTCTGACTACTGTTCGCGTGCCGTCATTTCTTGAGGGCAGAAACAGGCCAGCGGCGGCGTTGTTGTCCTGCGGGTGATGTTTTGTTGGGACACTTTAGGCCCCATTTTATCCCAATAGCACAATTCCTGACAGTTGTCAAGTATCTGAACATCGTTGCGGACCAAGTTCACCCATTCGTGGCAACTGTGTTCTTTGCTGGTGATGGCAAAGAACACACAGTTGGATAACCAACAGGATAATGCGCGCCATGCCACACTGCCAGAATCGTCAAGGAGTGGTTCGAGGAACATGCTTGTGACTTTCTGTTTATGCCCTGGCGACCAAATTCACCTGACATGAACCCAATCGAACATTTGTGGTTCGACTTGGAAAAGGGGGTTCGCGCTAAATCACCACCAACCCCGAAATGTACAGGAACTGGAGGACCTGTTGACATTACGGTACGAGATACACCAGGATGCCTATCGCCACCTCATCGAATCGATGCGGAAGTGATCATAATATAATGGCTCATCAGTGTATATAGCGCAGAGTTCAGGTTGCCATGGACTCGCACAAGTTGCCTGAAGACCCCTAGAGGGCCTACACCGTAGCCACTGAAACAGCAGCATACCATAAACTCCACCGCCTCCGTGCTTCACAGTCTGCAACACTCCGGAAGCAGACGTTCTCCGGGTAACTGTAAAACCCAGACACGTCCGTGCGATCGGAATAATGTGAGGCGGGATTTGTCCCTCCATAACACCTGCCAACATTACCCAATTTTTGTGCTGTTGACACCATCGTAGCCGCATGGCTTTATTGGTCTTTGTGATGAGAGGTTCATGGGTGCCTGCTTGGCCATGATACTTGAGTGCATGGGCCTCTCTTCGAAGTGTCTTGGTGGAGACCATAACATCTGTGGCCATCTGGAGCTCATGTGCTATGGCGTGCATTGTTCGGGACCTGGTTTCCCGGATCTCCCTCTGCAGCATCCTCCGGTCCCTGGGTCGCAGTTTCGTGGGTCTTCCAGGTCGCGGTGAATTCCTGCAATGTCCCGTCTTCTTCCACTTGCTGATGAGACTAAGTCCAAAGTAGATTTAGCGACCTGTCTGACTGACTTCAGCAATGCTTCTTATGCTCGAACCTCCAATTGAGCAGCCTATTACAACAACGCTCTTTTCAAACTCGGAGAGCTCTCTTCTGATAGCCATTTTATCAGCGACTGATCTACGCGCTGCTACATACTTGTTTGCGAACATGGACGTATAAAAGTTAAACTGGCCAGCCCACAGTCCCGACCTTAACCCTCGACAGAATCTCTGGGACGAACTGGATCGTCGCGTGCGTGGAAGAGATCGGCCAACAAAGCTGTACTGATCACTCACTGGCTGAAGGACGAATGGCGAAACATATCGGCGGACAATTACCAAAAAACTGTTGGAGAGTATTCCACGAAGACTATAGGCCGTCGTAAGCGACAGAGGTTTCAGCACACAATATTAAATATTCTGTGCATGGAGATTTTTAGACATGCAGATTTACTTATATTAATGGTAGGGCATTGTACATTGTGTAATCTGTGACTTTATGTTTGCACTTATTAAACAAAATACCCAGCAGAAAAAAAAGGGGGGGGGGGTAAAAATATAAACATGAATAATTGCGTAAAAATTTCATTATCACCATCGACAGGGTACCAGAACTTATATCGGACAAATTTCGATATTATGTAATCAATATATTTTCGTTATAACTACACCATTAACTCAAAACCGAAATCTGAAGAGAGAACGATACTTCAGCTTAATAAGCCTCAAGAACTAGCAGGTGACAGGCGGAAATGTCGAGTTTCGAATACGAGGTCTTCCCCGCGAGATGTTTTCTAGAAAACACAATGAAAGTCTCATTAGCATTGTTTTTGGAATTCGTCGGTGCCAACTCAACCGCAGCTGAATAACAAGCTTTGTTACAGCGAACCAAAATGTCAGAATCCATGTTAAAAAAAATCGATAACCAGTGATACCTGCATTCCAACTAAAGGTTTGCAGCAAACAATGGAATTTAGTATGCTTGGGAAGAAGTCATCGGGAACGTTCACAGTGGAATTTTAATTAAGATTTAGCTCAAGACTGTAAAATCCAACTGAAGCCTTAGTTTAATACCGCCCATGCTGACTGCATAATCACCACGCTGATGAGCTCCACACGTCGTGAATAAACCCTTTAATCTGATTTCGACTGGAAACACCTATACCCGGCGTTTTGTCTTTTTGCTGTATAATCCCTACATTAATATGCTCACAAATTTGAATATAAATTCCTTCCGAGGGGTGACTCCTATTCAAGCGTTGGGTACGTTTAATACAGCTTTCATCAACGCTTTCTCCGCCTGTTGTGAAGGTGCCCCAAAACATAACTTCTGGCATCACTCCGTAAAATACATTCTACCTGCTAGAATTAAAAGCTCGATGAGCTAATCTTGTTAGTTTGTTAAGAATAATTGGCGGAAGGGGTCATTTTGCTGCAGAGCACCGAAACATATTACAAATACGGTGACACCTCTGAATAACGGTCACCGATCGAATCGGTAAGAAGTGACCGCTGTTCGAATGATAGGCCGAAATTAAAATTGTAGGTCAGTTGCTTTTGAGCTGAGCAAATTCTACACTGTAAAAAAGAATTTTCCGTGAATTCAGGAGTGTGAATTCACAGAAAATTCCTGAAAATAACGTGCAGCAAGGTTGCCGGTGGGTGCCCGTCTTTTAACGAAATTCCCGTTTTTTAAACACGTATTTTCACATATTTTTCCGAAATTAGTAATTCCGTTTATTTAAAAAAAAAAAAAAATCCATTTCGTTGTTTTCCGTATTTATACAGAAATTTCACAAAACCGAAGACCCCATATTTCAGCCCTTACATTTTACACGAGCAAAGTTAACCTGACTATGTAGTTAAAGCTACTGAGTGTGTACTTCCACTGTATAATACACTGAGTGGCCACCTTATTATGACCACCTCCTCAGTACTTCGTTGGGCCACCTTTTGCCTTTAATACTGCGTCGATTCTTCGTGGCATAGACTCCGCGAGATGTTGATAGGTGGTTTGTGGAATCTGAGACAATACTTGATGAATAGCACTTTCCAGGAGTGTGAGATTGCAGGGTTGTGGGCCAGCTGTCTGATGGCTCGTTCAACTTCATCCCACAAATTCTCGACGGGGGTGAGATCTGGAGATTGTGAGGACCACCTAAGCAAAGTAAACTCACCGGCATGTTCCTGAAACCAATCCTGTACGATACGAGCACTATGGGCAGGACGCATTATCTTGTAGAAAGTAGCCATCGCCATTGGGATAAACCATCCACATTGACAGGATGCACTTGGTCCGTAACGATGTTTAGATATGATGTGCCAGTCAGACGTTGATCAACACGAATTTAAGGGCCTAAAGCATGCCAGGAAAACATTCCCCAAACCATAAGTTGCCTCCACCAGCTTGAAGGGTTGTAGCAATGCATTTGGGGTCCATGCTTTCGTGCTGTTTCCGCCAAATTCTCACTCGGCCACAGGCATGGTGCAACTGAAAACGTGATTCATCGGACCACATAATTTGTTTCCAATTATCGACTATCCAATCCTTGTGCTCCTGTGCGAACTGGAGACAGCAAAGGTGTTCGAACAGGCCTTCGGCTGCCATATCCCATCCGATGCAGTGTACGACGAACAGTGGGTGCAGAGATCATTTGAGGGAATCCTTGATTAAGATGGTCTGTAATTTGCTGCACTGTTGCCTGTTACCAGTCTGGACACACTCCGTTCCGCCCGAGCAGTCACTAGTCGATGACGACCACACGTTTCACGTAGAGACTCAGTTTTTTTGGCTAACAGTCCAGTCTTTAAATTTAAACACTTTAACAACAGTGGCTCTGGAACATTTCACGAATGCGGCGGTTTCGGTGATACTCGCTCCATGGCTCCGAGCTCCTACAATTATCCCACGTTTAAAGTCCGTCAAATCGCCTTTTTTTAGCCATCTCGTCACCCAAAAATCACTGCTACTACTGTCGCAAGCACTCAGCTTTCCCTTTTTATACTAGCCTCGCCCTCTGGTGGCAACAGCGTGCAGCCATAGCTCATTTGCTTAAAACTGTCAGGTGGTTATAATAAAGTGGCCACTCAGTGTATAAGTTCCAGTTTAAAAACTCCTGTTCAAGCTTGAACTGAGACATAAAAAAGCACATGGATATACCGATGTTCTAAATGTCGTACGTACGTACTTAAAAAAAACACAAAAAAAACTAAGATCCCAGTTTCGGTCGCGTTTCTAAAAAAAATACAAATATTCACATTTTGGTGAAGTCATTGTCACTTCTGTTTTCCTTCACAGAGTCTATACAGTATACACGGGGGATATTTACTGCGAGCAGGAGAGGAGAATTGTGTTAGGCTGAGGGTAAGGGGGAGATAATGGCTTGGTCTTTTCTTCGTGATTACTGTTTTAAAATACTCACTCAGAAATCCTTTGTCTGGTGGTCGGCAAGGTTAGGAAAGTGTGGAGTTTGAAGGGGAGCACCGTGATGGAACGCGGGAAGTTTGCTCTTGTACTGCCTTAAGTCCCCCTTACGGAGAAGGGTCAACGACTCATGGCACCCCATTAGTGCGCGGAGAAATACTGAAACACGAGAGATATCTTCTCGGTAAATCGGTTTCACAGCATTAGCAGTGTAGTCAGGTTAGCTTTCCCCGAGTATAAATAATATTTTCACACCAGTGGGATTCGTTCCGAAGTCGTTTGGGGTGGCTCAACAGAAACCGCGCGTCTTAACCACAGAGCCAAAACGACTCAGGAGTTATAGCCACGCCACGTTTAAGGTAAAACTGTAATTGCGCGATGATTATTTTTTTTTTTTTCACTAATGAGAGAGAATTAGTCATTTTACTTTCTGCTGGAGCTTATTTTTTTTTATAGGTTTATTGGTGTCTTTACAGCTGTTTCCGACTCGTCATATTCTCGTCACTGCCACATTTCAAATCTATATATTAATTCTATAAGGTTTTTTACAATGAGTCCTATTTTGAGAGAACGGCTGAACGTAAATATATGGTTGAGGTATCAAAATAAAGGTCTTACCATGTAGATGTGACAGTCGAACAGAGAAATGAGATTGGGACAACGGTTCGGGCGTTGTGGGGCGGCAAAGTTCCCATGTAAAGTCTATGGGAGAAGCGTGCGGTTAACATTTGATTGCCTCCGGTTGACTCACGGGCTGTTGAAGGCGGAAGCATGGAGGGACTGAGATAGTCTGAAGTCTTCTCTCTTTGCGAACCGTTGCGCAAAGCAACCCTCGCAAGCATTCGCATCAAAGTTCTCATCGGAACAGCGAACACTCTCGAAGACCTGCTTGCGTTATGCCGTTGGACTGTGTGACGTATATATACAATTTAATATTCATTCGATCCAGTTTATTCACGTAGGTAAGACGTTTCCCATTACGTAAAGATGTAAATAAACATTCCGTTGACCATTGTTAGTGAAAATATTACGGGCGACTGCTTATAGCCCATTGAGTTGCTCACGGTGGTCGTTAAACCTTCAGTCAAAAAAATAAAAAAAATAACGAACCTGGACTATTTATTGTCTTTACTGAAGTAGTTGAATGAATTTGTCAATCAAATCAAGTTTACATTTGTTGTTTCATATGAGTTTATTCTTCAAAAAAAAAACTGACCGTCGATTCCGACGGGTGGAGAGTATTCGCTACGCGAATCTCATTCCAACAACATTTACAAACACAGTTGTGACTGAAGATGAGTGAAAAAGTGCGTTATCCAGTTGAATTTGTGTCTACGATCGAGATGAGTGGACTTCCGCCTCACATTTTACGACTGAAAAAGGGTGCAGTCGTGATGCTCATCACGAACCTACTGGCTTGTGATGATTCGTTCGTATAAGGTCCGGTTCGAATCCCGGTGAGGCATGGCTGTTGCGTTTTTCTTATGTCACTGCCTCTCTTCCTTCCCTGGAACCAGTGACCCTAAATTAGGGACGGGCGACTGCTTATAGCCCATTGAATTGCTCACGGTGGTCGTTGAACCTTCAGTCAAAAAAAAAATCACGAACCTGGACTATTGTCTTTACTGAAGTGGTTGAGTGAATTTGTCAATCAAAGTTTGCATTTGTTATTTTATATGAGCTTATTCTTAAAAAAAAAAAAAAAAAAAACTAACCGTCGATTCAGACGGGTTTCGCCTAGTTTGCTTTAAATCTTCAGAAGTTTTCATCGTACATTTCACAAGCATCCTGTAATATTTCAGGATTTACTTACATTTGATAGAAAGCAGCAGGTGCAGTAAAAAAAAAAAAAAAAAGAAATATAAAACTGATTTCTCCGACAGCAAACGCCTTAATCCAGCGAGTCGCGAGAGAATATTATGGACACGTCGCTAATTATGAAAAAAAAAATAAATCAAAATGTGTCTAAATTAAAACAGAATGATCGATAAAGTATTATTAGATGTATATATTGATTGGAACATACTGGAGCAATTAAAATTTACATACCAAATGCACACACTTTTATTCCATGGTATAAGCAGGAGTGATATGCCAAATGGATAACAATCGGTTCGAATCTTGAATTGCAATTGGGGCAGCCGCCTCCGTTATGAGTCTGCTCTAAACAGCAAATCCCAAAATATTTCATTAGAAAAACGATGTCCAAAAATATTTCAACATAAAATTTTGAGTGTGAAAAGACGCTGTCTTTACTAGTCCCCCCCCTCTCTCTAACGACAGAAACAACTTTATTATTATTATTATTTGGGGGCTTAACGACGACCGTGAGCAACTCGATGGGCTGTCTCCTATTCTTAATTTAGGGCCAATTGATTCCAGGGTAGGGAGAGAAAACGCCAATGATTCCTGAGGGACCGTAAGACAAATACAACATCTATGCCTCACGGGATTCGAACCCGGACCCCATCTCGGACTCATGGTGAGAAGCCTGCGCTTAGACCAGTGCGCCACTGGAGCGAAATTAATTTTTTTGTGAACTCTACGAATGTAACTCTGATAGTAACACTGACCCTTTAGGAGTCAATCTAGATTTTTTTTTTTAAAAACGCCAAACACTAAATTCACAGTTACGAGAAAACCCACATTCGGAGACAGCCAGTATGACAGAAGCCGAACCCTGCAATTTTTAAGCCCCCTCATATTCTTACAACTTGACAACCTCCGATTCGATTAAGTGCCTTTTATGCATTTTTCCGATCAAACACATTCAGAGAAAGCAGGTCTGTCAGCCATATATAGGATAGCAGCGAGGAGCTCACATCCGTCTGCGTCTTATGCAACGCGCCCGCGGAATTCATGGGAATTACCACTGCTTGTAAGAATAATCTCCGGGAAAGAAACTCCACGAAATAGTTACATATACCTGACTTCCTGTCGCGCGGGATATCCGGCTGATGGTACATCTACTAACAACTGTTTTACATTCCAAATTTAGGACCAGTGTCAAACGCTGCCTCCATTTCTTACTTGTTATTCGACCCCGCCAAGCGTCACGCGTGATCATCGAGAATCAATACGTTTACTAGAGCCAAGTACGAAACTATACTTTTTTGCTCAGCAGATGTAAACCACACGACAGTGAAGAAGTGGGATTAAAGGTGAACTTACAGAAGACAAATTTCATGCGCAATGAACTTAAGATTTACGAGGTTATGGGAAAAATTCAGAACTGATGCCTACTTCTACCTTGGGCACGCGAATAAAACTTGGTTGTAGTGCATTTGGACGAAACAGTACAACTTTTAAGAGCAATTTACCATTATGTCTTACAACAGAAGTATTTGGTTGATACATAAGTTCATGCCATTTTATTTCACGAATGTTTCTCAGGTCAGTAGTGACTGTGCAAATGGCCAGTTGTATATAAAAATGTAACCAGTAATGTCGTTTATCTAAATCATATTGCGTTGTGTGATTGTGGCTAATGGTTTTTTTGGTGTTCGGGTCCTGAAGTATGGAGTGTCAAGAAGAGGGGAATGAACATTTCTGGCATCTGCTGCTCTACGAGTTTAACAAGGGATCCACAGCCGCCGAGGCTACTCGAAAATTTGCGATGTGTATGGGGAGGATGCTATTGCTCCGAGGACAGCTCGCAAATGGTTTGAGTGGTTCCGAGGTGGTAATTTTGACCTCAACGACTCTCCACGCTCGGGTCGTCCATCTCAATTTGATGAGAATCGTTTGAACCATCTCATCCACTTGGATCCACGTCAAACCACACGCGAATTGGCCACTGAGACGGACTGTGATCAGGCCACAGTGGTGCGACACCTGGAACGTATGGGAAAGGTTCAAAAATTGGGGTCTTGGTGCCTCACACTCTCGCCGAGGACAACAAGAATCAGCGTTGCCATATGTGGTTCCTTGCTCGCCCATTATAGCGAATGTTCTCAGCAACCCAAACCCTTCCTATCGCGTATTGTTACTGGAGGTGAAAAGTGGTGCCTGTATGTGAATCTCAGGCATTGGAGGAGATGATTAAGCCCAAACAAGATGCCCACACCACGTCCTTCATCCTGCGAAGACCATGTGTGTCTGGTGGGACATGGAAGGCATTATTCACTGGGATATGCTGCCGAGGAATCGGACCATCAACTCTGCAATTTATTGTGAGCAACTCCGCCATGTTGAGGGAGCAATTCAGCAGAAACTGCCACATCGGCGCCATGGTGTCATTCTCCAACATGGTAACGCACGCTCTCACAGTGCAAACATGACCAAAATGGCCATTCAGGACATGAAATGGAGATCCTTCCACATCCGGCTTATTCCCCAGATGTCGCCCCTTCAGACTGTCACCTGTTCCGATCTCTGTCGAATGCCCTCCGTGGTAGAACGTTCAACAATGATGTTGATCTCCAGAATATCCTTGATGATTTCTTCGCAGCAAAACCTGCACGTTTTTTCAAGAATGGCATTGCAGAGCTATCCAGACGTTGGGACACCATCTTAAACAATGGGGATGGGGGGGGACACATAGTTGATTGGTTCCGTTTTTCCTTCTGACGTAATACATTCCTGCAGTGCGGTGAAAAAAACGGCATGAACTTATGCATCAACCCAATACTTAATCAGTGCATCGTTCCAGTTCTTACTTATGGATCAGAGGCATGGACCTTAACTAAAAAAGACATACTAAGGTAACGGGAAACTAAAAGAAGCATTAAGATATGCATACTTGGTGCAACCAAAAAGAAAAAAACTATGACATCATGATCTACTGCATTCCGGTATCACGCACACAACTGTGCGAATGTTGTGATTTAAGAGTAATCTCCACCAGAAGGGTGTCATCCTAGTGAACAAATCCGTTCTTGTTCTTCGTATCGGTGCCATAGCGTATACAGATCCGCACAGGCCTTATTTCGTGAGCGGGGCCCGTTCTAAGCCTACGCGTTTAAAGCCCATCCCGTTTCAAATATTAGACACTTGGCGCGGCCCGTGATGTGCCATTTTGTATTACTTCGTTTTTCTATTGTATTTTATTAAATTGTGAAAATTAAATAATGAAATGCGATGTTATTGAAAATATTTAGTTGAATGTAAGCCTAAAAATATTAACCGAACTTTGACAATTATCGAAGAATATAACCTTTAAAGAGAGGGGGGTGCTAAGCGCGTTCAAAATATCTTTCTCTGAACTAGCAAGCGACAACACTACAAAAATCAATCCCTATACATATTAGAGATAGAAGAAACAATCGCTGTAGTTCCACTTTCTCAAACATACACACTCCATCCCACTGCAGACATCCCCGTCACTCCACTCCACACAACACACTCGCTACGGGTTGAATCTTTTTGTCGTCAACAATCTTCAAAGCGGTTTTACCATCCTAATACCCACAGATGGTAAAAACACTGAGTGCGTCTCATCGCCTATACGATTACGCCATGGGCCAAGTCATGGATGTAACTAAAGCCAACAAAACAGTTAAACCAGGAAATCGGGAAACACGACTTTCTTCGGCCTGTTGCTTTGTTCTTTAAACTAAAAAATGCCCGACCCGGCCCCTGCAGACCTCTACCATAGGTTCGCCCTCCATTGACAATTCAGCTTTAGACTTGTTTACATCAGGTGGAAGGACAGCAACTCCAAGAAGTTTTGCAGCACGATAAAAAAACAAAAAACAAAAAAAAACTGTATAATCAGTTTTTTTACGCTTTCCAACCGTAGATTGAAGAAGCGCATATGCTCCAGCTTTGTTCGTCTGTCCGTCCGCACAATAACTCGCGTGAAAATTGTTCGATTTCGATGAAATTTTAGTTTGTGGTAAGGGACCACCTGGGGCCGAACCCTATTGAAAATGGGCGAAATGGGTTCAAAGGTCACGACATAACAGCGGAATCTATTCCACCACCCTTATGTGTCATAACTTGCGTAAAAATGGTTCGAGTTCGACGAAATTTTAGTATGTGGTAAGGCACCACCTGGGGACGAATCCTATTAAAAATCGGCGAAATGGGATCAAAGGTCAGGACATAGGAGTGGGATCCATTCCACCACCCTTATGCGTTATAACTTAGGTAAAAAAATGCTTCGATTGAGACAAAACTTTGTTGTTCCGGAAGTATACTTTACCGGTTCTGTTGAATATCATCGAGATGGGGTCAAAGGTCAGGTCATAGGAGCGAGATTTATTTTACAGCCATTATCCTCATAACTTGAATAATAACTTGAGTAATGATTTCTGGTATGTTGGAAAGCGAATCATAATCAATGCATTGCATGATTTTACGAACGTGTTTAAGAGTAAAGACCCTCAAGTGGCAGACCATATTGTTAGAACTGACCACCATTGGACAACTGAAATACTACACTGGCTACCAAGGGACAGCAAAAAACCAAGCAGATGACCACGTGGAATATGGAAATCGAAAGCATGCTAGAGTGACATGGAAAGGAACTGCTTAAGACATTTGTGAAACAACATACTTGGGGGAGACCTTCATACAGCAATAGACTGAATAAAATTTTCACGTGCTCTAAGGCAAGACGAGAACTTATAGGACGACTGCGGTTCTGTAAATTTCAAATTTTCTCTCCGTTTTGTCGCGCAATATGAAGAACCCTGTGCTGAAGCTTATCACGGGGGAAAGGGTAGAGGCAGAAGGGTCATTTGAGATGGGCCTCGAATTCAGACTTTTAACGTCATACACTGCTGGCCACCCAAAATGCAACACCAAGAAGGACACGAAATAGCAAAGCCAAATTTACTGGACACAGCTTACAGGCCCGTGCGACTTGCGGAACACGCAGACATCAATAGTTCGTGTGGCCCCCCATGGCTGGCAATAACGGCCGCTACACGTCGCGGCATCGAACAAATAAGGCTTTGAATGTGGGCTAGGGGTATGTCGGTCCAGGCTGCTTCCACACGTTGCCACAGTTCATCAGGCGTAGCCGCGGGTGGTGCCTGCCGGGCCACTCGGTTGCCGATCAGCGACCAGACGTGTTCGATGGGCGACATATCGGGAGAACAGGCGGGCCGTGAAGAATTGTTGCACTATGCGTACCACGTGCGGGCGCGCATTGTCCTGTGGAAACGTGGCCTCTAGCAGGTCCTGCAGGTAAGGGAGGACTACAGGCTCCAAAACGTCGGAGATGTAGCGGTGGCGGTTGAGTGTACCGGCGATGCGTACCAGACGGGTGCGGGTGTCATATCCAATTGCGCCCCAAACCATAACGCCAGGTGACGGACCGGTATGGCGATGCATAATATGCAGGCGTCATACAGTCTCTCGACGCGGTGCCGCCACACGCGGATCCCACCATCGTGGTGTTTGCAGGCAGAACCGAGATTCGTCGAAGACAATGTCGTGGCATTCCGTAGTCCAGGAGCGGCGTTAAACGGCTCACTGCCGCCGCACTCGCCGGTGGTGTAACGTCAATGGTAATCGGAGCAATGGTCGCCGTGCGACAAGTCCCGCTCCTGCAGACGACGTCGAATGGTACGTGCTGACACAGGCTGCTGCGCAACACACCCTAATTCCTGCGCCGTCAATGCCCGCCGCACAACATGCCGGTCCTCTCGTTGGGTGGTGTGCCGCGGCAATCGCTCACGTTGGTCCGTCCGTCCCTCCTGCACCCACCGAATCCATACTCGCCTCATTGTGGCTGGATGTCGTCCCACACGGGCGCCGATGTCTCGGTACGAAAAACCGCTGTCGCGATAAGCCCCTATTCGTCCTCTGTCGAACTCAGAAACGTGCTGGAATGACTGCCGTATTCTGCGACGAGGCATCAGGAAGCTTCCCACGCACAAGTCCGGCAGCACAACACACTTCCACTACTTACACCCCGCCTTCTGTGCACCCTTCTTATAGTGCTTCTCGGTGGCATGCCGGCGCACATGATTTGCATATGCCCTGCAATGCTAATCGTTTTCATGCCCTCTCGCGGGAGACGCATGCTGCGAATTTCAGGCCAATCGGATGCTTCCTTCTTGGTGTTGCATTTTGGGTGGTCAGCAGTGTATTTCGGCACTTTTTAATTATCCCCGGGGGCCCCAAAACGTTGAAGTAGCCCGGACCAAGAGAGCCTACTGTGTGCATCGGCGAGCTAACCTCGTCAGACGACATTTACATTTTTTCCCCTAGGGAAACTTCATAAAACAAAACAACAGAAGGCCCAAACAGGAAAAGAACGAAAACTAATAACATTCAAAACCCTACATGCATGCAGACGTTTCTCCCTCGGGAGAGCCACGTAAAATATTTAAAAGAAAAAAAAAAAGCGAACTATGTGACACGGAGGCACCTTGCAGGCTATTTAATCACCGCACGGTCATTTTGCGCTCGGCTATATGCCAGCTGCTGTTCGTTCGAGAAGAAAGATGTCATTCGATTGTTCAACTACGCTGTTACGAAAAACGTAACATGCTCTCTCTTTCGCTGCCAGCTAAAAACCGCGCAGTACGGCCAGGAAATCCAATTTACGAACTTCTGCAAAAAGAAACAGAAAAAAAAAAAACATTTCATTCATAAAAGCATTGGATTTAGTCACGGATCAAGTGGCCAGTGAAAGGCAGGATTTTATGCCAGGCGTTTTCGCGGACGCGGCGCCTCCTGCCCCACCTCCCTCCCTCCCCCTCTCTCTCTCTCTCTCTCTCTCTCTCTCTCTCTCTCTCTCTCTCTCTCCCATGGTATAGAATAAATCTCTCAAGTCTTTCCCTCAAAGCGCTGCAATAGTACCAGCACATCAGCGTTCGCAACTGTATTTCTTCCTCCAACCCCCTCGCTCTCTCTCGTTTAGATTAATAAAACAACAATTAATACCGCATTGAGTTCAAATGTGTCTTGCTTTTGCAACCAGAGAGCCTTGGTTTTTTTTTTTTTTTTGATAATTTCAAAATGAACTGTGGAAATAGTCGGGCTTTTAAGGGAATGAAATTTGCTGACCAGCAAAATATACACCAGTAACAACCCGATTAATTTTGCGAGACTACTCGAAGTCAAAATGAAAGTGGGTAAAATAAATACTTGTCACGTACAAAATACCGTTACGCACATCACAATACACAAATGGAAAACATTTTTAGTGCACTTAATTTTATTTATTTTTTCCAGATAAATGGTTAATACCTGCTGTGACAGCGTTAGAACATAAGTTGTGTCCGCACCACCGAAGTGATGGAAATCTAAGACATCCTTGGATTCCACAAGCTATGTATTCCTTTGAATAGTGGGAGAATCCACGAGAGAATCCGCGGATGCTGTCAACTAAAACAACAGATTTACGACACTCCAAATGTCTCTCATATATATACATGTAAGCAGGTCTCAATATACAAGGTAATTCAAAATGATTCATCCGATTTCATTAGGTCATAGCTCCCTTAAAACCCAAAGTAATAATAGCGTATCACACATTAAAATGAAGAGAAACGCACTGAGTTTACGAATGTAACCGCTAGATGGCCCAATGTAACCCGTGTATCTGCACCTGGGCGAAAGACTGTCACTGTGAAAAATGTCACGCAGGAGACGATGGAGGACGACGAATTTGCTTCACGCCTGGTGTTTAGTGAAGAAGCAACATTCAAATTAAGTGTCAAGGTCAACCATTACAACATTCGCATATGGAGGCACGGAAAACCCACATACAATAATTAAAACTGAGCGCGACCTTAACGAATAGCGGTTAGAAAACCTCCGTTGCCTTAACGAATAGCGGTTAGAAAACCTCCGTTGCCTTAACGAACAGCTTCCTAACCGCTGGACTGGTCGCTGTGGACACGACAAAGCGCTCTACAGGTGGCCCGACAAGTCCCCTGACCTGACCCCTTGAGACTTTTTCTTATGGAGGTATATGTTAAGGATAATGTGCATGTGTCACCGTTGACTACAACTCTAAATGAACTCAAAGTTCGATTCATTCACTCAAAGTTCGCTGCAGTCGTTGACAACAGACATGCTTGATCACGTATGGCAGGAATTTGATTATCGCCTAGAAGTAGTGCACGTGGTTAGCAGAAATCTCAAAAATATTTATAAGGTATGAAGACAATATTTGGACAGTTTTTTTCTTTATCCTATGCAGCGGTTGCTCAGGCTTTTTTCAAGTTTTCGCCAAATTCAATTTTTTTTTTTTTTTCGCCAAATGTACTGAAGTCGCCAGGTTTTTTTTCACTCTCCGTTGGAATGATAAAAACCACAAAACCAAAGCGTGTGTTCTAATAGGTCTTACGTCAGCGATTGCGTCACGTAATCGTTTTCCATCTCACACGCTATGTAAACAATGAAAAAAGTAACTAACATTCGAATTTCATTTTTCAACTACCAAATCGAATAAAAATTGAAGATTGTTTTTGCTTGGACTCAGAGGCGTAAATAACTAGGACGGGTCAAACGGGGGCAACTATCCTGTGTGCGCAGCTCAAGAGAGGGCGCAAAAATCCCTGCTTGCCATCTGATTAGACGTGGAATCCAAAATTTTGCGCCATTTCCCGGTACACTTTTTTCGCGCCATTCATTGTCATTTGTCCATCTACAAAAATGTTTAATATGTTTCGCTAGTTTCATAGCCTTGCCACATCCACATTTTTCCTCAAAATGTTCAGGGAATGTTACTCGCTGACATTCAAAAATGAAGGCGTGCTTTAATAGCCCTTCCAACTAAAGTACCAAGCGTCCTTTTTTTTTTTTTTTTTTTTTGATTGGAGGTTTAGCGACCACCGTGAGCAACTCAATGGGCTATAAGCAGTCGCCTGTCCCTAATTTCGGGTCACTGGTTCCAGGGAAGGGAGAGAGCCAGTGCCGTAAGACAAACACAACATCATGCCTCACCGGGATTCGAACCCGGACCCCTTTCGGACGAACGAGAGCTTAATTTAGCAGAGTGGATGGATGCTGTGATAGAAGCAAAAAATAGACAAATTATTATTAGTATTATTATTTTATTATTATTATTGAAGGTATAACGACCACCGTGAGCAACTCCATGGGCTATAAGCAGTGGTCCGTCCCTAATTTAGAACCACTGGTTCCAGTGAAGGGAGAGAGCCAGCGCCGTAAGACAAACACAACATCTACGCCACACCGGCGTTCGAACCTCGACTCTTCTCGGGCGAACGGTCATAAGCCAGCGCTTAGAACACGCACCACAGGGGCGGCCTAATTGAGAAATACATTTGGGAAACAAAGCCTGAGCAAGGCAGTATTAAACTGGAATAATTTTACAGTTATAATATGAGCATTTCTATAAGTAGATTTAGAGGGCCGCGGGTGGCCTGGTGGTCAACGTTCGTGACTGCCATGGGTTCGATCCCAGGCATGTACGAACGCCCAAACCACTAAATATTCGCCGGGCGTCGGATGGGCACGTTAAGCCGTCGGGCCCCGGGTACTGCCCCCCCCCCCGCGTAATAAATAAGGGCGTCTTCCTCCCCCTTTCTACCTCACTTCCGTGTCACTTTCTTATCGGGCACTCTTGCCCAAATCTCCTAAACAACCTTTAGAAATAGAGGAAGTTAAGACCTGGGGTCAGACACACTCTTCCTAAAATCCTCTACATATGATCTGATCAGAAGTAGATTTAGATTTAACGCTCACATATTTTTGTTTCCCACTATTGCATAAATTTCTACATTTTCCCCTATGTACAATGCTACTGGGAAACAACGATTAAGGAAATCTCGCGTACAAATGCAAATCACTCCTCACTTTTTTCCCTGTCGGCGAGACTGGTTTAAGATTGACAGGTTGACGAACTCCAAATTGCTAATGCGCAAAAAATGTGTAACACAGAGAATGGAAATGATTTCTTAGCCATTATTTAACGATTTACTCCTCGTTTCAGACACGTGTGAAATTTTAAAAGCACAGCTGGTAACCTATGCCAATAACTCGAAAGAATGTAAGGAAGAAAGAAATAAGGGAATGAATTTTGAATAGGTGTGCGTGCAGCAGCCTGTATAACTACAGTCTACGTATCAGCCTCTTAAAACAAATTTCTCACAAGATCTTATTTGTAAAAGCACCCTCCCTCCCAATCCTTTGGCCAAGGTAACAACGCTAAGCTGAATTTAGATATGCCTTAGGTTAAAAAATGAATATCCTATACTATAGGAGGAAGTTTTACTCTGTATCAATTTTTAAACGTGGTGCTGAGGGATAGACTGATAACTGATGTGCGAACTGAGAGTAGGGACCTTCCTCTAAAATACGTGGGAAAGTGATAGGAAATAAATATTACGAAGCTCACCTGAACTAAATGAGACGGAACTATGGAAGACAGCTGGGGAGAGTTTCTCTCAACGTAGGACCAAAAACAGTTAATAGCACGGGTAACCCAAAAATTGTCTGACATTTAGTACGTTCATACAGTTATGTTGTTGTTTGTTTCTTGATTGGAGGTTTAACGACCACCGTGAGCAACTCAATGGGCTATAAGCAGTCGCCCGTCCCTAATTTAGGGTCACTGGTTCCAGGGAAGGGAGAGAGCCAGTGCCGTAAGACAAACACAACACCCATGCCTCACCGGGATTCGAACCCGGACCCCTTACGGACGAATGATCAGAGGCCATCGCTTAGACCACTGCGCCACTTATTATGTTTCAGAACACAAAGATAAAAGTTTATCGTGCTTTTAATAATCATCTCTGAACAGGTGGCAGCAATGCACTTGCTGTTTATGACATCCTTTTTTTTTTTTTTTTATTGGGGGTTTAAAACCCCGTGAGCAACTTAATGGGCTATAAACAGTCGCCCGTCCCTAATTTAGGGTCACTGACTCCAGGGAAGGGAGAGAGTTAGTACCTTAAGACGAACTCAACATCGCTGTCTTACCAGGAACCGAACCCGGCGCCATCTTGGACGAATGGTCAGAAGCCATAACTTAGCCCACTGCGTCTATGACATTCCAAACGTTGTCGGCGGTTTTTTATACTCCTGCAAGACAATCAAAATTTCCCTTAGCCAGTCATTCGGTTACACCGGATGCCTCAAAACGGATTAAAAACAAGCTTTTATCTCTTCAACGGTGGATCACAGATACATACTTTCAATTAGAAAAATACTCAAAATGACGTTAAGATTTACAACGTAGCAATTGCATCGCTTGCAAAAAAATAACTTTTTATACATCCTTCGCAAAAGAAAAAGAAAAAACTTAAATAAATAAAAAAAGTTGCGCAATGTCCTAATTAGTAGAGAAAAAAAACGTCATTCTGTTTGAAAAACTCATTCTCTGATCCACCAGCTGTTTATCGTTCAGAAGATCATGAGAGAAGACTGACGATTCTCGCCAGTCTTCTCTGAACCACCAGCTGTTTATCGTTCAGAAGATCATTAGAGAAGACTGACTATTCTCGCCAGTCTTCTCTGATCCACCAGCTGTTTATCGTTCAGAAGATCATATATCAATATACCATATATATTTATTGTTCAGAAGATCGTTAATTGCTGGAAGTTTTTAGCGTGTGGCACGATTCACGATAAACCTTTGCTACGGTTGTCCAAGGGAAGCCCGGGAAGGGGCATTTGTCAGATGATGAAACCGGTACACATGGAGCGAACTATTGGGTTAGAAAGAAAGTAAAAGTTCGATGACGAGGTACGCGAAATCGAAGCCATTGGCCAATGAGACTGCACAGCACACCGACATAACATCAGCACGTAGGTGGCTTAAGTCAGTGGCATTTAGCCATCAGAAAGCGAAGAGTGTAAGCGCCAGCCAACATGGAAGTGGGCAAGGTGCACATCCGCCATTGCATGCTGTACGGTTTCGTCGCGGTAGCACCCCCGTAAGTGCTGTAAGGAATGTTATCAGTGTTGAACCCCAATGCCATATCACATCGTCAGTGGTCTCATTGGTTTAAACGGTTTTGAGAGGGAAATTTTGACCTTTCAGACCGTCCCAAAGCAGGAAGACACGCAATAGGAGCTATAGACAAGACCTGAGTGGAGACCGACCCACGTAAGACCACGCGGGAGTTGGTTGCACAGCTGGGGACTACCAACACGAGCATTATCACGTACCTGCGTCAACTTGGGAACACCGCGAAGGCCACATACGGAAATGGGCCTAATTATCTGCACAAATAATTTATTCATCATCAAAATGCAGAAGCACAATACCTTTCATGCATATAGAAGAGTGCTGTATGTATGATCTTGTCAGTAAGTGAAAACAAAGGACTAGAGTTTTTCTACATCACATTTACCACTTTCCTGTTTAATGGTTTAATTCATTTGGAAAATAATACATCACCTACCAGGAGTCGGTTAACTCTTCGGTAAACCTGCTGTTTCCCCTGGTCAGCTTTTATCTCTGAATGATGAATTTAAAAAATGGTACCGTAACACTACGCTAAGTAGCTCACATAAACGATTAGGTCTAAGAACATAACAGCCTCCGGTGAGACACGAAACTAAATAGAAAATTTTATCCACGGCAAGAACATTTTCTTTTAAGTAGTAATAGAGAACTATAACTACTACTTTTTGGTGTTTCAGTCTAGTATAGTCAGACAGTTTGACCACATGTTTTGTTTTTTGAGAAGGGGGGGGAGGGTTAAAGGAAAACTCAATGGACTATAAACAGTTACTCATCCCTAAGTTAAGGCCACTGGTTCCAGGGAAGGAAGAGGGGACAGTGCAGCGAGACACACACTCATTTTGGATTCGAACGCAGTGCGCTTCCGTCCACCAGAGTGGCAAGTAAGGTCAGGGTTTGACCGAATGAAGTGCAAATTGTCTTGAAACAAAACTTTTATGAAGCAGCCGTAACGTAACAGCAAGGTTTTGCATACTAGTTAAAAACAAGCTTGTTTTATTACTCAAAAACAGGAAATCCTCCTCTTTTGTTAACGACTTACATTAACAGAAGAATCATTTCTGCCCCCCCCATCCCCCAATCTCTATATCGTACGCCGAAAAGAAGTTTTACTCGTCAGTCGAGATGCAGAGCGAAGCTGTATTTAGATGTGCCCGGGAGACAAAAAAAGAAAACTGCTGTCGAAAGAAAATCATTTAAGCCTTTTTTTTTTTTTTTTAACTTCTTCCCCCATCCCCTCAAATCTCTCTTCATCTCACACACACACGAGGCGAGAATATCCGGATGTGGATCACACAAAAGCCCTGCGGAAATCAAAAGGATGACACTCTTGACACGGTTTCCGACCGGCGAGATTAGTGGATATCGAAGCACCACTCGCAAGAAACAACGCCAACTGCCTGCCCAGCCAATGGCAAGGTTGTTGCAGATGACCAAACGACCTTCACAAACAAGAAAACCAATGTGCAACAATAAAAGAACAGTTGCGGAACACCTCAGGAAATAAAACGAAAAGCACGTTTCCAGAACTCTGAAAAACCAGACCTACTGAACTCAGCTAAACCAATACGACTTGGCAGATCCAACACATTCATTCTCTTGTCTGCTACGGTTACCACATGTAATTGCCTGTTCGTGTACCCATTAGTTTCAATTTTGTCTTTACATACAAAGGATTTCCGGCTTTTCGAACTCAAGCCAATTTTTACGATGAATCTACGTCGAAATCCACTTCAGAGAAGGTCTTACACCAATTTTGCTGCATTCCTTTAGATGCAAGAATAAAAGCGAAATGTTATCGCATATCAGTTTATTCACAACCCGGATAATAATTTTGAAGCCGTTTCCAAATTAAATTCACAGTTTTTAGCCCATTATAAATCCGGGAGGGGATTAATACCTGCAAAATATTTACAGCAATTAGAAGAAATCAACAATAGTCGTTAAAAGATCATAGTGAAGCAAACCTTCCATGGTATTACGTGTACAAATAAGTTTTAAAGCGCTTTTTGTGTAACGTATACCGCTAATTTGCATATCCGACATCACCCCGAGTTGTTGTCATGTGACCACAACTGGTACAGAGTATAAAATGTGACACAGAAGTTTGTCCAACAGTCAAACGCACTTGCACATCGTAAGTGAAAGATGGCACGCGATACTGCATTTATTCGGCACTGCATTCGTTACGAATTTCATGAACGAAAAAGTGCTGCAAAAGCATGTGCATCGATCTGTTCTGAGGGAGAATACTGTATCGAAAAGCACGTGTGAATTTTGGTTTAGACGGTTTAAAGCAGGTGATTTTGAAGTTAGCGATCGAGAACGTAGCGGCGCCCCGCAGGAAGTCGCGCACGAGGAACTGCAAGCATTGCGGGATGAAGATTCGTCTCAAACGCATAAAGAACAAGCTGAACGACTGGGGATAACTCAACAAACCATTTACAATCGTTTACGCGCAATGGGAAAGATTCAGAAGGAAGGAAAATGGGTGACACATGACCTGAGCCAGAGGAACAAGGATGAGCATGTCATGAAGAGTTTGAATCTGTTGAAAAACAACACAAAGTCTTTCCTGCGGAAAATCGTTACGGGTTATGAAAAATGGATATAGTACGACAATCCCAAACGCAAAGAATACTGGGTACACCCCGGTGAAGCAACGACTTTAACACCGAAACGCAAATATTCACTCCAAGAAAGTTATGCTGTGGATCTGATGGGATATGGAGGGGGTACTGTATTATGAACTATTGGAACAAGGTCACACTGCTACTGCTGATCGCTGCAAGCAACAATTGCTACGACTGAACAAGGAAATGGTTGGTTGGTTGGTTGGTTGTTGGATTTTATTGGCGCAAGGGCCAGGTTTGGCCAAAGAGCGCCAGACAAAGAACGATCAGCCACAGATTTTTAAAAACGTGGAAAATGATTAAGATCAGACAGGCTTGGTAAAAGTTGAAAAAGAGTATGAAGAAAGCAGTGAAGAAAAGGTAGTTAATGAAGTTTATTACAAGTCATAAATTTACTAATGGAAAAGGAGGAACCGTCACTCTCCTCCCCCACACTCCTCTGCAAGAACAAGGAAATCTGTCGGAAACGTCCATTCACAGGCAAAGGATTGCGTTCCGTGAAATTACTGCATGACAACGCTAGACCGCATGTCGCGAAATCGGTCAAGGGAACGTTATTGACGCTTGGCTGGGAAGTTTTGGAGCACCTGGCGTATAGTCTCGACGTAGCCCCTTCAGACTATCATTTGTTTTGATCGATGCAACATGGTTTGTCTGCTGTACGGTTCCAGACACGTGACGAGGTGCAAAAATGGGTTGACAATTTCATCGCGTCACACGACGAAGTGTTTCTTCATGGCTGGAATCCGTCAGCTGCCAGACCGATGGCGGAAGGTGATAGATAATGAAGGCGCATATTTTGATTCGTAAAGGTATTGCTTTCTCTCAAATTACATGTTGCGTTGTCTTAAAACTTATTTGTACACTTAGTAATTTATGGATGAAAAGAACAAGCAATTTGGTCACTTCCGCCCATGCGTTAATAGGCCGATTTTATAGATTAACCTCTTTGAAACTTTTCTGTAAGTTTTCTATAACATCGCCCAAACCATCCTGTGATTCTAATACAGGTTTCATAAAATCAAACATCAGAAAGCCGCCAACGGTAACCGATAACTCGGGTAAGTTGACACATTTTGAGTGAAGCTGTTGCAAAATTTAAGCTCATTAAGGCGTCTATTATAACAAATTCTTAACACCGAACGCGTAAAATTTATGACTTCCAGAACAAAAGTACGAAACATCCTAAAAAAGAAATGCCTAAAATTTATCACGAACTACTTTCCTTCACGCTGGTTGTGATCAGGTTGCATGTAAACAAAACGGAAAGACACACTCAGATCAAGAACCACGTTTTTCATTTTGCATCGCGAAAGACAGACACACATACACAAACTTCCTTTTATTATTATAAATTAAGCAAGTGCTGAACTAACACACGGAGTCTTTCTATTTCTTCGTTTTTCAATTCAAACGATTTTTTTAAATTAATGCTAGTGAGCCGACTTCCGTGAAACGGTTCAAGTAAAAGGAAAGTAAAGTTTTAATTGAAATTCCTCAATGACACGGAATTTCGGGAATCAAAAGGCGTCAAAAACCTGACCCTGGACAATGTCCAATCGCATGCCAAAAATCACGGTGATCGGATGTATCATGTCGTAACTATGCCCGAACAACTAATTGTCCCGAGTCTCGAATAGAGAGCGGATTTTTTCAGTTACTATTAAAATTGGTCAGTTTTTAATGGTCATTATTTTTATAAGACACGAGCAATCACCATGATATCAACCCCGTGCCACTCACCAAGTCCTTCCCTTTCTCTGTGGCAAGTGTCACCGCGATCGGCTGAAGAACTTTAGAAGAGATAGGTAACAAACGACTCCTCAAAACACTCGGAAAAACCCCTAAAAAATGCACGTTTTTGGACGATTGTTCCTCAATGACACGGAATTTCGGAAATCGGAAGGCGTCAAAACCTGTCCCTGGACGATATCCATTCGCATGCAAAAAATCACTGACCGGATGTGTCATCTCGTACCTATGCCCGAACAACTAATTGTCTCGAGTCTCGTAAAGAGAGCTCTGCTCAACAAGGATAGAGCGCCAAAGGACTTTTTCTTTCCTCCCCCCCCCCTCCTTTTTTTTTTTTTATTTGTATTAAGTCGTTGACGTCCCTGAAAAACTCGAGTCCCCCGCAAAATAATACCTTCGAGGCCCTTTTGCGAAAATGTATTTGCTTGCAGTGACTGAAATTTTTAAATTCCATATTACACTAGGTAGCACGGGCGTTCTGTAATTCAAATTCTTTGGAACCTACAGGCATTTTTTTTTAAAACAAGATTGTTAATTAATACAGACATTTGACGTGGACCAGGAACATCAAACAAAGGTTATCGCTTTTTTCACGTTTATAAGTGATTCACGGAAAAATTCTCATTGGCCGCCACCGGGAATCGAACCCAAGGTCTTCCAGTTACCCGGATGTGCTTCCACTGCAGTGAAAGTGGAAGCACAAATCCTTTCCTTCTACCCGAACCTAGCTGGTCTAACCCCTAGGTTTGGGTAGGAGGAAAGGATTTTAGGATTTTCTGTTACCTGCAGCTTGGCGCTGAAATTCGTTCAGTAAAGGGGATGTTCTAATTCACTCAAAAGGACACTTATTTTGATGACACCTATTAAATATCTAGTGCCACTAATTAAGACAAAAATTTCTTTTCCCCCAAATACATCAGTAATATATCGATATTGCAGGCAAATTATTTGGTGTTATGTTCAAACAGCTTTCATCAATATAAACCTATCTCCAAGAAAAATTTCTTTTCGCTACATCAATCAACGGAGCAAGCATTTTTTTTTATCTTCGCTTTTAAGAGAAATAAGTTCAAAAGTCGGTACTTACTCAGGGGTCGCGCTGGCTCTTTTAAAATTCTCGCCAATTTATTCGCCAAATTCAATTTTTTATCGCCAAAGTGTTATAACAGTACAAAAAATACGAATAGATAATCGCCAATTTTTGTTTCGCAAATTGCGAAGACGGCGATCGGCAGCGCGACCCCTGCTTACTAGAGCTGAATTCGGGCTCAATTTTCGCAGCCCGAGCACGAATTTTACATTGCAAGATAGAACCCGGGCCCAGCCGAACGAGCCCGAAAACTGGTTAACCTGTTCAACCATTAATAAAAAAGAAATCTCCTTTCCCGCACTTCCACTCTTTCCTCCTCCTACAATTAACCAATGTATTTCTCAAATGGGGAGTGGGGAAGGGTTCTCTATCTATTTTTACAGTGTAACTGTACGATTTTCTTTGACCGTTCGTTTCCACCTGAAGTGCTTCGGACGGCGGGATATTCAAAATGATCGGGCGGTGCTTCAATAGCATTATGCTGCTAAAATAATGCTAATATTATCGTGCCATGATGTGCTGCAATATGTACGTTGCTAAATGGAATTAGCAGGGAGCTACTGAGTGGAGATAGGGGGTAAATTATCGTCGACAACCTATCAAATATCCAATATCTATAGTTCTTGAAAAGGCTTTTTCTTCTCTGTAGAAACACACTAATGCGCGGCTTACGGCATTTTCTACCCAAGTTCGAAATAAATAGCCATCTCGAATGCCCGCTCCTCAACCAGAACCATTTGCAGAACTCCCTTTATACCAACTACGCATAAAGTGTTTCATTTGCTAAATCATATAAAATCACATTTATATAAAAAATCTCTCGCTCTTCCTCTCTCTAAGAGCCCGTGCCCGCCCGAACAGCAGTAAATATTCTACAGCCCAAGCCCGATTCGGGCCCGGGCTCTGCTTCGGGCTTTCGGACTCTGCCCGTTTCAGCTCTGCTGCTTACTCCATCCGAGCTACAGCTTGCGCCATGCTTCGTGACCCATAAAGTTGTTTTCACAGCAGAGTGAGTGAAAGCAATGTCGAGTGTTGAGCTTTAGTTTCCCTTAAAATATTGTTCCGTTTCTTTCTTGCTATAACAATCAACAAAGCATGCTTTTGCCCGACTTTTAAGGAAAACAAAAGTCCAAAATCAGTACTGTCTGCGCTGACAACATACAAAAACAGAATTAAAAGTTTTGTGGAGTCCTCGAATCCGAATTGATCCAAGTAGGTGGACAAGAGCGAAAAATTGTCATACTACTTCGCTCATCGTCCCAATAGAGAATTCAACTGTCAATGACGCAGCTCGACAATTTTTTTTCTACCTTTTTCCCTACACGCGAGCAACCATTCCGATTAAATGAAGCCATAACCGAAAGAAGCCTCTGAAAGTTAGTTGACTGATTCAGACCCTATTAATTAAAAATTAAACTTGTCCCTAGACAGGGTTTCTGAACATTACTGCACTAGTACAATTTTTTGTTTTTCTGTATAGAGAATGCAAATTTAAACAGTCTTTTTCAATGCATGGAAATCAACTTTAAATGAATACATCTTCAGTGCTAATTCCTGTCAGAAAAGTTAGCATTTCTGTATCAGTGGTCAGTCTCGACAAGAACTTAGCTACAATGGTTTCTGTGATAACAAAACAAATTAGTAAAATCATGCAATGGATAGATTATGATACACTTTCCAACATGCCGGAAATCATTATACTCAAGTTATGAGGATAATGGCTGTGAAATAAATCTCGCTCCTGTGTCCTGACCTTTGACCCTATTTCGATGATATTCAACAGAACCGGTTCAGTGTACCTCTGGAACAACATGATAAAGTTTTGTCGCAATAGCAGCATTTTTAGTCAAGTTATGAGGATAATGGCTGTGGAATAAATCTCACTCCTGTGTCCTGAACTTTGACCCCATTTCGATGATATTAAACAGAACCGATTCAGTGTACCTCTGGAACAACAAAGTTTTGTCGCAATCGAAGCATTTTTACGTAAGCTATGACGTATAAAAGGGGTAATGGAATAGATCCCGCTCCTATGTCGTGACCTTTGACCCCATTTCGTCCATTTTCAATAGGGTTCGCCCCCAGGTGGTCCTCTACCACATACTAAAATTTCATCGAAATCGAACCATTTTTGCGCGAGTTATCGTGCGTACGGACAAAGCTGGAGCATATACACTTTTTCAACCTACGGTTGGAAAGCGTAAAAAAGCAACTTAATTCAAATAGCCGTCTATTCTAGGTTTCACTCAGGATCAATGAGACATTTTAGTATGCTTTTGAGTCTCTGGCCATCGTACACTGTATTGCAGGTGAATAAAATGCGCCTTTCTCAAAATCGATGAACACTGCCTCATTAATGAAAAGGCTGCTTTTCTTTAAGTTTATTCTGCGCAAATTTTAAAGTGATCATTAAATGCGAAATATGATGCGCTTATTCTTTTAAACGATGTTCAATTACTTAACTGCCAAGCTCTCGAAAACAGAATCAGAAACTCAAGCCATTAAACAAATCATGTTTTATAAAGTTAAAGTATTCTGTCCTCTTAAGAATATAGTTTTTAGTTACAGCTAATAACGTGAGAAGTAACCTTAGTTTTTTGTCGGTCGGTCATAGACTTTGAGAGTAAAGAAATAATTTCCCTGCCAGGAACAACAACAGAGACAAGAGGTGAAACTCTGGTGCCAAATGAAGATTGACGCAGTTCATCCATCATGTTCCCTAAACCCACACACACACACACACACACAATCTTAAAAAATTTAAAAACGTCACTAGGGTAAATACCGTTCCTTATGCCTTCTTGAATCGCAACTTCCTTTTATGCTTTTACTACTAGATATACTGAACTACGGTAGTTCTAAAAAAAAAAAAAAAAAAAAAATAAAAAAATCACATTTTGACATTTTGAGGCGTTTTTGAGTAAATCTTCTGAAGTTATAATTAATGCCATTTCTCCCAAAATTTGGATCCTGATTCTGTTACCAACCGCAAGAACTATGACGCGCTAGGAACAGCAGCTATAAAAAGTGCAAGGTCTTCCGCACGTGTACAGTATGATCAGTCTAAAATTGTACATAATTTAATAAACATTTTGTCTGAAAAAAATAATAAAGGCAAACACAATTAGATATGATAAAGTTTAATCCAACGACAGTTTGTTCGTGGTAACGTTAAGTAAAATTTCTGCTACGGTGAGTGCTAATGACAACCGGTATTCATTGCTGAAATCTTCGCGGCTCAGCTACAACGTGAAACACTTAAGGTGGACGTCAAGTAATTTTGCTTCCTATACTTCCAATGGAAAAACTTCTGTACACATTTTCTTCACAATTAATGCGTTCCCAAGAATGAAAATTTGAACATCTATTTAAATAGCTTCATTTTATAACTTGGAATACTTAATATTTTCTAAAACATAACCATAATTATGCAATCCAACATTTGTTTGTCTACTGATGTCATCAAAGTACAGGCCCCGCCATCTTTTTTCTAGTTTCAACACCGCCAAAGGAAAAGTTATTGATTTTTAATATAATAATGGTTATGTTTTAGAAAATATTAAGCATTCCAAGTTATAATATGAAGTTATTTTAATCGATGTTGAAATTTTCATCCTTGGGAACACACTAATTGTGAAGGAAATGTGTACGAAAGTTTTTCCATTGGAAGTATAGGAAGCAAAATTACTTGACGTCCACCTTAAAGCGGCGAACACGTTCTCTTCACGAGTTCTTCAGAACACGAAGCAAAAGTAACTGTGCATGGCACTATTCTAGACAAAAAAATCAATGGGAAAGTTAAACCAGCCTCTCAGCGGATATCCTTTTAAAAGGACTTTCGAAAAGGGCTATGGACATCTAAATGCGAAGACAAACATTTCTGAAGTCTTGGCAACATACAAAGTGGTTGTTCGGTGTAGTTTTAACCAGATCACGTTGCACATTTATAGAATGCTGATTCCGTTACGATATATGGGGCACTAGGGGCGAATCCAGAAGGCGGCACCCTACCAGGGACCACGGAAAAGCTTCGATTTGTTAGGTTTAATAACAAATTGAATGTTTTTTCGTGAAAGAAAGTATTACTTAACAGTATATTACTTTCCTTAATTAATTGGAAGAATTTATACACATTCTAAGAACACTTCTTCATTTTGCGGGAGAATATCAGAAAGGTTCCCGGTTATTCGACACTTGCGCCCCCCCCCCCTCATGAAAATCATGGATTCACCCCTGTGGTACACGCAGCAGCCTATCGTGTGATCATAGGCATGGCGTGGGGGGGGGGTAAAGTGCCCCCTTTTTTAGGAAATTCGAACGCGATGGCATGGCTACGATGGGGCAGCAAATTAATAGTCAGGTTTAGAGAAGTCGCTACAAAGTTCAAGAGGAAGAACCAAGAGCTACACACGCACACTAACCTTTTAAAATTAAGCTGCGATTCATTGTTGTCTGGATGTAAAACCACGGCAAAATGATATCGGTGTAGAGCACTCGTTATATTTAAAAGAATTTGTAAATAAAGGAATTTATTTTGAGAAAACTGCACTTCTCAAAAATACGGTGGATTATTAGTCGTCGTTTAGTATCGGCAGTGTTTGAAGGGTAATACGTAGCAAAAAATGTTTGTTATGCACGACTCAAATTTTGCGACATTTATGGAGAAACTGTTTCTAAGAATAGCCTCCCCCAAAAGGAAAACACCAGTTTACACTTATTTGTGACCTCACCCCAAGTTTTTAGTCATGCTACGTCTTTGCGCGTGTGATACAATCCCTCTTTAGAGGTTGACCTAAATCGTTTTATCTGAACTCTGAAACCGAGGACTGAAGATTTACTTTGGTTCAGAAATTGTTTACGCTTTACACATGTTCGCGTTAAATCCAAGGAATGCCGCAAACAGGTGGCAAAAGAATTTAAGATCCAAACGACCTACTTAAAAAAAGCATGACAGCAGATCATGTTTGATTTAACGAGAAGCAATCGCTAAACAGATAATTTCTTTCACTTATATCCTCTACCTATCTTTTCCGGAACGAATTCCCACAAATGTACGCATCTCATCGACACCATGGGAAAGAATCACGATTTTACTCTAAAAATTCTGCTTTTGTGGCTTCGACACGAGAAAGAGCCAAAATCCGATATCAATAACTAACTCCTTGATACTACTGCGCGGATCCACGGAAAGGAACGAGAATAGTAAACTGAAAAATAAATAAAACCTTTTCACGCCAGTTGGGAGATATTTTTCCTCCAGGTGTAATGATCCTGCAACACAGTGACTGTCAAACAAATGCTGATGATTTATTTTTATATTTCAAGGGAATTCACTTTTCACCCCCCCTTCATATCTTGAAATTTCTTTTTCTTACTTTTTTGGCATGGAGTTCGCTAGTAGTGAAGAAAATTAACAAAAGGAAAGAAAATACAAAGCAAAACTTGCATCTGTATTCGTGGATGAATGTGGTTAATTATTTACATCTAATTAATTAATTACATCAAGTTTTTTATACTAAATACAAGTTTTTAATATCATTTTACATGTATATATACAAATCTTAGTCAAATTATTTACACCTAATTAATTAAGTACTTACATCTTCTGAATTTTGATAGCTTAATGCTTTCAGGTATTTTTTAAGGTCTTTAGAATTACCAAATTCCGCCATGATATTACGAATGCGTTCTTCTACTTGTATACACATTTTCTTCCTTTTTGGACTAAGTTCGCCTAATTCTTTTAATTGTTGTTTGTGCATCACACGTCAAATTTGGAAATTTAAAGACCTTAAAAAATGCCTGAAAGAATTATGCTATCTTACCAAGTTGGACTAAGGACAAAAGCTACGAAATTCAGAAGATGTAAGTACTTAATTAATTAGATGTAAATAACTTGACTACGATTTGTATATATATATATAATTATATTAAAAACTTGTGTTTAGTATAAAAACTTGATGTAAGTAATTAATTAATTAGATGTAAGTAATTTGACTACGATTTGTGTGTATATAAGTAAAATGATTCGATTAGCAGGGTCGCTTCCTCCACGGTAAAATATAACAGGGTCGCTTGGCGCACGATTTCCAGAGGGTCGCTTCGCGCACGACACCTTTGAAACCATGTTCGTTGCCGTCTGCAAAGAACGGGAAAAAGCATCTGAGGTGAACTCTTAAGATAGGAAAAAAGTCACGTGGTCTGACGAATCGCGTTTCGACTGTACCGTGCCGATAAGTTGAGAATTTGGCTATCACAGCACGAGAGCAAAGATCCACAAAAATCTGGCTTGATCACATCTTTCACAGCTGATTGACGCAGCATCATATGCGCCATGGCAGACTTCATTCAGGTGCCTATACCCGAGTGGACCCGCGGCTCATTGTCCGAACGTATTTAAAACATCGTTGCTGAACAAATTTATTCAATCACGATCACAATCTTTACCCCCGTACTAAAGGACACTTTGAAGGAGCACCATGCCACAATGTCTCGTTGTCATGTCAGAAACGTGAAGGTTTTTCCACGCGTTGTTAGCCACTTGAATCCACAGATCTCAATCCAATGAAACATTTGTGGAATCAAGTCGAACGAGACGATGTATTTACTATCCACTGCCACTCAATTTCCGTGAACTGGGAGCTCCTGTTCGACATGCACGGCAAATATTTCACTGGAACATTATCAAAAGTTAGAAGGGTTTTTTTGTTTTGTTTTTCTGCTTTATTAGCAACCTCAGTCCCGAGATCTCGATCCAATGGAACATTTATGGGATGAATTTGAACAGGAGAGAAGTCGTCTAGATGCACTGCCATCCAATTACGTGAACTCGAATAAGCTATTCGGTATTCACGGACAAATATTTCAATGGAACGTTATCAAAAGAAAGTTGGCAGAAGGCTTTTTCCTGCTTTATTAGCCACCTCAGTCACCGGATCTCACTCCAATGGAACATTTGTGGGATGAATTAGACAAATTCCCTCTTTGTGACGTCACGCGGAAACCAAGGCTTCCGATTGGTTTCCAACGCTCGGGTATTACGACAAAGATGACACCAACGTAGCTGGCATGTAACATCAGAGTGACGTCTGCAACGTTGGGAACTCATCTCTCTAATGCCATGGCCTTGTATTTTCTGGACGGCCTTGGATGAAGTTGAATGGGAGAGAAGTCATCTAGATCCACTGCCATACAATTTAGGTGAACTGGAAGATGCTATTCGACATGCACGGGCAAATATTTCACAGGAACGTTATCAAAAGTCAGTCTAATCAATGCTGGGGCAAACTGCTGTTATGTTAGCCAAAAGTGATCCAACACACTGTTTGGTAGATGGTCCTAATAAAGTGGCCCATGGTTCGTTTGGTCACAGGATGTTGTTAACTTGGTGTAACATTCTGAAACCACGAAGAAAAAAAGTGTGAATGTTACCTTGTGTGATCTTATACGAACACAAAATAATAGAGTAGCATTTCCATGTTTCTCTCTGCAATGAACACTGATACTGATAGAGATACCTAGTGGCGCACCCACGGGGAGCGCCGACAGCGGAAAATTACGTCGAAGTTTGAAACAAAAAACCACGATACGTGATCTACATATACTTCTTAATCATGTACCGTATAATTATAACATGCAATAATTTTAAGGGAGTAGTTCTGTTAAATAAATTTAGAAAAATCTAACCAGAAAAAGAATTTCATCTACTGCTTATTCTAATCATTTAACTTTCTTGTAACTCTAACATTACTAGTAACTGGATAAGAATAAATGTACAGAAGTCAACCTCGTTTTTAATAGTTATGGCACCCGACTATTTTTCCCGGTAAATTTAGGGAGGCTCACCCTCACCTTGAGAAAATTCTACTGGAGATATTACTGTGGCACTGGAATGTGGTAAGTCTAATACTGCCGCAAAAAAAAAAAAAATTAAAACTTATCAAAGAATAGCATTTTATTTATACATTTTGAGACGTTCGTCACAATTCCATATTTCAAGGGGAAAAAATATTGGGATAAAAGACCTTTGATTTATCCTGGAAACTTCTTTCAAATTTAGGTACGTCGGTCATATTTCGTGAAGCGAAGCTAGTACGTTATTTTCCCAGAAATTATTCCTGATATTGCTGTACTCTAATAGGTATTCTGTTGCAGAAGACATCCATAATTATTTCTAATAATATACTAATTTTCTGCCTACGGCACAAAACCTTACCGCAGAGTTTCCTTTTTTGAAAGCTACTGGGATGAACTAACCATTCGTGCATCAGCAATCACTTCCAGCTAACAACACGCAATTCTTTGAAAAGGGGGAGAAGAAAAACCAATTATGTGAGAGTAGTTCTAAAAAATACCGGCAAAAGACAAAATCGTTAAAAACTGTTAGAATCGCATTTCCTCTAAACGTACTTTCGATGTTCAATAACACGCGATAGTGAAAACAAAAGGGCTGCCTCGTTACATAGAACATCCTTTTGTCACAGAAACATCCCCACTTTTCTTCCCAAAAATAGCTTTATTGTTACTAAGTGGGACACCAGAAGACAAGTGAAAGTCCTGCAGTATGCAGGGTCACTGCCTACTGAACCGAATCGAACTCAGAATTAAGAAACCGCAGAAATGAGATTCCACGCATGCAACGACGCTGCTGTGTTGGCTCCCATCTTAACGACGGACTTCTTAAGCACCTTAAAAAAGAAAAAAGACTGCTTTTCTCTGCGTCTTCGACCTAATTTTTATCAGACGCTGCATTTAATCTTCACTTCGATTATTCTTGTTTCAACAAATGAACGCAGCGACCCAAACTCATAGAACAGACACCAACTGCTATCATCACCAGAGACAGAAGAAAGGAAAGAGGGAAAAAAAAGCATCTATTGTAAGAACAGAAAAGCAGATTCTCTCGCAACACACATTAGGAAAGCCATTTGACCTAACGAATTATTACTGCGTGTGCCACAATAGCGCAATGGACCTGAAAACCAAAGTTGCAATCCATTCTGCTGGAGACTCGACTGATCAAAAGAAAAAAAAAATCTTTCGACCGACTTAAATTTCAAATGCTCTGTGGTAAAAGAATCTAGAAGTTTCATTATCGGCACAAATATGTCGTATTTTCACTGTTTCCCATGCAGACACCTACCTCTTCAGAAAGCTTGAAAATTGCATGCGTTTCTGATAATGAAAATTATTGTATTTGCGAAGAAAATCTATTCCTGCTTTAGGGAGATGCAATCTTCAAGTATTCTGTAGAAGGAAACAGAATAATACTACGACATGGTAAATAGTGAAAATACGGCATAATTTCAAGTATCCCGAAGAGGAGGCTGCATGGGGGGAGGGGGGACAGTGAAAACGAGGCACGTTTGTGTCGAAAATGACATTTGTATTGCCTTCCATGCATATGCGAAGAATTATTTCTTCAGGGAGATTTTTTCCCCGTTGATATCTTAAAAAATCTAGCAAATTTTCAGATATTATGAAATTATGATTTGATCGCCAAAACTCATGATCGCGCGGATCACTATTAAAACCCCTTTAAAATACCAGGATCCTAAAATTTTGTGTAACTCAGATAAGGCCCGAAACAGTCTGTTGCTGCTTTCCGAATTTCTGTCACTTCTTTTTTACAGGTTTACAAAAGGAACAGTGCTGGTTAACCATGCAAAACTTCTGACCAGGAGGACATTCAGACGTTTTCTGGAGATAATCACTGCACTCTTCCACGGAGAACAGATGCGACATCAACCCGGCAGAAACCAACTCCTGATTCACTTATTTTGTTTAATGACAACATTGGTTACTGAGGGTGACTTCTGCTAATTCCGCAGAGGCCTTACAAGTTCAAGTAACAAGTGGGGGTAGGAAATCCTAATGACCCTAGAAAGGCGTTTTGGATGACCGTGGTCTTTTGCATGTACGGACACTTGTGGTCGTTAAAGGGTTAATGACAAAAATCTGATGATTGCAACATTCTGAAATTAAATCCCTCTGCCCCCTAAGACGTCATCCGCGAAGTTGACGTTCACGGATCTTAACTGGCTGCTTGCCATTCGCTTGTGAAAAATGAAACTGCGCTGTAAAAACAAGTGGTGTGAATATATGGTAAATTTCAGAAAAGAACGTGCAGCAAAGTTGCCGGTAAGTGTAAGTCTTTGAATTTCAGTTTTTAACCCCCCCCCCCCCCAACTTTTTTTTTAATTTTCGTATTTTCACAGATTTTCAGTAATTCCGTTTATTTCAGAAAAGTTAGTTTCAAATGTTTCCGTATTTAGACAGAAATTTCGCAAAATCTAACGCGCTGAATAATTCTGCCCTTACAAGCGAGAGAATCCTTTTGCGCCGGTGGTGGGGATCGAGCCGAAGCCCCCTGTTATTATAAGTCACAGGAATGTATGATAAGTCACTTCAGGAGGTTCTGATCGACCCTACGCCGCTTGGATTGAAGCCGCAGGTCTTCTGAGCTAGAAAGTCACAGGTGGACCACTGAGCCAGAAAGTCACAGGAATCAGACTCACGTTCAAGGTAGAACTAATTGGGCGACGATGATTTTTTGGAGTTTTGTTTTCAGTAATGCGACTGATTTAGTCTTTTTTGTTTTTTCTCTATTGGATCTTATTATTTGTTTGAATACGTTTGTAATAATTTTATTTTTTCTGTTGTAAGACTTATCACAAATTAAGTTTTTTTTTTTTTTGTTTTTTGTCAACGTGATATTTCGAAGCAACAAGGCTTTGGAGTGTGAGATTTTTTTCAACTGAAATAACTTTCAGTTATTTTTAAGAGGTGCAATGTACTTTTTTTATAATATTATTTCACAAAACTCCTAGATGTAAAATTTACTCTTGATAGCTACAATAGCTTTTGTCTTAAGGGACCCCACAGGCACATACATAGACATCTACAATCACCTGCATAATAATTAAAGTGCCCGGTTCCTTACGGTAACACAATATAATTATAATAGCTGGTGCACAAAATGGGGAAGAAGAGAAGAAATATCCTGGGAGAAGAGAAAATATATACAGTAACCAAAATCCATGCGATATACTATCCACAATATCTCATCTCGCTACAGAACTTCAAAATCAAATACTTCGAGAAAACTTGAAATTTAACAGTTAAACAAATATCCAAGTATCCCCCGTGAATCTTTCCTATTACCGGAAATTTTTTTGTCATATGGATACGGTAAAAGTGAGAACGGAGTTTTTCCGTTAATATATGAAAGGAATTGCGGAAAGGTTTCTGAAAATTCAGTTTTTTCCGTCATTTCACGGAAAAAGTATAAGTATGCTTCGTTAATTCACGAAAGAAATCACGGAGCTCGTGAATTTCAAAATTTTTTGTTACGGAGTGAAATAATATCGCTCACAAGCAATAAATTTTAAGCTATCCAGATCAATGACCAAGTCGAGCCGATAAAATTACTCTTCAAACAGAAATTTGTGATTATTTTTCACGACAGTGCTGTGTTATGGAAACTTTCTGACATCGTGGTTCCCTAAGCATGGTTTGCGTTCTTTTAAACGGAAATCGTAAACTCTGCAGGTGTGTCATCCGTACAAAACATCACACACACGACCTCGGTAAATTTCTCATGAACTTTTAACTCGGTAGTTTGGTCCAGAGAAATTATTTATACACTTGAAAATCACTTGGGTGGAGTGATTACTCTATTATGGTAAAATATAAGTTTCCATGCGCTCCTGATACTTCTCTCAAAATGAAAAATTGTTATGACTTTTTTATATCAAAGATGTCTCGCAATTGTCTGCATCGCGATTATTAAAATAGCCTCCACATAATAAGTGGCTACATTTTTACCTAAAAATGTTGCCGCAGAACTACTTCGTATTTCGGGCCACTGGGTTTTGCGGCTTAATTACAAATATCAGGCGAAATTTACTTTTATTTCTTCTTATTTAATCTAAAATATTTTTTCCTCTCCTCCCTAATACCCAATTTCCCCCACTGGCGCATAAAAGCCCAGGTGGTCAAGGCGGTTTATGGCGTTTACCTCGGACACCCGTGAGAATGACCAAGGAATTTCTCTTCTTTTCGCTCTCGTGAGAAGAAGCATTGTATTCATGAAATTTATGAAATGTCCATCCCCACTGCTAGCGTTGTTGGTGGACAAACCTCCCGGTATCTCAGAAATGCACATTGCAAAGTCCGAATCCCGGTCAGATGAACAGGCAAGTTTACGTTTTACGACCATCTCCTCTAGAAGTAGGCACCAGCAAAAGTCGTAAAGTACACTGCTGTGTCACAAGAAAGTCGTAACTCTGTCAGTGGTAAGCCACCGTAATCTTTCGCTATTCACCAGGCCCAGAAAATGTCCCATTTAAAGTGCGAAAACATCACCTGCCCAATACGTCAGCTGTTGCTGAGTGGCTCAGGGGCCAACCAATAATCACTAGGGGCAAACACTGGTCAACTCAGTTGACCAATCCAGGCCCCAAGCGGAAAACACGTGGTAGAGCACGCCCCTACCACGTGGGAAACTAAAGAGACATATTCACAGAGCTGGCTGGCGTATGCACGATATGCGGCATATGGGTTTTTTACGAATACCTCGTAACGAACCTATATGAAACACAACGCGACGTCCGTAAACTTTGATATTAGATTCCTTAAATTTATGGGGACACAACCTCACTGTTTATCCATTTAGACGATGATATAAGTATTCCGCGTCCACCGCACTAATGGGGGCGTGGTAATAAAAATAAGTGAAACTGAAACATGAAAGTATTCTACAACTTTCAGTGTTAAAAAAGAGTAAACAACCTTATGCGGGGCTGTTATTATAAAAGATGATTCCACCTCTTCCTGAGGTTTTTCTCTCCCTTCTGATACGGGTACGACGTACCAAGTCCGAGAAGTGTTATTTCTTTCTATCAGTTGTCAGGAACGTCCTTACTATCATACAAGTGTTCAGGATAGCTGCCTTCTGTAGTTCCATGTAAATGTTAGGTTAAAGGTCTAGTGCCTGTATAGAGCTGTGAATGGTCTTAGGTACAACTCCTGTAGGCGGCGTTCTCCATACGTCACATTTCCTTGACTTCGTATCGCAGGTCGTTATATTTTGACAGCTTCTCTCCGTGCGTCTCCTGAATGTTACACGTGTTGGACACGGCTATGTTAATGAGGTATGTTGACTTCTCCTTGTCGACCAGGACGATGTCGGGTAGATTGCGGGGGATGGCCTTATCTGTCCCACTACATCTTGTGGGTGTTGTTCTATAGACGCGTTGTAGGCTGTAGTAGGCGACAGGCTCAGTTGTAATGAGGTTGTGCTTTCTTGCAAATTTCTGATGGAGGATCTTGGTGACTTGATTACGCCAGTTCGTGTACTCTGCGTAAGGATTCTACACCCTGCTGTGACATGTCGGATGGTCTCTGGCGCTTGGTGGCATTGCCGGCATGTGCCGCTTTCCACTGACGTGTCCTTTAGGGGTATGCTTCCTGTAATTTGTGGTGTTTACAACTTGATCTTGTATAACCAACAGAAACCCTTCGGTCTCGGGGACGAGTGATCCGTATGCTAGCCATGCAATGGAGGCAGTCATGGTCGAATTGCAGATCGTTGTAGTGCCTCCCTTACTTTCTGGTCCCAAGCAGATTATTATTATTATTATTATTATTATTATTATTTAGCTTAGAATGCGGCCAGTCAATTTTCTCCCCCCTAATTTTTAAGTGTCGGTTCAACAGTGTAGAACTACTGATATGCATTTTAAAAGCCCATTTCATTATGCAAATTGAACCACGCTTGAAATGCTAAGTTTTCACTAAAGAAAGTATGAAGCACACTCTGCCACGAGCTCAAATATTGGTAAAACGAACAGAAACTAGCACAAATCAGAGGAGCTTATGTGTTTTAAGAATTGTCCAACTCCTGTAGATTTTATCAATAACATTAACGTATTCATGTATCCTCATTAATGCAAAATTTCAAAGACCCTAAATGCTGATGGTTACACGGAGTCAAAAGTCTTTTCATAACCAATAAAAGCAACACATTGTAAGAGTTTAAATTCGACACAGTGGAAGCTCATATGCTCGCTAAGGTGGAGCGAAAAACACTTTTTTTTTTTTTAATTTGAAACGTCACCCTGTGCAATAGTTGCGATTTTATTACTGAAATGACCCCCCGAAATATGGATGACATTATTTGATATCTTAGGCTGCCCCAAGAACCTCGAAGTTTGAAAGTTATAGGGAAAAATGGTTTAAAAACACTCGCTTTCTCTATTTTGTAAATATAAAAAAATACTGTGTCACCATGTTATTTAATTTCACCTTTGAGTGTATATACGCAGGTAAAAATTCAGCAGACGTGAGTTAATTTCTTATGCTTCCCCAAAGAGCTCAAGATTTGTCATATTTCTCCAAAAATGACAAATTATGTAAATATGATAGACACCAAGACACCAGCCTTACCTAGTAGCATAACTTGAAAAGTGAGTTTATTTCACTTGGCATCAGCTTCCTATCCAAAATTTTTGCTCTGATGAATCCATCTCTTGCAAGAAGGCCGCACACATGAGCAGAAGAATCTGTTACAATCTTAACCATCCTCTCTACTGTCTGAGAATGGCAGGGTATTTTTGTAAATTCGTGGCAGGAACTTGGATATTTATCCTACTGTAGTAATTCCAGAAGCTCATCGTGTTTCCATTTCCGTGTGATGGGAGGCTCAGTCACATTACACTCTTGCCAGTCGATTAGGTCGATGTAATCATTGCTCTGGAAATTCAGCTTATGAATCCGAAACTTCCTAATGGTAGTTGTTTCTTCGGAAGATTTCCTGGCCTTCATGATACGTCGAACAGCAAGCTCACGGACATACCTTGTGTCGTCAAACAACATTGCAGCGAGCAAGTTTTCTGCATGGGCAAAATACGCGTTGTCTTGGACGACTCTTTTTACAATATCCTTTAAATTATCTGGAAGATACTGAAACCTAGATATAAAAAGCTGCAAATTTCTTGGACCATCTTTACAGGTACCGTTACATATGATCGTGAACCACGATGGTGCATATGCTTTCATTATGAAGGTGGCTAATGAGACAAGTTGCGGAGTTGGATCACTAGTTCCAACATACAAACGCAGAATGCGATTTGCAAGGGTCAGCCAACGGGAATGTGTAAGTGCTCCAGGATCCCGATTTGCCAGATCTTGTGGGCAATCACCTGCAGAGACTGCCTTACAAATTTCTCACAAATAAAGTTGATCCGAGTTAAGATCTCCATAGTTAATGTCGGACTGAAGCGAAAATTCAAGTTTCTGGAAATTAACGATAGGAAGGTTTGCGCACGTCTTCAGGCGCTTTCCAATCAATCCACTAAATCCTCTTGGACCTGATGTTTTCCTATCAAGCGCTTCAGTGAGGTGGCGTAAAGGCAGTTCATTAAAATGAAGTTGACATATAATCCAGTGTACGGTAGAATTGAGCTTCTCTTCAAGGCGCCTAATTACACCTGCATTTGTGCCGGTATTAGTTCACTTCCCCGTCATTTCCAATAAAGACTCAGACAAGTCAAATGCCTTCTGGTTCAATAAGCTGAAGATACCGCCGGAAATGCTCCTTGCACTCTTGCTCTTCGGTACAAAATGTCCCAAATAGACTGAACCCGGTTCTTCAACAAGTGTAATATGCTCCTCCTATTCCTTTTGCTTGTGCCACTTGCCATCATCTGTCTGTGTATCCGTAAGAGTTTCATCCCTTCTTCCGTCCAAAAATAAAGCTACAATTTTGCGACCAGTCAAGTTTACCTCATCTCGAATTGTTTGACGGGTCTTTTTCCTTTCTCGTCGTACTTTATTCCGGTCAATAACAGATACATTACATTCTTTCGAATGAACTGGTTCACTTACATCATGAAGCAACGCCGACGCAAGATCAGCTGCTGCTCGGACGCTGATGCCTCGCCTATCGCACTATCTAGAAAATGCAGACAGTGTCATCTGACGCCTAGGTTTCGGAAAACGACGTGGAGTGAAATCGTAATCTTTCTCCGTGGCCAACAAATGACTAGGACCCGGCTCGTCTGGTTTTCCTGCAGAATTAGTATTTGTATCCTCTTCTGAAGGATCGTCCTCGACTCGCAGGGCCGATTTCAGTGATGCAGTTTTCTGTAATTTCCTACGGACATGCTCCCTATCACTCTTTCGAGCTGATCTTTTCTTCAGTACACTGGTGGTTTTTGAATCAAGCCCACCTACTATCATTCTTCTCTTTGTTCTCTGGTCCATCAGAAAGTCTCGCTCTTTCACGGGTACCTTTTTTGCAGAGCTGCATTTGCAGGTTCTAAAACATTTGCACTTGCATGAGCATATGTCAAAGATACGTTGCGAATCTGCACGAAATTGTTCAATCTTCTTTCGGTAGGTTTCATCCATTCTTTCAGTGTTTTTTCAGCTTTCGGATTTCAGTGCTGTATGCGGTAATACCCTTTGCAATAGATTTGTGGAGAGATGTCGGAAGAGATGCTTTCTTCCATATACTTAGCACTTTGTCCGCGACAATACTTGCTATTTCTGCTGCAGCAGGCTCATAATTTGCACCTTCCTGCCTAAGAGTATTCCTCACAAGGTAGTAATGGCGCATTACATCTTCGTACGTAGGCAACACATTTTCATGAATATCCTTATAACTCCCGAGGATAGGGCAATCAGCTTTATTTCTTGTTTCAGCCATTTTAAGTAGGTGGACGACAAAACGAAAATGCCGGTACGATCCAATCAACGTCACTAGGAGTGAAAGAAACTGTTGCATCATTACAACGCAAACCCGCTAACACTCTCTCCCAAACGGACCTGTGCGACTGTGATGACATGACTCAGTGAGTTCACAAACAGAGTTACGCTGTGAGAGGGGGTGGGCTGAGATGAAAAAGGTAACAAAAACAAAGCAGAGCGCAAAACAGCAAGCTATGTTTCTGAAAATCAACAAGAGGTTTCCAGAAAGTATGAAAGAGGGGGGGGTATTGTCAATGTTAAGCCCAAATTGGTAACAATGAGGCTGCTGTCGAACTTAATACTTACGCAACTTATGCCATTTTTGGCAAAAATTACATACTTTAAGGGATCTGGGGGAAGCCTAAGAAATTAGCTCATGTCTGCTGAACTTTTACTTGTGTTTATACACTCAAAGGGGATATTAAATATTATGGTGACACAGTTTTTTGTTTTATTTACAAAATGGAGAAAGCGGGGTTTTTAAACCATTTTTCTCTATAACTTTCAAACTTCGAGGTTCTTGGGGCAGCCTAAGATATCAAATAATGTCATCCATATTTCGGGGGGTCATTTCAGTAATAAAATCGCAACTATTGCACATGGTGACGTTTCAAATAAAAAAAAAAAGGTTTTTTCGCTCCACCCTAATGCTCGCTCACTATACATGCTTTCCAGTCAAAATCCGCGTCAGACGCTGGTAATTTCAAGCTGTGCTGTGAGTTTTGAGCAGCATACAAACAAAAGAAAACATGCGTGTTTTGAAAACTTTTAGCTGTTAAATGACATTCGCGCATTTCTATACCGTCATCCCACTGAACAGTTGCGTAGCATACACCTACCTCCCCACTTCATTTTCCATTAGACGAAATGTGTTGGCAAAAATAGATTCGTGAAAGATGGCAATCACTCCGCCGTCTACAACAGCACATATGCGAGCGGCTCCTGGGCAACGGAGCGTGAACCTCTGAAAATCAAATAGAATAAATAATCCCACTACAAAACTGGGGGAACGTCCTGTTAGTAAGGCAAAAGGATCACTCGCGCGCCATTTTGAAATCTGCGCAGCTAATTGGATGGAGAGGTACCGTTCGTATGCGTCCGAAACCTGTTGCCACTGGACCATGTAAACAATAACGACCGAATGCGGCAGATGGTCGTATGTTTCCGCTCCTGCGTATCTAAGTTCTCTTGTCCCGTTATCGAACGGCGTTTTGTTGACTGGCAAGGCAGCAACAGCGGAACGGTACTCTGGTACCTTACCAATGGATAATCGAGAGCTCAACGGGAGCTCCCAGTGTGGGAAGGGCACTGGGTCAGAAACGCGCCTTCGAGCTTTTTTTTTTTTTATTAGTGAGACAGGAGGCCCCTGGGGGCTGAACCGGAATGCCAAAAATATTTTAATCATTTCAAATGGAGCGTTAACTGAATCTCTTAACATCGTTTTGTGATCTGTATAGCAGACTCAACACATATAACTTCCTTGCAGAATCTGTAATCACAAGGCCGTGTCTGAGGAGCCGTAAAACAAGCAGCTTCCCATTCACTGAACCTTACATTTTTGTTCACCAATCCATCGCGTTTGGTGTGGGGGATTTTTTTTTTTCTTAGCACAGGAAAAATATTTTGTCGGTTGTACATGTTTTAGAAGTTTCAGAATTAGCTTCACGCAAGTTCAGCCAATACTTAACGCTGCATTTCCGTTTCCAAAGTAAGCTTCCATTGTATCCGTAAACTGTTGCCACTGTTTCTGATGAAATTTTCGAAAACGCATTAAACCACGCACTCTTCACAACACGAATGCAAAGTGCGAGTAGGCGCCTACTAACAGCCTCGGATAATGAAATACGCCAACGAACTCCCCCACACGTAATAATTGCTGAACATACGATTAAGAAAAGGAACTTTCTGTAAACAAATAAGCATAACATGTTTTTACGAATACCAGTCGCGATCAGTTTAAATCCACAGAGCATATTCTACGCTGCTTACGGTTGTGCTGCTAATAATATCTTCAGTACATAAAACAACCGTGCTTGTGAATAACGTGCCTGTGATTACACAAAATGATACAAAATTTTCCTAGATTTATAAAAAAACGAAACCGATACACATTACAAATAAAGGAGCTCCTTCCAAACCCATGAATAGGCGAAAATATTTATGTATTCACCCTTAACGAACAAGAATTCACTGCCCGGTAGCGTAGCAAAGGTGACTGGTGCGCCCGAGGTGAAGTTATAAAAATTTATACCCCTTGCAAAATATCAGACGATTGAGAAAGTACAGGGTGTGCCATATAAAAGAGGCCCGAGTATAATGAACGAAAACAGTCAGGCAATGTTACTATACATGATAAAGAATAGTTGATATGACAGAAAACAGGAGTAATTTACCTACGTTTACAACAATTGCCTAAAGTGCTGTCCTCCGACAACAAGACAGCTGTACACGATGGAGCAAGTTGTTCGTAACACACGCCGCAACTCATCGGCAGTAATCTGGGCTATGGCATCCGCAATGTTCTCTTTTTATTCATCAAGGGTGTGCGGATTAGTTGCGTACACTTTCCCTTTCAATGCTCCCCACAAATAAAAGTCACAGGTGGAGAGATCGGGTGATCGGGGTGGCCATAATCCCTTTGATACAGTCCTGTCCTCCCCAAACACTTCATTGCACAGCATGAAGACTGTTCCGCGCGGTATGCACCGTTGCACCATCTTGCTGAAATAATATGTTCGCTCTTCTTTTGTAAGTGCGGCAACAAATGGGTTAAACAGTTGCTGAACATAGCGCTCCGAGTTGATGGTGTCAGTGAAAAAGAATGGGCCGACTATCCTCTTCGCAGACACAGCACACCAAACGCCTACCTTTTGGTCGTACAGAGGAGTCTCCATTGTCCGTCTGGGATTCGTGTCGGTCCAAATCCTGCTGTTTTGGCATTGACATACCCGGACAGATGAAACTTTGCTTCATCCGTCATGTAATAAAGTGTTGGGTCCATTTCACCGCTGACAATGGTCTCCTGAAACCATTTACAATATTGCATCCGTTTTGCATAATCAGGAGTTTTAAGTTCTTGGAACGCCATAACTTTGTACGGCCGAAAATGCAAATCCACCTTAAGTATGCGTCGGCATGACGTGGCAGATATTCACGTTGCAGACGATAATCGGCGAATCGACTTCAGAGGGCTTTGTAACATCATTGTGCATACATCCTTGATATTGTCTTCAGTACGAATTGTCTTGGGTTTGTTTCATTTCCTGTTGCACACCGTGCCGGTTTCACGAAATTTCCGCACTAACTTCTGTACCACTGATTTCGCCGGTGATGCACAATGTGGAAATTTTTCTGTAAAGAACTCGTTCAAAACCTTGTATGAATTATTTCTGAAATACTGTTCCCCAATAAAAATCCGCTGTTCCGTACGTAAAACCATTTCCGTTGCCTTTGTTCTCTCTTCACTTACGACCGCGTACCTACACTGTTCTGGCTGTGACTAACCACTCCGGAGAATTCCTTTGTAGCTGTACACGCAGAAACCGGTTAGAAGTGGAATACAGCGGTTTTAAATGGAAACCCGTCAAACAACTTTAACCCGCCTAAGGTCTGGCTGGCCACGGGGCCTCTTATATGGAGCACCTGGTAGTTTCGGGAAATGGCATGAGTAACCGTAAAAACCGTACTCGAGAAAAATTTGTTCCAATTCTGTATTGAATATATCTTCAGTTTATTTAAAGCAAATTTTAATTTCATACCATGGTACGCTTGAAAACATTAACCTAGATTAGACAGCAAAAATAAAGGATACGTTTATGAATTAGTGCCGGGCCGTATCAAGGAGTTCAAAAATGCATAACACCTAGCATAACGGCAAATTAAAAACAAAAATAGAAAATTTGTAGATCACCTCGGAGGCCGAGATGTCTGAAGCGCTGGGTTCTGATCATTCATCCAGGTTCAAGCCCCAGGCGGGGAACGGATGGTGTATTGATCCCATAGCAGCGACTCTTTCCTTTCGCTGGAGTCAGTGGAATTTAAATAGGGGCGGTAGATTGCCTGTGGCCCTTAATTAGGGAGGGGCTATATATATTCTCTGGAACTGCTCAGGTAGTTGACTCAAACAAAACAAAAATCTGGTGGGCATTCAATTACAAAGAAATTTTCTACATGCGAAAAGTGTTTGTTTCCATACTATGAAATTACTTGCCGTGGCGCATTTCCGCAACTTTAGCAGCAACATCGTTCCAACCCTTTCGGCATCTCCATGGACTTACAACCACGGCACAACCTTGTCCCGCCTTCCACCAACCCAGTCGCTCTGCCTGTGCTACGGCGATGTTCCAACCTCCGCCTTAAAACTGCCAGATTCAAATTCCGATTCTGCCTCCTGGATTTAATTTTGGTAAGCTTAATAAAATATACAGAGCTTTCCAACACAAAACACTATGTTTCTGAATTTATTATGAAAAGTTCGAACACACAAAACACATTTCACAAGTAGTTTTTAAGGAAATAACGCAAGCAGATAAAAAGAAAAGGGGAAATCTAACTTAACTGAAAATTTGTCAGTCAGTTTTAGTTAGTACACAAAGACATTGGAGGAGAATAGACTGGTAAAGAGTATGCTACTTCCGGTAGACATTGAAAGCCGCCATTGTGAGGAGTAACTACTGTGTTGACGTGTTTGCGCGAGTACTCCAGTTCTAAATCATTTTAGATTTTGGTGTATCTTTAAGATTTAAGTGTATGTGACGCGAAATTTTCCATTTTAATAGTTTATATACCCCACTTCTCTACATATGGGTGGCTGTGATATAGCCTCGTATTTTCCTGCTTATTAGTCTTGTTTGTTTTTCCTCGGATATGATCATTTGCTAATTACAATTTGATCTACAAAGTTCTGGGGTCGTATGCGAACTTTCTTTCTACGTAATTTCTGCAGTACATTATGAATTGAATCAAGACCTCTTGCTTTCCAACTCCCCCATTCATAGATGGCGCAGCACGTTCAGTTGGAGTCCATCGTTTCAGAACTGCTAGAATTACGTTTGCCAGTATCTCTCCTTCAGTGTCTTTGTTAGTACATTGTGGAGAACGAAGAGAAGGAAGTTCTAGATGGACGAAAGCAGGAAGAAGAGGGACCACGATACTCCTGTGCTCAATCCTCCCTCTACACATTTACTATCGCCGCAGCAATAAAGGTAAGAATTACGTACAGGAACTCATTTACAAACTGCCTATACAGTAGTGTTTCCAACATATGTTGCTTTTTTTCATTACCCTCATGTTGTGCTGTCTTACTTTCAAACCGTAGGTGGACAAAATATGTGCTGAATTCTTATATAAGTTGAGTTGTAATATCATTTACACACCAGGGACGTAACTAGACATTTATGCACCCGGGACAAACCGTAAAATATTGAGTCCCCCACATGTCTATACTCTGAATATTGTAGAACAGAAAGAGACAATGATTGAATAACCCCAATGATCGAAGAAATCGAACAGCCCCCAGAGAACTGTTAATTTGGGGGTTTGACGATTACCGTGAGCTACTAGATGGGCTATAAGCAGTCGCCCTACCCTAATTTAGGGTCACTGGCTCCAGGGAAAGAAGAGAGCCAGTGTCGTAAGAGACATCCATGAACTCCTGGACATTTTTTATTCTAAAGTGACTGAATAAAGACAACGTGTAAACGGTATACAATTCGTTAGACGACAGATCAGATGTTGAGATACCTTTATTCCTGCAGCAATTTAAAACTTTTAAAAAGTCTGGTTGTTGTTGTTATTGGGAGAATATTTGGTTATTAAAAATATCAATAATTATCAACCACGCACGCAGAAACTCTGTGGAATGATGTGCGTTGTAGCACTATCGCGGTACCGACGAATCGTCGATATCTAAACAGTGTCATGAAAATAATTACAAATTTCCATTTGAAGATGATACGTTTTTGACAAACAGGATTCAAACATTTTAGAGGCTTTACGCATATAATAAAATTCTTCGCAACTCGTTAACAACATGGCATAAACTCCATTTCTCTCAGTGACTGTCAACGCCGTTGATGTCTCAGCAATTTGAATATTTACGTGCCATTCCTCCTGATGAAGCTAATCCACAGCACAGCGAAACTGTGGTCGACGAAGAAATTAAAATCATTGTGACTAAACGTTATTTTTTATCATTTCAATATGTTTTCTACAAAAAAAAAGTTTCTGCAAAGACGCCATCATATTGAATTTAATGGAGAATTAGCACTAAGAAAAAACATGCAGAATTCTCATAATCATCTTCTAGCGTTTTTTATGAATTTCTTGAATTTGACCAAACACTAAAATCAGAGAGACGGGTTAAGTTTTTTTTTTTTTTTTTTTAATTTACTTTACAGATCTGTAAAATACCATACTTTCAAACTGTATCTACGCTCCCTTCGTCCATATTCAAAATCAAAATAAACAGCGGCAACTGCCCCAAGTTAAATACTGCGTATTTGCTCCAGCGCATTACGTTCCTTCCAAAACAGAGATCTAGTTGCAATTTCAAAAACGTGTTTACGGCAGTTTTGCGTATCAAATTCAATATCCTAGTCACCGGCGAACAGAAATAATGAGCAAGTAATAATTTTGTCACGTGCAGCAAGAGCGAATAGCTCAAACGGTAATAAAGGGCTATACACGAGTTGACCTTTGACAGCCAAGAAAGAAATACGAATGAACTAAAAAACAAAGTTACTAAATCCCGATACCTAATCCTGACACTCTTCACACAAAAAAAGAAAAGAAGAATGTGAGCCTTCGTGATTGCCAAACTTTCAAAAAAATAAGAACTAGACTGAACAATTAAGAGGTGTCCCGCTTTTACTCGCGCGTCTGCTCCCTTGGGCAACACCTTTCCAGTAACAAACAGCGACGGGTGTGGCCTCATAATCGTTCTGGTTCCAAAATTCTCTACCTTTCTACGAGACTCGACAGAAATGATGCGAAGGGTAAAGTGGCCATCAGTTCCTAAAGACAGGGAAGATGCAGAAGCTGCTTATCAAGCTTTTAAAAGTCAACAAACACGCCCGCTTTCAAAGTATCCATTCTAAGCTTTACTCTAGCTTCTTTATAATAACGTAGGGATATCACAATGCCGCCAGTCTTGAAATGCTGCTTACTATGAGTGTTACCAACTGGGATCTCACATTTCCACTGATCATTCTGACTAATAAGAGCGATTTTTCAATACGTCATTGCAGAGAAATCTCTAAGTCATCATGCATGCCACAATCATAGACATTTTTTTCCATCCCCCAAATTTTTTAAACATACTTCATAACTCTGAAATCAAATCCCATAAGTGGGAAGCAGCACTTACAGAATGGGCTGGAGACTAAAGACATGTTCGATTGGAATCCTGTAAGTGGGAAGCAGCACTTACAGAATGAGCTGGAGACTAAAGACATGTTCGATTGGCTCCTGTCCGGCGAGATGCAAGCTAGGCCCAGTGGACCAGATGGTTGCGTCATACGATGTGGAAATAGAAGGGAAACTATTGGGTTGGTGCGAATGAAATGTCCGGCAAAGGACCAGCACTCGTGGACGGCGAGAACAGAAAAGTAGGACAACTTACCTACGCAAAGAAACCCCCCTGGGCATCTACTCATAGTTGCCATGTCCTGCAAGGCCATGATCCCGGAACCAAAAAAGTCTTGTGGCTGGGACCCGAAGAAGTCATCAACTGCACGTTGAACCTTGTTGTCTGTCGTTAACTGTTTCCCGGATAGGAAGAGATCCAGGCGGCGAAACCGATGACAGTCTGTCGGAGACAAGTTCGGAAAATAGGCAGGATGACGCAGTGCTTCATAGCCCAAGGCACTTAGTGCCAGCATCGTTCGTTGTGCGACATGAGAGCGGACGTTGTCCTGGAGCAGAACAACACCATGTCTGTTGACCAAATGCGGTTGTTTCTGCAGCAATTTCCGGTGCATCTGGTTATTCAGCACAATAACTTTCTGCGGTGATGGTTTGGTCTCTTGCTAAGAAACCCCAATGAATTATATCGGCTGTGGACCACCAGACAAGGAGCATCAACTTCTTGGGGTGTAGGGATGGCTTAGGATGTCATCCAGCAATCTGTGTCTAGCTTAACCATTGTGCCGATCGTTTCCGATTATCATAAAGAACTCACTTTTCGTCGTAGGTGACGATTCGATGCAGTAGAGGTTCCTGTTTATTCCCGGAAAGCAGCGACGTGCACACTTTCAAATGCCTAGTCTTGTTGGCAGCTCATGCGGCAGCCACATGTCCAGCTTTTTGACCTTACCCAGCGCAGCCATACGCCGAACAATTGTCGTGTGGTGGACACCTACTTCTGCCGCTATCTCACGACACGGTTTTCGGGGGTCCGCTTGAACCACGCGTAACACAACATTGTCAGAAACAGCAAGAGGTCGGTAACTACGTTCTTCGTTTTGCAGGACTGTATCTCCGCTTCGAAACTTCACAAACTATCGCCGAATGATTCGTTCCTTGGCTTTATTCTCCCCAAACGCCTTGTTAACGTTTCGAACGGCAATTCTGGTAGAATGGCCCAGTTTAAATTCATACAGGAAGATTACTCTCAAATCCGGCATATGCACGTTTCCTTTGCAAGCCACGTTACGTCCAAACAAACCACGCCTGGACCTTGTTCTTCACACACGTGCTAGCTATTTATAATAATTTTGTGACGTAATACCCGCAACACCTGTGGGTGGTTCCATTACGCTGTGGTGGGGGCCTGTCTCCACTGCTCGTTCGCGCCGGGCATTTGATTCGCACCAAATACATTACACTCCCATGTAATCAATAATGAACTTAAATCATTTCGCTATTTGAGTCAAATTATTACTTGAAGATGCGAGATATGAAAAGGAAATTAGAATGAGACTGGGGTTGGCAAAAACGGCTTTTAGAGAGAATCAAAGACTACTGACAGCCAAAAATATAGATCTAAAACTGAGGAAGAGAATTTTAAAGGCATATGTTTGGCCCAGTAGCTCTACGGTTCTAGACATGGACATTGACCAAGAGGGAAGTGAAAAGGCTGGAGGCATTAGAGATGTGAATTTATAGAAGAATGGAGAGAATAAGTTGGCTCGATAGAAAGGCTAATGAGAAGGTCCTAGAGAGAGTGGGAGAACCCAGGAATCTGTTCAACATGTTAAAGAGAAGAAGAATGTTATGGATAGGACACACATTACACCACGGAGGCCCAATTCTGAAAGTTTTGGAAAGGAAAATTCAAGGCAGGAGAGGAAGAGGACGGTCAAGAAATAGTTTTGTGGCACAGTTACTCCGAGACACTAATACTAGGACATACTATGACTTGAAGAGAACGGCGGAGAATAGAGAGGAATGGAGAGACATAGTTCATCTACTGAACAACCAGTCCTTGGACTGAGTACCCAAGAAGAAGACTTCAATAATTAAAGAATTAATCTTCTCAAATACGGGGCAGATATACACGGCTATATGTCTATTAAGTAACGAGACTGACACTATAACCTTAGTTAAATAAAAATAAAAAATTGCACTTATAACGCTTGTCTCCTTCAATGTACTCCCCGTCCGCATTAACACACACCGCTGCATTCTGATCTTCCACTGGGCATAGCAGTGCTGTAGTTCATCTTGTTTGATCCCTTTGAGAAGCTTGGTTGTTCTCTTCATCACCACAGTGACTCAAAACGGGTCCCCTTGAGTACAGATTTAATAGGGGAATGAAAAAGTCTCATGAGGCCACAGCTTGCGAGTAGACAGAATTTATGGTGAAAATCTTCCAAATACGTGAAGACCATGTAAACAGACAAAGTCATCGCTCTTTCCACGTTTTTCTTTAATTAACACAAAGCAACCGAAAAATTGTATTTCGACACCGCTGGGATCGAAACCCCAGATCTCTCGATAACAAGCTTAGTGCGTTCGCCTTACGCTACGGTGGCCAACAATCCACGGCGCTATGTGTGTTTATCTGTCAGCATCTGACTCCACAAATCCGAATAGGGATGGGCTCAGCAACTGAGACGTCTCTATGTGGTGGGACTTACTTAACCGGCACAAGCTATTTAATTACAGTTAATAAATCCAAAGGGCGGGGGAAATGGTGAAAATCTTCCAAATACGTGGAGACAATGTTAACAGACAAAGTCATCGGTTGCTGTGTGTTAATTAAAGAAAACGTGGAAGGAGCGATGACTGTCTATTTGGCCAGAATTTAGTTCAGGTACATCGTCCGCTTAAAGAGCTAAGACCAGGGGTCAGACACTGTATTCCTAAAATCATCTACATCATTATTACCTGTGAAAAGTTTACTGTAGGGCATCCGATTCTAATTAAGTTTAGCCATCTAATTTGCCATCCAATTCCAATTAAAGGTGGAGATTACAATTAAAATCCGTGCGTTTCGACTTCTATTGCTGGTTCAAAAATTTTACTGTTCTGAATTTGGATATTTTCGCTCATGAAATAAGCTCAGTTTTAAAGCAGGTTAAGTTAACGTTACGCAGTCTGCAATCTCATCTTCGCATCGCGATAATCGCATACATCAGAGCAGCAGAATGTAGAAGTACGCCTGTACGCGGATAGTTTTCAAAATATTAGCAGATTTTGTAGATAGTTTTTACTTGTAGATTTAAAGAAAGAAAAAGCTGTTTACAACAATTAAAACACTTCCTCAAGACATCACCCAGATTAAAAAATTTAATCCTATTTTACTTGAAAAAGTTTGTTATTTTTAACATCTATTTCTTTTGTTCAGATGTTTCTGGCCTCTAGATTTTATCAAGGCGTATTTCTCGGTGTATGGGAACTGTATCAAAGTTTCGTTTGAATAGGAAATTTAAAATTTATTGCCAGGTTCCTCTTCCAGTGGCCAGGTATTAAATTAAAAAACATTCCTTATGTATTTTATAATTCTTGAATTAAGTTTTTGAAAATGCTATTTATAATTTTTTAAAGTTCAATAATGGAACTAGTTTTCTGGATATAAACATTTTCTGTAATTAGTCTTGTTTTTATGAGGTTTATTGTCCAATGGAATCTGTAATGCTCTAATTATTTATTGTTTTATTCATTTTTCTTCGGATTTTTTTTTTTTATTGGAGGTTTAACGACCACCGTAAGCAACTCTGAGCTATAAAAGCAGTTGCCCGTCCATAATTTAGGGCCAGGAAAGGGAAGAGCCACCAGTGCCGTCAGACAAACACAACATCCATGCCTCACCGGGATTCGAACCCGGACCCATCTCAGACGAATGATCAGAAGCCATCACTTAGACCACTGCGCCATCGGGGCGGCTCATTTTTCTTTAAATTACCTTATTGTTATCGTGGTTCGCTGCGAGTTTTCTGTTTCAATGGTTGTGTACGCAGATCCATTTTATTTTTATACAACTCTGGACGGCATCTCTAATTCCGCACTGATACCTAAGATCTGCTCAGCCCAAACACAACTGACAAACAATATTAATTTAAGACTAGCGTCCAAACAACGGTCACCTCTCCATAACGTCACCCGTTACCTGTCCGAAAGGTGATCGTTGTTCAGGGGTTCCACTGTGTGTGTGTGTGTGTGTGTGTGTGACGCAAAAACAAAGCTCTTATGTAACAGAAACACGATCCTTCCATTCTATTTTATTTTTCTTCTGACAGTCTCCAACATTGACACAAGTCACTGGTGTCTGTATATTTGATGAATATGGTAATGCACTCTATCTCGAAAGGAAAAGTAGATTGAGTGATAAATAACTGCTTCAAGCGAAAAACTTCACGGTGCAGAGAAAATTCAGTCTAAGTGAAAGCCATAAAAAAAAAAAAAAAAGCACAGCGGCAGCTGATGTCAGGCTGTCACGTGTGAGTTCACAAAGACATCTGAATGTAACAAATGCAAGCAACCGATTCTTTTGTGGAATAATTTATTCCACTCAGCGCATACTTACTTCAAGAATACTTTCCAACAAGCTATCGATTCCAGACTGGCGCGCTCAATCCCATCGCAAATCAACTACATTGTAAGAGAAAACAGGTCAACTACGGAACAAATCATTTACTTCAGTTCGGTTTAAAAGATTTCCAACGGCTCGGGCGACTACTAAGGCTGATCACGAAATTAGTATTATGGATCGAGCTGAGCTAGCTTTTGTGCTATTAAAATAATTTTACGTAAAAATTACAATTATCGAAAGGGGCTTTACAAAAGTAAACAACTCGCAAGTTTTTAAAGAGTTTTTTTTTTTTTTCCCCGAAATGTTCGTGTCACTTCATACTGTTTAAACGATCTCAGACTCCCCCCCCCCCCCTTCAAAAACTCACTACGTTTGAATCGATTTAGTATATCTGAAACTTCGGTTTTCAGTAACTCAGTATAAATACTGAGGACTTGTTTTATTATACTAAATGCTCTTTCAAAGCAGAAAACAGTTTCTTTCGCATAATTTTCTTTAAAAATAAATGTAACCCACTTTGTGTCGAATCCTATTGAATAAACGGCTGATATTTCTTCTTGCACCGAATAAAGAACACAAAAATATTAGTCTATCTGTTTAAATGTCTACATTAATCTTAAACCAATCTTAGTCAAAATCGCGAAACACTGTTGCTCAATAACATTTTTTTTAAAGTGAAGTTTGGCGGACGTGCCATTTATTTGAATAAGAAAATGCACCTCCAAAAATTAACCACAAATTAAGCAAAATTTAGTATCACATATTACATTTACAACTAAAAAAGTTATACCGTGTTAATATGAAAAGTTTGGCCGTGTTAATAAGAAAAATTTGACCGTGTTAATAGAAAAATGTTATGGTAGATATTAAGGGAAAGAGTCTTACTTGAACATCTGACCCAGGCCACAGAGCTTACCACTGAATACGGAGAACAAACACTCGTGTGAAATTCTTATCAACCAAGCAGGACTAACTTATCACTAACATTGTTTAACATTTACGTATACATTGATGATATTCTTCTGTCAGTGAAAAATACGAGGGTTGTACCAAAGGAATACAAAAGCGGGCATAACTTTATTAACTGACAGAGGTCGTTCTAATTGCACATGTTGGTAGAGTAACTCTTTCTCTGTAGTAACCCTTCTTCTTCATTGCAAATTTGGAGGAGAGAAGGGTGGAAGTCTGCTCTGAACTGCTGGAAGCGTTTGAAGCCAACGGAAGACGCGGTTTTTTTTTTTTTTGTTTTTTTATTGTTGCTTTTTTTTCTTTACTTTTACCCCCTGATCTGGTGACAGAGGGTGAAACGTGGGCGAATCTTGACGATCCGGAAACGAAGCATAAATCCATGGAATGGCGTCACACCTCTTCACAAAGGCCTAAGAAGTTCAAGAGCCAGAGATCGGCACAGAAAGTCATGGTGACTGTTTTTTTTGGGGGGACAACAGGGATGCCATTCACCTTGATTTTCTGGAACGTGGCCGTATCATGACCAGTGAGCGGTACATTGAAACACTCAAAAAGCTTAGAGAAGCCATAAGGAGGAAGAGACCGAACAAGAATCTGAAAAGGATCCACATTCACCATGACAATGTGAGACCACACACATCTTTGGCAAAAAATCAGGCGATTAGCAAATCAGACTGGTCGGTGGTTCCCCATCCACCGTACAGCCCAGATCTTACGCCCTCCGACTTCCACTTGTTCGGTACAATGAAGGACAGGACAACTATTTGATGACACAGACGAGATGAAAGTCGCTGTGAAGAAGTGGGTACAATAGTCCACAATTGAATTTTTTCAAAGAGTATTCAGAGTCAAGTTCAACGATGGCGCAGATGCATCGCTGTGCAATTTGAACGACCTCTGTCAGTTAATAAAAATGTTATACCCACTTTAGTTGCATTACTTTCGGTACCACCCTCGTATCGTACAGCCTGAAATATGATTCAACAGTAGAACTTACATTAACGCCATGTTTTCTGCAGATGCCTAAATAATAGTGCTAACAACTGGCGACGAGTTAATTAGTCATCACTGTTCTGTAGCAGAAAGACCCTCTAAATGTTTAATCTTGAACATAATTTTTCGAAGCCCTATGTCGAAAACATTTTGCTACTGTTATGTTCTGATACTCATTGGTTCTGTGCTGGCTCGTTTTTCATTCTGCATTTCTGCGAAGTGCTGAGTTGTCGGCATTCACACAACTTTTACGTTTTACTTGATATTTACAACCGTTGGGCTCATGAGTATTTATTTAACAAGTTTTAGTAAAATTGTGTCAAAAGCCGAAAGTGGAATTTTAGAACGATCGTAGCACTTTCCCATAAAGGAGATTCCTCCTCAGTCCAAAGGTTGGTGGGCAGCAGAGCTGAGTTCGGGCTCAATTTTAAGAGCCCGAATTTTATATTGTAAGATAGAGCCCGGGCTTGAACGAGCCAGCCCGTAAACTATGATTAATTTGTTTAGGCATTAAAGAAATCTCCTCTTCCAGACTTCCACTCTTTCCTCTCCGTGTAACTATAACCGATGTCTTTCTCAACTGCTTATTGGGGAAGGGATGTCTATCTATTTCTATAGTTTCTTTGACCATTCATTTGCTTCCTGAAATGTTTCGGGGGCGGGGAGGGGGGGTCAGGAAAGATCGGGAGGCCTAGCAATCTACGTCGTAAGTTGCTCAATAGAATCAGCAGGCAGTTGCCCCTTTGAGGTAGGGAGCAAAATTTCGTCAGCTATAGTTCTTAAAGAAACTTTTCCTTCACAGAAATCCAGTAATTCATGGCCTTTTAACCAAGCCCAGAATGGATAGCCCTGCCGAGTTCCCACTCCCCATCTATACACAGTTGCCGAAGAATTCTCTTTAACTAGAAAATGTAAAAAAGTGTCGTGTGCTAAATCATATAAAATCACATTAAAAGAAAAAGGAAGAAAATTCTCTCCCTTTCTCAGAGCCCGAGCCTGCCCGAACTCCAGTAAGTATTACGCAGCCCGAGCCCGGTTCGGGGCCGACTTCGGGCTTGGGTTCGGCACGTTTCAGCACCGGTGGGCAGCAGTGGTCATCATCCACCAAGAAAACGTAGTTTCCCCTGGAGTGACTTCAATGCTATACAATCTTGGGAAACAGGCAAGCTTGAGAAAAAAATCTTGTCTGTTTCCCAAGACTGTATGATGGGTTCCAGTTACCTTCCACTTTCGCAGTAGGGACAAAGTGCGTCCGGGGCCGACTTCGCAGGGAACCACACACGCATTCGCGTCCCCTACAGTGCTGAGACGGGCCGAGACCGAAAGCCCGAAGAGGAGCCCGGGACCGAACCGGGCTCGGGCTGTACAATAACTTAATATGATTCTGGCTCGGAGACAGAGAGAAATATAATTTATTTTTAAATGTAATTTTTGTATGCAACTGGGTCTGGGCGGCGTGTGAGAACTCTGGAGGGCTGTTTATTCTGGTCATGGGTATAGAAAAATACCATAGGCAACGTATTTACAGGTATCGCCGGGAAGGAGTAGCTTCTTCAAGAACTATAGATACTACATAGTAGACAGTACGCCGACGAAATTTTGTCATCAACCTCCACGCTGCAGCTCTCTGCTTATTCTATTGAGCAAATTACGAAGTTTTTAGCGTCTCCCAATATTTCCGAATCCCGGCCGCCTGAAACATATTAAGAAGAATCGAATGGCAAAAAAAAAAAAAAATCGTGCAACTATTCTACAGAAACACAGTTCCCTTCCCCACTCCCCAGTTGAGAAAGACATCGGTTAATTGCAGGGGTAAGAGAGTGGAAGTCTGGATGATAATTTTTTTTTTCATTAATGCCCAGACAAGTTAATCATAGTTTTCCGACTCGTTCGGGCCCGGGCGTTATCTTTCAATATAAATTCGGGCGGGCTCGAACTCTTCAAATTGAGCCCGAACTCAGCTCTGGTCCCCAAGCCCGGGGAGACTGCGGAAAACCCCGGAAAAAAACAGCAGACTGGATGACTGGCAGGACAGGGATTCGAACACCCGTCAGAAACGTCCACTTCCCACACTGAACACTGAGTGTTAACCACCTGCGCTATGCGGGTGGTAAAGGATATGCGTGCCATTTGAGTGGAAGTGGGGAACGTTTGAACTCGAAAGACCGTAATTTGAAGTCTCGCCCACCCAGATATGAAAAACGTGTTCCGGTCATGGCGGATTGACACTAAGAGAAAATCATGGGTGCGCTCCTTCGACCCTGAAACTAATGCGCAATCGAAACACAGTGAAAGTACCGTACCTCTCCACCCCTTAAAAACTTTCGAGTTTAGAAATCGGCTGCGAAGGTAAAGAGGCGCGCGAAATCGGCCGGAGTCCTCCTACATTGTGACAATGCACCGGTGCACCCAGGGTTAGAGGTCTGAACGGGTCGGGTCTTTTTTTAGTTTAGAGAACAAAGCAACGGGTCGGGTCTTTTTTTAGTTTAGAGAACAAAGCAACGGGCCGGGCCGGGCTTTTCCCCAGAAATTTACAACCGGTTCGGGCCATTCTTTTTATCGCTATGGTAAAGAAAGAAAAAAATCATGTTCCCCGATTTCCTGGCGTGTTAAACTGTTTCGATGGCTTTACTTACTTCCATGACATAGCCCAGAGTGTAATCAGAAAAACAAAGAGAGGCACTCAGTGTTTTTACCAATCTGTAGGTATCAAGATGAGATAACCATTTGGGGGCTTGTTGACAGTAAAAAGATTCGAACCAGAGCGTGTTTGTTGTGTAGAGTGGAGTGTGTGAGAGAGAGAGTGGGACGACATGTATTTTTTCTCCTATCCCTAATCTGTATAGGGATCGACTTTTGTAGTGTATTTGTTACCGCTTACTTAGTTCTGAGAAAGGGAGATTCTGAACGCGCTTAGTCTTCCTTTGTCACTTTTTAAAGGTTATATTTCTCGGTAATTTTCAGAGTTTAGTTAATTATTTTTGGGCTTACATTCAACTAAATATTTTCAATATCTCATTTCAATATTTAATTTTTGCATTTTAATAAAATACAATAGAAAGACAAAATAATGCCAAATGGCACGTCACCGGCCGGGCCTGAATAACAGCTGCAATTGACGGGCCTGGGCTGATATTTGAGACGTGCCGGGCTAGGCCTTAAACGCCCGGCTTGAACTGGGCCGGGCTCACCAAATTAGGCCCGTGCAGACTTCTACATAGGGTTTGTGGTTTAGGCAACACTGCGTTACCGTGTGTTTTATCAATTACGTAATGCGCCCAACTCACCGGGTTTTGACTAAATCTCAAAAAGCCTTTGAAATGGCAGCAATTCGACAGTGACAATGCTGTGATGGATGCATTGAAGAAATGGCTTGAGTCAAAATCTTCTGAATTTTATTCAAGCGGATTTGACCAGAATTGGCACCAGAAAGTGTTTTGACTTAAGAGGGGGGGGGGGGGCTACGTTCAAAAATAAATAAGTTTTCGCAACATGAATTCTGTGAGAGACTAGGAACTTTTCCTCCCGAAACTAGTATTGTCAGTGCCCCCACATGCATTTGCTCATTTGGCAGGCACAATTTGCGCAACTGCACATCTTTTAAAGCAACTGTTTAAACAGCAACAAAAACGGACAGAAACAGTTCAGCTTCAGGATTTTGGTTACTTTTAGTAAATTTTATGCGAGCTGAAAGGAAAGGGTATTATATAATCATGTGACCGAAAACCGCCAACAAGCCAATAAATACAACAGGCGGAAATACTAAAAAAAAACAAAAAAACATTAAGAGCGTAAACAAACACTTCGTCGCCAGAAAATTATCGCCCACATTTCTTAGTTATAATTAAAGATGAAAAATATATTTAATTTAGGATTTTATATAATTTTGGCATGGATATTATAAAGCTAGCCTTTTGTGAGGATATTCGCCCTGTTTCGGGATCCGCGATGCTCAAGAACTCATGGCAAATACATACCCAGTGGTGTAGCGAACGTGACTGGCGCCCGGGGAGAGGGTGACAAGACATAATTTGCGTCCGTTGGGAAACTATACATGCCAGTGAGAAAGTGGTTTTCGGAATTGACTGGAGTAACGGTAAGCACCAACCAGAGAAAAGTTTGTCCTATTTCTGTATTGAATACATTCTGAGCTTATTAAATAAAATTTAATTTCACATGAAAAAAACATTAACCACACAGTGAAAAAAAAAGGAGTACATGTTATGACTCAGAAGCACCAATCAACACGGCAATTTAAAAACAAAAATACAAATTCATCGCGAGCACTGTTATTGACCGGTATGAGGCGCTGGCTTCTGATTATTCGTCCCAGATGGAACTGGGTTGGAGTCCCAGGTGGGACATGGGTGGTGTACGTATTTGTCTGATGGCGCTGGTCCTGGAACCAGTGGCTCCAAATTTGGGACGGGCGACTGGCTATATAGCCCCTTAGGAGTTTCTCATGGTGGTCGTTAAACTAGGGGGGAAGGGACAGAAAATGTGGAAATTCAATCGAAAGGAAATGTTCTACATGTGAAAAGCGTAAGTTTGCATGCTATAAAATTACTTGCCGTGGCGAATTTCCATCTTTTAGCAACACCACTGCAACTTTTTCGCACCCCCCCCCAAAAAAAAAACTGGCGCCCGGAAGCAACCACACCCCCTTTCTATCCCTACGCCTCCGGGCATTACCGGGAAGTGAGAAACCATCCGACTGGTCGAAACTTGGGCAAACACTCGTTTTCCCTTTCCGCACTCACGATGAATAATTACACACACAAAGTCTCAGAATCACTTAATAAGATGGATGGAAGGGGGTCAAATCACGCCATTTAATTCGAAACATGCCTCCTACATGAATTCAATCGACCTGACCTCCGAAAGATCGTCGGAATAAATTTGCACTGATAGGAAGAAATTATCGTGACAAGCCTTACATTAATGCTTCGTATGCAAATCAACACCTGTGTGTAAAGAAAACTAAATGCCATCTACTTAACCTAGCATCTCGGTTCTTGTCGTGCAGCACGGTAGACCGATCCACCTATTAAAACTCGTCTATCCAGTGACCCAGTGTGAGGTTAGGGAATGGCAATGGACAATAAAGACACGATGTTATTTTTCCAGTTCAAATTTTACGGATAAGTGACTCCTCAAATCGATAACTTTTCGATACACGGAAATTCAACGTAATGGGTTTATGGAATTCGGCAAATGTTGCACATACACCTCCCGCAAATAACCACAAGAGTAATAAAAAGAAAAAATGGTGCAAATGCCAATAAACTTTTATTCCTTTATCTTTTATATTTGCTAAATTGTGACAAAATGAATTTGTATTATTCCAGAGTCCAAAAACGCCCCAGTAAGCTACAGAAAATTTCCAGAAATAGAAAGGAACAAATACACTGAACCCTGAAAAGCAGTGGTTCCCAATCTTTTTGCATTCGCGGACCCGCAGAACGTTGGAGAAACTTTCGGGGACCGGCGATGCCAAAATAAAACCTTTTGGCTATTTCCGAGCATTTAATCTCATAACATTCTACATATATATAATAGAACTTTCGAGCATAATCTCATAACATTCTATATAATAGTTGAATCACTCCGTACAAACCATTATATACCAGTTTATTCCATATCACCTACTTTCAGCTAATTTCATTTATTCTGTTAATATTCCTTAATGTTTAAGAAGTGCAATCCGTAGTCAATACACCACAACATTTTCCTTACCCTTAATATTTTTTCTGGGGTCAATGCGACGTCTGTTGCTGCTGCATCGCGACAATCGTCTCGAGCCGTGGTTCCAGTGTCGTTTTTTACAAGAGGCCGTCCATAAAGTACGTCTGAGATCACAGGGCCTTAGGTAAATCAGAATATTAAGTTCTCGTATTTGTACTACCAAATCTATCGTGTTTTGTAGATGGTATGATCGGGAGTGTTGCATCCGTGAATGCGTGCGTTCATTTGTAGATCTTCATTTCAGAATGATAAAGTTTGAGTAGCATTTGGAAATAAATTAATGCCTAAATAATAAATGTTTTCTAAAGAATAAGTAAATATACGGAAGATTCCTTTAAATAATTACATGTTTTCTTTCTGTTTCTTAACGGACTTCTAAAAGCAGTTGTCCAAAATAAAGGGAGTTGCGGGAATTAGGACGTACTTTTTTTAGGGAGGAGGTGTCAACAATCAGACAAAATGTGACAAGAGGGAGGGGAGGGGTCTAAAAATACTACAAAAAATCACGGACGTACTTAATGGAGGTACCAAGGCGCAGTGCAGCATTAATGTCCATTATGTTCCTGTGCTTTGTTTTGATTGCCGAAACAGCTGAAAAGGTTTTCTGGCAATCAATAACATCGTCGAAAAAGGTTACCAATAATTTTAGAGCCTTGTCACTCAGACTTGGATATTCTTTCCCCGTATTACCCCAAAACTGAGTCAGAGATTTGGATCTGAATATCGATACCAGATTGGCATCAGAAGGAAGTTCAACAAAGCTTTCCTTTTCCTGGTGTGCAGGAGTTCAGATCTTCTGTGAAGAGATTAACGATCCAAGCTCCTTTTGATCTTCCGCGACAGGTGTTCAGAAAAATGTTGATCTAGATTTTTCTTCCTTTGACTCCATTTCGATTCAAAAGAAAAATAAAGAAATTCACCCGTTTCTTGCGGACCGGGGTTTGGGAAGTACACTGCTGTAAAGCACAATATATTTCTTTTTTAATAAAAAGATGCTATAATTGCATTACGGAAATGAAATTCCTGATGGCATCGGGAACAACATTTTTTATCTTCGCAAGCGGTTTAATATTGCACTTTTTTACTAATACAAGTACGCACATATTTCAGAAAATAATGGAAACGGGGGAAAATACATGATTCGAAGTTAAACCTCCTGACCGTTGTTTGACTTTCCTGATCCAGCAGACACTTTCTTCCATCTAGGCAGACTAATTAATTCCAATAACACTTCAGAACACAAACACACATACAAAAAAATATGTTGAAACGCAACGCCGTGGGTTTTGAATATGAAGCATTTCATCATAAGTGATATTCCTTTTACAATTTGTATATATAAAAATTTTGGTAACCAATTTGTACGATTACGTTTTACCAATACGTCTTTTTTTAATTAAACGTAAATTTTACGGTTTTTTTGTTTTTTTTTTCGTAGGACTATGTTAAATCCGTAGATAATAGTATGGGGGCGACTTACGGCCAGCCGCCTGTGACAAAAATAGATCTCAAATGAAATCATTATAGCATTAAAAATGCGTGCCGCATACTAATCGTGTTATCATATTCGTACACAACATGGAGTCCAATTCGCTTACTGCGCAAAACATCGTGCGCTTGACCATTGCTCGACGCCCCTCACTTCCTGTGCACGGGGGAAATGATGTAATATTTCTGGGTGTGCCGCCGCGTTTGACTCAGTCTATCTCGGCAACCGTGAGTGCAACACGACAGTGCGTGGTATCGTTTAAAAGCTCTGACTTCAAATATATGAAGAACATATCACGGTGGTTTGAACTGAACATTTTAAAAATTGTTTTCTTGTGAACCAGTGAACGCTTTTGACAATACCGCGGTTTATATGGACAACCGTGAGTGTAAAACGACTGTGCGTGGCAACGATTTAAAGCTCTCGACGAGATCTATTCAAATATATAAAAAACATGTCGCAGTGGTTAAACTAAAATTTTTAAAAATTGTTTTCGTGTGAACAGGTTAACATTTTCGACAATGCCGCGGAATTCGCAGAATGAACACAAGCAAAGGTGGAGAAAATCAAAACGAGAGGCAAGAGCAAGTGATGAGGAATGTAAGAAGCCCAAGATGACAGAGCACCACGTTGGGTAATTCGTGTCTAGATCTGCTTTGTGTTCGCAATGCATTCAGCATTATTTGTAAAAATTATGTGAGCTACTTTTCATGTCATAGACATGTGTTGCCTATAACAAATTAAATAAAAGCTTTGAAACCATACTCGACTAGCTCATTTCAAACTGTCCGATCTGCAAGTCGTAGTCGTACGTTCCAAACTGACGGCTCAATCAGAACTGAGGCTACCTGTACTTTTTTAACCAATACAACAAAAATCGCAATCTTTCATTGTTACTAGAGCGCGCGCGCGCACACACACACTGGAAAATCGCCATGTTTGGAACGAAACGAGTGACTAAAAGATTGTCTTGCACTGGTACATTCTGAAATGTTCGAGACGCGTCATACGAATGTTATTATTTTGCTTAAAAGTTTCCGGGAGGCTTGTTTCTTGCGACAAGTTGCGGTGTTGTGCAGAAATTGTATGTGTGTGTCTCCTCCAGCGAGACTACAACGAGCACGGGCCTTTCAAAGCACAAGAAAATAAGAAATACTTCGGATAACAACTGTACCTTTGAACTGGACACTGCAAGAAAAAAAAAATGGCATCGAATTTTCGATTGTAATTAGCACATCTTTTGAATCCCTTCCGACACGAATAAAACATTACGATATTTATAGTCAATGGAAACGGTTAAAAAAATAACAAGTTACTAAAATCATGCAATGCATTGATTATGATACACCTTCCAACGTACCAGAAATCATTACTCAGGTTATGAGGATAACGGCTGTGGAATAAATCTCGCTCCTGTGCCCTGACCATTTCGATGATATTAAACAGAATTGGTTCAGCATACCTCCGGAACAACATACTAAAGTTTTGTCGCAATACAAGCATTTTTAGTCAAGTTATGAAGATAATGGTTGTGGAATAAATCTCGCTTCTGTGCCCTGACCTTTGACCCCATTTCGATTATATTCAACAAAACAGGTTCAGTATACCTCCGGAAAAACACGATAAAGTTTGTCGCAATCGAAGCATTTTTACGTAAGTTATGACGCATAAGAGCGATGGAATGCATTTCGCTCTTATGTCCTGACCTTCGACCTCATTTCCAAAAGGGTTCGTCCCCAGTTGTCCCCTACCACATACTGAAACTTCATCGAAATCGAACCATTTTTACGCGAGTTATCGTGCGGACAGATAGATAGACGGACAAAGCTGGAACATATATGCCTCTTCAGCCTACGATTGGAAGGCGTAAATAAAGCTGATTTCTACAATCGATAGAACATCTAAAAATAGAAACAGTAACTTTCTTTTTTCCAATAGCTGCTGAAAAGAATGTTCCGGAAATTAACAAATTGTGCAATAAAAGTGTCTCGTAGATGAAGGATGGTATCAGAGAACAAAGCAATTTTCAAATCGAACAGTTAGAGATGAGATATAGGGAAAAACATGATAGATTTACGCCACCTAGAGGAAGAATTTGAATAATGGAAAGGTAGGAAAATATGCGATAAGTATTCACAGCAAAAGCTATGCTAAAGAAACAGAATTCTTTCAAATGCGTCTAATGAAAGGACTGACAGCAAAAAACGGGTTTCGGAAATTACGCCCCCTATAGGACAGCTGTGCATTATTTAAAGAGAATGGCATACAGTAAAAAAAAAAATTCAGTACGATTTTTAGAAGCGGTGATACAGCTGCAAAAAGAAATGCCCACTAACACTACCTGACGCCACAACTGTGAACTACAAAAACCCACAAGTACAGACAAAGTATTCCACAAGGTAAACAGTATCCGATGTAAGAATATTTGTTTTTAATCGGACATTTAGAAGCAGAGATATCGAGAAAATCGTTGAATATTTGTGTCCCTTGCCGGAAATGTTGGTCTTATTTCGGGAAGGAAATCCCCACAAATATTTTTCGTACCTAGTAGTACCTGACTGTACAACGATTTTTTTTCAATCGGGTTTTTAGAAGCGCATATATTGCTGTAAATATCTGTAAATACAAACGTGAACTTATGCTCTCTAGTGCAAACTTGTACGTTCAGAAAAATTTGAAATAAAGTATTTCCCACCAAAAGCGCTCTCGGACAAAGAAAATTTTCTTCAAATCGGTCTTGGAAAGCATTTTCCTAGTAAGCGGTATCTGACTACGAAAGAATTGTTTCAATAGTTTTCAGAAGCGCAGATATTGCTGCAAATATATAAGAACCATAAATATGCACCCCCCCTCGTGGCAGAAACGTGCTTTACCAAAAAATTTGAAAATAGGAGCATGCAGAACATTTTTCACCAGGAGCTCTATCAGGTGCAAAAAGCCAAAAAGCGTTTTTCAAATCGATCATTTAGAAACAGACATCGGAGAAATTGCAATTTATGTCCCCTTCACCTGGTAACCTTTTTTGATCTACTCAATAAATAATAATGAAACCCCTAGCGGATAAACTAACTCTACCCAAATTAGTCTTCGTTATAAATGGTATCGAAAGGACGAAAGAATTTTTTGCAGTCGGATGTTCGAAAGTAATGACACGGGATAAACTGCATTTTGAATTCGATAGTATCTACATTTACGCCCTCTAGCGGTCAAGTTGTGTGTCGGAAAAACAAATTCGCAGCAAGGAACATCGTTCACGTTTCGGACTTTCCAAAATAAGAAGAATTTTTCAAATCGGACTGATAGTGGAAGAGATGCGGTGTCACAAACGTAGACCGACGGACAAGTGACACTTTTTTTTTTTTTTTTTTGATTGGAGGTTTAACGACCACCGTGAGCAACTCAATGGGCTATAAGCAGTCGCCCGTCCCAAACACAACAGCCATGCCTCACCGGAATTCGAACCCGGGCCCCTTTCGGGCGAATGATCAGAGGCTATCGCTTAGACCACTGCGCAAGTGATACTATTTAATGCATTACCTTGAAACAAAAAAATAAATGATCAGTCCACAGGTGTCAGCTACGAAAGTGTATGGGAGTGTAACAGAACGATCAATGTTTTGTTTGTTTTCCCTTACGTGCATATGCATAGAAGTACTACTTAATCCTGTTCATTTGAAGCTGCCACAAATACCAAACAGTCTGAAAGCATTCAATGGAAAAACTGGAAAGCGTGATTTCCATTACAAGATTTATCGCACACAGATCAAAGCAAATAGAGCAGGAGGAGGATTTCCCCACGGCATCTTCTCACTGGCCTTTTAAAGCGGAATGAGTGGCAGAACAATAGTTGCGCCGTCTTATCTTCTGAAACGTAGCAGGTACGATATGATGGCCATCTATGAGGATACGAGACCCAACGTTCTCCCACCTTCTTCATCCATGCTCCGGTGCAGGAGTCAACTGAAGCAACCGCTAAACTGCTTTAAAATTACCTTAAGGTGGATCCACCTGAAATCTTTGCCTTGTATTTCCAATGGGCAAACTTCTGTAGCCATTTTCTTCACAATTGATGCGTTCAAAAGGATCAATATTTGAACATCGACAAAAACAATTTCATATTGTAGCCTAGTATACTTAATATTTTCGAAAACTTAACCATAATTACTAGGGGTGTTCAAATGAAAAGGTACGAAACGACACTGTGGGTATAAATGAAGACTTTATTCAAAGTATACACCATAGGCCGTAGCACAACGATCCCATTGATTAACGAGCCAAAGGATTCCTTGTTCCCAGAATTACTGTGGCCGTGACGAGACCCAGTCCTGCACAGCGTCCTTGAGTTCGTCGTCCGAGTGGAAGCGCTTCCCTTTCAGATGTTTTTCAGGGGACCAAGCACATGGAAATCGCAGGGCGACATGTCCGGGCTGTAGGGCGGATGGTCAAGCTGCTCCCACTGGAACTTGGCCAGTTCCGCGTGTGTGACCCTGGAGACGTGTGGACGCGCGTTATCATGGAGCAGAACCACACCCTCCGTGGGCAGCCCCGGTCTTTTGTTTTTGACGGACCTGCGTAGGCTTCGGAGTGTCTCACAGTACACATCGGAGTTGATGGTTCGTCTGTGCTGGAGGAATTCAACAAGTAGTCAATTGGACGGCGCTCTTTATAACAGCCTCTGCTCTCTCCTGTGCATGCGGGCGCCCGCGCATGCTCCGATCCACGCCGGCGACTCCAATCGCATCCCTAGATGTGTCGCTACGTTCTCCCATAGCGGCATAGGCAAATATGTTAACGGTTACGTTCTTATGACGTTTCGTACCTTTTCATTTGAACACCCCTAGTATATTAAAAATGAATAACTTTTCCTTTGGTGGTGTTGAAACCAGAAAATAGATGGCGCGACCTGTACATTGATGACGTCAGTAAACAAACAAATGTTGGAATGTTTAATTATGGTGAAATTTTAGAAAATATTAAGTATACTAGGCTATAACATGAAGTTGTTTTTGTCGATGTTCAAATTTTCATCCTTGGGAACGCATTTGATTGTGAAAAAAATGGCTACAGAAGTTTGCCCATTGGAAATGCAAGGCAAATATTTTAAGTGGATCCACCTTAAGGTGGACACGACTAGTGATTTTGCTTCCTATACTTCCAATGGGCAAACTTCTGAACACATTTTCTTCACAATTAATGCGTTCCCGAGGATGAAACTTTGAACATCGATTAAAATAACTTCATATAACAACCAGAAATACTTATTATTTTTTAAAGCATAACCATAATTATGTATATTAAAAATCAATAACTTTTCCTTTGGTGGTGTTGAGACCAGAAAAAAGATGGCACGACCTGTACATTGATGACGTCAGTAGACAAACAAATGTTGGATTGCTTAATTATGGTTATGTTTTAGAAAATATTAAGTACTCCACGTTATAATATTAAGTTATTTTAGTTGATGTTCAAAGTTTCATTCCTGGGAACGCACTAATTGTGAAGAAAATGTGTACAGAAGTTTGTCCATTGGAAGTATAGGAAGCAAAATCACTAGATGTCCACCTTAACAGCATACGGCAAGAATACGTGTATTTTTCAGTAACCGGGGTTCATTACATTATGGAGCACCGAAAATATGTTTTGCATTACTACAGGAATCACAGGTTACTTCTTTTTGGAACAGCATTTCGGAAGCGTATTTATTTGACTGTTATCCGAAGCAGAAAAGAAAAGTGTAAGAGTGTTTGTGCGCGTGTGTATATCATTGTCAAACATTCAGTCCACTGCTGGATGAAGGTATCCCTAAATTTCTTCCCAGCAGTCTGTTTTAAGTCACTCCTCCATGTCACTCCGGCATGCTTTCGAATTTATCGGGATGCAAAATCAGGTGATGCGCAAACATAACAGCCTCTCCTTGACAAATGCCAAAATCGCCTTCTTGCGGTACATCCTGTTCCCGCTAAAGAGGCTCTGACAACTGCCACATAGCGGTATAATTATACCACCGGGATTACAGGAAATGCTATTTCGCACTCACCAACCCGCTTGGCCAGCGTGGTGAATTACGGTCCCTCCTGCAAACGATTCCACAACTTCCATATATTATATATATCATCATCATCATTGTCAACCATTATCAATCCACTGCTGGACGAAGGTCTCCCCAAGTTTCCTCCACAACGGTCTGTCTTGTGCCAGTCTCCTCCATGTCACTCCCGCATACTATATATATATATACACTGCATTGACAAAAGTCTCCGGGCACCTAGAAGAGAAACACAACGTGGCATTTATTGGCATACATTAGTACGGTGTCTGTCCACCTTTGGCCTTAATGCATGCACTGACACTTCGAGACATGCTTTCGACAAGGTTTTGGAATTTTGGAATACAGCGATATGTATGCGCTCCCATTCAGTACATAATGCTGAACGCTAACTGTTGCTTAGTAGTAGGCCTTGGTCCCAAACTTCTTATGCGGCAATCTAATCCATCCCATAGGTGCTCCATGGGATTAAGACCACGGTTCTGTGCTGGCCAGTCCACACACGATACGGAATTATCGTCAAACCACGCCGTAACAGTCCTTGCTTTATGACTGCATTATCCCGTTGGTACCAACAAGGCTCGGTTCCACAGTATTGCCAGAGTTTGTAGGGCATAATTGTCCAGAATATCGAGGTAGACGCGCTGGTTAACAGGTTTGTCCACGATAACCAATGAGCCGGGACCATACCACGAAGAACACCCCCACACGAATACACTGCCAGCTCCAAACTTAACCGTAGGAACAGTACACTGTGGTAAATAGCGTTCCCCCGGCTGCCGCCATACCCCACACACGGCCATCAGACTGATGAATCGTGTATTTGGATTCATCAGTCCATAGGACCCGTTTCCACTGATCTTCGGTCCACGATAAATGTTCTATACACCATGCTAAACGACGAGTAGCATTCCGAGTGGAGATTAAAGGCTTGTGGGCAGCCGCACGACCACGGTAACCCATGAATGAAGTTCTCTGCGAATGGTACGTGGAAATACAGAGGTTCCAGCATTTTTACACACCTGCACACTGAGGTTTGTGCAGTAGTACTCCGTCGATTAGCTGTAACGACTCCCCTGGAGCTTCGACGTCCTCTATCGCTGATTTTCTTTGGTCTGCCGGTACGTTTTGCTGCTTCAGGCACGCCATGTGTCTTCCGCTTATTCAGTACATCCAAAACAGTTGACTTGGGTATGTTTAAACGCCTCTCGGTTTCTCTTATGGACAACCCACTAATGTGACACCAAACAATCTTTCCTTTCTCAAAGTCAGTTCTCTGCCGCCGCGACATTTTCACTCAAACTCACAGTGCGATATGATCGCGGTCAGCAGCAGGCTTGTTTTTATACCGTTTCCAGCTGTACCGCGCATCTTAAGAACGCAGCGGATCCGTTCATTTGCTTTTTTGAAGGGGTGTTCGGTGACATGTCAATATAATAAGTATATATCCCTTCAACTCCACACAACGGTGAGATCTTCCGTACAAATGTTCGATGGCACGGTGGAAGTCGTCCTGAACCAAAACCTCCATCAGTCTGTTGGCAACACTTCGTTGGATGTCCTCTATGTCGCTGAAGCACTCCCCCTTTCAAGACACACACTTCACCTTTGGGAAGAGAAAGTCTGCGGGAGCCAAATCTCGCGAGTAGGGTGGATGTCCGATCACACAGATCGACTTCGATGACAGAAACTGCTTCACAGGCAGCGCAATGGGCCAGGCGCGTTGGCATGCAACAGAAACAAATTGTTTTTATGGAACAGTTCTTTCCTGACAAGTCGCATGCGAGCGTACAGACGTTGCATTACTCCTAAATAATGCTGACCGTTCACTGGGGTGCCCTCAGGAACAAATTCGCGGTGGATAGTTTCCGCACAGTCCAAAAAAAAAAAAAAAAAAAAAAACAATGACCACTGTCTTGACAAGTGGTTTTTTGCAACCGGACTTCCTTCTGCCGGGGAGAAGACGTTCTACGCCATTCCATGCTCTGGTGCTTTAATTCACGATCAAACTGACACCAACTTTCATTACTGGTGACAATTCTTTGCAACAAATCACGATTTTGATCAATGTTGTAAACATGCAAATCGATGCCCTCGCGCTCGCTCTCTGTTCGTGTGCGGCACAAACCTCGACCAAATCTCTCTTCTCTCTCTCACCACCTCTTTCACACACATTTATTTCGATACCAATTTTTACACATTTACAAAATCACTGTAAATGTAATGAAAACCATTGTAACTATATATACACGGTAAGAAACTTTCACACACGTGATCCACAGCGGCATTCTCCTGTTCAGTCACACCTCAACTACGTGCAGATTATGATGTAACCGGTGAATCACCAGTGACCTCCTAATAACAAATAGCCTGCAGGTCACGCATTCGGTGTCAATAATGAAATCCCACTTGCTCTTATTTCCGTAGTCTGGGCAACGCCTTTGATTTTGTTGTATGTGATCTATTTACACAGCATCCCCAGCTGATATATAAAACGTATGGCTGGTAAAAGTAATGATCCCCTAAGATGAGAAGACTGGGAAACGTCCCCATGAAGCAGGCTGCTACCAACACGGTTTCTCATCACGAATTTCCAGAAAAACTATGTTACGTGTTAATTACTTGCAGTCATCCACAGGAAATCGTTACAAAAATATATCACAGCTCCTGATACTGATATTGATGGGTATCCTTAGTAACAGGGTTCGTATTTATTTTTGGAACTCCATTTAAGGAGTTTTCAATGTGACCGAAACTTATTTTCCACGAATACAAGACATCAGAACTGTATAAAGTTTTAATTTCTCTGAAAATGCATGGTTTCCCATTGCTTAGTCTCTTCTTACTATGCCGACAGACAAAAACAGCAAGCATTTTTCCCTTTGTTGACAAAAAAAAAAAGTTCAAATCAAAACCAAACTTTCAACCATTCGTCGCAGTCTTTCTTTGCCCGTAAAGTCGTTTTCTCTGCACAGTGAGAATGCAGTAGCATTTTTGTGCATTCATTTCGCTTTAAATAAAAGAATTTTTTTTTTTTTTTGGCTCTGCCCCTCGATATAGAAAGAAGCGACTAAGCAATCGGTAAAACACACTTTTTAAGCGAAATTAAATATCAAAAATCGGCATTGCTCACTCTGCCATGAAAACAAATGTTACAGGCCACAAAATGTCTCAAATTCAATTACACATGAAGTACCGATTTTGAAGTTTAATTCGGCTTTCAAAATGGGGAGGAAAAAAACACTTGCTGTACTGATTGGTTTTGGAGAAGAGACTTAAAAATAAGAAAAACATGCATTTCATTTTTCATAAAGTAGACGAAATCGCACTTTTTCATTATTAGTTAGTTAATTGATTTTTGTAGCGCAAGGGCCAGGTATGGCCAAAGAGCGCCAGACACAGAACTATCAGTTAAAGATTTTTAAAAGCGGGGTGAAATGATTAAGAGCAGACAGGCTTGGTAAAAGTTAGAAAGGAGAATGATGAAAGTTGTGAAGACTAGTTAGTTAATTAGGTTTATATATAAATTTATTAATTTACTATTATAACTATTATATAATTTTTTGTTTTTTTAAATAAGTTTTAAAACGTTAATCTGTTTTAAAATGGAAAATACTGCGAAAGTGTCGCAGTGGTCGCCCAAAAGCTTTTGAAGCGTAGCTGCGCCCTCGTCCAGCAGATGAGACTGAAAATAGTGAAATCGATGATAACGAAAACGAACACAACTGCACAAAACATGAGAGACGGTGAGTAAACAGTCGCATGTCTCACACACCGAGGCAGTGTCGCCACACAGCAAATAGCTTGCGTGAAGCGATAATGCCCAATGCGGAGACGCACAAGAACAACTTCTTCCCAACGGTTCCGGCGACACGATGATTTCCAGACTCCAAGGTTAGGTTTTATACGGTGCAGTTTATTCTCCACCTGTTGGTCCCACAGACTTCGCCACGTTCGTCTGATATGATCGTGAACAAGAAAGCAAAAATCACGGTGGAACAGTGGCAAGGGTGTGACGACCAAAGAGGAGGCAGATCTAGCAGCAGCAGCAGACTTGTTCCCTGGGATCCCAACATGCCCAGGAATCCAGCAGAACCGAATCTGGACATCAGCCTCGAGCAAAGAATGAAGAAGTCTCCGTACGGTAAAAAGAAGTGGGTGGCCAGTGAAATCCAAAGATGACAATGATTGCACAACACTCAACGAATCAGTGTACACAATAGCACGCTGATGAGAGCTCGACTGCACGTGAACAAGTGCAAGATACACAGCATGCATCTCCGCCGAAAACACCGTGGCCTCAGTAGGAATGCGGGCAACAGAAACTTCGTCAACGCAGACGGCGGCGGATCCAACAACACCAGCCGCCTTAGATCCATCGGTGAAAACAGGAATAAAGTCTGCATTGACGTAACGGTGTTCAGCGAAGAGCTGCTGGTACACTGACGCAGGGGTTGAGGACTTGTCAAAAGATGTAAAGCTGGTATCAACCATGACACCAAGAGGATGCCATGGGGGATCCTCAAAGCCCCTGGTCTCTCCAACGAGTGACAAGTCGAGCCCTGTTTTTCATTATCACCAAAAATATTAAAAATGAGGAACATAAGGAAAATAAAAAACCTAAGAGTACAATAAAGAGATGAAAAAAAAAACCCGCTTGGACAGAAAAATTCGGAATTCCGAAAATCACTGAACATTCTCATCCCTGCTAGGAAGGTAATTACCGGCAGTTCCAAACATTTACGGCCAGCGGACGGTATGAAGACGTCCAAAAAACATCGAATAAATGTCTCGATATTATAACAGCATCCAATAAACAATCCCAAAAATGTCGAATAAACGTTGTAAACTTGAAAACATGAAAATAAACTTTACACAGATGTTGAGTAGCATTACTTTTGGATTTCCGTAGTGACTACGGAGAACCAGTAGCACTTGCAATGCCCGAGTCTTCTACGATGAAATGCCGACGCACGTGACAAATTTTGTCCAATTAAGCCTATTGCTCACCCCATCAGGAGGAAAACGAGAGCATGTCAGCTGGAAAAGGTGAACTCAAAAACAGCTTCCAGCAGACAAAGGGAAAACTCGAATCTCGGTAAAAAGAAGAAATGGAAAAATTCACGTCCCACCCGCTAAATGAGCAATGGAAGGAATCTAAAATGCCCAAAGTACAATAACTCCCAGGAGTCATAATTAAATATAACGCCCTTTCCGGGAGACTGGGAGGGAAATAAGGGGGGGGGGGAATGCCCATTTATACAGTTCTTAAATTCCAGGAGTAGTAAGCGCCCTGCCCTGCTTAATTACATTTGTTTTCGCCAAAAATTTCATGCAAGTAAATGAAAGTTTTTCGTCGAGCTTGTCAATGGGGCCGAAGTTCAGCTTGTAACAAAGCTCCGATTATCTATCTACTTTCAATACCGAGCAACAATGCTGTAGAACAAAATAGAAGATTCTGATCATGATAGATCACAGAAGTGTTTCTGAGTATCAAAAGCATATTCAAGGCAAACTGTCTTCATCAACAGGTTTGACAAATGCTTAATTGTTTATTCTGCAAAGCAGTAATCGAATTTTTTTGCACTAACCGTACAATAAATGTCCAAGACAGAGACGTAGAAAAGGGAGGGTTAAGGGGTCTAGACCTCCCAGAAAATTTCCCCTGAAATATTTTCTTTTTTATTGTTTTACATAGACATTTCAAAATGTGTACTTTTTACGACATAATTTTATATAGTTCCTGAATTTTTGCTTATCCTGAAGTTTGAATGATTGATCAGGTTAACCGTAGTTGTTACAACTGAGTTTGAATAATTATGTTATGCATTCAACATTTTTTACGATCATTATATTTTTATGTATGCTGACTCACTCTCTCTGTGCAAGAAAACAGAGGACTCATTATGCAGTAGGGACTGCAAAGTATCGCCAAAGTTAATTTACTGCATCACTCACCTCATTTTGAAAATCGGATTCGCACAACAGTCAAGTCATATCTTTTGTAATGTGAGAAATGGAAATAGACAGCAGAAAATGAATATTTGCTGATGTCCATGAACAGTAATTCTACACACAAGTATTTGGAGGCTATTAAAAACTTTTGAGTTTGCTCCCAGTCTCAGCCGCAAATAAACGATCTTTTTCGATGCTGATGTCCATGAACAGGAATTCTACACACAAGTATTTGGAGGCCATTAAAAACTTCTGAGTTTGCTCCCAATCTCAACCGCAAATAAACGATCTTTTTTTTATGCTGATGATGGTTAAATGCAACTTAAGGGACAAAACAGGAAAGCAATGACTGAATTGTTGACTCTTCTTTCTGAGCATTCAGACGTTTCTCTTAGTTCGGACGAAGCCTTAGTTGTAATGTCTCTCCACCCAAGGTGTCTCCCTACTGTCGCCAATATAATACTTTCATAGTGATAAAAAGTTTCCAAAAAACAATTATACAATAAAACATGAAATGCGTGCATATGTATATCATTATCAATCCACTGCTGGAGGAAGGTCTCAAGTTTCTTCCACAACAGAGATAGTCTCCATATTTCACTCCGGCATGCTTTCGAATTTCATCTACACACCTCCCACCTGGTTCTTTTCCTAAACCTTGGTATCCAAATCTAAAATTTCAGTTGTCGATCGGTATTGTCCAGCCTATAGCCATTTCAGGTATTTCATTCTGATCGTGATGTCTCCTACTCTTGTCATTTTCATGATCCACGAGTTCCTCCTCTTATCTTTCCTGGTTACACCAAGTATGCAACTCACCCTGATTCTTTCAGTTGTCTGCAGCCTTTGTACATCATTTTTTAGTTAAAGTCCAAGTCTCTGCTCCGTACGTAAGAACTAGAAGGATGCATGGATTAAACATTTTTCTTTTAAGACATAACAGTATATTGCTCTTGAAGATTTCACTGTTTCTTCCGAAAGCTCCCCAACTAAGTTTTATGCGCCGATTTACTTCTTCATGAATGTGACCCCCGATTGCTTTCTGTTGCCCAAGGAAAATGTAGGTATCGGTTACCTCCAGATTTTCCGCTATCAATCGATTAATCTTCATTTCTTGTAAAAGCATAGTACACCAATTATGTTTTCTGAAAGTTCATTTCATCCCCCTTCTTTACTCTTGTCAGCAAGTTCCTGGATCATACTCTGCAGCTCTGAAGGGGTAGTTGCAAAAATGATTACATCATCAGAAAAACGAAGGTGAGTTACTGTTAATAGTATCCATTAATCTTTATCCCCTTGCTTTATCAGAAAAAGAACTGGGAAAACAAGGGAATGAAGACTAATGGATATTATTTAGAGTAACTCACCTTTGTTTTGCTGATGACGTTATCATTTTTGCAACTACCCCTTCAGAGCTGAAGAGTATATGATCCAAGAACTTGCTGACAAGAGTAAAGAAGTGGAATTAAAAATGAATTTTCAGAAGACAAAACTGATGTACAATGCTTTTTCAAGAAATGAAGATTTTGCGACTGACAGGGTAGAGCTTGATGTATCCGATACTTACATTTACCTTGGACAACAGATATCAAGCAAGGGTCACATTGATGAGGAAATTAATCGGCGTATAAAACTTAACTGAAGAGCTTTTGAAAGAAACAGTACAATTTTCAAGAGCAATATGCAATTATGTCTTGAAAGAAAAGTGTATAATCAATGCATCCTTCCAGTTCTTAGATATGGAGCAGAGACATGGACCTTAACTAAAAAAGATATACCAATGCTGCAGACAACTGAAAGAAGCTTGGAGAGATGCATGCTTGATGTAAACCAGGAACGATAAGAAGAGGAACTCGTAGATAAGGAAAATGGCAAGAATGGAAGACATCATGATCAGAGTAAAATCCCTGAAATGGCAACGGGCTGGACATGTTGCCAGAAGAACGGGCCACCGATGGACAGTCTAAATTTTATACTGGATTCTAAGGGACAGGAAAAGACCCAGAAGAAGGCCACATGGGAGGGGGATGGATGAAATTCGAAAGCATGCCCGAGTAACATGGAGGAGAGGGGCTCAAGACAGACAGTTGTAGAAGAAACTTGGGGAGACCTTCATCCAGCAGTGGATTGATAATGGTTGACGATGATGGTATAATATCGCATAGGAAATTATTTAACTGCAAAGCTTTGACAACGTACATGAATTTTGTTAGGCCCTCCATAATCTCAAACAAAAGCATATCCCGTGATACGTCTCCAAAAATCATGTTTTAACACTTAAAATCATTATTATTATTTTTTTTTTTTCAAATACATTTCTACCAGAATTGCTTCTTGTACTATGATGAGCGGGCATTAAAATACAATGTTGGCCATTCACCCAATGGTAAATACAGAAGTCTACTTAAAATCGAGATGGAAGTTACCAACTGGAAAAAAAATTATAAAATTTCGGTAAACAAATCACTGGGATGGGGCCAATGGAAGCGGTGCAAAGAAAAATATGAATGTGAATCCCGCTTTCTAAAAATACTGTACTTTTTCGAAGGAATACACGGTAAACTGGCTCCCGGGGAGACAAGCGATCCGTTGGCTCAGGCAGAGAGAAAGCTGTCTTCCTGCAACCCAAATTAAACCTCACAGCAATATCAACACGGTAGACGTACTGAGCAACACTTCCTGACGGCTTTTGTCTTCAACGGGCGGACGTCAGAGCAGCCACTGGAACAAACACGGTGGAAAAAAATAAAAATAAATTGGTCTTAATGAATGGAAGCAAAGCATAGTGTATTTATAAGAACGGTGTTCAAGGTTGACGATATTTCCTAGAGGAAATTTCTTTTATAACAAGTAACCGTACCTAAATGATAAAAAGCGAAATTCCGACGAACGTTTAAACAGCGCTTTTTTTTTTTTCTTTCTTTCAGACGGCGAAATGGCTGGAAAGACGAGGAAGGAATTCTACTAACTTTTACAACTACACTGCATTCTAAACGTTGCCACCAATCGAAAAGATTGCATCAACCGCATATTTGAATTAACGAATTTGTACCACCACAGAAGATAAAACGTTTTTTTTTTTTTTTTTTTTTTTTTTTTTTTTCTGTGTTTAAAGACCATGGGCAGGGCCGGATTATGCTGCGGCTGGCACGGAATTGCGGCCTCTTTTAGAAATTTCTTATTTTTATAAGTTATTTTGCTATCAATTATTTTCAGTGAAGCATTATAAGGTTATCTTTGCTGGAGGTAATGTTATCAGAAAGAAATCTATGTATCGCCATTATTATTGTTAAAAAAATCACAGTTATTTTTATTATTGCTGACGCACATCAGTGGCACACTCAGTGGGAATGGCCCAGGGGCCCGGTCCTCGTCATGAAGCACCACGTGGTCCTTTGTTATTGGAAACTTTTTTTAAATATACAATGTAACTTGGATAATTCGAAGCTGACGGGATCACAAAAATTATTCGAATTAGGCAAGTTTGAATATGGGATATTCAAGTACTGTAAAAAACATTTATTCATAACCACATATTCATTCATATATAAACAACATATTTATTCATAACGTACAAAAAAAGGTACAGTGCGGTAAATTAAAAAAAAAATCTAAAAAAAAAAAAAAAAACGTGAAATTGTGGCCTGCTTCTTAGAATTTATGTTATGGGTAAGTGTAAATTCCTCAAGTTTATCGAGTGAATGAAATAGAGAATCACTTACATTCTGCTGTCCCTCAACAAACTTCCTTAACTGTTGGAGGTGAACCAAGGCCTTTACTGAATTTGGAAGGCGCTCTTCAGGAAATTCTGGCCGTTCCAGTTCTTCATCTGAAGATACACAGCAGATCTTATTCATAGCATCAGCCAAGATCTCATCATCTGTGAGCTCACCACAAACAGCTAAATTGTCATCAATTCTCACAAAAGCCTCATACGGTACATCACGGCCTGCGCCTTCCCAGTACTCCACAGTGGGTAGGATCTCCTCGCCACCATTACCTTGATGTAGTTGAGACTAATCATCAGGGTGCTGGAAGCTTCCGAAGCAGTCGGCTATAGTTTCAGGTTTAACATGTTGCTTTATCCAGAACTCGGAACTTCATCCGCAACAGTACGTACCCATTTTAAAAGGTAATTGTTGAAAATACGAAAATGGGGTCTTCTTCGAGCAAAAAAAAAAAAGTTCGAATTAAAGGGGGTTTTTTTTTACATTATTTATATAGAAAATTCAAGGGGCCAAATGAGAAATTCGAATTAACCAAGAATTCGAATTAAAACGTTCGAATTAGGCAAGTTACATTGTATTTGTATATGCTTTTAAATATACAGCACAATTCATAATTATTTTCGGGGTTTCCGTGACCTGGCATGGTCAAACCGGAACCAAGCAAAAACAAACTGCCTACAGCATAAACAAGTTCACCGCGGAAAGTTTTATGTGCCAACACGGTACCCGCTGAATTAACCTCATACTTCAAAATGACGACAGTTTCAAGAAAAAGCAATGTGCGTACTCTGGTTCTTCGAAACAAAGTCAGTTATCACAACGCAGTATGGGAGAGCTCCACTTTCCCATAATGCTATCCGACGTTGGTTGAAGCAGTTTCAAAAGACTGGCTGGTAGTGTGCAGCATCATAAAGGAGGAGGAAGACCGATCAGGACATGTCGATCGCGTCCAGGAACCCATTACGCGAAACCCTCGGACGTCCACGGGACGAGCTGCGTCGCTAGGTGTATGCCACAAACGACTGTTTGGAGGGTTCTGCATAACCGCCTACAGCTCCGTGCGTACAAACTGCGAATTGTACAGGCTTTAACTGCGGAACAATAAACCCACCCCGCAGTTTCCAATTGGCCCGAGACATTTTTTGTCCGAAGTCGACGCTGATGAACATTACCTGCGGACATGGATAGTTAGTGATGAAGCAAGGTTTTTCGCCCCGGTGGGGCAGTGGTCTAAGCGATGGCCTTATATCATTCGTCCGGAAGTGGTGCGGGTTCGAATCCCGGTGAGGTATGGCTGTTGTGTTTGTCTTACGGCACTGGCTCTCCCTAAATTAGGGACGGGCGACTGCTTATAGCCCATTGAGCTGTTCACTTACGGTGGTCGTTAAATCTCCAATCAAACAAAAAAACTATCTGGATATGCTACAGCTGTATCCATTACCTCAGTTGGAAGATCGGCAGCCGAACGTGGCGTTCCAGCACGATGGCGCACCGCCGGATTGGGCTGTGATTGTCTGAGAATTTCTTGACCTGCATTTTCCTGAGCGCTGGGTTGGGCGTGGTGGACCCATTCCGTGGCCTCCGAGCTCACCCGATATTACGCCACTGGATTTCTTCCTGTGGGGATACGTGAAAAACATCGTTTACCAGATCCCTGTGACCTCCCCTGAAGACCAGAATTGGTGCTGCGATAGCAACAGTAAGGCCGCAAATGCTGGCGAACACTGATGTATCGATTGTACAGGTGATAAAACTTTTAGTTGTCATCTGCCATATTCTGTTTGCAGCTTTTAGTTTGCCGTTTCCCGTTTTCCAATTCTATGCCACTGAAACTCCGACAATACATGTAATTATGAACCACCCTGTATATTTTACGTACTTTAATATGGCGTAGATATTTTTTTCGCTTCCCAGTGTTTTGGGAGATGTTTTCTCAAGGTATTTTATTCTCAGCTTCAATATTTTGGGCCACCCCCATGAAGAAATCCTGGGTGCCCCACGGACGCACATTCTGCTTAGCGGCTTGGCTCGTATACTGATTATATATATTTATTCGTTTTATATAGCCGGACTACCCAAATCAATTACTTTTAACAAAAATATTTTTAAAGAATAAATTACAAAGAAGACAACGGTAAATTGTATTCGTTAATGACACAAATTTTCCCCTATCCTGCCCCTCTGCGTTTTATCCTTTCTCTCACAAACTGACCCACTCATGGTATTAGGGATTCCGTGCACCGAGCGGACGTGTCCTGAGCGTACACAAAGGGGACCAGGTGGACTGAGCGGACAAGGAATAGGGGACCCTTCAATCAGTGTTGTGGCGTAAAGTTCAGTAACTTGAATTTAGTAACAGGGTACACAAAGAGAATGAAGGCATTCGAATTCACATAAAAATGTGCTCCATCCTTGCTTGTTTACCAGAAAAGGAAATCGATAACGGCTGGCTCTACATTATGGAAAATTCTCCACAAAGTCAAAAGCTTTTAGAATTTAATGATTATTTTGTGGAGCAATGGTCAGACAACCCCCAAATGCCAGTGCAACTTTGGGACGTCCATGGTCAAAGACACAGAACCAATAACCCGATTGAAGATTGGCATTCTAAGTTAAATCAGAAAATGGGAAAAAAAAACCACATATGTATGTTCTTGTTACAAATAAATTAAAGGAGGTGCACAGCATACATAATTCGTCCTGAAACGATTGGAAGCAGGCGAACCTTTTCGCAAACGAAAAAAGAATTACATCTAACAGACCGGAAAATGGAAAAAATTTGCAAAAATTTGGAACAAGACAGAGATATAGGGAAGTGTTTACGATCGTTAGCATACATTCAAAAACTTCAATGAAGTCTGCATTTCGCGATAAGGTAGCAGTTTAGAATGAAATTTGCACTATTTTTCAGCGGTATGTATTTCGTACTATTTTTCAGCAGTATGTATTTGTAGTATTTTTGGCGGTATGTATTTTGTACTATTTTTCAGCAGTATGTATTTGTAGTATTTTTGGCGGTATATATTTGTTGCATTTTTGAGCACAAATTAATAAAACCCTTTTGAAATAATAAATTCACCTTTTAAACACGCCTATTTTGCGGTTCATTTGAAGGCATGAACGCAAGATACCCAGTCCTAACTCTGGGAATAAAGTGTAAAGGCAAGGTGGTATTTCTAGCAAAATAATAAAAATAATAGTATCTTTGAGCAAAAATAATAAAAATTTCATTCTGCGCCCCTTTTGAAACAATTAATAAATTCACCTTTTAAACACACCTATTTTGCGGTTCATTTGAAGGCAAGATAGTCAGTCCCAAGTCTGAGTATAAAGTGTGAAGAGAAACATTTAGCATTTACGTCCAAGATTTAGCGGACAGGTTATTGGAAAACCTTGTGTCCGCTCAGTACACGCCGAAATGCAGAATGTAATCACAGGACACGATTTTCCATTGTACGCTCAGGACACGTCCGCTCAGTCCACGACACCGGTATGAGGCGGCGGCGGTTAAATAGCTAAGGTACTGTCCGACCAATTCACTTTCCGACTTTGTCACGTCTCTTCAAAGCTGAGGAAATAACACACTGGACGCACAGGGTAAAGGCTCACATAGGAAGGGTGTGGGCCCAGAAAACCGTTCTTTTCATAGCATTTGCGTTCACCCATGAAAAACCACAATATGTTGGTTAATGGCTTTTCAGAAGCAATCGCATGGAGAAAGAAAAACAAAGCAACAAAGAATTCTTCTGCACAGAAGACTGGGCAGGGTTTTTGAATAACAAGATTTTTTACAACTCAAGCACAAGGAAAAATAATTCTCCAGCTTGCTACTTGCAAAAGTTATTGACATTATACCACGCACATGGTATATGTACTTGTGGTAGATAAATGGACGTTATTTGGCAATTAAAACACATATTTTAAATGTGGTTCATTTTGTGCTAGTGTTAAATATATGAGTAGGTGAGGAGAAACAACGAACTTTATCGTAGCCGTTAAAAACTCCACAAAAGAGCCCGCAGTTTTTCGGTTACGGCCCCACCTGCCGCCACCACAAAAATTCCAGATCATTGCGAGCGACATTTAGAATTCAGAAGTATGGTTCATGTAGATGTTTTGACATCTCGTGTAACAATATTACAGGACATAACTCCTCAATAATATGAACACGACGACAGCAGTAAAAGAACTAGTAAACAACTGTCACAGGTCATTTAAGAGGGGGCTACGGGGGTTGCAGCTCCGCGACCCACATTTTTAAGGGTCCCCAGAATTATGCATGATGCTTGAAGAATTGACTGGATTCTATACACTGTAAAAAATAAGTGGTGTTAATTCACTGAAAATTTCTGAAAATAACGGCAGCAAAGTTGCCGGTAGGTATCCGTGTTTTTCAGAAATTTCCTTTTGTAAAAGTGCCCGTTCATTATAACTTCCGAATTTTCACAGATACGTATTTACTTAGAATTTTCACAGATACGTATTTACTTCTGCTTTTTCCGTACTTAAATTGAAATTCCGCAAAATCAACAAACCTGCACAGCACTTACTCGCAGAGGTCAGGATCGAACACCCGACGTTATAGCTCGCCGGACAGAGAACTTGTGCCTTTACCAACTGATCCACAAACGCTCGGCAACCTGACTCACGAACATCATAAAACGAATTCCACGACAAAGAAATTTTGTTTTTTGTCATTAATGTGAGTGATTTAGTAATTTTATTTTTTGTTGGAGCATATTATTTTTCTGAATAGGTTTGTAATTTATTTTTTTCCTATAGGTGAACTTTTCAAATATTAAGCATTTCTCATCGTGGTTTTTCGAAGCAACAAATTGCTTTGCAACATAATTTTTTTAAACTGACAATGACTCATTTATCTTTAAAAAAGGTAAAATGTACTTTTTATAGTATTATTTCACACACATACAAAAAACTAAATACAAAATTTACTCTCGATAGCTATAATAATAGCTTTTGTCTTAAGTTGCCCAAAGACTGATACACAGACATCGTATAATCATCTGTACAATAAGTACCCGGTTTCTTACAGTAACACAATATATAATAAGTAGCTGGTGAACCAAATAGGGGAAAGGAGAAATATCCTGGGCCACAAAAAAAAAAAAAATGTATGCGATATGCTATCCACAAACAATATCCGATCTCGCTACGGAACTTCAAAACTCGACAGATGATTAAAATTTGAAAGTTAATCAAACCTCAAGTATTTCCACGAATCGCTACACTATTAGAGGAAATTTTTCGTCATACGGAGACGGAAAAAGTGAGAACGGGGATTTTCCGTTAATATACGAAAGGAATTGCGGAAAGGTTTTTGAAAATTCAGAATTTTCCCGTGGCACGAAAAGTCCGTTTAATTCAGGTTTTTTTCTTTCCGTCATTTCACGAAAAGGTAGTATCAGAAACATGCTTCGTTAATTCACGAAAGAAATGACAGACACTTTGTCCGTGAATTTCAGAAAACTTTTTACAGTGTACGGTTTTTTTTTTTTTTTTTTTGTTTTTTTTGGCAAATAAGCACAACAAAGACTATAAGAAACTGCCTTGTGAGAAAAAAAACCAACAACTTATTTCTTTCCCTCTTTCTTTACGAGGAGCCCGCAAAAAGTATAGTCACCCCGAGTCTATCTTCAAATCTTTCGAAAACATTAGATGTTTTTTTTGTTTTTTTCACACATCTGTAATTGGGGGAAATTTTCATACGTTGAGAATTCGTTTGAATCATGGTATTTGGATCATATTTTGTCCACTACTTTGATATAATTTGAACAAGCTGAACCCTGGAGGAAGAGGGAGGAAGCAGAACTGAACTGAAGTCCATTTTTCGACCATGTATTTTTACATTTTCTTGCTAACACTATTTCATCCATGAATCATGGGATACACACTTCAATATGGTGATGATATTTTTATGGCTCCCTCATCATAATTTGGTAATGTTTTCTCCTGGGTATATTTGTTCAGCCACCAATTGTGAAATCCTAGATGTGCTACTGGGGCCCCAAAATACTGTCCAGCCCCCTGTCTGTTTAAATTGGCTCTGGTCATAGGGTACTGTCCGGCCGCAAGACAAAGCGCGCTCTCGTACAGAGGATTTCACAACGAAATTAATCCTGCTCGTTTCGAAATCTGGGATTTAAAGGGGGGGGGATTTCAAACTGTACACTTCGTAAAAGAAACAATAGTCTATTTTGAAACCTCTATGGTGTAAGCAAATGCTGCAGCCTATAGGGCAACCTCTGTGGTGTGTAATAAAGCAAGCAAATGCCATACAACCCTTCGTAATTTGCGAAAAAAAAATCGTTTTGGCGATGGAAAAAATTTTTTGGCGATTACCTTTTTGTACTGTTATAACACTCTGGCGAAAAAAAGAATTGAATTTGGCGAAAACTTTAAAAAAGCCAGAGCAACCGCTGCTACAGCCACTTACACTATCTGATCAAAAGTTTGCGGATACTCGCCTATCCACAAACTCCCCGTAATAATAACGGAATTAATATTTACTTGGATCATCCTTTACTAGTATCACAACCTCCACTCTGTTGGGAATGCTTTCCACTAGATGCTGGTACACTTAAAGAATTGTAGGCTTCTTCACAACACCAGCTGCAACACTTTTGGAGCAAAAGTAGCCCATGTATGGTGCAATGAAACATACGTAAACATGGTGCAATGGGTTCAACTTCTCACCAATCAGGTTGGATATCATACCATTGTGCATAATTCCATCATATTTTTGCGTGTTTCATGCACCACGCAAATGGTTTCCTTTGCCCCAAAAGTGGTACAGCACCACTTTTTGGTGCAACCTACAATTTTTTAAAAGTGTCCGTTGATGCAGTAATTGTCTTCCATTCTGCCACAAGAGTATTGGTCAGGTCAGTCAATGATGTCGGGTGGTTCGGCATAGCTCGCAGTTGGCGTTCCAATTCATCTCGAAGGCATTCAGTGGGGTTGAGATCGGGGATTTGTGCAGGCCAGTCAAGTTCTATACCCATCACATCAAACCATTTCTGTAGGAACAGCGCTTTGTGGATTCGATTGGTAAAGGAAAGGTCCTTCACCGAACTGTTGCCATCATGCCGGGAGCACAGAATTGTTGAGAATGTCATTATATGCTGCAGCGTTAAGATTCCCGGGGCAATGGAACTAGGTGATCCCGCTCAAATTTTGAAAAACAGCACAACATATGTGGAAGGGGAAGATGGGCACATTTGGGTGTAAGTGTGTACTCCCACAGTGTAACAAAATGTTGCATTGGATATTTGCATATATTCCATTTGGATATAGATACATTATGATTTCAGCATGTTTAAATCACATCAAGTACAAAACGTGCATTTAAAAAAAATATGTTAAATTTCCGCATGTCTAACGTAGATTTTGAATTGTGACTGAGAATTTACTTGGCCACAGGACTCTGTACAGGGTGGGCTTTGAATTTTTTTGAACCTTTAAGCTTTCTGGATTTAATAAGTCTCTCTCCAATAGCTTATTCCTTGTTTCTGTTACTGTGCACCTAATATATTTTTAACTGGCTGAATTAGCCCTAAGAAATGCTGATCTAATATATGATAACAGCAATATAGAGTATCCTTTATAACTAACATATCAATAAGCTGCGTTTGTAACAATGTTTGCTACACAAAGGCACATGGAAGCACATTTGAGTAATTAAGTACAAATTCAATACTGCTCTCTAAACATCTGAAGAATTTGAGTTTCTTTCAGAATTAGTTGCATTTGTTACTTAAAAATCTAACCAAACATTCAGTAGCTCATAAGAATGAAAAGGTTTAAAATTTCCTTTTGACATGCACCCCCCCCATCCATCCTTTCCTTGAAATATATTTTTAGTACTCTTTCACGAAAATACAGCAGAGATTAAGAACGAAACAGCTGTGCTTAGATCCGAAAATCTAACAAATTCGTTACTACTCCGAGTTTAAAATGCAGTCGATGATATATATACCTGTTAAGAAACGAATACATAAATGTGTCGCTCACGCGTTACGGGTATCTCCACGTATTACGAAACGAATACATGAATTGTGTTCGAATTCGAAGCCTATGAATTGAAACAGGAAAAGAACTTACCTTTTAAAAACTTGGATAAATCCGCTCCCACCAAAGCGAATTTGGGTCACTCACAATACACAACCGCTTTGACCCTAACCAAAGAATATAACCCAGCCAGTTATCAGGACTCGCGACAGCAGCGCCACACATTAAGCAAAGAACAGCGCAAAGAATATAAGGCTCCGATATTCTTTGCATTAAAGGAAGATAATAACATATAGCAGTTATATATTTTTTGCGTTAAGGAAGACTCGATCGGGTGAAACGCTGGCTGCCCCTTGATTCTGTTGACGATTAGTTGAACCATCAGGCACAATCGCATTATGGTGTCTGCCAGGTGCACCAAAGTTTGGTGAAACATTTATCTTGCTTACGTACTTGAACCATTTTTTGGTGAGCCATTGAGCTGAATTTTTTTTACAGTGTATTAGCTATGGCTGTGACGAACATGGGGAAAAAAATAAACAGGTTTGCTCAATTCTAATTGAGCCGTCAGTTTGGAACGTAGGACCACGACTTGCAGATCGGACAGTTGAAATGAGCTAGTCGAGTATGGTTTCAAAGCTTTTATTTAATTTGTTACAGCCAACACATGTCTATGACATGAAAAGTAGCTCACATAATTTTTACAAATAATGCTGGATATATTGCGAACACAAAGCAGATCGATACACGAATTACCCAGCATAGTGCTTTGTCTTCTTGGGCTTCTTACATTCCTCGCCACTTGCTCTTGCCTCTCGTTTTGATTTTCTCCACTTTTGCTTGCGTTCATTCTGCGACATTGTCGAAAATGTTAACCCGTTCACACGAAAACAATTTTTATTAATTTTAGTTTAAACCACTGCGATATGTTCTTTATATATTTTAATAGATCTCGTCGAGAGCTTTAAAACGATACCACGCACAGTCCTTTTGCACTCACTGCGAAATGTTTTTCGTACATTTGAATAGATCTCGTCGACAGCTTTAAAACTATACCATGCACAGTTGTGTTGCGCTTACGGTTGCCGAGATAGACTGAGTCAAACGCGGCGCCACACCCAGAAATATTGCATCATCTCTCCTCGCTCCTACTCACTATCACAATACGTCATCTCCCCTGCGCACAGAGAGCGAGGGGATCGTCGCGCGCATGATGGACTGCGCAGTACGCGAACTGGATTCTATGCTGTTTACGAATATGCTCACACGATTAGTGCGCGGCACGTATTTTTAACGCTATGATTTCAACTGGGACCTATTTTTCTCACACGCGGTCGGTTGTAAGTAGCCCAATACTATCCCCGGAGTTAGACGTAGTCCTACGTCAAAAATTGCTCGAAAAGGGGGGAGGGGGTGTCCAGATACTTTGATCATACACTGTATGAAATCACACGTGAACCGCGAAGAGGTTCACGAAGGAATACAAAAATGTCAACGTCTCAGGCACACTGCTACGCTACAATTAAGTAAGAGTGTTTCACATCCCGAAAAACAAATAACATTTAACATTACAAAGTAGTCGAAGCGCAAAACAAAGGGAGAAAACTTCGATTTCTATCACTGATCGCATCACTGCTTTCAACGTGATTACAAATTCAGATCTGGTTGAACGCAGATGGATAAAATACATGCATAAATAAACCAGAACCCACTCACTATCACAATACGTCACCAAACCACGCGTATCAACAAAGCTTTGCTTCCCCACACCACGAAAAAACAAAAAAGGATTCGGTTACAAGTGATAAAATTACGTGCAAACAAATCCGTTGCAAAGTGAGCAAAAATAATGGCATCACTACGCAGACTTCTGCCTCGTGCTTGCAAGAGGACTCCGAGGTATCGAATGCTGTTGACTTTCACCTGATCTTTCCCTAATTGAAATCGCATGCCAACGGCCGTAATATGCCTAAAACTAAAACACCCCCACTTTTTTTTTTTTTTTAAGGCGAGGGGCGAAAAAGGAATGTGGGGGAGGAGATAATCGTATGTCCATGGCCTAGTTTTAATGGCCAGTGTGGAGAAATGCAAATTGGCAACTACATTTGCATTTCTCCCACAAGACTCACAGAAGTCAATGCCACTCCACTAAACAAAAAAAGAAAACTAATTTATTTCGGGGAACGTGGTAACACCAATGATCAGAAGTTGGCCACCTTTCAGAAACGAAACCTTTTGTTGATAACCAAGAAATGAATCCAATTTCAACTTCCTGTAGCCGTTCAAACTTCCTCGCCAACTTTCTGCTTCCGAAGCTGTTGTGAACCTTCCTACCACTTTGACACACGGCCAGCACAAGTACGAGGTCTTCTGCAAAAATAGATAAGTGACATCGGAGATGTAAACGTTCGAACAAAGTAATCATATGACGAATTCATCTCATTCCGTTTCTTCGAGTCATGCGTACAATATTTACATACAAAAGAAACAATCTTTCCAGAAAAATACGGAAATCCTTTTTTCGCATTTCAATTTTTGAAATACAACACTTTAGTTTTTATCTTTATTATTTCCTTAAAGGAGTTTGTATTTTTTACAGGTGGGTATGCAACTTTATTTGGCAATTTCAATTTCTGAATGTCCTGAGGTTCTAATTACACTTCAGAGTTATGAAAACACCACTGACGACTATTGAAGTATAGAGCCCGCATATAACGAGCCCGTTTTTAGCAAGACCTCGGATTTAACGAGGAAACAAGGAACGCTTGTTTGGTATAATATTAATTCAAAGCTAATCTGATCATTTTAACGAACAAAATTTAATGAAGACCCCGGATTTGTCGAGGGAGAGGAAAGCTACAATTAGCACTTTTAACAAGCAAAGCAACAAAATTTAACGAAATTCCATATTTAACGAGGCAGCGAAAATCAAGTGCGCACTGTTCTGGAATGGAAGTGGTGGCATACAGAACAAAATTGCAACAGCGCACGGGAATTTCGGTGTGCTAGCGGAAGAATGTTGATAGAAAAGCAATGAGGAGAGAGTACATCAAATGCTCAACAAGTGACTTGTGCAAGAGAGTCTGAGCACTCCACTCCCGGGGTATATATATAGGAATAGGTGGCCTGTTTTCAACTCTGCTGACGCAATACGCTAAAAGCGTATAAAATACACCGAGTGGCCACTTTATTATGACCACCTGACAGTTTTAAGCAAATGAGCTATGGCTGCACGCTGTTGCCGCCAGAGGGCGAGGCTAGTATAAAAAGGGAAAGTTTAGTGCTTGCGACAGTAGTAGAAGTGCTTTTCGGGTGACGAGATGGGTAAAAAATGCGATTTGACGGACTTTCAACGTTGGAAGATTGTAGGAACTTGGAGCCATGGAGCGAGTATCACCGAAACCGCCGCATTCGTGAAATGTTCCAGAGCAGCTGTTGTTAAAGTGTTTAAAGACTGGACTGTCAGCCAAAAAACTGGGTCTCTACGTGCAACGCGTGGTCGTCATCGACTAGTGACTGCTCGGGCGGAACGGAGAGTGTCTAGACTGGTAACAGACAACAGAAGGGCAACACTGCAGCAAATTTCAGACCATCTTAATCAAGGATCCCCTCAAATGATCTCTGTACGCACTGTTCGAGGTACACTGCATCGGATGAGATATGGCAGCCGAAGGCCTGTTCGAACACCTTTGGTGTCTGCAGTGAACAAGAGAAAACAGTCTCCAGTTCGCACAGGAGCACAAGGATTGGACAGTCGATAATTGGAAACAAATTATGTGGTCCGATGAGTCACGTTTTCAGTTGCACCATGCCGATGGCCGAGTGAGAATTTGGCGGAAACGGCACGAAAGCATGGACCCCAAATGCATTGCTACAACCCTTCAAGCTGGTGGAGGCAACGTTATGGTTTGGGGAATGTTTTTCTGGCATGCTTTGGGCCCTTTAATTCGTGTTGATCAACGTCTGACTGGCACATCATATCTAAACATCGTTGCGGACCAAAAGCATCCTGTCATGTGGATGGTTTATCCCAATGTTGATGGCTACTTTCAACAAGATAATGCGTCCTGCCATAGTGCTCGTATTGTACAGGATTGGATTCAGGAACATGCTGGTGGGTTTACTTTGCTTAGGTGGCCTCCACAATCTCCAGATCTCAACCCCATTGAGAATTTGTGGGATGAAGTTGAACGAGCTATCAGACAGCTGGATCCACAACCCTGCAATCTCACACTTTTGGAAAATGCTATTCATCAAGCATGGTCTCAGATTCCACAAACCACCTATCAACATCTCGTGGAGTCCATGCCACGAAGAATCAACGCAGTATTAAAGGAAAAGGTGGCCCAACGAAGTACTAAGGGGTGGTCATAATAAAGTGGCCACACACACCACCGGCATAGAGCGCGCAGTTGGCTAACGCGCTGTGCTTAGTGTGGGAGGCGGAAGTTTCAGACGGGTGTTCGAGCCCGGTCCTACCAGCCATCTAGTCTGCGGTTTTTCTGGAATTTTTCACAGATTCCCGGGTGTGGGGTAGAGCTGAGTTCGGGCCCCGAGCCCGTGGTTTATCAGCCCGAGCCCGCCCGAACTTTATATTGCAAGATAGAGCCCGGGCTCAAAAAGTGGCCAACCTGTTCAACCACTAATAAAAAAAAAACATCTTTTCCACACTTCCACTATCTCCTCTTCCTGCAATTAACCAATGTATTTTTCAAATGGGGAGTGAGGAAGGGACCTCTATTTTTATAGTGTAACTGTACAATTTTCTTTGACCATCCGTTTCCACCTGAAGTGCTTCGGGAGGCATGGAATCCAAAATGATCGGTCGGTGCTGCAATTGTATGTTGCTTAAATAACGCTAATACTATCGCGCCATAATGCGGTGCAATATGTACGTTACTACTGCGTGGAGATAGGGGATAAATTATCGTCGGCAAGCTATCCAATATCTATAGCTCTTGGAAAAGCTTTTTCTTCTCTGCAGAAACACTACTGCGCAGCTTATGGCATTTTCTAACGAAGTCGGGAATAAATAGCCATCTCGAATGCCCGCTCCCCAAACAGAACCAGTTGCCGAAGAATTCCCTTTACCCACTATAAAGTGTCTCATTTGCTAAATCATATAAAATCGCATTTATATATATATAAAAATTATCTCTATCTCCCCCTCTCTAAGAGCCCGAGCCCGAACAGCAGTAAATATTCTACAGCCCGAGCTGGGCCCGGGCTCAACTCTGGTGTGCGGACGCGAATGCATGGATGGTTCATTCTGAAGTCGTCCCCGGTCCTCCTTCCCTGACAGGGTTTACCTGATGAGGGTCGCGATGCGCTGGTAATAAAAATACAAGACGATTGTAATCCGCTACAATCTGGTGACCGGCTCCTACGGGCATTTGTCCCATGGTGCTGGTGGTTGTTGTTGACGATATATATATATATATATATATATATATATATATATATATATATATATATATATATATTATTTATTAATTACACACTTTGGGCGTATTGCGTCAGCAGAGTTGAAAACAGGGTAGGCCTACCTAACCTATTCCTTGCCAAAAAGAGGATGGGGGTTCATATGCACGTGTTAGTGGATTTCTGAACGACAAGGTAGAGAGGGATAGGGACTAACGAAATGGTAATATCGCCAGAGGGAAAAAGAGATAATTCCTGGAATTGTGCCCATTGTTCCTTTCATCCTCCAAGAGAGCGTTGCATTGCGAGGATCGGTGCTGCATTTGCTTTCATGTTGACGTAATATTGGTGCTGCATTTCATATTTATTGTATAAAGCAGTCACGTGGCCGTAAAGTTGAATAGAAAAATTGAATTAATTATTTTACTAATATAGTTAATTAAATCTTTCTAGTATATCCAGTGCTTATGAATCTACAATATAAGCGTACATGCATATTACCACGTACGCATATTTTTACCCGAAAACTGATTTAAGGTTTCCGTCGGTCCCGAGCACCTGTTAATAAGCGGGTTCTACTGTATACACGTTTTTCTCTTCCATTTCTATTAAATGGAATTCATATACAGAGCTTTTAAAAACCTGTCTTATATTTTACTTTTCTTAAATTTCCTTTGAATTTCTGGCAGAGTAGGTTTAATTTTTTTTTTTATTTTTTTTTTTTTTCGTGCAGCCATGTGCAACCTTCCCAGCTAAAAAAGCTTTACGGTCCATTTCGTATTGTTTTCATTAAAAAAACATGCTCGCTCATCCATCCATCCACTCTTACACATAGGAAGGCACTTACATGCCTATCTGTATGATTTTCGAGACCCTTCAAAATATGTAGTGTTCAAACAATCTAGTTTCAGGCATGTATAAGGTTTTTCAAGCCCAGTAGCTTCAGATAATTTTTTTTTTTTGGGGGGGGGGGTTAAGCCGGCCGTGAACAAGTCAACTGGCTATACGTAGTCGCATGCCCCTAATTTAGTGTCATTAGTTCCAAGGGGAAGGGTGAGAGCCAGTGCTGTAAGACAAACACAACATCCATGACTCACCGGGATTCGAACTGGGACACATCTAGGACGAAAGATCAGAAGCCAGCGCTTAGACCACTACACCACCGGGCCAAACAACTCCAGTTACTTTTTTTTTTTTTTTAACCCTTCTATCTATGGAATTGGGTTTTGTCACTGAGCCGTTCTAGTAAACGCGAAATGAGAGAGCAACTGATTGCTGGTCAGACGTTTCTCTCTGAATGTCCTTCGAATAAAAAAAATGTCTACTTAAAAATAAAACTAGCTCAAATTTTGCACTCTCGGCACAAAATTCGGCAAAACCTTCACCACTTTAATCGAGAATCCCATGAAAAAAATTCTAGGCTGCTGATTAAAAGATTACAATATAAACAACCTGAAAACACACCTTTACATGTTTATTAAAAAAAAAAGATTTTTTTTTTTTTGCGTCAGTCCAACCCCAGGCACAAATTTTCCACTTAATGGGCTGAGTTTTTTTTTAATGGGGAAAAAGTAGCTGAAATATGATTTTCTCAATTAAATTTGATAAGTTACACTTACTGCTAAACAGTCCGAAATATTGTTCACGGGCTTACCATAAAAAAAAAAAAAAAATGATTGCACAGATTTCTTCCCGCTAAACCAGTTCGAAAGTTCAGGATAATTAAGACTTCAAAGAGAAATCCGCAAAATGGCCGTGAAATAATGCTTAAAAAACATCGCATTGTTTACGTTAGCGTTGACTCCATATAATCCCATCCATACAGTCGCATTGTAAAATTCCTATTAGAAGACATTAAGACCTTTCGTTTACCGAAGCTTCAACATTACCTTCATGAAACACAGCGAAAGAAGAAACGCACCCGAGTCCCAAACAGGACCGTCCGTAACCAGGGAGAGCCACGTCGGGCGGCGCCCGATCTGGGTTTCTTTTTGCCCGTCCTAGCGACTGACATCTTTTATTATATCTGTTGCACGACTTCCTTTACATCCTTTGCCCAACCTCAATCATAAGCTGCCCCTTCCAAGTTCCTTATCTGGCGACAGAACTGGTCCCACGGAATTCTGACCTTCCCCACTGAACTTATTACAATAATGGAAACTACACGAAACCAGTCGGAATCGACGGTAAGTTTTTGTTGTTTTTTTATTTTGAAAGGAATAAACTCATATGAAACAACAAATGTCAACTTTATTTGAATGACAAATTCATGTCCAGGTTCTTGATTTTTTTAAATTGAGGTTTAACGACCACCGTAAGCAACTCAATGGGCTATAAGCAGTCGCCCGTCCCTAATTTAGGGTCACTGGTTCCAGGAAAGGGAGAGAGCCAGTGCCGTAAGACAAGCACAACATCCATGCCTCACTGCGATTCGAGCCCGGACCCTTCACGAACGAATCACGAAGTCCACTCATCTCGATCGTGTACAAAAATTCAACTGGATAACGCACTCTTATCTTCAGTCACAACTGTTTGTAAATGTTGTTGGAATGAGATTCGCGTTCAGAATACTCTTCACCCGTCGGACTCGACAGTGTTTATTTATTTTTTTATTTTTTTCTGTGAAAAGAATAAACTCATGAAACAACAAATGTAAACTTTATTTGATTGACAAATTCATTCAACCACTTCAGTAAAGACAATAGTTCAGGTTCGTTATTTTTTTTTTTTTTTTTTTTCTGACTGAAGGTTTAACGACCACCGTGAGCAACTCAATGGGCTATAAGCAGTCGCCCGTAATATTTTCACTAACAATGGTCAACGGAATGTTTATTTATATCTTTACATAATGGGAAACGTCTTACCTACGTGAATTAACTGGATCGAATGGATATTAAATTGTATAATACATCACACAGTCTAACGAAATCAGGTCTACGAGAGTGTTCGCTATTCCGATGAGAACTTTGATACGAATGCCTGCTATCGTTGCTTTGCGCAACAGTTCGCTTAGAAAAGAGAAGACTTCGGACTACCTCAGTCCCTCCATGATTCCGCCTTCAACAGCGCGTGAGTCAACGCACGCTTCTCTTACAGACTTTACATGGGAACTTTACCGCCCTACAAAGCCCGTACCGTTGCCCCAATCTCATTTTTCTCTTCGACTGGCACATCTACGTGGTAAGACCTTTAATTTGATACCTCAACCATGTTTTTATGTTCAGCTGTTCTCTAAAAACAGGACTCACAGTAAAAAAAACTTGTGGAATTAATATATAGATGTCTAACTAGTGGTAACTAACTTCTTAGCACATTAAGTTTCTGCTATAAGACATATATAATTTTTTAGCGGTATACCGTGAAATCAAAGTAAACCGGCCTAGAAATGAAATTCTCTTCTAAGCAAATGTTGGGTTGTCTGGTAATCGCGGTACGCGTGATGATAAAACTTCATTGTTCTTCGGAGAGAGAATTAAAGAACTGAATCGAGCAACAGGGAATCCGATAACATTTTATCCGTTGCGCATTTAACAACGCCGAGGGAGGTAATTCTGACTCGTAGGCTCCAAAAAAGACCAGTTTATCTCTCGTTCGAGATTATGTCGAAAGTAGATTTGTCGGCAATAAAACTGCGCACCTTCCAGGCCCGTAGAAATAAATTCACATACGTCGCGTCACAAATCAGTACTAACATGGCTTTCCATTTACAAGTTCTTCTGATACCACAAAGGCACTTTTTTTTTTTTTCATCACAGGATCAGAGCTATCAGATTATGCAACGCGTGCTAACAGCGATGGAGATTGCAAGTACACAAGGCAATAAATGTTCATGGCTTTACAAGAATTTAAATCCACGTATTTCACTGTTTGAAATCTGCAATTATGATCAGGGCTTTGACAAGAGATATTTTGGCGCTCCGGGCAGGCTAAAAAAAAAAAAAACAAGTACATTTTTCTGGAATGGTATTAACACTATCATTTTCAGTTAATTCAAATGCTGCTTTGGCACCCCGGGCAGCTAGCTCGCCGATTGGCTATGCCCTAAGCCTGGTACTGATCACGCTGTCCAGTTTTACGGTAAATAAAGACCAAAATACGAATGCCTGGAACATCAGCGTGGTTTCTTCTGAAACACGGAAATTCCGGAAAGTGCAAAACCACGACGTTGAAGCGGGTACGTACCCCAGCATAAAACGTTTCAAGCAGAAAGTGATTACGAACTCTGGAAATAGCTTGCACTTAGTCTAGTGATACAAGTACTGTAACGGCGGACCGCCAGATACGTTTTGCTCGATGTTTGAAAAACATATCTTCACATGACTGCTTGACGTAAACAGGTGTTCTCTGAGGAGCTACCATACATGCTTGATCAGAGAATGGGTTCTGCAATTGACAAGACAACTGTAGAATGAAGAAGCTGTCAATACCATTCATCAAGTGTGTGGACGGGCATTACCGTGCAACACATTCTAACGTACAACACAACAGGCAAGAGCAGAGCACTGGAAGGTCAGTACTCCATAATGGCCAATAGTACACATATCCATCCTATGAGCTTTAACTCCAGCTATTTACAGCTGAAGATGGAACACCACATATACAATGACAACAGCAATTCAGATGCCATGCGCAGATCTGTTGTGTACTAATATCTGAATTGTAATCACAGAGGCCTATAAAAATATAAAACAATCATCCCATATAAGGAAAATGAATAAACATGAAAAAAGTTAGGATGGCACAGTAGGATGCGTTGATCATCATTTGGATGTGTTTCAGAGAAGAAGAATTGTAGGCCTGTGCGAAGCACTGCAGCCAATATTCAATGTGTTGTGTCATCAGCCATGGAAGTCACCATAATGACTCGAATTGTAAACTGAAGGTTATATGTGGCAAACCAGCACAGTAGGCAACCGTTACGTCGACTGCCATTAACAGCCAGTCATCGCAGCACTCATCTGGCGACACCCTGGTGAGCAGACAGATCCCAGTTTGGTTCGAGGCCGCCACACCGCCCATCAGGTTGGCCTCGTGGTATAGGGTGCTATTGCGCATGACAGGAGGTCAGCTTTTGTCCGCATCACGAGCACACCGACAGCTACACGATACGCGAGCCATTTTGATATTGTTCCTGAATGGCCTGCAGCACTCTATTTTCCAGCACGATAACGCCCGTGTACACAGCGCTTGGGTCTCCGGACAATGTTTGTTACGTGTTCAAACACTGCCATTGACCAGCAAGATCGCCCGATTTATTCCCAATCAAAAACATGCGAGACCACAGTGGACGTCGTCTGCAATCGAATCGGCCTGCGCACAATCTCGATGAATTATGGGACCAAGTCAACCATGCTTGTTGTTCCATTCCTCAGGGCGACCGATATCAGTCGACTACACGACTCATTGTCGCACCATATTGCTGCTGGTATTGCCGTTCGCGGCGGTGCAACCACTTACTGAGGCATACACATTGTGCTGCATTATCTCATCTGATAAACACTGAACCTGGCTGAAAATATCAAGGTAAACCCTTATGTATTCCAATTTGCATGCTCAATTTCGCCCCTCTATCCTCGCTCCTTCTGGGTGGGGCAGTTCCATTGTTGAGCAGTGTATATAAAAGGGCCATATAATGATGACATTTAGTTTGCTATTTCATGAATGCAGAAAATATTAAGGTAGTTACAATAAGCACTTGAAATCTGCAAATCTCAGTATTTGTACGGCAAAAGGTGATAACCTATTCGAAAACAGGGGATTGGAAGGAAACAAAAAACTTTTTAAAAAATCACCTTTTTAAGGATCTGGCACCCCAAAGCTTATACACAAAAATAATTGTAAAAAATTCTACCAAAACAGACTTTTTCCTAAACTGCGAGGCCCCTTGAAGGCACAGGGAGACTGCCGCCCTGGTTACCCCAACGGTTGAACCTGCCCTGCACGTACTGTGGGGAATCAAACGAGGAGTGAAGCACATGTTGATAGCAATGTGTTGTACTCGTACCGTGGTCAATTGCAATGGCTACAAAGTTTCAAATATAACTTGGGTTCTTCCCAGGTTGTAGGCCTTTTCTTGTACACAAAAATAAGCACTTTTTAAGGACCTTGCCAACTGTATACACAACAATGTGATGTGTGCAAATGTGATCTTATCCATGACTTAACTACAAAAATCAAAGTATGCTGGTGAATTTTGCAATATTGTTCCATATAACTTAAGTTTGCAGAAGTAATAAATTAGAATTTATGCAATTTAAAAGGCAGTTTTACTAGACAAATCAGTTTTTTTATATCAGGGAATAATCACATATGCAATAAAGTGTATGTAAATTGTAAAACAGTTAAATCTGAGTTCAAGAACTCAATTTTGCATATAATCATCTCATGGTTTAAATTGAACATGTGAAAATTGCACTTAATTTTCTCATGGTATACTGAATAATTGATATTTTACATATACAAAAAGGGGAATATCAGTACCAACAGATTTTGATGGGGCTTGTTGGGTGAAATCTTTTGGATGTGTTTAAATTTAGCCCACAGTCAGCAAATCACTTGTCTCACACTGTCCCATGCTCTCCAATGGGATTTCAGCTGACACCTCATGATGTCATCATAAGCACAGCCAACCTGCAGCAGAAGTCCTATGCACTACATCATAACTTCTAGATTTCATGCAGCCAGTTAGAAAAATAAGTACGTTTTGCTATTTTCAGCACAAAAAAATAAGGGGGGGGACATCCAATACATCCTGAAGTTTCATTAACTCTTGAAGTGGCAAGAACATGTAACCAAGAAGAAGAAAAAAATGAACTATAAACATTGTGAAAATGAGTTCTGGTTACAGTATAAAAAATACATAATTGTCATAACTATTCCTAGCTGACAGTAGAAGAAAAAACCCTGAAGGAATACTGAACCCTACAGTGCTTATACTGTTATCAAAATTTGTTTCAATCTGTAGAGAAAGATGTAATAACAGAAAGTATGCAGCATAAAGAAGAAAGAAATAAGCTGATGTAGCAGTCACACTGTTGGAGCTATAATTTATCAGGGTACTTGATGGATTATGGGGGAAATCCTGACTTTTTTAATTGACTCAAATTTCCTGACCATCATATGCAATTTAACATTCTACTTTCATAATTAGAGGAAGCAAGAAAATTTGTCCCAGGGGTGGGGGAAATTTCCTGGTCTGAATAATTTAAAACTAAATTTCATTTTATCTTCCTTGAAGAATTATGTCTTGAATTTTTTAATAACCTCAGAAGAAATAGTTTTGAGCAACAAGGCAGGATGGAGCTCTTTTTATTAAATGTGGATGCATATTATTATTCAATAAGAACAAGTATTATTTAACTATATCCTACTCGTGCAGTTTAACTCTGAATTCATATATATACATAATGCCTCATAAAAATAACAATTTAGACAGACAGTGGAACTAAAATGTGGCACTCTGATAAAGAAAAAAAAAGTAAAAGACATCATGACAGGGGTGGGTTTTTTTTTTTTATAGGTCATCATAACAGGTGTGAAAACACTTTATGGACAAACCATATACAGCATTAAAATAAAAATGGTGCAAAAAAACACAGAGCCCAACAGAATTTTCACTATGTCACTATTATCTGTCACTTATGAAAATGTTATTGATTTTATGAAAAACAACAACCCTGAGAAAAAAAAAACAAAAAAACCAGCCATTTCTTGATACGTGACTTATTTCCTTTGATAAAATAAAACAGCATTGCTTTCAACTTTCAAAGTTTTCTAACAATAATAGTATAAAATGACAATATTTACAAGTTCAGCTATCAGCTATTAGCAAAGACTATGTTCAAATTATTTGACTTTAGGTCTAGCAGAGTACTACGATTTCTTAGTTTTGGGGATATGTCACATACCTCTAGCAGTTAAGCAATATGTTTAAACACCATGCTACACTAAGAAAGATATTTCTTGAGTGCAAGTTCAAGAGGAACTGAGAATAAAATTTGTGATATTCCTTTTACACTTTTTCATCCTGAAGTGCATGTCGCACAAGGGGTTTAACTCTTTTTGACATATTTACACCTCAATATTCCTAGGATCTGTTTCTCGATCAGGTCCTCATTTTGCATGTTTGCTCCAACTTTATGTTCTCTACCTTTTTCTCATCTCCTTACTCCTATATTTCTCGAAACCACCATTTCCACAGCACACACACATTTCAAATATTTTTCTTCCTCTCTTCTACACATGTCTGTTTCATCTCAGACAATTCATTTTTTTTTTCACTGATTTTTTAAATTCCAAGTTCCTTCCTTATTATTCAGTTCTATTATTCTTTCCTTCATATCCCTTTAACCCACCAGAACAGCCTAATTTTTTTTTTTTTCATTTGTAGTTTCTAGACCATATCAACAAACAAAGTCTTACAGCTAGCTGCCCTATACATTTTTGATTTCCCTTTTGTTGAGCTCTCTTGCCACTGAACAGTCAAAACATCTTTTTCCATTTATTGTACCCCACTATATTTTATTGTTACTGCCTTCTCATACATGGCATCATTTTGTAAGGTTGAGCCCAAGCATTTGTACTGGCTCATTTGTATCAGTTATTTACCTTCTCTGTCATGCAATAACAACTGCCTTCATTCATCTCTTGAACTGACCATCTCTGTTTTCACCATATTTATCTTTAGACCACTTTCTGAAAAGCTATTTGCTAGTCTATAAAACTTTTTGTACATCTTCAGCAGATTCTAATTCAGTGATTAAATCATCAGCAACCAAAACATCTCCTGAAACACCTTTTGGTCACTTTATCATTTTGTGCATCCAAGATAGTTACAAAAATAAAAGCGCTAACAGCTGATTTCAATAGTCTAAGTCAAAAAATTGTGTCACAACTTCTAGTTTTAACAGATGTTTTTTTCAATTTCTTATATTATTTATACAATTCTGACCAGCTTTTCAGATGCTTCTTTTTTTTAAACTCTCAGTATATGACTTTATGTTGCACTAACAGAGGGAGCTAGCTGCTTAATAAAACCAAAATTTCCCAAATTAAGGAGCAACAAAGTATGTAGCAGAGTCAACTCTGCATTAGCCAAGATTATTCATAGAAATCAGATTGTGGTACTGAATTCCTTGTAGTTTACTGTTCACAATGTAATATCACGTCTGGATTAGGCACTTTGCAGATTAACTATGGCAAAATCATAACAAAAAGTGGGGATCCTTATATCTCGTCTTTTGTTAAACTGGGTATTCATTATATCATCAGAAAGCAGAACACTAGACTGGAACACCCATTGGAACAAAGATGTGAATAAAGATTTTGGGAGAAAAATTTTTTCTTTAAGTGTATAATAAAAAAGTACAGGGCGATTCACTCGGGTCTGAACATTTATTATGTGGAATATATGAGACGGGGAATATATGATGAGCTTGGAACCCAAACAGAGTGGTTCTTTATTCCCTGACGAAGCAGTCGACATGCATTACCTGTGAATAAAATGCTTCCCTGGCAGCCAGATGGCGCAGCACTGACACGCCATCTGTCTAGTAGTGGTGGGGGAATAGCATGTCTTTGCAGCGAGTTCAAGCAAGGAGGCTGAATGAAGATGGTGCACTTAATTGAAGAGCATGTGTACATCGTGCGTCAGTACTGGGTAACCAGTTCCATCAAACAGTGTCAGTTTCTGAAGAAATTTGGTGGCCGTAAACCACCCAATAGAACCACCATTTCAAAATTAGCGAAGAAGCTGGAGAGAATGAGAAGCTTGGTGGATCAGCATACGGGCAGATGACCCCAGATGGCAGAGGACACATAGAGGATATGAAGCAGCGGTTACCGGCATCCCTATGAAAATATTCGTCGGCTATCCCAATCCCAAGAGACTGGACAATCATATTCAATACGTCACGTGAGCAGCCAAACAAGTGAAGATTAAGCCATCAGATTTTGTAAAGTGATTGGCATATTGTCAATGGTTTGCCAAATAAATTTTTTGCCGAAAACCCTGTCCTGTTGGACATAGCATGGTTTACTGACGAAGCATGGTTCCATTTATCCAGCTATGTAAACTCGCATGGTTCCATTTATCTGGCTATGTATCAGCCAGTGATAATCCTCACGATCCATGAAGAGCCATTGCATCCAATGAAAATTGGTGTCTGGGATGCAGTGTCCTGACACTGTATCATTGCCCCAATCTTTTTAAAAACACAGTGAATACCGACAGATACTTGGAAATCTTTAATGAGTTTGTGAACCAGCTGGATGATCAGGAACTTGCAGGCGGTTACTTTCAACAGGATGGTGCAATGCGCCATACCTCCAATAAGAGCATAGCAGAAATTCGCAGCTTTTTCCATGACAGGATTATCTGCGAAGACCTGAGGCAGCCTAGGTCTCCCAACCTGACACTACCCAGATTTCTTTCTCTGGGTACTTTTAAACAGTGCAAGGTTTGTGCCAACAAGCCAAGGTCAATTGAGGAACTGAAAGACAACACATTACACATGAAATTGCTACCATCAACGCCGCTATGCTACATCGCACATTCACCCATATGGAGCATCGATTGAATATTTGTCTGGACGCTGGTGATGGGCACTTCCAACATCTTCTATGAGACATTCCTTTTTCTCATGGATCAAGTTATATTTCACATTAATTTCATTCAAATGTGCCTTTGCAATCGCGAGTTACTTAAAAAAATAGGTGTTCAGTCCTGAGTGAATCACCCTGTATAACAGAGAAAAACAATGATTAAATAGAAATTTTGATTACAATTCACTTACAGAGGAACTTAATATCACTAATGAAGAATATGCAAATCAACAAAAAAAAACAAACCCCATGGAAACAGAAGGTTGATTAAAACAGTCCAAAGGGGGCCACACTATGTCAACATAAATTACCTTTGATGTTTTAAATTTTCAAACCATTAAGCTTTTGCCAAGTTGTACATACTTATATTGCTTACCTAAAAGAACCAATGTTAATATGCAAATCAAAATAAGTGCAGCCATTTTTTTTACTCAAAACAATTAACAATTCATAATGAACTCTCCAATACCAGGGATGTTGTGTTCGTCTTACAGCACTGGCTCTCTCCCTTCCTAGGTGCCAGATGCCCTAAATTAGGGCTGGTTGGTTGGTTCATTGATTTTATTGGCGCAAGGGCCATGGTTGGCCAAAGAGCGCCAAACAAAAGACATCAAAAGAGAACAAAATCAATAAAATAAGTACACAAGGCTAAAAACAGGATGAAGCGGTAAAAGTGAAAGATGGAAATGAATACGGTAAAAACTACAAGACAGACAGACAAACAAACAGTATTAAAAACGTGCGATGAAGCTTAAAATATGGCTGATCAAATAAAACTGAAGAATGAGAACGATGAAAGGGCTAAAAAAGATAATGAAACAAACAGTACTAAAAACATGATACAAAGATTAAAATCTAGCTGATTCAGTAAAACTGAAAAAATTAGGGCTGGGAGGCTGCTTATAGCCCACTGAGTTGCTCACAGTGGTCATTGAACCCCCAATGAACTCTCCAAATTTATGAGCTATATTTATGCTAGATCTAATTCAAAAGGAAGATACTAATTCTCTGAATAATTTTATAACTCATTTCTTGAAAAAACTGAAAAAAAACTAAGTATTACGTGAAGCTATGAACACAATTTACTAATGTAAGTAAACCGAGATCTACGCAGTTATTTTATCAACACGTGCAGAGGGAAGGAAGTGGAAGTATTTTAGGAACAGGAAGTGAAAAAGAGAGCAGTTGACCAGTTAAAGACACAGACTTGTTTTGTGATAGAGGTAGAGATCTGCACAGGCCAGGTTTTTGTGTAGGGGTTTTTTTTGCCCCCCTACCCCCAACAATTAAGTGAAAAAACCCAGGCTCAGGCCAACCCAGGCCTTGATTGGAAAATTGGAAAGTTTAACATTTTTTTTGTTCCTGGATTAAAGAAAAAATGTTTCAACGCACAAAACTAAGACTGACTTGTTAAATAATCAGATGGTGAAGATTACTGAGTGAAACAAAATACATGGAAACATTTCCATCACCAGATGTGTTGATTAATTACAGCTGAAGTCAACAAGCAGGGCTTGCAAGATGAAAGTCCGAAATGGGGAAAATTTATTTCTTTAAAAGTTGAAATCAAGCTCCGTTTGCTTTTCTGGGAAATGTTTACATAAACAGACTTTTCAGTTTCGTGAAACTAGATGACTAAACTTCTGGTATGATTCATTGCTACGACAGTGGGAAAAGTCCGGTGATGGTGAACTTCCAAGCATTTGTTTACATAGAGGGAGACTGAAGCTGCCGAAGAGAAAATGTGTTTACAGTTGTAACAGAAGTATGTAGTCAGGTCTAAACGCTATCCATGAATGGAATTTCCAAGAGAAATGCCAGGTCTCTCTGAAATACGTTCCAGTTACTACCAAGGTAGTTCAGCCCTGTAGAGTAGCTTTGCTTCACCACAGAACATCTTGCGTTATTTGCAGTAAGTGGCTGAGGATGCTGGATGAAACTCTGAAATTGGCCAGGCTCTCTCTAAAGTCCCTGCACTGCCCTGGCTTTCTAAATTAAGGACCATTACAGGGCTCAAGCATTCAGTGATTCATAAGGTTCTCCAATGGTTCGGGTAGTTTACAAAGCACAATATTTTAATGAGCTTACAGGAGTAAACTTTGTTTTCTGCTTCTTCCATCATGTATCTCCAGTGGTATAAAGATGGAAGAAATTCACCAGAATTTTAGCTAATTTTATTTCTGGTTCACCAAATTTTTCATTAAATTGCATTTGGCAAATACTTAACATAAGTCGCATGTACTTTTTACAATTTCAATAATTTCTATAAGCCTTCTGGTAACATAAACACAAATTTCCCTATTTAGTAACTTTCCATACTATTGTGATTAAAACTGACAGTGAAGTCAACTGAATTTTACAAATGTGTATCATAGTTAAATTTCATACAGAAAAATAACTGTCCTGACCAAAATTTGATTCTTTGCATGTGGCATGAACACTTTTTCACAACATAAAAGTAAGAAAAATGAGATTTGAAAGAAAAAAATATATATCAGTGGCATTGCATGCCCATTTAGGTTGGGTGTGCGTTGTTACGGGAAAAACAGCACACAAAAATTTTATTATGTAACCTGAGCTGAAAATTTCTTGCACTGATTTTGTACACAGAAAAGCATTTTTTTTATTCAGTGGTCGTTTTTAAATGAAAAAAAGAACGAATTTTTGTTATCCCATCCTTTATGGATAACAAAAATTCAAATTCTGCTTTTAAATCTGTGCTCATAAACACATTGATTTGCACAGTACCAAAAAGACAGAAAAACTGCAATTCGTGGTAGAACGTTGAATTTTATTTATGACTCCATGCAATTCCAAATGTGAAAATAAGACCTGTAGTGCTTTTTTGGGCACGCACACCATTGCGAAGTTTTTAGCCTTTTCATTGAAACCGCAAGGTAAAAACGGGATCTGCAGCGCTATCTGGAGAGCTTTGTATCACAGTTGCTTTACATGTCTCAGGTGTTTCTTTTTTTTTGATTGGAGGTTTAACGACCACCGTGAGCAACTCAATGGGCTATAAGCAGTCGCCCGTCCCTAATTTAGGGTCACTGGTTCTAGGGAAGGGAGAGAGCCAGTGCTGGAAGACCAACACAACATCCATGCCTGACCGGAATTCGAACCCGGACCCCTTACGGATGAATGACTTAGACCGCTGCGCCACCGGGGCGGCTGTCTTAGGCGTCTGTTGGCCAAACAGCACATCTACGAAAATACTGCTTACAATGTTTTGTTTATTCAATGAAACAAAAAAACTTTCCACTTTACAAAAACATTTCATAAAGAAATTAATTTTAGCCACCACACGAAGCCTTAGGACAAACTTTGGTGAGTTTTATAATCCAAAAACCTAACAGCAACTCTTATCACAACATTGAATTGTGTTGCTCCATGGGATTGCAAGTGGTGTTCTATTTGGCTAGCACACCCTGAGCAATCAGCTGTAATGTTTGAAACCACAGGGAAATAAAAACGTGACCTGCAGCGCCATCTAGGGAACGCTTGTACCCCAGTTGTTTGAGCATGTCGGATGAATTGTTGAGAAACCGCACACCTGTGATATGATTGCTGAACAACCCTTAATAAAAACATTGCGTAGGGGAATTAATTTTAACCACCGCTCAAAGCCTTAGGACAAACTCTGGCGAATTTTATTAGAAATAAATCCAAAAATGTAATATTAGTATAGGTTAAATAAATTGTGACTGTGTGGGTATGCACCACTCACTTACTTGCTATGTATTCTGGCATATTTTATTGTTTTAGTAGTTTACCTTTTTTGAATATTTGCCCCTGAAGTGTGTGTTTCCCCTATCATTTATGACAACACTGGCACTTGTTACAATATTTGAAACATGGCACTCTCTTGTTATGTCCAAACCACAGGAACAGCAAAGGATTCAAGATCAGCACTGCCTTTGATTTTCACAAAAATCAAGGATAATGCATTAAAACTGCATGCAGCAAGCATACGAAAATCAAGGCAATAATACTGATGAATCTCAAACTCAGTTGTTTCTGTGGTGTGGACATATCCACAATGAAGACCAGAATGCCATAACAGAAGAAAAATTACTAAGAACTGAACTTTAGCTCATATAATCAGAGATGTTGACAGCACAATGCAGCACAAAATAATAATAATAATAGAAGCTGGCAAAGACATTTAATTATCACAGTGCATCATGAAAAACACAATGTTGCACAGCCTATTTCCTTTGACTGTCAACCATTTGCTGGAGAAGTAGCTCTGCTGTAAACTACATTACTACAAATCAGGCATACTACAACATGTACATACAAAGCAAGGCACCTGTTTTTCAAAGACATGCTTGAATTTACAAAATAAAAAACTTACTTCACAGCCACACATGAAATTTTCAGATGTAGTTGTTTTTTCAGGTCTATAGGCTAAATTCACTCACCCCAAAACTAAAGTTCATTACAAGTGGAAAGTTAAGGTTATTTGACAATATTAATAAAACCTACCTTAAAGACCTCCGAAAAGAATCCTGATCCAATTTTTTCACAATTAAAATCGTCCAGTCTATTAAGCGCAGCAACAGCATAGCGAAGAGCTTCACATGAGGAACTAGGCACACATGATGATGTAGATCGATTAGGCTTCCGCAACAGAACGGTTCCACTACTTGTTGTATTCTTCATTTCACTGTTATGCAATGGCACATTTGGAGAAAAACGGGGTGACTTGGGCTCCTCCAAAGAGCGACAACTATAGATGAGGGCCTGTCCCCCAAAAGACATAATCAAAAATTCAAGTTATGAATGGTATTGAAAAAGAAGCTGGGCCCATACTCACAAAACGCTTAACGATGCAATCTAAAGCGGGGAAAGAGAGAAAAAAAAAAACAGAAATTAATTTCATTAAATATTAAATATAATGACGCAGTGATAAAGATATACGAGTTGAATAACTCAAAATATTAGAACACAAAATTTCCACCATTAATTTTAAAAGAGTAACAAATTACTGCTATGTGTTCTGGCATATTTTATTGTCATGATAATTAACACAGCAATCAGACATTGCCAAATTGACTGTAATTACTGTTTGAATTAAATTACATCAGAAAACTTGAAAATTTCATCGCCGTTGAGCGGGAATGAAATTTTAAGTTTTCTGATGTGATTTAATTCACGTGTGAAACAGTAATTAGTCAATTCAGCGATGCCCGATTGCTGTGCTAATTATCATGACGTATTTACCACATATTACGAGAAGAATATTTCTTCAACTCTGAATATTTTATTGTGTTTTAGAACTTTACCTTTTCTTTACAAAGTGATACGTATTGCATGGTTTTTTTCAACATGATAAAATGTTAAAGTATTTCAAGCTTTAACATGGCATCAGCACATTACATTTGAGCCCCATTTTGAATTTATTGCAAGATAAATCTTAAATCAGGTTTTTGACTACTCAGTGGCTAAGCTGACAAGAAATTTATTTCTCATGCAAAGTTCGTATTTATTTATTTGAATTTCTTGGCAAATGGGCATGGCTAGCCAAAGAATGCCAGAACACAATATATTTTCATAACCAGCTGACCATTACTGCTTTTCTAACAAAAAGGTATGTATGATGCGGGCGATCTTAGTGAGAGATGGGTTTGCCTCCTTGGGGCGCTCCGTGGGAACAATGGCACACATAACAGCAACAAGGGCCTCTGTGAATCTTGGAGAGGTGCCAGCAAGTTCTGTGTGACATTGGCAAAAAGACCCCCAAACTCACTGGGTTTTGTTCCAGAATCCTTAGGTTGAATGACCAACTGCAACCATCAGCTACGCACTAATCCCATACTCTGATGTACTTACCTGATTAAAAACACACAAAGATATAATTATCCGGACTCTAGTGTGGGATATGGGTGGACCTATGACACTTGAGATGGATGGTCCACCACAGAATCTACCTGGAACTGGAAAAAACAAAATTGGAAAGAGATCTCGGCTGAGTGAGGGCAAGATTGATGTATGGAGTACTATAGGTATAAATGACAAGATGACTCAAAAGATGAATAAGTATAGATTGGATGCCTTGTGTGTGAGTGAAACCAAAAGAAGGAAATTGGGATAGAAGAAGTGAATGGAGCGGTGGCTGTGTGGTCTGGAGTACTGGTTAATGTGAGAGGACAGGCTGGTGTAGGTGTGATTTTAAGTTAAAAGATGAACAACGTGATTCATTATAACTGCATAAGTGAGAGAATTATTTGGATTTGTTTGAAAATGAAACTTCAGATAATAGTAATTATTGTAGTGTATGCTCCTTGCAGCTCGGAACCTTCCGACAGAAAGATTTCTGGAATGAGCTAAAAGCTGTTCTGAGCCAGTTTGATGTTAAAGAGAAAGTTATAATAGCAGGGGATTTCAATGCTAAGAGTAGGTGTGCAAACTGCAATTTTTGACAATGTTTTGGCTAAGTTTAATGATCACTGTGTGAATGATAATTGTGAAAGATTAATTTAAACTCTGCATTGAGAATGGTTTGGGTGAATCTAATACAATTTTCAACCACAAGTATATCCACACATATACTTGGGAAAATTGTGCTCTTGGTCCAAGGAGTGTGATAGATTTTGTCTACAATCAGTGTCTGAAACACTTAGTTGTTGATACTAATGTGACGAGAGGTGCAGATGTTGGTTCTGGTCATTACTTGGTAGTGTCACGAGTGAAACTGAATGTTGGTTAGAGGAAAAGGAATAGCAAGAGGCCCAGGATGGAAAGAACAAAGGCTGAAAGGCTCCCTGAAGATCATCAGCGTTATTCTGACTTACTCAGAGAATGACTAAAGGAGCTGAAGTCTTGTGAGAGGGATGTAGAAAAGAAGTGCAAATGTCTTAAGAACTGTGTTTCACTGCTGCTGAAGAGGTCTGTGGCACCACAATAGTGGGTAGCAATACAGGTGATGCTTGGTGGAATAGTGAGATTGAAGAGGCAGTAAAGAGAAAGAAGGAAGCCTATTTCGGAATGTTGCAAGGTAGTTTCTGTGGATTAATATCGCTGTAAGAAGAATGAAATAGCTAAGCTGGTTTGCAAGAGTAAGGCAAAAGATAGGAGGGAGAAGATGGAAAGCCATGAATTGACTTTTTGGAAAGATAGGAAGTCTTTCTGGAAGTACACGAGACACGGGGCGGGGGAGCAAAGTTGTAAGTTGTGTGAAGAATAGGTTCGGGGAAATGATATGGGAGCCCAATGAATTAAGTGAAAGATGGGGTGAATACTTCTGTGAGTATTAGATCAAGAAAGCAAAGGTGATTCTGAGGTAGAAGCAGATGATGTCACAGTGAATGATGGAAGAACAAGAGGGATCTCAAGAGAAGAGGTGCATAAAGCTCTAAAATCTCTTCAGAATGGTAACGCTCCGGGAGTTGATGGCATAACTACAGAGATGTTTAAAATGGTGGTGACTGATTGGTTAATCCAGTTGTGCTGGGTCCCTCGGGGTTGGAATGATGCTATCCTTGTTCTCTTGTATAAGGGAAAAGGTGATCAGCAGACTGACTGCAAGACTTATTGTGGTATTAGCCTACTGAGTGCGCCAGAGAAAGTGTTTGGTAAGGTCGATATTGAAAAAGTACGGGGTCTTACATCACAGAAAGTGTGGGATGTTCGCAGTGGTTTTATGTCAGGTAAAGGCTGCACAAACCAAATTTTTGCATTACGCAGGATGATTGAAAAGTATCTGGCTGTTGGTAAGAAAGTTTTTGCAGCCTTCATAGATTTAGAGAAAGCTTATGACCGAGTAAATGGGACACTTTTGTGGGAGGTATTGAATGAATATGGTGTTACTAGGAATCTACTTAATAGTGTAAATGCCATGTATGCGGGTAGTAGAGCTTGTGTGCGAGTGAATGGTGTTTATCAAAATGCTTTTCTATTGGTGCAGGAGTCAGACAAGGTTGTGTAATGTCACCATGGCTGTTTAATATATTTATGGATGCATGCATGCATGCATGATGCCAAAATAGATAATACTGTTCTATGTCTTGGTGATATCCGTGTGCAGACTGCTTTATGCTGAGGACACTGTCCTGTTGGCAGAGAGCAAAAGTGATTTGCTGAGTATGTTGTCCTGGATGTATGAAGTTTGCATGAAATTCAAACTGAGTATAAATAAGGACAAAACCAAAGTTATGGTTTTTGAAAGAGAAACTGGTAGTACTGAATGTAATATAAGTCTAAATGGTACAGTGATTGTCCAGGTGAGTAAGTTTGTGTATTTAGGAAGCATGTTTGACAGAGAGAACAAATTGGATGGTGAAATTAGTAGGAGAGTGAATTCTTCTTTGAAAGTCATAGCTGCTCTGGGAGGTTTTCACAGGAATGATGGGTTTTTAAGAGAGTTCCACATGGCTGTACATGAAAATGTAATTGCCCCTACTCTGATGCATGGCAGTGAAACCTGGGTACTACAGAACAAACCTAGGAGTCATTTTTGTTTGCTGGAGAAATGTGTTACTTACGGGGGGATGAAGGGGGTGCGGCAAGACTCGTTCTGATTATGTGAGGAATGAAGATGTGTTGCAGTTGTGTAATGTGAAGCAAAATGTTGTTAGCAAGGTGGAGACAAATATGCTTCTGTGGTTTGGACATGTTGAAAGAATGAGTGGTGAGATACTAAGAAAAATTTTTTTAGCCCAAGTGGCAGGAAGGAAAGCCAAGGAAGTCATGGGAGGATGAGATTCAGGAGTGTATGCATGAGAAAAAGATCATGAGTATGAAGTATAGAAGATCTTATGTGGGTCATGTGTTGGATGTCAGTGAAGCCCAAGTTGTAAGTCAAGATCGCTGTAAATGGAGAAGTTTGATACGGCAACAGTAGGTAAATAATCAGTTAAAAATTATCTGGTAGTTTGTTTTTTTCTTTGTGGAGCTAACTTCTGAATCCGCTTAGTAGTGATATGCATGTATGCCTATAGCACACATACATATCTCTAAGTTGTTACTGAACCCTTAAATAACATAAAACTAAAATCTGGGTTCGGTAATAATTAAGTTATAATTTTAATAGTTATTTAGTATTTAGTAGCTCAAGAGTTCATGTTCCTTACATTTTTTTTTTTTTTTATGTGTGTAACAATATTTATAGAACAAGTATTTATATCTACAGAGCATATCACGCCACCGGGAGATTAGGCTTTTGAATTTGCTAGAAATGTAACATTGTCTTTGGCAGTTTCATATCTGCCAAAGGTAAGCTTGCTATTTGAATATTATTGACTTTGGGCTGCACGTTTTCGATAATATGTGTGGTTGAACATTTAAGTTCCACGAGCATATCACAGTTTCGTATTTTGCAACCGAGTTAGCTGAATAGAACGCAATATTGTATGTGGCTAACTAAATTCTAAAAAGAGATTTGAGTTGCAATTTTTATCAAATTTATTCACACATTGTGCATTTTTATTTTATACATCACTCAGAGCACGCATTTACACCCTTGGTATGACCATTCAGCAAAACATGCATTACTCATTCCACAGAAGTGCATTATTCATAAGTGTATATCAGAATGGGATGTAAGGTCAGGTGATGCGTAACATCACAGCCTCTCCTTGACAAATGTCAACCCCGCCTTCTCGTGGTGCATCCTGTTCCTACTAAAGGGGCTCTGACGACCGCCAATAGCGGTATAACTATACCATCGGGATTAGAGGAAATTCTATCCCACACTCACCAACCCGCTTGGCCAGCGTGGTGAGTTATGGCCAAACCTCTCCAAAATGACTCCACAACTTAAATCTTGGCCCTCAGTCTCCGGCAGCTGGAATGTACCTGGCCAAGGCAGCGGCCAGTGCGACATGAAGGCAGAGGGTGCTAAGAATCCCCGGAGGACCGGACTAGGCTGCCATCTGATGCTGACCTTGGCAACGTACAATGGACGCTCCCTATCTTCTGATTCAAGGCTTCTTGAATTGGAAGAGGAACTACAAAGGATCAAGTGGGACATCGTGGGGCTAAGTGAGGTAAGGAGAAAAGGAGAAGATCTCATCGAACTGAAAAGTGGACATCTCTTCTACTATCGTGGGACAGATACTGGCAGAACTAGTGGTGTTGGATTTATAATAAACAAGAAACTGAAGGATAAAGTTGTAGAAGTTGAAAGTTCCTCTGACAGAGCTGCACGGCTTGTTATCCAACTCTCGAAAAGATACCAGGCTCAGATTATTCAAACTTATGCACCCACCACAAGTCATCCTGAAGAAGAAATTGAAGAATTTTATGAGGAAATTTGTCATCTAAATAATAAAGGTAAGCAGCACTTGAAAATAATTATGGGAGATTTCAATGCAAAAATAGGGCAACGGCAACAGAATGAAACTTCAGTAGGTAAATTCGGTCACGGCAACAGAAACCAGCGTGGAAATACTCTCGTTGAATTTGCAGAGGCAGAAGGGTTTTTCATCTTGAACTAGTTCTTCAAGAAAAAGCCACACAGGAAATGGACATGGAGACATCCAAATGGGACGACAAGTGAAATTGATTTTATTATGTGTAACAAAATATTTGTCATAGAAGACTGCAGTGTGCTAAACAAGTTCAACACAGGTAGTGACCATAGATTGGTGAGATGTAAGATGCACCTCAACACTAAACTTGAACGTGGCAAGCTCATAAGACAAACAAAATCTATTGACATAACCAACCTTAAAAAACACCATAATACCTTCAAGTTGGAACTGAAGAACAGGTTCTCTGCTTTAGAAGGCCTAACATCGGAAGAAGTGGACATCTCTGAAGTTAACAGAAAAGTAACCAAAGCTCTTATGGAAACAGCAACAAAATTAGCTGGGTCTAAGAACAAGTTGCATGTAAATAAATTATCAGGAAAAACGAAAATGTTGATGCAAAAAAGAAGAGAGATGAGGACAACTAAAGAAGATGTGACTTCCAAAGTGGAATATATAGAGCTATGCAAGACAGTACGAAAAAGTATCACTGAAGACGTAAGGAAATTCAACTGGGAACTAGTGAGGAAAGCAATTGAAAACAGCCAAAGCCTAAAGATAGCAAAGGGACATCTCAGTAAGGGAAGAAAACAGATTATGGCACTGAGAAAAGAAGATGGTTCTGTAACAAGAAATAGAGGCGAAATTTTGACAAGAGTGAAAGATTTCTACTCCAAATTATATGAAAGGGATGATACATGCACTCCAGACATCATGAAAGATACCAGTACCAGAGTTCCTCCAGTCCTTCCAGCAGAAGTTGCACATGCAATCAAGAACATGAAGCGGGGAAAAGCTCCAGGAGAAGATGGAATTACTGTAGACATCATACAAGAAGCAAGTGGAGAAATCGAAACAGTACTTGCCGAAATTTTCACTCGATGCCTTAATGAAGGAAAGATTCCTGAGGATTGGAACACCGCTACAATGATCCTGCTACATAAGAAAGGTGACATTGAGGATCTCGGAAACTACAGACCTATCAGCCTCCTATCAGTAGTTTATAAAATCTTCACTAAAGTTCTTTCACACCGCTTGAAGGTAACACTGGACATGGCTCAACCGAGAGAACAAGCTGGATTCAGGAGTGGCTACAGCACAATAGATCATATCCATGTGCTGAGAGAACTAATTGAAAGAGCGAGGGAATATGAACTTCCATTGTGCATGGCTTTTATCGACTATGAAAAAGCCTTTGATTCGGTGAAACCATCAGCAGTTACAATGGCTCTGAAAACCTGCGGTATTGAAGATGCATACATTAATATTATTAATAACATCTATGAAAATGCAAGTGCAAAGATTAGGCTGTTTGAAAATGCAACACACATAAAAATTGGAAAGGGAGTGAGACAAGGTGACACCATATCTCCGAAGCTCTTTAATGCCACATTGGAGGGTGTTTTTCAGTCACTGAGCTGGGAAAACAAGGGGATAAAGATTAATGGAGATTATCTAACCCACCTTCGTTTTGCTGATGACGTAGTCATTTTTGCAACTACCCCATCAGAGCTGCAGAGTATGATCCAGGAACTTGCTGACAAGAGTAAAGAAGTGGGATTAAAAATGAACTTTCGGAAGACAAAAGTGATGTTCAATGCTTTTACAAGAAATGAAGATTTATCGATTGATGGAGAAAAGCTGGAGATAACAGACACGTACGTTTATCTTGGACAGCAGATATCAAGTGAGGGTCACATTGATGAAGAAATTAATCGGCGTACAAAACTTGCCTGGAGAGCTTTTGGAAGAAACAGCATAATTTTCAAGAGCAATATGCCATTATGTCTTAAAAGAAAAGTGTTTGATCAATGCATCCTTCCAGTGCTTACGTATGGTGCAGAGACTTGGACCTTAACTAAAAGAGACATACAAAGGCTGCAGACAACTCAAAGCAGCATGGAGAGGTGCATACTTGGTGTAACCAGGAGAGATAAGAAGAGGAACTCGTGGATCCGAAAAATGACAAGAGTGGAAGACATCATGATCAGAGTTAAATCCCTGAAATGGCAATGGGCTGGACATACTGCCAGAAGGACAGATCATCGATGGACAGCCGAAATTTTAGATTGGATTCCAAGGGACAGGAAAAGACCCAGAAGAAGACCACATGGGAGATGGGTGGATGAAATTCGAAAGTATGCAGGGGTGACATGGAGGAGACTGGCTCAAGACAGACCGTTGTGGAGGAGACTTGGGGAGACCTTCGTCCAGCAGTGGATTGATAATGGTTGACAATGATGATGATGATGATATCAGAATCATTAAGATCACTGCGAAAATATTCATCCTTGTGTGCCATAATTTTGTAAAAAATCACAATTTACCAAAGTAATTTAGTTAATCACGAAGAAAACATTTGTTTTACCCTTTTCTAATCCCAAGCATATTATTACTTTAATTACTTCTAATACTATAGACCACAGAAAAAAGCAACTGGTTTTAATGGCATTTAAAAAAACAACAGTAACTATTCATAATAGAAACAGCTGTGGAATTAGATCCTGATGAAAAACTAGTGTTGCTTACAAGACTATGCATTTTGTATCAGAAAAATAATATATCAATATATGTATTACATTAAAATTATTTAAATATTTACTAAATTAAAAAACAACAAAGCTTATGTTAACAAAATACACGAGTATTTAACTCATTTTTTTAATAAAGATTTTGCATTTCTGCAAAAGCATTTTTATAAAAGCATAACATTAAATTGTCTTTTCAGACTTTTCTTCGATATTTCATAAGCAGCACTTAGAATTAACCTTAATACTAATAGTGTTTGCATTTCTGCAAAAGCATTTTTATAAAAGCATAACATTAAATTGTCTTTTCAGACTTTTCTTCAATATTTCATAAGCAGCACTTAGAATTAACATTAATACTAATAGTGTTACAGGTTAATCTCAATAGTAGCACAAGAGCTAACTGAAATAATATCACTACAAGTTTCATATAAACCACTTGTCATCTAAATTAAAATATTTGACACTAAAATTTTTCAAGCAAATATTGGAATTTGACCCATAGGTACCTTTGTTAGCCAAAATTATTAAAATAATAATTACAGCTATTATCCAGCATTCAGAAATTATTTGATTGTAATTTTTTTTTTTTTTTTTTTTTTTTTTTTTTTTTGTTTGGGGGTTTAATGACCAACATGAGCAAATTGATAAGCAGTTGCCCATTTCCTAATTTAGGGCCATTGGTTCCAGGAAAGTGAGAGATCCAGTGCTGCATGATGAAAACAAAATTCATGCCTCACCCAGATTCGAACCTGGACTCTTCTCGAGTGAATGGTAAAAGCCAACATTTCAACCACCACTGCGTCAACTGGACAGCAAACTATAATTTCTTGGTAAATAATTTTACAATGTGAATTATGTTGTATCAAACAAGCTATGCAGAAAATAATGTTAAAACACCTAACATTAGGAATAAGAATGCTTATGTTGATACTAATTTATAAAGATTGAAATGCCTTTCCATATCGGAAATGTTTTCTGTAAGAACTAAAAATTAGAAAAACTATAATAGATTTTTGAACAATTCCTTGATGATTTTCTGAAAGTCCCCCTATGCCCCTTGTTTTGGGGTTTAGCAAGTACTGTGAGCAACTCTTGGGGCTATAAGCAGCACTCTCTCCCAAATTTGGGGTCACTGGTTTCAGGTAAGGGAAAGGCAGCCAGTGTCATAGGACGAACACACCACCCATGCTTTGAACCCGAGCACAATTTGGACAACCCAAAGACCAGCACCTCCGGCTAATTAGCCACCAGAACAGTGTTTTTAAATATTTCACATTAGTAATGTGAATACATTACATGTACCCCAGGACCATAGCTACTGGGAGGGTGGTTGCCCTCCCAGAATGCAGTGATGTATTCAGGAATCTTCTAGGAGGTGCTTAGCCTCCCTGAAAATTCATGACCCCCTCCCCCTTCGGTTTCGGGGCGATATCCCCCTTATATTTAATCTAATTGTTTTCGTCTATAGCTGAATATTAGAAATTAATTAAAAACCAAATGAGGGAAAATATAATAATAATAATAATTTAAAAAACACCCACATGGACTTCAATCTGAAATTTCTATCATCTTTCAACAAATAATTAAACAGTCCTCGCTGAAGGGGAAATTTTTCAAGCAATGACAACTCGGACTACTTCCGCAATAAAAACCTATATTTCCACAGAGTAGTGATGTTTGCACTGCAATACATCATATTATGGAAGCTGGCATTCAGCTTTATTTCAGTCTTCTGGATTTTCATGTATACAGTTTTAAGCCTTAGTGTTAGCCAACGTGACGTTACTGCTTCCAATACAACAAAATATTTTATACCTAATTTTTAACAACTGCAAATCATTAGAAATTGTTCCCATAAAAAGGTTTTTTGTTGTTGTTGTTGTTTTTCTGGCAGTGGGTGGTTTACACTCTGTGACAAAAGAAAAAAAAAAAAAAAAAAAAAAGAGGGGCATCAGATTGGCATCCAAACAGTTAGTTTCTGATTTTTTTACTACTATGTGCTAATCTAAAGGGGCTGAAACTAAATGGGAGGGGAATGGTTTACAACATACATTTTCAGGTAAAACTGAATGCATACATATCACTAAGCTGTCCTCCGAGATTCAGAGGTTAGCTCCAAAAAGAAATACAAACTACCAGATAGTTTTTCCTAACTGTTGCCATATTAAACTTCTCCATTTACAGCAATCTTGGCATACAACTCGGGTTTCACTGACATCCATTACACGCCGTACACAAGATCTTCTATACTTCATACTCATAATTTGTTTCTCATGCAGACACCCCTGAATCTGATCCTCCCATTACTTCCTCGGCCTTCCTTCACTGCCACTTGGGCTAAAAAGATTTTCTTAGTAAGCATCTCATCACTCATTCTTTCAACATGGCCAAACCACCAAAGCATATTAGTCTCCACCTTGCTCACAACATTTTGCTTCACATCAAACAGCAACAAATCTTCATTCCAAACACAATCAGAACGTGTCTTGCCACAAACCCCCGTAACGCATTTCTCCAGCACACAAACGACTCCTGTGTTTCTTCTGCAGTACCCAGGTTTCACTGCCATACATCACAGTAGGAACAATTACACTCTCATACACAGCCATGGAGGACTCTCCTGAGAACCCATCATTCCTGAGAAAACCTCCCAGAGCTGCCATGACTTTCAATGAAGAATTCACTCACCTATTAATTTCACCCTCGAATTTGTTCTCTCTGTCAAACATGCTTCCTAAATACACAAACTCACTCACCTGGCCAATCACTGTGCCATTTACACTTACATTACATTCAGTGCTACCAGTTCCTCTCTCAAAAACCATAACTTTGGTTTTTCCCTTATTTATACTCAGTTTGAATTTCATGCAAACTTCGTACATCTGGGACAACATACTCTGCAACTCATTTTTGCTCTCTGCCAACAGGACAGTGTCATCAGCAAACAGCTATCTACACACACCGAGATCACCAAGACATAAACCAGTATTATCTATTTTGGCATCACGCATGCACACATCCATAAATATATTAAACAGCCATGGCGACATAATAGAACCTTGTCTGACTCCTGCACCAACAGAAAACCATTTTGATAAATACCATTAACTCGTACACAGGCTCTACTGCCAGCATGCATGGCTTTTACACTATTAAGTAGATTCCCAGTAACACCATATTCATTCAATACCTTCCACAATAGTGTCCTATTTACGTCGTAAGCCTTCTCTAAATCTATGAAAGCAGCAAAAACTTTCTTACCAACAGCCAGATACTTTTCAATCATCCTGCGTAATGCAAAAATTTGGTTAATGCAGCCTTTACCAGGCATAAAACCACTCTGAACATCCAACACTTTCTCTGATGCAAGACCCCGTACTTTTTCAATAATGACCTTACCAAACACTTTCCCTGGCACACTTAAATACCATGATAGCTCATGCAGTTAGTCTGATAACCTTTTCCCTTATACGGTACAAGAGAACAATGATAGCATCCTTCCGATCCTGAGGGACCATTCCTAACTCCCAGCACAACTGGCAAATTTCAGTTAACCAATCAATTACAGAGTCACCACTATATTTCAACATCTCGGCGGTTATACCATCAACTCCCTGAGCCTTACCATTCTGAAGAGATTTTAGAGCTTTACACACTTCTCTTGAGATCCCTCCTGTGCTCTCTTCCTTCACTATGCCATCGTCTGCATCTGTCTCAGAATCATCTTTGCTTTCCAAATGTAATAACTCACAGAAGCTTTCACCTCATCTTTCACTTAACTTATTGGGCTCCCATATCATTTCCTCAACCCTATTCTTCACACAACTTAACACTTTGTTTCCCCTGTTTTTCCTGAGTTCCATGTACTTCTAGAAAGACTTCCTATCTTTTCAAAAAGCCAATTCATGCCTTTCCATCTTCTCCTTCCTATCTTTTGCCTTACTCTGGCAAACCAGCTTAGCGGCTTCAAGCTTCTTACAGCGATATTCATCCACAGAAACTCTACCTTGCAACATCCCCAAATAGCCTTCCTTCTTTCTCTTTATTGCCTCTTCAATCACACTATTCCACCAAGCATCACCGCTATTGTTACCCACTATTGTGGTACCACAGACCTCTTGAGCAGCAATGACCACACAGTTTTTAAAACATTCCCACTTCTTTTTTACATCCCTCTCACAAGAATTCAGCTCCGTCAGTCGTTGTCTGAGTATGTCAGAATAACACTTATGATTTTCAGGGAGCCTTTCAACCTTTATTCTTTCCATCCTGGGCCTCTTCCTATTCCTTTTCTTCCAAACAACATTCAGTTTCACTCGTGACACTACCAAGTAATGATCAGAGCCAACATCCGCACCCGTCGTCACAAGAGTGTCAACAACCCACAACCAAGTGTTATAGACGCTGATCGTAGACAACAAAATCTATCGCACTCTTTTGACCAAGAATATGATTTCCCCAAGTATATGTGTGGATATACTTGTGGTTGAAAAATGAATTAGATGCATACAAACCATTCTCAATGCAGAGTTAAATTAATCTGTCACCATTATCATTCACACAAGGATCATTAAACTTACCCAGAACATCGTCAGAAATTGCATTTTGCACACGTACTCTAGCATTGAAATTCCCTGCTATTATAACTTTCTCTTTGGCACCAAACTGGCTCAAAACAGCTTTTAGCTTATTCCTGAAATTTTCCTTCCTATCAGAGGGTTCAGAGTCACATGGAGCATATACTACAACAATTACTATTCTCTGAAGTTTCACTTTTAAATGAATCCAAAGAATTATCTCACTTATGCCACTATAGTGAATCAACTTGTTCTTCATCTTTTCACTTAAAATCACACCTACATCAGCCTGTCTTCTCAAATTATCCAATACTCCAGACCACACACTCACCGTTCCATTCACTTCTATACCAATTTCCTTCTTTTTGATTTCACTTACACACAGCATATCCAATCTATACTTATTCATCTCCTCAATCACCTCATTCATCTTGTCATTTATACCTCCAATATTCCATACACCAATCTTACACTCACTCAGCCGAGATCTCTTTCTTACTTTCCTTCTTCCAGTTCCAGGTCAATAGTGTGGTGGACCATCCTTCATAAGTGTGGTAGGTCCACCATATCCCACACTTGAGTCCATTTTTGCATTTCTTTTTAATCAGGTAAATACATCAGTGTGAGGGATTATTGATTCCTTAATAATCAAAAACAGGCTTGTAAGTAAGGAGAGGACATTTTTACCACTCCTGATGTTTTAGGTGGGTGAGGGTTTCACCAGCCCAGTGTTATCTTATTAGCATCTTCAATAATTTATACCACCCCATGGTGAAATCCATGGTGCATTATTGATTTAAAGCAAAGGTATAACATTTTTAATCACTTACATATGTAGATTACTTGGAATTTCAATTTGCCATATACGAGCATAAGAAAAATTGTATACTCTATTTAAAAATTTTACATGTATTAATATATACGTAAATAAAATTGTGATTGTATGTTTATAATCAGTCGAGAGTTTGCCCCCAAATCTGTAACACCCCCCCCCCCCCGGGGAAAAAACTCTGAATGCAACACTGCCAGAATGCTTATTCCAGGGAAATAAATGTGTGCTCTGGAGAGTGTAAAAAATAGAAATTATAACTAAAAATGAAAGTTACACCCTTCAGTATTTTCTTTATAAAGGCTTGAGTTAGTCTCGTACAATATTGCATACAGAGTAACATACTATGAGTGAACATCTCACATACATGAAAGAAATTTTTTAAAACCATAGATGGAGGGATAGAAAACAATATGCTGACACAGCACTGCCACTAACACGCTGTAGCACATAAATTACCCCAAAACAAAAAGGGCCCATAATACAAATTCTACAAATTCTTTGGGACCCATGTTTTATTTCAAATTTTGTAAACATGCTGTTTGGCAAAAGTCAAATTCGTGAGGATTAGGGAAAGAATGAGAACAACCAGCAATGCACTGTCCCTCAAGATTATGTAAATATACAATATAAGATTATGTAAATATACGAATGTCCCGATTAATTTATTAAACCTTCCAGAGCTTTTAATCGATATTGGAACAGTTGAAATTTAAAATTTTAAAAAGAAACACTTGATGAGAGCACTGTGAATGATGTGACGATTATGGGCAAAACACGTAACAATATTAACAAAGAAAGGTGACTTGATCACGCTAGTTACGTTAACTAAAACTTTTACAAAAAGTTCGTAAGTTGGAAGCTTGATAACACAATGGCAGCTCTGCTGATATGCCTAACCTCCATGACCTTTCCAAACATATCACTGGGATGAAGAGCTAATTAATCATTTGTGCTCTGTCGCAGAAAGTTCTTTGAGTATTTAATTGTTCAAGAGTAGTCATCACATAGTTCTTGTGTTTTCACTGTGAATGATTGTGCTCTACTAAAAGTTGTACATCACTTCAATGATTGTTCGTTAAAAGTAAAAAAATCTGTTCAAGAGTAGTCATCACATAGTTGTGTTTTGAAAAATAAAAACTGCTTGTGTTTTGAGCTGACTTAAAATCATATGTAGGTCCATTATGATAAAATTTATTTGAAAATGATAAAATTTAATTCTATTAGTACTTGATTTTTTTAAAGATTGATTTATCAAAGAGCATAAATTAAAGTGTCTAACAATGTACATAACATTTATTTTTCATTTTCTTATGTAAGTATAAATATTCATTATCTCTTGATTCTTTTGATTTTTTAAAAGGACCCAGAATATCTCACAAAGTACACACTTTTTAAAAACCTGTGGGTCCCTAGGACCAGCATGATAACACAATGGCAGCTCTGCTGATATGCCTAACCTCCATGACCTTTCCAAACATATCACTGGGATGAAGAGCTAATTAATCATTTGTGCTCTGTCGCAGAAAGTTCTTTGAGTATTTAATTTTTAACAAAATTTTTCTTTGAAGCTCTATCCCTAAAGCTTCTTCCTATTGTTACGTTCACTATCGGACACTCATTCGTTCTATGCTACTTTTCGTTCTGCATTTCTGGTGAGTGTTGTGTGAGTTCACGTAACATTTAATCTTTACTTGGTATTTACAGCCTGTGGTTCTTGGGTATTTACCTAGTTTTTACATTTTTAATAAAATTATGCCAAAAACCTGAAGTGCAATTGTTGAACGATCATAATACTTTCTTATAATGACAATGTCTGAGAAAGTAAAACCACGTATTATTTGAGTGGAACTGGAAGAGGCGTACTTTCAAGTCTCACTCTCCCAGACAAGAAAAGCTTGCTAAAAAGTCCTGTCATAACATTAACAATACTGAACTTTTAACACCATGAAAATAAAACTCCTGCAAAATAGTTTTCCCACTCAGCACCAGTGTTCAGAACCAATAATAATAATAAAAAAAACCCCTCACAGGTAAGTAATACTCGCACATTTGTTATGAAGTCATGTAACATAATGTGGACATTGAAAACTAATACTTAGGGATTCTTTATAGGCTACATGTGAAATATATGTGCTTAATGTAGATCTGCTTGAACTTAACAACAAACTGCCGGACGAAATCAATTCTGGGTTAAAATTTTCCTTTGCTAACCAATTTTTTTATATGGATAAAATTTGCATCTCTGATAAAATGCTAGAAAATATTTGTGAGACCAATTTCTACATGACAACAGAATATTGAGCAAAAGTTTGTTGCTGAATTTTGACAAGCCTGCAAATGTCATTTAACCAAAACAAGTAAAGAAGTTTTGGAATTTCGATTTCTGTAAGGATAAAAGTAATGTGGTTTAATATAGTGCCTTGCTATAGCATGAAAAACAGACTAACGAAACAGGATGCACTAAGCCTCCATTTACTGATTCGGTTTGAGAACTGTAAATTCCTACCAAAGTCGAATTCAAATTATTTCACTTCTGTTGTCACATAAATTGTAAACTTTAATATGTACGAATACTACGGAATGTAAATGATGCTAAATTAACATTACAGCGATTCTAGTGGAAAGAGTTAATTCCCATGGGAGAATTTGTGTTCCAGTCGCAATGACCATCTCGGAGGCAAAGATTCTGAATATGTATTTATTGCTGACATACTGTTTTTCAGCTGCAAAAGTTTATCAACAGATATTATATTCTCGATTCTGAACCATGAACACTGGATAACAAGCACTTCTTGCAAAAGGATGAAACTGATTAAAGGGCCAACAGAGCGCGGAAAAAATGAAGCTATCAGGTCAAAGGGTATATACACTACAAGATGCAAAACATTCTTAATATAATAATATACATCAGCGAATGGTAATATTCTTACTTAGGTATGCTTATCAGCCACAGCAAAGAACATTAGCACATAATATAATATACACAAGAAGCATCCACTGCCGGTATCGTCAACATCCACTAAGAGTCCATTCGTGGCGACAACACAGGTGAACATGAACAACCCTCAACTGAACTCCATCTGTCAACTTTCTGCGGTCCTCAGCTCGGTGGTACTGCAAGTTCATTGAAGTCACGCCAGAGGGCGCATCAGGCTAAGCTCGAATTTCGGGAATGTGTTCCACATACTACCGGAAACATCTTTCAAGCTATTTCTTCCACATCAGTATCTTTCGGTGTCTTCTAACTGACACCAGCGTTTCTCTCAAATGTGTTTTTTGTTTTCTTTCACAAACTTGAAAACGACGCTTCAGCATGACATTTTTAGATAGTATTATGTGACGACTTGAGCGAAGAAATTAACAATGTTGTAAGCTTATTAGCTGCTTGCGAAACCGCATGTGTGTTTTTTTAGATTGGAGGTTTAACGACCACCGTGAGCAATTCAATGGGCTATAAGCAATCGTCCGTCCCTAATTTAGGGTCACTGGTTCCAGGGAAGGGAGAGAGCCAGTGCCGTAAGACAAACACAACATCCATGCCTCACCGGGATTCGAACCCGGACCCCATTCGGACGAATGATCAGAGGCCATCGCTTAGACCACTGCGCCACCGGGGCTGCCCATGTGTGTTTGTACTTTTTCTGCAACTTTCTCAAGAAGCTCATCAAAGGAAGAATGGAGCGTTGGCTTCTGACCATTCGTCCATGGGGCCGCTTTCGAGTGCCGTTTTTTTCTTTTGTTGGGGTTTAACGATCACCGTGAGAAACTCAATGGGCTATAAGCAGTCGCCCGTCCGTAATTTAAAGACCCTGGGGTTCCAGGGAAGGGAAAGAGCCAGTGCTGTAAGGCAAACACAACACCCATGCCTCACCGGGATTCGAACCCGGATCCCTTTCGGACGAATGATCAGAAGATATTGCTTAGACCACTGTGTCACCGGGGCGGCTGAGTCCCGTTGAGGAATAGATGCTGTGTTTGTCTTACGGCATTCAATCTGTCTCTTCCCTGAAACCAATGGCCCTAAATTAGGAAAGGGCGACAGTTCATAGCCGCCGCCCCGGTGGCGCAGTGGTCTAAGGCGTTGGCCTCTGATCATTCGTCCGAAGGGGTCCGGGTTCGAATCCCGGTGAGGCATGGATGTTGTGTTTGTCTTACGGCACTGGCTCTCTCCCTTCCCTGGAACCAGTGACCCTAAATTAGGGACGGGCGACTGCTTATAGCCCATTGAGTTGCTCACGGTGGTCGTTAAACCTCCAATCAAAAAAAAAAAAAAGTTCATAGCCTATTGAGTTGTTCACTTGAGTAGTTAACATCTCTTCCCGAGAAAGGTCAGAATTTCATTTCAAACTATTAGAGAGCTAACTTTTTTCGTTAAAGATATGAATTCAAGTTCCAGAAGCTCGATCACTGTTTATTACCTATCAAAGCATTTGTCCTTTAATTTTACCACCTTTTTGTAATAGATTTAGTAATTTGAAATTATCTGTTGGCCGTTCACAAAGGACCGTAGTTTAATCCCATGGCCCTTTTTCAAACATTCCTTTTTTCACAGTATTTTTGCTTTCTGGACATCATATCAGTTTTTCTTTACTTGTATTTAATAAAATTGAGCCTGTCATTTTACTGTTGTTTCCTTTGTCGCACGTTTTTCAGAAAACTGGTGAATCTTTCTACTAAAGTCAACGCACTCATTCTGAAATTTCTGACTGCTTTTTGACTTTGTAAGACTTCACTATCCCTTCGGTTTCACAGTGGAAATTTCTTTTTCTTATATATAGATTGTGAGACGCTAACACTAGAAAAACTAATTATAAATATAATGATCAGATTTATTGTGTCAAAGTAAGGAATCACACGAATTTCACTCCGCAAGCTTTCTCCGTCAACGGACGCCTTTTTTTTTTTTTTTTTTTTTTTTTTGATTGAAGGTTTAACGACCACCGTGAGCAACTCAATGGGCTATAAGCAGTCGCCCGTCCCTAATTTAGGGTCACTGGTTCCAGGGAAGGGAGAGAACCAGTGCCGTAAGACAAACACAACATCCATGCCTCACCGGGATTCGAACCCGGACCCCGTTCGGACGAATAATCAGAGGCCATCGCTTAGACCATTGCGCCACCGGGGCGGCACGGACGGCTTCATCAGGCGGTTACATAGAGAATACAGAATCAAAATTGTAAGCAAACGTAAATTCTTAGTATTTCTTATATATTTGATACGAAAACGCCAGTGATTGGGAAACAGTAAAACTCGCGCAAAAGCAGCAAACATATCCAAAACATGAAATAATCCTTGGAAGTAATCCATATGAGTTACTTCCAAAGGATTTTCTCATCTTAATCTACTTTGCTTTTCTTCTGATCAGTGGCGGCCCGTCAGATGAGGCAAGTGAGGCGCCGCCTCACCTGAAATTTCGCAGAATGAGAAGTGAAAGAAAAAAAAACCTTCTGTCAGTAACAAAGATATAAGAACTTTGCAGGATAAATGAAACACTGAAATTCACATTGTGATTCATGAATTAGGTTAAAGAAAGGCTTTCGAGAAGAGGAATGAATCATTATTTTTGCAAAGCAGCTGCATGTTTCAAGCGCTTAGAGGCGACCGGCTGAATCGTCTCGATGAGAAGCCGGTTTTGGGAACTGAGGATCAGAGAAGAGCCCTACAGACAGAACCCCCCACCCCCACGGTCCGAGGTCTACGTAAAGAGGTGCCGGACTTCCAGTAAGAGAAAGGAAATTTCTGAGGCAACCCTCCATTTCGCTTAAACTGGAATCGCATCTCCGCTGTTATTGGAGAACCCAAGGATTGTGTATCCAATGGGCGCGGGAAAATGAGCAAATGACCCTTGCGAAAAGTGGTTTCACAGGCGATGACGCCGTTCGCCTCTATAAGCTTTGGAGTACGAAGATTTCTACGTAGCTTTAACTATTCGTCAGAGTGTATTTGAATCTAACTTTTTGTAGTGTGTTTTCAATCCTCTCTTCTGCGGGTGTTTGCTAGTTCATAGTAATGTTGAGTTTTTCTTTTTTTATTTTGTTATTGTTACTAAACAGCATATTTTGATTTTGGTTGGAAAATATGAATGGCCCAACAAACGACGTGATTTGTGTTCTGGAAGAAATTCCTTTTAAACACTGGAAAGATTATGATAACAAGGATGTTGTCATATCTGGAAGACCGACACCTATAATAAGTTCAATATCTAAAGATAAGAAGTGCGGCAAATCGTTTTTTAGGTCTTTCAATAAATCATAGTACGAGATTTTCCCCTGGCCTTCTGGTGCTTTTACAAGCAAACTCTCTTTTGCTGGCCATGTTTACTTTTGAGCAATAAGAAAAATGTGTGGAATACAACGGGTTATTTTGATCTAAAAAACTTTTTCTCGTAGTGCAAAATTGCACGAAAGCTCTAAATAGCATAGAACTAACCACGTAGGTCTAAAACAAATGGAAAAAAACAAACACTATTTCTGATATGCTCAAAGAAAATGCTGCTCTTCATAAAGTCAAGTTTAATGAAAAGGTCAGACTAAATAGGCTTTTTTATGGAACATATAATCGATTTAGTTGTCGTTCTAAGCAAGCAAGAACTGCCTTTTCGAGGACATGATGAAACTATTTCCTCATTAAATAAAGGCAATTTCAAGGAAATGTTCCAAATGTTACTTCGTAGGAGCACCCCAGAATTAAAGGCACATTTTGAAGATATACGAAGCTTATTTTCTGGACAATCTAAAACGATACAGAATGATTTAATGGAGTGTATTCATGAATATATAAAAGTCCAAATAAATACCAGATTTGAAGATATGGGAAAGCTCGAGTTTCTGCAGCTAGTTGACAGCTCAAAATACCATAGTTATTCAGAGTCATTTCCATCCAGTGCCCTTAACACTCTCAAAAAAATTTATCCAAACATTTTTACAGACACACAACGACTAAAAAACGAGTTAGATTTTTTATATAATGATCACAACTTCAGGGAACTCAGTTTTCAGAAAACCTTAAAAACAATGAAAGAAAACGAGCTGAAAGATGTGTTACCAGAAGCCTACAAATTATTTTCTCTTGTATTGACACTGGCGTCAACAAGTTCTTCTGCTGAAAGGAATTTTTTCTTGTTTGAAGAAAATTAAGACTTACCTCCGTAATACAACGGCACAAGATCGTTTGTCTTCACTCGCTAAAATTTCAATCGAGAAAGAATTGCTGAACCATCTAATGTCCACTCAACCATTTTATGATCTGATCATTGACAAATTTGCAGCCAAAAAGGATCGCAGAATTGAACTTATTTATAAAAAATAAACTGAAAGCATTCTGTTCGAGACCAAAGCAAATTAATATCGTATTCCTCTGTTTTTAATTCCAAGTTTAAATTATTTTATACTTTTTTTATATAGAAATGTGCTTCCTTAGCTTGACTTCTCCTGTACATAGTTATCACGAGCCTGGACTTCAGTTTGTGACCCGTGCTAAATGCACCTTCACTAATATGCCAATCGAACTGTGACTTTTATTCAAGCTCAAAAAGCACTTCGTGAGAAAAAAAAATTATATTCAAATGATTTACTTTGAATTTTTAAGAAGTGGATCTCCGATTGGCGTTGGGATGTGAGTGACGCATTGACTAGCTAAAGAAACCGCGCAAATTGCGTATTTTCGCTCAAGTGTATTACATAAAAGAATACTGGTGAAATATTTCTTTCTTTGTTGTAAAATTATCGAATAATTGTTTTCATAAAAATATTGTTGCAAAAAGTAGCGTATATTACGCACACACATATATAGAGAGGTATATGTACATTTTTCCTCTAACATTTTTGGATTTTTTCGTGAAGAAAGACTCCCCACGCCGTGTTTCATATATTTCTATAATTTTATTCCATTACTGTTGAATAATATTTGTATATAAGCGATAAATGACATGGGATGGAGCCCTAAGGGATGGGGTTTACAGCTGTTAATAACAAGGCGCCGCCTACCCTGGACCAATGGCTTAACGAGACTTCCGAATCTCAGCGGATTTTAATGATTCAGCCGACTCGAACCCAGGACTTCAAAGATATCCAATGGGGGATACTGCCTTTGTCATGAAACTTTTTTGAAGGGGGGTGGTGGTCTACACTTCTGCTGTATAACTGTGTATAAGTACATATAACAATTTGGGGGGGGAGCGCTTCGACAAATATTTTCCTATTGGTACGTACGGACATCTTGAATATTAATACAAAATGAAGCTAATTTAATAAAATGAAGAAAATTCAATAAATTATAGTTGTTTTAATAAAAATTTAATAAAGCAACTTCTTTGGCAACTTTGCTTTACTTTCTCTTCTATTATCAAGAAATTACATTGCTTTCCGAGTTATATAAAAATCAAAGAATTTAAATAGGGAAATTATCTATAAAACGTACTTAGAAAAAGCTAACTGTCTCGCTTAATAAAGGGGGTGCAAACCACGACCCCCCTGCTACGCCACTGATATATATATATATATATTCGTATAACGTTATACGAATTTATATATTTTTCAGTAACATATGTTTTACTGTTTTACATTTACATCAAGACCGTTCGCCTCACCTGCATTTTACACCACGAGCCGCCACTGCTTCTGATAAAGTTTTGCTATATAGGAATACAACAAAACATGCAGTAATCTAAGAAATGGCTTCTGACCATTCGTCCGAGATGGGTCAGGATTGGAATCCCGGTGATTCATGGGCATGGATGTTGTTTTTATCTTACGGCGCTGGTATGGAGGTTAGAAGCTGGTGTCTCTCTTCCCTGTAGAGTAGACAGTGGCCCTAAGTTAGAGAAGGGCGACTACCCATCTATTTTCTCACGGTGGTCGTTAAACCTCCAATCAAAAAAACAAAAAAAGGAGCTACCCAAATAAAAAATAACAGCATGAAAAAGCAGTTTTGTGTCAACTCATTTTGCAACGATTATAACTTTTTGGCGTATAAATATGTGATTATTGCCAATGTACAAATACTAACAGTACAATGAGTTTCAGTGTTAGGATAATTTCCAAAAGCTGAAATTTAAGAGACGAATCTTGATAACAGAAACAACGTAATTAAATTGCTTCTGCCGACTGCACCAGTCTCCTCCTATTATGGACGCCCCGGTGGCGCAGTGGTCTAAGCGATAGCCTCTGATCATTCGTCCAAACGGGGTCCGGGTTCGAATCCCGGTGAGGCATGGATGTTGTGTTTGTCTTACGGCACTGGCTCTCTCCCTTCCCTGGAGTCAGTGACCCTAAATTAGGGACAGGCGACTGCTTATAGCCCATTGAGTTGCTCACGGTGGTCGTTAAACCTCCAATCCCATCCCTCCTATTATGTTTCTGCCATGTGCACACCCTGCTGCTGATCATGCTCTGCTTTTGCTCGGAAAGCTTTGTGAAATATATAAACATGAGTGGCAACATAAATTTTCGGCGGTGCGCCCGAATTCGCAAATTTCTCTTGGGCAAGATGGGTTTTTTAAATTTCATGTTTTTTTAACTATAAGTTTTATTTTTTATTCTGTATGTAAATGAATCTGAAAGCTTAATAAGAGTTTTTTAAGACGTTGAGCCTAAATTTTCTGTTTGATCCTGCCTGATTAACTGACATGATCGGTGAAATTTGTATACATTCGGGGAAATTGTTTGTTCCGCATTTCTTGAATAATGTCTTGTACGTAAAGGTTTATGAGTACTGTGAAAATGCGGAGGAACATTTCTCTGAAATTTTTGAGTCTTACTTTGAACCGAAGGAGGACGCCGATATTTCACATTGTCGAATGACAAGCATCGGTAACAACTTCAGCCAAACTGTTTCCGTGTTTGCTGTAGTACGATTCGAAAACGGCAAAGTAAATGTATTGCACTGCATACAACAACAAGATTCTTTCGACCTGCGTGAAGTTAATTGGTTTACGTCTGGCGATATAATCTGTACTTTTAATAACTTTTGGTTAGTTGATGGCCCGCAGATTGCTGTAGTAAGTGACACTCAAATAAGTTTACTCTGTACATCGTCAGTCGTAAAAACTTATGACATGAAAAAAGTACTAAATTCTCCCATTTCATATTACAAGATATTGAATTTTTCTCTAGTCAACTACTGCAACACCACGAATGGTACTGTAAGTGTGTACCTTTTAGTTATTTCAAGTACTGCAAACTCTTGGAAAGAAAAGGTGAATTTCTTTATATGTATTCAGATTACCAATGCAGATGAGCATAGCACAAATTTTTGTCCTGTTGAAGCAAGCTTCTTTTATCCAAAACAGTATTCTTGCCAAGTAATTTCAGTTTGTGTGCATATCAAACCTTTTAACTTTGGAAAAGGTGCACAGAGTGTATCTATTATGAAGGATGTTCTACGACACTCGGTGAAAAAAAACAGAACCATTGTGTGTACAAAGAATTGGTGCTCTGTGTTTCATGAAGGGTGTTTCCTGTATCGCTGCAATATTCCTTTTTCAGATGCTAGTTCAATTCATCCATTACCAGTTTTCTGTTGTGAGTTCCAGAGCCAGAACATCATTTTGAAGTCTCCATTTTCTGGTGCATGTCACCTAAGTATCAGAAAAGAGGAGAAGATCATGAAGGTAAGGTATGAATGTTTGGTTAGCTATTCAGGGCTGAACTTCTGAATCAGAACATTTTCAAGTAGTTCCTGATTTTGAGTGTATCATTTCACTTTGTTTACATAGAACCTGATCACACCCTACATGAAAGAAAGTACACAATATTGTGGAATTTTTATTACTCTTTTCATCGAAATAAATCTTATTGTAATGGAAATAATTATAGGCATCAATTTTATAAGGGAAGTAATAACCGTACTACCAAATCAGAACACTTTCAAGTAGTTCCCGATTTTCTGCGTATTGTTCTACTTTGTTTACATGCAACGTGATCACACCCAACGTGAAAGAAAGTAGTTCATAAATAGATGCCTTAATGACTATTTTTATTTGTAAATATTTTTTTATGAAGGAAATATATCAAATAACAGTGCTATATTGGTTTTTTATCTGGAGCCAGCATATTTCTTAAGCGAATCTATTTCCAGAGTTGTATAAACATAAAATGTATCTATGTAGAATAATAATAACAATGTTTCGCACAATAAAATGTTTATTATACATCGACTATAGTTTCGCAGAGCATTTTGCTCGGCTTCCTGAGGATCCATTCTTCCTGAGAAAGCCAAGCCAAACGCTCTTCGAAACCATAGTCGACATATAATAAACATTTTATTGTGTGAAACATTGTTATTATTCTATCTTAACATCGCAAGCTTAGTAGTCATAAATTATGTGTATCTATGTACATAACCATTGAAGCAGAAAACTTGCTACAAACTCATGAACCATGATAACAATAGAATCAGATAATTTAAGAAAAAATTAGTGAAACAAATAATTATTAGAACATTATAGATCCCAATGAGGACAAAATAAATACATTACAATTCAATGTGCAGCAGTGGGTGTGAAATGGACTTATATGGCAAAATATTAAAATATTGATCATGAATAAATGCAACCTCATGAAAACAAGAGACTAAAGTTTTTATATCCAGAAAAGCACTTCCATTAATGAAACTTCAAAAATTGTAAATAGTATTTTCAACAACTTAATTAAAAAATAGTAGACGTACAAAGTACATGAGGAAAAGATTTTAATAACTAACAACTGCAAGACAAACCTGGCAAAAAATTTTAAGTTCTTTCTCTGTAAACAAAACTTTTGATACAGTTCCTATACATTCAGAACAGGCCTTGATAAAATCTACGGGTGAGAAACTTCTGTGAAAACAAAAGAACTCGGAAGATATGAAAAGTTAGTGAAAGTTCACTTTAAAATAGAATTAAATATGTTAATCTGAGTAAAGCCTTGAAAAAGTGTTTTAATTGCTGTAAATAAAAGTTTTTTTTTTTTTAATCTACAAGCAAAAATTACCTGGCCGCCCTGATGGCGCAGTGGTCTAAGCAATGGCTTCTGATCATTCGTCCAAGATGGGTCTGGGTTCGAATCCCGGTGAAGCATGGATGTTGTGTTTGTCTTACGCCCCTGGCTCTCTCCCTTCCCTGGAGTCAGTGGTCCTAAATTAGGGACGGGCGACTGCTTATAGCCCATTGAGTTGTTCACGGTGGTTGCTAAACCTTGATAAAAAAAAACAAAAAACAATCTGCAAAATCTGCTAATAGTTTGGAAATTATCCGCATACAGTATATGTACGTCTACATATGTAGTTCAAGCATTGCTTATGTTTAGCTCAAACAGCATTACATAGCAATATGTCGTTAGTTTTATAAATATTTTGCAATATTTATTATATACTTCTGTTTCATACATTTGAAGTTAGCATTAGAAGCTTGACTTTCAGACGTTAATCAATAATTGCTACAAAATAACTTTTTGAACAGAACTTAAATTGTAAGAACAGTTTCTTCTTACCTTATGAAGCCAGCATCATCTTGATGCTTGTTTACTTCGGCCACTGTTGCTGTGCTAAATCCGAATAAAAATGTTGCAAACGAATACAAATAAAACGTTGAACTGAATGCGAATAAAATGCTGCAAGTGAATCCAAATTAGAAGTCAAAATGTAAACAACAGGTAAAAGCTGTATGATGTTGAGGTTAAAAGGACAATTTGATAAAATATAATGAACTGCAAAGAACCAGATGGATAGAACTTGATTTAAAAAGGTATTAAAATATCTAAGAGCAAAAAGATTCCGTCTGATGTCATCCTGACACGTTTCAACCATTTAGCCATGGTCATTCTCAAAAGTAGCTGTTGGTGACTATGCCTTTGCTTTGTCGATGATCTACCACATCACCTCCATTGGTACCGCCTAGTTTCTCATTGCGCATGCTTGTGGTTGCACCATCTACTGATAGTAAAGTTCCCAATGCCGCCCCGGTGGCGCAGTGGTCTAAGGCGCTGGCCTCTGATCATTCGTCCGTAAGGGGTCCGGGTTCGAATCCCGGTTAGGCATGGATGTTGTGTTTGTCTTACGGCCCTGGCTCTCTCCCTTCCCTGGAACCAGTGACCCTAAATTAGGGACGGGCGACTGCTTATAGCCCATTGAGTTGCTCACGGTGGTCGTTAAACCTAAAAAAAAAAAAAAAAAAAAAATTCCCAATCTTTTTTTGTTCTGCTTTTTATATTTCGTATTTTTATACTTCCGTTCTCTCTCCTGTTGTATCAAATGTCTCGAAGCATATGATAGGTCTATTGGTGTACTAGTGTTGCAGTTGTGATTCTTTGTCTTTTTGATGGTAATAGCTTCAGCCATAAGGATCTGTTTATGAGTATGATGTGATGCTATCAATTTGACATTGGTCCAATCAGGTTCTCAGTGACGTATGTGTAGCCCCAGTGACGTATGTATACATTTTGCTATAGCCTTGCATTAAGACCCAGAGTCATAAATATGTTTTTATTCTTTCCACCTGTTTCCGTATGTGTGGGTCAATATATTTATGTTTAAGAAACTAGATGGTGCTTTTTGTTCAAGCTTGGAGCTACAGGGAAAGTGAAAATAGGTTGTTTCAAAGAGCTGTGAGGCAGTGACGTAACTACCTCCCTCGCAGCCCCACAGCTGGGGAAGGGGGGGGGGGGTCCGCAGGTAACGAAGGAACATACTACGGCTACCAGTTATAGTTTTATGAAAAAATTCGAACACACACAATAATTAACCCAAAAATTCATATTTTGCTTTAAGATATATTTAGCTTTGCCTAAATAAATGCCTATTTTCACTTTGCCTGAATAAATGCCAAAACACTGAATGTCCTACAGATTGAAAGTGTTCGGCTCTTTGACTTCGGGTTGTAATACGATTGCTCTGCAATGGGTTGTAAATAATACGATCACTCTCCAATCGCCCTCTCTGTGCGCTGCTGAGGGAAAGCCCGAAGCCACAGTGGGATTCCCTGTGGAGGATGTGGAGAAACAGTCAGTTACCTAGGATTACATACATGCAAACATTTATTCACAGCAGCCGCAGATCTGCCATGTGTAAAAGGGTAATTTCTTCAAGTGATTTATTTTAGTTTTCGACAAAGCAATTACACTTATTTCTTGTAGCAGAATTGCGGCGACGTACGTCGAAGATTTATTTTGATCCTACAGGCAAAAACAACATCCCCAGAACCCTATCAAACCATCTTTTAATCATCATTTAATTACATAAATGTTTGCATTTGAAATGGGAAATGGACAAAAATGTTCCGAAAACGGAAGTAGAACGAACGGAGCGAAGATTTCTCCTCTTATGAGAATTGTTTCCTAATGATGCCTGTGCCCTTAATTGTTATTAAATATCATTTTATTCCATAAATCTTTGTGTTTCAGCTTGAAAATGTTTGCAAAATTCCTGATACAGAGGGCCAGAATGTTCTTGATCCTAATTAACATTGCAATTGCTGTAGTAACTAGGTTAGACATTTTTTTAGGTAGAAAAATGGCTCTTCAATTTTTATTGTTTTTCGCATCTAGTAGTTATTTTGCCTAGTGACCATCCGCAGATTATTTTGTGGCACCGTGATATCTGTCGCAGACTGACCAGGAACTTTCTGCTATGGAGCACTTATTGTCAAATCTATTACTTAATAAGTTAAAACTACAGTGCTGTGGGTGCCACCATTACTTCTGCAGACACTCTCCCTGACTTCCTAACCCCTCCTCCCCCCTCCCAACCACCTCACACACACACACCGTGAACAATGCATCCACCCTCATGTTCGTAATCCTAGAAAAATGCTTAGGGGTGCTGAAGTAAATAATATCGCTGGGAGAGGGGGTGCACATGGTGTGCTAGTTACGCCACTTCTATGAGGGTGGGTTTGGTATCATAGTAGGTTATTGTTTTCTCTTTTGAAGGAAGTCTATTTTGTTTTCTTTTCACTGTGGATGAGATTCTTTTTTATATTTATATCAGTTTGTTGTTTTTGCTTGTGAAATATGTCTGATAGTAATTCAGAATGCAACGACAGTGAGTATGAGGACTTTTCGTTTTCAGGGTCTTAGATATCCAATCCTTTGTTTTTTAATGTTCATTCCTGGATATATGTAAGGCAATAAGTACCTAATCAAATTTTTATTAGCATTATTAAAATTAAGAAATACTTAAGGCATAATCTTTGTTCATTTTACATAAGTGTCAAAAGTGTTTAGTATGTCGCCATCTATCATCATGTGCAAAAGAACAAAGCCCCCGGTCAGAAATTTTGAGTATGTCCTGGGCATATTGCGCCATTTTTAGCAAAAATATGTGGTCCTTACGGGGTTAAAAAAGAAAAGCATGGTACTATGTTCAACGCATTTCCTTCATGAAATATATTTACAAATAAAAATAGTCATTAAAGCATCTATTATGACGAAATTCTAAAAAAAAAAAATCAGAACAAAATTTATCATGAACTACTTTCTTCACACTGGGTGTGATCAGGTTCTATGCAAACAAAGCAGAACTATTGGGAACTACTTAAAAGTGTTCTCCAATTCAGGAGTCCAGACATTGTTCAGGTTATTGGTTCAAACTACACAGTCGTATCAGAATAATATGACCTATATAATAATGGGAATAACCACCCTTGGCCCAGATGACAGCAGCGAGACGGTGTGCCATGGATGCAATGAGGCCCAGGAAGGTTGCCCGAGACGCATGTACCCATTTAGACTGCAGCAGAGCACGGAGGTCCCGGAGATGACGTGGTTGTGGGTCGGCACATCAAACCTGTCAATCCAAATAGTCCCACAAGTACTCTATGAGATTGAGGTCGGGCGATTTCGTTGGCCAAGGCAGAAGAGAGACATCATTGTCATGTTCTTGGAACCAATCGCAGACCCCCTTAGCGATGTGGCAAGGTGCATTGTCCTGTTGGGAGACACCATCTCCACCAAGGTAAACGTCCAACGTGAAGGTATGCATGTGGTCAGTGAGGATGGACAGTTAGCCATTGGCATTCGGGAACCATCCAGTGGTCCCAGGTCATGCTCAGGAAAACATCCCTCAGACATGCACACTACCACCACTGGCAGTGTGCATGTCTGGCAACTGACAAGCATGTCCTGGTGTTGGTTCTCGTGTGTCTGACAACGTGTATGCCACCGCCTGTCACTTCTGTGGAGCAGAAGCCGATTCATCGAACGTCACCTTTTTCCACTCTTCCACTGTCCGATGCAAACTGCAGGTATTGTTGCCGATGGACCTGGATTAACATGGGCGCCTTGACATAGCATTGACTCTGAATACCCATGTGTAACAGGGTTTACTCTAGTGTTATCGGAGACACATACCTGGGTGCCCCGGCATTCATTTGCGTGGTCAATTGCTGCATTGTTTCATGTCGATTGCCCTTTACTGGTCGACGGAGGCGACGTTCTCCTCTGAGGTCGATTGCCTTTGGGATTCCACAGTTATGATGTCAGGAGGTACTCGGTGTGCCAGGGGTCCATTTTTAATACACCCTTACTACAGCACCTGGCGAATGGCCCACAGAGTCTGCTGTTTCTGAGATGCTTCCACCCTTGGCGCAGTAGCCGATGATCATTCCTTTTTGAGCATCTGTCAAATCACTACCTCTGCCCACTGTGTTCGTGTAACATACTATGGCTCATCTGTCTTGGCTGGCCGCTCATATCTCCGTGTAGTCAACCTTGTCCCTTGCACTCTATGATGCGCCTAGGCGAGTACATTGCAATTCCGGGGGTGATCATATTATTCTGACAGTACGACCTTGTATTTTGTACGGCAAACATGCTATGCAGTTTTATTTTATTTGTATACCACATGAGGGATATCATTGCAGTTCATGTAATCTTCTTCTTGGTTACTCAGTCAAAGGACTGGTTGTTCAGTAGATGTACTCTGTCTCTCTATTCTCCACCATTCTCTTCAAGTCATAGTATGTCCTAGTATTGGTGTCTTGGAGTAACTGTGCCACAAAACTTTTCCTGGGCCGTCCTCTTCCTCTCTTGCCTGGAATTTTCCCTTCCAAAACTTTCAGAATTGGGCCTCCATGGTGCAATGTGTGTCCCATCCATAACATTCTTCTTCTTTTTAAGATGTTAATCAGATTCCTGGGTTCTCCCACTCTCTCCAGGACCTCCTCATTAGTCTTTTTATCGAGCCAACTTATTCTCTCCATTCTTCTATAGCTCCACATCTCAAATGCCTCCAGCCTTTTCTCTTCCCTCTTGGTCAATGTCCATGTTTCAGAACCATAGAGAGCTACTGGCCAAACATATGCCTTTAAAATTCTTTTCCTCAGTTTTAGATCTATATTTTTGGCTGTCAGTAGTATATGATTCTAAAACCGTTTTTTGCCATTCCCAGTCTCATTCTAATTTCCTTTTCACATCTCGCATCTTCAGTAATAATTTGACCCAAATAGCGAAGTGATTTAACTTGTTCGATGTATTGTCCTTCAATTTTAAGGAAAGCCTATTTTGGATCCCTCACTATTACAATTACTTTTGTCTTATTTTTATTTATCTTCATTCCATAGATATCCACGTTTTTGTGTATTTTTGACATCATGCGCTATAATGATTTGGTTGATCCTGAAACTATTGCCTGGTCATCAGCAAACTTAATGGCCTTAATTCTCTCTCCATTAACCCAAACTCCTTCACTGGCACTCCCCAAGGCCTGATCCATCATAACTCTGGCATAAATACCAAAAAGGCCAGGTGACAATAAGCATCTCTGCATTACACCTTTATTTATTGGAACTGGATCAACCATTCCCTCTTGAATTGAAATCAACGATTCCTGATTTACATAGAGATTTTTGATAAGCTGAATACTGTTATCATCCACGCTGAGTCTCTCTAGGATTGGAAAAAGTTTTGTTGAAGACACTCTATTGAAGGCCTCATAATCAATGAAACATATGTAGAGGAAGCGCCCCCTGTCGATCATTCTTTCAGCCAAGAATCTCAGGGTGCCAATCGCATCCCTAGTACCCTTTACTCTTCTAAATCCAAATTTGTACTCTCCCAATGCCTCTTCCACCTTAATATCCAATCTCTTTTTAATAATTTTCAGCAGAATCTTGGATGCATGTGAAATTAAACTTATGGTTCTGTACTGTTCACACTATGTTACCTTAGGTTTCTTTGGTATAGGAATAATTATGGAGGTCATATGGTCAGCTGGCCAAATTCCTTTTGATAGCAACATTCATATAATGTGACCTGAGTTTTTTGGGTGGGCTTCTAATTACAAATCCTTTCTTGTAGTTCACATATATTACTGTGTCATGCTTCCATCCACCATCAATGAGCAAAGTAAGTAGCTCTGCATAAATTGCTTGCAGAGAATTTTTGCAAACCACAATAAAAATTTCAACTCTGATAGTTTGAATTTCATTCATATACAAATATTCAGCTAGTTTTATATTAAGTAGATGATATTAATAAAACACACATTTTAACATTTTATTAAAGAGTCCTTCAGCTCTCTGAGGCTGCAAACTCTTGTGTAAAAGGAACTGCATGCAACACTAATTACCCAAAGCGCAGAACAACTAAGCAGATGATAAGCAATCTGTTCTTTCAAAAAAAAAAAATTTCCACTCTGTATATCAAATAATTTTAACTCCTCAAAATGCTGCAAAGGTCCATTCTACAATTTTCCTTTATAAAATACACTATCTACCAACAAGCAATTGGACACCCCTGCAATCGGCGATATCTGTGGTCCTGATACACGTCACGGCCGCCGCCGTTAAATATCGTGTGGGAAACAACAACGCAACCAATCGCATGCAAGATGCCACGCAGTTCGGAGCTCTCTGATTTCGAGAAAGGTGTAATCGTCGGGTGTCACAGAAATGGCCAATCCATACGTGACATATCCAGCGAGTTGAAGTACCCAAAATCGACAGTGGCCTACGTGATTGGCAAGTGGAAGATGAGAGGTGACTGTCGGAATGTGCCCCGACCCAGCAGACCCATAAGACTGGGAGTTAGAGACCGACGGGTGCTGGCCTGAGAAATTCGGAAGAACCGCACCAAATCGATGGGCCACATTCGCGAGGAGTTTCAACAGGCATCCGGGAGTGTTCTTCCGATGAATACCATCCGTAAGGAAGACCATCTGCTCGGTTATCATGGACGTGCTGCCGCCCACAAGCCTTTGATCACCAAGTCCAATAGCGCTGCTCGGCTAACGTGGTGCAAAGAACGTCGACAGTGGACCGTTGAACAGTGGAAACAGGTTCTCTGCAGCGACGAATCAAGGTTCACCCTCTACCGTTCGTATGGCAGGGTCTGGGTTTGGCGTCTGCTTGGAGAACGCCTCCTGCCGGAATGTATTGTGCCAACTGTAAAGTTCAGCGGCGGTGGAATTATGCTATGAAGGTGTTTCTCCTGGTATGGCACGGGACTCTTGGTCGCAATTCCTGGTAGACTCAACGCCAAGACCTACTGCACCATTTTGGATAACCATGCGCTTCCTACGTTGTGGCAGTTTTACTGGGTGGACCCATGTTACTTTCAAGATGACAATGCCACCTATCATGTTGCAAGGTCCACCATGGCTTGGTATGGTGACAATGGGGTTAATCGATTGGACTGGCCTGCGCAGAGCCCGGACCTTAACCCTATCGAGCACCTCTGGGATGAGTAGGAGCATCGACTTAAGGGGTGCCCCCACCATCCAAAATCAGTGAAGGAACTGACCTGTCTTCTCCAAGCCGAGTGGGAGAAAATGCCGCTAGCCATCGTACAACGCCTGGTTGAGAGTATGCCCCGGAGGGTCGCAGCTGTAATCGCCGCTCGTGGAGGCTCCACCAGCTATTGAAGGTGAATAAACTTCGTTTTCCTTTGCTATCACAGGTGTCCAATTACTTGTTGGTAGATAGTGTACATTTCCAATTTGCTCATTTCAAAAATTTAGTCAACAACATTTAATTTATTATTCTAAAAAAAACAAAAAAAAACTTGTGTACAGTGTAACATAAACTAGTTCCTTTGCTTAATGGTGGTTAGAGTCAGCTATGTATCAACATGGCATAGTGATACAGTAAGTCCTTGATTTATTCAAGGGTTACATTCTGTGAAAACCTTGCATAAATTGAAATAGTTATCAAATACATTAACATGCAGAGAAAACGGGGGTACTGTGCAACAATGTAATATATATTAATCCCTAAATGCATTTTAACTACATTGAAATCATGCTAATACATCAGAAATATGAACACAACCGTTGACAAAAAACATTCTTACTAAAATTAATTAGCATGTGTGATGATAGTCTGGCTCAGGGAAATGAGATTGTGGTTCTAGTGGAAATGTTTATGTATCAGAAAAAGTGGTTGTAAATAAAGTAAGGTGACCAGATTTTTGAGAACAAAATTGAGGGGAAAAAGACATCCTCAACTTCAATGCAACATTGAGGACAACATCTCACACATTATGGTAAAGCCAAAGATTAACAAAGCATGTTATGAACTGTACCATCCAGTTTCATGGGAAAACATACAATAAATCTGAAAGATTATTTTCATATGAAATAGGTGCAGTGAAACCCCAATCTTATGTCCCTATGTTTTACATTTCGATCAACGTTTTTCTGAAGTCCCAATAATTCTCTTACATTTTCCCTGTGTTATACATTTTTCCAATCATACAATTTCCCAGATCGAACGTTGTCTAACATTTTGTGTGCCAAACCTGATTTTCTTCTGATTTCATATCTTTGTTTCCATACATGTAAGATTGCTTTAAACTGGTAGTTCCCCTTCCTGCCACATTCTTCAGCAGAATCTGATGACCAGGTTGCCTTAAACTGGTTGTTCCTACCTAGAATTTATTGAAAGCACATGAACAGTTGGGGCAGTGCCACATTCCTCAGACAGCCATAAATCCCCAGGTAGAACAGGCCTGTGTCTCAGTTTGGCAAGAACCGTGTGAGGTTCTGAGAGCAATTCAGTCATTTTTCTGTCTGTTTAAATCTTTCTTGTTAGACGTGAGAGTGAAGATGGCGAAGAAGAAGCACAGATGCCTTTCCGTGCTTGAAATAGCCTCCATTATACAAAAAGATGGTGAATTTTATGGAACTAAAGTTGAATTAGCCACGTCTCTTGAATTACCAGTTTCAACACTGAAAACATTTTTAAAACAGAAAGAGTTAATCAAAATTACTTTGGAAAGTTAGGTTTTGCGCTAATAAAAGAAGGACTTTGAAATGTTCCCCTTACGGCCAACTGGAAACAGGTTTAATGACGTGGTTCAGGCAAGCTTGAGCTGCAAATGTACCTCTAAATGGATCACTATTGAAGGAAAAGGCCTTAAAAATTGCTGCTGAACAGAGTTGTATAAAAATAAAATGTATCTGCATACACAACCATTGAAACAGAAAAGTTGCGGCAAACTGGCGGAGCATGAACCACAATAATAAGATAATTAAAAAAATTAATAAAACAATAAATTATTATTAGAACATTGCAGATTCCAATGAGAACAAAATAAGTACATTACAACTGAATGTGTAGCAATGTGTGTGAAATGGACCTTTATGGCAAAATATTGGACTATGAACCTCATAAAAACAAGAGTTAATTAAAGACAATTTTTATATGCAGAAAAACAGTTCCATTAATAAACCATCAAAATTTATAAATAACATTTTCAACAACTTAATTCAAAAATAGTAGACTTACAAAATACATAAGGAAAATATTTTAATTTAGTAACTGGCAACTACAAGAGGAACCTGGGAATAAAATTTAAACTTTTTTTGTGTAAACAAAACTTTTGATGCAGTTCTTATACATTGAGAACAGGCCTTGATAAAATCTAGAGGCCAAAAATGTCTGTAAAAACAAAAGAACTTAGATAATGTGGAAAATAATTTAAAGTTTTTCAAGTTAAAATAGATTTAAGTATATTAATCTCAGTAAAGCCTTGAGTATGTGTTTGAATTGCTGTAAATAGCATATTTTTTTTAATCTACAACAAAAACTATCTGCAAAATCTGCTAATAATTTCAGAACTATTTGCGTACATCTACCTTCTGCTACTCCGCTGCTGAATGTGGTTTAAATTACTTCACAGCCTCAAATGAATGGATAAATCGACTAAAGAAACACCTAAATCTTACATACCAATCACTTTGTGGTGAATCTGTAAGTGTTGATCTTATTTCAATTGATGAATGGAAGTCTAATACCTTACCTGCTTTAGTTGCAAATTATGCTCCGAAGAGCATTTTCAATCCTGGTGAGACTTCAAGTTCATTAGCAGAAGTTCATAGAAGTTCTGTAATTTTTTCTGTTCTACACGTTTTTACTCAAGTTCACTGAAAACCATGATATCCGGACTCCCTAACCTCCCCCACGGGGATAACCGGTTTTCTGGTTATTTGGGGAGCGAGCGCCCCCACGGCCCGAGCTCACCTTGTGACGGAGTACTTTTCGTTTACTCTTGAACGATAACATCACCGAAGGGACAGCTGTTCATCCAGCTGATGGGGGATGGCGTCCCCACGGCCCGAGCCGATTTTCTCTTATTGTTTTGCTTTTTTCGTCTTAAGTTCATATACTGACATGTACCCGCCTCAGTTGTAGGCTGCTGAGGTGGTGATGAGGCGCCAGCTCCGGGTTTTGTTCCTCGTTCTCTTCCCTGTCTTTTCTCTTTTATGTTACATTTTCTGTTTTTCCGGAGCTGGTTAGCTTAGACCTACCTGCATGTTTGCCGTGTGCGGTGACCCGTACAGGTGGAAATGAGGATGCTGGAGGCTGAGGTATTTGGGGGCCGGGTTGTAGTGTCTCCAGATGCCAACACTCCTCTTTGCCCTCTGCTTCACCCTAAACGGGAGGCTGGGAGCTAACCCACTCCTAGTCAGGAAGTCTGTGGCCGAGTTGCGTCCAGACTTCTAGCAGCTTGTCGTTCTGTTCGGCTGGGTGAGTTGGGGGGTAGGGTGGGCATGCCAAAGCGGTGTTCTCCGGGCACGGGAAAGTCTGGGTGCACGCTGAGCGTGTGTCTGCCCTACCAACTTGCTATATCCGCTGACTATCCCTAGAGCAGTGTCCTGCGTCCTCTTGGGCTTGCGGACCTCTGGCTCTCCCTCGTTGGGCTCGGTAGTGGGTGGGGAGGTCGGCGGACGAATCTTTTCTCTTCTTAATGGCAAACAAAAGTGTTTCCCATGCTGTACCTTTGAAGCGCCGTGTGGAGGATGGGTCGCCCTCCTCCACTAAGAAACTACTCAGTTCCAACTACAATGCTCTGTTTCTTCTTCTTCATTCTGTTGATCCAGCACAATCCCTCAGTTCGAAGAGTCCTTTCGGGATTAATAAGGCTCTTCAGGCTGTTGCGGGCTCACCAAAGAGTGTCAAGAAGCTCCCGTCAGGGGATCTTCTTGTGGAGACTTCCAATCCTCGTCACAGTGCCACCTTGCTGGAGACGACCGTTCTGCTGGACGTTCCAGTCCAAATATCTCCCCATGGTTACCTCAATTCCTCTCGCGGTGTTATCAACTCCCGCGACCTGCTGGAATGCAGCGATGAGGAATTGCTGGAAGAACTTGGGGAACAACATGTCACTGGGGTTCGCCGCATTCTTTTCCGGCGGGGTGGGAAGTCTATTCCCTCCCGGAACATCGTGCTCACATTTGACTCCCCTACCCTTCCAACTTCCATCAAGGCGGGGTACTTGCGGCTCGATGTTCGACCATACATTCCGAACCCCTTGAGATGTTTCAAGTGCCAGCATTACGGTCACTCCCAGCAGTCTTGCCGTAATGTAGCGAAGTGTGGACGCTGTGGGTCGCCAGAACACTCTTTGGCGGACTGCTCCGCTGAGGCGGATCATTGTATAAATTGCGAGGGTTCTCACCCGGCTTCTTCTAAGCAGTGCCCAAAGTGGATCGAGGAGCAGGCTATCCAACGCCTGAAGATGACAGAACATCTGTCTTATCCTGAAGCCAGACGGCGGATAGCTCCTCTACCAACAGGCCGGCGCTCCTATGCATCGGTTGTGGTCCAGAAGGCTATTGTTGCGGTGCAGACTGAAGTGACCATTCCAGCGCGGTGTCCTTATGATTTTGAGGACATCGTTGCTGCCGGATTGGAGGCACTGAAGTCTCGCCGCATTGAATCCAAGGCGCCATCAACATCGACGCCTAAAACATCCTCTGTGCAGAAAACATCCTCTGCCAGCACTGGGACCCAGTCCCAGGGCGCATCTAAGAAGAAGCCGGACAAGGTAAAACCAGGATCGTCCCCCTCGAAACAGAGCAGGGTAAAACAACAAAAACCCCGGTAGCGCAGCCCTGTGTGAGTAAGCACAGCCCTGTGTTGCCTCCGGACATTGCAGATGGTCAGGAGCTGATGGACGACTCGGAGACATTCTAGTCGTCTGTCATTTTCGTTTTTCATCCTTTCCTTTTATTTTTCTTTATGGCTACGCTCGTTCAGTGGAATTGCCGAGGTTTGCGACCACGAATTGATGATCTGAAAGGCTTACTGTCTTGGCACACACCTGTGTGCGTTTGCCTCCAGGAGACAAAGCTTCAAACAACGGACACTTTTCCGCTGCGCAGATATTCAATTTTCCGCAAAGATCATGAGGAAGGTGTTATCGCCTGCGGAGGAGTGGCCGTTGTTGTTCCTCATGATATTCCTGTCACTGCAGTTGTCCTTCGGACGACTTTGCAGGCAGTGGCAGTGAGACTGTCTGTGAACACACTGTTCACAGTGTGTTTCATTTAAATGCCACCAAATGCAGCTGTGAGCCTTTCGGATCTGGAAGATTTAGTCGACCAGCTGCCGCCTCCTTTCTTCATCTTAGGAGATTTCAATGCACACAATCCGTTGTGGGGCTCTACCACTCGTGACTCCAGGGGCCGTGTTGTTGAGTCCCTTCTCTCCAACACGTCCCTCTGTCTCCACAACACCGGGGCAGTCACTTATTTTCATGAACCCACCCGCTCGTACTCAGCCATTGATCTGCCCTTGAGTTCGCCATCGTTATATCCTGACTGGTCCTGGAGCGTGTCTGCTGTTCCCCTTGGCAGTGATCATTTTCCCATCTTTCTCCGTCTAGCAGGTGACGGGTACCGTCATCCTACTCGCCCTGCTAGATGGGCTATCGATCGAGCCAAGTGGGACTCATTCACGGTTTCAGCGATCATTATACCAGTCATGGTGTCCTTGGGTACAATCGATGCAGCTGTTGCGGCGGTAACGGATTGTATTGTGCAAGCGGCAGACTTTACCATCCCTAAGTCTTCGACTAAACTTCCACGTTGTCCGCGACCTTGGTGGAATTCCACTTGCAAGGCAGCTCGTCAGGCCCAACATCGGGCTTGGGGTAGGTTTCGTAGGTACCCCACCGACGCGAACCTACTTGCTTTCAAGAGAGCCAAATCATACGCGCGTTTGGTACGTTGTCGTAGCCAACGGGAATCTTGGATACGATACATATCCGGGATTAACACTACTACCAGCTCTAAGATCGTTTGGGACAGGATCCGCAAGATTCGGGGTAAGTACCCTTCTGGGGAAATCTCCATTCTTGAGAGTGGTGGAGGAACGGTTGCTGACGCTCAGGGTATTGCTGACTGTCTGGGCGCCGCATTTTCTTCGGTGTCCAGCAGCCGCAATTACGCTGCTTCGTTCCGGCAGGTACAGCCGCGGCTTGAACGGACCGTTTTCCGCTACCGATTATAACAGCCCGCTGACTGCTGTCGAACTGAAGATTGCCCTGAATCGGTCCGGCCGAACATCTGTCGGACCGGATAACATCCATTATGAAATGCTGAAGCACCTTTCTCCGTCCTCTCTTGAATGTCTGCTGGTCCTGTTTAACAGGATCTGGCACGAGCGTGACTTTCCCGAATCTTGGCGCACTGCCATTGTCGTTCCTGTTCTCAAACCTGGTAAAGATCCCGCTAACCCGTTGAACTACCGACCAATTGCTATGACGAGCTGCCTCTGCAAAGTTCTAGAGCGCATCATCAATTTTCGTTTAGTTTTTTATTTGGAATCACGTCACATTCTTTCACCTCATCAGAGTGGATTTCGGAAATTCCGATCCACCTCAGATCATCATCTACGCCTTGAGACATCTGTCAGAGAGGCGTTTGTCCGGCGTCAGCACATGGTCTCCGTGTTCTTCGATATGGAGAAAGCTTACGACCGCACCTGGAGATACGGCATTCTTCGTGATCTGCACGAATGCGGATTGCGGGGAAACTTACCATCTTTCATCGCCGGATTTCTCCAGGACTGGAGTTTCCGTGTGCGCGTCGGGTCGACCCTCTCTGCGTTCTACCCACAAGAGCAGGGTGTCCCTCAAGGCTCCATTCTTTCTGTGACATTGTTCATCCTTCATGTAAATCATATTTTCACTCTACTTCCTCCGTCGGTTCGTGGCTCCATGTACGTGGATGATCTGCAGATCTCTTGCGCATCTGTCAACATGCGCACTATTGAGCGGCAGCTGCAGTCGGCCATTAATAAGATCTCTACCTGGGCCTCCCACAATGGATTTGGCTTCTCGACGCAGAAGACCGTTTGCGTGCATTTTTGTCGCAAACGGGGTCTTCACCCAGACCCTAACCTCCGTCTGGGGTGTTCTACCATCCCTGTGGTGTCAGAAGTCAAGTTCCTTGGGCTAACTTTTGACCGAGCACTCACCTTCCGACCTCACATCCAATCTTTGAAGGTGACGTGCACGAAGTCATTGAGTATCCTGAAGGTCCTCTCTCGAACATCTTGGGGGGCTGACAGGTGCTCACTGCTTCGCATTTACCATTCTCTGATTCGGTCAAAGTTAGACTTCGGTTGCATAACGTACGGTTCGGCACGTCCTTCCGTGTTGCGGCCTCTGGATCCTGTCCATCACCAGGCTCTGCGGCTATGCACTGGTGCTTTCCGTACCTCTCCCGTGCATAGCCTGTATGTCGAGGCCCATGAACCGCCGTTGTGCATCCGTCGTAAGCAGCTGTCTCTTCATTTCTTAACCAAGTTGAGGTCTCTTCCTGATCATCCACTGCATGGTTCCATTTTCCAACCATAATGTGTCCGTCTATTCTCACACCGGCCTTCCTGTGTTCCGACGTTTGGAATTCGGTTGTCGAACTTGGTGCGCGATGCTGGTCTAGACTTGTCAAGGATTGGTTTGACCCGGTTCTACAATGAACTGCCTTGGCAGCCGGTTCAAGCAACGGCTGACCTTTCCCTTTGTGTGGGGCCGAAGTCTTCCACTCCTGCTCTGGTGTACCAGCAGCTCTTTGCCGAGATACAGTCTCTCTTCCCGGATTTCGTGCCTGTATTTACTGACGGGTCGAAATCCGGTGAGGTTGTTGGATCCGCATTCGTGTGTGGCGTTGCTTCCCATGCTGAGAGGCTTCCGCCTGAATCCACCGTCTTTTCGGCAGAGATGCGTGCGGTACACCTCGCTTTGTGTCACATACAGTCTAGATCTCATCGTCGCGCTTTGATTTGCTCCGATTCCCAATCCGTCATCCAAGTTTTATCTTCTCCAGAGGACACGGACTCACCTGTCATCCGTGATGTCCGTCGTCTTCTTGGAACTTTGGAGGGTGATGGCTTCCTGGTCCGATTCTGTTGGGTTCCTGGCCATGTTGGGATCCGGGGTAACGAGCTGGCAGATCTCTCTGCCAGGTCTGTTTCCTCCATGTCGCCAGCTCGGCTGCCACTGTCTTTCCGAGATTTTCGCCCTTTGATCCGGAATATTGTTATGGATGAGTGGCAGTCCCTGTGGTCTAAACAGGGCAGTAATAAACTTTATGCCATCAAACCACAGATCGGATTATGGAAGTCTAGTTTGCGGAAGAACCGTCGTGAGGAAGTTGTTCTTGCGCGTCTCCGCATTGGGCACTGTCGTTTTACTCACCGCTTTTTGCTGTGTGGCGACAGTGCCCCGATGTGTGAGGCGTGCCACTGTCGTCTCACCGTCCTTCATGTTTTGTGTACTTGTGTTCGTTTTTGTGATCATCGTTTTCGTTATTTTCATTCTCATTTGTTGGATGCAGGAGCAGCTACGCTGCAGACTCTCATTGGTGAGGACTGCGATCTGTCCGCATTGTTCTCCTTTTTAAAGGACATTGACTTTTTTAACCTAATCTAGTTTTTACCGTATTCATTTCCATCTTTCATTTTTACCGCTTCATCCTGTTTTTAATCTTGTGAACGTGTTTTATTGATTTTTGTTCTCTTTTGATGTCTTATGTTTGGCGCTCTTTGGCCAACCATGGCCCTTGCGCCATTAAAATCTACTTACCTACCTACCTACCTCCCTCCCTAACCTCGTATTCGTTCAGGTGGTATCGTATTGAGGGTGGATGGCTCATTTATTTAAAATATGAAATAAACAACACATAACTTATTTCTTAATAGAAGATGAATGATAGGGTTAAAATAATACCACTGTTACCTCATTGGTTTGCAGTCTCCTTTTGACTAGTTGCTCCTGGTATACACTCAAGCAACAACAAACTGCGTAGTCGAAGTTCCATAAAATGTATGTTCTCCATAGGCAACAACGAAATATTTATGATAGCTAAAAGCTCTAAAAATCTTCTATCGAACACATAAAAACCCTGTTCTTAATAGAACTTGAAAGAAAATTAATCCAAAGAATAAATAAAATCCAAATAAAAAACCATAATTCCAACCTCAAATTCGACTGAGAACGATATATAAAACAGTCATCATCGAAGGAATCCAGATCCCGAAATTTCTGACGCGCGTTTCAGCACACTCATTCGTGGCCATTTTCAAGGAGATACCGTGTTGTACTGCTTGAAAATGGCCACGAATGAGTGTGCTGAAACGCGCGTCGGAAATTTCGGGATCTGGATTCCTTCGATGATGACTGTTTTATATATCGTTCTCAGTCGAATTTGAGGTTGGAATTATGGTTTTTTATTTGGATTTTATTTATTCTTTGGATTAATTTTCTTTCAAGTTCTATTAAGAACAGGGTTTTTATGTGTTCGATTGAAGATTTTTAGAGGTTTTAGCTATCATAAATATTTCGTTGTTGCCTATGGAGAACATACATTTTATGGAACTTCGACTACGCAGTTTGTTGTTGCTTGAGTGTATACCAGGAGCAACTAGTCAAAAGGAGACTGCAAACCAATGAGGTAACAGTGGTATTATTTTAACCCTATCATTCATCTTCTATTAAGAAATAAGTTATGTGTTGTTTATTTCATATTTTAAATAAATGAGCCATCCACCCTCAATACGATACCACCTGAACGAATACGAGGTTAGGGAGTCCAGATATCGTGGTTTTCAGCGAACTTGAGTAAAAACGTGTAGAACAGAAAAAATTACAGGACTTCTATGAATTTCTGCTTATGAACTTGATGTAATATGCCACGTAATAACTTTCATTAATTAACGTGGAATTTAACGTTTTTTGAACTGATATTAATACTGATGAGACCTTATTTTTTTATTTTCTGCCTGATAAAACATACGTTGTAAGGGAGAATCATGCCACAATGAAAAAATGTCAAAAATGCAACTTACTGTCTTGTTATGCTGCAATGCCGACAAGAGTGAAAAATTAACACCTCTGGTGATCAGAAATTCTAAGAACCACGTTGTTTAAAAAATGTGAAGAGTTTCTCTATATGCTATGAGGCAAGCAAAAGGGCCTGGATGACGCAAGCTACATTTCAAGATTTTTTACACAATCTAGATAAGAAAATGAGATTGTGAAAGCAAAACATTATCTTATTTATTGATCAGAGTTTGGCCCACGTTGATTTAAAACTTCGAAATGTGCGCATACAGTTTTTTTCCTCCAAACTGCACAAGCAAACTTCAGCCAGGCGATTTGGGGGTTATCCACTCCTTCAAAGGGTTTTACTGGAAACAGTTGGTGAAAAAAAGCACCAGCTGAACTTAATTCTGAAAACCTTGAAGATGCACAGAAGCAGAAAATCTACGATTTGGAAGTGATACATTTCATATCTTCTTCATGGAATGGCATGGCAAGCTCTTTCATCTCTCATTCTTCTGGGGAGGATGGATTTCCAACATCACCTAAAGTTCCCATGGAAGCAGAGGATGATTCAAATGGACTTGGAGTTCCAATTGAGCTAGAGGATGATTACATCAACAAACTTGCAATGAGTTTTGAAGAGTGATGAAAATGTGCTAACTTCAGGCGTTCAAACAATCGCCGATGTAATGGATTGTTCATCGGAAGAAGATAATGACAACGAGAATGTAGCAGAAATTTCGGAACCTGTGCCTTCTTTCAAAGCGGCATTAAATGAGATTAAAACTTGCGAAAAACCTTTTCCTTGGTCACAGTTTTCAAGAAATTATTTTAGTACAAAGCAGGTTAAAACCATTGTCAGTGTTTGGTGGGGTTATTGATGTAATTCTATCATTGTTTTCATAATGACTATCAATCTTTTTTTTTTAATGTAACTTTATTAGACCTTGTTTGTATAAATTGAAGTGTTATTTAATACATAACTGGTTAAATATTTGTTAGAGGTGAGTTTGAAATTTTAATTTGGGGGGGAGAGGGAAGATTATTGATGTTTTTGATATTAATGATACCATTCCTTCATTGTTTTCATAAATTCATTTTTTAGTGTGTCAAAAATTGGAATGATGCAGTAATGCTCACTACAGGCTGCATACTTGGAAATGGTGCCGAGCAAGTTCTGCTGCTACACAGTACAGATCCACGTAACTGGCAGAATTATTATTCCTTTGTAGATGTAAACTTGCCATCTTCTTATGTAAGTTTTTTTTTTATATTTTAGTTTATCTAATTTTGCTATTTTATATCTCAAATGATTTTGGGTTGGCAAGATCATAATAGTATAGTAATCAGGGCACAAAGTGCAAGACAAAAAAATTACTGTGTATGCTTGTGTATAAGCTAACTGGCTGACACTCATCTTCTTGGAAAACCTTGACCTGCATATAAGTCCATCTTAAATTTCAAGATTTTAGAAATATCTTTATTGAGATGAATTATACAAATTTCTGATATTATCAACTGTAAAAACCTTCAAAGTACGATTCACTATCAAAATTTCCAAATAATTCCTGCAACATTCATGATTACTTAGGCAGCATTTTTTGAAAGACTGCAACCATTTCTGGTGATATTGCGTCCCACAGTTCTTTCATGCGTGAAATAACAAGGCCACTCAATTACAGTTTTTGTCTATCTACCTTGAAAAAACTATCTGGTTGATGTGCAAAAGCTTGGAAATGCTTATATATATTCTTACCCCAATAAATTGGATTACTTTTGGGTTGGCCAAAAAGTGATTGCATTTTTTTCCTGTGTAAATGAAAAGCGAATTTTGAATGGGAAAGAAAAACTTTAGTCAACAGCATATCGCCCATTTTGTTTGATGGTTGTTTGCCATCTTGCAGGCAAGTTCATAATTTCGCGCTCGAAAAAGTTTTTTTTTTTTTTTTTTTTCGGCAAGATACAGTTCTAAGAATTTGATAACCTCATCAGCAGTGAAGATTTTACCATTTAAGACATTTTGCAACAAATAGTGGTCTGATGGTGCCAGGTATTGTGGATGTGGTAACACATCCCATCCAAGCTGCAACAATTTTTGATGAGTGACCAAACTTGTATGTATTCTTGCATTATCATGGTGAAACACAACACCTTTGAAATTCACCAATTCTGGACACTTCAGTTTGACTACATCACTTAATTTTTCCAGCTGACAAGTACATCACGCTTGCTCCGTGATCTTTTTCATTCAACGTTTTTGTAGACAATCCATTTTTCATCGTCTGTTATCATACATTTCAAAAATGGATCATTTTCTTCACATTTCAAGAGCGAATTGCAGATGTCAACGCTCTTAGTAAAATTTATTTCTTTGAGATCATATGTGGTACCCAAATATCGAGCTTACTAACGTATCCCAGTTGCTTTAAATGGTTTTCAATGCTCAATTTCGATATGTTCAGATTCTCAGCAATCTCTTGTCGTTAAAAATTTATTTCTTTGAGATCATATGTGGTACCCAAATATCAAGCTTACTAACGTATCCCAGTTGCTTTAAATGGTTTTCAATATGTTCAGATTCTCAGCAATCTCTTGTCGTTAAACGGCAATTGGATTGGATTCCATCAATTTCTTTATTTTGTCGTCATCAACTTCAATTGGCCTTCCTGAGCGTGGTGCATCTTTCACATCAAAATCTTCAGACTGAAATTTCGCAAACCAATTCTGGCACTGCCATAGTTTTAAGGCATCTTCACCATACACATCAAGTAACTTTTTATGAGTTTGCACAGCGTTTTTCCTTTTCGGAAGTAATACGGCAAAACATGACGAAAATGTTCCTTTTGATTGTCCATTTTGAAATTGAATCCAAATAAACACTTGTTAACAAAATCGTGCACTTTCTGTTCGTAAAACAAGCTTGAGCTGTCACATCACATAGTAAACTTGCAGTTTCAAATTATGTTAGTTACATTTCAAGACATGTTTCGCCATGTATGTGTAAAAAACGCAATGACTTTTTGGCCAACCCAATAGTATAGTTTTACTATTTTCTATAAGGCCAATTTTGGCCTCTTTCAAGTTACCACCTTTCATAAAACACTTCATCTTTTCTCTTTAATAGTGCTCACTGCAATGGTACAAGTGGTAAGACTAAGGCCAGGGAACACCCATGTTTGCTGTGAAAACTCAGAAGTGTAGAGATTCCTGATTGGTCATGCCTAGGGCAGTAATTTTATCTCGGGGGGGGGGGAGGCAAAATTCATGGGTCGGTCACGGGGTAAATTATGAAATTTCGCTACATACACTAACATTTCAAAAAAAAAAAAAAAAAAAAAAGTCGAGTATGTAACTAAATAAGCATTATAAATTTATAAGTTTTTAAAACTGATACTTATTTATAAACCATTTAAATTCTGGCAATGTTATCAACGCCGTTACACGAGATCAAGATTCCCATTTAAGTGGACGGCATTTTGATACATTATATTGTACACATACAGATTTTCTTCTTTAATGCTGTATCTGTTGTCCTGTAACATGTTTTTAAATTTAGAAAAGGATCGTTCACCATCGCTGTTTGTGGGTACTGACAGACAGCGGATGGCGACCTTGTGTAGCTTAGGAAAACGACCTTTTTTCATATTTCAGAAGTCTAGCAAACCTTCGCTTGCACGAAATTCTTTTACACTCGCTTTATATGAAAGAAATTCACATTTTAGTTGGTACTCATCCTCGAACATAGGAATGTGGCTGAAAACAAACAAATCTTTGTCATCTAAAAGGTCCAAGGACTTAAATTGATCGGGATCAAACACGCTACATGCTTTGAAGAAATTTGCGGCTGGCTGACAAAATCAATGCTTTTTATCTTAAAAAATAGTGCTTAATTTTTTCATAACAAGATGATAGAGCTCGTTTTTGCAGCGACGTGATCGCAGTCTTGACTCTTGCTAAGAAGACTGTTTGCGATGTCCTACATTTCATTATATATTTCGTGCGTGGGAATTCGCTGTTTTTCAAATAATGTGAGCTGTCTGGAAATACACGCCGCACAAACCTCAACCTGCTTCAGATTTTCTTTTAAATCTCTATCTTGAAAATACCCAATGATTTTATCCACAATACAACTGCTACTGTTGTCTTTTTCTTTTTCAAAAAACTCTGCGTAATGTTTTAAATGTTTGCAGTGAAAAAGCACAGCCTCAAACCAACTGTTCCACTTCGTCTGCACAGGTATTGGTGGCAGCAATTTTTCCCTTCTCTAAGAGTCTGCGAAGCACTCTTTTCTGTGAGCTTCTTTCCCAGCTAAAATTACTAACACAACTGATGACATCCGGTTTAGAGTTTACTAGTCCAGCAAGTCGCAAAAGTCATTCAACAGGAGGGGGGATAACGAAAGACCACGTGTGCACTTTTCAGCAGAGTGCGTGTAGACCTTGAATTACCCGTCAAGCATGTTCGTAAAGAGTATCTTCATAACGAACAATCTTGAGAGGTAATTCAAGGATTAAAGCTCTGCTTTGGACTTTCGGGTAGGATTACTTTGCAGTATATTTTTCGCGTAAATTCTAAGGAAGGCAATATTAATATTTAATTATGAAAAATACAGTAATCAAAAAATTATAATAGAAATTAAACAAAAATAGGTAAAAAATATGAAATTCGCGGATATATTTTATATTCGCGAAATTACAGAAAACCCCTTAAAATTCGTGAAAAAAATTGCAGAAATTCTCGCGTCGACAGAATTACTTCCCTAGTCATGCCCTCCAACAGCCAAGTGATTTATCTGATTTCTGACTGGCAGTGTGTCCAGTTCCAGGGATGGTGTGCCACTGTTCCCCAGGGCAAATAATGAGGGAATTCCTTGGTCGCAATTTGAAATGGGATTAGGTTTTGCACTTATCATATTAGCAGCACCTATGCACATAGGATCTTACTCTGGGTGAAAAAATGTTTCATAATTTCTTTCTGTTTTTGGAAGTACTTCTGAAGAGTTACATGAATCATCCTACTACAGTTGCTGGCAATTGGTTTATGTTTGAGATTGCAGCTTTCTGTGCACCACAACAGAATATAAATAGTTGAATGGAAAATAGGGTTTATATATACATATCAGTGGTCTGTGACACCACAAAAGTGGGTTACAATAGAGGTGATGCTTGGTGGAATAGTGAGATTGTAGAGGCAGTAAAGAGAAAGAAGGAAGTCTATTTAGGGATGCTGCAAGGTAGAGTTTCTGTGGATGAATATCGCTGTAAGAAGTGTGAAGCCACTAAGCTGGTTTGCCAGAGTAAGGCAAAAGATAGGAAGGAAAAGGTGGAAAGGCATGAATTGGCTTTTGGAAAGATAGGAAGACTTTCTGGAAGTACGTGAGAATCAAGAAAAATAGGAGAAACAAAGTTGTAAGCTGTATAAAGAATAGTTTCGTGGAAATGATATGGGAGCCCAATGAGTTAAGTGAAAGATGGAGTGAATATTTCTGTGAGTTATTAGATCAGGAAAGCAAAGATATTTCAGAGGCAGAAGCAGATGATGTCACAGTGGAGGATGGAAGCACAGGAGGGATCTCAAGAGAAGAGGTGTGTAAAGCTCTAAAATCTCTTCAGAATGGTAAAGCTCCAGGAGTTGATGGCATAACTGCTGAGATGTTGAAATATGGTGGTAACCCTGTAATTGACTGGTTAGCTGAAATATGCCAGTTGTGCTGGGAGTTAAGAATGGTTCCTAGGGATTGGAAGGATGCTATCATTGTTTCCTTGTATAAGGGAAAAGGTGATCAGACAGACTGCTAGAACTATCGTGGTATTAGCCTACTGAGTGTGCCAGGGAATGTGTTTGGTAAGGTCGTTATTGAAAAAGTGTGGGGTCTTACATCAGAGAAAGTGTGGGATGTTCAGAGTGGTTTTATGTCTGGTAAAGGCTGCACTAACCAAATTTTTGCATTACGCATAATGATTGAAAAGTATCTGGCTGTTGGTAAGAAAGTTTTTGCTGCCTTCATAGATTTAGAAAAAACTTACGACCGAGTGAATAGGACACTTTTGTGGAAGGTATTGAATGAATATATGGTGTTACTGGGAATCTACTTAACAGTGTAAAAGCCATGTATGCTGGCAGTAGAGCATGTGTACGAGTAAATGGTGCTTTATCAAAATGGTTTTCTATTGGTGCAGGAGTCAGACATGGTTGTGTAATGTTACCATGGCTGTTTAATATATTTATGGATGCGTGCATGCGTGATGCCAAAATAGATAATACTGGTTTATGTCTTGGTGATGTCCGTGTGTGCGGATTGCTGTATGCTGATGACACTGTCCTGTTGGCAGAGAGCAAAAGTGGGTTGCAGAGTATGTTGTCTCGGATGTACAAAGTTTGCATGTAATTCAAACTGAGTCTAAATAAGGGGAAAATGAAAGTTATGGTTTTTGAGAGAGGAACTGGTAGTACTGAATGTAATATAGTATATGTCTAAATGGCCCAGTGATTGACCAGGTTAATGAGTTTGTGTATTTAGGAAGCACGTTTGACAGAGAGAACGAATGGGATGGTGAAATTAGTAGGCAAGTGAATTCTTCTTTGAAAGTCGTGACTGCTTTGGGAGGGTTTCACAGGAATGATGGGTTCTCCAGAGAGTCCCGCATGGCTGTATATGAAAGTGTAATTGTTCTTACTCTGATGTATGGCAGTGAAACCTGGGTGCTGCAGAAATGCATTACTTACGAGGGGTTTGTGGCAAGACGTGTTCTGATTGTGTGAGGAATGAAGATGTGTTGCAGTTGTGTAATGTGAAGCAAAATGTTGTTAGCAAGGTGGAGACCAATATGCTTCGGTGATTTGGCCGTGTTGAAAGAATGAGTGATGAGATGCTTACTAAGAAAATCTTTTTAGCCGAAGTGGCAGGAAGGAAAGGCAGAGGAAGGCCAAGGAAGTCGTGGAAGGATCAGATTCAGGAGTGTCTGCATGAGAAAAAGATTATGAGTATGAAGTATAGAAGATCTTGTGTACGGCGTGTGATGGATGTCAGTGAAGCCTGCTTTGTATGTCAAGATCGCTGTAAATGGAGAAGTCTGATACGACAACAGTAAGTAAAAATTATCTGGTAGTTTGTATTTCTTTGTGGAGCTAACCTCTGAATATCAGAGAGAGCAGCTTAGTGATATCTATGTATGTATGTAATGTATATATCAGTGGCACCGTGTACCCATTTAGGCTGAGCGTGTGCTGTTACAGGACAAAAACATGCAAAAATTTTATGTAACTCGAGCTGAAAAATTCAGGCATTGATTTTGAGCATACGAAAGCATTTTGTTTTTTTTATTTAGTGATCATTTAATTAAAAAAATGAATGAATTTTTGCTATTCCTATCTATATGTATAACAGAAATTAAAGTTATGTTTTTAAATCTGTGTTCATAAAAGCATCGATTCACACAACGACGAAAAGACAAAAACTGCAATTCGTGGCAGAACGTTGAATTGTATTTATGACTCCACGTGATTCCAAATGCAAATGTATAACCAGTAGTGCTTTTTTAGGTGTGCATACCTTGGGAAATTTGGCCTTGGCCTCTGCATTGAAACCACAAGAAAATAAAAACGTGACCTGTAGTGCCATCTGGAGAGCTTTGTATCACAGTTCCTTCACACGCCTCGGGTATCAGCTGGCCAAACAGCACACCTATGGATACGAATATTACTTACTATGTTTTGTTTGCTCAACAAAGCAACAAACTTTCTCCACTTTACAAAAACACTGTATAAGAGAATTAATTTTAGGCACCTCACGAAGCCTTAGGACAAACTTTGGCGAGTTTTGTTATCCAAAAAGATAATATAACAGCCACTTGTATCACAATGTTAAATTGTGTTGCTCCATGGGATTGCAAGCAGTGCTCTATTTGTCTAGCACACCCTGAGAAATCAGCTGTAATGTTTGAAGCCACAGGGAAACAAAAACAAGACCTGCAGCACCTTCTAGGGAGCACTTGTACCACAGTTGCTTAAGCATTGTCGGATGTCTTGTCGAGAAACTGCACACCCGAGGATCTTAGCACAAATGTTATATTATGATTACTGAGCGAACCTTCTCCTCTTAATGAAAACATTGTGTGGGGGAATTGATTTTACCTACCACTCGAAGTCTTAGGACAAAGTCTGGCGAGTTTTATTAGAAATAAATCTGAAAATGTAATGTCGATAACAGGTTAAATAAATCGCGACTCCGTGTGGGTGTGCGCAGCACACCTCAAATATTGTTCGCCCCTGATATATATACAGGGTGTCCGAGAATTATTGGACACATTACAAAATTATATAAAAGAAAACATTAAACAGATAGAAAGAAACTGACTGTACTAACTTACAATGTAACTACACAAGTTAATAAATTTCGATGTGAGATCCCTTGGTTGCTTGTAGTACGTACGTCCAAGCGATACTCGATTTCATGCCATGTATTGGCAAGCATCTGAGGAGTTATGGAATTAATAGCAGCTGTGATACGCTGCTTCAGTTCCTGCAAATCCATACAAGGCGTCTGATAGATACAATCCTTCACATAACCCCACATGAAATAATCCAATGGAGTCAGATCTGGAAAGCGAGAAAGCCACGGAATGGAACCACCACGCCCAATCCATCTTTTGGGGAAATGCTCATTTAGGCACTTAAGTGCACACGTTGACCAATGCGGAGGCACGCTGTCTTGTTGGAAAACGACGTCATATCTTTTGATCTGGGGTATAGCGAAATTTTCTAGCATATCCAAGTAAATGTCTCCATTTATGGTTTTTTCGCAGGAGAAGAAAGGGCCAATCACTTCTCTTTTTGATAAGGTGCACCACACATTAACTTTTGGAGAATCACGTTCCAGTTCAATAGCAGCATGAAGCGGTTCATGCTGTGATGATTCACAATACCTGATGCATGAAATGTGGATTCATCACTAAAAATTACAGTACTGAGAAAGTTTTTGTCGTTTTCCACTCGATCCAGCATATCCACAGCGAAATCGTATCGCAGAGTGTGATCATTTACATGCATCTTTTACATTATTTTAATTTTATAAACATGGAACTTTAATTTCTTGTGCAAGGTATCGTGAACTGTCGATTTTGGAATGCACAGTTCTCTGCTTGCTTTACGAATGGATTTCCTGGGGCTTCGTCGGAAACTTTCATTAACTTGGTCAACCGTCTCACCGCTGACGCGAGGCCTACTGGCTCCTCCACGATGTTCCACATTGCCAGTTTCTTTAAACTGTTGCATCCACCACTTAATTGAATTCGTTGACAGAGGATCACAACCATACTTTAAACGGTACCGTCTTTTAACTTTAATGACAGACTTTACTTCCGCAAGCCATAACACACATATCGCCTTCTGCTGTACGGATGACATGACTACTGATTGCACATTTCTCATACATTCCTCATCAGGCCACACCTAGCACCATCTATCGGATTCTGGGAATAACAATTCTGCAAAACAAAAATATAGAAACCGTGTTAGTAATACGTGACATAGAAAAACAGACAATGCTCATAGTTTTTTGGTTTTTTTGTACATAATTTTGTAATGTGTCCAATAATTCTCGGACACTTTGTATACTATATATATATGAGGGTTGTACCGAAAGTAATGCAAAAGTTGGCATAGCTTTTTTATTTACTGACAGAGGTCGTTCAAATTGCACATGTTGGTAGAGTAACTCTTCTTTCTCTATACAAAGGTACTATTCAATAGTCTCCATCACAAGCGATCCTTTGCGGCGGCGTTAAACCCAACTCTCGAATCCCCTTGGAAAAAATTCATGTGTGGACTGTTGTACCCACTTCTTCGCAGCCACTCTGTGACATCAAATTGTTGTCCCCAGAAACTGTCTTTCATTGGACCGAACAGGTAGAAGTCTGAGGGTGCCAGATCTGGGCTATACAGTGGATGAGAGACCACTGACCAGCCTAATTTGCTGATTGACTGATTTGTTGCCAAAGATGTGTGTGGTCTCTCATTGTCATGGTGAATGTGGATCCTTTTCAGATCCTTGTTTGGTCTCTTCCTCCTTTTGGCTTCTGTAAGCTTCTTGAGTGTCTTAATGTACCGCTTGCTGGTCACGGTACGGCCACGTTCCAGAAAATCGAGGAAAATGACACCCCTCTCATCCTAAAAAGCAGGCACTATGACTTTGTGCTGATTGCTGGCTTTTGAGCTTCTTAGGCCTTGGTGAAGAGGTGTAACACCATTCCATGGATTGATTTTTCATTTCCAGATCGTAAAGATACAACCACGTTCCATGCCCCGTCACCAGGTTGGAGAAAAACATGTCTTCATTGGCTTCAAACTCTTCCAGAAGATCAGAGCAGACTTCCACCTTCTCTCCTTCAAATCGGGTGTCAACTGCCGAGGTACCCACTTTACACACACTTTCCAATACCCTAAGTCTTCCACCATCTTCTGTATGGCATTGTGACCACAGTCTAGTTGTGCAACAAGCTCACAGATTGTGACTCATCTCTCTGTGCGAATCAATTCATCCACTTGTTGATGATTCATGTCAGTGGTTGCAGACGATAGTCTTCTACTGTGTGGTTTGTCTTCACTGCTGGTTTCCCCTTCTTTAAACTTCTTCATCCATCTGTGCACATTGCTCTTGTCAATGGTGCCGTGTCATCTCCGCAAACATTCTGTAGCCTTCTGTGGATGTCGGACAGTCTGCACCCTTCCTTCGTCAAGAACTCAATGACGGCACATTGCTTCTGCTTGGAATCCATTATTTACCTGCAATGAAGAAGAGTTACTATAGAGGAAGAGTTACTCTACCAATATGTGCAATAATATGAATTGCCTCTGTCAGTTAATAAAAAAAGTTATGCCCACTTTTGTTGCATTAAGCATTTTTACTTTTGTTGCATTACGCATCACACGGTTTCTTTTGGTAAACTCTCCCTTTTAGATATCCCCATAAAAAGTAATCAGGAGGCATCAGATTGGGCAAGCGTGGTGGCCATAGACCATTCGAAATGAAGCAGTCGCCGAAAAAGGACATAATTTCTTCGACAATGCCGAAATGGTGGACTTGCTCGGTGGATGTCTGCCTGCAAACCTCACCAGGAATTGCTGTTGACGAGACTTTATCGATTCTGTTTTGCAATAAGTGCGAACAATAAACACTCGCTCCTCCAGAGTATGCCGGTACATTTTCACACGTACGTGAGCAGCCACGAGCGCTCGCTATCAACAACCGTATTGTGTAGACGCGCTCAGCGGAATGGCATAACAAAGCAGCAGAGAGGCTTGTCCGGCTGACTGGTGGACTGCTGCTCAGTGGCGCCACACTTAAGAATGTGTCTGCCACTAAGGAGTACTCCGGCTGGCTGGCGGACAGTGCCGGGTTCAATGCTGTCTGGTCACAAATGGTGGCCACTTCCAGCACATGTTGTGATGGAAGTGGCCACCATTTGTGCAATATCTTCATTGGTGTTAATATTATTAAAGAAATGCCAGATTCGGTAGCGAGTGGGACACCCTGTATTATGCAACACGAATCTCTCCATAGGCCTGGTTCAGGCCTAGATCTTTGAGCTCAAGCATGGCCTGTCTCAGCACTGTTGTACATCACCTAGGAATATACCTCACTTGGTGTTAAGTTTTCTGAGTTCTTCACCATTTACTATTAACATGGCTTTCCTCACACTCATTGCAGATTCACGCAATTTTCTAACGTTTTCATCTATTTTCAAAGTTTCTAAATATTTCTTAATCCAGGTATTAGGCAAGGTGCTAAAAAGGCTTTTTTTTTTTTTTTTTTTTTTTTTTTGTAATTAATCCTAGCTTAGGAAGATGTAAATTTTCTGTTCTTGTAGTCATTATTATTACTGCATAATTATTTAAAATTTAAATTTAGCAATAATAGTATTTTAAATTTAATAACAATTATTTATTATTAAATTTAATTCTCAGTCCAACTATTTCTTTAGGTATTTAACTCTGAATTAAAGTTCTTTCTTCAACTGTTAAATTTTCAGACACTAAAACATTATTTTTATATTTTGCTTGTGTTACTTTCTAACAGGATTCTGAAACTTTTTTGTTTGTTTCTTTTTGAAGCATATGAATGCGAAATTGGAGAATGCCAGCTCATCTGATTGCCTGAGGAATGCACTTCCTGGTCTGCAAAAACGTGTTATGGTAAATATTTTATATATTTCATTTTTCTTTGTTTCCAAAGGGTAGGAGTGGGCACACACTTGAATAAATGGATAAATATTTCACAAATTCTTCAACCAATTTTATTAAAAACAAAACAATGATAAAAGTAAATCCATTTGCTTCATTCTTCAGGAAGACACTTTGACGTCTGTAAGTTCTGTTTTACACGTTCTGTAAAGTGGAAACAGTCTGTGGCGGTGCATTAACTTATTCAATTAAAATATAAATCGGTTAAAAGTCCTAAAAATGTTACTCACGGAAGTGCGTGTTTAGTTCGACGTCAGTAGTTATTGAGAGTTTCTTTGTCCAAAGTTGTATCTTGTTTCAATATGATCAGTTGTTAGGGTTAGCTCGAGAGCCATTTCGTCATAAGTTGTACCCTACTTCGGTTATGTCCCGATGTTAGGGTTAACTCCGTTCTGGCTGTGGCGACATCATATTGAATGGGTAAAGGTTTCCAGATAATAATTAAAGACTCTTGAGTTAAGAGTTACTATTTACATACCACTTGAAATTCCACATCGTACTTAGCCATTAGATTAGGGCTATCTCGTCAATGCTGCACTCTCATAGAATTGCCGAGAAAATCTTCAAGTTAGGTCAGGTTCATAAAAAATTTAAAAAGCTTAAAAGATTCCAGTTGAAATTGTTATATACACCACCTCATACTGTCCACAGTCTCAATCGCGGGACGCACGTTTCACTTAGGCTCTACCCTGGCATTTTCAACGGAGACTTCACACCCTCTGTCGAAGTCTACTATAATAAAAGTCTTGTGTCCACAGTGCGCATGTTCCTTATGTAACCCATTGCCAATGCCATCTAGTGTCAGGTCTTATCAACTTTATCTTTATCTATGCCATTCTCACCCTTCCTTTTTCTCTTCCTCTCTCTACTCAGTTTCGATCAGGTTCCTCCAAGCGTACGAAAGGTCGTATGGACTGTTATTATTGCAGTTAAATGGTTTGGTCTTATTTATTAATACTGCTTCTGCTACTTGTATTGTTCTCATGTTATTATGCTGGTTTAATATAGCAATTCCTTCCCAATAGGGTACATACACATTGATTATCCAAACAGAAGTCAATAAGTGCTGTTTTATTCTCTCTTCTGCTCCAGTTCTTCATGTGTTAAGTCAATCTAATTTCAATATTTCTTTTTGTACTGCCTATATATTGGTTGACTATTTTATTTTGATTATTTATTAATGGTATAGAGTGGACACCCGCTTTTTGTAAGATTGGGGTCTTTCTGTGATAGTTACTAAGATATTTCGTTATATCTCTTGTTCATACACCAAAATCTAGGTCAAATTTTTTACATGATTTCTTCATAATAGTTGTGACCTCCTGTATATATGGTAATGATCCAACAAGTAAAAAATTTTTGTGGATCATTACCATATATACAGGAGGTCACAACTATTATGAAGAAATCATGTAAAAAGTTTGACCTAGATTTTGGTGTATGAACAAGAGATATAACGAAATATTTTAGTAACTATCACAGAAAGACCCCAATCTTACAAAAAGCGGGTGTCCACTCTATACCATTAATAAATAATCAAAATAAAATTGTCAACCAATATATAGGCAGTACAAAAAATATTGAAATTAGATTGACTTAACACATGAAGAACTGGAGCAGAAGAGAGAATAAAACAGCACTTATTGACTTCTGTTTGGATAATCAATGTGTACCCTATTGGGAAGGAATTGCTATATTAAACCAGCATAATAACATGAGAAAAATACAAGTAGCAGAAGCAGTATTAATAAATAAGACCAAACCATTTAACTGCAATAATAACAGTCCATACGACCTTTCGTACGCTTGGAGGAACCTGATCGAAACTGAGTAGAGAGAGGAAGAGAAAAAGGAAGGGTGAGAATGGCATAGATAAAGATAAAGTTGATAAGACCTGACACTAGATGGCATTGGCAATGGGTTACATACGGAACATGCGCACTGTGGACACAATACTTTTATATAGTAGACTTCGACAGAGGGTGTGAAGTCTCCGTTGAAAATGCCAGGGTAGAGCCTAAGTGAAACGTGCGTCCCGTGATTGAGACTGTGGACGGTATGAGGTGGTGTATATAACAATTTCAACTGGAATCTTTTAAGCTTTTTAAATTTTTTATGAACCTGACCTAACTTGAAGATTTCCACGACAATTCTACGAGAGTGCAGCATTGACGAGATAGCCCTAATCTAATGGCTAAGTACGACGTGGAACTTCAAGTGGTATGTAAATAGTAACTCTTTACTCAAGAGTCTTTAATTATTATCTGGAAACCTTTACCCATTCAATATGATGTCGCCACAGCCAGAACGGAGTTAACCCTAACATCGGGTCATAACCGAAGTAGGGTACAACTTATGACGAAATGGCTCTCGAGCTAACCCTAACAACTGATCATATTGAAACAAGATATAACTTTGGACAAAGAAACTCTCAATAACTACTGACATCGAACTAAACACGCACTTCCGTGAGTAACATTTTTAGGACTTTTAACCGATTTATATTTTAATTGAATAAGTTAATGCACCATCACGTATCCACTTTACAGAACGTGTAAAACAGAACTTACAGATGTCAAAGCGTCTTCCTGAAGAACCTTGTGGTCACGTAATGGTATCTGAACTTTATGATAGAATCACATGAGGTATAATGCTATTTGCTTCATGTTTGTAAAAAAGAAAATGCTAAAGTGAAATTTACTGTATTGTTAAATTATTTTGTTTTACACTGGACAAGAGAATGCGGAATGCCTGTAACATCGCAATATATATATATATATATATATATATATATATATATATATATATATATATGGGATGTAAGGTCAAGTGATGCGTAACATCACAGCCTCTCCTTGACAAATGTCAACCCCGCCTTCTCGTGGTGCATCCTGTTCCCACTAAAGGGGCTCTGACGACCGCCCATAGCGGTATAACTATACCATCGGGATTAGAGGAAATTCTATCCCACACTCACCAACCCGCTTGGCCAGCGTGGTGAGTTATGGCCAAACCCCTCCAAAATGATTCCACAACTTAAATCTTGGCCCTCAGTCTCCGGCAGCTGGAATGTACCTGGCCAAGGCAGCGGCCAGTGCGACATGAAGGCAGAGGGTGCTAAGAATCCCCGGAGGACCGGACTAGGCTGCCATCTGATGCTGACCTTGGCTACTTACAATGGACGCTCCCTATCTTCTGATTCAAGGCTTCTTGAATTGGAAGAGGAATTACAAAGGATCAAGTGGGACATCGTGGGGCTAAGTGAGGTAAGGAGAAAAGGAGAAGATCTCATCGAACTGAAAAGTGGACATCTCTTCTACTATCGTGGGACAGATACTGGAAGAACTAGTGGTGTTGGATTTATAATAAACAAGAAACTGAAGGATAAAGTTGTAGAAGTTGAAAGTTCCTCTGACAGAGCTGCACGACTTGTTATCCAACTCTCGAAAAGATACCAGGCTCAGATTATTCAAACTTATGCACCCACCACAAGTCATCCTGAAGAAGAAATTGAAGAATTTTATGAGGAAATTTGTCATCTAAATAATAAAGGTAAGCAGCACTTGAAAATAATTATGGGAGATTTCAATGCAAAAATAGGGCAACGGCAACAGAATGAAACTTCAGTAGGTAAATTCGGTCACGGCAACAGAAACCAGCGTGGAAATACTCTCGTTGAGTTTGCAGAGGCAGAAGGGTTTTTCATCTTGAACTCCTTCTTCAAGAAAAAGCCACACAGGAAATGGACATGGAGACATCCAAATGGGACGACAAATGAAATTGATTTTATTATGTGTAACAAAAAATTCGTCATAGAAGACTGCAGTGTGCTAAACAAGTTCAACACAGGTAGTGACCATAGATTGGTGAGATGTAAGATGCACCTCAACGCTAAACTTGAACGTGGCAAGCTCATAAGACAAACAAAATCTATTGACATAACCAACCTCAAAAAACACCATAACACCTTCAAGTTAGAACTGAAGAACAGGTTCTCTGCTTTAGAAGGCCTAACATCGGAAGAAGTGGACATCTCTGAAGTTAACAGAAAAGTAACCAAAGCTCTTATGGAAACAGCAACAAAATTAGCTGGGTCTAAGAACAAGTTGCATGTGAACAAATTATCAGGAAAAACCAAAATGTTGATGCAAAAAAGAAGAGAGATGAGGACAACTAAAGAAGATGTGACTTCCAAAGTGGAATATATAGAGCTATGCAAGACAGTAAGAAAAAGTATCACTGAAGACGTAAGGAAATTCAACTGTGAACTAGTGAGGAAAGCAATTGAAAACAACCAAAGCCTAAAGATAGCAAAGGGACATCTCAATAAGGGAAGAAAACAGATTATGGCACTGAGAAAAGAAAATGGTTCTGTAACAAGAAACAGAGGCGAAATTTTGACAAGAGTGAAAGATTTCTACTCCAAATTATATGAAAGGGATGATATATGCACTCCAGACATCATGAAAGATACCAGTACCAGAGTTCCTCCAGTCCTTCCAGCAGAAGTTGCACATGCAATCAAGAACATGAAGCGAGGAAAAGCTCCAGGAGAAGATGGAATTACTGTAGACATCATACAAGAAGCAAGTGGAGAAATCGAAACAGTACTCGCCCAAATTTTCACTCGATGCCTTAATGAAGGAAAGATTCCTGAGGATTGGAACACCGCTACAATGATCCTGCTACATAAGAAAGGTGACATTGAGGATCTCGGAAACTACAGACCTATCAGCCTCCTATCAGTAGTTTATAAAATCTTCACTAAAGTTCTTTCACACCGCTTGAAGGTAACACTGGACATGGCTCAACCGAGAGAACAAGCTGGATTCAGGAGTGGCTACAGCACAATAGATCATATCCACGTGCTGAGAGAACTAATTGAAAGAGCGAGGGAATATGAACTTCCATTGTGCATGGCTTTTATCGATTATGAAAAAGCCTTTGATTCGGTGAAACCATCAGCAGTTACAATGGCTCTGAAAACCTGCGGTATTGAAGATGCATACATTAATATTATTAATAACATCTATGAAAATGCAAGTGCAAAGATTCGGCTGTTTGAAAATACAACACACGTAAAAATTGGAAAGGGAGTGAGACAAGGTGACACCATATCTCCGAAGCTCTTTAATGCCACATTGGAGGGTGTTTTTCAGTCGCTGAGCTGGGAAAACAAGGGGATAAAGATTAATGGAGATTATCTAACCCACCTTCGTTTTGCTGATGACGTAGTCATTTTTGCAACTACCCCATCAGAGCTGCAGAGTATGATCCAGGAACTTGCTGACAAGAGTAAAGAAGTGGGATTAAAAATGAACTTTCAGAAGACAAAAGTGATGTTCAATGCTTTTACAAGAAATGAAGATTTATCGATTGATGGAGAAAAGCTGGAGATAACAGACACGTACGTTTATCTTGGACAGCAGATATCAAGTGAGGGTCACATTGATGAAGAAATTAATCGGCGTACAAAACTTGCCTGGAGAGCTTTTGGAAGAAACAGCATAATTTTCAAGAGCAATATGCCATTATGTCTTAAAAGAAAAGTGTTTGATCAATGCATCCTTCCAGTGCTTACGTATGGTGCAGAGACGTGGACCTTAACTAAAAGAGACATACAAAGGCTGCAGACAACTCAAAGAAGCATGGAGAGGTGCATGCTTGGTGTAACCAGGAGAGATAAGAAGAGGAACTCGTGGATCCGAAAAATGACTAGAGTGGAGAAGACATCATGATCAGAGTTAAATCCCTGAAATGGCAATGGGCTGGACATACTGCCAGAAGGACAGATCATCGATGGACAGCCGAAATTTTAGATTGGATTCCAAGGGACAGGAAAAGACCCAGAAGAAGACCACATGGGAGATGGGTGGATGAAATTCGAAAGTATGCAGGGGTGACATGGAGGAGACTGGCACAAGACAGACCGTTGTGGAGGAAACTTGGGGAGACCTTCGTCCAGCAGTGGATTGATAATGGTTGACAATGATGATGATGATGATGATATATATATATATATATACTGTATATATACATACACGCACATATATATATATATATATATATTAATAACATCTATGAAAATGCAAGTGCAAAGATTAGGCTGTTTGAAAATACAACTCACATAAAAATTGGAAAGGGAGTGAGACAAGGTGACACCATATCTCCGAAGCTCTTTAATGCCACATTGGAGGGTGTTTTTCAGTCGCTGAGCTGGGAAAACAAGGGGATAAAGATTAATGGAGATTATCTAACCCACCTTCGTTTTGCTGATGACGTAGTCATTTTTGCAACTAGCCCATCAGAGCTGCAGAGTGTGATCCAGGAACTTGCTGACAAGAGTAAAGAAGTGGGATTAAAAATGAACTTTCAGAAGACAAAAGTGATGTTCAATGCTTTTACAACAAATGAAGATTTATCGATTGATGGAGAAAAGCTGGAGATAACAGACACGTACGTTTATCTTGGACAGCAGATATCAAGTGAGGGTCACATTGATGAAGAAATTAATCGGCGTACAAAACTTGCCTGGAGAGCTTTTGGAAGAAACAGCATAATTTTCAAGAGCAATATGCCATTATGTCTTAAAAGAAAAGTGTTTGATCAATGCATCCTTCCAGTGCTTACGTATGGTGCAGAGACGTGGACCTTAACTAAAAGAGACATACAAAGGCTGCAGACAACTCAAAGAAGCATGGAGAGGTGCATACTTGGTGTAACCAGGAGAGATAAGAAGAGGAACTCGTGGATCCGAAAAATGACAAGAGTGGAAGACATCATGATCAGAGTTAAATCCCTGAAATGGCAATGGGCTGGACATACTGCCAGAAGGACAGATCATCGATGGACAGCCGAAATTTTAGATTGGATTCCAAGGGACAGGAAATGACCCAGAAGAAGACCACATGGGAGATGGGTGGATGAAATTCGAAAGTATGCAGGGGTGACATGGAGGAGACTGGCACAAGACAGACCGTTGTGGAGGAAACTTGGGGAGACCTTCGTCCAGCAGTGGATTGATAATGGTTGACAATGATGATGATGATGATATATATATATATAGAATGAAAATATTACAGAACAAAAATACAAAATTTCAAAACAAGTAAAAAACTGGAACAGGTTGCCGTCATTAGGAGAGCATCAACCTGTGGGAGTGGCCTTTCTAGTACCAACAAAGCGACAAGGCAAGCCAAAATTGTCGGTTGGTCATGCTCCCTAGGCCACAAAACCAAATTCTAATAAGCACAAAAAATTACAAAAATCAAGTTTAAAAAGAAGAATTAAAAGCTTACCAGCAGAACAAAAACCGCCATGACAAAGAGTTAAACAAGACTGAACAGAGCACCCACAAGAACCCAAATATATACACTGATAAGAAAGGTGGTCACGGTTAAACAACTACCTGGTAAGCCAAAAATGTGTGAGTAGACAAGATGCAAAACTGTGTATGTAGATAAGATCTTCAGCTATTAGGGACCCACTAAATAGCACTTTATGTTACTTATATATTTAAAATTGTTAGGTCCTAGGTTAGTAAAGCATGTCAATGTGTAATTTGAAACTTTTGGACACAGAATTAAAGTTCAAAATTAAATGGTTAAAATGATGCCTTGAGAAATTTTTAGGAAAATTGTTAAATTGCAATTTAGAAAAAAGAGCTTTCAGATTTTTTGCAAGTAAGAGCTGTGTAGAGCAAATTTTAGCCATTCTATGAAACTGGGAGATGAGTAGATTACGATGTATAACTTTTGAAATATTGGATGACCAGTGAGTGTAGTGAATGATATCGAACTCAAAAGAGTTTCTTTTATCAAATAAATTCACCACACCTCTTCCTTCCTCGTCCACCTGAACCTCTAAATCGAGGTAACAGACACAAGTAGACGATCTGTTGGTTTTTTCTAGGGTAAGGTCACTGGTGACTGTCACGTCTGTGGATACTTGCGATTTTATAAACCTCTTCACCTCAATTTCATTGAAGGGTCTGTGGCAGGTAGCCCTAAATATACATACGAAGTTCGAGCCCGGGACTACAGAACAGTATTAGCATTTCCTACTGGATTTCTGTATCAATAACAATATAGTTACCGTGGGCGATGGGCTCTACCTCCAAACTCGTGGTATACCGATGGGCAGTCGCTTTTCTAGCAGTTTGGCTAATCTCTATCTACATTTTTTTGAGGATAGATATGTTGTCAATCATCCTTTACCTGGGATTGCTCTAAGATATGTTGATGACATTATTGTCATTAACATTCCGGACTTTTTACATTGCGCCGCTGACTTGTATCCTGACGACCTTACCCTAGAAAAAACCAACAGATCGTCTACTTGTGTTTGTTACCTCGATTTAGAGGTTCAGGTAGACGAGAAGGGAAGAGGTGTGGTGAATTTATTTGATAAAAGAAACTCTTTTGAGTTTGATATCATTCACTACACTTACTGGTCATCCAATATTTCAAAAGTTATACATCGTAATCTACTCATTTCCCAGTTTCATAGAATGGCTAAAATTTGCTCTACACAACTCTTACTTGCAAAAAATCTGAAAGCTCTTTTTTCTAAATTGCAATTTAACAATTTTCCTAAAAATTTCTTAAGGCATCATTTTAACCATTTAATTTTGAACTTTAATTCTGTGTCCAAAAGTTTCAAATTACACATTGACATGCTTTACTAACCTAGGACCTAACAATTTTAAATATATAGGTAACATAAAGTGCTATTTGGTGGGTCCCTAATAGCTGAAGATCTTATCTACATACACAGTTTTGCATCTTGTCTACTCACACAGTTTTGGCTTACCAGGTAGTTGTTTAACCGTGACCACCTTTCTTATCAGTGTATATATTTGGGTTCTTGTGGGTGCTCTGTTCAGTCTTGTTTGACTCTTTGTCATGGCGGTTTTTGTTCTGCCGGTAAGCTTTTAATTCTTCTTTTTTAAACTTGATTTTTGTAATTTTTTGTGCTTATTAGAATTTGGTTTTATGACCTAGGGAGCATGACCAACCGACAATTTTGGCTTGCCTTGTCGCTTTGTTGGTACTAGAAAGGCCACTCCCACAGGTTGATGCTCTCCTGATGACGGCAACCTGTTCCAGTTTTTTACTTGTTTTGAAATTTTGTATTTTTGTTCTGTAATATTTTCATTCTATGTAAGCTACTACATGAGGTTTAGCTGCCTTCGGCGCTTCTCATGGTATTAACCTTTTTGGTCTATTTCTCTTGTGTTAAATAATTTATTTATGAAGTTATTTTTTTGTTTTTTGTTTTATTATGTACTATATATATCATCATCATCATCATCATCGTCAACCATTATCAATCCACTGCTGGACGAAGATCTCCCCAAGTTTCCTCCACAACGGTCTGTCTTGTGCCAGTCTCCTCCATGTCACCCCTGCATACTTTCGAATTTCATCCACCCATCTTCCATGTGGTCTTCTTCTGGGTCATTTCCTGTCCCTTGGAATCCAATCTAAAATTTCGGCTGTCCATCGATGATCTGTCCTTCTGGCAGTATGTCCAGCCCATTGCCATTTTAGGGATTTAACTCTGATCATGATGTCTTCCACTCTTGTCATTTTTCGGATCCACGAGTTCCTCTTCTTATCTCTCCTGGTTACACCAAGTATGCACCTCTCCATGCTTTTTTGAGTTGTCTGCAGCCTTTGTATGTCTCTTTTAGTTAAGGTCCACGTCTCTGCACCATACGTAAGCACTGGAAGGATGCATTGATCAAACACTTTTCTTTTAAGACATAATGGCATGTTGCTCTTGAAAATTATGCTGTTTCTTCCAAAAGCTCTCCAGGCAAGTTTTGTACGCCGATTAATTTCTTCATCAATGTGACCCTCACTTGATATCTGCTGTCCAAGATAAACGTACGTGTCTGTTATCTCCAGCTTTTCTCCATCAATCGATAAATCTTCATTTCTTGTAAAAGCATTGAACATCACTTTTGTCTTCTGAAAGTTCATTTTTAATCCCACTTCTTTACTCTTGTCAGCAAGTTCCTGGATCATACTCTGCAGCTCTGATGGGGTAGTTGCAAAAATGACTACGTCATCAGCAAAACGAAGGTGGGTTAGATAATCTCCATTAATCTTTATCCCCTTGTTTTCCCAGCTCAGTGACTGAAAAACACCCTCCAATGTGGCATTAAAGAGCTTCGGAGATATGGTGTCACCTTGTCTCACTCCCTTTCCAATTTTTATGTGTGTTGTATTTTCAAAAAGCCTAATCTTTGCACTTGCATTTTCATAGATGTTATTAATAATATTAATGTATGCATCTTCAATACCGCAGGTTTTCAGAGCCATTGTAACTGCTGATGGTTTCACCGAATCAAAGGCTTTTTCATAATCGATAAAAGCCATGCACAATGGAAGTTCATATTCCCTCGCTCTTTCAATTAGTTCTCTCAGTACGTGGATATGATCTATTGTGCTGTAGCCACTCCTGAATCCAGCTTGTTCTCTCGGTTGAGCCATGTCCAGTGTTACCTTCAAGCGGTGTGAAAGAACTTTAGTGAAGATTTTATAAATTACTCATAGGAGGCTGATAGGTCTGTAGTTTCCGAGATCCTCAATGTCACCTTTCTTATGTAGCAGGATCATTGTAGCGGTGTTCCAATCCTCAGGAATCTTTCCTTCATTAAGGCATCGAGTGAAAGTTTGGGCAAGTACTGTTTCGATTTCTCCACTTGCTTCTTGTATGATGTCTACAGTAATTCCATCTTCTCCTGGAGCTTTTCCCCGCTTCATGTTCTTGATTGCATGTGCAACTTCTGCTGGAAGGACTGGAGGAACTCTGGTACTGGTATCTTTCATGATGTCTGGAGTGCATGTATCATCCCTTTCATATAATTTGGAGTAGAAATCTTTCACTCTTGTCAAAATTTCGCCTCTATTTCTTGTTACAGAACCATCTTCTTTTCTCAGTGCCATAATCTGTTTTCTTCCCTTACTGAGATGTCCCTTTGCTATCTTTAGGCTTTGGTTGTTTTCAATTGCTTTCCTCACTAGTTCACAGTTGAATTTTCTTACGTCTTCAGTGATACTTTTTCGTACTGTCTTGAATAGCTCTATATATTCCACTTTGGAAGTCACATCTTCTTTAGTTGTCCTCATCTCTCTTCTTTTTGCATCAACATTTTGGTTTTTCCTGATAATTTATTTACATGCAACTTGTTCTTAGACCCAGCTAATTTTGTTGCTGTTTCCATAAGAGCTTTGGTTACTTTTCTGTTAACTTCAGAGATGTCCACTTCTTCCGATGTTAGGCCTTCTAAAGCAGAGAACCTGTTCTTCAGTTCCAACTTGAAGGTATTATGGTGTTTTTTAAGGTTGGTTATGTCAATAGATTTTGTTTGTCTTATGGGCTTGCCACGTTCAAGTTTAGTGTTGAGGTGCATCTTACATCTCACCAATCTATGGTCACTACCTGTGTTGAACTTGTTTAGTACACTGCAGTCTTCTATGACGAATTTTTTGTTACACATAATAAAATCAATTTCACTTGTCGTCCCATTTGGATGTCTCCATGTCCATTTCCTGTGTGGCTTTTTCTTGAAGAAGGAGTTCAAGATGAAAAACCCTTCTGCCTCTGCAAACTCAACGAGAGTATTTCCACGCTGGTTTCTGTTGCCGTGACCGAATTTACCTACTGAAGTTTCATTCTGTTGCCGTTGCCCTATTTTTGCATTGAAATCTCCCATAATTATTTTCAAGTGCTGCTTACCTTTATTATTTAGATGACGAATTTCCTCATAAAATTCTTCAATTTCTTCTTCAGGATGACTTGTGGTGGGTGCATAAGTTTGAATAATCTGAGCCTGGTATCTTCTCGATAGTTGGATAACGAGTCGTGCAGCTCTGTCAGAGGAACTTTCAACTTCTACAACTTTATCCTTCAGTTTCTTGTTTATTATAAATCCAACACCACTAGTTCTGCCAGTATCTGTCCCACGATAGTAGAAGAGATGTCCACTTTTCAGTTCGATGAGATCTTCTCCTTTTCTCCTTACCTCACTTAGCCCCACGATGTCCCACTTGATCCTTTGTAGTTCCTCTTCCAATTCAAGAAGCCTTGAATCAGAAGATAGGGAGCGTCCATTGTACGTTGCCAAGGTCAGCATCAGATGGCAGCCTAGTCCGGTCCTCCGGGGGATTCTTAGCACCCTCTGCCTTCATGTCGCACTGGCCGCTGCCTTGGCCAGGTACATTCCAGCTGCCGGAGACTGAGGGCCAAGATTTAAGTTGTGGAGTCATTTTGGAGGGGTTTGGCCATAACTCACCACGCTGGCCAAGCGGGTTGGTGAGTGTGGGATAGAATTTCCTCTAATCCCGATGGTGTAGTTATACCGCTATTGGCGGTCGTCAGAGCCCCTTTAGTGGGAACAGGATGCACCACGAGAAGGCGGGGTTGACATTTGTCAAGGAGAGGCTGTGATGTTACGCATCACCTGACCTTTATATATATATACTTAAGAGCAAAACTGAAGACTAAGGAAAAACTTAAGAATTTAAAACGAAGGTTGCAAAATAACCTGAAAATCAAAACGCGCAACGCAGCAGTTTTGAAAATTCAGAATTCACATTCTATAAAGAAGATACCTAAGCAAAAAAATGCTTAGGTATCTTCTTTATAGAATATATATATATATATATATCATCATCATCATCATTGTCAACCATTATCAATCCACTGCTGGACGAAGGTCTCCCCAAGTTTCCTCCACAACGGTCTGTCTTGTGCCAGTCTCCTCCATGTCACCCCTGCATACTTTCGAATTTCATCCACCCATCTCCCATGTGGTCTTCTTCTGGGTCTTTTCCTGTCCCTTGGAATCCAATCTAAAATTTCGGCTGTCCATCGATGATCTGTCCTTCTGGCAGTATGTCCAGCCCATTGCCATTTCAGGGATTTAACTCTGATCATGATGTCTTCCACTCTTGTCATTTTTCGGATCCACGAGTTCCTCTTCTTATCTCTCCTGGTTACACCAAGCATGCACCTCTCCTTGCTGCTTTGAGTTGTCTGCAGCCTTTGTATGTCTCTTTTAGTTAAGGTCCACGTCTCTGCACCATACGTAAGCACTGGAAGGATGCATTGATCAAACACTTTTCTTTTAAGACATAATGGCATATTGCTCTTGAAAATTATGCTGTTTCTTCCAAAAGCTCTCCAGGCAAGTTTTGTACGCCGATTAATTTCTTCATCAATGTGATCCTCACTTGATATCTGCTGTCCAAGATAAACGTATGTGTCTGTTATCTCCAGCTTTTCTCCATCAATCGATAAATCTTCATTTCTTGTAAAAGCATTGAACATCACTTTTGTCTTCTGAAAGTTCATTTTTAATCCCACTTCTTTACTCTTGTCAGCAAGTTCCTGGATCATACTCTGCAGCTCTGATGGGCTAGTTGCAAAAATGACTACGTCATCAGCAAAACGAAGGTGGGTTAGATAATCTCCATTAATCTTTATTCCCTTGTTTTCCCAGCTCAGTGACTGAAAAACACCCTCCAATGTGGCATTAAAGAGCTTCGGAGATATGGTGTCACCTTGTCTCACTCCCTTTCCAATTTTTATGTGTGTTGTATTTTCAAACAGCCTAATCTTTGCACTTGCATTTTCATAGATGTTATTAATAATATTAATGTATGCATCTTCAATACCGCAGGTTTTCAGAGCCATTGTAACTGCTGATGGTTTCACCGAATCAAAGGCTTTTTCATAATCGATAAAAGCCATGCACAATGGAAGTTCATATTCCCTCGCTCTTTCAATTAGTTCTCTCAGCACATGGATATGATCTGTTGTGCTGTAGCCACTCCTGAATCCAGCTTGTTCTCTCGGTTGAGCCATGTCCAGTGTTACCTTCAAGCGGTGTGAAAGAACTTTAGTGAAGATTTTATAAACTACTGATAGGAGGCTGATAGGTCTGTAGTTTCCGAGATCCTCAATGTCACCTTTCTTATGTAGCAGGATCATTGTAGCGGTGTTCCAATCCTCAGGAATCTTTCCTTCATTAAGGCATCGAGTGAAAATTTGGGCGAGTACTGTTTCGATTTCTCCACTTGCTTCTTGTATGATGTCTACAGTAATTCCATCTTCTCCTGGAGCTTTTCCCCGCTTCATGTTCTTGATTGCATGTGCAACTTCTGCTGGAAGGACTGGAGGAACTCTGGTACTGGTATCTTTCATGATGTCTGGAGTGCATGTATCATCCCTTTCATATAATTTGGAGTAGAAATCTTTCACTCTTGTCAAAATTTCGCCTCTATTTCTTGTTACAGAACTATCTTCTTTTCTCAGTGCCATAATCTGTTTTCTTCCCTTACTGAGATGTCCCTTTGCTATCTTTAGGCTTTGGTTGTTTTCAATTGCTTTCCTCACTAGTTCACAGTTGAATTTTCTTACGTCTTCAGTGATACTTTTTCGTACTGTCTTGCATAGCTCTATATATTCCACTTTGGAAGTCACATCTTCTTTAGTTGTCCTCATCTCTCTTCTTTTTGCATCAACATTTTCGTTTTTCCTGATAATTTATTTACATGCAACTTGTTCTTAGACCCAGCTAATTTTGTTGCTGTTTCCATAAGAGCTTTGGTTACTTTTCTGTTAACTTCAGAGATGTCCACTTCTTCCGATGTTAGGCCTTCTAAAGCAGAGAACCTGTTCTTCAGTTCCAACTTGAAGGTATTATGGTGTTTTTTAAGGTTGGTTATGTCAATAGATTTTGTTTGTCTTATGAGCTTGCCACGTTCAAGTTTAGTGTTGAGGTGCATCTTACATCTCACCAATCTATGGTCACTACCTGTGTTGAACTTGTTTAGCACACTGCAGTCTTCTATGACGAATTTTTTGTTACACATAATAAAATCAATTTCACTTGTCGTCCCATTTGGATGTCTCCATGTCCATTTCCTGTGTGGCTTTTTCTTGAAGAACTAGTTCAAGATGAAAAACCCTTCTGCCTCTGCAAACTCAACGAGAGTATTTCCACGCTGGTTTCTGTTGCCGTGACCGAATTTAGAAACCAGCGTGGAAATACTCTCGTATATATATTATTTTATACATTTAACCACTTCATGTATTTGATCTTTCTTATTTATGTATACACAGTCTAGTCAAAAAATTATGACCACCTGTTAGCATACAGTATGACCTCGTGCCACTAATACCATAGATATATGGCATGGCATTGATTCAAATGCTTCTGAATGTTTCTGTCGGGACGCTATACTATGCAAACTTCAGAGCTTCTTGCAGATCATCAAGAAGATCCATACGTCGAACCTGTTGGTCAAAATAGCCCCACAGGTGTTCAGTGGGATTGATGTTCAGCGAGTACAGTGGCCAGGATAGTAAATAAAATCACTGGAATGCTCCTCAAACCATTCTTACTAGTCTTCTCCATGTCATTCTGATTTGCTTTCCAATTTCAACGACTCATCTTTCATGTGTCTTCTTCTAGATCTTTTCCCATCCCTTAGAATGCAGTCTAGTATTTCAGTTGTCCAACGGTGTTCAGTTCTTCTAGCAATATGTCCAGCCCATTTCCATTTCAGGAATTTTGCCTTGATCATAATTGTCATCAACTCTTGTCATTTTTCTGATCCACGATTTTCTCTTCCTATGTTTCCTGGTTATACCAAAAATGCATCTCTCCATGCTACTTTGAGTTGTTTGCAGCCTCTGTATGTCTCTTTTAGTTAAGGTTCATGTCTCTGATCCGTAAGTATGAACTGGAAGTATACATGTATAATAACACTAGCTTGCAAATGAAAACTTTTTTCTGCGGTATGAATGTAGAAAAAAGTTTTCATTTGCAGACTAGTGTTATTATACTTGTGAGTTTTACTAATCTTTGTACGCTGAATTCAAAAATGCATTCGGTTCTGCTGTATCACATCAGGTTCCTTGGCAATATGGTATAATGTAAGTTTATCAGTTTCTGTTGACCGAAGCGATACATTTCTTGTCTTTGCATATATAGCATGCATATTTAACCATTTTTAAAACTAAACATAAGCAAGAACAACCTTTAAAAGTGAAAGAGAATTATCAGAACAAAACTACATAGAAATAAAATAAAAAGTGTACAAGAGTTGAAAACTTACCTAATTACATTCCTTAATGTTAGTCGGCAGTTCTTTTTCTTCTCTTGCCATGGAAGCTAAGTGTTCATGATGCCCTTGAGTGTTCTCTAGAAGGATCCTCATGTGCAATAGACCAACAGTAATCAGCCATCATACGCTCATCCCAACGTCCCTGATAACGTCGCTCTGCCTCTTTTAAGTCCTGGTGGAACCTTTCACCTTGCTCTTCACTCAAAGCTCCCAAATTCGGAGGGAAGTAATCGAGATGTGCACTTAAGAAATTAAGTTTTAGGCTCATATTACAACCATGCAATTTGAATTTGTCCAACATATTTTGTACAATTGACTTGTACGACGGGTCCTTTACATTTCCAAGAAAAATTTTCATCACTTCTTTGAAAGCATTCCACACCTCTTCTTCAGTTTCGATCATTGTACAGGTGAAATTGTTATCCATCATCAGTTTACAAATTTGCTGGCCATCAAATATTCCCTCTCTGATTTTAGCTTGTGACAATGAAGGAAATGTTGTGCATAAGTATTGGAAACATCGACGACTTTTGTCTAGTGCCTTTACAAATTGTTTCATAATGGCAAGTTTTATGTGTAACGGAGGGAGTAGAATTTTCTCACGATCAGCTAGACTTTCATTAATGACATTCTTAGAACCTGTTGTCAGTTGCTTCCTCTCAGGCCAATGTGCAGTATCCCAATGTTTGTCCCTGGCTCTGCTATCCCACTCGTAAAGAAAACAGGGAAATTTTGTGAATCCTCTCTGCTGTCCTAACAATATTCCAATTACTTTCAAGTTACCACATATTTGCCATTCATGTTCACGGAATTTAATTTTTTCAAGGACTAACTTTAATGTTTCGTATGATTCTGACAATTTTGTGGAATGAGCAAGTGGTACAGAAGTGAATTTGTTGCCGTTATGAAGTAAAACCGCCTTGAGACTTCTTTTGGAAGAGTCAATGAAAAGGCGCCAGGAACTAGGTTGATAGATTTCCTCTCCCAACTGATGAATAAGATTACAGATGTCCGTACAAAAAACCAGATCATCTTCCTTTGAGTAGTACTTCCAAAAACACTTGTCACGATTCCTGTACCAAGAAAATGTAACTCCAGGTGCCAGCAGGTTTTTCTCATAAAGTCTTGAGCCTAGTAATTCACTCTTTTCCTTCATGAGCCCCAGTTCTCTTATCAAGTCATTCAACTCAGGTTGAGTAAACATTTTTGGTGAATGGTGAAATTCTTCGGGTTCAAAACTTATGTCCTCAGTGTCTGAATGTAGAGAACTGCTTTCAGATTCACCACTCAAGTTAGCTGGTGGTGTAGGTACTGGTAAGTCAAGTCCATGAGGAACAGGCCGTATGGCTGATGGGAGATTTGGATATTTAATTCCTTTCTTATTCTTTTTGTTATAACCAACAGCATTGCACATACAGAAATAACAGTCATCGTGGTGGTTCTTCTGTTCATGCCATATCATTGGAATTGCAAACGGCATTGCCTTCCGTTTTCCTTCGTACCAGTACTGCAGTCCCTCGACACAACTGTTACAAGCAACGTGAGGTGCAAATGACTTATCTTGGTCGCCGAATTTTACTTTGAAGTACGCAAAGTATAGTTTCTTCACAAATGAATCTAGTTTACGTACCTTAACATCAAACACATAACATCCACAAATGTACCAAAATTGCTGAGGACTTCACACACACTGTCTTCTACACAATTCCGATGCACTAGCCATACTTACAAACTCACGTTTTACTTTCACACTTCCAATATAGGACAGGCTCATGCACAAGGATGCCTGCCCTCTGCTCAACTGATAGGATATTTAGTGAGGGAATGTGAGAGTTCTTTAAACATAAACTCCTAGGGGTACAATAAACAAGCGGCTGCATGCCGCCTAGTGTCACGCTGACGGCTCTGACGCGCCACAGCGGCATCTCAAAACATAAACAATAACAAAACGCAGAAGTACGCATTAACATTCGTTGACAAGGGGCATTTCTCATAGTAATATAGCATTTCATAGGTTTAAGTCAAGTTCTTTGTGGATATTTAAGTGCGATTGTGAGAAGATGGCTCTACATTACATACAATGTGGATACGTCAATTCACGTACACAGAAGAAAAAAACAATATTGCAAAACAACTAGATGTGATGGACCAAAACTAACGTTATTTTCGGATTCAGGACACAGATTTCCACAAGAATCACTTATTTGCGCGTTTAACGCAAAACCATTGTTGGCTAGTGTAATTAAACACTTTCCTTTAAGAGATATTTTTAAGAGATATTGGTAAATTGCTCTTGAAAACAGTACTGTTTCTTCCAAATCCTCATCAATCAAGTTTTATACGTATCTATTAATTTCTTTTGATGTGGCCCTTACTTGATATCTGTTGTCCAAGGTAACTGCAGGTATCAGTTACTTCTAGATTTGCTCCATCAGTCACTAAATCTTCAGTTCTTTTAAAAGCATTGTACATCAGTTTTGTTTTCTGTTAGTTAATTTTTAACACCACTTCCTTAGTCTTGTCAGCAAGTTCCTGGGCCGACTCTGCAGCTCTGAGAGGATGTTTGCAAAATCATTATGTCATCATCAATATGAAGGTGGGTTAAGTGATTTCCACCAATCTTTATCCCCTTGTCTTTCCAATTCTTATTGTGATGTGTTTAAGAATTTTCAAATATATTTTATAGTTATACTTTACTTTTATATTAAGCTTTTTTTCCCTGTTATTAGAATACTTTGAGTATGATTTGTTTTTCCATTATTTTCATGTCAGTTGGAATTTGTATAGTGTGAGATGGGTTTCCAAAATTGAAACCCCTTTTTTTGAAGCATTGAGCCAATAGGAAATATGAGCTTGACTATGATGGCTCACTTTGTGGCCATTGTCTATCAACCAGTTATAAGTGCAGAAGTCACGTGTGCGTAGCTGTCAAGTGTCCCTGTTTAATCACAACACTTTTTTTCGTAAACAAAAGGGGAAATGCTTGTTGTTTTTGACTGTTTGTATAGCAGAAAATGACTTAGCAATCAGAAACCATGCATCCTCAGACAGCATTTTCCCTTTTGTTAAGCTTTAAAAAGTGATGTCAGTTTGATGGTAAAATCAAATATGGAAGGTCCATGTTTTCCATATAAATACAGTGATAACTTTTTGAGAAATGCCAAATCTGCAACTTCTTTGGCATGTAACAAAATCAAAAAAAAAAAATCAGTATTTGTAAATATATTCAGAAAATCAGTGTTTTGAAATATATTAGAAAAATCAGTGTTTCTTATAGCAATTCAAACAAGAAAGTTGACACCGAATTTTCAGGTGTAATAAGCACGTCTTTTGAATCCGTTCCGACGCAAATTAAATTTATCAAAGCTATTCAAAGTCAATGAAAACCGGTATGGAAAACAATTGATCTGACCAAAGAAAGAAGATTTTCAACCGGGTTTTTAATCCCTCAGATATTGCTGTAAACAGAATCGTGAGCTTATGAACTCTAAGAAACAGAGATATCAACAAAAATAAGATGTGACTTTACGTCCCCTGGTGGGAAAACCATGCATTATTTTAGGAAGAAAGTATTCTCAAAAGGTTTATCCATATAAGCGGTATCGGTCGAAGAAAAAAAAATTAGTCGAGTTTTCAGGAGCCCAGATTTTGCAACATATACTTCAGAAGCAGAAATTAACACATATGACCCCTGGTGGCTAAACCATTCTTTACCAAACATTAGAAATTATGTGCAAAATATTTTCCATCGGGTCTTGTATGCGATACAGGAAGAATTTTTCAAATCAGAGCTTTAGGAGCAGAAATAACGCAGAAAATGCAATTTACCTTTGTGCCCCCTAGCGGAAAGTGTATGATTTACTTGAAAATTTTGAATTTATAGGAAAAACATTTTGCATCAGAAACACTATCCAACAAAGAAGGAATTTTTCAAATCGTACTCTTAGAAGTAGAGATATTGACAAAAATAAGATATACATCTACGCCTCCTGGCGTAGAAACCATGCATTTTTTCAAGAAGAAAAGTTTCCTAAAAGGTTTGTCGACATGAGTAGTATCGGTCAACAAATGTCGATTTTTTCAATCAATAATTTAGAAGCTCATATTTTGCTGCAAATACAACAGAAACGGAAATTAAGATTTACGCCCCCTGGTGGCCAAACTATTTTTTTACAAACATTAGAAATTATGTGCAAACGATTTCCCATCAGGAGCTGTATCCAGTGCAGAAAGAATTTTTCAAATCGGAGATTTAGAAGCAGAGATATAGGGGGAAACGCAATTTACCACTACGCCCCCTAGCAGAAAGTCTATGAATTACTTGAAAATTTTGAAATTATATGAAAAACATGTCACACTGAAAACACTATCCAACAAAGAAGGAATTTTTCAAATCGGACTCCTAGAAGTTAAGATATTGACAAAAATAAGATGTACATCTACGCCCTGGCGTAGAAACCATGCACTATTTTAAGAAGAAAATGTTTCTAAAAGGTTTGTCGACATGAGTAGTATTGGTCAACAAACGACGTTTTTTTCAATCGAGAATTTAGAAGCTCATATTTTGCTGCAAATACAACAGAAGCGGAAATTAAGATTTACGCCCTGGTGGCCAAACTATTTTTTTACAAACGATTTCCCATCAGGAGCTGTATCCGGTGCAGAAAGAATTTTTCAAATCGGAGATTTAGAAGCAGAGATATAGGGGGAAACGCAATTTACTGCTACGCCCCTAGCGGAAAGTCTATGAATTACTTGAAAATTTTGAAATTATATGAAAAACATGTCACACAGAAAACACTATCCAACAAAGAAGGAATTTTTCAAATCGGACTCCTAGAAGTAGAGATATTGACAAAAGTAAGATGTACATCTACGCTCCCTGGCGTAGAAACCATGGACTATTTTAAGAAGAAAATGTTTCTAAAAGATGACGATGATGGGCAAAACACATAACAATATTAACAAATAAAGGTAACTTGATCACGCCAGTTACGTTAAATGAAAACTTTTACAAAAAGTTCGTAAGTTGGAAGCTTTCGACTTTATCTTAGGTCTTCATCACGCCAATGGAGGACTAAGATTATTACCAGATTCTACATTTGAATTTTTCCTATTTTTGTTGCCAAAACTTAGAATTGATCTCCAGATCATCGGAATGTAGAGAGGAGATTCGGAATTGCAAGTCATTGAGTTGAAAATAATTTCCAAGCTTTCACGGTAACGGAGGGCAAAACGATTGTCAAAAGAAGCAATTCGTTTTGCTTCGTTCCAGTGGGGAACTGCAGATGTGTCTTCCATTGTCAAAATAGACAAGGCAGTATTAGGATTGGCTTTCAAAACATCTTTTTTATGTTCTAAAATTCTATGTTTAATGCTCCTGTATGTGCTTCCAATGTATAAGTTATCCCCAGTAGAAGAAGAGATAGGAATGCAGTAAACTCCTGGGAGGTTCAGGCTTTCAACTTTGTCCCTATCCCTTTGTAGAAGTTTCAAGATGTTTGGGGTAGATTTAATGGCAAGATGGTAACCAAAACTTCTGAAAAGAATCTGTAACTTATAAGCATAGGAAGGATGGTAAGGAACAGAACTACAGAATTTCAGGTCTTCTTTCTTTTGAGGAAGGAGGCATTCAATTTTCGAATGGTTTTCATATTTCTTTATGAGGGAGTTGACTGTGTAAGTGCAGGGAAACCATGAGAGAGGGCTATTGTAGAAATTTTGGAGAGTTCTTGAAGAGAGAGTTGGTTATTGCAAATGATATGAGCCATAACCAACTCTCTCTTCAAGAAGAACTCTCCAAAATTTCTACAATAGCCCTCTCTCATGATTTCCCTGCATCGAGTTACCTTTATATTGTGATCGAGTTACCTTTATTTGTTTCTAAAAGGTTTGTCGACATGAGTAGTATCGGTCAACAAACGTCGATTTTTTCAATCGATAATTTAGGAGCTCATATTTTGCTGCAAATACAACAGAAGCGGAAATTAAGATTTACGCCCCGTGGTGGCCAAACTATTTTTTTACAAACATTAGAAATTATGTGCAAACGATTTCCCATCAGGAGCTGTATCTGGTGCAGAAAGAATTTTTCAAATCGGAGATTTAGAAGCAGAGATATAGGGGGAAACACAATTTACCGCTACGCCCCTAGCGGAAAGTCTATGAATTACTTGAAAATTTTGAAATTATATGAAAAACATGTCACACGGGAAACACTATCCAACAAAGAAGGAATTTTTCAAATCGGACTCCTAGAAGTAGAGATATTGACAAAAATAAGATGTACATCTACGCCCCCTGGCGGAGAAACTGTGAATATTTTAAGAAGAAAATATTCCGAAAAGGTTTATCGATGTGAGTGGCATCAGTCCACGAAAGAAGTTTTTAATTGCTATTTTAGAAGCTATGATTTTATGGCAAATACATCAGAAGCAAAAATTAGCACTTACACCCCTGGTGGCCAAATTATTCGTTACCAAAAATTTGATATTATATGCAAAAGATTTTCCATCAGGAGATATATCCGCTGAAGAAAAACATTTCAAATCGGAGTTTTAGAAGAAGAGTTATCGGGGAAAATGTAATTTACTTTACGCCCCCAAGCGGAAAATCTATGCGTAATTTGAAAAAAGTAACTATATCTAAAATACTCTTCGACATAAATGGAATCGAAAGATATAATTTTTTTTCAATCGGATGTTTAGAAGCAAATATGTGGAATAAAACGTATTTTTGAATTCGACATCATCTGCATTTACGCCCTCTAGCGGCGAAATTGTACATCGTAAAGACAAAACGAAATAAAGGATAATCATTTGCATATTTCAAGCTTCCCAATGCACAAAGAATTTTTCAAATCGGACTAATAGTTGCTGAGCTATCATGGGTACAGACGGACGGACAGGCAAACCGATAACAGAAGCACGATCTTTTTACAAAAGACGTGCTAAAAAGTTTTAATTATATTTAAAAAAATCAGAAAACTGTTCCACTTTTAAATAATGCATGAGAATAAACTTACTTACAAGTTGTGTTAATAATAAATGGTGAATGCACAGTAAAAATGAACACATACATACATATCATTAAGCTGTTCTCTGAGATTCAAAGGTTAGCTCCTCAAAGAAAGACGATCTGGCAGATAAACGTTTAACTGATGGAACTAGATTTTACTTACTGTCGATATATCAGACATCTCCATTTACAGTGATTCCAGCACACAGCTTCAGCTTCACTGACATCCATCATGATTTGCATGCAAGACATTTTGTACTTCATACTCATTATGTTTTTATCATGCAGACATTCCTGAATCTGGTCCTCCCATGATTCCCCTGGCCTTCCTCTACCTTTCTTTCCTGCCACTTGAGCTGAAAAATTCTTTTAGTAAGCATCTCATCATTATTCCTTCAACATGGCCAAACCACCTAAGAATATTAGTCTCCACCTTACTAACAACATTTTGTCTTACATTTCACGTCTCCAAAACATCTTTGTTCCTTACATGATTGGAGCATATCTTGCCACAAATCCCCCAAAAGTAACGCATCTCTCCAGCACACAAACAACTCCTATGTCTCTTCTGCAGCACCCAAGTTTCACTGCTGTACACCAAAGTAGGAACAATTACACTTTCATATACAGCCATTCAGGACTTTCTTGAAAACCCATCATTCCTATGAAATGCTCCTAAAGCAGCTATGCCTTGCAATGAAGAATTCACTCGCCTACTGATTTCACCATCCAATTTGTTCTCTTTGTCAAACGTGCTTCCTAAATACACAAACTCATCCACCTGGTCAATTACTGTGCCATTTAGACTTACCTTGCATTGAGTACTAACAGTTCCTCACTCAAAAACCATAACTTTCATTTTTCCCTTATTTATACTCAGTTTGAATTTCATGCAAACTTTGTACATCCTGGAAAATATAGTCTGCAATTAAGTTTTGTTCTCTGCCAACAGGATTGTGTCATCGGCATACAGCACTGTGCACACACGGATATCACTAAGACATGAACCATTATTGTTCACTTTGGTATCACACATACACGTATCCATAAATATATTAAACAGCCATGGGGAAAATACCCTTGCCTGACTCTTACACCAATAAAAAAAAATACCCTATTTATTCAGTACCTTCCACAGAAGTATCCTAATTACCCAGTCATAAGCTTTCTCTTAATCTGTGAGGGCAGCAAAAACTTTCTTACCAACGGACAGACACTTTTCGGTCACCATACATAATGCAAATTTTGATTAATGCAGCCCTTACCAGACATAAAACCACTGTACATCCCACACTTTTTCTGATGTAAAACCTCGTACCTTATCAGTAATGACCTTTCAGAACACTTTCCCTTGCACACTCAGCAAGCTGATACCACGATAGTTCTTGCATTCGGTCTGATCATCTTTTTCCTTATTCAAGGAAACAATGATAGCATCCCTCCAATACTGAGGGACCATTCCTAACTCACAGCACAACTGGCAAATTTCAGTTAACCAGTCAGTTAAAGAGTTACCACCATATTTTAGCATCTCAGCAGTTATGCCATCCTCTCCTGGAGCTTTACCATTCTGAAGAGATTTTAGAGCTTTACCCACCTCTTCTCTTGATATCTATTCCATGCTTCCATCTCTCACTGTGACATCATCTGCTTCTGCCTCAGAATCACCTTTGTTTTCATGATCAAATAGCTCACAGAAACATTCACCCCAATTTCACTTAACTCATTGCACTCCCATGTCATTTCTGCAACTCTATTTTTCACACAACTTAGAATTTTATTTTTCCTATGTCGTGTGTACTTCCAAAAATTTTTCTATCTTTCTGAAAAGCCAGTTCATGCCTTTCCACCTTTTTCTTCCTATCTTTTGCCTTACTGTGATGAGTCAGCTGTGCTGTTTCATGCTTATTACAGCGATATTCATCCTCTGATAGTGCCCCTTGCAACATTCCCAAATGTGCTTCGTTCTTTCTCTTTACTACTCCTTTAATCTCACTGTTCCACCAAGCATCACCATCAGGGACAACACAGTTCTTAAAATATATCCACTTCTTTTCTATATCCCTCTCACATGACTTCAACTCATTCAGTTGCTCACTGAGTAAAACAAGAGTAACACTGATGTTCTTCAGAGAGCCTTTCAACCTTTATTCTTTTCATCACAGTCATCTTTCTATTCCTCCTTCTCCAACAAACATTCAGTTTCACTTGTGACACTAGCAGGTGGTAATCAGAGCCAACATCTGCACCTCTCATCATGTGAGTGTCAACAACTGTTTCAGACCTTGATTGGGAACACAAAATCTACAAAGGGCATCCTGAAAGTAATGCCTTGTCCCTCATAAGATTTTTATTTGTCAACAAAAATGTGAAACTTGGTGGCAAAATATTTGGACATATTGTTAATAATGCTAGCCTATTCAAAGTATTGTCCACCACTTTCTATACATTTCTGCCATCTTTGAACCCATTGGTAAAACCCATTTTGGAAAAATTCCTCAGGCTATCGTTTCGCCCAGGAGTTCACAGCCAGTTTAATGTGTGTCACCTCATCGAAACGTTCTCCACAAAGAGTGTTTTTCAAAGGGGCAAACAGGAAAAAGTCTGAGGGATCCAAATCAGGACTGTAGGAAGGTTGGGGTATCACTGCTCACCCAATTTTGGCAATAGGCTGTGAAGTCTCCATTGAGGTGTGGGGACATGCGTTATCATGGTGTAAAACAACATTATAAAGTGGAACGTCACGTCTCTTCCTTCTGATAGCTTCATTTAGCTTCTTCAGTGTCCGCACATAGTGAGCGCTGTTGCACCACATTCAAGGAAATCAGTCAAAATGACACCATATGTGCCCCAGAAAATTGTCACCATCACTTTCCCTGCGGAATGAGTTGTTTTCACCTCTTTCTGTCATGGTGAAGATGTGCTGTGCTATTCCATTGACGTATGTTTTGTTTCTGGGTCATGAAAGAACACCCAGGTTTCATTCCCCATCACAACATCAGAGAAAAACACCTCACCCTCCCTCTCATAACAATCCATGAGGTTCTGGCATATGTCCACACATTGTTCACCGATTAGGTTTCTTGGGATCCACTTTGAACAAATTTTTCTGTAGCCCAGATCCCTAATTAATGTTTCCATAGCACTATGGCCACAATGAATTGCATCACACAACTCCTGGATGGTGACACGATGATCAGCTGAGATGCGGTCTTTCACTCGTTGCCTGTTGGCATCTGTCACTGCAGCTGTGGGTCTTCCACTCCGTTGTTTGTCCGACACTAAACTTTGTCCCTCTCAAAACCTCTTCATCCATCTTCAGACATTACTGATATGGATTGTGGCAGCTCTATATACCACAAGAAGTCTTCTGTGGATTTCTGGAGCCTCACATCCCTCTTTAACCCAGGAATTCAATTAGGGCTTCCTGCTTTTCTCCGTCATTCATGATCTTTACTTTCGATTCTGAAAAAATTTGTTCCCACATTGGTAACATGGTACACATGTCAGTGCAGTTTCATTAAAATCACTTTAAAATTTTAAAAGTTATTAAGGAGGAGGTATTACTTTCAGGATACCCTTAGTATTACACTCTTTTTAATTACAGAGTATGATTTTCCCAAGCGATGTGTGGATATACTTGTAGATGAAAAATGTATTATATACCCACAATCCATTCTCAGTGCCGAGTTCAATTAACCTTTCACCATTGTCATTCACACTAGGGTCATTAAACTTGACCAGAGCATTATCAAAAACCCATTCCAGTGATTTTTAAAGTTTAAAGTTTTCACCAACTCATTCACCAAATTAATTTTTTTTCTACAATGTTTTCGCCAAAAGTTTTTTCCATCGCCAAAACGTTTTTTTTTTTTTTTTCAAATTGCAAAAGAATGCAATTGGCAGTACGACCCATGCATTCTGTACACCTACTCTACCATTGAAATCCCCTGTAACTTTCTCTTTAGACCAAACTGGCTCAAAACAGCTTTTAGCTCATTCCAGAAATCTTCCTTCCTACCAAAAGGTTCTAAATCACAAGGAGTGTACACTACAACCAGTGGAGTGCACAGGGGTTTACACCCCCCCCCCCCTCAAAAAATTTAGAACCTTTCAATATTTCAGAAACACAATTTTAAAAGGCAGTTTTTTTAGTTTTTGAAATTGCTTTTATGTCTCATGGCAACAATATTGAACATGTTTTCTACATGAAGATGAGAAAGTGGCAAGGAACCGAGGACCAGGATGTCCATTGCAACAACGAAAAGCCAATAAATGGGTAACTGAAAGTTTCCGTGGTGACAAGGCAATGCCAATTTTGAGTTCCATGACTTATTTCAGATTACTAAAGCACACTGAAAAGCCAGGAGTTTTGATTAAAATACCAAGAATCACATCAAAATAAAACCAACGCTGTAACATAAACCCAGAAGACTATTACAAGATTTCAACTGATGTACCACTTTTAGACTTGTTTATTAGTATTATGGAAAATAGATTTCTTGTACATAAATCGGTCTTATCAGGATTTCAGTCACTTGTCCTAACAAATCCCAATGTGCCACATCTCAAGATATTGATAGTTTTAAAACTTTGCCTAAATTTTATACAGGTGACTTGAATGACTCGCAAGAAGAACTAATCGCAGAATTGAAACTGAGGTACTGTAGAATTGCCTGCAAAGAAATGGAGCACTGCCCAAAAGATGCATTAAGTGCTTTAAAACTGTGTTACAGTGAGGTGTTACCCAATGTAAAAACATTGTTTCACGTACTAAGTACTCTGTACTCTACCAGTGACAACTTTGGAAAGTGAGCATTCAGTTTCAACACTGTATCTCTTAGAATCATATCTACCTGATACTGTATCAGAACCGAGACTTAATGGGTTGGCATTACTTCACATTCATCAAGAATACATACTGAAAGTTGAAGAAGTTTTAGATAAATTAGTGAAAATCTCAGAAGGCTGGAAATGCGACTCAAGTAATAGTAAGTAAAAGTAACATAAGAGTTAAATCAAATAAAAAAATATTTGTCAAAATGACTGTCATCAGCATCGGGGATCATAAATGAGTGGTAGGCAATGCACGTAACTAACAAACAAATTAAGAAAACGGTAGTGTAGAACACGCTAAGTTACGTATGAAAGTTTAATGCAAATATATTTCAGCCATTACTATGGCCTTCATCAGTGCGACTATGATTGGTTTACGTTGCCAGATTGGAAAGGTAAGTTTTGTAATGTTTTGGCTCCCTTCCAAAATCTGTATGCTCTGAATTTTAGAGAAGGTTTGGAAATTTTATTTTCCAAAAATTGCAACTCTGAGCTCCCCATTTTCGTTCCTTACATCTGGAAATCCCTCATTGCATCACATCACCCAGAGTTACCATTACAAAACTTACCTTTCCAATCTGGCAGCGTAAACCAATCGTAGTTGCACTGATGAAGGCCATAGTAATGGCTGAAATATATTTGCATTAAACTTTTATACGTAACTTAGCGTGTTCTACACTACCTTTTTCTTTATTAGCATCGGGGATTGTTAGTCTTACAGCACAATGAGAAACAGCGGCATTATACAAATGAATGTTTCACTAGAATGTTAATTTGTATTTTGTTTTAGAAGTAATTGTATCTTTTAACCATTTAACAGTAATTAGTGTAGTATTCTTGTTTTCTGCATAGATAAATAGCAAAATATAAGTGGTCAGCCATTATGTGATGATAAGAATATAGGTAATAAAAATATTAATAATTTCCAGCGATATTTATGAATATTTTTGTGCAGATGTTGCATACATTTTAAAAATTCATTCAGCTCATTTTGTTGTATAAAAAAATAATTTCAGGCCCTCCCCTCCACAACCCCCCCCCCCCCCCCAAAAAAAAACTAGCGCACCACTGACTGCATCAGTTACTATCTTTGAAATATCACTTTCAGATGCATCCTAAGAATTCTCTCACTTATGCAGCTGTAGTGAATCAAGTTGTTCTTCATTTTTCACTTAAAATCACCTTCACAAATCTGTCCTCTCACATTATCCAAGACTCCAGACCCCACGCTCACCATTCCATTCACTTCTATCACAATTTTTTTCTTTTTAGTTTCACTTATACACAGCACATCCTATCTATACTTATTCATTTCTTCAATCACCTCATTTATCTTTCAATTTATACCTCTAGTATTCCATACACCAATCTTACACTCACTCAGCTGAGATCTCTTTATCATACACAGTTTATCAGTTCAAAGTTGTTCCTGTGGCGGACCATCCTTCTCAAGTGTGGTAGATCCACCATACCCACACTTGAGTCCTTTAAATTCTTTCTTTGAGTCATAAAAATCATAGAAGTACATCAGTGTGGGTGATCATCCCACTGCTGACAGTTCCAATTGGTCATTCCACCTAAGGGTTCTGGAACAAAACCCCAGTGAGTTGTAGTCGTTTGGCCAATGTCCCACAGAACTAGCTGGTGCCTCAGCAATATTTAAAATGAGGCATAAATTTGTGTGAACTTCCAAGAATTATAGAGGTTCTTGTTTTGTCTGAAGCTTGATCATCACGTTTGCTTGAATGTCTAAAAAGTCTGCAAATCTCTTTCCTTTCAGCACGGATTTCAGTCTGGGAAACAAAAAGTATTTAGCCAGTGACAGATCAGGTGAATACAGTGAGTGATTCAGTGCAGCAATGGTTCAATTTAAAGTAGAATTTGATACTCTATTTTAGCCTGTTAACAATGTGCACCTTCATCAGATGGTATGACACACACTCTGTGCAGCAACCTTTCTCACAGCTCCTGTGTGGTTGTTGATGTGCTCACTCATGTACTTGACTGTGTCATGCAGGTTACCACACCTTTCACAACCTTTCCTTTAATGCATTATCACAGTATTCACCAAACTTTGTTGACATACCTAGTATAATAGAACTTTGACTTGAAATGTACAATAGTAGCATACTTGCCAACTTTTATGGTTTACCCGTAAAATTTAGAGAAATTCAACTTGTTTTACAGTTATTTTATGTACCACATATTTTAGATTGTGTCTTTTTAAATCAGGTAAGTACAACGGCGTGGGGGATTAGCCCACAGCTGACAGTTCCAGTTGGTCATTCAGCCTATGGACTCTGAAACAAAACCTAGTTACGGGGGCTTGTGACAAGATGTGTTCTGATTGTGTGAGGAATGAAGATTTGTTGCAGTTGTGCAATGTGAAGCAAAATGTTGTTAGCAGGGTGGAGACTAATATGCTTTGGTGGTTTGGCCATGTTGAAAGAATGAGTGATGAGATGCTTACTAAGAAAATCTTTTAGCTCAAGTGGCAGGAAGGAAAGGCAGAGGAAGTCATAGGAGGATCAGATTCAGGAGTGTCTGCATGAGAAAAAGATTATGAGTATGAAGTATAGAAAATCTTGTGTACGGCGTGTGATGGATGTCAGTGAAGCCCGAGTTGTGTGTCAAGATCGCTGTGAATGGAGAAGTTTGATACAACAACAGTAAGTAAAAATTATCTGGTAGTTTGTATTTCTTTGCGGATTTAACCTCTGAATCTCAGAGAACAGCTTAGTGATTTGTTTGTATGTTCATATTTTAGAGATTTCCCTCCCCTCCCTCCCTGGTTAGTGCAATTTTAAGGTGAGAATAAGCATCTCAAGGACCACCGAGCCTGTATGTTATGATTTACCTGATCACATTTTCCCCCACTTCTACATCCCCAACCAAGGAAGTCTAGAAAATACAAGGCCATGACATTAAGAGAGATATGTGTTTCCTCTTTTAGTGACGTCACATGGAAACTAAGGCTTCAGATTGGTTTCCAATGCTGATGTGTATGGTGTCAAACACAACACTGACATATCAGGCCATGTAACATGAGAGTGATGTCACAAATGGAGACAACTGATCTCTCTAATGCCATGGCCTTGTACTTTCCAGAAAGCCTTGCCCCAACCCTTTCTGCTCACAGTCTAGCTTAAAAGACTGGTTAAAAACCCTGCTGTAGAATTAGGATTTGTATACCAGTTAAAAGAGAGAGAGATAAGCTTTACATAAGACTTGAAATTGTGTTTTTTGAAGGTATACTAACACATTGGCACACAAATTTAAGGTCAAAACACCTTAAATTATATAGCACTTAAAATTGATAATCAACAAATCATTTGCATAATAAATTGGCTTTTAAAACCAATACGTTCAATATCTCAGTCAATAGAACATGTCGATTAAACATATTTATGAGATAATTTTGTATCAATTGCATTTTAACTACTGAAAGCATGAAATAGCAGACATGCCAACTCTCCAGATTTTAACCCTTCCTCCCGCCGTCCGGTCGAATGTCAAATTCTCCTGATTTTCACCGGGAATTAGCTGTTTGCATTGTCGAAATTCCATCAACCACCATGATTTCAAACTGCCTGTGAAATCTTTTTCTATCTGCATCGATTCAAGGCGGCATTACAGTATTCAGTTTCGTACTTTTCCTCTCCTATCTGCAAAAAGAAAGCTGCCCTGGTGGTGCAGTGGTCTAAGCACTGTCTTCTGACCCATTGTCCGAGATGGATCAGAAAAAATTTGCTTTAAAAATTTTTTTTCCCAGTTTGATTGTCATATGACACTTTCAGAAAAGGGCTCACCTGCTCTGGCACTAGAATGCAGGGGAGGGTCAGTAATTGATTGACAGATGGGAGCTTCCCTGCCCTTCCTTGTCCTTGTAATTCAGTCTTTCAACCCCTCACCTCAACAGAGCCACACACATTCTAAGTGATGATAAACAGTTGAGTTGCAGCAAATGTATGTAACAACAAAAGGGAGTGGAGATGGCCTCGCCTTGTAATGAAAGGCAATGTTAGTACAATGCTTTTGTCACCTTTGCCTTGTAATGAAAGGCAATGTTAGTACAATGCTTTTGTCATCTTCGCCTTCTAATGAAAGGCAATGTTAGTACGATGCTTTTGTCATCTTCGCCTTGTAATGAAAGGCAATGTTAGTACGATGCTTTTGTCATCTTCGCCTTGTAATGAAAGGCAATGTTAGTACGATGCTTTTGTCATCTTCGCCTTGTAATGAAAGGCAATGTTAGTACGATGCTTTTGTCATCTTCGCCTTGTAATGAAAGGCAATGTTAGTACGATGCTTTTGTCATCTTCGCCTTGTAATGAAAGGCAATGTTAGTACGATGCTTTTGTCATCTTCGCCTTGTAATGAAAGGCAATGTTAGTACGATGCTTTTGTCATCTTCGCCTTGTAATGAAAGGCAATGTTAGTACGATGCTTTTGTCATCTTCGCCTTGTAATGAAAGGCAATGTTAGTACGATGCTTTTGTCATCTTCGCCTTGTAATGAAAGGCAATGTTAGTACGATGCTTTTGTCATCTTTGCCTTGTAATGAAAGGCAATGTTAGTACGATGCTTTTTGTCATCTTCACCTTCGCGCACAACCTAAAGAAGAAATGAAAAACAGTTGACTGCTATTTTATTCATAAGAAAACACAGCATGAGCGCCATTTTACATTTTTTGTTATTTTGCAGAATCAACATACTTCAAAACAAATTTCAGTAGGGGGAGAGGGTGTTGATTTTTACACTGTTTTGTTTTTCTCCAGAACATTTAGTGAACCAATAATACAACTTCTGGAAAAATTTTCGTACATCTGGAAAATATCAATAAAAAAATAGTGCTCTTGTGATTTTATGAGCTGTAAAAATCTCCCGATTTTCAGATTTTGAAGGTTGGCATGTCTGAATTAGTGAGAAATTAGTTTAATAATATCATATGAAATAGATTAAAATCGACAAATCATTTTCATAGTAAATTCACTTTAATCGATATATTCTATGCATTTAATCAATACTTTTGACACATTATTCAATCAAACATATCGATTAAACTATTGTGGAAAACATTTTACGGATTTCAGTTCTTGAAAGTTGGCAGGTCTGTAATAGGATTCTGTTCTGGTAAGTTTTTAAGTAATTTTGAATTGATTTCAAATGTTTATTTGCACAGCTTCCATTGTTATTATCAGTTAATATTTCTTTTGTACATTGTATATGCTAAATTTTAATTTGGTTGTAATTGTTTGTTTGCCCATTGTTATCCTGGTTTTTTTTTATTTTGAATGGTGTTGGCTTATGAAACAGGTTGTTTTTATTTTTTTCAAAATTTATTCTCTAAATAGACAGGCAAAGCAGCTGTTACTGAGTTACAATACAGAATATCAGAAAAGCGAGCTGCCACAAGTAAAGCACTGAAAATGCTATGTGGACATGGTGCAACTAATGATTCAGTGACCTGTAGTGAAGATGTGTCTGTAAGTACGTGCTTTGTAATAACCCACTGCTATTAATTGATCAATGGAAACTAAGCTGTTATTTTATGATTATGAAGTAATAACTCAGTGTGCTTAATTGATTAATGGGACCCTGTAAATGTTTTTATGGTGCCGAAGTAATATGCTGGGGGAAAAATCTGATTTGCTAGTGTTTTGAAACACACAGCTCACAACTTTTGTTTTTATTACTACAGTATGATCGCAAATGTCAAAAAGTTCACGAGTGAGTCATTCATATTTTCTTTGTTTAAATTGCTAAATAGATACTAATTAGCTGTAAAGCCCGTTGAGATAAGAATACAACAGGTTCTATACTTCCATTTACCCTAAGAAGACATTGAAGCAAAAGGGTATATGAAACCTACCTCCGCAACTGAAAGTAGTTCCCAACATTTTCCATAAATATCAACTCATTTATTGCCCGAATCATACTTTATATTGCCCTAGCTATTTACTCATAAGTACATATAGTTATTTTAGACATAAATCTAATGAAAATGATCTATTTTCTGAAATGAAGTTTTAAAATTAGACCAGCCCATGCATGCATAGATATGCAGTGTTTGGGAGACAAGGCTCCACCCCACCCCTCCTCCTCCTCCTCCTCCTCCACCACTCCTAATCCTTGCTGGGCAGGAGAAAGAATGCCTTGAAGGGGCTGCTGCAACAGGGAGGTGACAACCGCTCCTTACCCATCAAGCTGGTGTTATGTGGAAGCGGCTGTGTTTCGAAGAAATGTTTGAGGGCGGTGGGTGGGGGGAGGTTTTGAGACAGGAGCAACTTTTGTGCCGAAACAGTTTGTCCAAGCAGGGGTTGTGCATGTCATTTCAGTAACTCACTCATTCTTTTTCTGACTTTCACATCATTCACATCGCTGTTTTCATTTACTGGTATTTTTGTCTCATATTCTTTGATTTTTCGATTGGAAGGAAACAGTAGCTTGTATTTTATAATACACTATCTACCAACAAGTAATTGGACACCCCTACAATCGACGATATCTGCAGTCCTGATACGCGTCACGGCCGCCGCCGTTAAATATCGTGTGGGAAACAACAACGCAACCAGTCGCATGCAAGATGCCACGCAGTTCGGAGCTCTCTGATTTCGAGAAAGGTGTAATCGTCAGGTATCACAGAAATGGCCGATCCGTACGTGACATATCCATGGAGTTGAAGTACCCAAAATCGACAGTGGCCTACGTGATTGGCAAGTGGAAGATGAGAGGTGACTGTTGGAATGTGCCCCGACCCAACAGACCCATAGAACTGGGGGTTAGAGACTGACGGGTGCTGGCCAGAGAAATTCGGAAGAGCCGCACCAAATCGATGGGCCACATCCGCGAGGAGTTTCAACAGGCATCCGGGAGTGTTCTTTCGATGAATACCATCCGTAAGGAAGCCCATCTGCTCGGTTATCATGGACGTGCTGCCGCCCACAAGCCTTTGATCACCAAGTCCAATAACGCTGCTCGGCTAATGTGGTGCAAAGAACGTCGACAGTGGACCGTTGAACACTGGAAACAGGTTCTCTGGAGCCACGAATCAAGGTTCACCCTCTACCGTTCGGATGGCAGGGTCCGTTTTAGGAAAAAGCCTGGAGAACGCCTCCTGCCGGAATGTATTGTGCCAACTGTGAAGTTCGGCGGCGGTGGAATTATGGTATGGGGGTGTTTCTCCTGGTATGACACGGGACCCTTGGTCGCAATTCCTGGTAGACTCAACGCTGAGACCTACTGCACCATTTTGGATGACTATGCGCTTCCTACGTTGTGGCAGTTTTACGGGGTGGACCCATGTTACTTTCAGGATGGCAATGCCACCTGTCATGTTGCGAGGTCCACTATGGCTTGGTATGGTGACAATGGGGTTAATTAAATGGACTGGCCTGCGCAGAGCCCAGACCTTAACCCTATCGAGCACCTCTGGGACGAGTTGGAGTGTCGACTTAAGGGGTGCCCCACCGTCTGAAATCGGTGAAGGAACTGACCTGTCTTCTCCAAGCCGAGTGGAAGAAAATACTGCTAGCCGTCGTACAACACCTGGTTGAGAGTATGCCCCGGAGGGTCGCAGCTGTAATCGCCACTCGTGGAGGCTCCACCAACTATTGAAGGTGAATAAACTTTGTTTTCCTTTGCTATCACAGGTGTCCAATTATTTGTTGGTAGATAGTGTATTTTAAAATCTACAAGTGAAACACAGTTCATTGTTTCACTGCGTCTTTCAGTCATATCTGTAATTACTGTCTTATCTTTTTATTTTGTGATCGAAACGATAGCCATGGCGTCAATGAGCGCAGGTTCTCCTGAACGATTCTTTTTGTCAAGTGTCAAAGGAAAGCCATTGCAGAGTTCTGCGAGAAAAAGTATTTTAAATGTCTATTCGAAGCTGAAAGATGAAAATCCACTGGAAAGTATCCGCAGCATTGCCGATAAAACTGTGAAGTTGACTGGAGTGTCACGTTCAACGATCTTCAGAATTAAGGCCGGTGCAGCGACCGGAAAACATCCTTCCACACCCCGTAAAAGACCAGGTGCAGTCCATAAAACCCATCTATCACGATATGACAATTTTACACTCTCATGCATTCGTCGGAAAGTACATTCCTTTTACATGAGAAATAAAATTCCTACCCTCAACAACCTTTAGCTGGGGGTAATAGAAGAAATATTTTATCATATTCACACTGTGGATAATACATAAATTTACAAATTAAAGTTTTTTATTGTAGTTAAAAGAATTTGTAACGTTATATCCTCTTCACGTCAAGGTCAACAGGAGATTTAATCTGTGTCTTCAAAAAAGTTCTTCACAAGGTTCAAGTCCAGCTATCATTAAAAGTCTTGGAAGTTAAAAAAGTTTTTTAAAATTAATATTGATACACGCACTATGAGGAAACACAAAAAACTTATAAAAACCATATTTACACACCGCAGTTGCAATATCCGGTCACATGAGCTCCCATGTCATTTCTGAGTTGTGCGTTTTTTATACTTCACTAAGGTAGCAGATGTCATTTCTGAGTCTTGCATTTCTTATACAGTGGATCCCACTTAAGAAGTTTTATTTTTAGAGTCCCGATTTTATTTCCGTAGTGCTAATGTTAATTTTTCCCACTTAAGAAGTAACGATGCTTCTTAAGTGGGAAAATTCTCAACGGGACAATTCTTCGTGAGAAAGCAGAAGAGATTTCCAAGAAATTAAATGTTGAATTTAATCCTTCCAATGGATGGATCGGCCGTTTTAGGAAAAGAGCAGGACTGACTTATAAAACTGTTTGTGGAGAATCAAAAAGTGTTGACGTCGAAGATGTGGATGATTGGAAATCTAATGTTTTACCAGAATTGTTATCAGCATACGAAGCAAGAGATGTTTTCAATGCTGACAAGTGTGCTTTGTTTTACAACCTCATTACTGACAGGACCTACTCTTTCCCAGGAGATAGCAGCCACGGATTCGAAGTAAATGCAGGAAGAAATAGCAAAAACGCATGGATGACAGTTCAGATTTTTGAAGACTTTTTAATGGAGTTTCAGAAGAAAGTGGCCAAAGAAGATAGAAAAGTTTTGTTATTTTTGGATAATTGCACAGCCCATTCAAAGAACATGGATCATCTGTAAAATGTAAAAGCAGTTTTTCTGCCACCTAACTCGACTTCAATGTTACAAATCAATGGACCAAGGAATAATTAAAACCATGAAACAATTCTGCAGGAAACATTTAGTTTATTGGCTACTGCAGAAGCTTGAGTCAGACTCAAGTTACACCAGATGTACACTGAAATTGAATTTATTTTATGCTATGCATTTTATTGTTTCTTCGTGGAAAAAGTATCATCTTCAACGATCACACATTGCTTCAGGAAAGCTGGTTTCAACGCTGCTGAGCTTAATTTTTCTGATGAAGAAAACAGTCATGACAACAATGAAACTTGGGAAAGTTTGCAAAAAAACCAACAACTTCAAATCTTCCTTTGAAGAGTTTGTAAACATTGACAAAGGTGTTCCCACTTTTGAAATGCAAAATATCGACGATATTTGCGACATCAAAACGCAAGAGGACGATGAAAAAGAAACGCAAGAAGATGAGTGCAGGCCAATTCCAACTTCAGCTGAAGCTGGTAAAGCATTAGAAACTTTTCCCCGCTTTATAGAAAGCCACGAACGTGTTCCAGTAGACATAATGAGAAATTTGAGGGAAATCGACACGTACTTTGTGAATCTAGCAGAAAAAAGGAAGAAACAAACACTTTTAGATCAGTATTTTTGTAATCCTGTAGCATACTAAATGTAGCTTTCAATCCTCGTATTCAAGTTTAAATGGGTAAAAATCATGTAAATACGTGGCATCAGTTGGATAAATAAATCCATCGCTCTTTCCACGTTAAGCAACGCACAGCAACCGAAAAATTGTTATTCGGCCGCCGTCGGGTAAGTTGTGAAATTTTTTATGTTACTTTAAATAAAATGTAATTTTGGGATTTAATCTATGCGACATTTTTAATCTCTAAAGTCTTACAAAACCCAATCAGACACTTCCCGTTTAAGAAGTTTTCCCACTTAAGAAGTTTTCATCGCTTCGTCCCAATGAAAACTTCTTATGCAGGATCCACTGTACTTCACTTCCAGTAGTCGTCAAATTTCAGTAATATCCATCATAAACTGTTTAGTATATAGGAATACTGTGTAACATAAAGACTCACTTATCTCTATCTTCCATAAGAACCACTGTGTATTAACTCTCTCATCTTAGGCCTACGCATCGTCGCTGACCAACTGTATGCGTTTCACTCGTATGATCACATACCATGCCATTTCCATTCCTGCTGAGGATGCCGTGGTAATCACACGAGTGAAACGCGTACAGTTGGTCAGTGACGATGCGTAGGCCTAAGATGAGAGAGTTAATACACAGTGGTTCTTATGGAAGATAGAGATAAGTGAGTCTTTATGTTACACAGTATTCCTATATACTAAACAGTTTACGATGGATATTACTGAAATTTGATGACTACTGGAACTCAACCTTAGTGAAGTATAAGAAACACCAACTCAGAAATTACATGGAAGCTCATGTGACCGAAAATTGCAACTGCGGTGTGTAAATATGGTTTTTATAAGTTATTTGTGTTTCCTCATAGTGTGTGTATCAATATAAGTAACTAAAAATTTAAAAAACTTCTTTAACTTCCAAGACTTTTAATGACAGCTGCACTTGAACCTATTAAGAACTTTTTGAAGATACAGATTGAATCTCCTGTTGACCTTGACGTGAAGAGAATATAATGTTACACAGTCTTTTAACTACAATAAAAAAAATTTATTCGTAAATTTATGTATTATCCACAGTGTGAATACGATAAAATATTTCTTCTATTACCCCCTTAGTCTTTCATAGAACTGATGTTATATGTTATTATTAGTACGTCTCTTAGAATAAATGCCAAGTCATCCATTAAATTAGTGACATGTATGGGACATTAAGAACACTAAGAGGCAAGACTCAAGGTAAATAAACATCTTTATTTGAACCAAATAACAACGTAACAGTAATAAGAACTAACAAAATGTGTAAGGCTCCTCTAACGAAGACTTAAAAAACGTGATGAACAGAATAATTTGACAGTTTATGTCATAGCATTAAAACCAATATACCACGTAATAGGAACACCTGATGAGAGAGACAGATATCTCTCACAGAAGTGTATATACAGCATAGTCCACATCTGTTTTCTTGTTATTTGCTGTTAAAATCTTACCAATAGTTTTTGGTGGCTTCAACGCTACTTCCTCAGTAAGTTCTTGATACAGAATAAGAAGTGGAGAACTTAGGAAATGCTGCCTGCAAATTCCATGCTTATCATCTCTGTGTTGTTCTTCAATAGGGTTCTTTTCACTTTTTGGAGCATGTCGTGAAGTTCGCATTCCTGAAAACCCGCTACAACTCCTTTCTTTATTACGTTGGAGATCTGGTTCTTTAAAGTGGTTCCACCTAAAATCTCTGCCTTATGTTTCCGATGGTAAAACTTCTTTACGTATTTTCTTTGCAGTTGATGTCTGCCCAAGGATGAAAATTTGCATATCGATAAAACTAACTTTAAGTTATAGCATGGGATACTTAATACTTGGTAAAACGTTACCGTAATTATATTAAAAATTAATCATTTTTATTTGAGCAATGTTCAGACCTGTTAATAGATAGCGACCTGTACATTGATGATGTCAGTAGACAAACAAATGTTGGATTACTTAATTATGGTTATATTTTAGCAATATTAAGTATCCCATGCTATAACTTAAAATTATTTTTATCAATGTGTAAATTTTCATCCTTGGAAATACAATAATTGCAAAAAAATATGTAAAGAAGTTTTACCATTGGAAACATAAGGCAGAGATTTTAGGTGGAACCACCTTAAACTATCAGATGAGCTTATCATAAGAGCCCTTGGCATCCATTATCTAAAGCAGTGGTTCCCAAACTCTTTGAGTCGGTGGCACCCTTGTTACTTCCGAAAGATTTATGCCTCCACCCCCGAAATTTTTTAAGTATAAGAAGAAACAAAGAATGCTTACGTTCCATGGGAAACATGAGACTGATGACTGCAGCAAATTTTTTCAATATCTGGATGAGTTTTGGACAAACATACTCTCATTTCATCCTCGACTGATTTCTGTTGAATCCTTTTTTTGCTCCTAGTTGTAAATGAATTTATGGTACCTCTATTCATAGTGTACTGTGGAATTAACTTTTTTACGGGTCTTATAGCAACTACTCCAGTGACGTAGTCCTGATGACGAACTAGGCTTTAGTTCGAAAATTTGACCACCATCCTTTTTTTGGTTTTGATATTTACCAAAGTAGAAAAACCCATCTCACATAGATATGTCGTTGAGAACTGAAGAAGTACTCGAAGTGATTTGTTGCCAATAGTAGGATATTCTCTGCTGACGCTAATCCAGAATGAATCCAATGAAGACTTGGAATGCTTTAATTTGAGTGTGCAATCACGGCGAATATCAGTCAGTTCTTCCTGCTCTGCCAAGCTTAATTGTGTTTCTTCTGAAAAAGATGCAACGAATGGGTTTCTGATCCAGTCATAGATGTTGAGCGGTTGATCAGAGAAGTAATACTGAAGTCTTTCTCCTAAGGCAGACAAATGAGTGTATATTAATTGGCGTAAATGTTTTCTGTTTGTCAGGGCTGCCTTGGGAAACATATCAATGTTGTCTTGATTAACTTTTCTTTTCCATAGTTGTGTTTTACTTTGCAAGGCAGCAATTTTATCTGAAGAAGTTAAGATATTTTCATTTTTTCCTTGCATACTTGCATTAAATTTATTTAAGTGCTCGAAAATATCGGTTAAATATGCCAGTTCCGTGCACCAGAAGTCATCTTGCAATAGCAAACTAAATTTTGTTTTCTTTTTAAGTTCGAAAAAGCTAACATCTTTTGCCTCAATTCGTAAACCCGAGTTAGTACATGTCCCTTTGACAACCATCTAACTTCAGTGTGAAGTATCAGATTCATGTACCGTATATACTCGCGTATAAGTCGACCCCCCCCACTTTCAGAGGAAAAAATCGTAAGAAATCAGAAACTCGCGTATGAGTCGATCCCGGAATGAGAAAAAAAAAAAAAATTCAGTGAATTTATTCAAAAACATTTGAAAACGAAAAAAATTATATATATAATACTAAATTTAATTTGCATACCCAAAAACTTCATCGGAACCCTTCAAAATCCGATTCCGAGTCAGACTCGCCAAACAGTTCAAAAAAGTCTTTCTCCGTCATCGGCGCGCCATCATAAACATCAGTATTCCCATCTATGCCTGTGTCATCAGAATCACTGTCATCATCACTCATAAAAATCTCATCATCCTCTCTGCCATCAAGTTTGTTACTAATGCAACATTTCTTGAATGATTTCACGACCATTTCCGCAGGTATCGCATCCCAAGCATCCTTGACCCATTGCACAATCAAAACGATATCCAGCTTCTTTAGATTACCGCCCTTGGTTTCAGTCGGCAAATCGGAACTTATCCAATCTGCCCAATACCTCTGCACATTGTCCTTGAAGGGCTTATTAAGGCAGACATCTAGTGGTTGAAGAACAGATGTCAACCCACCTGGGATGACAGCAAGAGTTGTTTTTGAATTTTCTGCAGTTTTTTTCATTTCTGCACAACGGTGTGCAACAAACATATCCCACACCAAAAGAGAAGGTTTCCTCAAAAGTGCACCTGGCCTTTTGTTCCACACATTCTTTAACGAGTCAATTGTTCCGGATTCGTTCATCCATCCTTTTTCATGGGCACGAACGAGCACACCAGACGGAAAGAACGCTTTTCGGCAGAGTTTTGCGTTTGAAAATAATTACCAGAGGTAGCTTACTGCCGTCGGCCAAACAGGAAAGAACAACCATGAAACTGGATTTTTCGTGGCCAGTCGTTTTGATCAAGATATTTTTTTCGCCCTTTTGGTTCACCATCTTATTTCCAGGAAGGTCGAAACACATGGCGGTTTCATCCATGTTCCCTATTTGGGAAAGTTCAAAAGCAGTCTCTTTTCTCTTTTGAATTACATACTTTTGAAATTCCATTAACTTTGCTTCGAGTTCACGAGGTAACTTTTGTGCAATTTTGGTGCGCTGGCATAGACGCAACCTATAGCGGTTCATGAACCTTGTGCACCAACCTGGTGAGGCACGAAAAGTGTTATTTGCGGCTGTAAACTTTTCATCTTTTGCGAGCTTCATTGCTCGCAAACGTATACCAGTTCGCGTTACAATCTAATCATTTTGTCTGCAGCCCACAATCCAATCATTCAAGACATTTTCCAGCTCTGGGAAAGATGTCGTTCCACGGCGCAGCGCCTTTTGCGATTTTGGGATTTTCACCAAATCCTTTTTTTTTTTTTTTTTTTAAGCCAATCTCGAATCAGTTTTTCGTTAATGCCAAATTGACGTGAAGCAGCACAGTTGTTAGTATTTTCTGCAAAAGAAACCACTTTCAACTTGAATCCTGCGTTATAGGACATCCGTTTCTTTACACAATCCGTGTCACCCGTAATAGGAGAAGCGAGACACGTGCGATTAAGAACAAGAAAAACACATGCTATTAAGAACAAGCAACACCTAACACTGGCTGTCGCATGGCTCTGTTACGTCGAAGATCAGTGCAATCAACTGGTAGTCGGAAGGGCGGAGCTTTCTATGCGCGGCTATGACTGCGCTGTGGATACGCAAAGCCAATAGAGAGGAGACTTCTCAAAGCGTGGAGAAATTCGGAGGTTCGCGATTTCGTAATTCTACCACATCGGCGTTTTTTCTTTCTTTCTTTCTTTCTTTTTTTATCTTTCGGAGGGTTGCGATTTCGTAATTAATACCGCATCGGCATTTTTATTTCTTTTGGGATGGATTGCCTTTTGCCTCACGGGAAGAACTTTCGGAATTACGATTTTTTTAGACCCCGCGTATAAGTCAACCCCATTACTTTGAAGCTCTCATTTTGTCCCAAATTTCTCGACTTATACGCGAGTATATACGGTATTTTTTTTTTTTTTTTAAATACTGTATATACTCGCGTATAAGTCGAGAAATTTGGGACAAAATGAGAGCTTCAAAGTAATGGGGTTGACTTATACGCGGGGTCTAAAAAATCGTAAGTCCGAAAGTTCTTCCCGTGAGGCAAAAGGCAATCCATCCCAAAAGAAATAAAAATACAGATGCGGTATTAATTAACATCACAGCCTCTCCTTGACAAATGTCAACCCCGCCTTCTCGTGGTGCATCCTGTTCCCACTAAAGGGGCTCTGACGACCGCCCATAGCGGTATAACTATACCATCGGGATTAGAGTAAATTCTATCCCACACTCACCAACCCGCTTGGCCAGCGTGGTGAGTTATGGCCAAACTCCTCCAAAATGATTCCACAACTTAAATCTTGGCCCTCAGTCTCCGGCAGCTGGAATGTACCTGGCCAAGGCAGCGGCCAGTGCGACATGAAGGCAGAGGGTGCTAAGAATCCCCGGAGGACCGGACTAGGCTGCCATCTGATGCTGACCTTGGCTACTTACAATGGACGCTCCCTATCTTCTGATTCAAGGCTTCTTGAATTGGAAGAGGAACTACAAAGGATCAAGTGGGACATCGTGGGACTAAGTGAGGTAAGGAGAAAAGAAGATCTCATCGAACTGAAAAGTAGACATCTCTTCTACTATCGTGGGACAGATACTGGCAGAACTAGTGGTGTTGGATTTATAATAAACAAGAAACTGAAGGATAAAGTTGTAGAAGTTGAAAGTTCCTCTGACAGAGCTGCACGACTTGTTATCCAACTCTCGAAAAGATACCAGGCTCAGATTATTCAAACTTATGCACCCACCACAAGTCATCCTGAAGAAGAAATTGAAGAATTTTATGAGGAAATTTGTCATCTAAATAATAAAGGTAAGCAGCACTTGAAAATAATTATGGGAGATTTCAATGCAAAAATAGGGCAACGGCAACAGAATGAAACTTCAGTAGGTAAATTCGGTCATGGCAACAGAAACCAGCGTGGAAATACTCTCGTTGAGTTTGCAGAGGCAGAAGGGTTTTTCATCTTGAACTCCTTCTTCAAGAAAAAGCCACACAGGAAATGGACATGGAGACATCCAAATGGGACGACAAGTGAAATTGATTTTATTATGTGTAACAAAAAATTCGTCATAGAAGACTGCAGTGTGCTAAACAAGTTCAACACAGGTAGTGACCATAGATTGGTGAGATGTAAGATGCACCTCAACACTAAACTTGAACGTGGCAAGCTCATAAGACAAACAAAATCTATTGACATAACCAACCTTAAAAAACACCATAATACCTTCAAGTTAGAACTGAAGAACAGGTTCTCTGCTTTAGAAGGCCTAACATCGGAAGAAGTGGACATCTCTGAAGTTAACAGAAAAGTAACCAAAGCTCTTATGGAAACAGCAACAAAATTAGCTGGGTCTAAGAACAAGTTGCATGTGAACAAATTATCAGGAAAAACCAAAATGTTGATGCAAAAAGAAGAGAGATGAGGACAACTAAAGAAGATGTGACTTCCAAAGTGGAATATATAGAGCTATGCAAGACAGTAAGAAAAAGTATCACTGAAGACGTAAGAAAATTCAACTGTGAACTAGTGAGGAAAGCAATTGAAAACAACCAAAGCCTAAAGATAGCAAAGGGACATCTCAGTAAGGGAAGAAAACAGATTATGGCACTGAGAAAAGAAGATGGTTCTGTAACAAGAAATAGAGGCGAAATTTTGACAAGAGTGAAAGATTTCTACTCCAAATTATATGAAAGGGATGATATATGCACTCCAGACATCGTGAAAGATACCAGTACCAGAGTTCCTCCAGTCCTCCCAGCAGAAGTTGCACATGCAATCAAGAACATGAAGCGGGGAAAAGCTCCAGGAGAAGATGGAATTACTGTAGACATCATACAAGAAGCAAGTGGAGAAATCGAAACAGTACTCGCCCAAATTTTCACTCGATGCCTTAATGAAGGAAAGATTCCTGAGGATTGGAACACCGCTACAATGATCCTGCTACATAAGAAAGATGACATTGAGGATCTCGGAAATTACAGACCTATCAGCCTCCTATCAGTAGTTTATAAAATCTTCACTAAAGTTCTTTCACACTGCTTGAAGGTAACACTGGACATGGCTCAACCGAGAGAACAAGCTGGATTCAGGAGTGGCTACAGCACAATAGATCATATCCACGTGCTGAGAGAACTAATTGAAAGAGCGAGGGAATATGAACTTCCATTGTGCATGGCTTTTATCGATTATGAAAAAGCCTTTGATTCGGTGAAACCATCAGCAGTTACAATGGCTCTGAAATCCTGCGGTATTGAAGATGCATACATTAATATTATTAATAACATCTATGAAAATGCAAGTGCAAAGATTCGGCTGTTTGAAAATACAACACACGTAAAAATTGGAAAGGGAGTGAGACAAGGTGACACCATATCTCCGAAGCTCTTTAATGCCACATTGGAGGGTGTTTTTCAGTCGCTGAGCTGGGAAAACACGGGGATAAAGATTAATGGAGATTATCTAACCCACCTTCGTTTTGCTGATGACGTAGGCATTTTTGCAACTACCCCATCAGAGCTACAGAGTATGATCCAGGAACTTGCTGACAAGAGTAAAGAAGTGGGATTAAAAATGAACTTTCAGAAGACAAAAGTGATGTTCAATGCTTTTACAAGAAATGAAGATTTATCGATTGATGGAGAAAAGCTGGAGATAACAGACACGTACGTTTATCTTGGACAGCAGATATCAAGTGAGGGTCACATTGATGAAGAAATTAATCGGCGTACAAAACTTGCCTGGAGAGCTTTTGGAAGAAACAGCATAATTTTCAAGAGCAATATGCCATTATGTCTTAAAAGAAAAGTGTTTGATCAATGCATCCTTCCAGTGCTTACGTATGGTGCAGAGACGTGGACCTTTTTTTTTTTTTTTTTTTTTTTTTTTTTTTGATTGGAGGTTTAACGACCACCGTGAGCAACTCAATGGGCTATAAGCAGTCTCCCGTCCCTAATTTAGGGTCACTGGTTCCAGGGAAGGGAGAGAACCAGTGCCGTAAGACAAACACAACATCCATGCCTCACCGGGATTCGAACCCGGACCCCTTACGGACGAATGATCAGAGGCCAACGCCTTAGACCACTGCGCCACCGAGGCGGCGACGTGGACCTTAACTAAAAGAGACATACAAAGGCTGCAGACAACTCAAAGTAGCATGGAGAGGTGCATGCTTGGTGTAACCAGGAGAGATAAAAAGAGGAACTCGTGGATCCGAAAAATGACAAGAGTGGAAGACATCATGATCAGAGTTAAATCCCTGAAATGGCAATGGGCTGGACATACTGCCAGAAGGACAGATCATCGATGGACAGCCGAAATTTTAGATTGGATTCCACGGGACAGGAAAAGACCCAGAAGAAGACCACATGGGAGATGGGTGGATGAAATTCGAAAGTATGCAGGGGTGACATGGAGGAGACTGGCACAAGACAGACAGTTGTGGAGGAAACTTGGGGAGACCTTCGTCCAGCAGTGGATTGATAATGGTTGACAATGATGATGATGATGATATACGGTAATCAGATCCTGTGTCTTCGCAAAGTCTTGCAAATAAATGTGACTTGAGTGGTCTGCTTTTAATATAATTCACCATTTCGATGATGTTGAGCAAAACTGCTTTAAGTTCTTCCTGTATGGTTTTTTTATACTAATGCTTCTCGATGTAGAAAACAGTGAGTTGACATGATGATGTTATTTTCTTTTTCTGCAAGGGTGACAAAACCTTTCAAACTACCAAGCATAGTGGGTATGCTATCGGTGCATACAGCTACAGATGACTGCCAGGACAGACCAACTGACAGCAAATAGTTGTTTACAATGTCAAAAATGTCTTTACTTGTTGTGGTCTGTTCAAGTTCTTTGTAACACAAAAATTCTTCCTCAATGGCTTCGAATTGCATATAACGGACGAAGGTGAGCAAATGCGCTTTTCCTCCCATATTGGTCGACTCGTCAACCTGGAGTGAAAAATGAGATTCATTTATTTTTAGGGCAATGCTCTTCTCTATATTTTCAGACATATGCTTTATACGACGACTTATGGTGTTCTTTGACAACGGAACTTTTTTTCATCTCTTCTTCTGTGTCTTCCCCTAACATTGTTTTAACAATTGCAGCACAGGCTGGAAGAAGTAATTCTTTCCCAATTGTATGGGGTTTCGTATTTTTCGCAATAATTTTGGCCACTAATAACTGGGCTCAATTAGAAACTGTAAATTTCCGACAAAATTTCTGACCTATTTTTTCTGTCGAAGCAATCAATCTTTTGAAATACTGACGTTTTCTTCGAAAGATGGTCGAGCTTTGAAGTGATATGTCGCTTCAATTTGCTTGGAACCATGGCGTCGTTTGACAAAGTTTCTCCATACACAATGCACTTCGGATTAGGAAAATCTTCTTTTCCACACCATGTAAATCCAAATTGTATGTAGCTCTTCTGATAGCTGCGAGTTTTCATACATTTCCTCGACTTCTTATAATCATTGTCAAGATTTTTAGTGCTTAATTCTGAAGTACTACTGGCTAGGCTCGTGTCAGGAGAATTCACATTTTTTTCGCTATCTGAACTTTTTCTTTTTCTAATTAAGAATTTCCCCATATTTAGACTACCCAAAACTAATATAAAACTATCAGCAACCTGCACTTCAAAGAGAGAATTAAAAATATGTCTATCGTCTCCGGTAGTGATAAGAGAAATGCTGCCAGTACGACACCTCGAAAGTGACAAAAGACCACCCAAAAAGCCGCCACGCAGCTGGAATGCCAACAGCCCATTAACAAAAACACAGCATCAGCGGCATCTATTGAAAAGAGGAGGAGATGATGGGGTGGGAGGTAGGATGGGGAGGGGAGAGTTTGATTGCTCGTTAGTTAATTCAACTGGCAGCATCCGCTTTGAGAACCACTGATCTAAATCCTTGATAAAGCCTCCCATTGGAAGGCGAAAGCTTGTCATGATTAAGTATTTTGATATATACCATTCACACGGATTATATGATCTTGTTGTCTCTTTAGTTCTTATTGGTGTACTTATTATCTTTTGGTAGTTTCCTAAAGATCCCTATTGAATATGGATGTAATTTGAATGTTGAAAATTATATGTTAACAACAGCACTTACTCAGGGTTTTAAAAAGTACATGAATATTATTTTGGGGTTAAATTTGGTACAATTTCATGGTAAAATATTTAAATTACTAATAAATTTCCATTTAAATCATCATGTAATATAAGGCTAGAAATGAAGGAGTTCGGAGGGGAAGCACATGCCTGTACAAGATATGTAAAAAGAAGCAAAATGGAGGTAAGTAATTATGCCACTTTGTTATTGTTTTTAAGCTTATGGAATTAGTTACTGTAATGTGTTGCTGTAATCATATTGTGTACGAATTTCATAAAACTGAAATTTTTAAACAAAATTGAATGGGAGCTTCCATGTGCTTTTTCATTGAAGGTACTTGATAATCATGAGAAGCATGTCACGTTTTAAACAAATTTAAATGGTAACTTTGATATGCCTTTTCAACATAAGATTTACGTAATTGGCCCAATATTCCAAGTTTTGATCATTTTATTAAATAAGTCTTTTTAATAAATAGAAACATCACAGATATCAGTTAACATATAGTCTTCAAATGACATGGTTGTCCCAAGAGTTTAGGGGTTGATTCTTTTTACTATGCTTTCATCCATGTAGAAAACCTGCACATTGTCTCTCTCACATACATAAGTACACATGCATGTACAGACAAACAAAAGAAAGTGTAATTGATTAGGTAACATACTAAAACTTTAATGTGTCTGATATCTGTAGCTATCATGAAAGAAATATCATTCAAATATATATCATCAAGATAGATACTGATAAATGAATAAAATTTGTCTGCTGATAATGCTTTAGGAAGATGCAGTCCCCCAGCTATGGGTGAAAAAACGGGGACATGTTGCCAATGCCTGGGTTCCCAGAGGGCCACACATTCGAGCAAGGCAGACAAGTCAAAGTTTAAATTATACATACATACATACATACATACATACATACATACATACATACATACGTACGTACGTACGTACGTACATACATACATACATACATACATATCACTAAGCTGTTCTCTGAGATTCAGAGGTTAGCTCCAAAAAGAAATATAAACTACCAGATATTTTTACTTACTGTTGTCATATCAAACTTCTCCATTTACAGCGATCTTGACATACAACTCGGGCTTCACTGATAGCCATTACACGCCGTACACAAGATCTTTTATACTTCATACTCATAATCTTTTTTCATATAGACACTCCTGAATCTGATCCACCCATGTCTTCCTTGGCCTTCCTCTGCCTTTCCTTCCTGCCACTTGGGCTAGAAAGATTTTCTTAGTAAGCATCTCATCACTCAATCTTTCAACATGGCCAAACCACCGAAGCATATTGGTCTCCACCTTCCTAACAACATTTTGCTTCACATCACACAACTGCAACACATCTTCATTCCTCACAAAACCAGACCATGTCTTGCCACAAACCCCACGTAAGTAACGCATTTCTCCAGCACACAAACGACTCCTATGTTTCTTCTGCAGTACCCAGGTTTCACTGCCATACATCAGAGTAGGAACAATTACACTTTCATACACAGCCATGCGGGACTCTCTAGAGAACCCATCATTCCTGTGAAAACCTCCCAGAGCACCTATGACTTTCAAAGAAGAATTCACTCACCAACTGATTTCACCATCCAATTTGTTCTCTCTGTCAAACATGCTTCCTAAATTCACAAACTCACTCACCTGGTTAATCACAGTGCCATTTATACTTACATTATGTTCAGTGCTACCCGTTCCTCTCTCAAACACAATAACTTTGGTTTTTCCCTTATTTATACTAAGTTTGAATTTCATGCAAACTTCGTGCATCCGAGTCAACATACTCTGCAACTCACTTTTGCTCTCTGCCAACAGGACAGTGTCATCAGCATACATCAATCTGCACACACAGATATCACCAAGACAAACAACTATTATCTATTTTGGCATCACACATGCATGCGTCCATAAATATATTAAACAGCCATGGTGACATTACACAACCTTGTCTAACTCCTGCACCAATAGAAAACCATTTTGATAAAACACCATTCACTCGTACACAAGCTCTACTACCCACATGCATGGCTTTTACACTATTAAGTAGATTCCCAGTAACACCATATTCATTCAATACCTTCCACAAAAGTGTCCTATTCACTCGGTCATAAGCTTTCTCTAAATCTATGAAGACAGTAAAAACTTTCTTCCCAACAGCCAGATACTTTTCAATCATCGTGCGTAATGCAAAAATCTGGTTAGTGCAGCCTTTACCAGGCATAAAACCACTCTGAACATCCCACACTTTCTCTGATGTTAGACCCCGTACTTTTTCAATAACGACTTTACCAAACACTTTCCCTGGCACACTAAGTAGGGCTAATACCACGATAGTTCTTGCATTCAGTCTGATCACCTTTTCCCTTATACAAGGGAACAATAATAGCATCCTTCCATTCCCGAGGGACCATTCCTAACTCCAAGCACAACTGGCAAATTTCAGTTAACCAGTCAATTACAGAGTCACCACCATATTTCAACATCTCGGCAGTTATGCCATCAACTCCTGGAGCCTTACCATTCTGAAGAGATTTTAGAGCTTTTTACACACTTCTTCTCTTGAGATCCCTCCTGTGCTTCCATCCCTCACTGTGACATCATCTGCATCTGTCTCAGAATCACCTTTGCTTTCCTGATCTAATAACTCACAGAAATATTCACCCCATCTTTCACTTAACTCATTATGCTCCCATATCATTTCCTCGATCTAATTCTTCACACAACTTACAACTTTGTTTTCCCTATTTTTCCTGAGTCTCATGTACTTCCAGAAGGACTTCCTATCTTTCTAGAAAGCCAGTTCATGCCTTTCCACTTTCTCCTTCCTATCTTTTGCCTTACTCTGGCGAACCAGCTTCACGCTTCTTACAGCGACATTCATCCACAGAGACTCTACCTTGCAACATCCCCAAATAAGCTTCCTTCTTTCTCTTTACTGCCTCTTCAATTTCACTATTCCACCAAGCATCACCTCTATTGTTACCCACTATTGTGGTGCCACAGACCTCTTTAGCAGTAGTGACAACACAGTTCTTAAAATATTCCCACTTCTTTTCAACATCCCTCTTACCAGACTTCAGCTCCTTCAGTCGTTCTCTGAGTAAGTCAGAATAACGCTGATGATCTTCAAGGAGCATATCAACCTTTATTCTTTCTATCCTGGGTCTCTTCCTATTCCTTTTCCTCCAACCAACATTAAGTTTCACTCATGACACTACCAAGTAATGATCAGAACCAACATCCGCACCTCTCATCACATGGGTGTCAACAACTAAGTGTTTTAAATGCTGATCGTTGACAACAAAATCTATCACACTCTTTTGACCAAGAGCACGATTTTCCCAAGTTGTATATGTGTGGATATGCTTGTGGTTGAAAAATGTATTAGATACACACAAACCATTCTCAATGCAGAGTTCAATTAATCTTTCACCATTATCATTCACACAAGGATCATTAAACTTACCCAGAACATTGTCAGAAATTGCATTCTGCACACCTACTCTAGCACTGAAATCCCCTGCTATTATAACTTTTTCTTTAGCCCCAAACTGGCACAAAACAGCTTTTAGCTCATTCCAGAAATCTTCCTTCTTATCAGAAGGTTCCGAGTCACAAGGAGCATACACTACAACAATTACAATTCTCTGAAGCTTCACTTTCAAACGAATCCAGAGAATTATCTCACTTACGCAACTATAGTGAATCAATCAAGTTGTTCTTCATCTTTTCACTTAAAATCACACCTACACCAGCCTGTCCACTCATGTTATCCAATACTCCAGACCACACACTCACCGGGCCTTTCTTTTCTTCTACCCCAATTTCCTTCTTTTTGGTTTCACTTACACACAGCACATCCAGTCTATACTTATTCATCTCCTCAATCACCTCACTCATCTTGCCATTTATACCTCTAGTATTCCATACACCAATCTTACATTCACTCAGCCGAGATCTCTTTCTCATACGCCGTTTAGAAAGTCCAGGTCAATTCTGTGGTGGATCATCCTTCTCAAGTGTGGTAGGTCCACCATATCCCACACTTGAGTCATTCTTAATATTTCTTTTTGTCTTTTTAATCAGCTAAGTACATCAGTGTGGGGGATTAGCCCACAGCTGAGGGTTCCAGTTGGTCATTCAACCTAAGGATTCTGGAACAAAACCCAGTGAGTTGTGGTCTTTTCACCAATGTTACACAGAACTAGCTGTCACCTCTCTCAAGATTCATAGAGGCCCTAGTTGCTGTTGTGTGTGCCATTGTTACCACGGAGCGCCCCGAGGAGGCAAATCCATCGCTCACTACGACCGCCCATAATTATCAACAGCGAAAATGTGGATGAAACTGAAAAGGCACGGCAATGTACTGTATAATTTATGTGAAACAGTGCACTAAGTTTTCACTTAGGAATATATGCAAAAATATGTCCCCGCAAATAAAAAGAGGCTGAATCATTAAATGTTATTTTTTTAAAACAAGACATCACTTTGATATGTTGAATAAGTTTAAAGTACTGAAAAAGATTTTGGTCAATAATGTTTGCGAGGTAATATTCTTATACTGTCACATACATATATATCACTAAGCTGTTCTCTGAGATTCAAAGGTTAGCTCCAAAACAAAATACAAACTATCAGATATATTTACTTACTGTTGTCGTATCAAACTTCTCCATTTACAGCGATCTTGACATACAACTCGGGCTTCACTGATATCCATTACACGCCGTACACAAGATCTTTTATACTTCATACTCATAATCTTTTTCTCATGCAGACACTCCTAAATCTGATCCGCCCATGTCTTCCTTGGCCTTCCTCTGCCTTTCCTTCCTGCCACTTGAGCTAAAAAGATTTTCTTAGTAAGCATCTCATCACTCATTCTTTCAACATGGCCAAAACCACCTTGCTAACAACATTTGCTTCACATCACACAACTGCAACACATCTTCATTCCTCACACAATCAGACCTTGTCTTGCCACAAACCCCCCTAACACATTTCTCCAGCACACAAACTACTCATGTTTCTTCTGTAGTACCTAGGTTTCACTGCCATACATCAGAGTAGGAACAATTACAGTTTCATACACAGTCATGCGGGACTCTAGAGAACCCATCATTCCTGTGAAAACCTCCCAGAGCAGCTATGACTTTCAATGAAGAATTCACTCGCCTACTAATTTCACCATCTGATATGTTCTCTCTTTCAAAGATGCTTCCTAAATACACAAACTCATTCACCTGGTCAATTACTGTACCATTTAGACTTATATTACATTCACTGCTAACAGTTCCATGCTCAAAAACCATAACTTGGGTTTTCCCCTTATTTATACTCAGTTGGAATTTCATGCAAACTTCGTACATCCGAGACAACATTCTCTTCAACTCACTTTTGCTGTCTGCCAACAGGACAGTGTCATCAGCATATACCAATCTGCACACACAGATATCACCAAGACATAAACCAGTATTAACTATTTTGGCATCATTCATGCACGCATCCATTGGCACTCAAAAAAAGTTCAGAATTTTGGAAGTTTTCAGTTTTGGGACTTTCGGATCAGGAATATTCAACTTGTATAAGGATTCTTGAATGACAAAGGAACGCACATATTACTAGATTTTATTAATGCTGGGACAAATATTACCAAGAGACCAGAAAATAATCAAGTGGAAGATGGATGGTGGAAATGAAAAAAATATAAAACCATGAAGTAAAGAATTACTGAAGACAGATGGATGACATTTATTGGTCTTCATCCATCGGTCAAGAATTGTTGAGGATATTTAATTGCACCATGTCAGTTCATTTTAAAACACAGTCTGCTAATTTATGACGACGACTATTGTCCTGATTTTATTTTCTATGTGTTTTAAGTTCTGTATTGTTTTTTTTTTTATACCTGTCATGCATGTTTATGTTTTTTATTCAAGATATCAGTTATTTTCAACCAATATGTAAGTTCCATTTGTCTTAGTTGGTGTAACAACTGACATCTTGCTCTGATAATAAAACTGTTCACATGTTATTTATTGTAGTTTTACTGGTTTTAACTTGCTGAACATATGTGGCAATTTTTCAGTTTTTACAGAAATCTCTTGTTAACATCCTACCCTTAAAGAGTCCCATGTCTCAAAAACCTGCAAATGATGTGGAGTTAAAGCCACCTATGACGCAAATTGATAAGTGGAAAACGGTTATTAGTGGAAATTGTATTTTTGGCTGGATTTACAAAAACACCAGTGGCAGGTACGTTTTGGATAATTGGATCATATTAAACTCACTTTCAGTATCACATTAAATTATAAAACTTGAAAATTATATTTCCTTATGCTGTATTTTTTGAAGTTATTTTTTCCTGTTGTCTGAAATTTCACATATACATAATTTGTTTTCACTAGAAATGTGAATGTTTTCAACACAAACTGGGCCATATTTGTCATCTAGAAAACAGAACTCTTGCTGAGAACGTAAGGCAGTGTTTATAATATGTATATTTTTTAGCGTTCGAATTATCTGGTGGTCCGCTGGCCCTGATGGCCAGTAACTTTTTTATTTTTGCAGTTTGTGTTTGGAATTTGTAAGTTTATAAATAATTGAACCAGATTTCAAAATATCCAGGTTTCGACTGCAGATTTTTTGAAATTCAGATATTTACTATTTAAAAAATGAATATCGGATTTACAAACCATATTAAAGTTTTTGGCTGTTGGAAATCAAGGTCTCCGATCAAATTATTCAGATTAAGACAGCGCCATTGTTTTTGCACAAGTAGCGACCATAGAGTATGGATCTTTTATGTTTTCCAACTTGAACATAAGACTCCATATTTTGGAAAATTGGCACCAGTTGCTCTGGTTAAGTCACTGCCACTGCCTCGCAGATGTTGTCCTTCTATGCCTGTTGGTGCACTCATTGTGACCTTGGACATCACGTATATCAGGTTCGTGATTCCCCGTGGTTCATTTAGTTGTTTGTCACAAGGCTGATCATATGCGCTAACAATGTCCTCCCGTTTAGCCGTACCAGAGTGTGTGTTTCTTGTCCGTGTTTATTGAAAGAGAAAGTCAATAAAGAAGTGTCAGTGTGAATTTTCAACAAGATGGGACAACTTGCCATACATTACTTGTGAGTATGGCTGAAATTGAATCATTCTTTGGAGATCATGTAATTTCTAAAGTAATGTGGCCACCTCGATTTCTTGGCCTAACACCCCCTGATTTCTTTCTCTGGGGGTATCTCAAATCAATGGTGTTTCAAAACAAGCCGTAAACCCTTGAGGCATTGAAGAACAACATCTGTGAGGCAGTGGCAGCAATTATGCTGGAGCAACTGGTGCAAACTTTCCGAAATATGGTCTCAGGTCCAAGCCTGTCTCGATGCACAGGGCGGACACTTTCAATATCTCTTATGATATAGTTCTGTTTTCCATGGATGAAGGTATGTTCTTACCAAATATCATTCAGTTACTGTAATTACTCACAATGTTAGTAATAAAAACTTGGGTAAAATAGCGAGTGTGACACCCTGTATTATTTGGGTCATTTACCTTGGTATTTAGCACTGAATGCTACATGTATATCAAGATCATATTCAGAAATTGCATTTTTAACTTAAGACTAGGTAAAGAAAAAGCTGTGAAATGTAGCAACAGTTGGTACTTTTCAGAAAAAGTAGTGTAGCTAGCTATTTTCCTGAAACAGTAGTTGTACCTGTAGCAAGCTACTTTTGAAGAATATAGTTGTAGAAGCAGCTAGGTACTTTTAAAAAGTTGCTTTCCCATCACTGTTGGTATATTCTCAGTTGGTAGTGGACTACTTTGTATGTATATATCTGTTTGTCACCATGCTTGTGTGGGGGAAGGGCGAAAGACTATTAAACAATATTTTTATGAAAGCTTTTGTTCTACTTTGCAGGACTATAATGAATCCTAATATGCATGTTGTGATTGAAGGCATGAATGAAGAAACTACTCAAAAAGTATTCACACAGTCATCAGAAGAGCAGTGTCAGCCAAGATTGCTTGGCCCATCCCCTAAGCAACAAGTGTTTAAACCTGGTGATAAGATGTCTGTTGTGCTTGGCTTTGCTGTGCCCACATTTCTTAGTGAAGTAATGGATGCATTCTTCATCTTAACATGGTCTGAATGTACAGGTGAGGCTGGCCCAAAACTCTGTTCAGTCCCTTCACTTGAAACAAATGCGTATCACCAGGTGAATGAAAAATCATCAATAAGTGTAATGGACTTGGAGAAATCTCGAGTACAAGGTATGTCTTCTTTTAAATATTTCCTCTTGTCATGCTCACAGTAATAAAACTTATATGTGTTATTAATTGATAAGACTAACAGTGTAAGTCTCATTATTTATGTGTATGCAATACAGAAATTATTAGATGTTTAAGGTGACCTCCTTTCTCAGATTAATATGTAATGCAAAGTTAAACTCATTCAAAAAATTATTTTAAGTACATCTACTGTGCAATGGTTTTGTATAGCAATCAATTTCTTATTTTTTCAAAGAACATTTTTTTGTTTTTATTTTTTTAATATTTTTTCATTGTTTCTGGTCATAATGAAGGAAATTATTTAGAAACCATGCTTTAAAATATTACCTTTAGTTCTTGATAATGAAAAAAGATTAAAAACAATTCCAGCAGATATTAATTCATTGTTAATATTTCCTTCTATAATTACATTTCCACAGTGACTTTCTTCAGTTCTGATCGTTTTTCATGCCTTTCATAGAGGCACTTAAAAAATGTTCAGAGTATCTGACACAGAAATACAGTGGAACCTCGGTTATATGTTTCTCGGTTATACGTTTTGCACTTTTATACATAATTCTGCATTAGTCCCAATATTTTACTGTAGTCTGTATAACTTTTTTAACTTAGTTATACGTAATCCATTTATGTGCTTTTTGTGATTATATGTTAAAATCTGAATTTCAGATTATCAAAAACAGACAGTTTTTTTTTATTCTTTTATGCATAATCTGGTATGTTATAACTTTGAGATAATTAAGACAGCATTGTTGTGTTCCTTCCTTGGTGCAGTTAAAGTTGAACTTTGATCCTATCAGAGATATGTTTTTTACTTTCAGTTTGGATGAAAAATTGGTTTCTCCTTTCATGACTCACATATACGTATATGCACTATTTAAAAACTGATAAATCTCTGAAATGTAACTTTGTGGCTCCACAAATTTTTGGTGTAGTAGAATAGAATTCTAAACTTAATCTCAATATTCAACATTCTGGTTTCAGATGGATGCACTCAGAATCTGCAGTGAGGAAAAACTGTTAATTTATGAATTCCATACAGAAGCACTTGTCTCAGATTTTTAGTTGTGAGGATTTCACTTAATCTAGAAGCAGGATTTTTATAGACAGATAGAATTGTCAAAAGAAAATTTTGATGTTCATAAGCTTTATGATTTTTGCAATGTAATAAAATATACACGGTTGAGTCACATTATTGTGACCACCAGCTAATGTCCAGAGTAACTGTCGTGTGCAGCATGGACAGCAGCTAGACGAGCTGGGAGTGATTCAGTAAGATGCTGGAAGGTGTTCATAGGTTTATGGAGCCATGCTGGCTGCAGTGCAATTGACAGCTGCTGGAGGGTGCGTGGTGGAGGATCCATAGAGCGAACAACACGATCGAGGTGGTCCCACAGATGCTCAATTGGGTTTAAGTCTGGGGAATTAGGGGTCCAAGGAGTCGTCATTGTGCTCTTCCAGCCACTCTCAAACATTTCTAGCTGTGTGACATGTTGCATTGTCATGCTGGAAGATCCATCCACCCCAGGGAAGACCAGAGTTGTATAAAAATAAAATGTATCTGCATACACAACCATTGAAACAGAAAACTTGCTGCAAACCCATGAAGCCCGAACTATGATAACAATAGAATAAGATAGTTTATAGAAAAATTAATAAAACAATAAATAATTATTAGAACATTACAGATTTAAATGAGAACAAAATAAGTATATTACAATTGAATGTGCAGCAATATGTGTGAAATGGACCTTCATTAAATATTGGACTATGAACCTCATAAAAACAAAAGACTAATTAAAGAAAGTTTTTATTTCCAGAAAAACAGTTCCGTCAATGAACCTTCCAAACTTATAAATAGCAATTATAATAGGTTGCTTACCTTTTTACACATTTCCCTGCACGTTTTATTCCTTTAGTTGTCTTGCTTGGTTCAAGCCCCTGGTGCAGTGTTCCATTTTCGTCTTCAGGTTCTTTCAAATGCTTGACGAATGCTCAAGTCCGCGAAGTGCAGTGCTTTAATGACTCTAGGTTTCACAACTGTATCTTCCTCTTTCCTCACCCTTCCCACCAGCGTGTAAAACCCAACCTTCGTTGGTTGATTGACATATATTAAAAACCCCAATTCTTGAACTCAAAACTTTTTGATACCCTGAACAAACATAAACTGCCTATTTATGTACATACAAAATGCTGAACAAAATATTAGAAACATATGTACAACTATTTACATATGGCTCATCTTATTCTTTCAACTCCCCTTCCCAACACCTCATGACAACTAGAACATTCAGTCACCACACCCTAAGCCGTTCCCACACAGACTGCCTCTAGTACTTTCTACCCCCTCCGGGGTTATCCTCAGGAGGTGTTCTAGATGTTTTCTCTCCTGCTACTGCAGTGAGAGTGAGCGACACGTTCGTCTTCCTCGCCCCGCTCTAACGTCATTTACGAAAAACTTCTGTGTTTTTTTGTTTTGTTTTTGTTCAATTTTTATTAGTTCTTTCCATTTTTCATTAAGGGTACTTGGGTCATTATTATTACAAATTTGATCTCTATTTTTTTCAATCAATACAGACTCTGCAGTGCATAGGTGTCTCTCATTGCAACATGATTTTTTTATTTTATCTCTTCAAAATTTAGGTATGTGTGGTTATCCAGGCAGTATTGTACCAGTGCTGTTTTTGCTTCTTTTTTTTTTTTTTTTTTTTTTTTTTGCCAATTTTTAATATGTTGTTGTAGGCGATGTTTTAATTGATTTTTGGTACTTCCAATATATGATATTGGTGGGATTCCACTTATAGGTATTTCGTACACACCTGCCTTTTCTAAGATACTACATTTTTCAGTGTTATTAATTATCTTATCTCCAATTGTTATTATTTTGTTTCCCATCTGAATTCCATGTTTATGGCACAATTTATTGATTTCTGTAGATATTCCTGGAAGGTAACCAACATATTGTAATTGTTTTTTTTTTCTTTTAGGGGAAGATGTATCTTGCATCATTACTTGTACTTCATAAATCCATTTATTTATTTTCTGTGGAGGGTATCCATAGCTGTATGAGATTTCTTTAATGTATTTTATTTCTTCAGTACAAAATTCTTCTTTAGAGGAATGTGTGATTGCTCTTTTGATTAATGTTTTTATGCTATTACATTTCTGTGTGTAAAGGTGTGTTGAGTTATATGGTATCAGAACAGGGACATAGGTCTGATTTCTATGTACCCTCTACTGCAGTTGGTTATTTTGCTTGATAATCTTAACTTCTAAGTAGGGTAAGATATTTTCTTCTTCTTCATGTTCAACTGTCAATTTATTTGTGGGATAGCCATTGCCAAGTTGTTGAGTTAAAGATTCCAACTCATCAGTATCCATTCTGGTCATGATGAAGATATCATTTACGTATCCGCAGTAAACTAACGGTGGTTCATCCATTGTACTGAAAATTTGTTCTTCTGTGCTGTTCATAATTACTTCAGCAAACAGATTTGACAGAGGAGAGCCCATTGGGCAAGACAACTAAAGGAATAAAATGTGCAGGGAAATGTGTAAAAAGGTAAGCAACCTATTATAATTATAATTGTATGCACACAAATTATGAACAGCTGTGGCAAGTGCTATAGATGTTCTAACACTGAATTTATAAAAAGCATTTTCAACAACTTAATTCAAAAATAGTAGACTTACAAAATACATAAGGAAAATATTTTAATTTAATAACTGGCAGCTGCAAGATGAACTTGGCAATAAAATTTAAATTCTTTCCGTGTAAACGAAACTTTTGATACAGTTCCTATACGTTGAGAACAGGCCTTGATAAAATCTAGAGGCCAGATTCGTCTGCAGAAACAAAAGAACTCAGAAGATGTGAAAAATAAAAGTTCTTCAAATTCAAATAGTTAAATGTATTAATCTGATTAAAGCCTTGCATGAGTGTTTTAATTGCTGTAAGTATCATTTTTATTTATTTTTTAATCTACAAGAAAAAAACTATCTGCAAAATCTGCTAATAATTTGGAAACTATCCGCGTACAGCATACGCACATACGTCTACATTCTGTTACTCTGGGGAAGACAATCAGCATGTATGGGTGTACGTGGTCTGCAAGGATGGATTCATAACGAATTCGGTCCATAGTGCCTTCCACAGGTATGAGTGGACCCAGAGAAGGCCACGAAAACATTCCCTAGACCATTATGCTGTCCCCACCAGCTTGTGTTATTCCAGCAATGGTTGAAGAATGTTTGTTCTCTGATGTATCTCTCCCTTTACACCAACGTACATCCATTCAATGAAGCAGAAAACGTGACTCATCAGAGAAGGCAATCCTTTGCCAATCGTGCAAATGTAAGCCTTTTCTGCCGATGCACCTTCGTTAGCATAGGTGCAGTGACCATCCGCTGCATCGGAGCCCCATACGCAACAGGGTTCGCAATAATGTGACTCGACTGTGTATTATAAAAAATATTGTGATTTATAACGTTTTTTTTCTTTTGCTGCCAATTTGATTTTAAATAAATCATTATTAAGAAAGATCTTGTACTCCTTTAAATTATATATTTTACAATAGTCTTCAGCATTTTGAAATTTCATTTACATGCTTGTTTTTTTACATTTATATGTTTTTTAAAGCCATCCCCTAGAAAAATGTATAACTGAGGTTTCACTGTAATTAAGAATAAAAAGTGGCACTTTGGAAATTAATGTATTAAGAACACACTGAAAAGAAATTGTGTATTTTCAGTGGGAAAAAAAAAACTGCTAGAAGGAGTAGATATTGGCAATGTAGTGAGAAGTAGCATCATTTAGAAAAAAATTTGGCTCCTGTACATGTTTATACCTGTATGGCATTACTTTAGAGTGTCTTTTTTTTTTTTTTTTTTCATGCTAATAAAAAAAATCACAAACTGGCGGTGAGTAAAAGCTTTTTAGTTCAGGGTCTATCCAGCAAAATTATTTTAAAATATCAGATTTCATTCCAGTTCTGAAATCAGTGTTGAGAAAACCTCCTGAAATTCACACAATTAATTTTTTTTTTCCTATTTCGTATAATATGCACCGGCATATAATCCAACAGAAAAGTCGGTCACAGGAGTCCAAAGAAGTAAGAAAAGAAAAATGATGTTATTAAATAAAGAAATTCATTTTTAAAAGTCACTTTTTTTTAATCTCTAGACACAAATAAAGCTTAGTGGCGTGGCATCCATAGAGCACAAAATGTAATCATGCCAATGCAGCTCTAGTCTATTGCTTTACACCTTGCCAATGACGAAACGCTGATACAGAACAATTCATATACTCAAGTGTAAATCGAAAATTTCTGGAAAAATTCTGCTTTGCTTACACACGGATCAGTAAAGAAAAAGGCTGGACTTACATGAATCCTCCTGCAGAGTTTACCATAAGGTTTGTTTATGTTTTAGACTGCAGCTTTTCGCATGTCACTGCACGCTAGTTTTCTGACCTTTTGAAAATTATCGCGCAGTAAAATGATCATATCATCAGCTGTGCCCTCACTTTAAGTTTAAATTCAGCAGTATAAGGGAAACGCACCCTTTTCAGACATCATAAATAGCAATGAAGTAAAATATCAGCAGCAAACCCATTAGTCAAAACGGTGAAGGAACCAAAACACAAGGCTACACGAGATCCACGACAAAGAACTTTGAAAGGAGGCATGCATATATAGGTTCATCAGGCATGTGATTCTTCCTCTAATTAGCATAATTCCGTGAATTTACTTTTTAGAAAAACGGAAATTTGCTGAACTTGTCATTTATTTGCGATCTTAGGCTTTTGACAAAAGTGTGTGATTGTTGACATGTTGGAAAAAAAATTGGGTCAATAGAGAAATATTCGTTAGGTACGATATTTGAGTCATAAGGCGTACTCTTTCTGCTGCTGCGTTGCTGACTGGCAGCTCCTGGCTGACGCTGCTGCTGCGGGTGACGTCACTGCAAACGTCTTGGTGTGCTCAAAACCGATTTTCTTCGGGGAACACTCCGCTGTTTTAACTCGCCTCCATTTTTTCTACAGCTTATTTGTTTTATTTATTTGCTGTGGAAGAAAATCCGTTGAAAAACTGCGCGGAGCCTTGAGCCATCGTACGCAGCTGCAAAGAGATCAACGAGAAAGAAAAGTTCTGTTCACATGTGATTGGACATTTATATTACGAATCTTCTCTCTCACTGGCGAGCGAAAGTATCGTACATGTCCAGAGATGCGAACCATTAACGATTTCCCTCCCGGGATTGCGGGTGACTACCGAAAAATTACAGAAATTCAGATTTTCTCTGATATTAAGAATGTTTTACTGGTTTTGTAATTAATCAAAGCCTCTGAACAAAGTTTGTGATGCAGCTCTTTGTCTCTTCTTCTTCTTCTTCTTTTTTTTTCTTTTTTTTTTCCGAGGAGGAGGATTTGTTTTGCTTGTTTGAAAGCTATAGGAAAGAAAGTCTCCTCATAAAGATGGAGGTAAAGGTTTGCCAGCAGACTGGAACAACAAGTACCCATTGGAATACCCTTCACCTGAATGTACAAGTCTTCTGGCAAACCTTAACCACCATCATTATGAGGAGACATTCAGTTCATTTACATTTTTTCCATTCAGATGTGTAGATGACTTAATTACCTTTTCCTTTAGTCCTCCTTCTGTTCCTGTGAATGACATTTATCCTCCGGGGTTGATACTGTGTAAGACGAGTACTAAGGATCACACATATTTTCTTGATTTGGACATTCATCTGCATAGTCAGGGAATTAGTCTAGATGTTTTTGATTATGAGTGATTGGCGTTCAAATATTTCAAATCATGTTCTTAGGAATATTATTATCTCTCAATTTGTTAGAGTCACATTAATTTGTAATAACAGATCTAACATTACAAAACAACTAAAAATACTTTTCTCCTCTTGCTTAAAAAATCATTATCCTTTGAAATATTGTCTATTCCACTTTGAAAATCTGTTGACTTCTTTTAATTTAGGAAAATCTTTTGTCTTCTTTTAATTTAGGAAAATCTTTCAAAATTAGATTATGCAATATTGCCACATCTAATACTTTTGATTAGCCATTTTTCCAGCTACAATTCATAATATTTTCTTCCGAGTCGCCTCTGAATATTTAACATAACACCTGCTTTCATCCATTAGTATGTACATGCACCTAGTTTTAGTCTTTTTAGAATTCGACGGGATGCCACTGAGTATTATTTAGTTGTTTTTTTTTTTTTTTTTTTTTTTTTTGGATTCATGAATTATGTTCAGGAATCGGTATGGCATTTGTTCGTTTTCTTTCGTGTGGTTTGGGATTAGTGTGTTCGAGGGGTGGATTGGAGTTCATGTTAGTTTGCTTTTTATTAAGCTGAAGGGTTTATGTTGCTTTACTTAAAGTAAGTCCTTATATTTAATTTTTGGTATTCTTGGTTCAGGTAGGAAAGACAAAGTGTCTAGTCCTAAATTTTGCAAAATTTTTAACCTTTATTTTGGAGATTATTTTTCAGTTATTTTGACACCTGCATGAAACCTGAACCAGGGTCGGGGACCGGGGGTGTCTTTCCCTGACGAGTGGCTCCCGGTTTCCGACCTTACGTGTTTGCTTTCATTTTTCTATTGTTGCTATTTTTATGTGTATACTTGTAAATGTATGTGTTTTGGTTTGCGTTTGTTAGTTTATGGGAGGTTCAGGGGTTTCCTTGGGGAGTTCTTTGTCGATTGTGAGTAAAATGTTTATATATATATATAATAAAATTAGCGATGATAATTTTTGTGTTTTGTCACATTCGTTTTTTTGGGTTTTTTTTTTTTTTTTTTTTTTTTTTTTAATGTTTATCTCAGAACAGCTTTTGGTGTTTTCAGTTAATTGGATGCTTAGGCAATCACATGCCTGGTTCATGCAGCAAGCGCTGTGCGTACATTTTCATTGGGTGGTTGACAAAGCGAGGGCACAAGCAGTCAGTGTTGTCTTTCTCAACAATACGCATAACTCTCCTCTCCTTACAAACTCCTGAACTGAGACCCCGCACGGGGATAACTGGTTTTCCAGTTATTTGGGGAGCGGCGCCCCCACGGCCCGAGCTGACCTTGTGACTGGTCAACATCTGATGTCATGCCACCGCTTGTTTTTTATTTTGGTGCTGATGGTGTATGCAGGGACGGCTGTTCATCCAGCTGTTGGGGAGTCGCGGCCCCACGATCCCGAGCTGGTCTTGTGTCTCGCTTTTTCGTTTTTATTTATTTTCTCCACTGGCTAGTTGCCCGTGTTGTATTCTACCTAATCGCTACCACGTTGTGTACTAACACCCCGGTCTTGTGGTTTTGTTACCCTCCACCACTAACTGATTTATATTAACCGCTCAGTTCGTAGGTTGCTGAGATTCTGTTTAGGTTCCCTGCCAGGATTTGTCTTCTTTGGGTTTCTTTTTTCCTTTTAGCTGGTTTGGGTGCTAGGCCTACCTGCATGTTTGCCGCGTGCGGAGACCCGTGAGGCGGAAATGGGATGTCTGGCGGCTGAGGTCGCAGGAGACCGGATAAGTGCCTCCTGTGTACCAACACTCCTCTTCGACCCCGGCTTCGCTGTAAACGGGAGGCTAGAGACTAACCCACCTCTAGTCAGAAGTCATGTACCAAGTTGTGTACAGGGCTTTAGCGGCTTTTTTGTCGTATGGCACGGCAGGGTGAGCCCGGGGGCTGTGGGATCATGCCAAAGGCGTTGGCATGACGGTACCCGGAGGTCGGAAGTGTCCGCCGAGTGCGTGTGATCACAGCCAACGGACTATATTTGCAACTAAGCTCTAGAACTGTGTCTTGCGTCATGTGTTTGGCTTGCGGACCTCCAGTTCTCCCCTGTTGGGCTCGATTGTGGGCGGAGTACGTTGCTGATGAATTTTTCTTACTCCCATGGGGAAACATAAACCCTCCTCAAAATTTAAAAAACAACAGGATATGGTGATTGATCAGGGGCCAAATTTGCCTCAACCACCTCCCACACATAACACACTGAAGAGAACTTTCGTTGAAAAACGACATCACCGCGACGTATCTTTAGATCCAGGTGTTGAGCCGTCAGCTCAGAAACGTCGCATTACACTTGCAGATTCGATACCTCAAGCTACTTTTCTCGTCATTTCTTCTACTGACCAGATGTTGAAACTTTCCTCAAAGTCTCCTTTTTTCATCTCGAAGGCACTTGCGGTGTTGCTGGCTCTTTGAAGTCAGTGAAGAAGCTACGCTCTGGTGACCTGCTTGTGGAAACTTGCACTCTCTCTCAGAGCAAATCTCTTCTGCAGTTGACCAGACTTCAGGATATTCCAGTTCAAGTGACGGCACATCCGTATCTCAACACCTCCAAGGGAGTCATTTCTGAGCCCGACTTGTTGGTCTGCGATGAAGATGAACTTGTGTGTGAACTTGCTGATCAGGGTGTCATAGCTGCCCGACGCATGACTTTCAGGGCGCGATGGCGCGCTGATCAAATCACGAAATGTTATTTTGACTTTTAACAGCCCGAAGGTACCTACTGAAATAAAGGCTGGTTACTTGTTATGTGCAGTTCGTCCTTATATACCAAATCCTCTACGCTGTTTTAAGTGCCAGAGGTATGGACATTCCCAGCGGTCCTGTAACAGTGTTGCGAGGTGCGCCAATTGTGGTTCCCGCGACCACGAAGGGACTGGATGCACTTCAGAGCCCTGCTGTGTAAACTGTGGTGACTCCCACGCTGCTTATGCCAGGTCCTGTTCGAAGTGGAACGACGAGAAGGCGATCCAGCGCCTCAAGACCCTGGAGGGCCTCTCGTACCCTGCTGCCAAGGCCAAGTTGGGTATTCCCACCACCCGACAGCGTACTTTTGCCGCAGTTGTTAAGTCTCAGCCACAACCCGTGCAGCCTTTTGTTCCGCGCCCTGTAGCTCTCGCCGCACTTGCCAAGCGATCTACAGCTGAACAAGCGACACAGGTGGATTTCACCGAGCTCCAGCTTATTCGACCAGCTGCGTCTTCGCCTTCTCTTTTGAAGACGCCCGCCTCTTCCGGTTCCCAGCAGACAGCCTGCACGTGCGGAAGACCCGGCCCTCAATCCGCAAAGGTGTGCGGTGTCCATCAAACTGTCTCGGCCTCAGCGAGGTCCCCACCCTCACCCAACATTATAGAAGAACACGGGGGGGAGGAGAGTGACAGTTCGTCCCCAGCCTCTACCAGCATTGCAGAGGAACATGGGGGAGGAGAGTGACAGTTCGTCCGCCCTCTGCCAGCATTGCAGAGGAGTGTGGGGGGAGGAGAGTGACGGTTCGTCCTTTTCCATTAGTAAATATGTTACTTTTAATAAACATCATTAACTACCTTTTCTTCACTGCTTTCTTCATACTCTTTTTCAACTTTTACCAAGCCTGTCTGTTCTTCATCATTTTCCACGTTTTTAAAAATCTGTGGCTGATCGTTCTTTGTCTGGCGCTCTTTGGCCAAACCTGGCCCTTGCGCCAATAAAATCCAACAACCAACCAACCAACCTGAACTGAGAAAAAATTTCTGAGAAAGTTCTTTTTTCAATTTTACCCCCTCTCCTGAATAATTACCCTGCAAATGATTTTAAAAATCAAGAGGTCGCAAAAGCGTTTTTTTTTTTTTTTTAATTGGCTTATCATCTGCATTAGCGTATAATCCGCAGAATCTAAGTTTTTAACTTTTTAAGCAGATAATCCGTAGATCATACGACGAAAATCACGGTTCATGTTTTTTGGTCATGTCTTCCATGATGGTCCGGACAACTTTTTTGGTCGCCCTCAAGAAACAGATGACCACATTTCTCGACCCCTGACGATAGGCACAAGTTTGCATTCATCTTGTAGTTTTTTTTTTGTAACATCTGCTTTCATCACTCCTTATGCATAGATCTAAAACTTTCATCGTAAAAGGCAATGCTGTATCAGTTAAGCCGCACATACTGGTGTGTATGATAACATGTTTTCAAATACATGTTATATGATGTACTGTGGTAAATTTGTTTATATCATGACTGTGATGTTGTCTCCTAATAACTCTTAGAGCAAATGGAAGGATTGTGCAAACATTTTTACTCTTTCAAATAACTCCCTCAAGGAGAAATGTAGGTCTGGCGATCGTGGCATTGGGAAAATACGCGATCATATCAGAATAATATGACCATGCCCAGAATCACAGTGTACCCACCAAGGCACATCACAGAGTTCACATGACAAGGTCGACCACACAGTGATATAAGCGTCTGGCCTCGACAGATGAGCCATAGTACCTCCTGGATGAGCCATAGTACCTCCTGGATTAGCCATAGTATAACTGTGGAGCCCCAAAGGCCATCAACCCCAGAGGAGAATGTCACCTCCGTCGACTGGCAGGCAAAGGGCAATCAACACACAACAGTGCATCAATAGACTGCACAAATGAACGCTGAGGCACCTAGGTATGTGTCCCTGATAACAGTAGAGCGAACCCTGTTGCACATGAGTCTCTGGAGTCGACGCTGTGTCAAGGCAACCATGTTAACCCAGGTCCATCAGCAACGACGCCTTCATTTCACATGGGACTACGATCATTGGACAGTGGAAGAGTGGGGGAAAGTTGCCTTCTCCGATGATTCGAGGTTTCTACTTCACAGAAGTGTCGGGTGGTGGTGGCGGATACAGTGTCAGACGCACAAGAATCAACACCTGGACACGCTTGTTGGTCAAGTACAGGCTGGCAGTGGCAATGTGCATGTCTGGGGGATGTTTTCCTTGTATGACCTGGGACCGCTGGTACCACTGGATGGGTCCCTGAACACCAATGGTTACCTGTCCATCCTTGCTGACCACATGCATCCCTTCATGTTGGACGTTTACCCTGGTGGTGATGGTGTATGCCAGATTGCTAAGAGGGCACGTGACTGGTTCCAGGAACATGACAGCAATATCTCCATTCTTTCTTGGCCAGCGAAATCGCCCGATCTCAATCCCATAGAGTACTTGTGGGCTATTTGGATCGACAGGTTCAAAGTGCCGACTTACAACTACGTCATCTCTTGGACCTCCATGCTCTGCTGCAGTCCGAATGGGAATGTGTGCCTCGGGCAACCTTCCAGGGCCTCATTGCATCCATTCCACGCTGTCTTCTACGCCAAGGGTGGTTATTCCCATCATTAGGTAGGTGGTCATATTATACCGATATGATTGTGTAAATTTGAACACAAACACAACTATAAAAACCAGCAGGTATCAAAATTGAAAAATTCATGCTTAAGTTACATAAAGTAATTGTAAATCAGGGGAGCTTTTGATAATAACTTCAGTATTTTTCAAGTTTAGTAAGAACTTAAAAAAAGGTGGCTAGTTGAATACTAGCAAATTTCAACTAGCTACCTTTTTTTACCCATGCCTTGGTGAATAGTTCACTCCTTACAAGTGAAATGCCACTTACAAAGATTTCCATATCCCATATGGTTTCAAGTGAGTACATTTTTTGTACTAGTACTTTCATGACTTTTGCTTTTACTTTGGGTGTGACATGAGATTGTCTCCGAACTCACGCTGAGTACTCCTGCCTTTCAACATGCATAGAATTTTAAAATATTTCTTTCAGCTGATGCAAATGATATTTGCTTATATCTATGTCATTAAGAATATGCATTATTGTCTTCCATTAGGTTTATCAATTGTTTTACAATTGTTGTCCTTCAGAGTACTTCAGCAGCACAACATCCTTTTAGTGTCAGCTGAATGCTCAGATATGTCTAAATTTGAAGAGTTCATAAAGTCATATGACAAGCAGAGTACTCCAGTGCTCGTCTGTCATCTTGGAGAGAAATTTCTGATATTCAGTGATTCCCAATCAGCTCTGTATGGAATCAACATGTCATGGGAGCAATTAAATGAAGCCAGCATTGAAATCACTGTTTACAGCAGGTAAATGCAAATTATTATTATTTTCCCAAGAATACATGTTTTATATTTAAGGGAGCTCATTCTCCCAAAAATTGCTTACACACATAAATATCCCAAGTAGCACATATATGTTGTAGCTGTACTAAAACCACAGCACGTGGTGACTATGTTGAGCCAGTGTACCAGCCAGCATTTCATGGAATATTAATACAGTAAAACCTGTTTGAGGCGGAACCTGCATAAAATAGAAACCTTCCAAAAACGGAACTGTTTTTTGGTCCCAAAACGAAAGATAAAAAATTACGTACTATATTCTGCCTAAAATGGAACCTACCTAACACGGAAACGGAAATGGTAAAAGAGTAAATGCACCTTGTAACAATGGAAAGATGTTCCCAGTATTTTAATTGAATATGAAACATTACATGACAAAGTGTAATGATAAATATACAAGGAACAAATTTGCTTGTGGTTGAAGATAACCTATTTAAATGGAGAAATTGCTTTTGTGTTGTTTACACAAACACGCACTGCAGCACATCAATTGTTTGGCTTCTCCTTAAGTAGGTAGTATGACTCAGGTTTAGGTCATGTGACCAGCATTGCTCTCTTTGCTAGATGCAACGTCCAAAGTCTTCATTGGTGGCAGTTTCATATGGCTTTCAAAAAGATGTTCTGATTTAATTATCTAACTTTTATTCATTGAGATGATTATTCACAGCCTTTACTTTTTGTTAGTTGTGTTCATTGTTTGCTTCTTGCCATGGTGCCAAAGATGAAAGTTCTTGATTTGGATGCAAAGGTTAAGGTTATCAAAATCAAAAAAAAAAAAAAAAAAAAAGTGTGAGTGTGAAAAAAGAAAGTGTGTAAGTGTAAAATGTCACAAAAGAAGAAAGTGTGAGTGTCAAGTCTTTGGTAAAGAAGTTAAGTGCTGGAAAAATAGAGATTCATGACATTTTAAAGTAAAAAGACATGATGCCAGAGCAGTGGCATAAAGGTAACAGCAATGTTACAACTGAACCTTATAATGAAAATCTTGACGATATTATTGAGTGAGATCAAATTGAAAAAAGAAACAATATCAGTTAGAATGATGGAATAGAGGTGAATATAGATGACGACATCTAGGATAAAAACATATAATCAAGCATTGCAAAATATTCAAGATTTTGTGCTTCTCTGAGATGGCTGAATTACTTCAGTTAAAGGAGGGCACAAGCTCTCGCAAAGTGTCATATTGTGTTACTGTACAGAAATCAATGTTGGATTATTTAAAAAAATTGAAGTTTCTGACTTTTAGTTGATTAGGGTTTGTACAAAAAAAAAAAAAAAAACCGCATTCTCTTAAGTACCGTATTTTCCGGCATATAATCCACGGATTATCTGTTCCTAAAAGTTTAAATTCCAACCACTGCAGATTATATGACAGTGCCGATAATGTAGAGCTCTCCCCCCATAAACTTCAAAAATGAAGCTTTAAGAATGCCACATGTTTGACGATAATATGCAGTGTCACTGCATCAACATATCTCCAACTCCCCCTTGGCTTTGACAAAAATGTCTGTGTCTGTGTGTGTAGACATTTCCTCTCTGGGAAGGGATTGCTGCTTTGTAAAAGTTAGAGGAGGAAATATTGCCTTCAGCAAAGTGTATTGACCTTGAAAAGGAGAGTGCTGTTTCCATTCCATAAAATATTGAGAACACGCTGCTCTGACCCGTGACGTCACTCCCCCCACTCTTCCCGAGGTTCCAACCCCACTCCCACTTGTTTATTTTGCTTTATTTCAAAGAGAATGCCTCTGGCACTCCAACTCCAAGACCAAGGAGGAGACCTTTGACACTATCACAAATTATTTACATCTGAAATCCAGTGTTTCATTCGTTGGTGTAATTTAAGCATTACTCAGAGTTACATCACGATTGCCACAGAAAGTAAAAATATATATCACAACCGTTCGAAATTTGCAAGGTATTATTGTAACAGTAACTTTTTTAAATTTTCAAAAAATTTCAGCGATTTTATATATTTTCTAAACTTATTAAATAGAAAGAAAGTATACATATATACAGTAAAACCTTGAAAATCTGGCCGTGATGGGACCGGACGAGTGCCAGATTTATGAAAATTCTGGATTTCTGAAGCTATCCAAAAATTGTGTAACTGGCGTTATGTAAAGCACGTACTTAAACGCAACAGGTCACTTTAACTGACATTTGCACGTCTACGCCTCATAAATATGCAGGGCTCGCGCTGCCAATCGCATTCCTTGCAATTTGCGAAAAAAAAAATTGTTTTGGCGAAAATATTGGCGATTACCTTTTTGTACTATATGTTATAAAACTCTGTTGTGGATTACACATCTGTTTTTTAATTTTGAATTTTATCTGTGGATTATACTCCGACTTTTTTTCTCTCGTGCTGAATTTTACCACCTGCAGATTATATGCCGAAAAATATGGTAATCACTAATTATGTAGACTCTGTAATTAGCATTACAAAATTTCAAATGTTTACATTTCAGTCACTCCCATGCATGCACCTGAAAGAAACGGTAACCTGTGTAAAATGGAAAATATTTCCGGTTCCATCTCAGACAGGTTTCACTGTATAACATTATGCCAGCACTGAGTTAATGTTTCATAAAACATTGTACCATTAATTCTTCAACACTGAGCCATTGTTGCAAGAGTGAGCCAGCATATCACATAACATTAAGCCATCACTTATGCAACATTGGCAGTTTGCTGTCTGCTTTCCTTAAAAAACTCATCTGGTTGATGAGCAAAAGCTTGGAAACTTTGATTTCTATTCTACGCCAGGAAATTTGAGTTACTATTATAGTTATACTATTTTAAGTATAGTTAGTGTACAGTTCCTTGTTATTAATTGAGCCACTGTTTAGTGTTTGCACCGGTCATGGCAAACCAGGAGAGGCATAAGAATTTGCATAGTCATGTTTTCCATGACTTTTAGAAAATATCTAAAAGTAATGGAAAACATGTGTGAGAGAGAGAGAGAGAGATATTTTATTTTTTATTTAGTGCCAAAATGGGCAAGGCATCAGCTCCTTGAGAAAAGCCCTCTTTCCTTTAAGGTGGACGTCAAGTGAAAATTTGCCACGATACTTGCAATGTTGAAAATTGAGTAACATACTAGTGACTAGTGAAGATTCAATCATGCTAAAGTTATATCTCTAAGTAAATTTCAGCCATCTGTACACGATCATACACTGCTGGACAATTGCTAAGGACGGATCATAAACGGCTATATAGCGCATAAAAAAGTAAGTGTGGTTGGATGCCAAGTGAAATAAAACAATGTCAGAATGCCAGGACATTACAAGAAAGACAATTTATTGTGCTCTGAAATCCAGAAGGTTTTGGAAAGTGTTCAAGGGACAAACGGGCCATTTTGTGCAGAATACATAAACGTGAAAATAATGCAATTACCATACGCAGGCGTTCCGGCGTAAGATGTCAATACAGGATATGGCCACCATGGAGGGCGATGCAAGATTCCACACGTCGTGTCATGCTTTGCACAACATTATCAAGCAGCTGTTGGGGTAATTTATCCCATTCCTCTGTCAGTGCACGGATGAGGGTGTCCTTGTTTATTGGAGGGCATTGGCGACCAGCAAGACTCCTCCCCAAAGCATCCCACACATTTTCAATGGGATTCAGATCTGGAGAACGTGCTGGCCATACGAGGCGTTGAATATCCTCGCTCTCAAGACACTCCTGGACAGCGACTGTTCGATGACATGTTGCGTTGTCGTCCATGAAAATGAATGTATCACCGACAGCACCACGGAACATGCGAATATGAGGTAGCAGAACATCATTAATGTATCGTTGGCCAGTCATAGTCCCAGTTGGAAGCACATAGAGGAACGTACGGCCATTGATCATGATGCCAGCCCATACCATGACACTACATGTCGGGTATCGGTCCCTTTCCTGTATGTTTGCTGGACAATATGCAGTACCACTATCACGCCAGATCAGTTGTCGTCGACAATCAGACGATAGACTGTATCTACTCTCATCTGAGAAGAGGACAGCAGACCAGTCGTTATCAGTCCAATTGCGATGTTGATGGCACCATTGCAAACGGGCGGTACGGTGACGTCTGGACAATGGGATGCACACAACAGGACGGTGGGCGTATAGTCCTCCTTCATGCAAACGTCTGGCGACAGTTTTTCGAGAGATCCGCTTGCCAGTAGCAGCCATAAACTGATTTGCTACCTCACTAGCTGTGCTGCGCTGGTGTCTTTTTGTTGATAGCACTATGTACCGATCTTCTGCAGGTGTCGTACTGTGAACACGACCTTCCCCGTGACATTTGCTACACTCTCCATTTGTTTGAAATGATTTCCAAAGCCTTGAAACAACACTGTGGCTGACGTCGAACTCCCTGGCAACATCTGTTATTTTTCGCCCTTCTTCAATCTTGCCAATAATACGGCCACGCATAAAATCATCTAGGTGATGTCAGGAAGACATACTGAAAATTGCAAGTTCGTCAATTGATTCTTTCCCTTTCAACTTTGCGTTTGAACAACAACGGTCAATATGCGTCAAATCTTTTATATCTCTTATCAGCGCTATGACGTCACGAACAAGTTCGGCAATCCAAAATTTGCATACGCATAACACGTCTTACTGTATCCCGCACTTATGCTAATTTCCACATTTTCCTGCCTTCCATTTTATGGTTGCTATCGTTGCTATTGTCATCCGTCCTTAGCAATTGTCCGGCAGTGTAGTTGAGTCCAATTAAAACCACCAATAGGTTAAAAACACTTTAATGTAATGAAAGACAATTTTAAAAATATATCATCATCATCATCATCATTGTCAACCATTATCAGTCTACTGCTGGACGAAGGTCTCCCCAAGTTTCCTCCACAACGGTCTGTCTTGTGCCAGTCTCCTCCATGTCACTCCCGCATACTTTCGAATTTCATCCACCCATCTTCCATGTGGTCTTCTTCTGGGTCTTTTCCTGTCCCTTGGAATCCAATCTAAAATTTCGGCTGTCCATCGATGGTCTGTTCTTCTGGCAGTATGTCCAGCCCATTGCCATTTCAGGGATTTAACTCTGATCATGATGTCTTCCACTCTTGTCATTTTTCGGATCCACGTGTTCCTCTTCTTATCTCTCCTGGTTACACCAAGCATGCACCTCTCCATGCTTCTTTGAGTTGTTTGCAGCCTTTGTATGTCTCTTTTAGCTAAGGTCCACGTCTCTGCACCATACGTAAGCACTGGAAGGATGCATTGATCAAACACTTTTCTTTTAAGACATAATGGCATATTGCTCTTGAAAATTATGCTGTTTCTTCCAAAAGCTCTCCAGGCAAGTTTTGCACGCCGATTAATTTCTTCACCAATGTGACCCTCACTTGATATCTGCTGTCCAAGATAAACGTACGTGTCTGTTATCTCCAGCTTTTCTCCATCAATCGATAAATCTTCATTTCTTGTAAAAGCATTGTACATCACTTTTGTCTTCTGAAAGTTCATTTTTAATCCCACTTCTTTACTCTTGTCAGCAAGTTCCTGGATCATACTCTGTAGCTCTGATGGGGTAGTTGCAAAAATGACTATGTCATCAGCAAAACGAAGGTGGGTTAGATAATCTCCATTAATCTTTATCCCTTTGTTTTCCCAGTTCAGTGATTGAAAGACATTTTCCAATGTGGCATTAAAGAGCTTCGGAGATATGGTGTCACCTTGTCTCACTCCTTTTCCAATTTTTATGTGATGGGTTCCATTTCAACTCAGGCAGGGTCGTACCATCATGGTCTCAGATTTCTCTAAAAAAATTAAGGGGTGTTCCTTGACTAAAATAAGGAGACCCATATTTTTTCTTTCGGCAAGAAAAATTTTCCCTTCGAGATAGACGGTTTCAAATCTTGCACCGTCAAACAAGCTCTCTAGAAAACGGTTATTTTTCCTAACTTCAGTGAGTCATTGCAGCAGAGTTCAAAAAGATATCGTGTTCTTGTATTTCTTTTTACATTGTGTATATAACATATAATAATATATGGTGCTAATATTTGCTACACATCGTATGATTAAAATTTAAAAAAATCGCAAACTTTGTGATTTTTTAAAAAAATTGAATTTTTTAAGTTTTTTTTAAACAGGTTTGGATGGAGTTTTTCTATATTCGTTTTTTTCATTAAAGACATACAAATGTGCACTTTCTTTGTAATTTTTTGTGTGTCTGTGAAACTGCTAGTTTCCGCGTTTCGGCAGCGTTAAAAACAGCCGATTTTGAAAAATCTCTAACTTTGCCAACGATTTTCTCAAAAAGGCCATTTTTTAAAATTCTGAAAATTAAATCCCTGTTTCATTATCAACAGGAGAATATCTGTGTAAATTTTCACGGACCTAAAAACTCCCGTTTCCGAGTTAGACGCGTTTGAATTCGGTTTGAAAGCCTACGATTTCCCGTGTTCTAATGGCGCCATTTTGGAAAAATCTCGGCGCAAAGTACGTACGTTAACTTTTACCCGAATCAAAGCGTTAGATATTCTTTGCCCGAATGATGGAATGAGAGCATTGGGTCAGCTGGCCCTGGTTGGATACATCCACCTCACCCTTCCCCGAGTGATGACATGCCTATAAAACTGTCGGGGGGGGGGGGGGTAACCAATACATAAAGAAAATTCTTGCTGCTCCACTAACAAAGTTGAGTTGCGAAAGACAGCAGCAGTTGTTTGTTTGTTTACGTTATATACTTAAACATCGCATAAGAAAAGACTATGAAAGAGTAGAAAACTGTTGAGAAATAATTTTAAGAAAAAGAGTGCAGGCACGTGTACCGTAAGTTAATTTTCGATGGCTAAACAACCTCGAGTTTTTCTGGGAGTTGCTAATTGTAGGCTACTGTCAGAAGAGAGCAGTTGCTGTTTTGTTATAGTTGCTAAAGTTAACCTCAGTTTTTCGTAATAGTAAAATATTCGCTCAGAAGAATTTTGTCCTCTGCGAACGGGGGGAGAAGGTGCAATGCTCATGACTTAGCTGCTGGGTTGATAGCGCTGGTCGCTACCGAAACTCTGCTTACCTCCTCTCCAAAACGTAATGGCAATTGTCTAATCTACTAAATAAATAACAATTAACACGTACGCGTGCATGCTTATTCATAAAATGTAAGTTGAGTATATTTCCTGTTCAATCAACTGATTTTACAAGTAGAATACATATACAACTTATGCACTTATAATGGTGTAAAGATTTTTATCTATTTAAAACATATTCATAAATTTCAATTTTTTTAAAGAGGGGGGGGTGATTGTGTTCTTAGTGATTTCCACCTGGGCCACGATAAACCATGCACTGCCCATGGCTTCTGTTCCCTTAGAAGATAATCCTGGATCGATGGGAGACCAGCAGAGTTTTGACACCCCCACCCCACCCCCTCACGTGTTGGTGAGGTGTCTCAAAGCTAGGTAGCTTTCAAAAATGTTTCAACTTAGTTGGCTGGTAACAAGAGAGGGATTCCATTTCAACTCTGGCAGGGTCGTACCATCACGGTCTCAGATTTCTCTAAAAAAATTAAGGGGTGTTCCTTGATTAAAATAAGGAGACCCATATATCTTTTCTTTCGACAAGAAAAAATTTTCCCTTTGAGACAGAGGTTTTCAAATCTTCCACCGTCAAACAAGCTCTCTAAAAAACGGTTATTTTTCCTAACTTCAGCGAGTCATTGCAGCAGAATTAAAGATATTTTGTTCTGGTATTTTTTATTACATTGTGTGTATAACGTATAATAATAAGTGATGCTAATATTTTTTACACATCGTATGATTAAAATTTTAAAAAATCGTAAACTTTGATTTAAAAAAAAAATTGAAATTTTTAAGATTTTTTTTAACTGGTTCAAATGGAGTTTTTTTCTATACTCGTTTTTTTGTTAAAGACATACAAATGTGCACTTTATTTGCAATTTTTTATGTGTCTGTGAAACTGCTAGTTTCCGCAGCGTTAAAAACAGCCGATTTTGAAAAATCTCCAACTTTGCCAACGATTTTCTCAAAAAAGCCCTTTTTAAAATTCTGAAAATTAAATCCCTGTTTTATTATCATCAGGAGAATATCTGTGTAAATTTTCACACACCTAAAAACATCCGTTTCCGAGTTAGACGCGTTTGAATTTGGTTTGAAAACCTATGATTTCTCCGTGTTCTAAAGGCGCCATTTTGGAAAAATCTAAGGCGCAAAGTACGTTTTCTCTTACTCGAATGAGAGTGTTGGATCCGTCCACCTCGCCCTACCCTGAGCGATAACATGCCTAAGAAACGGTCTTGGGGAAAAAAATAACAAATCTCTATATATAGAGAATTGAATGTATGTCAATTTAGAACCATCAAACTTAGTATGCTATCTCATGGTACCCTAACTTAGACCGTAGATGGTTTTCGAAGAGGGGAGCCCGGGTCAAAGGGCCCCACGCAAAATTTCCGTAAAATCTAGTTTTCAATTTAGAACCATCAAATTTGGTATACTTTTTCTTGGCACCCTAACTCTGACTAGACGGTTTTGGGAAGGGGTCGGAACCCGGGGTCAAGCCCCCACCCCTACAAAATTTTCGTAAAATATTTTACAACGTTAGGGTGCCAAGAAAAAGTATACCAAATTTGATGGTTCTAAATTGAAAACTAGATTTTACGGAAATTTTGGCGTGGGGCCCTTTGACCACGGGCTCCCACCCACCCAGGGCTCTACCCCCTTCCAAAAACCATCTACGGTCTCAGTTAGGGCACTATAGTTTACAAGTATATTTTACGGAAATTTTGTGTGGGGGCCCTTTGACCAAGGGCTCCGACCCCTTCCAAAAACAGTCTGCGGTCTAAGTTAGGGTACCATGCTATAGTATTCCAAATTTGGTGGTTCTAAATTGAAAACTAGATTTTATGGAAGTTTTGTGTGGAACCCCGGGCTCCGACCCCTTCCAAAAACCGTCTACGGTTTAAGTTAGGGTACCATGAGATAGTATACCAAGTTTGGTGGTTTTAAATTGAAAACTGTAAATTTGTTTAGCAGACATACATTTAAATCTATATATATAGATTTGTTCTTGGCCCTCAGTCTCCGGCAGCTGGAATGTACCTGGCCAAGGCAGCGGCCAGTGCGACATGAAGGCAGAGGGTGCTAAGAATCCCCGGAGGACCGGACTAGGCTGCCATTTGATGCTGACCTTGGCTACCTATAACGGACGCTCCCTATCTTCTGATTCAAGGCTTCTTGAATTGGAAGAGGAACTACAAAGGATCAAGTGGGACATCGTCGGGCTAAGTGAGGTAAGGAGAAAAGGAGATCTCATTGAACTGAAAAGTGGACATCTCTTCTATTATCGTGGGACAGATACTGGCAGAACTAGTGGTGTTGGATTTATAATAAACAAGAAACTGAAGGATAAAGTGGTAGAAGTTGAAAGTTCCTCTGACAGAGCTGCACGACTCGTTATCCAACTCTCGAGAAGATACCAGGCTCAGATTATTCAAACTTATGCACCCACCACAAGTCATCCTGAAAAAGAAATTGAAGAATTTTATGAGGAAATTCGTCATCTAAATAATAAAGGTAAGCAGCACTTGAAGATAATTATGGGAGATTTCAATGCAAAAATAGGGCAACGGCAACAGAATGAAACTTCAGTAGGTAAATTCGGTCACGGCAACAGAAACCAGCGTGGAAATACTCTCGTTGAGTTTGCAGAGGCAGAAGGTTTTTTCATCTTGAACTCCTTTTTCAAGAAAAGGCCACACAGGAAATGGACATGGAGACATCCAATTGGGACGACTAGTGAAATTGATTTTATTATGTGTAACAAAAAATTCGTCATCGAAGACTGCAGTGTGCTGAACAAGTTCAACACAGGTAGTGACCATAGATTGGTGAGATGTAAGATGCACCTCAACACTAAACTGGAACGTGGCAAGCTCATAAGACAAACAAAATGTATTGACATAACCAACCTTAAAAAACGCCATAATACTTTCAAGTTGGAACTGAAGAACAGATTTTCTGCTTTAGAAGGCCTAACATCGGAAGAAGTGGATATTTCGGAAGTTAACAGAAAAGTAACCAAAGCTCTAATGGAAACAGCAACAAAATTAGCTGGGTCTAAGAACAAGTTGCATGGGAACAAATTATCAGGAAAAACCAAAATGTTGGTGCAAAAAGAAGAGAGATGAGGACAACTAAAGAAGATGTGACTTCCAAAGTGGAATATATAGAGCTATGCAAGACAACACGAAAAAGTATCACTGAAGATGTAAGGAAATTCAACTGTGAGCTAGTGAGGAAAGCAATTGAAAACAACCAAAGCCTTAAGATAGCAAAGGGACATCTCAGTAAGGGAAGAAAACAGATTATGGCTCTGAGAAAAGAAGATGGTTCTATAACAAGAAATAGAGGCGAAATTTTGACAAGAGTGAAAGATTTCTACTCCAAATTATATGAAAGGGATGATACATGTACTCCAGACATCATGAAAGGTACCAGAGTTCTTCCAGTCCTCCCAGCAGAAGTTGCTCATGCAATCAAGAACATGAAGCGGGGGAAAGCTCCAGAAGAAGATGGAATTACTATAGACATCATACAAGAAGCAAGTGGAGAAATTGAAACAGTACTCGCCCAAATTTTCACTCGATGCCTTAATGAAGGGAAGATTCCTGAGGATTGGAACAGTGCTACAATGATCCTGCTACATAAAAAAGGTGACATTGAGGATCTCAGGAACTACAGACCTATCAGCCTCCTATCAGTAGTTTATAAAATCTTCACTAAAGTTCTTTCACACCGCTTGAAGGTAACACTGGACATGGCTCAACCGAGAGAACAAGCTGGATTCAGGAGTGGCTACAGCACAATAGATCATATCCACGTACTGAGAGAACTAATTGAAAGAGCGAGGGAATATGAACTTCCATTGTGCATGGCTTTTATCGATTATGAAAAAGCCTTTGATTCGGTGAAACCATCAGCAGTTACCACGGCTCTGAAATCCTGCGGTATTGAAGATGCATACATTAATATTATTAATAACATCTATGAAAATGCAAGTGCAAAGATTCGGCTGTTTGAAAATACAACACACATAAAAATTGGAAAGGGAGTGAGACAAGGTGACACCATATCTCCGAAGCTCTTTAATGCCACATTGGAAAATGTCTTTCAATCACTGAACTGGGAAAACAAAGGGATAAAGATTAATGGAGATTATCTAACCCACCTTCGTTTTGCTGATGACGTAGTCATTTTTGCAACTACCCCATCAGAGCTGCAGAGTATGATCCAGGAACTTGCTGACAAGAGTAAAGAAGTGGGATTAAAAATGAACTTTCAGAAGACAAAAGTGATGTTCAATGCTTTTACAAGAAATGAAGATTTATCGATTGATGGAGAAAAACTGGAGATAACAGATACGTATGTTTATCTTGGACAGCAGATATCAAGTGAGGGTCACATTGATGAAGAAATTAATCGGCGTACAAAACTTGCCTGGAGAGCTTTTGGAAGAAACAGCATAATTTTCAAGAGCAATATGCCATTATGTCTTAAAAGAAAAGTGTTTGATCAATGCATCCTTCCAGTGCTTACGTATGGTGCAGAGACGTGGACCTTAACTAAAAGAGACATACAAAGGCTGCAGACAACTCAAAGAAGCATGGAGAGGTGCATACTTGGTGTAACCAGGAGAGATAAGAAGAGGAACTCGTGGATCCGAAAAATGACGAGAGTGGAAGACATCATGATCAGAGTTAAATCCCTGAAATGGCAATGGGCTGGACATACTGCCAGAAGGACAGACCATAGATGGACAGCCGAAATTTTAGATTGGATTCCAAGGGACAGGAAAAGACCCAGAAAAAGACCACATGGGAGATGGGTGGATGAAATTCGTAAATATGCGGGAGTGACATGGAGGAGACTGGCACAAGACAGACCGTTGTGGAGGAAACTTGGGGAGACCTTCGTCCAGCAGTGGATTGATAATGGTTGACAATGATGATGATGATATAGATTTGTTATTTTTTTTTCTAAGACCGTTTTTTAGGCGTGTTATCGCCCAGGGTAGGGTCAGGTGGACGGATCCAACGCTCTCATTCGGGTAAGAGAATATATACTTTGCGCCTGAGATTTTTCCAAAATTGCGCCTTTAGAACACGGAGAAATCGTAGGTTTTCAAATGAAATTCAAACGTGTCTAACTCGGAAACGGATGTTTTTAGGTCCGTGAAAATTTACACAGATATTCTCCTGTTGATAATGAAACAGGGATTTAATTTTCAGAATTTTAAAAAAGGGCTTTTTTGAGAAAATCGTTGGCAAAGTTGGAGATTTTTCAAAATCGGCTGTTTTTAACGCTGCAGAAACTAGCAGTTTCACAGACACATAAAAAATTGCAAATAAAGTGCACATTTGTATGTCTTTAACAAAAAAACGAGTATAGAAAAAAAAAAACTCCATTTGAACCAGAAAAAAAAAATCTGAAAAATTTCAATTTTTTTTTAAATCAAAGTTTACGATTTTTTTTTAAATTTTAATCATACGATGTGTAAAAAATATTAGCATCAAATATTATTATACGTTATACACACAATGTAATAAAAAATACCAGAACAATAGATCTTTTTTAATTCTGCTGCAATGACTCACTGAAGTTAGGAAAAATAACCGGTTTTTTAGTGAGCTTGTTTGACGGTGGAAGATTTGAAACCCTCTGTCTCGAAGGGAAAATTATTTTTCTTGCCGAAAGAAAAGATATGGGTACCTTTATTTTAATCAAGGAACACCCCCTTAATTTTTTTAGAGAAATCTGAGACCGTGATGGTACTACCCTGCCAGAGTTGAAATGGAATCCCTCTCTTATTACCAGCCAACTAAGTTGAAACATGTTTGAAAGCTACCTAGCTTTGAGACACCTCACCACCACGTGAGAGGGAGGGGTTGTCAAAACTCCGCTGGTCTCCCATCGATCCAGGATTATCTTCTAAGGGAACAGAAGCCATGGGCAGTGCATGGTTTATCGTGGCCCAGGTGGAGATCACTACGAACACAATCCCCCCCCTTTAAAAAATTGAAATCTTTGAGAATATGTTTTAAATAGATACAAATCTTTACACCATTATAAGCGCATAAGTTGTATATGAATTTTACTTGTAAAATCAGCTGATTGAACAGGAAATATACTCAACTTACATTTTATGAATAAGCATGCACGCGTATGTGTTAAATTGTTATTTATTTAGTAGATTAGACAATTGCCATTACGTTTTGGAGAGGAGGTAAGCAGAGTTTCGGTAGCGACCAGCGCTATCAACCCAGCAGCGAGGTCAAGAGCATTGCACCTTCTCCCCCGTTCGCAGAGAACAAAATTCTCCTGAGCGAATATGTTACTATTACGAAAAACTGAGAAGTTAATTTTAGCAACTATAACAAAACAGCAACTGCTCTTCTGACAGTAGCCTACAATTAGCAACTCCCAGAAAAACTAGAGGTTGTTTAGCCATCGAAAATTAACTTACGGTACACGTGCCTGCACTCTTTTTCTTAAAATTGTTTCACAACAGTTTTCTACTCTTTCATAGTCTTTTCTTATGCGATTTTTAAGTATATACGTAAACAAACAAACAACTGCTGCTGCTGTCTTTCGCAACTCAACTTTGTTAGTGGAGCCGCATGAATTTTCTTTATGTATTGGTTACCCCCCCCCCCCCCCCGACAGTTTTATAGGCATGTCATCACTCGGGGAAGGGTGAGGTGGATGTATCCAACCAGGGCCAGCTGACCCAATGCTCTCATTCCATCATTCGGGTAAAGAATATCTAACGCTTTGATTCGAGTAAGAGATAACGTACGTACTTTGCGCCTGAGATTTTTCCAAAATGGCGCCATTAGAACACGGGAAATCGTAGGCTTTCAAACCGAATTCAAACGCGTCTAACTCGGAAACGGGCGTTTTTAGGTCCGTGAAAATTTACACAGATATTCTCCTGTTGGTAATGAAACAGGGATTTAATTTTCAGAATTTTAAAAAATGGCCTTTTTGAGAAAATCGTTGGCAAAGTTAGAGATTTTTCAAAATCGGCTGTTTTTAACGCTGCCGAAACGCGGAAACTAGCAGTTTCACAGACACACAAAAAATTACAAAGAAAGTGCACATTTGTATGTCTTTAATGAAAAAAACGAATATAGAAAAAACTCCATCCAAACCTGTTTAAAAAAAACTTAAAAAATTCAATTTTTTTAAAAAATCACAAAGTTTGCGATTTTTTTAAATTTTAATCATACGATGTGTAGCAAATATTAGCACCATATATTATTATATGTTATATACACAATGTAAAAAAAAATACAAGAACACGATATCTTTTTGAACTCTGCTGCAATGACTCACTGAAGTTAGAAAAAATAACCGTTTTCTAGAGAGCTTGTTTGACGGTGCAAGATTTGAAACCGTCTATCTCGAAGGGAAAATTTTTCTTGCCAAAAGAAAAAATATGGGTCTCCTTATTTTAGTCAAGAAACACCCCTTAATTTTTTTAGAGAAATCTGAGACCATGATGGTACGACCCTGCCTGAGTTGAAATGGAACCCATCATGTGTGTTGTATTTTCAAACAGCCGAATCTTTGCACTTGCATTTTCATAGATGTTATTAATAATATTAATGTATGCATCTTCAATACCGCAGGATTTCAGAGCCATTGTAACTGCTGATGGTTTCACCGAATCAAAGGCTTTTTCATAATCGATAAAAGCCATGCACAATGGAAGTTCATATTCCCTTGCTCTTTCAATTAGTTCTCTCAGTACGTGGATATGATCTATTGTGCTGTAGCCACTCCTGAATCCAGCTTGTTCTCTCGGTTGAGCCATGTCCAGTGTCACCTTAAAGCGGTGTGAAAGAACTTTAGTGAAGATTTTATAAATCACTGATAGGAGGCTGATAGGTCTGTAGTTCCTGAGATCCTCAATGTCACCTTTTTTATGTAGCAAGATCATTGTAGCGTTGTTCCAATCCTCAGGAATTTTCCCTTCATTAAGGCATCGAGTGAAAATTTGGGTGAGTACTGTTTCGATTTCTCCACTTGCTTCTTGTATGATGTCTACAGTAATTCCATCTTCTCCTGGAGCTTTTCCCCGCTTCATGTTCTTGATTGCATGTGCAACTTCTGCTGGAAGGACTGGAAGAACTCTGGTACTGGCACCTTTCATGATGTCTGGAGTACATGTATCATCCCTTTCATATAATTTGGAGTAGAAATCTTTCACTCTTGTCAAAATTTCCCCTCTATTTCTTGTTACAGAACCATCTTCTTTTCTCAGTGCCATAATCTGTTTTTTCCCCTTACTGAGATGTCACTTTGCTATCTTTAGGCTTTGGTTGTTTTCAATTGCTTTCCTTACTAGTTCACAGTTGAATTTCCTTACGTCTTCAGTGATACTTTTTCGTACTGTCTTGCATAGCTCTATATATTCCACTTTGGAAGTCACATCTTCTTTAGTTGTCCTCATCACTCTTCTTTTTTGCATCAACATTTTGGTTTTTCCTGATAATTTGTTCACATGCAATTTGTTCTTAGACCCAGCTAATTTTGTTGCTGTTTCCATAAGAGCTTTGGTTACTTTTCTGTTAACTTCCGAAATATCCACTTCTTCCGATGTTAGGCCTTCTAAAGCAGAGAATCTGTTCTTCAGTTCCAATTTGAAGGTATTATGGTGTTTTTTAAGGTTGGTTATGTCAATACATTTTGTTTGTCTTATGAGCTTGCTACGTTCGAGTTTAGTGTTGAGGTGCATCTTACATCTCACCAATCTATGGTCACTGCCTGTGTTGAACTTGTTTAGCACACTGCAGTCTTCTATGACGAATTTTTTGTTACACATAATAAAATCAATTTCACTTGTCGTCCCATTTGGATGTCTCCATGTCCATTTCCTGTGTGGCTTTTTCTTGAAAAAGGAGTTCAAGATGAAAAACCCTTCTGCCTCTGCAAACTCTACGAGAGTATTTCCACGCTGGTTTCTGTTGCCGTGACCGAATTTACCTACTGAAGTTTCATTCTGTTGCCGTTGACCTATTTTTGCATTGAAATCTCCCATAATTATCTTCAAGTGCTGCTTACCTTTATTATTTCGATCACGAATTTCCTCATAAAATTCTTCAATTTCTTCTTCAGCATGACTTGTGGTGGGTGCATAAGTTTGAATAATCTGAGCCTGGTATCTTCTCGAGAGTTGGATAACGAGTCGTGCAGCTCTGTCAGAGGAACTTTCAACTTCTACAACTTTATCCTTCAGTTTCTTGTTTATTATAAATCCAACACCACTAGTTCTGCCAGTATCTGTCCCACGATAGTAGAAGAGATGTCCACTTTTCAGTTCAATGAGATCTTCTCCTTTTCTCCTTACCTCACTTAGCCCGACGATGTCCCACTTGATCCTTTGTAGTTCCTCTTCCAATTCAAGAAGCCTTGAATCAGAAGATAGGGAGCGTCCGTTGTACGTAGCCAAGGTCAGCATCAGATGGCAGCCTAGTCCGGTCCTCCGGGGATTCTTAGCACCCTCTGCCTTCATGTCGCACTGGCCGCTGCCTTGGCCAGGTACATTCCAGCTGCCAGAGACTGAGGGCCAAGATTTAAGTTGTGGAGTCATTTTGGAGGGGTTTGGCCATAACTCACCACGCTGGCCAAGCGGGTTGGTGAGTGTGGGATAGCATTTCCTCTAATCCCGATGGTATAGTTATACCGCTATTGGCGGTCGTCAGAGCCCCTTTAGTGGGAACAGGATGTACCACGAGAAGGCGGGGTTGACATTTGTCAAGGAGAGGCTGTGATGTTACGCATCACCTGACCTTACATCCCTAAAAAAAAATATATATATATATATATATGCAAAAATAGGGCAACGGCAACAGAATGAAACTTCAGTAGGTAAATTCGGTCACGGCAACAGAAACCAGCGTGGAAATACTCTCGTTGAGTTTGCAGAGGCAGAAGGGTTTTTCATCTTGAACTCCTTCTTCAAGAAAAAGCCACACAGGAAATGGACATGGAGACATCCAAATGGGACGACAAGTGAAATTGATTTTATTATGTGTAACAAAAAATTCGTCATAGAAGACTGCAGTGTGCTAAACAAGTTCAACACAGGTAGTGACCATAGATTGGTGAGATGTAAGATGCACCTCAACACCAAACTTGAACGTGGCAAGCTCATAAGACAAACAAAATCTATTGACATAACCAACCTTAAAAAACACCATAATACCTTCAAGTTGGAACTGAAGAACAGGTTCTCTGCTTTAGAAGGCCTAACATCGGAAGAAGTGGACATCTCTGAAGTTAACAGAAAAGTAACCAAAGCTCTTATGGAAACAGCAACAAAATTAGCTGGGTCTAAGAACAAGTTGCATGTAAACAAATTATCAGGAAAAACGAAAATGTTGATGCAAAAAAGAAGAGAGATGAGGACAACTAAAGAAGATGTGACTTCCAAAGTGGAATATATAGAGCTATGCAAGACAGTACGAAAAAGTATCACTGAAGACGTAAGGAAATTCAACTGTGAACTAGTAAGGAAAGCAATTGAAAACAACCAAAGCCTAAAGATTTTGGTATGATTTTATATTTTTAGGCTTCAAATGTTAATTTAATATAGCATAGTAAGGGGGAATGCTTTTGTGGGTTTCGGTAATTATTCATCATAATTTGATCAAACTATCAAAGGTTTTTCAGGGTAAATCATGACATTTTTATGCCCTTTTCCCTATTATGTGAAACTTATATTGATTTTGAATAAAGGCAAGCATTTTTTGCCTTGCCATCCAAGACAAATTGTTAAAGCAAAACAAGAATAGTAGATGTAAGTGCAAATAACGGATTCCAGTGCAAATATGCAAATTCAAACATTAATGTTTCCACTGTTTCCCCATATAGCCATCCCTTCAGAAAACTTGAAAGTTACATTGTCCTGGAGAGGAAATTGAACCCACGTCTCCCACTTTCCCTTTGAGCAAGCTACCGTTGTACCACCCGCAGCAACGAAGTTTCAAGCAACTGAAGCTAAGAAGATATAGCTTAGGAATCTGAATCCATTTATATTTTGGATTGCTGTGAAATACCCCTCAAAAGAAAGGTCAGAATGAGAAGTGGATTTTTTGCAGTGAGGATTCTGAACTGCAGGATCCAGCTTAATGTGACTTCCATACCATGGCAGCTGTTTAGCAGAGTAGTATATGAACCTGGGAATTGCTGCTCTATGATTTTCTACTTTTCAAGTTAATATACAATTTTGCACTAATTTCCGTAAATGAATTACGAGATTAGTGAAGGAATGGAAACAACTACAGGTTTGTCTTTCAAGTTTTCACTTATTTGTTTAGTGTTCTCTGCATAGCCTTTTGAGCAGATGGTCACTCAGCTTTTTTCCTTTGTTGACTGCAGTCAGTCAACAAGCACATGTAATTAAGCACATATAGCTTAGGAATCTAAATCTGTCCACATTTTCACCCGTTGAAGCGTTTCATTGCTTCAGCTAGCAGAAATCTTAATGGATTTAGGTTTTTGAGCTATAACTGCATAGCTTCAGTTGCTTGGAACTTCGTTGACCTGGATTGTATAATAGTAAAACTAAAATCAGAGGATGCATTTAGGATTCCCACTCCAGGGCAATGCAATTTTCCAGTTTTCTGAAGAGATAGTTACACCAGAAACAATGGAAAATATGGCACCTATGTGCTGATTGTGATATTTGCTTGTGTCTCCCATGTAATCATGTAGAATTTTTTCTTCAGGGAGAAATTAGTTTCCCACAGATATATGTATGGCCTTGAATATGAATAGTGAATATATATGGCCTTGAATATGAATAGTGAGTATCTATGGCCTTTTTGCTAGTTGTGTTCAAGGCTACAGTGAGGCACTGCTCTTCTACTTCTCCTGAAGATGGGATCTGTCCCATCTCTACTGCATTCTCTTTTCAGTTTGCATTTACTTTGTGCAAAACCCAGTGCTCTTTCAGATGATCATAGGCAAAATGCAAGGCTTCTGAAAATACCTCAGAATAAAATGACAGAACTGTCGGACTTCTCTGGTTTGTATATCTGGGCATTTACTGGAGAAATTAGGTTCTTGAAACATCCACACTTCCTTTTCAGAGAGCACTGCAGCACTGTTCTATGACTTACACTTCCCTGCAAATGAAAGCATGAAAATCTTATGCCACGCAACTGCTGTTACTGATTTTAGGGAAAAGATAATGGATTATGTGATGGATTCTTGTCAAAAATCGATTTTAGACACTGTTTAACATATTGCATATTAATTCATGTGGAGTTCTTTTACATAGCCATGTGTGCATGATCAGCAACTGTAGTCAAATGTTCATTCAGGTTTGTATAAGCATTTTTTATTGGTTTTTGAGCTGTTGCCATATTGATCTTGGCTCTTAAGTTAATTATTATGCTGGGTTGTGCTCATCTTGTCTGATATGGCTTTGCGTTAGTTTTTGTTTTAGGATTTTTGCAATGGTTTAGGACTGATTCTTATTTACATGCATTTTAATATCTTCCAGTTTAGTGATATAGTGTAAGGTATGCCTTCATTGCAGTTATTAGTGCCGGAAATAATGATTCTGTGTACTTGATGCTGTGATAGAGGGTATCTTGCCAGATGAGAGTAAAATCATTTTGTGAACAGTCTGGAGAGAGCAGTATAAGTTTGATCATTCTGGGTGTCATTTACATGTTCTATTGTGCTGGTCATAAAAGACCTTTGAGTGCTACCAACATAATATGTGTGGATATTGGAAAGTTCATCTGCTGTTGGTATAATACATGTGCCATATTTTTTGTAATTTTTAATTTTGTCTTTATCTTTTTTAATAAGTTTGTCAGTGTTAGTTACTTTTGCAGCATACATCTTGTACAAGTATTGACTAATGAATAACAATTATCTATGTTGCAATCAGTTAGCAGTGATTGCCCTAGTTAAGAACAACGCAGTAACCAGCATAGAGGTTATCTCAGCTCTGGTAACCTGATGGCATTCATAGCTATAGTTGTTTATATGCTAAAAGAAAGCATGACACATACATAGATTATGAGTGGTAAAGAAAGAGTATGACTGGACCATGCAAGATAATTTTGCAAAATACACTGGTTTCCATAAATTAAGCAACAAACTGAAAAATGTCGATAATTGGGCGAAATATAGTTCAAATTGCACGAAATTTGCATATGTTACGGGTGAAGGCATATAGCATTGATGTACAGAAGGCAAATGAGTGGCAAGAGCAGCACTTGATGCAAATGCGCAAGAGCTTAAAACAAGCTGTTTCAGAGGTAGTCGCCAATCCATGTGCGGCGGTGAATGACAAGATTTCAAGACAGCAATTTTGTTAACATGGCTTTGAGAAGTCATTTACCAACAGAGTTACGCTACAGAGTGATATGCTGACTCGAAGCACAGCAACGGCAGGCGAACGTTGCAAGATGGCTCAACGTTGATCGTTCTGTGGTCAGCACATTGATTGTTCTGATGCAGCAAAGGTAGGCCAAGGGCGACAACCTTCACAGATGATCGGTATGTGTGGCTTTTGGCATGGCGGAATAAGACAGCTGCACTGACTCATCTCAGATCTGTGCTTGTGGCAGCCACTGAACAGACGGTATTAGCTTTGACAGTAAGCAGAAGGTTACATGCAGGAGGACTATATGCTCCGCTACCGGTATTATGTGTGCCCCTCACCACCCGCCACCAGAAGAAACGTTTCAGTTGCGCATGAATGCATGTGAACCAGACTCAAAATCAGTGGAGGTCCATTCTGTTCACTGATGAGTCGTGATACTGTTTACAGAGTGATTCTCGCCGAGTTTACATCTGGAGAGAGGCCGGTACTCGCTATATCTTCCCTCTAATATCCCAGAAAGGGACACCTGTGGTGGTGGTGGTAGTGTTCTGGTGTGGGCAGGCATATCGTTAGGTGGCCGTACTGACCTCTATGTGTTGTCACATGGAAACCTCAATGCTCAGAGGTATAGAGACGATATCCTGGACCCTGTTGTTCATCCGTATGTGGCCGCAATTTGCGATACATTTGTACTGCAAGCTGATAATGCCTGCCGTCACACATCTCGCCTTGTGCACCAGTACTTGGAACAGGAGACTATAGTCCGTATAGAATAGCCAGCACACACTCCCAATCTGAATCCCATTGAGCGTGTTTGGGATGCTCTCGGGAGGCATGTTGCTGGCCTCCAGCCCCCTCCACGAATCCTGCACAGGCTCCGCACAGCATTGCTCGAGCGATGACGCAGCTACCCACAAAACTGTTCGACACCATAATTAACAATATGGAACATCGCTGTCGGGCCTGTATTGTTGTTCGAGGTAAACACACTCTGTATTAAAGTACCTTTTCCTATTTCATCTTGATTCCTATATTTATGTGTTTTCATATTTTCATCACTCATGCAAAATGTAAATGCTTTGTATTACATGTTCTTATGTTTTTTTTTGTTTTTGTTTTTGTTGTTGCATTTGATCTGATAAAGCTTACCACCAAATTTCATTCGAATCGGCTACATACTTTTTGAGTTATCACTATTTTTCCATTTGTTACTTAATTTATGGAAACCAGTGTATATACAGTATATACACTGCTGGCCACCCAAAATGCAACACCAAGAAGGACACGAGATATCTAAGCCAGATTTACTGGATACATAACAACAGATACAAAAATAAAATGATTGAGCTTACAGGCCCGTGCGACTTACGGAACACGCAGACATCAATAGTTCGTGTGGCCCCCATGGCTGGCAATAACAGCCGCTACACGCCGCGGCATCGAACAAAAGAGGCTTCGGATGTGGGCTTGGGGTATGTTGGTCCAGACTGATTCCACACCTTGCCACAGCAGTTCATCAGGGATAGCCGTGGGTGCTGCTTGCCGGGCCACTCGGTTGCCGATCAGCGACCAGACATGTTCGATGTGCGACATATCGGGAGAACAGGTGGACCACGGCAGCAGTGACACCTGGTGGGCCGTGAAGAATTGTTGTACGATGTGTGCCACGTGCGGGCACGCATTGTCCTGTTGAAACGTGGCTGCTGGCAGGTCCTGCAGGTAAGGAAGGACTACAGGCTCCAAAACGTCGGAGATGTAGTGGTGGCTGTTGAGTGTACTGGCAATGCGTACCAGAGGGGTGCGGGTGTCATATCCAATTATGTCCCAAACCATAATGCCAGGCAACAGACCGGTACGGCGATGCATAATGCAGGCGTCATACAGTCTCTCGTAGCGGTGCCGCCACACACGGATCCGACCGTCGTGGTGTTGCAGGCAGAAGCGGAATTCATCGAAGAAGACAAAGTCATGCCATTCCGTAGTCCAGGTGCTGCGTTCAACGGCCCACTGCCGCCACACTCGCCGGTGGTGTAATGTCAATGGTAATCGGAGCAATGGGCGCCATGCAACAAGTCCTTGTTCCTGCAAACAATGTCGGACGGTACGTGCTGACACAGGTTGTTGCGCAACACACCCTAATTCCTGCGCTAACGTTTGTAATGTGGCGGTGCGAGCCGTCGATGCCCGCCGCACAACATGCCGGTCCTCTCGTTCGGTGGTGTGCCGCGACTGTGGCAATCACTCACTTCGGTCCGTCCGTCCCTCCTGCACCCAGCGAATCCATACTCGCCTCACTGTGGCTGGACGTCGTCCCACACGGGCGCCGATGTCGCGGTAAGCCACTATTCGTCCTCTGTCGAACTCCAAAACGTGCTGGAATGACTGCCGTATTCTGCGACGAGGCATCAGGAAGCTTCCCACGCGCAGGTCAGGCAGCACAATACACTTCCACTACTTACACCCCGCCTTCTGTGCACTCTTCTTATAGTGCTTTTCGGTGGCGTGCCGGGCAAACATGATTTGCATATGCCCTGCAATGCTAATCATTTGCATGTCCTCTCGCGGGCGACGCATGCTGCGAATTTCAGGCCAATCGGGTGCTTCCTTCTTAATGTTGCATTTTGGGTGGCCAGCAGTGTAGTTTGGGGGAGGATGGCAAGATGCCTTCTTATGAAAACCTACTGTTTTTTTTTATTTTCTATAGTTTACACCCCTGCAGTTATATCCATAATCATAATTTCTTTTCAATAAAGCAACTAAATTAAGTTTGGATTTTGCAAATTATATGCTGAACTTGTGTAAAAGCTAAACAATCTAAAATAACTGTATTATATTTTTCATGTGTGTAATAGATATGTCACTGTATCAGATTTAAACTGTTATAAAATGAATATAATTCACATATCTTTCAAAATTGTATTTTTCATTTGACATGCAACAGTTGAAACTCCTGCTTTTACTTTGTACATTATTTTATTTTGCAGGAGCACAAAGGAAATTACTTTGTTTACTCATTGGTTGTATGATGTCCTGCCAGATGATGTTTTAGTTCTTCCCAGAAGCTTGAAAAGAAAAGATTCTGCTGAACTTAGAAATAAAGTGCTGGGTGCTATGAAAAATGAAATTGATTTAACTCTAGAGTATTTTTCTCCTAAGCATTGCACAGGTACTCAAGAAGAAAGGAAACAGTCAGGAACAAAAGATTCCCAAAGCAAAATAGTTCTCACTAAGGAGAAATTCTTAGAAATGAGAAAATCCCTTCTTGAAAAGGAAATGTTGACTGACAACATGATTTCCAAACTGTACAATTACTGTTGATGTTTGATATATTTGTATAAATAATATATATTTTTGTTTTGTTTTGTCTTCTTGTTAGAGTATAAGTCATTCATTGAAGTTTATAGGGTGTGTGTGTGTGTGTGTGTGTGTGTGTGCGCGCGTGTGTGTGTGCGCGCGTGTGTGTGTGCGCGGGCTCGCTCGCGCCACATGCATCCTTTTAGCAGCAACCAAAATATAGTTAACTATATTGGGCAGGATAGTTCCTTGTCATGTCAATCAATGCCTTTAATAAACTTTCTATCTCACAGAATGCTATGGATGAAAGTTTTCTACCCTGAGGACAGAATTCCATTTTTCAAAATTTCCAAGAACAAATGTTATACTGTGCAAAAATTTATCCTGTAATTGTAATTATTTTTCCTTTAAACATTTGCTCTGTCTTGTATTTTAAGTTAAATATCATTTGAATCTGTTAATGTTTGTATCACAACTCAAAAAAGCAGACAAAAATTTCTGAAAACAGAAGTTGGAGCAAAAATTCCTCTCTTAACCCTATTTTTTTCCCTTGCAGTGTTTCACTTTATCCAGTATTGTTGTTAAAAAATCATTTTATTCTGTAAATGTTTGTAGCTGAGGTTGGAAAAGAGGACAAAATTTTATGAAAATGAAAATTAGGTGGAGTGAAAAAAATTTTCATAATTTTTTCCTCATGATATATCCAGTTATATTGTTATTAAATCATTTTCAGCTTGAAAAAGGTAAGTTGAAAGATTTTACTACAGCAAACACAGCTTCTGTATGGAAGTGTTGCTGTCAATCACGGCAAATCATAGCTGAAATCAACTGATCATGACTCCTGTGGAGTAACATGAAATACCCAGTGATAATGTATGCATTGAGACAAAATCATGTTGAAAGCTTATGATGCTGTGAAATTTGGAGCATTTGGGTATATTATGACATGGAACAAATTTAAAGAGGTAAGACCAGATTTTTTTAATGTATGTAATAGAGTAGCACCATAATATATATATACCTCAGTACAAAGATCTCATTAATGTCCAGACAGGCAAATTTTGCTCCTCAGAATTGAAAAATACTTCCTAAAAAAATCATGACATATTTTTACTGCTCCCAAAGTTATCCATCCTGATTTTGTTTTTAATTGTTATCATTACTTTTTTTTTTTTTTGCTCAACCGTTTAACACAGCAGTTGTGCCATCGAGAAAATAATTCCTCCTTCGTTCCCCACTCTCGCTCTGCCTCTCTTCTTGGTTTTGCAGATCTCAAAGTGCAGCAAAACATGACCCCGAAAGCCCAAGGCATGTGTGGAAAAAATGCATCATCTATGGCGCAATTTGGAAGGAGAAATTCCGGTGACCTTGAGCTCTGCTGCTGTGCCCGTCAAACGACAGAGCTACAAAAGGGCTGTATGTAGGGTGTGTGCACATGCAAGCCCAAACGAAAGGAAGAAAAGGCAACATTTTTTCAAGAGTTCCAAAGGTGGTTTGTGGGCAGTGTTGTCAAAAAAGAAATAGCCGTCCTGCATCTGGGGGGGGGCTCCATTATTTGCAACTTAAATGTTTTAATTGTACTTTGATGTTTTAGGGAAATCTCAAACTATGAGTAAGTGTGGTATTTGTGAATATGAACAAAAATTGCAAACATTAAAAAACGTATTTTCCTCTCACACTAAAACATCTGAAAATATCACAAATGGATGATTGCTTGACATTATGGCATCTGATTGACACTACGTTTTCTTGGTGTCTTTAAATCTCCTCGTCCTCTTCTTTCTATTTTTTTTTCACCACTTTTGTTTGTGGGAACTGTAGACACCTTTCATTCCTCTGTTTTGTTTACAAGCCCATGCGGTACATCCTGACAATCCTAAACTAAACAAGTCTTATTTAAGAAAAAACACATGGAATGGGAAGTTAGTAAAATGGGAAACAGGAAGTATTCTGATCTTTATTGTTTAGACATATACAGGTCAGTGACTTCTAGCAAATTTACAAAACTGAACTTGACAAAGCAGACTGTATTTTTTTTTAAATATGAGAGACAGATCATTCTCAATTACAACCTGTTGAAGTACTACGTAAATTGCATGCATAGGAAGAATTGCACGCATATATATATATAACAGAATTTTAATCTTTGCTACAGAGATAAGGATGCATGTTTTCAACCTGAGGAAATGGAATTATTACTCTGTTTTCAATTTTGCTGTACTTGTTAAGATAATTAAAAAAAAACAATGTCCAAAGAACAGAACAGATTTTTTTTATTGTAATACATATATTTTTAATAGAATACAAAAAAGTTTTTTGAAAGTCAGAATGTATATATATACACACTGAAGTGCCAGAAAAACTGGTACAGACGAGCTTATGCAAAGTTCATAGCAACGTCACCTATGCGCGTACTCGGTTGCGTCCGCCAGTGCGTATATAAAGCGATAGACATCCTTGCCAGCTGTCAGAGCTGTTTTCGGCATGAGAATGGCCAGTAATAACTATTTTAGCTATTTTCAACGCGGTGTCGTAGTTGGCGCCCGTGAGATGGGCCATAGTATTTCAGAGGTAGAAACGAAGTTCGGATTTTCACGGACGACCATTGCAAGGCTGTACCGTGACTACAAGAATTCCGGCAAAATCCACGATACCAGTTTGGCCGTAAAAAGACATTGGGTGAACGTGACCATCGTCGGCTGTCAAGAATTATTTCACGCGATAGGCATGCAACACTCGCAGTTATCGGAATTCAATGCTGAAGCCTCAACAAGCATCAGCGTCCGGACTGTGCAACGTACCCTGTCCGAAAGGGGCTTTGGGAGCCGACGCCCAACTCGAGTCCCCCTGATGGGTGCACGACACAGAGCTTTGGGCACGGCAACACCGCCGCTTGATGACTAGGAACAAGTAGCCTGGTCTGACGAGTCGCGTTTCCAACTGTATCGGGCAGATGGAAGGATGTGTGGCTCAAACCCCATGGATCCCGCCTCTCAACAGGAAACTGTACCGGCTGGTGGGGAAGGGGTGTGTTTAGCTGGACTTCACTTGGTACACCCACAAACGTCTGTGGCCGGCCAACTCTATGTGCGCATCCTTTCTGACGAGGTGCACCCGTTCATGCTGATGGCTTTGGCCTGTTCCAACAGGACAATGCAGCTCCACACAAGTGTTGGGACGACACATTATGGTGAAAGTAATATTCATCTGAATTTGGGGTGTTGCTATACCCACCCAAGTTCCCAGATCTGAATGTGATAGAACACATTTGGGATGCCATGTATTTCCAGCAGCTAGTGGAGTCCATGTCCCATCGTATTTCTGCGCTCCCGTGGGAGACCTATCGGGTATTAGACTGCTGTACCAGTTTTTCTGGCACTTCAGTGTATATATATATACCATTGGGATGTAAGGTCAGGTGATGCGTAACATCACAGCCTCTCCTTGACAAATGTCAACCCCGCCTTCTCGTGGTACATCCTGTTCCCACTAAAGGGGCTCTGACGACCGCCAATAGCGGTATAACTATACCATCGGGATTAGAGGAAATGCTATCCCACACTCACCAACCCGCTTGGCCAGCGTGGTGAGTTATGGCCAAACCCCTCCAAAATGACTCCACAACTTAAATCTTGGCCCTCAGTCTCCGGCAGCTGGAATGTACCTGGCCAAGGCAGCGGCCAGTGCAACATGAAGGCAGAGGGTGCTAAGAATCCCCGGAGGACCGGACTAGGCTGCCATCTGATGCTGACCTTGGCTACGTATAACGGACGCTCCCTATCTTCTGATTCAAGGCTTCTTGAATTGGAAGAGGAACTACAAAGGATCAAGTGGGACATCGTCGGGCTAAGTGAGGTAAGGAGAAAAGATCTCATTGAACTGAAAAGTGGACATCTCTTCTTCTATCGTGGAACAGATACTGGCAGAACTAGTGGTGTTGGATTTATAATAAACAAGAAACTGAAGGATAAAGTTGTAGAAGTTGAAAGTTCCTCTGACAGAGCTGCACGACTCGTTATCCAACTCTCGAGAAGATACCAGGCTCAGATTATTCAAACTTATGCACCCACCACAAGTCATGCTGAAAAAGAAATTGAAGAATTTTATGAGGAAAGTCGTGATCTAAATAATAAAGGTAAGCAGCACTTGAAGATAATTATGAGAGATTTCAATGCAAAAATAGGGCAACGGCAACAGAATAAAGCTTCAGTAGGTAAATTCGGTCACGGCAACAGAAACCAGCGTGGAAATACTCTCGTAGAGTTTGCAGAGGCAGAAGGGTTTCTATCTTGAACTCCTTTTTCAAGAAAAAGCCACACAGGAAATGGACATGGAGACATCCAAATGGGACGACAAGTGAAATTGATTTTATTATGTGTAACAAAAAATTCGTCATAGAAGACTGCAGTGTGCTAAACAAGTTCAACACAGGCAGTGACCATAGATTGGTGAGATGTAAGATGCACCTCAACACTAAACTCGAACGTAGCAAGCTCATAAGACAAACAAAATGTATTGACATAACCAACCTTAAAAAACACCATAATACCTTCAAATTGGAACTGAAGAACAGATTCTCTGCTTTAGAAGTCCTAACATCGGAAGAAGTGGATATTTCTGAAGTTAACAGAAAAGTAACCAAAGCTCTTATGGAAACAGCAACAAAATTAGCTGGGTCTAAGAACAAATTGCATGTGAACAAATTATCAGGAAAAACCAAAATGTTGATGCAAAAAAGAAGAGTGATGAGGACAACTAAAGAAGATGTGACTTCCAAAGTGGAATACACAGAGCTATGCAAGACAGTACGAAAAAGTATAACTGAAGACGTAAGGAAATTCAACTGTGAACTAGTAAGGAAAGCAATTGAAAACAACCAAAGCCTAAAGTTAGCAAAGGGACATCTCAGTAAGGGGAAAAAACAGATTATGGCACTGAGAAAAGAAGATGGTTCTGTAACAAGAAATAGAGGCAGAAATTTTGACAAGAGTGAAAGATTTCTACTCCAAATTATATGAAAGGGATTATACATGTACTCCAGACATCATGAAAGGTACCAGTACCAGAGTTCTTCCAGCAGAAGTTGCACATGCAATCAAGAACATGAAGCGGGGGAAAGCTCCAGGAGAAGATGGAATTACTGTAGACATCATACAAGAAGCAAGTGGAGAAATCGAAACAGTACTCGCCCAAATTTTCACTCGATGCCTTAATGAAGGGAAAATTCCTGAGGATTGGAACAACGCTACAATGATCTTGCTACATAAAAAAGGTGACATTGAGGATCTCAGGAACTACAGACCTATCAGCCTCCTGTCAGTGGTTTATAAAATCTTCACTAAAGTTCTTTCACACCGCTTGAAGGTGACACTGGACATGGCTCAACCGAAAGAACAAGCTGGATTCAGGAGTGGCTACAGCACAATAGATCATATCCACGTACTGAGAGAACTAATTGAAAGAGCGAGGGAATATGAACTTCCATTGTGCATGGCTTTTATCGATTATGAAAAAGCCTTTGATTCGGTGAAACCATCAGCAGTTACAATGGCTCTAAAATCCTGCGGTATTGAAGATGCATACATTAATATTATTAATAACATCTATGAAAATGCAAGTGCAAAGATTCGGCTGTTTGAAAATACAACACACATAAAAATTGGAAAAGGAGTGAGACAAGGTGACACCATATCTCCGAAGCTCTTTAATGCCACATTGAAAAATGTCTTTCAATCGCTGAACTGGGTAAACAAAGGGATAAAGATTAATGGAGATTATCTAACCCACCTTCGTTTTGCTGATGACGTGGTCATTTTTGCAACAACCCCATCAGAGCTGCAGAGTATGATCCAGGAACTTGCTGACAAGAGTAAAGCAGTGGTATTAAAAATGAACTTTCAGAAGACAAAAGTGATGTACAATGCTTTTACAAGAAATGAAGATTTATCGATTGATGGAGAAAAGCTGGAGATAACAGACACGTACGTTTATCTTGGACAGCAGATATCAAGTGAGGGTCACATTGGTGAAGAAATTAATCGGCGTACAAAACTTGCCTGGAGAGCTTTTGGAAGAAACAGCATAATTTTCAAGAGCAATATGCCATTATGTCTTAAAAGAAAAGTGTTTGATCAATGCATCCTTCCAGTGCTTACGTATAATGCAGAGACGTGGACCTTAGCTAAAAGAGACATACAAAGGCTGCAGACAACTCAAAGTAGCATGGAGAGGTGCATGCTTGGCGTAACCAGGAGAGATAAGAAGAGGAACACGTAAATCCGAAAAATGACAAGAGTGGAAGACATCATGATCAGAGTTAAATCTCTGAAATGGCAATGGGCTGGACATACTGCCAGAAGAACAGACCATCGATGGACAGCCGAAATTTTAGATTGGATTCCAGGGGACAGGAAAAGACCCAGAAGAAGACCACATGGAAGATGAGTGGATGAAATTCGAAAGTATGCGGGAGTGACATGGAGGAGACTGGCACAAGACAGACCGTTGTGGAGGAAACTTGGGGAGACCTTCGTCCAGCAGTGGATTGATAATGGTTGACAATGTTGATATACAATTATCAGTCTACTAATTGTTGAAGGTACTCCTAAGTTTGTTCCACAACTTTCTATCTTGAACTCCTCCATGTTGCTGTGGCATGCTTTTGAATTTCATCCACCTATCTACCCTACGGTCTAGGTCTTTTCCTGTATCTCGGAATCCAGGTATTTCAGTTATCTAATGGTGGTCGGTTCTTTTAGCAATATGTCCAGCCATTTCAGGGATTTTACGTTGATCATGATGTCATCAGTTGCCGGTCATTTTCTTGATCAATGAGTTCCTGTCTTTCCCAGTTATAAGAACAATGCAACCCTGCATGCTTCTTTCAGTAGTTTGCAAACTCTGGATGTCCTATTTAGTTAAGGTCCTTGTCTCAGATCCATAAGTAAGAACTGGAAGGATGCATTGATTAAATACTTTTATTTTAAAACAAAATGGTTAATTGCCCAAGAAAATTGCACTGTTCCTTTCAGATGCTCTCCAGCCAAGTTTTATATACCTATCAATTTCTTCTTCAATATGGCTCTTGCTTGATATTTGTTGTTCAAGATAATTGTAGGCATTGATTACTTCTAGATTTGCTCCATCAATCATTAAATCTTCAGGGTTTTTTAATAGCATTGTACATCAATTTTGTTTTCTATGAATTTAGTTTTAAGCCTTTTTTTACTCCTGGACCATACACCTCAGTGCTGATAGAATACTCGTATTTGAAACTCAAAACTAAAATTTTCATGCTAAAAAAAAAAAAGGTGTCAGAATGCCGTTCCGACGCATCCTACCAGAAAAAGATCTCTAGATATACAGGGAGTCTATAAATGAAGTATGGGTCATTCCACGTCAAATCAACGCAAAAAAAAAGGTTTTGACACCCATGGTCTCCGATTTTGATGAAACTTGGTATAACCAATCCCTCCAAGGGGATAAGTAACCCCATATATTTTTTCTCCTTTAGCACTTCTGGTTTTCATTTTACAGCCCTTGAAACTTTTGGGGAATTCTCGTTGTTTACCATTTCCGAGGCCTTCTACTCAAGCTACACTTGCTTACCAAAAAAATTCTATCGCACTCAGAAATCATTCGATCTCTTTGAAATTTTACAGCCTTGTTAATGAAAGCATGAAGATTTCAGAAAAAAACCTTAACACTCTAAATATCTGCTGTACTCCACTAAAAATTAATAAGCTATTTTTAGCCTAATTTTTTCTGTAGAAAACATGGTTTACCAAAAACGGAATTATCAACATGAGGGATAGGTATAACCCTAACATATAAATTTTTTTAATGAACCTAGAGACATGTTCCATCATACCCAGCAATAAAACTGATGGCTTTTTCATTCCTTCGGCTCTTTTTTCGGCCATTTTGAAAAAAACGGATGCTGGATAACTATTTTTTCAATTTCACCCAAACTCTAAGATTCCTATCTTAAAAAAATGATAACATCTCCTTTGTTTTCCCCCTTGAAAAACATCCCTTCCAAGAAGCTGATTTTGATTTCCTTCATCACTTCCGATAAGAAGCCAAGTCAATTTTTTTTTTGATTGGAGGCTTAACGACCACCGTGAGCATCTGAATGGGCTATAAGCAGTCGCCCGTACCTAATTTAGGGTCACTGGTTCCAGGGAAGGGAGAGAGCCAGTGCCGTAAGACAAACACAACATCCATGCCTCACCGGGATTCGAACCCGGACCCCGTTCGGACGAATGATTAGAGGCCATCGCTTAGACCACTGCGCCACCGGGCGGCTGTAACCTCTTTGTTCACAACATGCAGCAGCTTGTTAGCACAGCTGTCAGTCAGTCTGCTTCAGTTCCTAAACTCAAACCTTCTTCCAGTGTATAAGTTAGTACTTTATTGATGTTATAAGTATGCATGGGCAAAGTATAGTAATGTCCTAATATTAGTGTATGTCTTTGTTACAGAGAAAATGGAAGATTCTAAGTGCAGTGTTGGGCAATTAACTTTGACAGAGTGTCACAAATATACCTATGTCTCAAAGAAAGTTATTGAAAATGTAGCAGATCTAACTGAAGAAAATATAATTATTTTGAAGTTAAGAACAGAAGTTGCTGAAGATTTACAGACCACTTGTTTGCATCATAAAAGTTTATTTTTGAAAAAGTTTGCATTTCTTCAAAAAGTGTGTTGTGATCCCCTAAGAAAGCATAAGAGATGTGTGAGAAAATCACTACGTATGGTGACTGTACAGCAATGTAAATACTTATTAATGAAGGAAATCAAAGTAAAATCAGGGCAAAAAACTGTGTTCTCAATGTAGAGGTATTTTATTTAAAAGTGATGTACAGAGTGCTGACGAAAGTACTGATACCCATACTGAACCTGAGGACATTGGTTTAACTCCAGAAAAAGTAACCGGTTTGGAGAAAAAAGAAACGATAGAAAAACTCAATTCATCTTTCACTGGGATAGGTTGCTCTTCTTTAAAATTACATTCCTTGGTGAACATAGCAAGGCCATCTTATGGAAGGGAAAAGTTCGAAAAATTCCAGGAAAATGTACGAAGCAAATTTCATAAAATACTAGATGTTGACATTCCAACAAAAGAAGTCAAAACAGATGAGCTTGTGGAACAGAAAGCAGCTGATATGGACAAGCTTGTAGAAATCATGAAAGAGCAGTTGAAATCCATTTCAAGGAAAAACCAAATTCAACTATTAACCATTCCTACTTCACTGACGTGGACACAAAAAAATACGAGAAATATTTGGTGTTTCCCACTTTGCTGTTCGTAAAGCTCAAAGACTTGTTCAGGAAAAGAGATTTTTAGCTGAACCTGATCCCAGATGTGGGAAAAAACTGAAACCTGAAATTATTAATTTAGTGAGTAACTTTTATGAAAGTGATGAGCAGTCTAGAGTTATGCCTGGAATGAAAGATGTAGTGAGCATGGGTAAAAATAATTACAAGAGAAAGCAACTGATTTTGGGTAATCTTCATGAATTATATTCAAGTGTGAGTATCCTGATGTCAAGGTGGGATTCTCAAAATTTTGCACTTTGCGATCAAAGTGGTGCATTTTAGCTGGTGCCAGTGGAACCCACTCAGTATGCGTATGGCCGCCCCGGTGGCGCAGTGGTCTAAGTGATGGCCTCTGATCATTCGTCCGAAAGGGGTACGGGTTCGAATCCCGGTGAGGCATGGATGTTGTGTTTTTCTTACGGCACTGGCTCTCTCCCTTCCCTGGAACCAGTGACCCTAAATTAGGGACGGGCGACTGCTTATAGCTCATTGAGTTGCTCCCGGTGGTCGTTAAACCTCCAATAAAAAAAGTATGCGTATGCACACTTCACCAAAATGTCATACTACTCCATGCTGCACAAATTGAAGAGAGCTATAAGGATGTTATGAAGTTCTTAGTGTGTGAAGAAGCAAAGAGGGAATGTATGCTCAGGCACTGCAGAAAATGCCCCTCCAAACCACATCTACTGAGCTACTTAAGAGTCCAAATTTAAACATTATGAAGAAAGTGACACTATTGAATTTTCTCAATGGGTGTCAACTGACAGGACACAGATGATAAAAAGTTCAACAACACTTGATGATTTCATTGATGATTTAGCCAACAAGATTGAAAAACTGATTCCACACTCTTTCATAGCCAAGTCACAGTCTTTGTTTCTAAAAATCTCAAAGAAAATGTACCATCAGACACAGCAATAATTTTGATGGACTTCAGTGAGAAGTACTCTTTTACAATCCAGGGTGAGACCCAGGGGTACCACTGGACTTCTGATTCATGTGCAGTTCATCCTGTTGTAGCCGCCCCGGTGGCACAGTGGTCTAAGCAATGGCCTCTGATCATTGTCCGGGTTCGTATCCCGGCGAGGCATGGATGTTGTGTTTGTCTTACGGCACTGGCTCTTTCCATTCCCTGGAACCAGTGACCCTAAATTAGGGACGGGCGACTGCTTATAGCCCATTGAGTTGCTCACGGTGGTCGTTAAACCTCCAATCCAAAAAAATCCAAACATCCTGTTGTAGCACATTGTAGGAACCCTGAAGGAGAAAAAGATGGTTTCAACACACTTTGTCATATCTGATGACCTCAAGCATGATGTGAATATGGTTTACAAAATCCAGGAAACAGTTGTTAATTTTCTCAAAGAAAATTTTTCACACATTACGGCAATACATTACTACAGTGACGGGAGTGCTGCACAGTATAAAAACAAGTACAATTTCCTTAACCTGTGTCTGCATGAAGAAGACTTCCAGTTGAAGGCACAGTGGTCATTTTTTGCTACAAGCCATGGAAAATCAGAATGTGATGGGATTGGCGGCACAGCAAAACGTTTAGCTCGAAGGAAGAGTCTACAGAGACCATTTGCAAGGCACATCACAACAGCAGCTACATTTTTCAATTTTTGTGAAACAAACATCACCAAGGTCAGTTTCCACTTTATTGACAAAGGCACAGTAGATACAACTCGTTCTGCTCTTGAAAACAAGTTCAAAGATGTGCACACACTTCCTGGTACTAGAAGTTTCCACAACTTCAAGCCTCTGGATTCCATAGGTATTATTGCGGCTAGAAGGATCAGCACCGATGAGGAACCATCTCTCACATTTAACCTGAAAAGCTGTCACCCATCAGTTGTAACTGCAGATGAGTTGTTCCCTGGTTGTTGCATTGCATGTAAATATGACCACTTGTGGTATTTTAGAATGGTGTCTACAGTGGATAAAGATGAAGACGATGTTGTTGTAAAGTTTCTTCATCCTAATGGACCTTCACCATCCTTCTGCTGGCCAAGCCATGAAGATTCCTGCACAGTACCAGTTCCTCATGTGCTTGCTGTTGTTGATATCCCACAGACAACATCTGGAAGAACCTATCACTTCTCAAAGGACTGCATGAGGTCGATGGAGGAAAAATCTGCACATTTAGATGTTATGCTACGCAAAAGAAAATGAGCGTTATGGACTAGAAGTTCAAAAATTGTACCTAACTTATTTTTTACGCGTAAATAACTTATTATGTACATGTTACCAATATTCAATAGTTAAATTAGGTTTATAAATTAAACTATTGTTGTTGTTTTTCAAAATGGCCAAAAAAAGTGCCGAAGGAATGAAAAAGCCATCAGTTTTATTGCTGGGTATGATGGAACATGTCTCTAGGTTCATTAAAAAAATTTATATGTTAGGGTTATACCTATCCTTCATGTTGATAATTCCGTTTTTGGTAAATCATGTTTTCCACAGAAAAAATTAGGCTAAAAATAGTTTATTAATTTTTTAGTGGAGTACAGCAGATATTTAGAGTGTTAACATATTTTTTTCTGAAATCTTCATGCCTTCATTAACAAGGCTGTAAAATTTCAAAGAGATTGAATGATTTCTGAGTGAGATGGAATTTTTTGGTAAGCAAGTGTAGCTTGAGTAGAAGGCCTCGGAAATGGTAAACAACGAGAATTCCCCAAAAGTTTCAAGGGCTGTAAAATGAAAACCAGAAGTGCTAGAGGGGAAAAAAATATGGGGTTACTTATACCCTTGGAAGGATTGGATATACCAAGTTTCATCAAAATCGGAGACCGTGGGTGTCACGGCCTCGTTGAACTGATGTGGAATGACCCGTATATAATAACTGCAGTATGCTATTAAATAAAAAAGATAGAAAAAACTTACTTCAAATGTCAAGAAACGTGGCAAGTGTTAAAGTTTGTTGTCAGATGATAGATTGCGCCCGATGTCTCATGAAAAATGTCGCCAAACATGGAATACAACAGACATTGCTTCCCTAGTGGAGAAAGCAGAGTGTGTGTTTTGGTTTGTGGAGTAAAAATCTCTAACAGCAGCTCAGCGTAAGTTCAGAACGGAGTTCGACGACGCCAACACGAAGGAGCGTCGAACAATGGGTAAATAAATTCAAAGTAACAGGAAGTGTCTTGAAAGAAACGCTCTGGAAGACCTTCCATTTCAGATGAAAAGATGGAATACGTGCGTAAGGCTTATCTAAGAAACCAGAAAAAGTCCGTCCACGTCACCAGTCGTGAACTCGAAATACCGCGATCAATGGCTCACAAGGTTCTACATATGCATATAAAGTGTAGTTAGTGCAAAAACTTCGACCAAATGATCAACCACGTCGGAAAGCATTTGCGGTAGACATGCTTAATCGCAATGACGACGATCCCACACTCCTTCAGCGATTAGTCAACATTCCATGTTTCTGGCAGAGTGAATAAACATAACTGGCAAATCTGGGACACGGAAAATCCCCATGTGACCATAGCCCACAAGAGACAGCCCGAAGGTTAATATCTAAGCTGGCCTAATGGAAGGGAGAGTAAATAGGGACATTTTTCTTCGCCAAATCAACCGTTGCGGGCATAACGTACCTGGACATGCTAGAGCATTTTGCAACTCCAGGATATTCAAAACATTTACCAGCAAGATGGAGTGCCTCCGCACTGGTGTTTGAATGTACGCAGATCTTTATACCACCATTTTCCAGTGCGCTAGATTGGACATGGTATCAATTGATAAAGATTATTCAATTCCTCATTTTATCTGTCTTGAGTTTTTCGAAGCAGTCAAAAAATTCGTGTAACAGATGCGGAAATAAAGCAGATGCAAACATAAAAGACTGGTTTGTATCTTGTTTCTCCGTGTTCTTCACTTGATTAATGCGGAAATAAAGCAGATGCAACAAATAACTATTAGCTAGTTTGCATCAAATGGTCCATACAAGTACAGTTGTTTTTTTCTAATGACTAGTGCATACCATAGATAGTGACATACGTTCTGTTGAATGGGGTGTGAACTGAAAATTAAACAACTTCGGAAAACTTTTGAGTTAGGTTGTTAATGAGAATAGTAATCTGATAAGTGACATTACTGTATGCAGAACACTATTAGTAATAAAATTAAAGACATTGTAAATTACATAGATATTGGTAATTCCACTAAACCTGTAGCACGGTGTATGATAAGTCAGGTGATATGACTCCGTGCTGTCAACAGTTTCAAAAACTGACTGTTAATGTCACTACTCACCAGGGGGCGCTCAGGAGTTGTGGGCCGATTGTTCACGCTAACCATCATAGGATTATATATTGTTTATGATTTCGTCGTGCAAAATCGGTATTTATCTTGAGTATTTGTTAGTTATTACTTTGTGTAATTATATTGCGTGGAGTTCCAGAAAATTTGAAGTTTCTATACAGAAGGTAAAGTACGTCAACTCTGTTTTTACTTAACGGAAGATAAATTTATAGTGTAGCTAAATGTCGGACTAGAATCTGTTCAGTTCTATTTTAGGCAAGGCGAAAGTGCTTTGTACCGAACTGTAGGTTATCTGACAGGTTATCCAGCATATAAAGAACTTGTATCAACCTTTATTCACCCAACTGTAACTTAATAAAGAATTACTAGGGACGTTGGGGGTTGTGGCAAGGAGGTCTGTATGGTAATGGCGGAGTTGTTATGAGGCGGACGAATGATTGTTGTTATCAAATAAAGTTTATGTTCTCGAATGGAGTTCGTTACTGCCCAAAAGTAAGTTCGTATCTCTTATTAAGGTTTAATATGTATCACCAACAGAGTTGGAAAAATGGCGGCATGCATCAGGATGTGATGCATTTTTCCACGACTTACAATGTGGAAAAATTTACGTTAAGAGCATTAACCGTTGTTTAAATGTAGGATCACAAATTTTATCCCTTGGTATCAAAATTGTTCATCGTACTATATGCACGCAGGTCGGGTAAATATCTGCCGAGAAAAAGCAGCCATTTTGCCACGATGCACTTTCTCTGCCGTTATCGCCAGCACAGATGGAGAGAGCGCCTTATTCATTAGTATGACTAGGTACAAAAATAAAACAAACGTGTAGGATATATTGTTTATTACTAAATGAAAACATCAGTAGCATAGTGAATGATTTCTCGAGCTGAAGATTAAGCAAAATTATTTTTTGCGAACATTTCGGTTAGTTTTCAAAATCAGCAGTTTTCGTTAACGATGCTCCAATGACTTACGCAAAAATTGATATTCCATTTCAAAATTGCTCCTCCGATTGTACAGCACCATCTCATTTTATAGGAAGTACAGTTTTTTTTTTTACGATAAAGGGTCTATTTTCTATTGCCTCAGTGAAAAACTCAGCATCGTCTGCTCAGAAATCTTCACGTTAGAGTACTCACTCTGCTGCCAATGTATATATATATATATATAACGCTTATTTGACGAGCTCCATGTGATAGGCACAAAAGTGCATGTTTGCGAAGCGTTCCAGGTTATTACTTTTTTAATTCCAAGCAAAATAGCATTCGTAAAATACGAATGATTCTGCCGCTTCCTCCCATAAGAAAGCATAGGTTGTATCAAATCATCGGCCCACACGTTCCTTGCGCCACCTAGTGACAAATGACATTAACGGACGATTTTTTTCCCGGAGTCGGATCACCTGACTATTATACACCGTGGCCATCGCTTTCTGCGATTATGACCGAAGCAAGCAGCAGTTGCTGCTCGCAAAATACAAGCGCGTCGGTACCCAGTCCAGGCAAGTCCGCAACGAAAAGGGTGACGGGCAGAAAATAAGCAAAACCGATGTACGAGCACGTAAGAAAACGAAGAAATATGAAAAATAAGCAACTCGCCGACCTGGTAAGTGAATTCAAATAATAAAGAAGAACTTCATACACGTAGCGGAGAACTTTTAACTGGAAAAAGGGCTCAGAAATCGCAAAACTAGACGAAAACTTGGGAGCATCGAAGAAACGTGACTGGTTATATTGCATAGACGATGCTTTTTCCCAGTATGAACGAATATATGTTTTAAATATGAAGGAATTAATGGATATAACATCATGTTCAAAATATAATAATTATCTATAAAACAATGTTTTTTGGTTTGAATATAGGACTGTTAACAATTTTTAAACACCCTCTCCTGTTCATTTCAATTTTTTGCATTCAGTGTTCAAAAAATCAAATCTCGAAACACATGTTCGACATCCAAATCGTCACATTTGGGGCCAAAAGATTGTTTGTAATTGATGTTTTCGAACATGGGATCCTAAAAATTTCATAAACTGCGTGTTTTGAGACATCAGAATTTCTAAATTTGGCCTGGGAGCACTAAAAATGCAAATACAGTTCCTCGACAATCACCCATGTAAAAAGCGACTTGCTGTTCCTCTCCTGTGAAAAGAAAAAAAAATTATTTAATGCCTCACATTTTTTTAATTTGCTGAAAAACACCAGTTGGAAACTATTTCCTCCTATGAATTTAAATTTTTAATCACGTTTTTTGAATAAGATTGCCCAAAACATGATGAAAAGTCTCCAAGGCTCTCTGCGTAAACAGCTATGTATGTGTGTTCCTACCCTGTGGAGAGATGAAGTATTTGCATTGCCTCACATTTTTTTAATTTGCTGAAAAACACCAGTTGGAAACTATTTTCTCCTATAGATTTAAATTTTTAATCATTTTTTGAATAAGATTGCCCAAAACATGATGAAAAGCCTCCAAGGCTCTCTGCGTAAACATCTTTTGTATACTTCATCTCTTTTGGAAAGATTATACAGATTATTACCCTACTTTTTTTTTAATTTGGTAAAACACACCAGTTGGAAACTAATATGAATTATGGATTCAAAAATTTTAATCATATTTTGAATTAAATTACCAGAAACTTTGCGAAAAACATGCGGAAAATTTCTCCGCTTCTCTGGACAGTGTATCAACAACGTTCATTGAACGTTTCAAAGTTCGTCTCCCCTCGGAAGCTAAAAATACACAGCATTTGTGACCCCTGAAAGCTAACACATAATTGCAGGAAGAAAAAAAGCTTGTTTTCCACAATTTCAGTGCCTATCCTGTGCTTTGTACTTTTTTTTTTTTTATATTTTACAAGATAATTTAAAAGATGTTTATACAGTGATCTTTCCCTAGCAAAAAAAAAAAAAAGAAAAAATCCCACAGTTAAATATATTTAAATTTGCATTTACTCGCAGAAAAAAATAAGGTAAGAATTTTTTTTGTATGCATGATTCAGTTAGAGGGAGTGATGTATTAATTATTCATTTGCTTCATAAGAAAATACAGTGTTTACTGAAGCATAGAAGTGCTTGGTTAGAAAATTAGATGAGATAAAATGCTGTGTTATTCTTTCGAATTATACGTAGGAATTGCTTTTAAAATTAGTTTATTGAGTATGAATACAGCACTGCAATTAATAATAGATATAAAGAGCTCTGCATGTCTAAGGAAAAGCAGTTATAGTTTTGTAAACATGATATCTGTAGACCCCTTTTTTGTTTTATGCGATATTCATTTTTCATGAGCACATGCGGTAAAACCATTTTTCAATAAAATATTTTGAGGAACAAAAGCGGGTGATTAAGGGGAACGATAAGGCGGTGTAGTGATTATGAAGGAACGATAACGGGGTATATTTAAATTTGCATTGCTGCAACTTCCCGTATCAGGTGTTATGTGCAGGCGTATTTTCCATTTCCTAGCTGATTTTCATCGAAATTGAAAACTTATTAAATTTTGATCTAGGAATTTGTTGGTTCGCATTCGCACCCGAATATTCATTCTGCGCTATTTATACGATAAATTATGCGTTGCATCAAACACTGTATGTACCTTTCCAATAGCTACGAATTTCTTCACCAATTCCTGGCCGTAACAGATGGCGCTGCTATATCAATTGCTGTTCGTTGCCTCCGAAGGGCGGCATTAGGTTTGCCAGTCTATTCTTTCCAAGGTCTTTGGCACGAACATGGATAATTCTGCCATTCTATAATGTTACATGCAGAGATTTTTCCCTAATTCAGGGAATTTTTGAGTCCAAAATCTAAAAAAGGGAATCCTAGAGGTAAAACAAACAGGGAAATTCAAGGAATTTTGCAGAAAAATTTAGTAAACGCAAATTTCAAGAAATAATTTCGACACGTGCGTGAAGACCATAACTGTCCCAAAAGTAAGCATTAGCAAATGGCTGGAGTAATTTCCTATGAGGACGGGGAAGATTGCTAGGAGCAAGGATTTGGATCTCGGTGAACAGGGGGCACAGTCTTTGTCTGGCCTGGAGCGAGATAAAATGATAAGCACAATAGTGCTGAACAGGCTGTAGCTGTTTATGAAAAGTCGAAGTTATTGATGCCCCGAAAGGGAAGCACCACCAAATCTCAGAATAGGGTAATTCACAAAAGGCAAAAATGCGATACACTTTGTCTGGGCTTCCAGGGAAAATGTTCGTACTAGTTTTGATGCGCTTGTACGTGAGTGTTATAAATCACATGTTTTTACTATTATTTTTACATTTTATTTTTGGAACTCGCATTTTTATTGAGGTGGTTTGCTCTCCAATCTTCATTTGACCCTTGTGTCAAGAAGGCAGAGTCCGCAGTAGAAGGGAGCAAAGGACTTTTTTTTTCTGGCTTGAATTTTTACTGATTGTTTTATGGATACACCCTATCTAATGGCATTTCTCAGAGATCTGTTTTAATAAATTTAGAGTGCCAAAGGTTATGCTCCACGAGGTATTTTCTAAGATGACGTTTCCAATCTTGGTTCGTCCATGTACCAGAAAAACATTAGTTCGGGTTTTTAGATTTTCTGACAGTAGATACATTTTTTTTATCGTTTTTTATTTTTTTCTCCTGTAAAAATTAAAGAAAAATCGCTGTGTTGAATCATGTGGTATCTGGGCATTTCCATGTTGACGTTGAGTTTAAAATAGCGATCAAGCAAAGAATGAAGCAGAAAAATAAAACAGAAAATGCTGAGGGCTCCACGCGGTGTTGAAAACGCCAGAACCGCCCCCGGTGGCGCAGTGGTTTAAGTGCTGGCTTTGATCATTCGTCCGTGATGGGTCCGGGTTCGAATCCCAGTGAGGCATGGATGTTGTGTTTGTCTTACGGCACTGGCTCTCTCCTTTCCCCGGAACCAGTGGCTCTAAATTAGGGACAAACGATAGCCCGTTGAGTGGCTCACGGTGGTCGTTAAACCTTCAATCTATAAAAAACAGAAACAAAACGAGAATCCGGCAGAAACACAGTGCTATTATGGAAACGGGGTGCCGCCCCGGTGGCGCAGTGGTCTAAGGCGATGGCCTCTGATCATTCGTCCGTAAGGGGTCCGGGTTCGAATCCCGGTGAGGCATGGATGTTGTGTTTGTTTTACGGCACTGGCTCTCTCCCTTCCCTGGAACCAGTGACCCTAAATTAGGGACGGGCGACCGCTTATAGCCCATTGAGTTGCTCACGGTGGTCGTTAAACCTCCAATCAAAAAAAAAATCCGCAACTCGTGTCAAACGTCACACTAACATGGCGGCAGATGCTGTGATTGGCTGTGACGTCGTGATCGTGACGTTTCGGTGGCTTCATTTTGATTACACGAGGGGATCAGTGCTGCCAATTTGGGAGAAAAGTCGCTAAATTTAGGGTATTCTGGATTGGCTTTAGCGACAAAAACAGTAGTTTGAGATTAGCAACTTTTTTAGGGGATTTTGTTTTGTTTTAACAATTTCAGCGATTTCTTTTATTGACAGTTTTAAGCATTTTAAATACGGGTTTTCAATAAAAAGAATGTCTTCTTCACTTTCCGCGGATCTAATAGCCATTACAGTGAAATTTAATGCTTCCCGCCTTTGTTTCAATCAGCCACAGAAAGCTTACCGATGCTCGATCAGTTTGCCTGGGATCCCTTAGACAGCGAGTGTGAGCCGCCCCGGTGGCGCAGTGGTCTAAGGCGTTGGCATCTGATCATTCGTCCGTAAGGGGTCCGGGTTCGAATCCCGGTCAGGCATGGATGTTGTGTTTGTCTTACGGCACTGGTTCTCTCCCTTCTCTGGAACCAGTGACCCTAAATTAAGGACGGGCGACTGCTTATAGCCCATTGAGTTGCTCACAGTGGTCGTTAAACCTCCAATAAAAAAAAAAAAAACAGCGAGTGTGATGGTGGTGGGACTTACTACAGTGTATCCACTTGCAGAAATATTCTATCATTATATAAAACTTTTCTTTTATTCTTCATTAAAACAAAAGTTTTGTTTAATATAAATTTAAGTAACAGTAACACTAACTGAATAAAACGTTTGCTTTTGCACGAAATTTCATCTTCTGTGATTTTTTTTTTGTGATTGGAAGCTTTTTTTTTTTTTTTTTTTTTTTTGATTGGAGGTTTAACGACCACCGTGAGCAACTCAATGGGCTATAAGCAGTCGCCCGTTCCTAATTTAGGGTCACTGGTTCCAGGGAAGGGAGAGAACGAGCGCCGTAAGACAAACACAACACCCATGCCTCACCGGGATTCGAACCCGGACCCCTTTTGGACGAATGATCAGAGACCACTGTGCCACCGGGGCGGCAAATTTCATCTTCAACGCAATAAATTATTGGTTCACCATGCTTTTTCTTTTTTTTTTTTTTTTTGATTGGAGGTTTAACGACCACCGTGAGCAACTCAATGGGCTATAAGCAGTCGCCCGTCCCTAATTTAGGGTCACTGGCTCCAGGGAAGGAAGAGAGCCAGCACCGTAAGACGAACACAACATCCATGCCTGACCGGGATTCGAACCCGGACCCCTTACGGACGAATGATCAGATGTCAACGACTTAGACCACTGCGCCACCGGGGCGGCACATCCATTAAGTATTTTTAGCTGGTCTTCTTAGCCATTTAAAACTTGTTTCTGTATCATCTCCTCCCTAAGTCTGTGTACAATTGAAGCCATATTACCATTCACCCGAGTGGGGTCCGGGTTCGAATCTCGTGAGGCATGAAAGTTGTGTTTGTCTTTCAGCACTGGTTCTCTTCCTTCCCTTGGAACAGTAGACTTAAATTAGAGATGGGTGATTGCTCACAGTGTTCGTTATCCCCCACCCAGCCATATTAAGTAACAAAGGCGTCACATTCACTTCTTTTTACATTATTATTAATTTAAAGTATCAAAGCCTCCCCGGTGGCGACACATGGCTATTATTATTAGTGGTCTAAGCGATGACCTCTGATCACTCGTCCGAAAGTGGCTGAGTTTGAAACCCGGTGAGGCATGGATGTTGTGTTTGTCTTGCGGTATTAGCTCTTTCCCTTCCCTGGGACCAGTGACTCCAAATTAGGGACGGGCGACTGCTTATAGCCCATTGAGTCGCGCACGGTGGTCGTTAAACGTCCAATAAAAAAAAAGAGTATCAAATGGATAATAATTTAATTTTAAATGGCGCACAGATAAGTACGAAAATTTAAGATAATAAAAAACCTGATTTTTGGGGACTTTTTTCCACCTTTGGATACTTTTTATGGCTAATTTGGAGACTTTCGGAATGAGTGAGTTGGCAACCCTGGAGGAACAATGTGAAACGCAGTCGGTATGGCTGGAAGATTTTCCAAAACGAGTTTGGCAACGTTACTTTTTTTGTTCCATTAGCCATTATAGCTGTTAGTTGTTGGGAAAGGATTTTGGGAAGCAATCACTTTTCATCAAGTAAGTTGAACATTAACTGAGTGTTTAATTACCAGAATTATTGTATAGTAATAATTTTTGTGATTTATTTTAAGTGTAGTTGTAATTTTGATATCACCAAATGTGTTAGGCAATCCGAGGTGTTGGTGTGGCACACGTGTGGCTATTTTTATTATGTGAAGGTGTTTTTATGATCATTTGTTAGAAATGAGACTTAAAATTACAAATTTGGAATTAAAAATCGTGCCATTAATAAAGTACTTTGAGTATATTCGGTGGAAAATTGTGTACAGAATTATATACAATTTTTTGGATTTTTTGGATAGGTTTATCGCTCGGGAAATGGCGCAATGATACCAGACAGGGTAAACCAAATATGGTATCATTTCAACAACGAGGTAAGGCGCATAAAAAAAAAAAAGTGTCTCATATTTGTAGTGTAGCACAGTTTTGGAATCGAGTAATATTCAAGAAATCAAATGCACGTTTTTTTTATGTTGAAGTATTTTTCAGTGTATTGGAACAATGTCAGTTAGTGCTGGTTTGTATTTTACTGGAAATTTGTTATCGGTATCACGTCTGTAATGATGTGAATTTGTGTTTAGAAAAAGCACTGTAATTACTTGGTGTGAGATATTGATTCTGATACCAGTCCCACCCAGTGCTATATAAAATGACACCAAGTGTTTATCTTATCTCTTGATAAGCCACACTAGTGACTACATATTTAATATAATATCTTTTATCATTCATGTAGGTCGCATCTTGTTAAAATTTCTGTGCAATGTTATTTTAGAGTTGAAACATGCGCTTTTGAAGTAAGGTCAAATTTCCACCTCAATGCTAGGATGACTGCTTTTAATGCAACTAATGCTGTAGGACAAACACACCAACCTGCCTCTTCTAGGATTAAACCTGGGCCCTACACTAACAAGAAAACTAAATTTTTGAATACTTGGCCACCAGAATGGCATAGTCAGTGAAATGTTAAACTTTTGAATGCTTGTAAATTTTCTTTATGGGATAAAAATCCTGTCCCTAATGTGGGGCCTATGGTTCCAGGGAAGGGAGAGAGAAACACAACATCCACATCTCACAAAGACCCACCTCCAACAAATGATCAAAAAAAGCCAGTGCTTTTAGGCCAGTGCTCCACCGAGGTGCCTTAAATACTTTTCTCGGCGGCATAACGTCAAGAAATCAAATGCACATTTTTTTTTTATGTTGAAGTATTTTTCAGTGTTTTGGAACAATGTCAGTTGGTGCTGGTTTGTATTTTACTGGGAATTTGTTATTGGTATCACGTCTGTAATGATGTGAATTTGTGTTTAGAAAAAGCACTGTAATTACCTGGTGTGAGATATTGATTCTGATACCAGTCCCACCCAGTGCTATATAAAATGACACCAAGTGTTTATCTTATCTCTTGATAAGCCACACTAGTGACTACATATTTAATATAATATCTTTTATCATTCATGTAGGTCGCATCTTGTTAAAATTTCTGTGCAATGTTATTTTAGAGTTGAAACATGCGCTTTTGAAGTAAGGTCAAATTTCCACCTCAATGCTAGGATGACTGCTTTTAATGCAACTAATGCTGTAGGACAAACACACCAACCTGCCTCTTCTAGGATTAAACCTGGGCCCTACACTAACAAGAAAACTAAATTTTTGAATACTTGGCCACCAGAATGGCATAGTCAGTGAAATGTTAAACTTTTGAATGTTTGTAAATTTTCTTTATGGGATAAAAAATCCTGTCCCTAATGTGGGGCCTATGGTTCCAGGGAAGGGAGAGAGAAACACAACATCCACATCTCGCAAAGACCCACCTCCAACAAATGATAAAAAAAAAGCCAGTGCTTTTAGGCCAGTACTCCACCGAGGTGCCTTAAATACTTTTCTCGGCGGCATAACGTCAAGGAATCAAATGCACATTTTTTTTTTTTTATGTTGAAGTATTTTTCAGTGTATTGGAACAATGTCAGTTGGTGCAGGTTTGTATTTTACTGGGAATTTGTTATTGGTATCACGTCTGTAATGATGTGAATTTGTGTTTAGAAAAAGCACTGTAATTACCTGGTGTGAGATATTGATTCTGATACCAGTCCCACCCAGTGCTATATAAAATGACACCAAGTGTTTCTTATCTTTTTAATAAGCAACACTAGTGACTACATATTTAATGTAATATCTTTTGTCATTCATGTAGGTTGCATTTTGTTAAAATTTCTGTGCAATGTTATTTTAGAAGTGAAACAGGCACTTTTAAAGTAGGCTAGTTACAAAGTCAAATTTCTACCTCAATGCTAATGCTGAGAAAAGCATTTAAGGCACTTTGGTGCAGCAGTGGTCTAAGTGCTGGCTTTTGATCATTTGTTGGATGTTGTGTTTCTCCCTTCCCTGGAACCATAGGTTCCCCACACTAGGGATGGGATGACTGCTTTTATCCCGTAATGCAAAATTTACTAGCATTCAAAAGTTTTCCAACATTTCACTGACTCTGTCATTCTGGTGGCCAAGTATTCAAAAATTTAGTTTTCCTGTTAGTGTAGGTCCCAGGTTTGATCCTAGAAGATTGGTGTGTTTGTCCTACAGCATTAGTTTCCCCTTTTCTGGAACCAGTATCCCTAAATTAGGGACAAGCAATTCTTAAGTGAACCTTACATTTTCAGTAATACTGCACTTCGTTACGGCGCCATCATTTTCACACCTTACATGCTCATTATCAAGCGTCATTACCACTCGCATCACCACAGATTTTGTCTGAATCCAAGAATGGGTGTGCAAAAAAAAAAGTGTTTAGCTTTAGGACTGAAATGTCTTGTTCAGCGCTGTTGTTAGATGAAAAAATGTCAAAAAAAAAAAAATGTAAGTATTCACTGAGACTGGTAGACTTGGATAAAGATCTACCAAAATCTCTTCAACAATTTTGCCTTTAGGAATGAATATCTTCCATGTGTCATTCCGGCATGCTTTCGAATTTCATCCGCCAGCCATCTTCCATATGGTCTTCTAAGGATCTTTTTGGTGTCCAGTCTTGTATTTCAATTATCCAATGATGGTCAGTTCTAGCAATTTGTCCAAGCCCATTGCCACTTTTAAGGTCTTTGATGGTGATGCCATATTTGTGATCCACAAGTTCCTGGTTTTCTTAATTAAGGGAATCAAAGTCAATGCTTGAGTTCACATGCGAGACAAGCCAGGATTTTACTTCTTCGGGCCACTTGAAAATTCTTAGCTTGCCCCTCTGTAACTCATAAAATAAATAAAAGCTTTAGAAATAGGTCACAATACTTTCTTGAATATTTTGAACAGAAACTTTGCGAGGGGAAAAATATCTGATTTAATAGTTGTTAATTAACCTAAGATCATTACTTCAGGAATACCACTCATATAAAATGCTAAGTAAATTAAATTAAAGACCAGGGGGGAAAAACCCATCTCAGTAGCACAATCACTTGTCCAAAAATTTCTGGATATTTGCAATTCGAACTGAGTAATGCTGTGTGTGTCCTCACACGATCAGTATTAATGACAGTATCCCCTCCAATCACCAGTACTGGTGCTCTGATATCAGAATATACAGATCTGCCTCATTACTCTCTAGCGACCTTACACGTTCAAGTAATGACAGTATTGTTGAACGTTTTGTAGCTTTAAGTGCTACAATAAAATGTTGCAACAAAAGAGAACACTGATAAAAGAAGCTTAACATGTGCGAAAAACAAAGTTAATTACCCTGGCGAGGGCACGATAGTAACCTTAGGAGATTTAAGTTCAAAACTTCCATCACTAAAATGAAAAAATCGGTCCGATGCGTTCAGAATTCCACAAATTTGACAAACAGGACAGAATATCTAACTGAGAAGTTAAGGCTCGGCGAGACGTAACTAGCGCCGCCATATCTTAAGAGTTAAAATGTAGTGCATAAAAGACAACCTACAGGAACAGAAAAATCCAAGCAAGTGAACGCGCAGTGCACAAACCGCCACTTACCGTATGATCATCCTGCCTCTAAAATTGCAGTTTATCACAAGAGACCAAAGAACGAAAATAAAGCTGAATGTTTTAACAAGGTGAAAAATTGAAACACACAGCAAGAAGCAGACTGTCAGTTTGTCTTTAGTTGACTGCAGCTGCATAGCACCCATTGCTTAATATTTTATTTTCTGCTGATATCTTCTCTATTTTTTCATTGTCACTTTTTTTATGCCCTTTGATAATTTCCATCATGCTAAAAAAACTGACCATAGATAAGTGATATCAAAGCTTTAACTATTTTAGGTAAATGGCGTAACCTTGAGATTAATACTTTCAATCACCCTTCATCAATTTTTAAGAAGATTCCCAACTTTCATCGCTTATATTTTCTAGTATTTCCCCCTCGTCAAGCTTAAATGCAAGAACTTGTGGGATGGGGATATTTAACAATGCAAGAGAGTGGGTACTTTGTGAGGAGGTAGCGATTACAGGAGAAATCTTTGCTCAGTCCGACATCCGGTTTTGGAAATATCCCCCTATTTTCAAGCTGAAATGCAAATATTTTTGCAGTAAAATTATATTTAATAATACTATGCAAAGGCAACACCACAAATTATGAAAAAAATCTGAACTTTGTCAACCTTCAGTTTTCAAAAATTTCATAAAGATGGAACTTTGTCCTCCAACTGATACCTCCTTGTCACCACCAACTCCCCCAAAATTTCTGTTCACTTGTGCATTGATCTTGTAAATGACCAAAATAATGCCGAGAAAAGGCGGAATTCCTCAAATTGGGAAAATTTTTGTGACATATAACTTCGGTTTTTGAAAATTGTTACGCACAGTTTCAAGCTGAAATATAAACATTTATACCATAAAATATTTAACAAGAATACGGGGCACAAAGGCAACACTGAGAGAGAAAAGATACGATTAGGGCAAATTTTTTTACTCCATTTACAGTTTTCGAAAGTTTTAAAACATAAAATACCACTCCCGGACCAAAAATGACCACCTTCCAAATTCTCAGTTTTGCATCGACCTGGGAAATGATTTAAATGATGACAAAAAAGAAAAAAAATAAGTGGAATTCTGCGAATGCTTTAAAATCTCATGTATATCATACAAAATAGCAAACTGAAAAAAATGAAAATTCGTAGAAAACATAATTTTGAGATTATTATATTTGCACTTTTAAGGTATTAACCTCTTGCAAAGTGCGCATAGTTTACGTGCAATTCATAAATGAAAAAACCATTAGGAAGAATTTAAGTGAATATCATATGGCTAGTATGGATACAACAAACATAAAACAAGATTTAAGTGAATATCATATGGCTAGTATGGATGTGAGAGCTCTTTTTCCTAGCACACCAGTACCTCAGGCAATAGAAATAATAATTGAAAAATTATGTGTGTTACAGACAATGAATGCAATACAAATTGAGGAGTTAAGAGAAATTTTATTGTACATATATGAAAATAACATTTTTAAGTTTAACAACAAGATGTACAAACAAAATCATGGTGGACCTATGGGGTCACCACTGTCAACTTTATTTGCTGAAATTATAATGAGTGACATTGAGGAAAAAATAATAACTAAACTCGAGGATCCACATACTGCAGATATGTTGATGACATTTTTCTGTTATCCAAGCTAAAAAATGATGAACTTGAGGACTTGACAAAAAAGTATAGTGAAATTTATCCATCTATTGAACTGACAGTAGAACAAGAACATGACAATACTTTGGCATTTTTGGACGTTTTGATTGTTAAAACAGAGGAGAATATACAATTCAGAGTGCATAGAAAATCTTCATATATCCCAGTACTTATACCATTTCAGTCATCACATCCATTAACACATAAAAGAAATAGTGTTAAAACACTAATTAAAAGAAGTTTAACACATTCATCAATGGAACAGTATAGAAAGGAAGAAATTGAATATATTGAAAAAATTGCATATGATTTTGGATACCCTAAACAGGTATTAAAAAATGGATTTATGAAGTAACTCAAGGTTACAAATAAGGTCAAGACTGATAAAAAACTTGTAAAATATGTGGGAGCAATACCATATATAGAAAATGTTTCAGCAGAAATTAATAAAGTTTGTGGCAAGTATGGCATACAGGTAGGAAATCAGGTACTTACTGTAAAAAATTTAGTGATTAAAAATGAAAAAATTAGCCAATTAGATAGAGCAGGAATTTATGAAATCCCAATAAACCAGCAACCACCTGTGTCATATATAGGCAGCACCAAGAATAAGTTAAAGTATAGATTGAACCAGCATATTAATAATTGGAATAAAAAAAGGCTAAGACAGCATTTACCCTATACTGTATGGAAAATCAAAAATGTCCAAGGTTTGAAGATATTAAAATTATTAAGAGCTGTAAAAACGAAAAGCAGTTAAGAATTGCAGAATCAGTGTTAATTGAAAAAAACAGATCAAGATTATGCAACATTAATGAGCCAAGTAACCTAAACGAACAATGGAAAGCCCTAATAAAAACTGAACAGCAGCATAAAAAGAAAGGGGGAAAAAAGAGCAGCAGGGACAATAGATGGCGCCAGAGACACAACGATTCAGAGATAGCGACTGGAGCCCAGGCCTCGATGGCTCTGCTCACTTGAGCTGTGGTGGGCGGGTGAGACACACCTGCCTCCTGAAGATGACAGAGGTCTGTCGAAAGTACTAGAGGATTGGATGTGCGGGGCTGAATGGGTGTGACACTTGCAGTGGAGTAGCAGAGGTTGTGAAACAGAAGGAGTTTGATAATTAGAGTTGACCAAGGTTTAATCACCTGTGAATGTAAGGTTATGTACATAGTTTTTACTTGAATTGTATGAATGAGTTGTATGTGTGATTTTTATCGAATTGACAAGCATTATAGTAACATCTTATAAGGCAAAAGAAAAAAAAAAAAAACGATGTTTCACACCCGAAAATAAGAAGCGTAAGCAAGAAGTCTGTAAACCTGTGGAAGCCCAGTTACATCACGATGAATGACGTGTTGGAAGTGTGTGGTCATTGGAGGTTACCATGATCTTTATGGTGAGTGAGTAGTTCTTCCTAATGGTTTTTTCATAATTTTGGGAGTTCCCCCTCCTAAATCTGTAGAAATTATGGACATTCCATAGTAGTTGGCAACAGAAATCTATTTTGACCGGTGCTAGCAAGCAAATGCATTTTGCTAGTGATAAAAAGTGGTTAAAAATTTCAGTGGAAAAATTTTGAATGTTTGTGGGAACGTAAAGCGCTACTGCATTGCACATGTGGAATATTTTAAACACATACAAAAAGGAATTGCTTTCTGGCAACGTATGTTTCTTGAAAAAGCATTGACCCAAGTACAAATATTCAGTATATTTCCCTTATTACATCTGCAAATGGATGTTTGATACAACAACAGTAAGTAAAAATATTTGGTAGTTTGTATTTCTTTTTGGAGCTAACCTCTGAATCTCAGTGGTATGTAAGGGAGGTTCACTATAACTTGACAGTTGGGAAGGATTCATTTTACCAGTTTTAGGGGAGCTTCGCATCATAAGCAGCGTGCTTACAACTAACCGCCTCCAACCCTCTTGGAGCAGGGCAATAAACAATGAAGATACGGGGTGGATGAGGGGAGTGTTGGCGGTCCCACCTAACGCTGATTCTCTGTGATGTTTAAAGCTTCTCCTTCAATGGTCTTTGTGAGAGGGAAAAGAATAAGGCATTCTTGAACATCACCAAACGACCCTTTCCGACTTCTGTTACTGATTTCTCAAGCTAGCTTTGTAACAAGCAAGAGATCTTTACTCACAGTTTTTTTTCTTTTGCTGTTTATTTAATCTTTTTTGTGATATTGTTAATATTATTGCTCACAACTATGGCACTCAGCACACTGAAAGCTGGAAAAGTACTGAAAAGCCAAGCTAGGGAAATTATTGGGAATGTAATAATGTTCATGGATCATCATCATCATTGTCAACCATTATCAATCCACTGCTGGACGAAGGTCTCCCCAAGTTTCCTCCACAACGGTCTGTCTTGTGCCAGTCTCCTCCATGTCACCCCTGCATACTTTTGAATTTCATCCACCCATCTCCCATGTGGTCTTCTGGGTCTTTTCCTGTCCCTTGGAATCCAATCTAAAATTTCGGCTGTCCATCGATGATCTGTCCTTCTGGCAGTATGTCCAGCCCATTGCCATTTCAGGGATTTAACTCTGATCATGATGTCTTCCACTCTTGTCATTTTTCGGATCCACGAGTTCCTCTTCTTATCTCTCCTGGTTACACCAAGCATGCACCTCTCCATGCTGCTTTGAGTTGTCTGCAGCCTTTGTATGTCTCTTTTAGTTAAGGTCCACGTCTCTGCACCATACGTAAGCACTGGAAGAATGCATTGATCAAACACTTTTCTTTTAAGACATAATGGCATATTGCTCTTGAAAATTATGCTGTTTCTTCCAAAAGCTCTCCAGGCAAGTTTTGTACGCCGATTAATTTCTTCACCAATGTGACCCTCACTTGATATCTGCTGTCCAAGATAAACGTACGTGTCTGTTATCTCCAGCTTTTCTCCATCAATCGATAAATCTTCATTTCTTGTAAAAGCATTGAACATCACTTTTGTCTTCTGAAAGTTCATTTTTAATCCCACTTCTTTACTCCTGTCAGCAAGTTCCTACATCATACTCTGCAGCTCTGATGGGGTAGTTGCAAAAATGACTACGTCATCAGCAAAACGAAGGTGGGTTAGATAATCTCCATTAATCTTTATCCCCTTGTTTTCCCAGCTCAGCGACTGAAAAACACCCTCCAATGTGGCATTAAAGAGCTTCGGAGATATGGTGTCACCTTGTCTCACTCCCTTTCCAATTTTCAATTTTTACGTGTGTTGTATTTTCAAACAGCCTAATCTTTGCACTTGCATTTTCATAGATGTTATTAATAATATTAATGTATGCATCTTCAATACCGCAGGTTTCAGAGCCATTGTAACTGCTGATATATATATATATATATATATAATATGCAGTTCATATATGCCATTCAATGTGTTTACAAAAAAAAAAAAGAAAATCAATGATAAGTTATAGGGAAATAGTTGTAAATTATAGTGAAGTCATGTTTCACTTACCAAAGCTATGTCGTGCAAAAAGTGTATTAACATTGTGTATCCTGTAAGCATTTACTAATGTCTGTTCAAAATATTAACTGAGCTGTTGCAATGATTTGGTCTGATTTTAGCATGTGCTTTGTAAAAAGATCGTGCTTTTAGCATGTGTTTTGATTTTTAAAAAAAATCAAAATACATGCTCAAAGCATGTGGTTTGTAAAAAAGTTTGCCCGTTGTAAAATTTCTCTAGGTGTAAATGCAGATATGGAATTCAAAATACATTTTATTTGCATATTTGCTTCTAAATATCCGATTGAAAGAATTCTGAAATGATTGAAATGATTCTTCTATTCAATGCCATTTATAACAGGCTATTTTGGGCACAGTTCCTTTTTTAAGTAATGCATAGATTTTCCCTAGGGCGTGTAAAAGTAAATTTTGTTTTTCCTGATCTCTGTTTCTAAACTTCCTACTTCCTGCATTGGAAACAGTTCCTCATGGGAAATGTTTTGCATACAGTTTCTGCTGTCCCGATGGCGCAGTGGTCTAAGGCGATGGCCTCTGATCATTCGTCCGTAAGGGGTCCGGGTTCGAATCCCGGTCAGGCATGGATGTTGTGTTTGTCTTACAGCACTGGCTCTCTCCCTTCACTGGAGCCAGTGACCCTAAATTAGGGACGGGCGACTGCTTATAGCCCGTTGAGTTGCTCACGGTGGTCGTTAAACCTCCAATCAAAAAAAAAGTTTCTAATCTTTGTTAGGGAAATGTTTTGCATACAGTTTCTAATTTTTGGTAGGGAAATGTTTTGCGTACAGTTTCTAATTTTTGGTAGGAAAATGTCTGGCCACCAGGAGGCGTAAGTGTTTTTCTGCTGCTAATGTATTTGCAGAAAATCTCAGCTTCTGGAAGCTATTAAATATATTTTTTTTTTTTTTTTTTGCGGACAGCTATCTTAAAACCTTTTAAGAATACCTCCTGTTAAAATAACCCAGTTTTCCCTCCAGGATTAAGGTGATGGCAGTTGTGAGCACACTTAGTTACATACAATAGTTTTTAACTTAAGTGTGCTCTCAACTACCATCAACTAGTTTTTTAGTTACGTGCATTGCCTACCACTCATAATTCCCACCAGGGACGGTAGATGTATATCTCGTTTTTGCCTGTCTCCAATTTGAAAAAGTCTTCCTTTGTTGGAGAATGCTTCCAGTGCAAAATGTTTCTCATATAGTTTTAAAATTTTTGAGTAATGCATATACTCTCCTTTGCTATATCTGCTTCCGGGAGACGTATTTGAAAAGTTGTTTTTCATTAGTAGTGTTTTTTTTTTTTTACAGCTGGGTGGCAAGAAATTTTAGCTGGGTGGTACTTTAAACGACCCCTTCCTCAATCGAAAAAAAGAAAGGATGTTTTGCTTAACATGACTGTACTTATTAAATTCTTACTGATAAATCATGTTCAACACAGATTTCAGTCGTTTTCACCAATATTTATGGTGTATGTGGGAGTAAGTTTTCCACTCTTACTATTATGTGTTGTGAAAACATTCATTACAGGAAATTTAGCTGGGCGGCAGAGAAAATTAGCTGGGTGAGCCGCCCAGTAAAAAGGCTCTAGGGAGAAAACTAATTAGCATAGCTTTTCCGATGAATATTTTTTGCCTATTTTAAACTTTCCTTCTGTAATTTTCTTAACTTTTCGATTTGAAAAACATTTTGACGTTTTGTGGGTATGCAGATATGGAATTCAAAATACATTTTATTTGCATATTTGCTTCTGCTATGAGAAGCTTTTTCTACACCATTTGTTAATTTTCACAGCATACTTTTTAACTGCTGTTAAATAAGTAGCTGTTTCTATTCCTGTATGTTTTATTGATTGTAGAAATCCCATTGATTTTTTTCTAACTGGTTGCATTTGAATAACTTTGATAAATCTAATTGGCTTCAGAAGGGATTCTTAAGATTTGTTCATTACAACCAAAAATTTGGTCTTTCATGTTTTTTATAGCACAAAAAGTGGTGTGCAAGAGTGTGTCAAAAATGGTAACTGTTAATAAAGGGTTAAAGGGTTCAGATTGATATCTGCTGGACAAAAGTAAAACAGTTCAACAAGAAAAAGTAGACCTCCAGTAGAAATATCATACTATCAACTGTTTTGGTACTTTCAACGGTATAGCTCAAATTCTGTGTACTTTGATTTAAAAGTTTGGGAAACTAACCTTTTTGTGGCAGGTGCTTTGTAGATATCTTTTGAATGTGTAATTATAGAGTAAATGGCACTGCTAATAGCTGGTGTAGTGACTGTTGTACACTGGTCGCATACAGTGCAAAAGCATGATTTCTGCAGTAAGTTTGTATGCCTTATGTAAGGTAAACTTGTGCCAGAAGACAATTGTGGTGACAATAGGTTACCCGTGTTTTATAAGTGTAAAAGAGCAACTTCACGTTTTTAAAATGGATTTTCTTCATTCCGAACATCAGAGCAAGCATTTTCGTTTATTCTCGTGGGGGTGGGGGTGTCAGAGTTTGTATCTACCATGCTTATATGCTAAAGATGGCTCCATATTTTGTAACCTGTAAAGAGCAAACTGCCAATTTTTTAAGATAAAATCTGCAACTATATTTTTTGTACCTTAAGGCCCATTTTGCTGTATATCAACAGAATCAGCATTTAAAGTTTTTTTTAAAATAAAAGTTCGCAATTTTTCAGTTGCTAAATCACAACTTTATAGGTCACAAAAGATGGCAGTAGGCAAAGCTATTTTTTTTAAAGAAAATGCTTGTTCCATTTATTAAAATGGAAAGGATAAAGGCTTCCTCTCTCCAGCTTATTTGTAATTGTAACTGAAGCTCTTCATGTCACCATAAACTATTTGTGTGTTGCTGTCATTCTTCTGAGTACCTTGATTTAAAGCTTTAACAGCTGGTATTTAATATTATATTACTACTTTCTCATTGCATGATTTTAAAGTGAATAGCACTGCTAATAGCTGGTGTGGTTACTGTTCCACACTGGTCGCGTACAGTGCAAAAGCATTATTTCTGCAGAATGTTCATAGCCTTATATGTATATATAGGTAGGCTTCTGCTAGAAGACAAGTAGCGCCATTATCACTCAGTAATGTTTTGCATGTTTCGGAGAATAATTTGCATTCAGGTTTTTGGTATTTCTGAATCAGGATGCAAAAAAATAAATTATTTTTGACTTAAGTATGTCGTAATGTTAAGTGATTGCAGAGATGAATTGTTCTTAAATATAACTTTTGCAAAAAAAGGAAAAAGTGGTTACTGTAAAAAAAAATTGCATTGGGTTGCTACCCTAAAAAACAAAAAAAAAAAAAAAAAAAAACACACCATTGGATGTTATGCTGTACTTACACCAATGAGCCATTACATTTTGACCACCCTAAAGAAAAGAAGCACACAAATCTAGAGAAATAAGTGTGTTGAAGACCGAATGATGGTGCAGGTGAAATTCACACAGCAGTATATACAGAGTATGCCATATAAAAAAGGCCCGAGGGTAATGAACAACAACAGTCAGGCAATGTTACTATACATGGTAAAGAATAGTTGAAATGACAGAAAACAGGAGTAATTTACCTGCGTTTACAACAATTGCTGAAAGTGTTGTCCTCCAACATAAAGACACAGCTGCACACTACGGAACATGTTTGTAACGCGCCACAACTCATCGGCAGTAATCTGGGCTGTGACATCCCTAATGTTCACTTTTAATTCATCACGGGTGTGTGGATTAGTTATGTACTTTTTTCCTTTCAATGCTCCCCACAGATAAAGGTCACAAGTGAAGAGATTGGATGATCTGGGTGGCCATAGCCCCTTCGATACAGTTCTGTTCTCCTCAAACACTTAATGCACAGCACGTAGACTGTTCCGCACAGTATGCGCAGTTGCACCATCCTGCTGAAAGAAAGCATGTGTTCGCTCTTCTGTAAGTGTGGCGACAAACGGGTTGAACAGTTGCTGATCAGGAGCTCCGTGTTGATGGTGTCTGTGAAAAAGAAGGGGCCGACTATCCTCTTCGTAGGCGCAGCACACCAAATGCCTATCTTTTGGTCGTACAGAAGTCTCCATTGTCCATCTGGGATTCATGTGGGTCCAAATCCTACTATTTTGCGCACTGACATACCCGGACAGATGAAACCCTGCTTCATCTGTCGCGTAATAGTGTTGGGTCCATTTCACTGCTGACAATGGTCTCCTGAAACCACTTACAAAATTGCATCCATTTTGCATAATCAGGAGTTTTAAGTTCTTGGAATGCCATAACTTTGTGCGGCCGAAAATGCAAATCCACCTTAAGTATGTGTCTGCATGACGTGGCAGATATTCCTGTTGCAGATGATAATCAGCGAATCAACTTCTGAGGGCTTTGTAACATCATTGTGCACACATCCTTGATATTGTCTTCAGTACGCATTGTCTTGGGTTTGTCTTTTCCGTACTAACTTCTGTACCACTGATTTCGCCGGTGCTGCACATTGTGGAATTTTTTTTGTAAAGATCTCATTTAAAACCTTGTAAGAATTATTTCTGAAATACTGTTCCATACTTAAAACCATTTATGTTGCCTTTGTTCTCTCTTCACTTACACTTATGACCCCGTACCACACTGCTCCTGCTGTGACTAACCACTCTGGATAATTCCTTTGCAGCTGTACACGCAGAAACCTGTTAAAAGTGGAACAAAGCTGTTTTAACTGGAAACCCACCAAACAACTTTAATCTGCCTAATGTCTGGCCACGGGGCCTCTTTTATATGGCGCACCTGGTATAAATCTGCTGATTTATCAGAGTTTCATAAAGGACGAATTGTCATGGCGCCTTGTAACTATGACTTAACAGCGTGGCTTGTGGGTTGTCCACGTGCCGCTGTAGTGAGTACATGTCAAAAGTGATGCACAGATGGCCAAAGGACTAACTGTTGTCCGCAGCTCATTGATGCCAGAGAGGAGTGGAGACAGTCGCAAATTGTTCACAGCAGCTGCAGAGCCACAGTGAGAGTGTGACAAATCACCTGCAGCTACAACAGTGGTGATCAGGGCAATTTGTCATAGCACACAGTTAATCGCAGCCTTTTGTGCATGGGCCTGCGTAGCCGAAGACCCAGCCTGGTCTCCGTGCTCACTGCACCTCATCTCCAACAGCACATAAAATGGGCCCAAGATCAAGGTTGGACCATGGATGATTGGAAGAAAGTGGTCTGACGAATCAAGATTCCTGGTATATCAGGTAGACGGCCGAGCACACATACGCCAATTGCCAACAGAGGCTATGGCACACCTGGGTGCACTGTTGGGCGGAAACAGGCCGGCGATGTTATGCTGTGGGCGAGATTTTCTTGGGACACTTTACGCCCATTATCTCAATAGCTGTCAGGTATCTGAACATCGTTGCGGACCAAGTTCACCCATTCATGGCAACTGCGTTTCCTGCTGGTGAGGGCCATTACCAACAGGAAAGTGCGCCATGCCACACTGCTAGAATCGTCTTGGAGTGGTTCAGGGAACATGCTGTTGACTTTCAGTTAATGCCCTGTTTGTCCTCCAAATTCACCTGACAATGAACCCAATTGAACATTTGTGGTTCGACTTGGAAAAGCGGATTCACGCTAAATCTCCACCTCCTTAGAAATGTACGGGAACTGGGAACCTGCTGTTGACATTATGTTACCAGATACTCCAGGATACCTATCAATGCCTCACCGAGTGGCCGCTGTTTTGCAGGCTAAAGGGGGTCCTATGGCTTATTAGGTAAGTGGTCATAATGTTGTGACTCATCGGTGTATGTTCTTGTGTAGCTGCCCTGGTGGCAGTGGACTGAACATTCTGACCAATAATTTTAGGTTGGGTCTGGGTCCAGGTGAGACATGGATGTTTGTCTTATGTCCCCCCCCCCCTCCCCACACACACAACCAGTGGCCCTGAATCAAGCAGGTGAGTGCTCATAGATCAAGTTGGTCAGTGGTTGTTAAAACACCCAAATGTGCTTTAAAAAATTCTTCTGGGTAAAATGCCAAGTCTCGACGTTCAGTTGAAAGAAGTGTTAAGCAGATCACATGCGTTTTTGTAATTGTTTTTTTATTTTGCAAGCACTTGTTTTTTACAAAGCTAAAGTTTAGTAACATGTTCTTTACGCTCATTATATATATATATAAATTTTAAAAAGCTAAATCGAAATGCTTAACTTTAATTTGTATTTTAGTTTGTGTTTTATCTGGATTCTGTACAAACAGTTATTTTACTTCTAGATATCTGTAAACCTAAACTTTGCCAAAGAGACTGCAGAGGTATAAGTTTTAAAAGTGGACCATAAAAAATATAAGGCTGCCCACTATTCTAGGCTATTCTCTTAAGCTTACCAGTTCAGGCTGAAATGCAGTGCTTTCCTGTTGTGTCTGAGACATTTGATTGGGAATAGGCCGCCCTCGGTGACTCGGTGGTCTAAGCGCTGGCTTATGACCATTTATTTGTCCAAGATGGGTCTGAGTTTTAATCCGGGTGAGGCATGGATATTGCAGACCTGCCAACTGTTACGATTTTATTGTATTAAGTACGATAAATCATGCTGCAGTACGCTAACACGATTTTGCAGCCCATAATACGATTTTTTAATAAAGTCATGTTTTCCTTCATTTTTTTTCGCTTTTCAGACAACAGCATTGTAGCAGAATTGCGGCGACGTGCATTGCAGATTTATTTTGGTCTTGCAAACAAAAACTACACCCCCAGTACCCTATTAAACCATCTTGTCGACTACCTTTCATAGATGCAAGTTTTCTGCCTTTCAAAATTTCCGAAAACGGAAGTTAAGCATAGTGAGGATTTCTTCCATAATCGTAATTTTTTTCTCGCGAAGGACTATCTACGTTGCAGAATTATTTTGTACTCGTCCTCGTAGAAGATTCGCGGTGGCTTACATCGCAGGTTTATTTTGTCCTCTTAGCAGAATAGCGGCGACGGGCAATGTACGTCTGATTTGTTTTGTACTCGTCTTCGTAGCAGAATCGCGACGATAGCCGAAGTACATTGCTGATTTATTTTGTACCCACCCCCGTAGAAAAATCGCAGCGACTGCTGACGTACATTGCAGATTAATTTTCTACTAATTCTCGTAGCAGAATTGCGGCTACTGCTGATGCACATCGCAGATTTATTTTGGTCCTGAGACAAAAATGACATCCCCAGAACCGGATTCAACTGTCTTGCAGACTCCCTAAGATGCATTTTCCACCTCTCAAAATTTCCGAAAACGGAATGAGGATTTCTCCCGTAATCATAATTTTTTTTCCTAATAATTAACAACATAAAAGTGTTTGCTGATTAGATTTTTTGTTTCTCAATAAAATTTCGATGTAGATAAAAAAATCCCTACATTCTCATCAAGAATTTATATAGCTGAAATAGGCTTCAAAAATTATTGTCATGCATAGTGTTGCGATTTTTCTATATCAGTGTTACGTTTATTGGTTCTGAGAAGTTGGCAGGTCTGATATTTGTTTGTCTTGGCACTGGCTCTCTCTCTCCCTTCGCTGGAGCCAGTGACCCTAAATTAGGGGCGGGCGACTGCTTTATAGCCCATTGAGTTGTTCACTGTGGGCGTTTAACCCCCAAAACAAAACAAAGATTAGCAATAGACCTAGCAGTCTCACAGGCTGTTTGAGCACATTCATATATTAAAGTGGCGGTGTGATCATAAATGTTATTGCATATTTAAAAAAAAAGCCAATGGTTGACTGACTCCTTCCATGCTGATGGTAGTCATTTTGGACATAAATGTTGTAACCATAAATAGTGTTCTCCCTACATTTTTTTACAGAGTGGGGAGAAAGTTCTGGATGGTACTTTTAACGACCCCTTTCTCAATCGATAAAAAAAGTTTTGCTAAACATTATATTTATTAAATATCTTTAGCTGTGTGGTAGGCATTAATGTAACAAGACATGATAAACACTAGAAAATTGTATATAAATGATAAAAAAAATGAGTGCTTACTAAATAAATCATATTTGACACAGGTTTCAGCCAGTTTTTATCTATATTTATGCTGTATATGGGAATAAGTTTTCCACTCTCACTATTATGTGCATTGTGGAAATGTTCATTAAAGGAAAGTTAGCTGGGTGGGCCACCCAGTTTTTAAAAAGACTAGGGAGAACACTAATAAATATAAGTATTAATGTTAAAACTTAAAAACATTCTTAGGTTATATAAAAAGTTTTAAGATAAGAAAGCTATCAACCTTGTAATGGATGATATTTAAGATTTCCATTCAAACAGTTTGATGCTTTTATATAATGATAGCTCTGTCTCATATTCAAAGTACTCCCACCTACAAATATAGAGGTAACATATCAGTGATGATTAATAGTGCCTACATTGTTTGAAATAAACTGATGTAACTTAAATCTGAGGTGTTTTCCTACATTGTTTAAAATGAAGCATTGAACATTCTGAGAAATGGCCCATTTACAATTGCAGTTCTGCCTTGCATTTCAATGTATTCCCATCTACAAATCTAGATGTAACATATCAGTGATGAATGATTAATATTACCTACATTGTTTGAAATAAACTGATGTAACATAAATCTGAGATGTGTTCCTACATTGTTTAAAATGAACCAATGAACATTCTGAGAAATGGCCCATCTAAAATTGCAGTTCTGCTTTGCATTTCAATGTATTCCCATCTACAAATATAGAGGTAACATATCAGTGATGATTAATATTACCTACATTGTTTGAAATAAACTGATGTAACTTAAATCTGAGATGTGTTTCTACAGTGTTTAAAATGAACTAATGAACATTCTAAGAAATAGCCCATTTACAATTGCAGTTCTGCCTTGCATTTCAATTTATTCCCATCTACAAATATAGAGGTAACATATCAGTGATGATTAATATTACCTACATTGTTTGAAATAAACTGATGTAACTTAAATCTGAGATGTGTTTCTACAGTGTTTAAAATGAACCAATGAACATTCTAAGAAATAGCCCATTTACAATTGCAGTTCTGCCTTGCATTTCAATTTATTCCCATCTACAAATATAGAGGTAACATATCAGTGATGATTAATATTACCTACATTGTTTGAAATAAACTGATGTAAACTTAAATCTGAGATGTGTTCCTACATTGTTTAAAATGAACCAATGGACATTCTAAGAAATAGCCCATTTACAATTACAGTGCTGCCTTGCATTTCAAAGTACAGTAGGACTGTGATTATCCGAGGTATCAGCAAAATTACGCACACAGCAGTGGTGGTGTACTTTTACCAAGGCCACTTATCAATGACTCCCGCTCGTTGTTCGCACCCGCCGCAGGGTACCTGATGTAGGTCAGTCGGTGTCTTTTGCTATTCGCGTGGTTCAGTTAAACGTGCAGTGTTTCATTTGTGAAATGAATGTGTTTTTATTTGAGCTCTTAGTGTAAAGTTGTGTTCTGTTTTGCGATTCAACGCAACATGAGTGCAAAAAAAAAAAAAAAAAAGATTGTTTCGTTAGAGACCAAGTTAAAAGCCATTAAAAGAATCTATCAAGGGGAGTCAATAAAAAAAGTTGCTTTAGATTTAGGTGTAAGCAAGGTTACAGTAGGAGTCTGGAAAAGAAATCGGGATAAAATCGAAAAATGGTGTTTTCAAAAGGCCCGTGGGAGTGGAGAAAGTAGCTGTGCGAAAACTATAAAAACATCTGAGTTTGAAAAAACATAAAGTGCATTGTTTATGTGGTTCGCCCAATTAAGGAACAAGGGTAGTCCAGTAAATGGACCTATGTTACAAGAAAAAGCACTGGGATTTCACAAAATTTTTAAAGATGGGAGATGCAGTATTCACTGCATAAAGGATGGCTTCATCGTTGGAAAACTGGGTATGGTATCAGACAGCTCAACATTACCGGCAAAAAATTATCATCTGATCATGATGTTGTAGTTACTTTTAACCCTTTAATGACCATGATCCAAAAGTCTTGTATCACTCTAAATGCCATAATGCCTAAAACTGTCTGTGTTAATTCACTTTGTTTAGTAACAACAATAGTGACTGAGTGACTCCTGCTTATCCCTAATAGGTCATGCAAATTTGAAGAGCAGGTAAGGGTAGGAAATATGACTCGCTCTAGACAGGTGTTTCCGGCGGCTATGGTTGTTTGTTTGTACGAGCATGTTGGGCGTTATGGTTGTTAAAGGGCTAAACAAAAATGAAATCCCCTATTGAAAAAGAAAATTTGTCTTTGGAACAAGTGTTCTACTGTGACGAAAACAGGCCTCAACTATAGCATGCTTCTGACTAAGACTTTTGCTGCTAAGGAAAAGGTGTCTGCTCCTGGCTTTAAAAAGAGCAAAGATAGTCACCCTCATGGCCAGTTCAAATGCTACTGGAAACTGTAAATTGAAGTTACTGCTCATTGGAAAATCTGCCAAGCCAAGAGTGTTTAAGCACATTTCAATTACAAGCTTGCCAGTGCTTTATAAAAATAAAAAAAGTGCTTGGATGGATTCAGCGATTTTCAAGGACTGGTTCTTTCATCACTTTGTGTCCCATGTAGTCTCATACCCAAAGAAAAACAACTTGCCTCGAAAAGCAATTTTACTCCTTGATAATTGTCCTGCCCATCCTGATCTTGAGGAAATGGTTTCTGGTGAAATCAAGGCTATGTTTTTACTCCCCAATGTAACCCCACTTCTTCAGCCGACGGACCAAGGGGTGTTAGAAAACATCAAGAGAAACTACAAGCGTAAGCTGTTAAAAAATCTCATTGACGGAATGAGTTGTTGAATGTTTAAAAGAAACAACAATAAAGGATGTGGTTTGTACGGCAGCAGTGTTGTGGGAGGAAATTCAACCTGTCACGCTAGAAAAATCGTGGGGAAAAAAATTACTGCACAATACACCTAAACAACCACAGAACACACCTGAAGACAACGTCGAGGACAATATTTTGGAGCTAGTCCAAAGTGTCCCAGCAGCTAAACCAATACTAAATAAAAACGATATAGCCGAGTGGGTAAATGGAGACGAACAGCTAGAATTAACAGGTGAAATGATCGTGGAGGCAGTAAATCAAAGACTAGAGTGGCAGCAGTGACGATGAAAATGTTTGTACAGTTCCTGAAAAAATAGCCCATTCAGATAGACTAAAGGCAATCAAGAAGGCGATGGAGAACATTGAGCAACAACCAGAGGCCACTTCAACAGACCTTCTGCTACTGCGATGCTGGCGTGAAATGGCGGCAACGAAGAGGGGTCTTCAAGCAGAAAACTTAGAAGGACTACGTACTTTTCTAAATAAATCTTTAAAAATTATGAAGGTTTTGTTTTATATTATATATACTTTTTTATATTATATATACTTATCTTGCATTTATATGTTTGTAACAAGTAACTTTTAAATAAACGTAACTTGTACCATATATGCGTCTTTATTTATAACCTCAAATTGCAATAAGGTCCGTATTATCGGAGTTTTTTGGGTATCTGAGCTAGGCCCGGTCCACAATAGCTCGGATAATCGCGGTCCTACTGTACTCCCACCTACAAATATGGAGGTAACATGTCGGTGATAGTTAATAGTACCTACATTGTTTGAAATAAACTGACAAAACTTAATTATGAGATGTGTTCCTACATTGTTTGAAATGACCCATTTACAAATACATGGAAGGTTTGAAGGTAATGTCGGTGATGATTAATAGTACTACATTGTTTGAAATAAACTGAAACTTAATAATGCCGCCCCGGTGGCGCAGTGGTCTAAGCGATGGCCTCTGATCATTCGTCCGAAAGGGGTCCGGGTTCGAATCCCGGTGAGGCATGGATGTTGTGTTTGTCTAACGGCATTGGCTTTTTCCCTTCCCTGGAACCAGTGACCCTAAATTAGGGACGGGCGACTGCTTATAGCCCATTGAGTTGCTCACGGTGGTCGTTAAACCTCCAATCAAAAAAAAAAAAAAAAAAGAAAGAAACTTAATACTGATGTGTTCCTTCAAGTAATGAGGTATTCTTATTTTGGATTTCTGTTAATCAGTTTAAATCCCAATTTAACTTGTGTATCTTTCATGAAAATCATACTGACCAGTGGAAATCAAGGAAGAAATATTTGTTGTAAATACAGGGCAGGGGGTAATCGTATATTAATGCAGTAATCAGGACTCTGGATTGCCCTAGTTTACAGTTCATGTAACACCAGAAAACTTGAAAATTACATTGTCTTGCAGATTACCTTCCCACTAGAGATGTAATTTTTGAGTTTTCTGATATGTTCCATGGTGAACAGTAAATCTAAGAGCGATTTGTCATTAAATTAAATTGTTCAGAATTTTGCTTGTTAAGTAGGTGTTCATTCATATGTTGTGTGGATATTTTTTCAAAAAAGAAATTACAAAAAGCAACTGGAGAACCATTTATGGTGCAAGTAGCCAAAGATGGTAGGTTGTTGCAATTTCTTACTAGCTTCTTTAGTTTATGGAATTGGTATTTGAAAAACTTGTTTATGTGCAGTGGTTGCTCTGGCTTTTTTAAAGTGTTTGCCAAAGTGTTATAACCGTACAAAAAGGTAGTCTGCAACCCCCCCCCCGACTCTTGTGTGTGTAATAAACAGCCACCCTAGTGGCACGGTGGTTTAAGTGCTTGTTCCAAGTGTTCAAGATGGATCCAGGTGAGGCAGGGATGGTGTGTCTTACTGCACTGGCTCTTTCCCTTCCCTGGAACAAGTGGCCCTAAATCAGAGACAGGCAACTGCTGATAGTTTATCACAGTGGTCGTTAAACCCCAAAATAAAAAAGACATGTAACCAATATTGAATTGCCAAAAATATTTCATTTGTTAGGTCATAGAGTAGTGGGCTTCATGGAGCCTAGCCTGGATTAACACAGCATACTTGCCAAGTACTACGGATTTAGACTACGGAACACACTGTCAAAACTATGGATTCTACGAATTTTCATTTTGTTTAATATATTTTTTTAAATTTTGCTATTACAAAATAACACGAAATACCATCTGGGGATGGTATTTCGTGTTTCAAAATCGTAGTAAAACGGAGTAAAAAATTTGCCCTAGTCGTAATTTTTCTCTCCCGATGTTGCGTTTCTGTCCAGTATTCTTTTTAAATGTCATTTAAATCTGTGTAAAACTAAAGAATTTTTTTGGGGGCAGGGTCATTTTCTGTCTGGTGTGATGGTATTTCGTGTTTCAAAACTTCCGAAAACGGTAGTTAAATAGAGCAAACATTTTTGTTGTAATCAGTTTTTTTTTCTCCCGATGTTGCCTTTGTGTCCAGTAGTATTGTTAAATATCATTTTATTGCAAAAATGTGTGTATTTCATCTTGAAACTGTAGGCAACAATTTGCGAAAATGGAAGTTAGACGCTGTAAAAATTTCCTCGTGATCTCCTTTTTCGAATTCGAGGAATTCTGCCTGTTTCGTTATTATTTTGGTCATTTGTGAGATCGAGGCACAACTTAACAGAAATTTTAGGGGAGTTGGTGGTGACGGGGGGGGGGGACAATTCATTTTTACGAAACTCAAACGGAAGGTCGGCGGGTTCAGATTTTTTTCGTAATCGTAATTTCTCCAGTATTGTTAAATAACATTTTACTGCATAAATATTAGTATTTCAGCTTGAAAATAGGAGAAACATTTTCAAAACCGTAAGTCTGATAGGGCAAAGGTTTCTCCTGTAACCACCTTCCCCCACGCGCAATGTTTTTTAAATAAAATATCCCCTGTCCCATAAGTTTTTGCATTCAAGTTTGATAAGGGAGAGAAAAATTCCTCAAAACGGGAGTGACGAAGGTGGAATATTTGTGAAAATTGAAGTATGGTGTTCAAAAGCATTAATATTCTCCAAGTTACACCATTTATCTGAAATATAAAGTTTTGATATGCACTCATGGTCCTCAGACTGAAAGTTCTTTCAGCATGATGGATTAAATTATTGTTATTGGAGGGCATAAAGAAAAGCGACAATGAATAAATAGGGAGAGAAAGATAGCAGAATGGAAAAATTAAGCAACAGATGCTGTGTTTTGATTTTTCACCCAGTTAAAACATTTTTTTCTTTTTTTCCCTTCTTTGGTCTCATCTCATAAACTGCAATGTCAGAGGCAGTATGGTCATATGCAGGGCTGGATTAAGGGGAAATCTATTGGGGGCACCATGACCAAGGGCCCACGAGGCATGCCTAGGCAAATAATAGAGAGAGAGAGGTTTATAAAATAGTTTTACTTTTGTCTCGTATAATTTTCACTTGATCAAAAACAGAGGCTGGAAGATAAACAGATTCCAAAGCAGTTAGTTACCAAGGGTAAAGGTTTCTGGACAAGACAGTTTCAACTTTTTCATTACCACCATCTGTCCACACCACCCAATTTGCACTTGGAGCCACTAATGGTTGAAGTTCTCTGTCTTAATACTGCATTTAACAAAAGTGATTAAGTGAGAAAGGTATACAATGCTAAATCATTAAAAAAATCCAAGACAAAATCTAGATATCTTAAGCTTTTTAACTCATGTTCTTATGAGAACAATGAAAAATAGTGACTTACGAAACCTTCCAATATTTTATCAGTTTGAAGAATGCCCTATGTATTAATTATCACAAGCATATTGCTACAGTTTCATGTTTTAACGGACTTCATAATGATTCCCCCAAGTTCTTTAGGGTCCACTTGGATGTGTTAGCCTTGGGAGCCACACAAACGTCTTAGCCTAGAGGCCCACTAAGACCTTAATCTGACCCTGATCATATGGTAAGTGGTTGCACACTGCTCGTTCGCTTGCTTGGATTTCCCATCTGTAAAGTGTGACATTCTGAACACATCTGACCGATTTTTACTGGTAGAAGTTTCGAAATTGAATTCACAATGTTACCTATCCTGCTCTCACCAGGGTTTCACTTTGTGTTTCACACTTTTAAGTTTGTTTCATTAATGTCCTTGTTTTTTGTAATGTTTTGTTTTGGTGTGTATTTCTTTTTCACAAAGAGTGATCTTTTCGTAAAAAAGTGTGTATGCCTCACGATACTAGTTACTACCGACAAGTCTTTTTGCCAATGTTGGCAGGTATGCATCAGTTACTTTCCTCACCTGGAACTTCTGGTTGTGCTGTGTTCATTAGATTCTCTGGTGTGGGGGTTGAAAATTGTCCAAATTTGGAAAGAAAATTTCATTTATTGTTGATTGAACACTTGTTAGATTTTAGAAAAATAAACGTGGAGTTCGATTTAAGCTAATTTTAATGTTTTTTTTGTGTTTTCGTGTGTGTGTGTGTATTTTCAAAAGTGCTTAAATGTACAGTCGGACCTCCATATATTGAACGTCAGTGGTTCCATAAAAAAAATATCCAGTATATAGAAACTATCCTTTTCATACATATTGCAGCAGTTGCTCTGGCTTTTTATAAAAGTTTTTGCCAAATTCATTTTTTTCTGCCCAAGTGGGTAAGCAAGTGCAAAATTGAAGTCTGAATTTTGGTCATGTAATTTTGAGTTCTTAATTTAACTGTGAGGTGATTATGTGTAAAATTTAAATTTTGTACTTGTAATTTGTTGACTATTGCATACATTTTAATATATCACATCGGCATACTTCTTTTTGAATAGTTCAGTTATGTATAAAAGTATTCATGCCGTTCCTGCATATGCAGCAGTAAGGCCCTTAAAAATATTTTGCTGGGTGCTTAGTCTTCATTTTTTTCTCTCCAGCTGGTCATTTAGTTTCATGAATTATGTGGAAATTATATGCTTTTGCAGTTTATATGTATTTAGTTTTTTCCTGCTGTTCAAGCAGAATGAAAAAGATGATGGCCGACTTCTGCACAACTCAAATTTTGTGCGATTTCCATACATTTGGAGTAAATTTTTTCAGAAACGTGCGAGTTTTGTACAAGTTAAATAAAATAATTGTTTTCCCCGTACTGGTCGCCAGAATTGGCAATTTAATCAAACATTTTTAGTCGCCACGACGAAGTTTTATCGCCAGTGGCGACCTGAGTCTTGATCTTTACAATTTGGTGTAATGGAAATAAGAAATTCTACTCTTTAAATAATGCATGAAATTTTTTATTTTTGCTATTTGAGTAGATACCATACTAGTTTTGAGTCTTGAAAATGTTCTTGGAATCCCAAGTGGTCTGAGTTGTTGGCTTCTGTCAATTTGGTCAGCTAGATGGGTTCAAATCATGGGTAGTAGTGTTCCTGTCCGATGGTGTTTGCTTTATCCATTCCCTAGAATCGGTGGCCTTAAATTAAGGTTGAGTAACTGCTTATAGCCCTAAGTGTTGCTTGTGATGGTTATTATATCCTAACAAAAAAGAGGGGAAAAGTGTTTCTAGGCCTGTAAGTACAGAAGTGTTTCTAAAGTATAGAAGATAATGTGACTCTTTTTAATATATTTGTAACACATAAAAGCAGGCCTGTAGTTTTATCATGCTAACAATTGCATTTCTTGGTGTATTCATTAAAATAAACTGCAAGTAATAAAATTTTTCACACTGTGACACTTCTAAAGATCTACATATTGCATGCATGCCATCCCCTGATATATGAAATCTATGTGTAATTAAAGTGGTAGCTTATTGGCACCAGAACCAATGCTTGAAAACAAACACTCAAACCATGCCTCACCTGAGGCCCAACTTAGATGATAAACCTCAAGTCTGTATTTTAGGCCATTTTGTCCACCAGAATTTAAAAGGTTATGTTGATGTGAGGTAGTTCCATATATGACTTACATGTAAGAGAACCTGAACAATGCAGTTTGTTTCGTATCAGATGATAAAAGTACTTAGAAATGTTGATAATTTGTGTTTTTTTATAGGTTGGGTGGCTGAAAGCGATCCAGGATGGGTGCTTACAAATATATGCAAGAATTATGGAGGAAGAAGCAATCTGATGTAATGAAATTCTTGTTGAGAATACGCTGTTGGTACTACCGGCAATTAAATGCAGTCCATAGAGCACCGCGACCTACACGACCTGACAAAGCTCGTCGACTAGGTTACCGTGCAAAACAAGGTTAGTAAGTACAATGCTGTGGGTTGATGTTATTTACTAGATTTTTGTCGTCCTTATGTGTCAAATTCCCATCCTGTTGATACATTTCTTTCTTAGTTTCTCCTGTTCGACTCCTTGGTCTTGTAGTGAGGTAAAGGTAGGAATTAAAGTGGTTTGCATGTCTGGTGGAGAAAAAATGTGCCCCTATGCTACCATTATGTACATTTGTTTGTGGACAGACACCATTGCACCTGCTAGTCTTAAATTAATTTTTTTCTCCGTGAACCCACCACTGTAAGAATAGCAGTCCTTGCAATTTTTTCTGATGCATAACTTTTCGATTAAATGGGTGTAAATGTAGGTGCCACTGTATTTAAAATATGTCCCTTGACAGCATTGCTCATAGAAATATGAAACAATTATTTCGTTTGATTCCTCTTTTTTAATAAGATATTTTTTACACCATAGAGAGCGATAAAGAAGTCATTGACACCGCAGAGATTTTCGGTACTTGTTGTTTAGCTGGGCACATCGGAAATAAGTTTCTTTTTTCTGTCCCTAGATGGTGTCACATTATGCTGTAAAATGTAATGTTTACTGCAGGCTATATCATGAAATTTATTTCAAATTTTAGTTTTTAAAGGCTTCGTAAGTTTTATTACATATAAACTTACAATTTATACATTTCCTTTCTACGAAATACAAAATTAAATATTTCAACGGTTATTAGGAAATTTACAAAATGTAATACCTTATTTTCAAATATTTCTCTTAAAAGAGGCCCAAAGATCCTTTGTCTTTCAAAATATCTTCGAAAGGGTCTTTTGCCTGTTGCCTCCAAAGAAATTCGGTAAGTTAAGACTCTTAAACAGTGTTCCTCGATGTCTTTTATTGCACCATTTTGCGCTTCCCCACATTCGTTCAATTTTTTGAGTAATAGAATTTCCAAGAATCAAAAAAGATAATAGATCCTTCGTTAATGTTGTTCTTAATGGTTTCTAGGAGTACGGGCATTGAACAGTTAGCAACTTCTATAAGAAAGCTCAGTCGTTAGTCTCTCGGCATATTCCTCCGAATATCCACTGTTGGGGAAGAACACGACCAGCGTTGTTTTTACGTTCGCTAAACAGACTTTCATAGACTTCCACAATCATATTTGCACCACCTATTTTTTTCTTCTCGCGTTTCTCCAACATAGCAACACAAACTTCCCTCAAATAATTGTTCCAGTTTACTACAGTTTACCTGCTCATAGCTGTTTTTCACACCACTTCAGAAAAGTTAATTCCTTGCAACATGAATAGATAAATCTCACCATTGTTAGAAAAGGCAAATGAGATCCTCAAACCATACACCAATACAAACTCTTCTTTTGGAATGGCAGGATGCTGAATTACATCGCCAACGAATTCCATCAGAGTAATACAATTTCATTTCATGATTTTTCTTACGCATCACTTTTAACAGAATGACTCCTTGAAAAAAATTCACAGCTTCCTGCTCTGAGGAAGGCAAGTCCCAAATTTTCATGACAGCTTTACACATACAAACACAGGTACTAAGATAACGTACCTAGAGAGTTGCAAACAAGGTTACATAGATAACTTGGTAGTGCCAAACACGGAGCCATTTAGAGACAGAAAAATGAAACTTCTTATTTCCGATGCGCCCGGCTAACCGATAAATACCAGATTTTCTTTTTAGGCAAGGGTTCTTGCGACCTAGAATTCTCAAGGAATTTGAAAATGATTCCAAAATTAGGAAGAATTCGGGAAAATTGCCTCTTGTACAAATCAAGGAATACTTTGTTTACTAAAAAAATAAAAATACTTTTTTCAGATTTCAAACTTCTTTGCAATTACTGCCTATCTAGAATTTGGTTTATCTTACTTTCAGTTACATTCCTTTATTCCTTGAAAAGATACAAAATTGAATTTAAAAAATTGCCTGTTAAGTTTTTCTCTTTTGCAGACAGTTGTAACATGGAACAGGTAGACACAATGGTTTGACACACTCCTGCTGGGAGAAACACATCACAAGAGAACCAACCAAACAATTGCCTGTTGGTTCCAGCCCTTGTGTAACTGCTGAAACTTCTACTAGCCAATGTGGCTAGTGAAAAATTTTTACTAGCCAAATAAAAAAATCTACTGGCCATGCAAAGTTTAAAAAAAATACATAATTCAATAACTTCTCTACTTATGTTTCTATATCCAATTAAATGGGTGATTGTTTTTTTCTTTCTAATGAGACCCCTTCCCCATTAACTTAACAGAAGCAAAGCAGTTACTGCATAAAATCATTAGATTAACTGCAAATATTGCATGTGTTGTGCTTTTGTTCTAAAATGATAGATTTTTTGACAATTTGTTTTCAGTGTTGTCCACTCTTACTATCTTAATTTACACATGCATACTTTATTTTCAACAGGTTACTCTTACTATCTTAATTTACACTTGCATAATTTATTTTCAACAGGCCATTGAAATTTGATGTCTAATTTCTTTAATAATATTTAAAAAAAGGGGGGGGGGACAAAGGCTAAGATATATATACATAAAGTGGCACTAATAATGTTGATACAGTTTACCACTGATTTGTACTGCGTCTGATCTTCCCGTCAGAGGTTATCTGCCCACCACAATTTAATAGCATTTTGAGGATCAAAATCTTCAATTGAAGGGCCATTGCATCTAATAGTCATTAAATGTCACTATTCAGTCATGCCCGATTATTCGTTTTTGAGGTTCATTTATGAAAAGCCATGCTCACAAAGAACAGTACTACATGGCATTAGATATAGCAGCTGCATCATCTTAAAAATGCTGTAACAGTTTGTTTCTTTTTGTTCAGCATATATGTGGCTAAACAGAGATTCAAAGTAATTATTTTACCTGTAGATGACATTAGACTTTGTGCAAGGTATATATACCATGGGAAAGGTTGGCATGGCAACGGTTGCTTTAGTAACCTTGACCCTTTGGTTGCGCCAGGCTGATCCGTCAGCAGATTAAGGTTTTTATCTAGTAGCCCATCTTCACTTCCATTCATTTTCAAAGCAGCTGCAGGAACACAGGTGAGAAAACTAAGCTCTATTCATTCACAAGTGTGTGTGTGTGGGGGGGGGGGGTCTACTAGCCATCGTTGGCTACTATATCAAAAAATTTACTAGCCACTACAAGATATCTGGTGGCCATTTGGCCACTGGTTACTGACATTTGCAAGGGCATGTTGGTTCTCTTGCACCATGTTTCTCTGAACAGGAGCCATTCCATCATTAAGCTTGGCTGCATTGTGTTACAGAAAAACTGAAACTGATCAACTGGCAGATTTTTCTTACGTATGTCCTATTCCTATGGGAATGTATTAACAAAATTCTATGTGGGTAGTATTCACAAAAAAAAGTTCATGGAATTATAGTACGGAAAATGTGTGCATTTAGTTGTCATTAATAAAAAATAGATAATTTTATAAAGACAAATTACTTGCATTTACAAATGTGTGCTTTGGTCAGAAAATGCAGGTGAATGGAATGATTTGTATAGTTCATCACAACCTGATTGGCGTTGCTGCTCTGGAAAAGCTTCCAAAACCACCTGGAAATTCGGAATTTGATTACTTTTGAGTGGGAACCCTGTCGGGACAACCTGCACGTAACTGTCAGTGTCCCGTTAGGATGGCCACTAAAACCAGCTGGCATTTTTAGTGGCCATCATAATGGGATGCTACTGTCTTCCCTCTTTAAAGAGTTTAATTTATTGCTTCACAATGCAGGCTCCCATTTACGACCCCTTATGCTGACACATTTCCTGCTTTCTGGGCCACCAGCAAACACTTAATTTGATTCCCATAATACCTGAACATTTCTCATAATCTACCTATACCAGTATGTACTTGCAAAATTTATTCAAGCTTATTATCTTTATTTGCAGATGCTTACATACTTAGCCTAGGTCTGCATCCTGACTAAGTAACTTTGAAAATTATGCATTATAGTAGTCCCTGGATATAGCCAGGGTTCATCCTGGGACTAAAAAAAGGTAAGGTGCTTGATTATGAAAAAAAAAGGGGGCAGCTTATTACTCTTTCAAAGAGCATTAGAGTATATATTGACCTAACAAAAACAAGACAATGCGAGCAGCATTAATTCACTAGAAAACTTCACAGTAATTCACTGTGGATATTAAAATACATTGTTAGCAGTCAGTGCCAGCTTAATTTTAGGAAATATTCTTTCTATATCAGGTTGAAATTGGTAAGGTACATGCAAAGTTTAAGTTTCTGTATTAGTGGGAATATCTTTTACCCACAGTTCCTTCTGATTTGGGGGAATTACTACTTTCAATATCAGTTTGAGATAGAAACATTGATTTTTGTACTCATCTCACTCTGGTAGTGAATCATCAAAGTTGTACTCAGCCAGCCAGCTGCATTACTTCAGTAATACCATAAAGTCTTGGAGTGGTTTCTGGCCCTACTTTTCTAAGATACCAAGATTTGTATTGATAGGTTTGTACCAATTTTCAAACCGCTAAGAAATTGTTTCATGTGATCATCAATAAATGCATGTGCATCTCTTTCAAATGGACCTAAGGGTAGAGCAGGGGCAGGTTCAGCACCCTTCTAAAAACAGCTAGGATGTACCCTGGTATCATGCAGTCACTTATAATGCTGGTCTTTCCTGTTCCTTGTGCTTGATGCTATGCTATTGTATCTGTCGGTTATAATGTGGGTCTGGTCCCTACCCCACAAACACATGTATGTAACCTGGAAGTGGTGTGATTTGTGCAACTTCAGTATTTTCATTTTTAGGAGAGAATGAAATTAAGTTTTAAACAAGCTTAGGGAAAGCAATTATTTTTTATTTAGTACATTTTAAATTAATCCTTATTTTTGTTACAGGCTTGTAATTTTATCTTGTCTCTCTCTGTAGGGTATGTGATTTATCGTATCCGAATTCGTCGTGGTGGTCGTAAAAAGCAAGTGCCTAAAGGATGTACTTATGGCAAACCTAAAAACCATGGTGTTAACCAGTTAAAACCCGTAAGAAATCATCAAGCTATAGCAGAGGTATAAACTTTTAACTGAATTGTTTTTTAATGGTTGCTACAATGTATTGTGCATAATCATGATTTACCTTTTGTTGTAACATCAGCACCCAGAGCTGTGGTAAACTTGTATGAAATATGACTACATTTAGTTCAAGTTTGGCATTTCTGTGGAATGACTACCAAAAGCAGGGTTTCTGCGCAACCTGGAAAATCTGGATTTCTTCAGGAATTCGAAAATAATGCCAAAAATCAGGGGAACTACTACCCCCCCCCTTTTTTTTTAAATCAAGGAATTTTGGCCCTACTTTTCTAAGATACCAAGATTTGTGTTAATTTTGCCAAACAACTTTTCTTTTTTCAGATTTAACTTTTCTTTGCAATTACTGCCTGCCTAAAATTCAGTAGATCTTACTGTTAGTAGTTACATTAACATTTTCCCTTTATTCCTTAAAAAAGATGCAAAATTGAATTTTAAAAATTGCCTGTTATTAAGTTTGTGTCCAATTTCTGTAGACAGTTGCAACATGGAACAGTTTCTCACACACCTACCTGCTCAGAAAAACACATCACAAGAGAACCAAACAAACAATAGATAAATCCTTTGTCTGTTGGTTTCTTGCAACATGTTTCTCTAAACAGGGTCCATTCCATCATTGAGCTTTAGTTGCATTGCGTAATAGTAAAACTGAAACTAATCATCTGACAGATTTTCTTACATATGGCTCGTTTCTATGGAAATGTATTAAAAAAATTCTATGTGGGTTATTAAGTATTCACAAAAGTTCATGGAATTAATGTGTGCATTTTTAGTTATTGATGAAAAGCAGGTAATTTTATAAATGCAAATTACTTAAAGAATTTATAAATGTGTTCTTTAATGAACAAATGCATGAAGGGGTCACCACTGAGGAAAAATTTTAGAAACCACCTGGAAAAGTCAGAATTTTTTTATTCTTTAGAGTGGGAATCCTGAAAAATGTAGTTAGTAAATTGAAAATTTGTAGCAGTATATCGAGGGTAAGTTACTAGGACTGAGGTTCTGTTTTTAAAAATGCATAGGGGAACTATGTTTCTTAAACAGCATTCATCTTTATATCAAGTTGATATTCCTGTAATTAAAGGTCTTTTTGAATGGTAGTTTTTATTTATTTATTTTTTCATAATGAAAATTTGGAGGAACAAGGTAGGCATCAATTTGTAAACAATATTTTCACCATTAATGGTAAGCTAACAATTTATATTCTTTAATAGTAAAAAACTATATAGGCAATATGAAATTTCTTCAGCTGAGCTGTACTCCAGATTGCTAAATGACAGCAATCTGGAGTACAGCACCCAGCTGAAAACCTGCTGTACCCAGCAAAGATGCTAAAACTATATTGGCATTATATGAAATTTTTCCAACTGAGACTCCAGATTGCTGAACCTTTTCCTGGATACATAATTTCACCATGTTTGGCATTTTAATTTGTGCTGTTCATAATACTAAGGCTTTCTCCAACATATGTTTGGTGCTTTTTACATCCTGTACTGAGCTTGATGATTTTTCCAAACCCACCCACCTGCTTTTTTATTTAGGATAGTCACTGTCTGCTTGCTAATACATGCATAGCTGCCAATTGTCCTGGATTCTGTCCGATCTCGAAATTATTTTCCAGGAATCCCAATTTTTCTACAAAAAATCCGGTTTTGTGATTTTCTTTTTTTTCTTTTATTAATTTATTATATATGGTCCCCCCCCCCCCCATTGATGTTTATAAGGCTTCATTTTTCTCCAGCGTCAATGCTGGCTGTGGGAATCAGTAACGCCCCCCCCCCCCCAAATGGTCTTTTGTTAATCCAAGGTAGTGTGCCCCGTGATGATAGCAAGACAGCGAAGCGTTTCCCACGAGGCTCCGATTTCATACTTTGATCTTTCAAACCAAACAAGTTATGTTGCAAGTTATTTCAGTTCACAGCCCCAGACCAAAGATTTGTGAAGAAATACACAGAAAAATTTGACTTTGAAACCATCACGTGAGGAGGAGTTTCGTGTATGTTGTACTTTGTGTAACACTGAATTCTCTGTTTTTCGCGCTGGTAGCAGTAACATCGCCGCACATGTTGGAACAAACAAGCATGTAAAAAATCGTGATAGCACAAAAAGTGCGTGCAGCTTTGATTGTTTTGTTTCGGTGCCGAACGATTTTCAAACGATTCCTGCAAAACTTCTGTTTACCAGATTTTTATTGGAGCACAACATACCACTAGCGGCAGCTGATCATAGAATTAGCAGGGAGCTGCCCCTTTGAGGCAGGGAGCAAAATTTCGTCAGCTTGCTATCTACTGTCTACAGTTCTTATAGAAACCTTCCTTCGCAGAAATCCTGTAATTCATGGCCTATGGTATTTAGTTACCCAAACCCGGAATGGATAGCCCTGCCGAATTCCTACTCCCCATCTAGACCCACTTGCTGAAGAATAAAGTCTCTTGTAATAAATCATATAAAATCACATTAAAAGAAAATGGAAGAACCCTCCCTCTCTCTCTCAGCCTGAGCCCAAACTCCAATGAGTATTACGCAGCCCGGTGAAGGTCCGGGCTTGGCTCGTATCAGCACTGATTATGTCTACCACCTGATATTTGACTTTTTTTTTTTATGAAAGATGCGGCAATGGCAACAATGAAATTTCATGTGCAAAACTTAGAACAAATAGCTGATTTACTGAATGCAGAGATGTCTTTGGTGACTGAATAAGATACATAACACAAATGCTTGGTTGAAGCTTAATAAAAAAGTTGTTAAAAGAATAAAATAAGAAAGTGAGTTTTCATCTGGTAATGCTGTTTGTGGGGAAAGAACTTCACAAAATTGCACTAAAACTAAGTAAAATTTGCCAAGGGATAGGGGGGGGCAACATAAAACTCTGTAGAATGTAAACAGAAAGCCTGCTAACAGTTGTCATTCTATCTGTACATTAATACTATGGGCTAGGAAGTTGGTAAATACACATAAGAAATTACTTCTAATTAAATGATAAGGTAAAAATGCTGTGTTATGCATGCTTAAAACGAAGTCTGAAGATGACAGATGTACTTCGTAAAATTGCATTTAATGAACTATATACAAGGTTAAAAGACACTCATAAGATCTTTCAGACTCCCCTGAAGTCCTTCATCGAATGAAAATGACTGCATAAAAAGTTGTCATGGCAAATATAAGGTAGTTGTTGCCACTTAAATCAAATCACAGAAGCAAATAAAAAGTCGAGCAATTTACACACCGGAGGCCTGCACCAAACACGGGTAGGAGGTGACACACACTCTGCCAGACTTCAGGGTGGAATGTAATTCTCTTTACCTTTTACAGGTAGAAAAGCTTTCTAGGCCTGGGAAACTTGAGTAGGTGAATCCTCGTTACAACACAGATTAAAGAATCTGTGGATGCACGGACTTTCTGTAAAGCGGATTTGAGTCTTACTGGCTGAAGTTGACAAAATTCTGGCTTCTTCACAGTGTGGGTAGTAAGTTCCCAAAGTGATAAGGCGAGATAAAGTAGTTACTGCTTTATCTTGCCAACTGGAAGTTTTCTTCTGGATTTTTAAAAATTTCTGTATTTTTTGTTAAATCATCATCATCATTGTCAACCATTATCAATCCACTGCTGGACGAAGGTCTCCCCAAGTTTCCTCCACAACGGTCTGTCTTGTGCCAGTCTCCTCCATGTCACCCCTGCATACTTTCGAATTTCATCCACCCATCTCCCATGTGGTCTTCTTCTGGGTCTTTTCCTGTCCCTTGGAATCCAATCTAAAATTTCGGCTGTCCATCGATGATCTGTCCTTCTGGCAGTATGTCCAGCCCATTGCCATTTCAGGGATTTAACTCTGATCATGATGTCTTCCACTCTTGTCATTTTTCGGATCCACGAGTTCCTCTTCTTATCTCTCCTGGTAACACCAAGCATGCACCTGTCCATGCTTCTTTGAGTTGTCTGCAGTCTTTGTATGTCTCTTTTAGTTAAGGTCCACGTCTCTGCACCATACGTAAGCACTGGAAGGATGCATTGATCAAACACTTTTCTTTTAAGACATAATGGCATATTGCTCTTGAAAATTATGCTGTTTCTTCCAAAAGCTCTCCAGGCAAGTTTTGTACGCCGATTAATTTCTTCATCAATGTGACCCTCACTTGATATCTGCTGTCCAAGATAAACGTACGTGTCTGTTATCTCCAGCTTTTCTCCATCAATCGATAAATCTTCATTTCTTGTAAAAGCATTGAACATCACTTTTGTCTTCTGAAAGTTCATTTTTAATCCCACTTCTTTACTCTTGTCAGCAAGTTCCTGGATCATACTCTGCAGCTCTGATGGGGTAGTTGCAAAAATGACTACGTCATCAGCAAAACGAAGGTGGGTTAGATAATCTCCATTAATCTTTATCCCTTTGTTTTCCCAGTTCAGTGATTGAAAGACATTTTCCAATGTGGCATCAAAGAGCTTCGGAGATATGGTGTCACCTTGTCTCACTCCTTTTCCAATTTTTATGTGTGTTGTATTTTCAAACAGCCGAATCTCCGCACTTGCATTTTCATAGATGTTATTAATAATATTAATGTATGCATCTTCAATACCGCAGGATTTCAGAGCCATTGCAACTGCTGATGGTTTCACCGAATCAAAGGCTTTTTCATAATCGATAAAAGCCATGCACAATGGAAGTTCATATTCCCTCGCTCGTTCAATTAGTTCTCTCAGCACGTGGATATGATCTATTGTGCTGTAGCCACTCCTGAATCCAGCTTGTTCTCTCGGTTGAGCCATGTCCAGTGTTACCTTCAAGCGGTGTGAAAGAACTTTAGTGAAGATTTTATAAACTACTGATAGGAGGCTGGAGCTTTTCCTCGCTTCATGTTCTTGATTGCTTTTGTTAAATATATCCCTATAAATAAAATATATAGCAGAGATGGGAATTTTGTGCTGGCATTGTGCACCAGAACACCAGTGCCCTGTCATAATCGGCGGAACTTCGGCTCAGTAAATTCTCTGAGCACACTTATGCTCGACGCTGAATAAAGATCATGCAGTGGGAAGAAAGATTCAGACTCCAACTACTGCAAATTTTACATAGTTACTATGGAAATAGCCAATCCTCTACGGATGGCGGAAAACATAGAGTATGTTATGGAAATCGTCGGTCCGCTAGTGATATAATTTGTTATATTATAAACATCTAAAATTTATAAAATGCACAAATATTTGCATTTATTTTTACTTGTACATAGCTAAATTTCATTATAAATGTTTGCGCATAGTTTTAAAAACATTAGAATTGTCATTCGCGCGCAATTTTACACTTGAATTTTCTCAGGTTGGCGGGTATGGTGTCAGTTGTCTCATGTAGTCTGCTGTTCTACTCAACTGACCTCGCTTCATTGGCACTGTGTCTCCTGCTTGTCCTTTCCTGTTTTGGGGGGGGGGGCATGAATTTAATTTTTTTCTTTGTAGGCAAAGTAGTTTATATTTGGGGAAAAATGTCTGGTAAATGGCCACTAGTGCTGTTTTATCCCCTACACACACACACCTGGTGATATTCCAATAACGCAAAATATCAATTGGAATTTAAGTCCTTAGAAAGCCCCCCCCCACACACACACACACAGAAAATGGTATGAACCCTGTAGAGGTCCAGACAAAATGTAAATTTGAAGCTGGTTGGTGGTTATGTGGGCCTATTAGGGTTCAGTGCAGGATCAGTTAGGATGGTACAGAACTAGACCAACTGTTAATACTTACCATTCTCACATTAATGGCCATTATCAATTCTAAAATGTGATGCCAAAGTAGTAGTTTTAAGAAATGTGATTACCATCAGCCTCTTATCCATGCATAATGTTTTTTGATGCTCTGTATGCAATTTTTTTATGTTAACACAAAATCCAAAAATACTTTGTTCTGGGGAAAGTAATTAAAACTTTCCACTTCTTTTGGGAAGTGGAAAGAAAGTTTCATTCTTTTTATGCCAAAATAATAATTTTGTAGAGATTAGCCATAATTTGTTAAATTTCAGGTGATGAATAAGTTAGTGATCACTTTTGCACTTATGATGATGCAAAAAATTTGAAGTATTGTGATATTGGTGATATTGATTCTTTCTCGGATGTGCAAAAGTTCTGCCCAAGTTTTCTGTCATATGGGAAGGGAGAGTGCTGAATTTTTCCAGTCATTGAGTACTTACATGAATATGTAGTTTGCACATTTTTTTTTAAATAATGGAATTTTTTTATTGTACCTAATTTTGTTTTGAAGTGTTCGTTAAAAGCATGTGTAAATCATTTTTCCCATGCTTTTAATTTTTGAAAAGGATTTACGGCTTACAATTGAAAATTTTGAAAGCACTTATAATTCTAACCGTAGTCTGATGAGATAAAGGTAAATTGGTAATTTTATGTTTCCAATAATTGAATACTTTCATAAAATATACCAATTTACCTTTCTTTGTTCACTGTTCATTTGCAGCATGTTCAGAAAATAAACAAATACTACAGACTGCCATAATTTCTATAAATATTTTAGTTTATTTACTTTAAAAGTAACAAATACTGTCTCAAAAATGACTGTTTCTTTTTTAATATAACAAACGTTCTTTTGGACTTCTGTGTCTGCCATCCTGTAAATCGTTGCTTTTCTGTCTGAAATTACTGTTCAGATCAACAATGACAAGTGCATACCTGCCAACTTTTACGTGTAAAATTTACGCATTTTAACTGTTCTTTACGATTTTACGCATGGCTCACTATTTGTTACACATTTCCGTATATTTATAAAAAATGTAAATCTTCCTTGAGAAATATTTGTTAATGTTTCAGTTAAATCATACCTGCCAACTCTTCCAGAGTTTGCGCAAGTTTTCCGTTTTATATATATAGTCTTCTGGGTTTTTTGCCGGAAGAACATTTCTTGACTTCCGGATTTTAAAAAAAAAAAATTTTTTTTTGTTTGTTTAAAATATCCCTATAAATAAAATATATAACAGAGATAGGAATTTTGCGCCATTGTGCGCCAGAACACCCATGCCCTGTCGTCAATGTCGGGACTTCGGCACAGTAAATTCTCCGTGCACACTTATGCTTGACGCTGAATAAAAATCATGCGGTGGGGAAAAAAGATCCAGAGACTCAACTACTGCGGATTTTACGTAGTTACTATGGAAATAGTCGGTCCTCTGCGGATGACCAAACGTCGAGTATGCTATGGAAATCGTCGGTCCGCTAAGGACGACGGAAAACATTGAGTATGCTATAATAATCATCTGTCCGCTACGGACAACAGGAAACATAGAGTATGCTATGGAAATCGTCGGTCCGCTGCGGGCGACGGAAAACATCAAGCATGCTATGATTATAGTCGTCTGCTACGGACAATGGAAAACATCAAGCGTGCTATGATTATCGTCATCTGCTACGGACAATGGAAAACATCAAGCGTGCTATGCAAATCGTCGGTCCGCTACAAAAGAAGGAAAACGACAAGTATGGTATCAAAATGTAATAAATTTGTTTATATTATAAACATCTAAAAATTATAAAATGCACAAATATTTGCATTTATTTTTACTTGTACATAGCTAAATTCATTATAAATGTTTGTTTGCGCACAATTTTACACATTTGAATTTTCTCAGGTTGGCAGGTATGCAAGTGCAGATTATACAACAATCTATTTTCTCCTGAATTTCATGGTCTATGGATACGATGCTGAGGATTACACAAAGTTTTTCTTAGAACTTCACTATCTATGGACTTGCACACCTCCGCAAATTGTCAGATATATATTTTTTTTTTTAGTCTGTGGATTACACATCTGCAGCGTAACTTATGAAAGAATTTTTTTCTTCTGAATTTTATGGTCTAGATTACACAAAGGAAAATATACTATTGGTGTTGCTAATGTTTTCAACATTCTTTTTTTTTTTTTTCTTTTTCTTTTTTTCCAGTGTGTTATAATAATACAAAAAGGCAATCACCAAACCGATGTAAATTTTTTTTTTTGCAAATTGCGAAGAATTCAATCAGCAGCGCAACCCCTGACTATGAATTAACATGCATGCATGAAATTTGACTTTCACAAATTGTTTTAATAAAATCAAAATCTAAAATTTTAATTTTTGTTTTTATAACAGCATCTTGAATGGGGGAAAAAAAATCATGGAGCAAGTTGGAACTTTATTTTGCAATAAGTGGTTTGGGGAAAAAGAAAAAATATATTTGTTGGTGTGTAACAAATACTTCATCACTTCTCGTTCAGTTATCGTCACCACACATTATGTTCATGCATTATTCTTTGAAATTTGCCTTAGTTTCACCTGGTGCCTAAATTTTGGGAGCTGGCTTTTAGATCTGGAACGTCAAGCCCTGATCATTTCTGCACTTGTGATGACAATATAGGTTTGAAATATTGTGATATTTATTCTTCCTTGGATGTCTGAAGTGCAAAAATTCTGTCCATTTTTGATACAGGAAGTTTGCTGAATTTTTCCTGTAAAGTACTTTAATGATGTTAAAAGGGAAATCCTTGAAAACCTTCTAGGGAGATAAAGGATCATGTCAAGCCCTGATAATTTCTGCACTTATGATGACAATATAGGTTTGAAATATTGTGATATTTATTCTTCCTTGGATGTCTGAAGTGCAAAAATTCTGTCCATTTTTGATACAGGAAGGGATGGGGGTTGCTGAATTTTTCCTGTAGTTAAGTACTTTAATAATGTTAAGAGGGAAATCCTTGAAAACTTTCTGGGGAGATAAAGGATCATGTCAAGCCCTGATCATTTCTGCCCTTATGATGACAATATAGGTTTGAAACATTGTGATATTTATTCTTCCTTGGATGTCTGAAGTGCAAAAATTCTGTCCATTTTTGATGCAGAAAGTTTGCTGATTTTTCCTGTAAAGTACTTTAATGATGTTAAAAGGGAAATCCTTGAAAACCTTCTGGGGGAGGTAAAAAGGATAATGTCAAGCCCTGATCATTCATGACAATATAGGTTTGAGCCATTGTGACATTTATTCTTCCTTGGATGTCTGAAGAGCAAAAATTCTGTCCATTGATACAGGAAAGGGGGTTTGCTCAATTTTTCCTGTAAAGTACTTTAATAATGTTAAGAAGGAAATCATTGAAAACCTTCTGGGGGAGGTAAAGGATCATGTCAAGCCCTGATCATTTCTGCACTTATGATGACAATATAGGTTTGAAGCATTGTGATATTTATTCTTCCTTGGATGTCTGAAGTGCAAAAATTCTGTCAATTCTTGATACAGGAAAGGGGGTTTGCTGAATTTTTCCTGTAGTTAAATACTTTAATAATGTTAAGAGGGAAATCCTTGAAAACTTTTCGCATAGCTGCCAAGTGTTCCGGATTTCCGGGTTTGAAAATATTTTCCGGGAATCCGATTTTTTACAAAAAATCCGGTTTTGGGATTTTTTTCTTTTATTTATTTATCATGTATGCCCCCCCCCCGGCTTGGAAAGTTGAAGTACTGGCTTGTGACGTCACATCCATGAAACTTCGTGGGCAGGGTTGCCAATTTAGTTGACTTCGTGGAAGGCCTGGTTGGTAAATTTCGTGTTTAGTTGATAGTTGGAAAACTTTTTTTGCGTCTATTTCTTTTAACTTTTAGCCACTGTTAACTCTAACTGCAGCAAGAAGTTGTGTGTGAAGGCTGAAACCAATAGCCCTAGGCATGCTGTAAACTGTAATGTGGTTTGAACCGGTTTGTACCGTCCGTTTATCATTGGGACTTGGGAGTGGGGCTGGATGAGAAGCTGAGGATGCCGTGCCTTAAAGTGTTACATCACATTAGTTTAAACGAAACCATCTGTGTTTCCGCCCGTACACTACTATGAAGAGTATGAGTGGCAAGGGAGATATGCCTACTTTAGGGCATTTTACTGCTTCAGAAGAGGTTAGTGCAGGTATTTTTAAAGAATCCAGTATTTTCTTCCCCTTTGGTAAAAGTAGCACCCTAACTATCCCATTAAAAAAGAGTTACTTTGCTGTTTTCGTCGCGGCTTTAAGCGAAAAAAAGGGGGAAGAAAGGAAACATAATGATTTAAGTCATTTTGTCCCTAGGTTCATGTCAATCTTCATGGGGAAAAGAAAACATCTGGAATCTTAAAACTAAGCCCAACTTTTATTTCCAGATGCACAAAATGCTCATTCTGTGTGGTATTGAAGTGTGTGTAGGTTAACTGACATTAGCTGCATAATTTTACCCATTTTTTTTTCTCAAACCTAGTTCTGAATATTAGTCTTGTTGAATGTGATTTGCACGAAAAATTAGTTATGGCAAAATCTTGTGTACAAAAGTTCAGGAAGCGGTGGATGAATGATAATGTTTGCAAAGATTGGATATCTGAAGTAAGTAATCCAACTAAAGCATTTTGCAAGTACTGTAAAACAACTGTGCAAGCACGATATGCAGATATAAACGATCATGCAAAATCCAAAAAACATTTGGCTGCAAGTGAACTGCATTCAAGCAAACGCCAAAAGAAGCTCGAATTCAAGCCAATAGCAAAACAAAATGAAGTTCGTGTTGCAGAATGCAAACGTGCTCTTTTTATTGCCAAGCACTGTGCAATATTGTGTGCTGATCACTTGACATTAATGACAAAAAGCTGCTTTCCAGACAGCAAAATTTCGTCGGGAATTCCAATGCAGCGAACAAAATGTTCAGCAATCATAAAAAAGTTTTGCACCCTCATTTCGTGAATGAACTCCGGACGGACATTGGTGAACAGTGTTATATCTTCATTAATTCTTATTCGCTGTGTATGCCACTCATTGCAGCTGGCAGTATCAATTGCCAGTTCAGAGGCATTGCCAAGGAACTTAGAGTAGTACCTTGTGAGTGAGACATAATTGGTTCTCCAAATCACCTGTAAGGCAAATGGCTTATCAGGATTTATATAAGGTCTTAAATGATGGGCATGATCCTTTTAAAATTGTTCAGGTGTCACCTACCAGATGGCTGTCAATTGAAACTGCTGTTTCAAGAATTTGCAGTCAGTGGTATGAACTAAAATTGCATTTTGAGCATGCAAGCTCTAAAGATAACTGTTAACTTGCAGGTGTACTGCATAACATGTTTTGCGATGAATGCAATCATGTGTACATGTTGTTCCTTAAATCTGTTTTAACGAGGTTCAGCATGTGAACAAATCTTTCCAGGCAAATGATGCAGATTTCACCAAATTATTGGAAGACTTACTCCTGTTATACTCCTGTTATTAGTCTTTGACAAGAAAAATTACCTTGCCGACCAAAAAATGTTGATCCCTTGGAATGCAATGTAACTGATTATGTTGATCAGAATGCGTATTTGGGATACAATGCTGAAAAAAAAGTTGAAAGACCTGTCCCTTATCCCTCATGAAGAAAAGATGTTGAGAGAAAGATGTGTGCAATTTGTTGCCCAATTAAAGAAATTCGGCAAAAAATTCCAGAAAACATAAAAATACTAAAAAAAGTTGCATTATTTGGAGTAACAAATGCTCTGAATGCAATTCAGTTGAAGCCCAGTGGAGGAAATTAACACTTGTACAGTGGAAAGAAAGGAGTACACCATCATTTTGGGCTGAAGTATGTGATTATCGTGATGCTTCAAATGAAAATCCCTTTCAAGAGTTTAGCCAGTGTACCCGCTGTCAATTTTGAGCCTTCTCCATTCCAATGCTGAAGTGGAGAGAATTTTCAGCCAGCTGAACTTGGTAAAATCGAAGCTGCGTAGTCGCATGAACTCTGATATGGTTAATGCTATTCTGTCAATTCGTGCTGGGCTAAAACGCAACAAGACCTGCTGTAATTATGGTATTCCCGAAGATGAAATCAGAAGAATAGGCAGTACAGATTGCTATGTAGATAGCTCAAACAGTGTGCACCAAAACCTTTTTCACTAGTGGCAAATACAGAGGAAGTAGATTTCAGTTGTGACTTGAGTTCTCTTGTATAGAAGATTATTTCTTTAGTCAGCGTTTCCATGCAACTTCTATCGTCCATTTTTTTATTTTTCTTCAACGGTAATCTTTTTGGTGTATTTTTATTTTTTGGTGAAAACGTTTTGAAAGGTTTAATGCAAGTGTCTGTTTTTTCCTAATTCCTTTTTATTAATAGTGGCAATTCCATTCTAATTAGTTTTTATATATAGTTATTCTATTTGATTGCTGTAATGTAAACAGTATTTTGCAGTACTTCTGTTTTAATTTCCATATCACAGTGGCTAGAAAGGTAGGAAACCAAAAGAGCTTTGTTTTAGCACATGGTTTACTACAAACTAGTAAATCTCTGAACTCTGAAAAATATCATTTGTTCATTATCTGCTTTCTTATCTCTTTACCATCAATTAAATTCTTCAATATTTGTCAGATTTACTGGGTTGATTTTGTGGAATATGATCTACAAAATCCATGTGTAATTATCCTCATTTCCTTATTTCCTTTCGTGAACCGAAATTTAATTTATTTTATCTGCTGTTTCTGTATTCATTATAAATTCATGCCAATGATTTCCAATATTTTTTCATAGCTTTCTTCAAACTTTCCTTAAAGTCATATTCAAGGCGTTTGTTATGCTTAAGTCACAATGCTAACTAATTTATAAATTAAATGTTCCATTATAGTTTTCTACTTTTGATTTTTGGAATTAGGATATGAGGTTCATTTGAATATATTTGCTGTCATGGTACATAATTTCAGTCATTACAAGTTGTTGAATTTTTGTAAATCTCAAAGTGCACTTAACTTTCTTTCCTTAAAGTAATATTTAAGGGGTTTGATGCGCATAAGTCATATGTTAACTTGTTTATAATTATAGCATTAGTTTTTTGATTTTTGGAATTAGGGGTATGGGCAGGGTGGGAAATTAGAAAAATATCCTAGGAGCAAAAATGGCTACTATAGCTGAAATTCTAGGAGCCGTTCCTTGCTGGGCTCCCCCAGCCAGCCCAGCAAGGAACCGGCTCCTGCGGTAGCACATTCCCCACCTTGTTCAACTATGGAACTAGATAAAAAAAAAAAAAAAAAAAAAAAAAAAATCGGAAAGCTATCTTCACGAATTCTTAATAAAACTGGCTGAAATTTTTATACACAGGATAAGTAGATAATAGAAGCCCACCCTGAAAATTTCATGTGAATCGGTAAAATACCTTCTTAATTACCCACGAAAATTTTTATTAAGTACCGTATTTTTCAGCATATAATCCGCAGACGGCAAAATTCAGCGTGATAGAAAAAACGTTGGTGTATAATCCGCAGACAAAATTCATAGTAAAAGTTAAAAAAAAAAAAAAACTGGTATGTAATCCACAACAGAGTCTTACAATATATAGTACAAAAAAGTAATCGCCAATATTTTCACCAACACTTTTTTCCCCATCGCCAAAACGATTTCTTTTTCACAAATTGCAAAGAATGGGACCGGCAGCGCGACCCCTCCATATTTATAAGGTGTAGGCGCACAAATTGTTTTTTGTTTTTTTTTAAATTGAAGGTTTAACGACCACTGTAAGCAACTCAACGGGCTATAAACACTCGCCCGTCCCTAATTTATCTCCACTGGTTCCAGGGAAGGAAGAGAGCCAGTGCCATAAGACAAAACACAAAATTTTGTTAGTGACCTGATCGTAGCTCCCATTACTCAATTTTTGGATGGCTTCAGAAATCCGGAATTTTCATAAATCTGGCACTCGTCCGGTCCCGTCAATGCCGGATTTTTACGATCTGAAAATTTAAAAATTTATTTACGATCTGAAAACCAGTGTTTCCGTCGATGCCGGAAACACTGGTTTTCAGATCGTAAATAATTTGTAATGGTGTTGGAAGTTCTCCAGTCTTGGAGCTGAAAGGAAAATAAACAACTGGTGTTGAAAATTCGGGAAGAGTGTTTGTGAAGGGAGGGTGACATCACGGGTCAGAGCGAAGCGTCTCAATGTTTTATGGAATGGAAACCGCACTCCGCTATTCAAGGTCAGCGCGCTTTACTGAAGGCAATGTTTCCTCCTCTTAACTTTTACAAAGCCGCAATCCCTTCCCAGAGAGGAAATGTCTACACACAGACATTTTTGCCAAAGCCAAGGGGCAAACAGAGATGTTGATAGAGTGACACTGCATATTATCGTTGAACACGTGGCGGCATTCTTAAAGCTTCATTTTGAAGTTTACGTACGGGGGGGGGGGGGCTCTGTATTATCCGCACCGTCGTATAATCGGCAGTGTCTAGAATTTAAACTTTTGGGAACAGATAATCCGCGGATTATGTGCCGGAAAATACGGCACTTTTATGCACAACGAATTCTTAATAAAAATTTCCATGCCTAGTTTAAAAAGTATTTAACCAATTTAGGAGCACTTTGGAGGGTCATTCGTATCAATGATTTATGGTGTTTGTAAAAAATTCTACCAGTTAAATGGAAAATTCACAGATATTTTTTTCTTTTTTTGACAGGCTGTTTAGTTAGAATGGCAGGAAATGCCAAACACCTCATCTCCCATGCTGATACTCCCCCTTAATGGCTGCTCTTCTTGTCCCCCCTCTCCTCCCCCACACTCTACCTCTGAAGCTGATCCCCCCCATCCCTTAAGGCTTGCTCCCCTTCCCCACCCCCAGTAGTGCCATCGAAGGTCACAGTAGCACGCACCTGCATTCCTCACGGGACTTTTACGTACACTCCCCTAGTTCAGCACATGCTAGCAGCGAGGTTAAACTTATTTCTCCCTACCCCAATATACTTTTAACCACACACCACTTGGAACTTTTTAAAAAAGAAACATAAATACCGCATTTGAAAATTATTACGTACGCATGTTAAAAAAGAAAAATCAAAAATTTATGCAGTTGTGAATTGGCTCCCAGGTTTAAAATACTGGTCGCAAAACGTAAAATTGTGGTCGTATTTTGCTCCTGGCTACCGCTATTTTCCCACCCTGGGTATGGGTTTATTTGAATATATTTGCTGTCGTGTGTGTACATAATTTACTATCTTCATAATTTCAATCATTACAAATTGTTGAATTTTTGTGAATCTCCAAGTACACTTGCCTTTCTTGTTTGCATATTTTTGATAGCCTTGTTACTTATTGACTTCTGCTTTCAAAACAGGCCCTCTATTTTTGTGTTTACTAGCTGCTCTTTTCCCCATGAAATCCATCATATAGTTCTATCTATAACTCCATATTTTGCAACATTTTGCAATTATATATGATTTCACCAGTTTTTTTTTAATTATACATGACCCATTGGTGTCTGCATGTACTATGTATTTTATTGAGTTCCTCATGCTGAACTTTTTCCTCACATCAAATGCAGTCCATTATGCTTTCTTATCTGAATCCTCTCATATTTCTTGATTGCTAACAGTTTTTTTTTTTTTGAGTTCCAGTTTTGTCATTGTTTGTGTGGTAGAAATAGCTGATTTTTTTCTGCGTGAATGTGAGTGATAATGACACTAATTCTGCTTAGATATTACTTAGATCTTTAATGTATATAATTATTTAAAGGGAAATTCCAGAATAGGACTTTTACATGATTTGATGTAGGCTCACTAAGGAAAATTTCCACTAATTAGACCGACATTACTATCCAGAGTATTCACACTGGTTAAACAAAAGAAAGAAAACTAGTAGTCTCAAAGACATGAAATTTATAATTATCTGATTAAAGTAAACTCTTGAAGTGGTATGATAGGACATAAGTTTGTACGATTCATAGCCAGGAAAAAGCATCTGTGCAAGCCAAGATCCTGGTTGTCAAAATACTAGCCATAATATCACAATTGGGGTATGTGCTTTTTCATTCAATTTTTTTTTTTTTCATCATGTCAGAAAGTAGTGGCTTTGTAAGCATTTCTTCGTACCTTTAAATATTTTGTTTGCCGCAGTCTTCACATTTAGTTGATTTTAGTTGGTGTCAGCCAGGAGTTAACAACCCTGTTCTTAAGAGTGGAATGGAAAGCTGTTTGCTTGCTAACGCTCAAGTTGAACGCCAATTCCGTACTTTGATCTTTCAAACGAAAAAAGTTGTGTTGCAAGTTATTATTTCAGTTCACAACCCCAGAATGGGGCCGTTTTTAAGAAATACTCCGAAGAATTTGTCTTGTAAAACCATCACGAAGGGTCAGTTTCATGCACATTGCACTTTCAGAGGTGCCAACCAATTACGGTTTCAACCACGATTACTGAATTACGGACAGGTTGGAAGAATTGCGGATTTCAATGTATTTCATAAAAGTTCTGAATTTTGTCTTTTTTTTTTTTTTTTTGTTAAAATCACGGTTTAAACTGCCATCGCATTTTGCGAATATATTTATAGTTCTTTTCGCTCACAAATGCGAAAACGTTTGATTGGTCCTGTTTCTAAGTAAGCGCCTATGAAATTCAGATTGGATACATCAACAAAGCCAATATCAGGTGGATATGGGGGAAGAACGGCCAGAGGATATTGGATGCGTTGGCAAAGCCGATATCGGTGCAATGACGGCCGCGTACCTGCCAAGTATTCCGGATTTCCCGAAAGTTTTACGGAGTTTTAAGTAGTTTTACGGTCGGAAGATAGTTTCTTCCGGATTTTCTCCAAAATGGCTCGTGAATTTTTTTTTACTGATGAAAATTGATATTGTTATTGTCACTTAGTGTAAACTGCTTTTGTTTTATTATGATCTCATAGCAATTGAACCTTATGTTATCTCAGGTTTCTAGCTGTGACCAAAATTTATTTATACATTGCACCCTACCCCTCCCGCCAATCCTTCCAAACTTCCTCTCTCAGTGTTGGAATAGCTGCGCTAATTGCGCCAAAGTGTGAATTTTTTTTTAATTCTGTGCCATGCAGAGTTCGCAAAAATGCGTTATTACACATCTAGTATGCATCGAAATTTTACCAAAGCGTAAAAATACGCATTGGGACGGTATTTCGTCTTTCAAAAACGGAAGTAAACTAAATCAAGATTTCCATAATCGTAATTTCTTTATCCTGCGATGTTGCCTCTGTCCAATATTGTTGTTATACATCCATTTATTCCAAAAATATTTGTATTTCAGTTTAAAAATGAAGGGAAAATTTCCGGAAACGGAAATTCGACGGTGCAAAAATTTCCCTGTAATCTTCAGGCATAAGCGTGCAACAGCTTTGAGAAATTTCTCCTTTTCCGTCGTAATTTGAGTTTTCCTCGAGATCGATGCATAACTGAACAGAAATTTCGGGGCAATTGGTAGCGGAGGAGAATGTTTTTAGCTAGAAACTTTTGAGAACGGAAGGTTTCATCTTTCAAAACTTTCGAAAACGGAAGTTAGACGCAGTGAAGATTTCTCCCATAATCATAATTTTATTTTTCACGCAGTGTTTCACTCTGCCTAGTATTGTTGTTAAATATCATATCATTTTATTTTATAAATATTTGTATTTCAACTTGAAAATGAAGGGAAACGGTCCGAAAACGGAAATTGGACGTAGCAAAGATTTCTCCCGTAATTGTATTCCCCCTCCGTCCAACGATGTTCTGAACATGTATCCTGTATTCTTAAATATTCCCCAACCCTCCTTAAAATAAGGTTTTCATTTCAGCTTGACAAAGAGAGGGTCGGGTGAAATAAAGATTTTCCCCGTGATCGTAATTCTTTTTCCTGAAAACGAAAGTGACACGAAGCTGAAAATTAGTAAGAATTGATGCATTGTGTTCAAAACTATTCATATTCTCAAAGTTACCCTATTCATCCTTTATCTAAAATAAGACTATCATGCAGAGTTTAAGCTGGCTCAAAAAATGCTAAAATGAAGGGAAAAGTTGTAGCAAAATGCTAAAGAAATTTAGTCTTTTGTCGATGAACTGACATGCTACAAATCGTTTGTAGCAGCCGAACTGGCGCGCAATGAATCGACGAATTGACGCGACACCGTCGGACCGAACAATGGATGACAGAGTTTCCTTCGTACGGCGGAATTTTAATTATTCCCGTGGACTACGGGAATTCAAATTTTCGGAAGTTTGAGAACACAATCACCTGTGATATTTAAATGACTGGCGCCATTTTGCAACAGACACTAATTTCCTTGCGCGTTTTAGGTGAATTCATCCCATTTTGCAAAAATAGCTATCGTACCTTAACCTCTGCTATCGTGCATTCATGATAAATAAAATTGTCATTCAAGGGCATTAAAAAAAAAAGTCTGTCTTGTCATTGCTTAAATGAAATAGTTATTTCTAAAATTGCATCATTCAATTTAAAAAAAATCAAAACCTTTGAAATTGTCACAATTTCTGAACTCCATCTATGAATGACTGATACAGAAAAATAATTGAATACAAGATCATCAAACATACTGCTAGCACATCCCATAGCAATCTTCTTGATTTGGAGGGGGGCAATTGTGGTAAATACTTTATATCATTGCAAGCAAGTGAGATGCTCTTTGCCATGCCTAGAAACCAGTTCAACAGGTGAAAATATTGCCAAACTTGTGTCCGAAGAATTTCGGTATCTTGGTATTCCGTGGATGAACTGTCTTGCCTTATGTGATAACACTACTGTTATGGTGTGGAGAAAAAATGGTGTCTCACTCTCTAAAAATGAAACTCATTAACAAGGTTTGTTAATCTTATTTTATACTTAAATCATCATCATCATCATTGTCAACCATTATCAATCCACTGCTGGACGAAGGTCTCCCCAAGTTTCCTCCACAACGGTCTGTCTTGTGCCAGTCTCCTCCATGTCACCCCTGCATACTTTCGAATTTCATCCACCCATCTCCCATGTGGTCTTCTTCTGGGTCTTTTCTTGTCCCTTGGAATCCAATCTAAAATTTCGGCTGTCCATCGATGATCTGTCCTTCTGGCAGTATGTCCAGCCCATTGCCATTTCAGGGATTTAACTCTGATCATGATGTCTTCCACTCTTGTCATTTTTCGGATCCACGAGTTCCTCTTCTTATCTCTCCTGGTTACCCCAAGCATGCACCTCTCCATGCTGCTTTGAGTTGTCTGGAGCCTTTGTATGTCTCTTTTAGTTAAGGTCCACGTCTCTGCACCATACGTAAGCACTGGAAGGATGCATTGATCAAACACTTTTCTTTTAAGACATAATGGCATATTGCTCTTGAAAATTATGCTGTTTCTTCCAAAAGCTCTCCAGGCAAGTTTTGTACGCCGATTAATTTCTTCATCAATGTGACCCTCACTTGATATCTGCTGTCCAAGATAAACGAACGTGTCTGTTATCTCCAGCTTTTTTTCCATCAATCGATAAATCTTCATTTTTTGTAAAAGCATTGAACATCACTTTTGTCTTCTGAAAGTTCATTTTTAATCCCACTTCTTTACTCTTGTCCGCAAGTTCCTGGATCATACTCTGCAGCTCTGATGGGGTAGTTGCAAAAATGACTACGTCATCAGCAAAACGAAGGTGGGTTAGATAATCTCCATTAATCTTTATCCCCTTGTTTTCCCAGCTCAGCGACTGAAAAACACCCTCCAACGTGGCATTGAAGAGCTTCGGAGATATGGTGTCACCTTGTCTTACTCCCTTTCCAATTTTTACGTGTGTTGTATTTTCAAACAGCCTAATCTTTGCACTTGCATTTTCATAGATGTTATTAATAATATTAATGTATGCATCTTCAATACCGCAGGTTTTCAGAGCCATTGTAACTGCTGATGGTTTCACCGAATCAAAGGCTTTTTCATAATCGATAAAAGCCATGCACTTTCATCATACATTCTATACTTAAATACTAATTTTTTTTTGTAGATATTTTTTTATTTGTATTAGATAATTAACTAATAAAAAATAGAGAAACATACAATTTTATTATTTATAAAGTGTAAATATGCGCATTGGTGTCCCGGTTTTTGATTTTGAAAAGTTGGCATCTCTGCTTTTGGGGAGATAGGGGATCCTGTAGTTCCACTTAATTTTAAAATAGCACATACTGCTTTTTATACTACCTAATTTCATTTTTAAGTGTTCATATTGAAAGCATATTTAAGCTAGTTTCCACATGTTTAAGTTTAGTCTGACATACTGTTCTGATTGGTGCATATTTTAATTATATCAATACTTAGTATACATTTCTTGAGTTTGGTGTGGAAGAGGTTATTGTTGTTACAGATTAATTTCTGGTACTGAATTATAAGTGATAACTTATGCACTAGTGATGACAATAAAAGTTTTGAGACATTATGATACTTATTCTTCCTTGGATGTCTGAAGTGAAAAAGTTTTCTGCTTTTAGGATTAGCCATGTGATTGGTGTGCATTTGAGCCAAAATACTTTTGTTAGTACATGATACATGCATTTTTATTTTAAAGTAGGTTAGACAATTCTGTTTCTAGTCGGGCTACCTAGTGGGCTAGTTTAAAGCCGACAAAAACATTCCTGGGTAAGCATTATATGTCTGTACAGATCGTAGTAACTGAGAGTTGACATTACGTATGCAGTGTATCTTTACGTATGCAATGCATCTGGTTCCATAACTTATGAGCTTGTACAGTTGATTTGGACACATTTAAGTGCTCCAAAGTGACGTAATGTAGAAGACTATCAACTGTATCAATAGACACTGATGTGCTCTTTTCACTTGTGTGTGTGCATGTGCGGGGGGATGCAGATAAGTTCTCGACCTCACCAAAAAGGAAATGGGCTAGAGCCATGAAACTTAAACTATTCCACATATTCACCCCGAAGTTCAACACTTAGCACAGCTTTTCTGGAGTTTCTTTAACTCTTCCAAAAAAAAAAAAAAAAAAAAAAAAGCTGATCACTCAAATACTGTGAAAAAGGCTTCCCTTTCAAACTTTTTTTAAGGTTTGAGAACAAGAAATAATAGTTCAATGGAGCAAGTTCTGATGAGTAAGGTGGATGGGTCTATGCACTTAAACTGATTTGTCAAAACATCCATTGTCTTGCCTGCCTTGTGAGCAGACACATTGTCCTGCAAACAGAGAAAAACCTTTCCTCAGTTTTCCTTGCCTTTTCTTCAATGCCTCCTTTAATCGGCACAACAAATTGGAATAGTATTCAGCATTTATTGTTTGGCCCTTTGAGAGATAGTCTTAAAAACGCCTTCCGAATACCAAAAAGCCTTTTGTTTCGTCTCTGGATCGTAGTAATTTAACCACGTTTCATCAACAGTGATGAGTCGCTGCAAAAAATTATCACCAGATTTCTCAAAATGCTGCAAACCTGATTTGGAAATGTCCACTCGTTCTCATTTCTCATTGGCGTTCAAACATTTGGGCACCCACTTGGCTGACATCTTATGCATATCAAAGTGCTCATGTATTATGAGCCCAACACGTTCCCCGGATATCTCCAGTGTCTCGGCTATTGTTTTAGCCGACATTTGCCAATCTGACAATCAAGTTGTGAACATGATCAACAATTTCGGGTGTTGTCACTGTTGAAGGCCTCTTGTCTTCAAAGTCAACACAATCAACAAGTTTGGGGTGTTGTCCTTGTTTGCATCTTCAGTCTCCACACTGAAAGTTGACACATCATTCTTTACAGTGGATTATGAAGGGAACTTATCACTTAATGTTTCATCATACATTCATAGATTTCCTTTGCAGTTTTCTTCTGCAGGAACAGAAATTTCATGACAACCCGGAATTCAACACTTCGCATTGACATTCAGTTCAGGACGTCAAACATCTGAAAAAAAAAAAAGCTATTAGTCTGAAAGTTGGCACTTTACAATCCAAAAGAACTCTTTCGAGCTGCAGTTTACAGGATGTGGGTTAGGCTGATAACTTTTCAGCATCCCCTCGTAGGCAGTGGTTGCTCTGGCTTTTTATACTGCATCTGTCGGTTCTAATCAGTACCAGCCTCAGCAAAGAAAACTCCCAAAACAAACAAGCAAGCTTGGCCACAGATTTCTGAAATCTAGATTTTCTTCGTTTAAGGTTCATTTCTTTATCAGAATAAATTTATGCATTGCCAGTAGTTAAAATTGGTAACACAATGTAATGTATTTATAAATAATAAAGTAGATTTTCTCAAATAACCAGTCTCTTTTTCCTTCCCCAGTGGTTGCCAAATTCAGTTTTTTTTTTTTTTTTGCCAGATGTAATCTACTACATTTAAATTTGATTTTTCAGATACCAAATCGAATAAATATTGTGTTATTGCTCAGATGTCATTAAAAAAAGGTAGCCATCCCGGTGGCACAGTGGTTTATGCAGTGGCCTTTGATCATTAGTCTGAAAGGGGTCCGGGTTCAAATCCCTGTAAGGCATGGATGTTGTGTTTGTCTTACAGCACTGGCTTTCTCCCTTCCCTGGAACCAGTGGCCCTACATTAGGGATGATTGTCTGCTTTTTGTGTGTGTGTGTGTGTGTGTGTGTGTAGCATCATACTGCCAGAAGGACAGACCATCGATGGACAGCCGAAATTTTAGATTGGATTACAAGGGACAAGAAAAGACCCAGAAGACCACGTGGGAGAGGGGTGGATGAAATTCGAAAGTATGCGGGAGTGACATGGAGGAGACTGGCACAAGACAGACCGTTGTGGAGGAAACTTGTGGAGACCTTCGTCCAGCAGTGGATTGATAATGGTTGATGATGATATAGCAAAAGCATAAAAAGCGAATAAACAAAAAAGTCTTGAACAAATTTGAAATTCCAAAGTGCCTGAGGCTGCATAGAAGAAAGATCAAATAACATAAAAATGCAAAACATAAAAGCAAATTTAGAACTTAACACAAAAAATAAAAAAAAGGAAAACAAGAAAAAGAACAACAATCACCATTATCTACCCACCCAAAACAGGCTAGCTTCAGGCGATGAAAATATAACGAACAGAAGAATGCAGGAAAGCACATTAATGACTGACTCTTTGTCTGCTTTGTCAAGGTCAAGCAACAAGAATATAATTCATTAGTCTACTGAGACCAGATAATTGTGGGTTTCTGCTATTTTAGTTTGCAATAGGGACCAATTAAATTTAGGGGAAAATATGTCAATTAAAAGGAATTTCTAATAAAAACCCAAACCCGGCAAACTAGAACACAGTTGCCCGACCTCACAACAGCAAAGATAATCACAAATAAAATAAAAAATGAAGAGTGCCAAACTCTCCAATAACACGAATCCAGGTAATAAAAAACCCAATCAATAAATGGTACAAAAGGGATACTTTAAACTTGTCACACATAAAGTGAAACGTAAAACCTGCCAGCAAGAAAATAAACAGGAAACCCCCTAAAAAGTTTTAAAAAATAAACAAAAAAATAAAATTAAAACCAGAAAAGGCAAGCAACCAATTGAAAAGGAAACAACAAATACAGGAAAAAGGAGTAAAATAATGCCCAAGGAGCAACTTACAGTTGCAATTCCCGATAACTAAGTTGCATGTCACATAGTTGCAAAGAAAAATCCCCAATATCCACAGCAAAAAGCTTAAGAAAAATTATTCAGCAAAATTATTATTATTTTTTTTTTTTATAAATATACCAAAGTGCATGGAATCGAGCACTCCAATGAAGCAATTTTTAAGCCCAATATACAAAAGAATATTAAAATTAAGCTTAGTGCAAATTCACAAATTCCTACTTGTTTGCAGAAACAATGAATATCCATTGATTAAATTTTAAAGTTTAGGCTTTCTGCTTGTAAAAAGGTTTGTTTTATTTGTATAATAAATTTTTTAGAGCTTTAAATGTAAATCCAACATTTCTTAACTGGGATAAGTTTCTGGAAAGGATTAAAATTTTTTAAGAAGGTTCAACTGTTCCGTCGAGTATTGCAGCTGTGTAAACTAATCCTGTACTGTCCAAATTAAAATTAGCAGTTCTATGGTATAGTATATTAGGGGGAAATTCTTGTTACTGCACTTATGATGACACAAATGCACTTGAAATACAATGAAATTTATTCTTCCTTGGATGTCTGAAGTGCAAAAAGTATCTAAATTTCTTATTATTGGAGAGAATAGTGTGGCTGGGAGTCTCGTATTTTTGAAACTGGTTGAATTTAATTCACTTGCAGTGTGAGCATTTCATTTAAGAGCTCTGTGCATGTGTATTGCATATTCATATACTGTAAAATCCTTTAAGCTGATATTCAGATTTTCTTATTTCCTTTACTTGTGGGTTTCCTACTGCACTTTCAGTGCACGAAATATTTTGTGCCGAGGATGCCTGAAATGTAATACTGTACTGTTCTGCTTATTTAAAGAAAGCAGGAAGGTGAGTTGTACTGCTTCAGCCCTCACAGCTGTCTGTTGTTATTGATGAAAATGCATTCAACACATTACTTGAAACAGAATTGGCCGCCCCGGTGGCGCAGTGGTCTAAGCGATGGCCTCTGATCATTCGTCCGGAAGGGGTCCAGGTTCGAATCCCGGTGAGGCATGGATGTTGTGTTTGTCTTATGGCACTGGCTCTTTCCCTTCCCTGGAACCAGTGACCCTAAATTAGGGACGGGCGACTGCTTATAGCCCATTGAGTTGCTCACGGTGGTCGTTAAACCTCCAATCAAAAAAAAAAAAAAAAAAAAAAAACAGAATTGTTCTTCTGTCTTCATGTCACTGAAGTGAGAGAATCACCTCAAATACATCACACTTCCCTGCTAGGGGACAATGTATGAAATGTAGTAAAAAGTATTGTTTCTGAAATGTTAAGAAAAAAAATAGTACAGTGTGTGTGTATGTATTTGGTAGTGAAATTTTTGTTCGGGCAAGTATGAGGGAGGGGGTGACAACATTCCTGGCATGTTAAAATTTTGCAGGTTTTCTGGCCCTGATCTTTAATGTCTTCTCTGTTAATGCTAAAATATGTGTAATATGAACTGCAAGATTTTTCAAGTGCAGTGGGTGTCGAGTGAATTGTGTGTAAACATGTTTTCCATATAAAGTGGAACCTCTTGTTTAATGAAGTCACATGGTGGTGGTCAAAATGTTCGCTATATGAAATAGGTGTTTAACATCAACTTTTGCCATAACTGAATTGCTGATTATTAAAGCATTTTTTTATTTTAAGTTTGTCTTAACATTTTTTAGTCTTCTCAGTGTGATACAATTATGTACTGTATTCATTTAATTTCATTTAGACCATTCTTAATTTGAAGAGTAATTTAATAACATAGCATATAACGTAAGTAATGTACCATAGAAGATCTCAAACCTGATTTTTACAAGAAATAAAACAAGTATTTAAAGAATGATGGATCATTCTTAAACAAAAAAGAAATCATTTTTTTTTTCTGAGTTTTAGTCCAAGATGTTTCTTCATATCAAGTTCCACATCTATTAAAGATAGTGAAAATCATCTGTCATATTATCAATGAATTCAAAGCCCTTTCCATGTCATTTGAAATGGTTTGATCATATATTGTCTTTAGTGGGTTTTTATTCAGTCATCAGCAATCTCAAATTTTTTGAATACTGTAGAACATCCTCATCAGTAAGATGATTGGCAATAGCGAACGTCCTTATGAGTTTTCAAGTGCAACAAACGGAAACAAAATGAAAGAAACTTCTATGGAGGACTTCATTAAATAATCTGTTTTCTAAATGGAAGTGGTTTCAAACATTTTTTGTCTCAAATTTTAAGGTTCCCCAATCAAATTTATTAGGGCAATTTGCCTTATATTCTTGTGTAGCTCTGGATTTTTTACATCAAAGATCAGGATTTTTTTTTTTCAATCATGGCAATCTCTTCCCAGTTGAAGTGTACCGATGCAGGTTCTGTTTCTTATTAGAAATATTGACAGAATTTTTCACTCATGCGAGGTGGATTTCAAAAAAAAAAAATTGTGTGAAGTAGGTGGATACTATATAATTGAAAACTGTTTGTACTCTTCCTCGTGAAGGACACTTTATTTACCTGTGTTGTGCACAAAACATTTTTGCTTGTTATTTATTTGTATTTCTAAAAACCCAATCTGTCAGAAATGGGAATTTTGCACCGAAACAAAAAAATCTTGCTACAAAAGGCATATTTTGCGTCATTGTGCACCAGAACCACTGTACCCCGCTGTCGTCGTCGGGGCTTTGGCACAATAAATTCTCCGTGCACACAGTTCCACTTCATGCTGAGTAAGACCAAGGAAGAAAGAATCTGACTCAAAGCAAGTACTATGGGTTTTACATACTTAATACATAAAATCTGTAGTACTAATTGTCAATTCGCTGTGGACTACGGTAAAATAAAGTATTCAATGGAAATTGAAAATCTCAGTGAAATAGCATTATTAAACATCTGTGTAAAGATTATTTTTGTGTTTTCAAGATTGTAATACTTGTTAAACATTTTCAAGGATGTTTTTGGGTGTTTTCAATATAGTGATATTTCGTCGATTTTTTTTTTTTTTTTTTTTTTAAATAAACGCCTTGTGTGTTAGTTCACACGGCCCCTTGAATCCTGGTAAAATTCTGATGAAACTTATTTTCCCTAAGCCTTCCGAAAAGTCCTTGATTTTTTGCATTTTGATGAAAGGTCCTGGGGTACTACTTTCTTTCCAGCAAGGCCGCGAGTGGCCTAGTGGGCAACGTTCGTGACTGCCATGGAAAGGACCTCGGGTTCGATCCCAGCAAGTACGTTATGCTCGATCCACTAAATACCCGCCATGCGTCGAACGGGCACGTTAAGCCGTCGGACCCCAAGTAATAAATAAGGGCGTCTTCCTCCCCCTTTCTACTTTGCTTCCGTGTGACTTTCTTATCGGGCACTCTAGCCCAAATCTCCTAGTTTCCTCTTTCTAGGGGTTGTTTAAGGCCTGGTGTCAGGCACTCCCTAAAATCCTCTACATATGATCATTTCTTTTCAGCAATGAAAATTTTTAAGAAAAAGGCTGCTGTAGCATGAGAATGTCACATTTTCCGTTTCCGCGTATTAAATTTTTCCAGTCATTTTTCTTCTCTCCCTTCCTGATTGTAATTAAATTTTTATTTTGGATTATTTCTGATCATGGTCCCCGTTAATATTTTCAGTAATAGTGAAAAGGAGCGACTTCATATTTTTTAAGGGTTTTTTCTAATGGAATGCATGTCCCTATATCTAATACATCTTCAAAACTATCAATAGAGTAAACATTTGCCCTCTCCCTTTTATTAAATGAAATTAAATTTCTAGATCGCTATTTAATCTGTCCGTGGTGGAATGCATGCTGTTTCTGTGCCTGTAAGATTTTTCACATTTAATTTTCCATGAAATTCATGTTTTTTAATTTGTCATTTCTTACGTGGATTCACGGAATTCTGCTTTTTGCAAATCTGAAGAAAGGCTTTTTTTATGAAAGGGGGGGTCTATCTGGGAAAACTTTCAAAAAAAGAAGCTTAAACGGAGTGAAAAAATTTCCCATAATTGTAATATCGTTTTCTTGGTTTCTTCTGCCCAGTATTGTTCCTATATATCATTTTCTTCCATAAGTAGTTGTATTTCAGCTTGAAATTGGAGGGAAATTTCCAAAAATGGAAGTCAGATGGAGCAGAGATTTTGCCAACGATCCCTCCGTCACATGACATTCTCATTAATTGTCAGCTTTGGGTGCAGTGATGTGTTCTAGTTTAATATTAACATAAATTTTAGTGAATAATTCTGTCTTGCTCATATTGTGTTATGTTCACACTGTTTAGCTGCGTGCTCTTAGGGTTCCCACTCAACCTGGAATTCTCAGGGAATTTGAAAATGGTTCCAAAAATCAGAGAAAATTACCCTCTTTTTGTTTTGTTAAAATCAATGAATACTTTATTTTTCCAAAAAAAAAAAAAAAATTTTTCAAGATTTCAAACTTTTGCTTGCTATTACTGCCTGCCTAGAATTTGGTAGATCTTACTTTCAGTTATATTAAGTATTTCCTTTATTCACTAAAAAAAGATGCAAAATTGAATTTTTAAAATTGCCAGTTATTAAGCTTTTGTTCAATTTCTGCAGGCAGTTGTTATAACATATAACAATTAGGCACAATGGCTCCTGCTTGAAGAAACACTTCACAAAAGAACCAACCAAATGATGGATCAAAGTCCTTTGTCTGTTGGTTCTCTTGAAACATGTTTATTTGAACAGAGCCCATTCCATCAAGCTTTAGCTGCATTGTGTTATAGAAAAACTGAAACTATTCAACTGACAGATTGTTTTCTTACATATATATGACCTGTTTCTATAGGAATGTATTTACAAATTCTGTGTGGGTAGTATTCACAAAAGTTCACTGAATTTTGGTACAGAAAATAATGTGCACAGTTAATGAAAAGCAGGTAATTTTATTAAGACAAATTAATGTAAAGAATTTACAAATGTGTGCTTTGGTGAGAAAAATGGAGTGGAATGAAATGTAACAATTCTTTGCAACATGCCACTCTGGAAATCATCTTAAAAACCACCTGGAAAAGTCGGAATTTTTTTATTACATTTGAGTGGGAACCCTGGCTCTGTTTCTTAACCTGGTTTAAAAAATCTGCTTTCTTTTTTCCTTCATCAGACTCCTGTATGCTTACTAAATTAAAGTTGAGATGCTGCTACTCGTGTATTGTGTAAAGAAAATAACATTACGGGAAACAAAAGAAGGCGACTGAGAATTGAAGCTCTGACTTTGAACTTGACTATATTTTTAAACAAAACAGGAAATGCTTGTTTTGTTTCTTGATATAGCAAGAAGTGATGAAAAACCATGCATTTTCAGCAAAATTAAAATTTAAAAAAGTGATAATGTTGCTCCTCATTTTGCCGTGAAAACTGTGCAGGTCTGATGATGCAATTTTGCAGCATGGGCACATAAGTAATGACTTTGAATTGGCATAATAAAAAAGCAAAAGTACCTAACTCCATTGATTGACATAGGTGCTGTAAGGAATAAAAAAGTGATTACACGAGGAAACTTACTGAAAATATGAAAGTCACTTTTGCCATTTTGTATAACAACTATCCAATTTTTTTCTTCTGTTGTTTTAGTGGTCCAAAGACCACCATGAACTATTACAACCTGTGTAGGTACTTATATTTACTGCAGGATTTATATGGGCATTTGTAGAAAACTAGAAAAAAAGGTCTACTCCACTTTAGTGTTTCTCAATTTCAAAAGCCAGGTCTGTGTCCCAGTCATAATGTTAAATAAGGCAGAAGAAAAAACAATTTAGGTTTGAAAAGAAAACATGTGGACATTGGAAGTGGCCAAGTACTTCTTAAAGGAATCAAACAAAAAATGTCCGATATTCTGGCACGTGGGGGGGGGTAATAAAAACAAATAAAGTGAGATTCTATGAAGGTATCCAAAAAAAATAACTTTCTTGCTGAAGTGATCGATGGAGTGTTTCAAAATCTAGTAAATTATACATATAATTGGACTTCTTTTTCCCTAGTTTTGTTGAAGTGCATGTAAAAATTTGTGTAACTATTGCAAAAATCAGGCATACAGTTTTAACTCGTGCCTCCATATTCCAAATTATTGCTGTGTGGACTGGACATGAAACTATTTTTGTATTATTTTTATGCCATCAGCTTGCACAGCCCAAAATAGTGAAGTACAAATGTCTATGGTAATATTCCAATTTATAAACTTGTATTATTTTGTGTTGTTAAAACTGCTCTAAAAGTTAATTCATCTGCTTCAAAGCTACAATTTTCTTGCTTCAAAAACTGATCCAAAAGAGGTCATAGTCACTCCCATCCCTGATCTGCGCTTCTACTTATACAGTTAAACTTGTCTAATTCGAAGCTGAAGGGACCACTAAAAAATTTGAATTATCCAAAAATTCAAATTAAAGTTTTCAAAGATTTTTCATGGCAATATGTACAGTACGACACTTAGTTTTTTTTTTAAAAGCTAGAATTTGTTTTATTAATTTTTGGAGTTAATAACAAACTGTCTCAACTCTTGGATGTAGTTCATGGGCCTGTGCATATGTTGGAATCGAGTTTTTCTGGAAGTTCCGTCTGTTCCCCTTCTTCATTTGAAGATGCATTGTGATTTCTATTGTTTGTAACATCTGTCATCACATTGTGTTAATGATTAAATTGATAAACAGGAAAAAACAAAGCACCTGCAACATGTTGTCCAACATCTTTCTGGTTGTCCACAGTGGATACCATCTCCTTTACAGCTTCAGTTTGCTCTTCACCTTCGATTTGGCAGAAGCCTTTTCAAAAGCAGTTAAGGATAGTTTTTTTTTTTTTTTTTGCCACTTGGTTCCATGCACTGTTTACATTCAGGCAGCATAGTCTAGACTAGACAGTATCAATCGCTGCAGGCTGTTTTTCGTGGTCTGCACAGCATTTCCCTTCGAAGTTACCCTACAAGAGTTTGATTAACAGGCAATTTTTTTTACATTGTTTTAGTAGAAAATTCAAGAGACCCCAAGGGAAAAGTTTTAATTAACCACAAATTCGAATTATACGTTCAAATTAGTCAAGTTTAACTGTATTAAAAAACAAACCAGGCATACAGTTTTAACTCAGTGCAGCCATATTCCAAATTAATGCTGTGTGGACTGGACATGAAATGATTTTTTTATTATTATTTTTTATGCCATCAGCTTGCACAGCCCAAAATTGTGAAGACAACTTGTATTATTTTGTGTTGTTAAAACTGCTCTAAACGTTAATTCATCTGCTCAGTTCTGATCACATTGGACAATTGTAACAATGGCAAATATTTTCTGGGGTTTATATAAATATCATAAATGTTGATCTAAAAAATCAATATCAACTAGTCACATTGTGTTGATGTTAGATTGATAAACACAATAATCTGATTAATATGTGATACATATGTACTTGCTGAATCACTTTTATTATAACATTTGCTATTAAATGTAGTGTTTTAATTTTATCATTATGAGAACTTTCTTCTTTCTATAGGAGCGTGTTGGCCGGCGGTGTGGAGCTCTGCGTGTTTTAAATTCATATTGGGTGGCACAAGATGCTACATATAAATTTTATGAAATTATTCTTGTGGATCCATTCCACAAAGCAATTCGTCGGGATCCAAAAGTTAATTGGATCTGTAATCCTGTGCATAAACATCGTGAGTTACGTGGATTGACTTCAGCTGGGCGCAAATCACGTGGCCTTGGAAAAGGTCATAAATTTACGAAGACTATAGGTGGGTCAAGGCATGCTTGCTGGAAACGTCGTAATACTTTGCAGCTTCGTCGCAAGCGCTAAATTTATTTCCTGAGAAATAAAGGTTTTCAATGTGATTTGTGTGTGTACTTCTTTGATATTATGTCTAGTATTTCCACATTAAAATACACATTGTTTATGTAGACTTGCTGATGTGGTGCAAAAAACTGCTCTAAGGAGTCCTCGTTTTCAGTCAATTTTGCTGATCTGTATTTCTATTGTTTTACAGAAATTCATATTAACAGCATTTTCAGATGTTCCCTTTATGAGATTATTGCAAGATAGAGCTATGTGATAAAATGTTGCACCATGCTGCATGGAAATTGTTTTGTAATTATATTTCTAATTAATAATTTTTTTAACTCTTGCACAAGTCAATAGTTGTATTCACTCAGTAATAAATATTAACTATTTTCTTATACTCATTTGATAATCATCAATCATTCTCAATCCGCTGTTCAATGGTCTTTTCTTCCTTGCCTTTCTCTTCCATGTTGCTGGCATGTTTTTGAATTTAATCTATCCATCTCCCACATTATCGTCTTGGTCTCTTCCTGTCCCTTGGTATTAATAACTCTAATGATTCTATTGTCCACCGGTGGCGAGTTTTTGTTGTATGTCCAGATAGTAATCACTTGGTCTCCATGAGCTGCCTCCGTGGCCGGCCAGTTGTCTGAATTGGATCGAGTTTCATGTGTGGTGGTGTGCTTGTCTTACGGCGCAGGCTCTTTTCCTTTCTGTAAAACCAGTGTGCCCAAATTAGAGATAGGGTGACTGCTTATGTAGCCCTTAAAATAACTCCATTGCAGTTGTTAACCCTCCACTCCTACTCCCAAAAATGTCATCAGCTTTCATTTTCCAGTGCCACGTGTGTAGCCCTAAAACCAAAATATCAAGTCTTTGCCTGTATGTAAGGACATAATTCACCATCTTTAGGTAAAGGTCATCAATATGCTGTTTGCTTTGCTGCTCTGAATGGCAGAACTACTTACTGCAAAAGTGAGTTTCAAATATGTAGGTCACTTGGGGGGGGGGGGTAAAGTAGGTACTTTTTTTTTTTATCACACCTTTTATAGTGTACTAGGTTCTGTCTGTTGCATTCAATTCAGCATTTTAGCTGAAACATACAAATACAGAAAATTCAGTTTCAAATTTTAGAAACGTGTGTTAAGTGATTACACAACAGATGTTTCACACCGATTGCCTTTGTGTAGCCTATGTGCTCTCTTTTGCTGAAGAAGATTTGAGCCAGTTTTAAATTATTGTCCTGGTGGAATAGTATGTTTGTAGTGCAGTGCTCTCGCATCTGAAAAACTGATTTCCCAAATTGTGGACAGGCAACTAACAGCTTATAGGAAGTTGCTCATGGTGATCCAATGTCCATACGGTCCTTAATTAAAAGTCCTTAAGAACTTATTTTTTATTTCCATTTCTAAGGCCCTTAAAAGTGCTTATCTCTCCCCCCTGTTTTTGCACTGAGTAATGGGCGTCACAACCCTGCCCTCGGTTTCGTGTGTTTCTAAATATGCTAACCCGTTCACCAGGGGAGCTTTCTTCTAGCTCATTGAAGGGATATAATCCCCTAGAATGTTGCAAATGATTTCCCTTCAAACCCCCCCCTCTCCACACACTTTCTCCCCTTGTAGCCTGCATGGCCTTACCAGTGGTATCAACATCTGTGTTGTGTCAAAGCAAAGGTCAAATGGGAAGGGGGAGGGAGGGAGAAAGGTTCTGTTTGGCTTCACAATTTATGGTGTCAGTTGTTTCATGTAGCTAGTGTCTACTGCTCTACTCAACTCACCTTGCTTTATTGTCACAGTGTCTCCTGCTTGTCCTTTTTTTTTTTGTGTGTGTATTTCATTTTGTTCTTCGCAGGCAAAGTAGTTTATATTTGGCAAAATGCCTGCTAAATAACCACTAGTGCTGTTTAATCCCTTACATATGTACACCCACACCCCTGGTGATATTCCAATGAAGCAAAATATTAATTGGAATGTAGGTCAGTAAGTCCTTCCCCCCCCCATAGAAAAGGGTATTAAACCCTAGTGATCATTAAAACCCAATGCAGAAAAAGTTTTCAGTTGCTTGTACCTGAACTTTCCTGAATGGTTAGCATCTAGAGGTAAAAGGGTAAAAGCACACATTATTACCATGATCAGGCTTCACACTTTAGTGTGATGGTATGCGTGGACAAGTCAAGATTCTAGATGAAAAGCCTTGTAGAGTGTTACCTTGAACAGTCGCACTGTTGCATAGGCTCAATTATTAGTTTGAAAATTGTTGAGGGTTTGGGAAATTTTTAATTTACAATATTCACAAAACCAAAGTGTTGTCTAAATGTGCAATGAATTAAATGTGCGGCACTTAACTCAAAAACTGCCTGAAATGCATAAAAAAATGCAGTTCATTCCTGAAAAGCGTTTTCATTTTTTAGATATTTATATATTTGCAGCAACATTTTCCTCCACATAAAGGTAAACATAAGCACGTACCTCAATTTCTCAAAGTAGAAGAAAATGTTTTTTCTTCATTAATCATTTCGTTGGATGAAGTTATGCAGCTTCGTCTTCTACAACACTTAAGGCCCAGTGTGCATGCAGAATGGCCTTGCCATGTTTAAGGCAGGTTTATGCCAAAGTTGATCTAGTATGTGATCTAACCCAACAAGTGCTAATTAAAAAAGATGCTGTCAATACAGGATTAACAATATTAAATGTATCTACACATAGATTATAACTAGGGCTGTCGAAAGATCAATATTTCTAATCTGTTAATATTTCACCATCGATCGATTAATCAGTAATTTAATTGAGTAATAAATACTGTCACAAGAAATATACGACTATAAATTATATTGTGCATTATTCTATTATATGGATACCAAGTCCGTTGTCTAAAATGTTAGGGTGTTGAATGTGTCGTAGTCTGTTAAACACTAGCGCTTGGTTCTTTTTTTCTGGTATACAGCGAAATGTCTTGAATCGAGGGTCAAGGGCAGTAGCTTCTTCGTACCTGTCGTATAAAGGCTGATTGACAGTCTTTCTGTCGGACCATCGAGCAACATAGCTTATATATATATTATTATATATAAATATATGCTGGTGCGGTATCGGACAATCTCATTGCGCTTTTAATGTGTGTAAAAGCGTGAATTAAAACACTGGCAGTTATGTACTTGGGACCTCTAGTATTTCGGTGATTTCCAAGCAAGGTTTCAATATGCTGATAAGCTTCTTAATCACTTTCCACTAAACTTGTCAGACAGGGGTATTCGACGCATTGGCTACCAGAATGCTGTCTACTGCACTTTTAGCTTTCACAAGACTTTCCACCATGATGTAGGTACTATTCCAGCGTGTCATTATGTCCTGTTGCAGCTTAGTGTCAGGAAGACAGTTCTTTTTGCTTAGACGAAAGTGTAGCCTTTAAATGTGAGCAATGTTTAAAATGTCCTGCAATTTTGGGGCATTTAGCTAGAAATGTTTCCGTCGATGTGACTGTAAGAGCTTTATTTATACTTAATTGTAAAGTATGTTCTGAACATCTTACACTGTCAAACTTTGATCTGTTAACAATATTTCTAGCGTTATCAGTGCAGGTGTCGACAAGCTTTTCTGTTAGTTCCCATTTTTCGATGGGTTCCTCAAATTCAGTTGTATACTGATTTGCAGTATGTTTATCAATCGCCTGTTTCGTTTGAAGAGTTGCATCACAATACCGCTCATTGCCAATCTAGTGTACTGTTGTTGCTAAGTAGCTGTCGTTGGCGAGTTAGGTCCAAAATCTCCAGTTAAACTCGCGTAGGAAACTCTTTAATTCATTAAACACTCTTGACTTCTGGATGTCATAAATTTGGACAATTTTGTTCATAATGGTGCTTATGGCAGGTAAATTGTGTAACACTTAGAATTCAGAGCTGTTTGCAACAACACTTTCAGGCCAGGATCTCCACTACTGACAGGTCTCAAACTAGATGCAATCCACAACACTAATTTATTTGTTAATTCCTGTTCATTTAATGCAGAAATAGGCTTTTCGAGGTAGGAATGCTTCATAGCTATGAACCCATTTGCTTCATAGCAGTGGCATTTGAACTAGGCTGCTACTGTGGCGTTTTTGATACAATTTCGAAGAGTGGGTGTTGCGATTGTAAATGATGTCGTAAGCTAGTTACACTTCCATTGTACTTAAATTTTTTCTTATAATTTAAGCAATAAACATGTCTGCGATCAATAACTTCCCCGCTTTCTTCTAATTTATATCCAAAACAAAGACAACTTCCCTTTTAATCTTTAAAACTTCATTTTTGGAGCTCAAATAAACGTGACAGCTAGAGATGAATCAGTGTTCAAACTCTTTCATTGACAATCTCATCCCAGTAGGCTCCGCCACCAATAAAGAAACACTATATTGGTAAAAATTTGCCCCAGACTTTTGCTCTTGCACTAGAAATTCTCCCTGTTGATGGATACGGTACTCAACTTGGTTCCTGGGTAATTAAGACTAATTATCTACCCCCATTGATTCCAAGAAACAAGTGTATTAATCCTCCATCTTTCCTATCGAAAGCTGAATTTCATTGTAAGGACCAGCAGCATATTTTCATCAGCATCAATGTAATAAAACCTCTGGGACCTCTACCCAAGCTTGGAAGATGCCGCCTGTTTGTTATACCGACCTTGCGTATTGAAACTGACTGCCCAGACGATTCAGCTGAGACTGGAGCAGAAGAGGTGTGGCACCCCTTAATGACTGATGGAGCTGTATTTTCCCTGATAGCTACAGTCAACAAGGGGATAGCAGGGAGGGGAAGCATAGCAATAAAAGAACTGTGGGACCACGAGGTCAATAAGCCCTTAATAAAATGCTGGCAGGGCGAGTACGGTGTTAAAGGCGAAAGTTCAGAATTTATGATGGACTTTGAAGACTAGCATATTGGCACGCAATGAACGATGCCCTCCTGATAGTGGCGAGTGCTAGATTTAAACTCCCATCGCCATAAAAAGGCTAGTTTCCAAGAAGTGAAGACACTAGCACAAATTGTTGTATTCAACAAATTCAAAACTTTATGCAGTTTTTTTTTTTTTTTTGCAACAGTTCCTAATGAGTTTTATTTTTTTAAGTAATCGATTAATTGGAAGAAAATAATCGGCGATTAATAAATTGATCCGTTTATCGAACAAACCCGACGGCCCTAATTAAAACGTTGAATTACTTAAAATAGATAAAATACAAGATTTTTCATAGTACCAGCACTCTCATCTTCAGAAAAACAGCTGTTTTGCCAGATGCACAAAATCACCAGATGTCAATGAGGTGAGCATATGCAGGAGTAAGTCGGTGTCATAATTGATACAAACAGGCAATATAATCCTAATCAAATAAGTGTAAAAGGGAAAAAAAAACCCATCACAATAAAAAATATATACTTACATGATCAACGAGTCCACATCCATGCATCCCATTAAGACCTTTGGACGATTTGGCTGTTGAACTCGGACACAGGATCGATCTACCATGCATCCTCTAAGCACAAGAATTGCCAAACGCAAACAAGTATTCTATTAAGAATAACTTCGAGACCACATCACTTGCTCGCACTGTCAATTCTGGTACCCACTACCCGGACTGGAACCAGGGTGGTGTTTTGGTATCACTGTTTACGCGTAGATCTCTGTTATTGACTGAAAGTTCGTATACACTAAGTGGCCACTTTATTATGACCACCTGACAGTTTTAAGCAAATGAGCTTTGGCTGTTGCCGCCAGAGGGCGAGGCTAGTATTAAAAAGGGAAAGCTAAGTGCTTGCGACAGTAGTAGAAATGATTTTTGGGTGACTGGATTGGTAAAAAATGTGATTTGACGGAACTTCAACGTGGGATGATTGTAGAAACCGCCACATTCGTGAAATGTTTCAGAGAAGCTGTCGACCAAAAAACTGGTCTCTACGTACAACGTGTGGTCGTCATCGACTACCACTGCTCGGGCGGAACGGAGTGTGTCCATACTGGTAACAGAAAACAGAAGGGCAACAGTGCAGCAAATTACAGACCATCTTAATCAAGGATTCCCTCAAATAATCTATGTTCGCCGTACACTGCATCGGATGGGATATGGCAGCCAAAGGCCTGTTCGAACACCTTTGCTGTCTGCAGTTAACAAGATAAAACGTCTCCAGTTCGCACAGGAGCACAAGGATTGGACAGTCGATAATTGGAAACAAATTATGTGGTCAGATGAATCACGTCTTCGGTTTGCACCATGCCGTTGGCAGAGTGAGAATTTGGCGGAAACAGCACAAAAGCATGAACCCCAAATACATTGCTACAACCCTTCAAGCTGGTGGACGCAACGTTATGGTTTGGGGAATGTTTACCTGGCATGCTTTGGGCCTTTTAATTCGTGTTGATCAACGTCTGACTGGCACATCATATCTAAACATCGCTGCGGACCAAGTGCATCCTGTCATGTGGATGGTTTATCCCAATGGCGATGGCTACTTTCAACAAGATAATGCGTCCTGCCATAGTGCTCGTTTTGTACATGATTGGTTTCAGGAACATGCTGGTGAGTTTACTTTGCTTAGGTTGCCCCCACAATCTTCAGATCTCAACCCCTGTGAGAATTTGTGGGATGAAGTTCAATGAGCCATCAGACAGCTGGATTCACAACCCTGCAATCTCACACTCCTGGAAAGTGCTATTAATCAAGCATGGTCTCAGATTCCACAAACCACCTATCAACATCTCGTGGAGTCCATGCCACGGAAATAATATCTTTTTGAAAGCACTCCCTATAGTTATTGAAGTACAGATAAATTGTTTGCTTTCAGTTGGAATTTAAATATACAATGAAATAAGCAATTTGTATCTTAACGTTTCTTGCAAATTGGTTAAAAAGTTCTCTGAGTTTAGTGAATCGTTAGTCTGGTAGTCGTGCGCTCTTCTGTCGGATCGTCCTTTTGTCGTGTGCGCTTTCGTCGCATAGCCCTTTTGTCGGGTCGCACATTTGGTCGTCCTCCCTTTTGATATTCGCCCTTTTGTCGTGTAATCAAAATCCTCACAGCTCATTTGTGGATGCCAGTCTAAATTTGGTTAAAGTGAATGCGTGGTATTAATTACAGCTTTTGCCACTTAAGAGCCCCTCAGGGTGTGAGTAATTAAAAAATTCATTTGTTTGTGGTGGCGCCCAGTGACGTTCAGCTCATCCGTAAGTGCTACCATTAAATTAAATGTGAAAACGTCATGGGATGTCGGGGCAATATAAAACACATTATTCGATGGTGTCGCGACAATTCGACAATAATTTGATACTCATTTAGCACAGCTAGGAACAAGTCTTTTTTTAAAAGAAATTTATGCCATCAAATTAATCGCAGATAGGTTTTGTTATTGTAAAATGTCAAAGAAATCTATACAACAATCTTTCCTCATCTGTGTTGTCTGCACAAAAATTAATGATTTCATTTGTGGATAGGCTATTTGACAAATTTGGTGAATAGATGGTTTCTTTTTCTAAACAAGAGAAACGTGCCTTTTTTGGGGGGAAAGGGATATTTTTCACAAATTATGAGCAGTATTCATACAATGCATAATTAATACACACAATTGACGTGGATTAGGAACATCAAGCAGAAGTAATTGCTCTTTTCACGTTTGTGAGTCACGGAAAAATTCTCATCTGCCGCCATCGGGAATCGAACCCAGGTCTTCCAGTTACCCGCCGGACGTGCTACCACTGCGCCACAGTTGCCTCGAATTCTCCAGTCACACATACGACTAACTGCCAAACAGCACGGCAGGCTGGCATTTAGTCTAATGTGAGTGATGAATTCGAAACCGTCGTGGTAGCATGTCCGGTGCGTAACTGGAAGGCACTGAGTTCGATTCCCTGTGGCGGCCAATGAAAATTTTTCCGTGACTCACTTATAAACGTGGAAAGGGTGGCGCAGTGGTCTAAGCGATGGCCTCTGATCATTCGCCCGAAAGGGGTCCGGGTTCGAATCCCGGTGAGGCATGGATGTTTGTCTTACGGCGCTGGCTCTCTCCCTTCCCTGGAGCCAGTGACCCTAAATTAGGGACGGGCGACTGCTTATATAGCCCATTGAGTTGCTCACGGTGGTCGTTAAACCTCCAACCAAAAAAAAAAAAAAACTTTGAAAGGGCGATGACTTCCGTTTGATGTTCCTAATCCACGTAAATTGTGTGTATTAATTATTCATTCGGCTCTAGTTATTTGTTCAGTTGCTGCTTACCAACTTTGGTGAATCCCCAGCATTGTGCGGGGCTCCAAGAAGCAACCTGCCATGCTCTCTGGCAGTTAGTCGTATGTGAGTCTGGAGAATTCGAGGCAGCTGTGGTGCAGTGATATGTCCGGCACGTAACTGGAAGACCCTGGGTTCGATTCCATATGGCGGCCGATGAGAATTTTCCCGTGACTCACTTATAAACGTGAATGAGCGATGGCTTCTGCTTGATGTACATACAATGCATTTTGGCTGCCTTCTTGAAGTTGAACACTTGCATAATTCATGTAAATTGTGTGCTAAACAATACAAATTGCCTGAGCTTGCATCACCAAAATCTAGCACGAAAACCATTTATTGCATCAGTCGTGTTTGTGGCTCCATCAAAGAATTCACTTTCTCATGTCTGCAGAAACACTGCATGTATATTTATTCATTGAAGCACATTGAGAATCAGTTTTATGAGAATGCTAAATGAAGTATCAGTGACTCGTTTCTACCGTGAAGTTTGCAGATAAGCAAAAGGATAATTGCTGATGAACTGTAATATCACCTGTTTCGTCGACCACTTGGGGCTGCTACTCAGTTACGCACCTTTCATGAAACTTCATATTTCTATAAATTATTTTGCTATCAATTGTTTTTAGGGAAACGAGGTTATCTTTACTAATGTTATCAGAAAGAAATATTGTGTTAAGATAAAATCATATTTTTATTGTTAGTGCACATTCTGCTTTACCAAACTAGCCTATACTCGAGGGGAGGGGGGCAAGGAGGTTAAAATAAGATATCTGGAGATGACCTTGTTAATGGAGCAGTGTCACTTTGGGTGAAGCCTATAACCGCAAGAGAGCATTCAAAGTGTGGAAAAGCTGATGGTTTTTAAGACTATTGCAATGCATTTTGTATTGGCTTTTCGTCGCAGCAAATGTTTCCAATTTTGCATCGTAACTTGCTACCAATGTGTGAGAAAATGCTGAATTTTTAAAATTAATTATTATTTTGAGGCTCCTTCCCATTTTTAGTTTAAATTGAAATACACGAACGTTAGTGCGAATTCTAAACAAAACATTAGGTTAAAATTAAAAACTTCACTCTTATAGAAGTACAATTCATTCCGGTTTGATATTATTACGGTTTCTGCAACCAGAAGTCACGCTATTCCAAAATGCACACAGTGAAATTACATAGACATGTAAACAACGTCAAATTCCCACAGTTTGCGGTTAAGAGACTAAGGGCATCTCCAGAAGTATTAATTCTAACCTCATTGGATGAGGGCTGACCCAGAAAGCCATTCCTTTCATAGCCTTCCTTAGTGTTCATGGGAAATTTTTATAATACAAGTGTTATTTTATGGCTTTTTGGAAGCAATCGCATGGAGAAAGAAAAAGAACTTTGCATTGGAAGAGTGGACCGAATTTTTCAAATACTCGGGTTTTTTTACTATAGCAGGGGTCGGAGTTTTTTTTTTTTTGTGATTGGAGGTTTAACGACCACCGTGAGCAACTCAATGGGCTATAAGCAGTCGCCCGTCCCTAATTTAGGGTCACTGGTTCCAGGGAAGGGAAAGAGCCAGTGCCGTAAGACAAACACAACATCCATGCCTCACCGGGATTCGAACCCGGACCCCTGCGGACGAATGATCATAGACCAACGCCTTAGACCACTGCGCCACCGGGGCGGCAGGGTCGGAGTTGTCCTGAAGTTCCTGAATTTTATTTTTTTGTCCTGAAATGTCCTTATTTTTGTTTTATATCTTGACATGGTATACTATGTATAGTGATTCATCATCTAGCGGCCGCCCCGGTGGCGCAGTGCTCTAAGGCGTTGGCCTCTGATCATTCGCCCGTAAGGGGTCCGGGTTCGAATCCCGGTCAGGCATGGATGTTGTGTTTGTCTTACGGCACTGGCTCTCTCCCTTCCCTGGAACCAGTGACCCTAAATTAGGGACGGGCGACTGCTTATAGCCCATTTGAGTTGCTCACGGTGGTCGTTAAACCTCCAATAAAAAAATCATCTAGCGTCTACAAGTACCGCGTAAATAAAAAAATGGAAAGAGAGAGTACTCTATCATTGTGACGTCGTCGCCAAGAACTCTTACTCTTGTAATTTGCAATGTACGTGAACGCGTTCCCGCCTTTTTGAGATCGTTCGAGAATCGAAGCTGCCGTGAAGCCTCTTCTTACGAAGGACGCACAGAGATGCCAACCATTACGGAATCTCCGTAATTATTACCGATGACTAACGGAAAATTACAGGTTTTCGCTGTTAAAAAAGTTTTGCTGGTTTTGTAATTAATCAGTGTAAAAGCCTCTGAACAAAGTTCGTAACACAGCTCTTTGTTTCTTTCTTTTGTTTTCTTAGGAGGATGAATTTGTTTTGCTTGTTTAAAAAAATGCAAAAAAAAATAAATAAATAAAGCACGGCGCCGGGCCGGGATTACGTAGGCCCGGCGTGCTTCTTTCGCAGTGACCCAGGCTTACGTCGGCCCTGCGTACTTTTTTCTCCGTGGCCCGGGTTGCCCGAAGCCTTTGAATAAAGTTCGTAACGCAGCTCTTTGTTTCTTTTTTTTCCGAGGAGGAAGAATTTATTTTGCTTATTTGGAAACTAAGTGGAAAGAAAGCACGGTGCCAGGCTGGGATTACGTAGGCCCGATGTACTTCTTTCGTGTTGGCCCGGGATCAAATCGGTTTCATCCGTATGCGCTACTACGCTTTTAACGCCAGTCTCTTTTTTTTCCCGTAATGTTCTTTTATAAGGGTTAGAGAAGCGAGAAATACAGTGAACTCTCGTTATAAGGAAGTACAAGGAGATTGAAAATCAGTTTCTTATAACCAAATTTGGATTAAAATGGTTAAAACTTCGAAATTAAAGCAGATACATAACGTACAGTACATGTATTTTATGAATAAACAAGTGTACATCAAAACATACCTTTTATTTAAAAACAATCTATTATAGAAGTCTGCTTTTGTGCATTTACCATTGCAATCGTGTCACATTTTTGGAATCCAATCAAACATTGCTCCTTCTCTGCTTCTAGATCACTTGGAATCCTACTCACATAGTCCTTCACCTTCTGAATCGTATCCATGATTTTCACCTGCGTCGGTAGCTGCAGCCCAGAAAAGTTGTCATCCTCTTCACTGTTGCTTCCAGTTTCTTCAACAGGATTCACTTGGGCCAAAATTTCGGTGTATGTCAGCTCAGGCGATATTTACACTCCGTTATCTGTGGTGAAAAAATCCTCAAAAGAAACACCTTCCACCTCCAATCGAGCCCACTCATCAAGGGAAACTTCATTCTCAAAGTCTTTCTCCAGTTCATAATTTTCTTCATTATAAAATCCAGCTTTCCAAAAGCAGTTCTTAATAACTGTAGAGTCCACTGAATTCCAAGCGGCGTGTATCAATGGCAATTTTCGTCTCTTTCATTGCCTCCATGTTTAAAACCATCAGCCTTACTAGTCTCTTCCGATAATGCGCTTTTAGGCATCGGATCGGACGATCCTCTGAACAATCGAGAAGTGGTGTTTGGAGGGAGATACATCTGAAATGAATCCAGCTTTATGGAACATCTATGGGCGGAACAGTTGTCCAAAAACAAGGAGAATTTTCTTCTTCTGTCTTCATTTCATTGTCCCATTCCTTTAACTAGGCTTCGAAGATAGAAGACACCCAAGCCTTCTTATCAGACAGATATTTCACTGGTAAATATGGAACCCCCGCAAAACAGTGAGACTTCCTCGTTTTACCAATCACAACGATTTTTCTCTCGTCTGAACCATCCATGTTGCACGCAAGAATAAGTGTCAAACGCTCCATACCTTTTTTACCACCATGACATTTTTCGTTTTGAATGCAAAGCTTTTATCCGTCATCATTCAAAAAAATAATCTGGTCTCATCTGCATTGTAGACATCTCGTGCATCATATTTATCAATGATTGGTATTAACTTGGTCATCCATTCCTCTGCAGTGGTTTTGGAAACTGAAGCGGACTCACCCTTGACTCACCCCACAGCTCATGACAAACAATATCGTATCGATCTTTGAATCTGTTAATCCAACCGCTACTGGCCTTAAAATCGGTATGTCCAAATCCAATGGCAAAGACTGGCCTCTTCGAAAATAGCACCGCTAAGAGGTAGATTGCGGCCCCTCGTGTCTTTGAACCACGAGAGTAGTACTCTTTCGACGTCAGGATATATGGGAGCTCGAATCCTTTTCCGATCTTGCTTTATCGTGCTGGACAGGGTTTTCCCCCGCGCTTACAATGTTGGAAAGTGTTGAGGCTGGAATTACGAATTCTGCGGCAATATCCATCATCTTCCTTCCGCTATGAACAGCTTCGATGACCTCTATCTTTTGCTCGATTGACAGAACTTTTACACTTTGGTGCCATTGTACAAGAGCAACTGAAAAATCTAACTCAGAACTGTAGCAACTCTAACGCTTCATGTGATGTCTTAACGGGCTGGACAACATGACAACCCGGGGCCCCGTTAACTGCACACTGATTTCTCCCTGCCCACGGACCCTGCAACTGCACACCGGTAAATGTCCCCATTGAGCTCTCTCCGCTTACACTCGCGCTAGCTACGTCATTTAAATATGGAGTCCAAGGTCATTCCAATATTTGGCGCATAATTTTAGGCGCTTCCTTTCATATCAAATACACTGCTGGACACCCAAAATGCAACACCAAGAGGGAAGCATCCGATTGGCCTGAAATTCGCAGCATGCGTCGTCCACGAGAGGACATGCAAACGATTAGCATTGCAGGGCATATGCAAATCATGTGTGCCCGGCACGCCACCGAGAAGAACTGTACGAAGGGTGCACAGAATGCGGGGTGTACGTAGTGGAAGTGTGTTGTGCTACCGGACCTGTGCGTGGGAAGCTTCCTGATGCCTCGGAGTTCGACAGAGGACGAATAGTGGCTTATCGCGACAGCGGTTTATCGTACTGAGACATCGGCGCCCGTGTGGGACGACACCAGCCACAGTGAAGCGAGTATGGATTCGGTGGGTGCAGGAGGGACGGACTGACCGACGTGAGCGATTGCCGCAGTCGCGGCACACCACCGAACTAGAGGATAGGCATGTTGTGCGGCGGGCATTGACGGCTCGCACCGCCACATCACGAACGTTAGCGCAGGAATTAGGGTGTGTTGCGCAACAACCTCTGTCAGCACGTACCGTTCGACGTCGTCTGCAGGAGCGGGAACTTGTCGCACTGCGCCCATTGCTCCGATTACCATTGACGTTACACCACCGGCGAGTGCGGCGGCAGCGGGCCGTTGAACGCCGCACCTGGACTACGGAATGGCAAGACATTGTCTTCTCCGACGAATCCCGCTTCTGCCTGCAACACCACGATGGTCGGATCCGCGTGTGGCGGCACCGCGGCGAGAGACTGTATGACGCCTGCATCATGCATCGCCATACCGGTCCGTCGCCAGGTGTAATGGTTTGGGGCACAATTGGATATGACACCCGCACCCCTCTAGTACGCATCGCCGGTACACTCCACAGCCACCGCTACATCTCCGACGTTTTGGAGCCTGTAGTCCTCCTTTACCTGCCAGTGGCCACGTTTCAACAGGACAATGAGTGTCCGCACGTGACACGCATCGTGCAACAATTCTTCACGGCCCACCAGGTGTCACTGCTGCCGTGTCCCGCCTTCACTGATTCGTTCGTGTACACTTCCGGTTTAATGAACGATTTGCGCAAGAAATGGCTCTGAGGAATCGATTCTGAGATGAATGGTTTTGCTCGTGTTTTTTTTTTTTTTTTTTTTGTGTGTGTGTGTGTCTGTGGTTTGGGGATTTAACGACCACTGTGAGCAACTCAATGGGCTATTCTTCCGCAAACGGGCGCACTCCTCATTTCTTACAGCTGAGACACCGGAGCGCTAGAACAGCTCCGCGAGCAATCACCTGTTTTAGATCTGGAAACGTATATGTTGTTGTTAACAACTATTTCATGTACTAAATGAAAACAATAATGAGATGTTGAAAAATAAAAAAAAATAAAAAAAGAGAGAGAGAGAGAAAAAGAACGATCTTACCACTTTATACGTTGGGAGACGAAAGAAATTATAGCTTCGTATTTACAACAAGTATTTTAATTCGTGCTGAGAAATATATAGCAAAATACAATTTAAGAAGAAAAGCATCGATATTTATTGCCATTCGTGATTCCTTATTATTTCAAGGATTTCTTCGAAAACGTCTTTGTTCTTGGCATTACATTCCCTTCGGAATAAGAATTCCATCAAACGATTTGCTAAACTGTCTTTGTGAACACCTTGTTTCATTATATTACTTTTTAAATGTCTCCAAAAACACTCAATATGTTTGAGTGTGGGCTCCAGTGTCTGGATCGACAAAATTTTCACTATGGTTAACAGTCAGATGTGCATAGTTCTCGTCTTTATCCAAACAATCATACGCTTTCCACTTATCAGTCATTATAGTTCTATCCGGTGCTACATGTTTCTTGATAATTGGAAACAATTCTTTGGCTGATCCTTTATTTTCAGGACATAATTCAAGCCTCACTTGTTTAGATTCCCTGTCCATTATAATATCAATTACCTATTATCCTTCAACGACTGGCCCAACATGAAATTTTCTCTTTCCCAGCTTCATCTCGTCTATCTCTACAGTTGTTCCAAAGCCCCCAAGTTGTCCACTATATTAATTTTTTGTTAGCATGTGTTCCGTTATAATCTCTCGGCAGTAAATATACCAATTCGATATAGTTTCAGAAGATGTAGAAACATTGTCTTCTATACTTGTCTCGAGAATTGCTGTCTTATAATCATAACTCCTGCAAAAGCAATATTTTAGCAACCTAACTATTTGGGGAGAAACTTTTGCTTTTGAGAACCATAGGAACGCAAGGAAAATTTTGGCACCGGTTTTACCACCAAGCAGAAAAAATAATAAATAAATAAATAAAAGTATAATTTTAGTCCAGTCCCAACAGCAGCCTCTGCCAAGAGGGAACAACATATATTTTCTTTTAGGATTGCAACTCCTCCAAAGAATTTTTTTTTCTCGTCGAGCATAATTGAGAGGGGTTTATGTCAAAATCGATTAATTTCATACATCGGTTCCGGCATTAACCGTTCTATTTTGCGCAGGGGTGTCCTGAGAATCAAAAATAAATGTTAACTAAATGACCAATTCGTGGAATAAAAAAATTAAATTATTTTTTTTTGGGGTACCGCCCCAAAGATTTTACTAGCAATATACCATAAGAGCTACGACGGAACGAAAATTTTTTAGAGCATTTCATCAGAAAAAAAAAGGGAAGCAAGTTAGATTTGCACCGAGGAAAATTCCTAGCAGTTGGAGGATAAGCGAGACCTCAGTTAAGAAAAAGCCAGTCATTTCAATTTCCTGCTTTCACAATGTAAGCGACGCGTGCGATTCACCCGTAGCGATAGATATGTAAATATCCAGCAGTTTTTTTTTTTTTTTGATTGGAGGTTTAACGACCACCGTGAGCAACTTAATGGGCTATAAGCAGTCGCCCGTCCCTAATTTAGAGGTCACTGGTTCCAGGGAAGGGAGAGAGCCAGTGCCGTAAGACAAACACAACATCCATGCCTGACCGGGATTCGAACCCGGACCCCTTACGGACGAATGATCAGAGGTCAGCGCCTTAGACCACTGCGCCACCGGGGCGGCAGCAGCAGTTTTCCGTAACGATCAACCATGATTTATTTTTTTTCAAAGATCCATAGGTTTTCACTAATTAATCAAGGATCGGAATAATAATGGGAAAATGGGTAAAGACTAGTCACCGTGCGTAAGCCACCTCACAGTACGAGTAGAATAGGCGTAAGCTATCAGATCGAGAGGGCACTGAACAACAGGAATCATACACGTTACGACGGCTAGCATTACTTACGGAAATTAGAACCAGCGAATTCTAACCTTGCAACGATCAAATCACACTTTTGCTCAGATAAGTTAGGCGAACATATGAAAATAGCATTTCGCGGAAATAATTATAGCAAAAACATCAGTAGCCTACGCCTAATCAAAATATAGCTTTGTCCTTAACAGGAGACAATGGGGACCATAATAAACTAGAAAAGCCGTACCTTGTGAAGACGTTAATGGCGTAGTCCCAAGTATTTTGCTAAGCCTTAATGGACAAAATAGAGGCCCAGCCAGCATTTTTGCGATTAACATTTTTATTTCCACAGCGACGCGAGCCATAGCAGTCTTACGACCGCCGATTTAAACCACCGCGCGCAATATGGCGGATAATAGCCAAATTTTTCAGTTCGAAGGGCACACCTTCGTTTACAAGAAGGAAGAAACGTCTGATTGGTCAGTAAAAGTCAAAGGTCACCAAACTACTGCAATGAGACCCCCCCTCTCGGAGAGCGAGAGACGAGGCGCATCTCCAGAGAAGACGACAATCAGAATACCCCCAGGCCAGACCAGGTGTTCGCATGAATAGAAGAAAGCAAGCACAGGTTAAAATGGCAGAATTTTAGAACTTTAAGCAAGGCTGGTTTTAAGGGCCGGCGAAGAATAAATAAGACGATATAGTGGAAGGGAGGAATGATGACAATTTACGGGCATGAGGCGGCGTTAATAAAAATTTTCTCTCTCACAAATGAGAGCAATATAATGAAGCAAAGATTAAGGAAACACGAAAGAATGAATAATTTTAAGTATGTGTATATTTGAGTGAAATCAGATTTAAAAGGAAAAGAGTCGAGTATGACTATATTCGGTGGCAGGAGATGTACAGAAAAAGGGACGAACGCATATATATATATTTTTGTGGAAAGGAGGTATACAGGCAGGAGGAATAGTTTACTTAGCTGTTTTTATTTTTTGAAGGACGACTGCTGTTTTATTTCCTACAGAAGGGGAATGTACCTAGGAAGGACAGGATTTTTTGCTTACCAGAGGAAGAAAGCCGAGTAAATAACTTTTAATTAGAATATGCACATGTAACTCACGTAGCTCGTAAGAAAAATTGTTTAACGCAGCGTGGTAAATTTTGTATTTACAAGGTAAAATTGTATGTTAACTTAATTGGTGTGCACTATGAGCAGAGACTCGGGAAATGGTCCAGTGTAATGTATATGTATGTGAGATATGAAGAAGATGTGTGTCTGATTTGTCATCACTCCCCTTTTCAGGATACATCAAGAACATGCTCTGCATTCAGCACCTTTAGCATCCACACGATAGATAGCAGTGCACACAACAACAACAAAAAAACTTTTCAACTGCCCACCATGATAAACTTTATTTTCATTTTTCTGGCACCAGTCATCGCTTGGGGCCATGCTGCAGATTTCGAGCGATGCGAATTTCGTAGGGACAAATATCAGTGCACAAACACAACTAGAGAGGAACTGCTGAATTTGGATGTGTCACCAAATTTCTGCCATGCTCACAGTTGCGATGGTTGTATCAAAGTGTGGAAGACATTCATTGCACACGATAACCAGCTGATTGAACCCAGGTCCTTTCATTTTCAACAGAAGGTCAGCGCACGAGGAGTCCGCTCCCTCATCGAATGCAAGAGGGCAGGTCTACCCTGCAGCTGTTCGGAGGCTTCCCCTTGCTCAGCACTGCTAACTACTGCAAACTGGCAGGTTGTATGAACATTACTGAAACGACTTGTTACTGTCGCCTGGTACCTGCAGTTACTACTTTGGTCCACGAAGCGGAAGGACTAAAAATCGAAAATCCAGTGTTGATCTCATACCAACTTTGCGTGGCGAGCCAACACCGAGCAACCACACATCGCCGCCGACATCAGAGGCACCTACTGACTGACGAGGAGGCTGTGTTCCAGTGCAATGATGTGAGACTTACCTACAACGATCCAATAGTAACCCTCTCGCATCCGGGCATGTTAGTCGTCAGGATCAGAGGGATAGAGACTGTGATCACATTAAAAGACACGCCATTTCAAGCGACCCTACCTCCCGAAATGCTAGAGTGGTCAGCAGAAATGCATCTTATCTTTGTGACGACCGACGGACAGACGCTGAGAGGAACAGTGCAAATAGTTGGACGGATAACCTGCAGTCCCCTGCAATGCATCTTATGCCGGGACCTACTGCGGCAGTTAAAGTGCTTGCCGGCAGCAGTAACGTACGTGGTTATCCTGCTCCTAATTCTAGTTACGGCTGTTACTTTTTTGTACGCAAAACGGTCATTTTATGCATCTGGAAAACTCTCTACAGCATCGCATACATTATGTGGAAGACATACCGTTTCCTTAGAGGTTCTACTTTGGTCGCTGTGAAAACGGGTGCATTGGCCGGTAACGCAATGCGAAACCGAGCCCAAGTGATGCAACAGTACCTTCGAGAGACACGTGGCGCGCCCCATAGCACAAGCCCCACTGCATGGACTTGCCTTGCTAACGTTGCTTCTGCTAGTTATGGACGGAGCATCTGCGGAGTGCAATGCACACTCCATAATTGCCTCCAAAGTGAAGTCATGCTCGGACTCCGACGTAGACGCAACGTGCCGTCTCTCCACCAGTGCCCAGATTACACTCCTGAATCTAGAGCACCAACAGTGTCTTTGGTTCACTGATGAAAGCAACCAAAATAATCTGTTTTCTTTAAGAAGCACTTTTCAACAGGTGAAGTGCGAGTGGCAGACCGTCAGGGAATATTTTACCCATGTCACAAGCATGCGCTATCTCAGCCAGATCATGTGCGCAAATAACCCAACCTGTAATTGGGGAAAAGGATGTGTGCGGGGAACGAGCTTCGAGGCTCTAACCAAGCAATCCTTAGACTGGCCCGGAATAACGGGATGCCACCCATCTGACAGCGGAAGCACCAGCTGTTGGATAATAGACAGCCAACACTGCATATATTACAGAAAATGGCTGGAGGTCGACTTCCTAAGGGCATATGAGGTGAAACGTATCGTGGCCATGCAGTGTAGCTACGAGCTTCTCATAGAGCAGCAGGGAAATGAAACCACGGAAGCAATCACCGTGAAAAACCAAGCTACCACCGCTACAGGCATCAGGGTACGCGTAGCAGGAGCGCTAGACCAGCCCATGCCGATTTTGCAAACTCACCTAATCTCACGAGTCGGCAACCCCCAAGAAAGCTACCTCGAAAGAGCTAGTTTGTCCTCCAGGCCCGAGAGAGGTCATACAGGTGATACACAAGCGAACGACTCCATGTCAAAAGGCTTCATCTTCGACGAAAATATGTTCTCATGCACGTTCTACGAAGACAACATGCGATGCCAACGGCAGCAGTCCTACCTTCTCAACATGATAGAAACAAAAAGAAATGCACTACCTTTTACCTCGTCTTGGCACCACTTCAAAGTGGATAAAGAAGGGAAACTAAGTTCAGAGCTACTACACTCTGCACCCCTGGTAATAAACCTGGAGTTCAACAATTTCAAGTACAGCATAGAAACTCGAACTGTTTGCCCGAAATTTACAGACGCGGAGATACAAACCTCCGGATGCTTTTCGTGCGAACCTCTTGCCGCAATTCAGTTTGAAGCATTTTCATCCTGTGCAGCGGGAATGGTAGATGTGCACTTCGATTCACTAATCATACATACCCGATCCGTAAAGCTTCGCACGGAGAAGAATACCGTAGTGATAAATTTTAAATCGGACACTCGCTGCATAAGCGATAATTTGTGTTTAAAGGCACGCACTGTGAACGCTTGTAAGAAAATGGACTTCTGCTTGGACCAACCCTCCATGAACTTAATGCACCCAAACTACTCATATGCAAATTGGCAGAACTCAGCTATCACACCCGGATGGAATTTCGGTAGTTGGACGAACGGACTGACAATATCCGCCACCGGATTACTCAAGGTATTCACCGCGGGCATATCATCCTTGATCCTCCTATTGTTTGTGATTTCAACCCTCCTGACTTGTTGCCAGCGCTAGACAAACCACAGAGAGAAGAGCCCACGGAGTGAAGAAACATGTTCTTCCTTCCACAATGGGTTAACCCCGTCTCCAGCCGAGAGGAGGAACTGCAAAGCGAAGCCCAACCAACGGCGCAAGACTGAGCGCTACGCCCGAAAATTGATATTTGAGCACTTATTATACTGTTTTGTGTATATATACTGTATTTCTCATTTTTAGATTTTATACACGGTGAAGGTTGATATATATATTATATGAATAAGTCAGATGCTGTATATATGTATTCTGTATGTTGCATACTGGTGTTTTCGTAGGGGCAAAACTGCCCGTACCGAGGGCGGACGCTAGAGGAAAATGCACAACTTTTTTTTATAGGACGAGTATTCCCTTAATATTCTTCGAATTGCTTTTTTTTTTTTTAAGGGAGGGAGATAATGTTACCGCGGAATTTTCTATATCCCCGTAACATTTAAATTTCATCCGTATAATTTTGATCATTTAATAGTTTTTTTTTATTTTTACTCTAAGGCAGTAGGAAATAAATATTTAAATTGCCAAAATAGAATATCAACGATAAAAAAATTACTTTCCGGTGAAGCTGAGCCAGGCTACCCGAAAGTTTAGGTTGATAATTAGATCAGTCCTAATTGCACTCAAGCCAAACGAAAAGGGGAAAATTATATTTTTTTTTCACGGAAACTTGATGAAAATCCCAGATGGGAAGGAAGAGAAAGGAAGACATTCACAAGTTTTTTTCTCACGAAACTCAAAGAAACTGAAGAGAATAGCAGGAGCGCAGTAAATCCTTTTGGGGGTGTCACCCCTTTTCTCAGGCAACTGTTGCGAGCGTCTCTGCATTGTTCAGAGTAGCGACCAAATTTGAGATAAGTCACGTCGCCGGAAATACCTACGTGACAATCTTCGCTTCTAAGTAGCTAGGCGAGGTCAATTAACCAAAAAGGTGCGAAGACAAGTTGACAGCTGAAAGAAGACATAATTTTTGGGAAAGTGACCCGAACTGAACGGATAGACAGCGAATCGCATAGCAGGGCTAGCTGTGAGGGCCAATGACATAACCCGACGCGATTCGGACGGCCGGGCCGTCACGCCCCAAGATGGACACCGGACACGGGAAAAAGAGAATTATGAACGGGAATGAAGACTAAGAGGAGGACTACAGACAGATTCTAAAATAACTTAGGCAGCCCCGGTGGCGCAGTGGTCTAAGCGGTGGCCTCTGATCATTCGTCCGAACGGGGTCCGGGTTCTAATCCCGGTGAGGCATGGATGTTGTGTTTGTCTTACGGCACTGGCTCTCTCCCTTCCCTGGAACCAGTGACCCAAAATTAGGGACGGGCGACTGCTTATAGCCCATTGAGTTGCTCACGGTGGTCGTTAAACCTCCAATAAAAAAATAATTTAACAGAGGGAACACTAGAGAATTGCAGTCTGAGCAGAAGAGAGGTCTCAGCGGTTTCGGAGGAGAGATGTTTCCGAGATAGAGAAATGAGGTAGTAAATATTTTAGAGCATAGTCGATGTAGATTCACCGCCAACTAAGATAGAGAGTTGACTCTACGACCAGCCGGCAACCCAGATTTGCGATCGGGGCTTCTCAAGGAAAAGAGGGTATGATGACATTTGCCTTTACACATTTCTGATTCGTGCCTCATAGCTTTGCATGTGCTATGCAGGACTAGTTACCCGAAAGTCTCTCACATAGTGCATTAACAATTTTTTCCTCTGGCGCACCGCGCCTAGTTTAAACCAGTAACTAAAGTTTAAGGTCAGTTATATAATGTTAAGTGCATTATACCCGTTTGAAATTAAAACTAAATTGTTTAGCTAAAGCAAGCAACCTCACCGGTACATTGTACCTAGCTTTAAGACCATATTTTAAAAAGAAATAAACAGTTAAATTTTTATTCACGTGTCACTCAGATCATTTCTCCAAATCTCATTAGAGTTAAATTTGTGATTTTATTATTGTTATTCATGCAACTTTTTATTTTAACTTCTTTGCGGCATATGAATGAGCATGGAAACCCCATGCTGATTCATATGAAACACAACGCGATGCATTTGTCGACCCTGAGCTTGGAGACCCTTAGTTGGGGAATCAAAATTCATCGTTGACACCACTAGGCGAAATTTTGAAAGTGAATTGATTAGTATTGAATTTTGACCTTTTTAACTTTTACCCTCTACGGCGAATAAGACGTAGTAGTGGTTCGCTGATACCCGACAAGGAGCAATAATAGTACTAAAAATGTCTAAGGAACAAAATTTTTATAAAACACAGACTGTTTAGTTTTTCCAGGCTAGGGGGTCTTCAGTGAGAGCGCTTCTTCTTTTCAACTCAAAGAATAAAGCGAGTCAGTTTGAAACATTTCAAACTCCCCGAAATTAAGCCGTGTACTCTGGTTTCGACTAAATACTGTAAAGCATTGCTCTCAGACCAGTCGGAATTCCGCCCCGATTGGTTGCCTAATGGAAAACATCAGGCCCCTTTCCAAAAACAATTTCCATATTCACCATTAGAACAATTGGATTCATTCTGTTACTGTTTTAAACATTTCAAAAAAGAAGTTTACATTCTCACTTTTACTTTTAATATCTTGAAAGCTCAAATTTTGACTCATTTAAAAAAATCACTTAAAATTTAATTTAAAAAAATAATAATTACTCTTTAAATTTATGTCTTAAAACTAAAAAATATTTACGCTTAATATTTCAATAAATAAAAAATATTCACAAACTCACCTTCTACCTTGCCCATTTAAAAAAAAAACTACGTTCATTTCTGAATTTATATAATCGAAATCATTACTTCTCCAAGTAGTTCTTTTCCCCTGATTGTAGAGAGGAACTCTTCTGAAATCTTCACTTTTCCACATGTGTTCATAAAAGCTTGAACTACTTCCTAAGGATTCAACAAGGCCACAGCGTTCTCGAAACTTATAATCGCTTTCCTGTTCCACTCAGTGGTTAGGCATGGAGGATGCATCTGAATAGGTGGAAGTACTTCAGACATGCATTCGCGACATCTATATACCTTCAGGATGTTCTCCCCGATTGAATTTTTTAAACATTCAATTTAATTGTGTCTAAGTTCACACTCCTCAATCGATGTATTTTGAAACTTTCGGGATTCTCCAAGTACCGTTTTCTGGAATTCTGAACCCATTGACAATTCCTGGATGCTGTCCCACACGCCATCCAAAATAATTTGGAGTTTCTTAAACTGATTTCTGGTTAATGCAACTCCTGTTGGTAAGTGAAAAATCCGGAAACAGAATTTGAAAGAGTTGAAGACTTCTTACTTTATTCAAACTTTGAACAGAATTAAAATTCGCTCAGCGTTTCCTTTGCATACTGTAACCAACACATGACCCTTATCACCACGTGGTGATTGATGTGTCACCATGCGTCAGCACACTCACTGCATGATGACTGTTTCCTTATCTGGTCATCTCGCAACGAGCATGCTATTGACTCTAATCAGACAAAGCGAACTTCAGCTTGAGAGATAAACGAAAGGATTTCATTATAACTAACTTTCATATCTTGAGAGAATAAACTAAAAAAATTCTTCATAGAGTACATAATAAACGTAAAGAAATTCTTCATAGAGTACAAATAAACGTAAAGAAATTCTTCATAGAGTACGTAATAAACGTAAAGAAATTCTTCATAGAGTACATAATAAACGTAAAGAAATTCTTCATAGAGTACATAATAAACGTAAAGAAATTCTTCATAGAGTACATAATAAACGTAAAGAAATTCTTCAACGCCGAATTTCCACTAAAATGATGGTGGTATACGAAAAACGTGAGAATTTAATCAGACACCTTCAAAGAATTCATCTTGGAATGAACGCTGCTTTTGAAAAACGAGTGAACTATGCAATTCTTTGTTCTCCACACAGAGAAATTTCAGATTTCGAAATATCGCCGTCCTGACCCACTTTTTCCCAAGTGAAATTTAACACATGGTAGAAATCTCCACTTACACATTCCTTTGAGTGGGGAAAAGCTCTCATGAAAGGGGTCAACGGTTCCAAACGACATTGATTAAAATTGGAGAGGAAAAATATAAGAATTAAAAAAGCAATGCATAAGCAGGATTCCCAAAAACATAAAAATATATAAGTTTTATGTAAAAAAGAAATTTAAGGAAAAATATTGGAGGGGCGAAATATTTCCCATTCCCCCAAAGTTTTAACGAAGTCCAATAAACCTCTCGAAAAAAAATTAAACAAATACTTGGACTGACAAAGAGAGAGCGATACGTGACGTCAACCCATCCCGCGGCTAGTAGTAGGAGATACACTGTTCCCCCCTCTGACATCATTTTTTTCTATGCGAACAGAAATTAACTTGAACAACCGTCTCAGAAAATGCCTCCTAAACGTTTTTATTCCCAGCCATGCAAGAGCAATCAGATTGCCTTTTCCCACCAAAAGTTCTAGCAAGAAGGAGCAGGAGACGCCGGAACGTAGCACGAAGGAGCTCCCTTCCTGTCACGCCCCCTTGTTATTCGGTTTCTTCGGACTATGTTCCGGAGTCTCCTGCTCCTTCTTGCTAGAACTTTTGGTGGGAAAAGGCAATCTGATTGCTCTTGCATGGCTGGGAAGAAAAACCTGGAGGAGGCATTTTCTAAGACGGTTGTTCAAGTTAATTTCTGTTCGCATAGAAAAAAATGATGTCAGAGGGGGGACAGTGTATCTCCTACTACTAGCCGCGGGATGGGTTGACGTCACGTATCGCTCTCTTTTGTCAGTCCAAGTATTTGTTTAATTTTTTTTCGAGAGATTTATTGGACTTCGTTAAAATTTGGGGGAAAGGAAGAAGGAATGGGAAATATTTCGCCCCTCCAATATTTTTCCTTGAATTTCTTTTTTATATAAAACTTATATTTTTTTATGTTTTTGGGAATCCTGCTTATGCATTATTTTTTAATTCTTATATTTTTCCTCTCTCCATTTTAATCAATGTCGTTTGAAACCGTTGACCCCTTTCATGAGAGCTTTTCCCCACTCAAAGGAATGCGTAAGTGGAGATTTCCACCATGTGTTAAATTTCACTTGGGAAAAAGTGGGTCAGGACGGCGAGATTTCGAAATCTGAAATTTCTCTGTGGAAAACAAAGAATTGCATAGTTCACTCACTTTTCAAAAGCAGCGTTCATTCCAAGATGAATTCTTTGAAGGTGTCTGATTAAATTCTCACGCTTTTCGTATACCACCATCATTTTAGTGGAAATTCGGCGTTCAAGAATTTCTTTACGTTTATTATGTACTCTATGAAGAATTTCTTTACGTTTATTATGTACTCTATGAAGAATTTCTTTACGTTTATTATGTACTCTATGAAGAATTTCTTTACGTTTATTATGTACTCTATGAAGAATTTCTTTACGTTTATTGTGTACTCTATGAAGAATTTTTTTAGTTTATTCTCTCAAGATATGAAAGTTAGTTATAATGAAATCCTTTCGTTTATCTCTCAAGCTGAAGTTAGCTTTGTCTGATTAGAGTCAATAGCATGTTCGTTGCGAGATGACCAGATAAGGAAACAGTCATCATGCAGTGAGTGTGCTGACGTATGGTGACACATCAATCACCACGTGGTGATAAGGGTCATGTGTTGGTTACAGTATGCAAAGGAAACGCTGAGCGAATTTTAGTTCTGTTCTAAGTTTGAATAAAGTAAGACGTCTTCAAGTCTTTCAAATTCTGTTTCCGGATTTTTCACTTACCAACAGGAGTTGCATTAACCAGAAATCAGTTTAAGAAACTCCAAATTATTTTGGATGGCGTGTGGGACAGCATCCAGGAATTGTTAATGGGTTCAGAATTCCAGAAAACGGTACTTGGAGAATCCCGAAAGTTTCAAAATACATCGATTGCGCAGCGTGAAATTAGATACAATTAAATTGAATGTTTAAAAAAATTTAATCGGGGAGAACATCCTGAAGGTATATAGATGTCGCGAATGCATTTCTGAAGTACTTCCACCTATTCAGATGCATCCTCCATGCCTAACCACTGAGTGGAACAGGAAAGCGATTTCAAGTTTCGAGAACGCTGTGGTCTTGTTGAATCCTTAGGAAGTAGCTCAAGCTTTTATGAACACATGTGGAAAAGTGAAGATTTCAGAAGAGTTCCTCTCTACAATCAGGGGAAAAGAACTACTTGGAGAAGTAATGATTTCGATTACATAAATTCAGAAATGGACGTAGTTTTCTTTTTTTTTAAATGGGCTAGGTAGAAGGTGAGTTTGTGAATATTTTTTACTTATTGAAATATTAAGCGTAAATATTTTTTAGTTTTAAGACATAAATTTAAAGAGTAATTATTATTTTTTTAAATTAAATTTTAAGTGATTTTTTTTAAATGAGTCAAAATTTAAGCTTTCAAGATTTTAAAAGTAAAAGTGAGAATGTAAACTTCTTTTTTGAAATGTTTGAAACAGTAACAGAATGAATCCAATTGTTCTAATGGTGAACTAGTGCTTTTTTGCTAGACTTTTCTTAAGGATATTTGGAAATTGTTATTGGAAAGAGGCCTGATGTTTTCCATTAGGCAACCAATCGTGGCAAAATTCCGACTGGTCTGAGAGCAATGCTTTACAGTATTTAGTCGAAACCAGAGTACACGGCTTAATTTCGGGGAGTTTGAAATGTTTCAAACTGACTCGCTTTATTCTTTGAGTTGAAAAGAAGAAGCGCTCTCACTGAAGACCCCCTAGCCTGGAAAAACTAAACAGTCTGTGTTTTATAAAAATTTCTTTCCTTAGACTTTTTAGTACATCCAATTTTCGACTTTCAGGAACTTGCTGTGACTGTTTTTACTTCATTCCATTTCCAATTTTTTCGAAAACGAACTTCAACAGATTTTTACTCGTTTCGAAACAGTCTTTTTATGTATACTAGTTTTCCCATGTTATTATATGGGAATTTCCCTGCTTTTAATGAAATGTGTTTTCTCAAAATTGTCTACTAAGAAAAATGAAATGTTCCATTTTTAACCCTTAGAAAAAATGAACTGTTCCGAAAATGAATACATTTAAAAAAGAGAAAAAAAGAGAATGACACTTTTCTTCAACTAAATTTTTTTAATATGGAATCCAACGAACATTTTTACGTATTTTCTCAGAATTTGACTTTTTTCGTTTAGAAGTTACAACTGAATTTCCTTCTTGTACAGGAACTTTCAACATTTGTTTATGTTTAATGTACTTTTTGGGCAAATTTATGCTTTCCTATGAAAGTTTTCTCAAAGGACTCCATTAAGTTGATCTCAAGTCTTTGAAGCGAATGGGAAGAAAAATAACATGTCTATGTGTTATGAGAAAATGAACGAATTTCCTTAAGACAGTGTGAAGTGAATTGAACATCAAGCAGTAGTAAGATATTTTACTATCGTAATATGTACATACATTTTGGGACAATATCTTCTAAAGTTAGAGGGAAATATATATGAATATTAAAAAAAAAAAAGGAAGGCTTCCTTGGATTTACAAATAGAGTATTTGAAGTAGAAAGAGGGGTGGAATGCATTGAATATGAATTTCTTGTTTCAGTGAAGGGATTCTTATTCTGGATTTTTTTTTAAAAGAGAAACTATCATTTTCAGAAAATTTCTGGGGGAGTCAACCTTGGACATTTAACAAAATTCTTGGATATATAGGAATTTGAAGAAACTTTACGGAATGAAACATGAAGAGAAAGAAATGGTTGAAATGGTTAACATTCAAGCTTCCTCAATTTTTTTTTTTTGGTTCCTCATGCAATCTGAGGAAATTTTGCAATTTTGTTAGAACTCGTTTTTTTTCAAAATCAACCCTTTAGTAGTTTTTAAGATAGAAAAAATATTGACTAAAGGAAATCTTAAGTAGTACAAGTTCTGAATTGAAGCACTTTAAGTAAGAAAATATTTGTCTGAAGTAATTTTTCAATGTCTAAGCATTGACATCTGAGTATTCGTTCGTCCGAAATTGAATCCTGGGGAGGCTTGAGTTAAGAGCTTTTGAATTACGACATAGCTTTCTACCTTCCTTGGAAACAGTGGACTAAATCAGGGTCTGCTTACTTCCCTTCTAGTGGTTCACGACGGATCTCTTAAATGGTGAATGAACGGCAATGTTCAAATGCTCTGTCCCATTGAGTCAGCAGTTTTAGATTTTTGTCATCTTAGACAGTTTAAGTTTGCTCAGAAAACTATGCTTTTGCGAGCTTGAGTTTGCATTCAAAGTTCAAAACCAGAATTTAGTTTAATCTCCCAAGCAAAGTGATTTCATGCCATATCAGGTTTTCCTGTAAGCAGTAGACGCGTGAAAACAGTCGCAGGAGATTGTCAGTTTCCGACAGAAACGGGGGAAATTCAAAGTTAATTTCTTGGGGAAAGCTCACACACTGGAGAGAGCGCAAAAACACTCTTCTTTCATGTTTTAATGTAAACCTCGAGGAATTAGTATCTAACTATGAAAAGTAAGTTCTAAAGATTTAGGGGCATTTACACTAAAATCCTACAATGACTATTTGAAACAGGGAAGAATCGGCCTTACAGACTTAAATACATCTGAAGATTTTAGATACATTTCTGTTCAAAAGTAAAGTCGAATGGGAAAATAAGAGTAATTAAATCGATAGGAAAAGATTGATAGTTTGAATCAGAAAAAAAAAAAGAAGTGTCATAAAAATAAACCAAAGTTTGAAGAAACACTGAATAGAAGGGAAAATATAATAAGTACTATAAGGGGAATACGATATATTCACTATGGGAGTTTGAAAACACCTGCTTTTCTGAAGAATTAGTAAAACGTGAAATAAAAATGTTTAGAGGAAGTACAGACTTAGTCGCTATGTCTCCAGAATGAAAGTTTTTTCTGCTGAGACAATGAATAAAAAATACGATAATGAAAACCTAATTAAAACGAAAAAAGGTCAATGAAACTAAACGTCTAAAGATAAAATGCAGCATGCACAGAAGTTAAAAATGAAGGGGCAGACACGGGAGAACTGGACATTAAGGGAATGAAATATACGCGAAGTTTTGAAACATCTCAATTTAAGCGAACTAAATGAGGGAAGGGAATGAGATTAGGGGAGTTGTTATTGACTTTGATGAGGTGAGTAAACAATAAAATTTTAGTTATACATGAAATAAATTAAAAAATTACTCGTTTAAGAATATGATTTTTGGTGAAAGTATGAAATTTTAGTTGAAATGTCATAATCAGCATTTCGAAAAGAAATAGATTGAGTCGATATGTAGGGAACAGAAGTAAGTATTCCTTTATTTTCGCTATGGTAGTGGTGAGTTAGTAAAACGTAAAAAAATAATGTTTAGTGAAAGAACGGAATTACTCGCTTTGCCTCCAGAATGAATGGTTTTTTCGGATGAGACAGAACAATATACAGAAAATATGTCCCAAAGAATACAAATTTTATCGTAAGAAAAAAGGTTTTAGATTTCATGCCTTGACAAAGAATGCTTTCCTGTTGGGACAATCCACGAAAAAGTATAGCAAACTAGGGAAGGATTAAAAAAAATGCATATTTGACATACATGCAAGCTTTGAGGAATACTTTAAAGCAAGTTGGAAAATATGATATATAAGGAAACAAAAAACCTGATGATTTGCTACATCTAAAATAATCGTTTTGCTGAAATGAAATGAAAAAAAATAGTCTAAATAAAAGGAGTCATAAGTTTGGCCAACTAAGAAATAAATTACTGACATACTGAAAAGTTTTACTAAATTTAAAAAAAGATGAAGTAAAATAGCGAAATTAGGGAAGCTATAATGATATGCTAAATAAAGTAAGAAAATATTGGTTCACCAGAATTTTAACTGTGAAAGACATGTAGAGTTCTTGAACACGCGAAAAAATTACGAGAAAATAATATTGCAAAGGCGAAAGACTCAGAATTAGCATGAAGCTATTTCACAAAAAATTGTCAAAGTCCAATAATTATTGCGAACAGGAACGAAATCGTTTCTAAAGAAGCATTTCCTCGTCTCATGATCTGGAATAAAATTGAATGAAGGAAAAAGAAAAGTTCCCCAGAAAACCGATATCAAGTCGTTAAGAAGCGTGTGTTGGTTAAAATCTGGAAAAAAAAATACTGTTACGAACGAATGTTATGTATAGCTAGTTGGCTATAGATCTGTATATTTCTTGCACAAACATGAAACAGCTATACGGAAAACCAGATTAAGTCATACATTAAAAGCAAGTAAGAAAAAGCTGTTTGTATAGGAAACGGAAATAATAATGAAGAAACGTTTGCTTGTTTGAATCAGAAAAAATAAAGCCTCGATAAAAGTAGTTGTTAGTTTGAAAAGTTAAAAAATAAAATAATGTTGGTACATCGAGAAGTTTAACGAGTACGCAAGCATTTAGAGCAAAAAGATTAAGATAATGCATTAAAAGGTACATTTCACTGATTAATCATGAAGAAATAAAAAAAATACGAAAAAATAAAAAAATAAACATTTTAACTATGCATAAAAAATTGTGGCTTTGTACGGTGGAAAAAGGTACAACGTTAAAAAATGTAACAGAAAATGTCATGAACACGTAAATACGTTAATAAACAATCGTGTTTTAAGATTATGTCTGCAGCGCAAAACTTTGGAAAACGTCTTTATGTTGGAACGTCAGTTGAAAATGCGTGAAATCTCCTCAAAGAAAATAAAAAAAATCATTAAGTTGAAAAATTATGAATATAAAATGGGAAATTAGTGGGGGGAAATAAGGAATGAATTCGTTGCAAAATGATCAAGTTATTGAAAAAAATCAGTCTTGGAACTTAACGTGTCTAACAGAATCTCAAATGACGTCAACCGCCGACCCCACGGAGGAAATGGCGTTGGCTGATGTCATGGTTTTGTCTGCTATCACGACATGCGTCACCCATCATAGTCACTCGTACCAAAACACGTGTCATACAAAATGGTATGGTCTGAGACAAAGAGAAAATTGTGAGTCATCCCAAAACACATGGCGGACAAAAGATAGCGGAACATGAATCAACAGGAACGAAATCTTTTCAAACAAAGCCTTTCCTCGTCTAAATTAAAATTGGAAGGGAGGACAAATATAAGAATTAAAAAAATAATGCAACGTCTATAAAAATTCCTAGCACTTCACGGAGTTCTAAAAATATAAGTTTAATAAAAAAAATTCGAGGAAACAAAAAATATTGGAAACGACAAAAAAACTTCCTTCAAAAATTTGACAAAGTCCAATAAATCTCTCGAGAAAATAAAAAAATAAATAAATAATGCAACGTCTATAAAAATTCCTAACACTTCAGGGAATTCCTAAAAAATATAAGTTTGATAAAACAAATTCGAGGAAACAAAACATATTGGAAAAACTTCTCAAAAATTTGTCAAAGTCCAATAAATATCCCGGAAAATAAAAAAAATAAGTAATGCAACGTCTATAAAAAATTCCTAGCACTTCAGGGAAATCCTAAGAAATATAAGTTTAATAAAACAAATTCGAGGAAACAAGAAATATTGGAAACGACAAAAAAAAACTTCCTTCAAAAATTTGACAAAGTCCAATAAATCTCTCGAGAAAATAAAAAAAATAAATAAATAATGGAACGTCTATAAAAATTCCTAACACCTCACGGAAGTTCTAAAAATATAAATTTAATAAAACAAATTCGAGGAAATGCTTCGATTGAAAAAACTTCCTTCAAAAATTTGTCAAAGTCCAATAAATCTACTGCGAAAATAAAAAAAATAAAAAATGCAACGTCTATAAAAATTTCTAACACCTCACGGAAGTTCTAAAAAATATAAGTTGAATAAAACAAAACATATTGGAAAGACCCTAAAAATTTGTCAGAGTCCAATAAATCTCCCGAGAAAAGTTCGAAAAAACACCGCTAGGGGACAACACATCGCGTACACATCCCCTTTCCCCCACTCGGTCGTTGCCATCTCTCAAAAATCCATCGAAAGTTCCAAGAAACACCGCTAGGGGGCAGCACATCGACCCAACACACTAGCGTCATCTGCCACGCCCTTTCCCCCACTCGGCCGTTGCCATCCGTCAAAGGTCCATTGAAAGTTCCAAGAAGCACCGCTAGGGGGCAGCACATCAGCATCGACCCTACACACTAGCGCCATCTACCACCCCTGATCCTTCTGCCGCAAGCCACGCCCCCACCCTTCTCCTAGTAGGATGCATCCTCCGGCCGGACCCGTCATTTTATACTACTGCTATACAACTTTAGAAGACAACAGAAAGGAAATAGTGACAGATGGATAATGAGTCTTGCTATTTTTTTTTTTTTGATTGGAGGTTTAACGACCACCGTGAGCAACTCAATGGGCTATAAGCAGTCGCCCGACCCTAATTTAGGGTCACTGGTTCCAGGGAAGGGAAAGAGCCAGTGCTGTAAGACAAACACAACATCCATGCCTCACCGGGATTCGAACCCGGACCCCGTTCGGACGAATGATCAGAGGCCATCGCTTAGACCACTGCGCCACCGGGGCGGCGAGTCTTGCTATGCAAATGCAATGCAGAATAACACATGAAGTTTCAATACAGAGAAATCACTTTCGATGTGGCTGCCTCCAGTAATCCTGCAGAGTCCCACCTGTAGTCAATTTCCTGCTACACGTGGCATAGCATATCAGGCGTAACAGCAGCAGTGGTGGCAGTACTTCTTGTATGCGGTTCATTGGTATTAATTGGTATTGGCGGTACATAGACAGGATCTTCAGCAACGCCCCACAAGAAAAATCTAATGGTGGAACGAGGTGGCCATGATACAGGCGCACCTCTATCAATCCGCCTATCTGGAAAACGGGTGTTTGGGTACACCATCGAATGATGAATGTAACAGCCTGTTCCGCCTCTCGTTTTCCACCTGCGGTATGCCGATGGTTCGATTCAACTTGCGGGACATTTTTCATGTACTCGTGTTTTTTTTTTTCTTTTTTTTTGCAGTAGTTCATTTTTGGCGGTAGGTGAAGTTAGCGCGTGTTTCTGTTTGCAACTGTATCTTCGCTTCTAACTTTTATTTTGCTCGTTATTTTAGGTGTGCAACTTAATTCTCGACCTCAGGCATGACACGTTGACAGCAAATTATAGTAAATCGAATACGTACATAATCAAGGAAATAATTCCCGTCGTGTTGGATACATTTGAGCCATCGATAAAGGCGCTACCGAATGCCACTGCGAAAAAAAGAGGGCTGTTTCGAGTTGATAAAGTCATCAATACTTGTGTGGACCTCCTCGACAGAAGTGAAGAGCGTATCACTCAAGTGATGTTGCAGGGAGCGAAAGAGTTGATAATCCGACGAGGCGAAGTCTTCAGAATACGCCGGGTGGGACAAAATCTCCCATCCCAGGCCGGTGATCGCGTTTTAAGTCGATTTCGCGGTGAGAGGAAGGGCGTTATCCTGAAGCAACAGGACCGATCTTCTGCCCTTGCTGGTGTATGGCCTTTTCGCCTCCATTGCTTCACTCACACGAATTAGATGCTGAGAATAACGCTCAGCATTGGCCGTTTCACCATGTTTGAGCAACTCATAGTGTACGACACCGCGCTGATCCTACCATACGCACACCAACAACTTCCTGGCATGGATATTCGGTTTGGCGGTGCTGGTTGTAGGCTGACCTGGGTAAACCCACGATTTGCGCGGCTTACGATTATTATCGTAGGGGATCCACTTCTCATCTCAGGTCAAAATCTTGTGGAGGAAATCCTTCTTTTTGAACCTGGAGAGCAAGGCCACAGCAACATCGTAGTGCCTTGACTTGTTCGCAGCTGTGAGTTGGTGGGGCACCCAACTGCCCTCCTTGTGAATCCGTCCAAGTTTGTGCAGGCGCGCTTTGCAATGGCTTGCCGTGTTACTCCGAGTTCCTGGGCGAGCTATGACTATGTGCGACAGAGATACGCGTCCAACAGTTGTTCCAGTTTTTCATCGTCAACTTTCTGTGGCTGTCCCGGACGTTCTGCATCATGGAGGCCGAGATTTCTCTGCTTTAACCGCTGGAAACACTTCTTACATGATATAAACAACACTTGCCGTTTTTACACGATATTATAAAAGTCGATGATGCTGACTATAAAACTTTAATCAAACGGTTATAATACATTAGTACTTTCGGATCTACTATAGACCCATCTTCAGATTTGAATTAATCGAAATCTGAGATTACATATGGTTATATCAAGAACAATGCCAGATTACAACTTAAAACTTGAGAAGTAAAACACATGTGACGTAGTAAATCAAAAAGCCTGTGCACGAGAGTCAACGTCTTGTGGGAGGGCACTGTTTGTTCAAAATAAGGTTCTTCCAAACTCCCGGAATGTAATTAGGTAAATCATCGTTGCAACAAGAGTCAAAGTTCCTAAGTATAAATAAACTTTCTGTAAATAACAAATTTGATTTACATAACGGAGATGCCAGAATTGACAAATTGTCCCAATCTGGAAAAAACTTACAACTGTTAACTGCTCTTGCCAAGGTAGTCGTTTGTGATCCGTTCCGAACATTGTATTTATGTTCAACAAGTCTAGTATGAATCTTCCTAGAAGTTGATCCGATATATAGAGAATCGTTAGTTCCTGGTTCGTTTGATCTCAACGGAATACTGTAAACACCCCATTTGTCGAGGCTTGGCACAGGATCACGGTCGCTACGGATCGATGATAAGATGTTCATGGTTTTGACTCCAAAGTCGACTTGATATCTATGGCAGGCATTCTTTAGGGCATGAACAATGAGTGGAATAAATTGTACTGACCCCACAAATCTTTGCTTCTGATTCTCCTTAGGCAAGGAAGTTAGTGTCCTATTTGCAACTTTCCCAATTATACGTTGAACTGTTTTTTCGGGGTACCCATAAATTCGTGCTAAGTCTGTAATTTTCTTGAACTCTTGATTACGAGTAATTGAAGAAGAAGAATGTGAGAAGGCGCGATTAACCAAAAAGTAAAACGTTGACAATTTTTGATCATCAGGATGGGCAGATGCAAAAGGAATTAAAGAGGAATATGCTGAAGGTTTTCTGTAAACAGAAAAACTGACAGAATGTGAAACAGGATCACGTACAAGGAAGATGTCCAAAAAGGTAACGAATGGTTATTCTCCATTTCAACCGAATACCTGATGGTTGGATGAAAGGAAGAAAGAAAGTCAACAAATTTTGGAAGGTCGCTGTTGGTCGACGGCCAGAAAACTAGGACGTCATCAACGTAAGGAATAAAAGGTAAGGGTTAACATCAAATTGGCCCAGAGCCTGGTTTTCTAAATTTTGAAGTAGAATTTCTGCCAACACAGGAGAAAGGGGTGACCCCATAGGGGCTCCTTCAAGCTGCGGATAAATTTGCTTGCTGAATCTGAAATACGATCTTTCTTTAACAAGCTTCAAGGCATGGTCAACGGCTTGTATCTTCAACGGCGAATATAAATCTAAAGCAGACAATTTGGAATTAATAATATTGTGAACAACAGTAAGAGGAACATTAGGAAAAAGATAGATGACGTCTGACGAAGCCATGAAGAAAGGTTGACCAGATAATTTAAAAGAACGAATTTTCTCAATTGCTTGGGTAGAACTGGAAATAGAGTAACTAGACGAAGAGGTTAAAGGAGAGAGAAATTTTGCTAAGACCTTTTCAAGAGGCCTAGTAGGACTTGAACGGCTCGACACCAGTGGGCGAATCGGTAAGCCCTCTTTGTGGGTTTTAACCCTCTATGTGGGTTTTTACAGTTAAAGCTCCTACAAAAGAATTCTGACTTGGCTATAGTAGCGACAGATAAATCTTCACAAATAGTCATTTTCAATAAGCAAGATTACCTAAGCAAGATGCTAGAGACTATTAATGGGATTTCTCATATCATTGTCTCGAAAGACCCTGCAGCTGCCTTTCTAAGGGCTGTGAGCAATTTAAAAAATCACGACAGTCTTCCAAAAAGCATTGTTGATTCTATGTATACAACAGCAGGTCCAAGAATCCCAGAATTATTTGGAAGGGTTAAAACCCACAAAGAGGGCTTACCAATTCGCCCACTGGTGGGTAGCTGTTCATGTCCTACTAGGCCTCTTGAAAAGGCGTTAGCAAAATTTCTCTCTCCTTTAACCTCTTCGTCTAGTTACTCTATTTCCAGTTCTACCCAAGCAATTGAGAAAATTCATTCTTTCAAATGGTCTGGTCAACCTTTCTTCATGGCTTCGTTAGACGTCATCTCTCTTTTTCCTAATGTTCCTCTTACTGTTGTTCACAATATTATTAATTCCAAATTGTCTGCTTTAGATTTATATTCGCCGTTGGAGATACAAGCCGTTGACCGTGCCTTGAAGCTTGTTAAAGAAAGATCGTATTTCAGATTCAACAAACAAATTTATCGGCAGCTTGAAGGAGCCCCTATGGGGTCACCCCTTTCTCCTGTGTTGGCAGAAATTCTACTTCAAAATTTAGAAAACCAGGCTCTGGGCCAATTTGATGTTAACCCTTACCTTTTTATTCCTTACGTTGATGACGTCCTGGTTTTCTGGCCGTCGACCAACAGCGACCTTCCAAAATTTGTTGACTTTCTTTCTTCCTTTCATCCAACCATCAGGTATTCGGTTGAAATGGAGAATAACCATTCGTTACCTTTTTTGGACATCTTCCTTGTACGTGATCCTGTTTCACATTCTGTCAGTTTTTCTGTTTACAGAAAACCTTCAGCATATTCCTCTTTAATTCCTTTTGCATCTGCCCATCCTGATGATCAAAAATTGTCAACGTTTTACTTTTTGGTTAATCGCGCCTTCTCACATTCTTCTTCTTCAATTACTCGTAATCAAGAGTTCAAGAAAATTACAGACTTAGCACGAATTTATGGGTACCCCGAAAAAACAGTTCAACGTATAATTGGGAAAGTTGCAAATAGGACACTAACTTCCTTGTCTAAGGAGAATCAGAAGCAAAGATTTGTGGGGTCAGTACAATTTATTCCACTCATTGTTCATGCCCTAAAGAATGCCTGCCATAGATATCAAGTCGACTTTGGATTCAAAACCATGAACATCTTATCATCGATCCGTAGCGACCGTGATCCTGTGCCAAGCCTCGACAAATGGGGTGTTTACAGTATTCCGTTGAGATCAAACGAACCAGGAACTAACGATTCTCTATATATCGGATCAACTTCTAGGAAGATACCTACTAGACTTGTTGAACATAAATACAATGTTCGGAACGGATCACAAACGACTACCTTGGCAAGAGCAGTTAACAGTGGTAAGTTTTTTCCAGATTGGGACAATTTGTCAATTCTGGCATCTCCGTTATGTAAATCAAATTTGTTATTTACAGAAAGTTTATTTATACTTAGGAACTTTGACTCTTGTTGCAACGATGATTTACCTAATTACATTCCGGGAGTTTGGAAGAACCTTATTTTGAACAAACAGTGCCCCCTCCCACAAGACGTTGACTCTCGTGCACAGGCTTTTTGATTTACTACGTCACGTGTGTTTTACTTCTCAAGTTTTAAGTTGTAATCTGGCATTGTTTTTGATATAACCATATGTAATCTCAGATTTCGATTAATTCAAATCTGAAGATGGGTCTATAGTAGATCCGAAAGTACTAATGTATTATAACCTTTTGATTAAAGTTTTATAGTCAGCATCATCGACTTTTATAATATCGTGTAAAAACGGCAAGTGTTGTTTATATTGACTAATACACAAATTAAGCTTTAAACTTCTTACACGTACTGTAGGACACAGCAACCTCACCCAAAGCAGCACAGATTATGCTGGGCTTCCGCGGCACTTTTTTCAGCTGAAACGCGAACAGGAGGCAGTGCCTCAAATGTTGCTACTCGAACGACATTGCTTTCACCGTCAACTTTCGTCCTTCTGTCACCACAGCTGTGAACGGTTACGGTTGCCTGGAAAGCTGTTGGATGGCGCTGCAATCAGCCATTATCGCACACAGCTATTTGCATTTGCTGACGTTCTATGATCGCTTGAGGTTAGGGGCCTAGAATTAAGTTGCACACCTATATTTGCTTTCAGGAGACGTTTTTGAAAAATGATTTTTTCTTATCATAGCTTTTGCTATGCTGTTCGCATATTTTCTACTTTTTCATTTTTAATATTTCTTCCACCAGAGGGCGTCAGCGTATATTTTTATTTGTGAAGGGGAATTTGGTTCTAAAAATTCCTTAGGGAAATACTTTGTTTTGGTAGGATAAACCTCGTAATGAAAAATACTTTGCACCCGTTTTCTTCTTGAAGTAGCACACATCTTTTTCCTTAGGGGGCGTGAAGTTATGTTTTCCTCTGTATGTCTTCTTCGAACTATTCGATTTAAAAATTGCTTTTCCTCTGCCGCCTTCCTTTCGCTGTTATAAACAAAAGATTTAGAAAGACACCAATATTATTTTAAAAAATATACTCTCGGTACCAATCTTATAATCAAGGGGATTTCGTCAATAATTAAGAATACCTTTGGCATATAAAACCTATATAATAGGCTGCGTCTGTCCCTAACGCTTTGATGTCATTCAGTACTTGCAGCGCCATCTGCTTTTTCCGGTGGCCGAAATTGGAACTAAGCTCACTGCTATCGCACGATACGTAAAATCAAGGAAAAATACCGGAAAATAAAAGTTAGTAAGACAAACGACTTCATCTGTGACAACACGCACGTGCTCGAACAACTGTCTGTGACGTTTGCTCTGGGTGCTATGTCGTGTTTTATTTCATCTTCTTCGCATTCCAGAGTAATTTCATAAAAAGGAATAAAATTTAAGAGTAATTTCATAAAAAAGGAATCAGCGTTATTTTATTTCATAAAAAGGAATTCATAAAAAAAAATCCTCCAAATGGGCGCGCATTTCGCATAATGCTGTTATTGGAAGAATGTACACTGTTGGAATCAAAGACCAGGAGAGATTCAACCTTCGCTCACTCTTACTCTTTTGGTCGACGTGGACCCAGGTTTTTAAAGGGTTTTTTATTCATCTCTTAATAAACAAATAGGTGATCCAATGAAAAGTCCGTTGCCGCGCCTGTGGCGCAGTGGTCTAAGCGCTAGCTTACGACCATTCGTGAGTCCTTCTATGTTGGACAGACTGTGAAAAATGGCTACGAGACATCACTTAACAGATGAACTGAGGTGGAGAGCGAACGGAAGACTAGAGGCAGGCCAGCGTCTGGCGGAAGCTAAAAGATGGCTGCGTGTGAGTCCTTCTGTGGTACGCAGACTGTGAAACAGATTTGTTGTAAAGGCTGCGAGACATCTGTGACATGCCTGAGAGCAGGACGCACACGACATAAAGGAACATAGCAGTCAGAAAGAACGTCCGCGTAGCTCAAATGGTAGAGTGACTTATTCCGGAATGAGGGGACCCGGGTTCCAGCCCCGGCGTGGAGAAAAATGATGGCGAAATTTACTTCGTTATACATCATTTAACAGCTGAACTGAGGTCGAGAGCGATCGGAAGACTAGGAGCAGGCCAACGTCTGGCGGAAGCTGACAGATGGCTGCGTGTGAGTTTTTTTGGTCCACAAACTGTGAAACAGATTTGTTGTAATGGCTGCGAGACATCAATTAACAGATGAACTGAGGCAGAGAGCGATCGGAAGAATAGAGGCAGGCCAATGTCTGGCGGAAGCTGAAGATGGCTGCGTGTGAGTAGTTCTGTGGTCCACAGATTGTGAAAGAGATTTGTCGTAATGGCTGTGAGACATAATTTAACAGATGGACATAAGTAAAGAGCGACCGATGGAGCGACGGGCAGGCCAAAGTCTGGCGCAAGCTGAACAAAGGCTGTGTGCGAGTCCTTCTGTAGTCCACAGATTGCGAAACAGATTTGTTGTAATGGCTGCGAGACATCATTTAACAGATGAACTGAGGTGGAGACCGAATGAAAGTATAGGGACAAGCCAAAGTCTGTGGGAAGCTGAAAGATGGCTGTGTTTGAGTCCCTCTGTGGTCCACAGACTGAGAAACAGATTTGTTGTAATGGCTGCGAGATATCATTTAAGAGATGAACTGAGGTAGAGAGTGATCGGAAGAATAGGGGCGGGCCAAAGTCTAGCGGAAACTGAAAATGGCTGCGTGTGAGTCTTTGTGTGGTCCACAGGCTGTGAAACAGATTTGTTGCAATGACTGCGAGAATTAGTTTAGCAGATGAACTGAGGTTTAGAGCAATCGGAAGACTAGAGGCAGGCCAAAGTCTGGCTGAAGCTGAAAGATGGCTACGTGTGAGTCCTTCCGTGGTCCTCAGACCGTTAAACAGATTTGCTGTAATGACTGCGAGACACAAGTTTAACAGATGAACTGAGGTGGAGAGCGATCAGAAGACTAAAGGCAGGCCAAAGATTGGCGGAAGCTGAAACATTGCTGCGTGTGAGTCCTTCTGTAGTCCACAGATAGTGAAACAGATTTGTTGTAATAGCTCCGAGACATCATGTAACAGATTAACCGAGGTGGAGAGCGATCGGAAGAAAAGAGGCAGGCCAAAGTTTGGACTGAGCTGAAAGATGGCTACGTGTGAATCTTTCTGTGGTCCACACACTGTGAACCAGATTTGTTGTAATGGGTGCGAGACATCATTTAACAGATGAACCGAAGTAGAGAGCGATCGGAAGAAAAGAGGCAGGCCAAAGTTTGGACGGAGCTGAAAGATGGCTACGTGTGAATCTTTCTGTGGTCCACAGACTGTGAACCAGATTTGTTGTAATGCCTGCGAAACATCATTTAACAGATGACCTGAGGTGGAGAGCGATCGGAAGACTAGGGGCAGGCCAAAGACTGGCGGAAGCTCAAAATGGCTGCGTGTGTGTCCTTTTGTGGTCCACAGACCGTGAAACAAATTTTTGTTGTAATGGCTGAAAGACATTATTTAGCAGATCAACTGAGGTGGAAAGCGATCGGAAGTCTATAGGGAGGCCAAAGTCTGGCGGAAGCTGAAAGATGGCCGCGTGTGAGTCCTTATGTAGAACACAGATTGTTAAAAAAATTTGTTGTAATGGCTACGAGAAATCATTTAACAGATGAACTGAGATGGAGAGCGAACGGAAGACTAGAGGCTGGCCAACGTCTCGCGGAAGCTGAAAGATGGCTGCGTGTGAGTATTTCTGTGGTCCACAGACTGTGAAACAGATTTGTTGTAATGGCTGCGAGACATGATTTAACGGATGGATTTAGGTGGAGAGCGATCTGAAGATTATAATCAGGCCAAAGTCTGGCCGAAGCTGAAAGATGGCTGCGTGTGAGTCCTTCTGTGATCCACAGATTGCGAAACAGATTTGTTGTAATGTCTGCGAGACGTCATTTAACAGATGGACATAAGTGGAGAGCGACCGGTAGACTAGAGTCAGGCCAAAGTCTGGCGGAAGCTGACCAAAGGCTGCGTGTGAGTCTTTCTGTAGTCCACAGCTTGCGATACAGATTTGTTGTAATGGGTGCGAGACATTATTTAACAGATAAACTGAGGTGGAGAGCGATTGGAAGACTAGAGGCAGGCCAAAGTCTGGCCGAAACTGAAAATGGCTGCGTGTGAGTCCTTCTGTGTTCCACACTGTTAAACAGATTTGTTGTAATGACTGCGAGACACAAGTTTAAGACATGAACTGAGGTGGAAAGCGGTTGGAAGGCTAAAGACAGGCCAGAGACTGGCGGAAGCTGAAACATGGCTGCGTGTGAGTCCTTCTGTGGTCCACAGACTGTGAAACAGATTTGTTGTAATGGTTGCGGGACATCATTGAACAGATGAACTGAGGTGGAGAGCGATCGGAAGACTAGAAGCAGGCCGACGTTTGGCGGAAGCTCAAATATGGCTGCGTGTGAGTCCTTCTCTGGTCCACAGACGGTGAAACAATGTTTTGTTGCAATGGCTGAGAGACATCATTCAGCAGGTCAACTGAGGTGGAGAGCGATGGGACGACTAGAGTCAGGCCAAAGTCTGGCGGAAGCTGAAAGATAGCTGCGCGTGAATCCTTGTGTGGTCCACAGACTGTGAAACAGATTTGTTGTAATGGGTGCGAGACATCATTTAACAGATGAATTGAAGTAGAGAGCGATCGGAAGATTAGAGGCAGGCCAAATTCTAACAGAATCTGAAAGATGGCTGCGTGTGAGTCTATCTGTGACTCACAGACTGTGAAACAGATTTGTTGTAATGGCTGCGAAAATTCATTTAACAGATGACCTGAGGTGGAGAGAGATCGGAAGACTAGAGGCAGGCCAAAATCTGATGGAAGCTGAAAGATTGCTGCGTGTGAGTCTTCTGTGGTCCAGAGACTGTGAAACAGATTTGCTGTAATGGCTACGAGACATCATTTAGCAGATCAACAGAGGTGGAGAGCGATGGGAACACTAGAGGCAGGACAAAGTCTGGCAAAAACTGAAAGATGACTGCGTGTGAGCCTTTCTGTGACCCACAGACTGTGAAACAGATTTGTTGTAATGGATGTGAAAATTCATTTAACAGATGACCTGAGGTGGAGAGAGATCGGAAGACTAGAGGCAGGCCGAAGTTTGGCGGAAGCTCAAATATGGCTGCGTGTTGGTCCTTCTGTGGCCCACAGAGCGTGAAACAGATTTGTTGTAATGGCTGCGAGACATCATGTAAAGATGATCCGAGGTGCAAAGCGATCGGAAGAAAAGAGGTAGGCCAAAGTCTGGCGGAAGCTGAAAGTTGGCTGCGTGTGAGTCCTTCTGTGTGGTCCACAGACTTTGAAAAATATTTGTTGTAATGGCTGCGAGACATCATTTAACAGAAGAATAAAGGTAGAGAGCGATCGGAAGACTGGAGGCAGGCCAAAGTCTGGTCGAAACTGAAAGACGGCTGCGTGTGGGTCCTTCTGTGGTCCACAGACTGTGAAACATATTTGTTGTAATACCTACGACACGTCATTTAACAGATGAACTGAGGTAGAGAGCGATCGGAAGATAAGATGCGAGACAAAGTCTGGAGGAAGCTAAAAGATGGCTGCGTGTGAGACTTCTGTGACCCACAGTCTGTGAAACAGTTTTGTTGTATTGGCTGCGAGAATTCATTTAACAGATGACCTGAGGTGGAGAGCGATCGGAAGACTAGAGGCAGGCCGAAGTTTGGCGGAAGCTCAAATATGGCTGCGTGCGGGTCCTTCTGTGGTCCACAGACCGTGAAACAATTTTTTTGTAATGGCTACGAGACATCATTTAACAGATGAACTGAGGTGGAGAGCGAACGGAAGACAAGAGGCTGGCCAACGTGTGGCGGAAGCTGAAAGATGGCTGCGTGTGAGTGCTAATGTGGTCCACAGACTGTGAAACAGATTTGTTGTAATGGCTGCGAGACATGATTTAACAGATGGACTTAGGTGGAGAGCAATCGGAATATTAGGGGCAGTCCAAAGTCTGACGGAAGCTGAAAGCTGGCTGCGTGTCAGTCCTTCTGTGGTCTACAGATTGTGAAACATATTTGTTGTAATAACTGGGAGACATCATTTTGCAGATCAACTGAGGTGGAGAGCGATGGAAAGATTAGAGGCAGGCCAAAGTCTCGCGGAGGCTGAAAGATGGCTGCGGTTGAGTCCTTGTGTGTTCTACAGAGTGTGTAACAGATTTGTTGTAATGGCTGCGAGACATCATTTAACAGATCAACTGAGGTGGAGAGCGAATGGAAGACTAGAGGCAGGTCAAAGTCTGGGGGAAGCTGAAAGATGGCTGCGTGTGAGTCCTTCTGTAGACCACAGATTGTGAAACAGATTTGTTGTAATGGTTGCGAGACATGATGTAACAGATGGACTTAGGTGGCATCCATTACAACAAATCTGTTTCACAATCTGCCCATGTGCAAGCAACTATGCATACTGCCCATGTGCAAGTGACCATATTTAAAATATAACCAAAAGCCTAATGTTAAGAAATAAGAAGTCCGAAATATTCCTTCTTTCCTTCCTTGATTTGCACGCGCTAAGCAAGACTATAGCGTCTAGAACGGAAAGTGTACCGAGCGCCTAGCGTACGTAATGATTGGCTTGGATACCGAAATTTGTCCCCTTCGTAGATGGCGCTCCGATCGCCTTCCCTTCCCTCTTTCTTACTGTGATGGGAGTGGGAAACTAAATTCGTGTTGCTTACTGTGAAAAGAACGGCAATATAGACGAAAACGCGTTATGTTTTAGGTTTAGGAAGGAATGTGGATTACCTAATTATTGTATATAAGTTATACTTAGCTCATTATGCGGAAGAGAAATTACCATTGTTTTGTGCCAGGTTGCAATACTCAGTACAAAAACAGTAAGCTGTCACTCTATGAAATACCCAAAAATGATAAACGTTTACAGCAATGGCAAAGATTGATTCCCCGTGCAGATAAAAACTTTGACAAATTTAGCGCTGTGTGTAAACTGCACTTTGTGAGAGATTTGTGGTTCGAAATTTTGTGCATAAAATAAACGAGGAGACTGTTAATACCCAGAAATCGGCCCATCTTGACACCAAATGCAATTTCAACAATATTTCCAAACCTTCCCCATTATTTGTCAAAACCTCTGGCAAAAATGAAGAAAGTTAGGGAAACCGGTGATAAGCCTGATGGTAATTTAAATAGCTTGGGATTTACTTCCAAAAGAGTTACACTGAACTGCCTTCTGAATATTAACCTTCCTTCAGAATTCTGGGGTAAGCAAATTCTTGCTAATAATCCAAAGTGCATAAATTTCCATGTTCATTCATTCAAATGTGAATTGTCAAATTAATTGACAACCGAAAAACTGGTTGTTGTAACCGAAAGTGAACCGGAGGTTACCTGTGAAGTGTATTTATGTGGATTAAAAATTAACACAGTTTCTAATATTACTTCTAAAGATGAATTAGAATCCATTATTCGAGACACAAATTCTGAAATGGCGCAGGCTCCATTTCAGAATTTGAAAATAACAGGAAGTACCTTGAAAGTGGAGTTATTTTTGAGAATAATTTATACAGCAAAAATTGTGTAAGGAAAGGAGCAACAGAGACTCGCCTCAAATGTAAGTATCTGTGGCACTTACTTTTGCACAAAATAGCTTATCATAGAAGAAAGGCTACATTTAAAAATAAGTATCAGAATAAAGTTTGGAGAATCAACAGGCTGAAGAAATGGGTTATTTCGCTCTCTGATTACATAAAAAAAATCCAAAACAAAAATAAGAATTTTACAGAACTTTCCATTAATGAAAAAATAGCAGAAATACCCAGTAAGCAGTGGCAAATGGTTATTCATTGTTATAAGGCAGCAAAAAAAATCTGCAAGAAGTATGTCATATACCAAGGAATGGTTACTTGAATGAACATAAAAAGTCTAAAATTGTACGAGCACATACGGAAACACAAAATCATGATCCTACCTAATAGAACAACTATTAGAAAGTATATTTCAAATTACAACACTGGTTTTGGATTCAATGCACAGACGTTTGAAACAATTTAAAAGAAAACAAGTAAGATGGAGCCTTTTGCAAGACATGATGGTATATTAATAGATGAAGTGAAGCTTACAGAAAAACTGCAAGCAAAATCATCTGGTGAAATAATAGGGTTTGTTGGTATTGGGCCATGCACTTCAGAAACTGTTAAGCATACCCCATGTAATCACAGACTGGTAATGGTGTTCCAGCCATTAAATGGAGATTGGACCCAAATAATTGGCGTTTTTCCCACAAGTAACAATATAAGTGGAACTTTGCTTGCAAAATTGATTATTATTGAAGCTGTTATTCTCACTGAAAATGCACGTCTGTTTGTTGATTTCATTACGTGTTGGAACAGGAATATGTGGAAGACATTTGGTATATCAGCAGATTGTTCTGGAACTAAATACAGCATTATGCATCCTACAGATTGTTCTAGAAGCTTACATTTGATTTCATATCAGATTTTCCTCACTTAATAAAATGTGTACGGAACGCATTTGTTACCAGAGGTTTTCTTCTGCTCGAAGGGGAAGCAAGACCAGAGCATGTTGAAGCAGTATGGAGGAAGGACTCTGACATAACTACTCTAAAAGCCATGACAAAAATTAAACGTGTTCATATTCACCTGAATAACTTTGAGAAAATGAGGGCAAGCTATGCTGTGCAGCTTTTTAGCAGCAAAGTATTAAAGGGCCTTTTTCTCTATAAGCATCATATTGAAATACAGATTGGAAGTACTAATGCAACTGCATTTTTCATAAAGTTGATGATGGAGTTAATAACTGTAATGATCTCTAGGAGTCCATCAAGTAGTCTCCGTGTGGATTCTAAGGGATACAAAGTGTTTAATGATTTTCTATTTAGATAAATGGGAAGCTTTTGCAGGAGATAAGAAGATTGTGTTTTTAAGTGCTAGAGAATTACGAGTCACTATAAGCAGTACCATCTCTATACTAAAATCTCTAACAGAAACCTTGAACTACAAGTATGTAATGACATCGCTCTTGAGTCAAGGCTCAATAGAAAACCTTTTTGGTATTATTCGGCAACTGTCAGGCTGCAATGACCACCCCACTGCAGCAGAATTTTTAGTGACCATTCAGTGTTTAAGTTTTTATAATCTGGCTAAGCCTGTAAAGTGTGGTACTAGCTGCACAACAGAAATCATCAATTCCCTTATTGAGCCAAGTGACACCATCAGTTACAAACCTAATGTTTTGTTAAATTTAAATGAACTTTTAAGTGATGGAATGCTAGATAATGTGAAAGATACCTTGAATAGTGCTGCATATTCTGATTGTGCTTCCCTTTTCCCACATGATTCCCATAACCAGTTGCTAGTTTATGTAGCTAGGAAATGTGTTGCGATAACTAAATGCAAAGATTGCTCCAAAATGTGTTTAACATGCAGTATTGAAGGCCAGATTTTCTGGAACATTGATACGAGAATTTGATAAAGGTGGCTTATTATATCTATCAAAGGAACTCCTAGTTCTTGTCAGTCAACTGGAAAGTATTCTTACACATTATTTCAGCACCGAAAAACTACACAGAGATAGTATCGTTGATATTCTTGCTATCTTGATGATAAAGAAAATTAAATTCATTGGTTGTGCAGAACACAGTAAAGATGTGACATGTAAGATTACAAAATTTTATTTATTGACACGGTTGCACTTCTATATAAAGGGACTTAATAAGATTCACAATGACAATAGAGAAAAAATGAAGTACCTTAAGCTGAGACGCTGCAGATGAAGTCCCTGGATCTGGGTGTTGAGGTTCTTTTTATGAGGAAGCAAGTGAAAGACAGCTTTATACTTACTGTGAAGTCAGTCAATAGCTCTCACTTATACTTACTGTGGAGTCGGTAGATATATACTGACTCCACAGTAATGCTACAGGTCAAACCCTCACCCCGAGAGTTCCTCAAAACCACCTTAACAGTTAATAAGAACTTTGCCACAGAACAAGTTCAGTCATTCAACCCAGGGGTTTGAACTTAGTCACATTACCAATGTTCAACTCTGAGCAAGCAGAGCAGACACTGCTGTGTTTACTGATCTACTATATATTACCATATGTATGCATATGACCGTATTAAAAAGAATGGATAACTTTGGGAGTATGTAGCAGTGGCTAGTTAACTTTTCCTTCATTAAATATATGTATGCACATAGCAGACAGCAAGCCTAATGCATATGCAAATTAGTGATCCTAGAAATTTAACCTAAACTCATTAAAAAAAATTCCAGCCTAAAATGAGGTTAAGAAATGTTCAGGTTGTTAACAAACTTAGAAAAGAAAGTTACAAAAACTGGTAAGTTATTTAGAGATTCAGAATTCATTTCTGTAAATGTATTTATTTAAACAAAAAATATATTTCTTGCTCTCCCCACGTCCCAAGTAACTGCATCAATGGTGAAAGATAAAAGACGTTCAAAAATTGCAATGGTTGCTATCAACTATGCTGGGGTAAGAAATGTATTCTGAAGTAATTCCATTGTGTGGAATTATTACAGAATATATTTACTTCACTGGTGATTAACGGTTCAGCAGATATTAATATACAAAAAGATTTTAAGTCACATGTGTGGTAGCAATAGGTAATAATATTGCAGAGTTACTATTTTTCGTTAAAAATGTTTAGACCTGTGGGATTCATTTAGCAAACTGTACCACCCCTTCATCTTTTTTCTTATGTTCAAATCCCAAAATTACTGGTGGCAATCTATTAATGCACTTTTTTTCAATCAACATTTAGCTTTAGCATTTCCAGAATTGCTAACTAGGGCTTCCATGATGGAATTATATACTACAAAATTCAGTATTTTAGAGAAAACTTGCAAAATGCCATAAGTGATTATGACTAATTTACTCTTTACAAGGTGGTGTAAAAGTAATAAAAAAGGAAACTAAACAGGTATTAAATTTATTATTAGAAATCCAATTATGTGTGAAAATATCTAATAGATGCATTCACAAATTCTTGCCCTTTGATTCAATTGAATTTTCTAAGATGCCTAAAAATCAAGTTGTGTATTATTTATTTTTTGTGTAATGTTACTTTTTAAATCGCTCTCCCAAGTTCTGTTCTGATATGCTGATAAATTTCTCTGTTCCTATACAATTGAGAAATGGTTTTTGATAAAAATTTCAACAACTGCTGCACTATCCTTTGACATATAGCAGCCTGCAATGAATTAGTCAAACTTCTACTTTATAAAAAATAAAAATTTAACATGGGATGCTTACTTTTGCCTCACGGTATAAATTGAATAAAGCTTAACCAATGTGCTGAGATGTGGCGATATTGTAAAAAATAATGCTTGATGCATGCAAGCAATGCAAGATTAAAACATTGCTTTATTACAAACTGCACGTGGCTTCTGTATGGAAATGCCCTAAAGCCATTTTTAATTAACTCTTATCAGCACTCCTTTGGTCCCCATGCTGATGAGAGTTCAATACTCAAAACCGGTCCACGTCAGGGGGTCAGTTTTTTCACATGTGCTTCAACATTTGTTTCAGTTGGTGTAAATTATATCTGTATTACCTATTCCCAACTACTAGCGGCATTAAACAACGTTGTTACATGTTTACATTGTACACAATGTGTCACTGTGCGTACCTTACTGGGACAATAAAGCTTTCTGGATTTACTGAGGGGATATCAGTATGAGACTGAAATAGTTACAATTTCAGAAATTAAGAACAAATAAGTCTTGGTAAATTATTTACTCCCCCACAATTATTTCTTCATTTAATAGTAAAATTTACCTAACAGTATAAAAAAAAAATCCCCCCAAATCAGCCACTTTCCTTTTTTTTTTTTGCGTTTTTTTTCTGAACAATTACTGGTAAATGTTTTCTCATACATGCATTATGACCGAAATTATGCTTCAGTCAGTGAGGAATGTCATTGTAAATGCGGGTGACACAGCTTAAATAAGGTGGCACACACCGTTTTTTAAACCAGTCAGTAACATGCAAAAATAATTTTTGTTAAGCCTCTTAATAATACGAAAAACTTACGCAATATTTATATATACCAGCTATATCCACACCAATCATTACGTACGCTGGGAACTCAGCACACTTCCCCTTTTTGACACTATATATCAGCCGTTTCTGTATCGTTTGAAGAGTAGACACATGGATGCACAACTTTATATTTACATGCCCTCCCGTATTTACTTCAAACAGTAAATTTTGTCCACTATCCCTAAATTGTTTTTAATTAGAGCTCTGTCTCTGACTGGCAGCATTAAATTTGTTTAACCACGGCATTACTTATACCTGGTCATAAGCCTAACGGGAGAGGGTGTCAAGAAAACCCCCATATTTTCCGAGTCATGAATCCCCGATGTAAATGACCCCTCAAATGTTTCGGGTATATAATGATATGCATTTCTTATGTGAACCAACTAAATTATTTAATAATATGTAATTCTTCGTAGAATGCAAACACATGTATAATGCGTACTTAATAAAACAGCAATGTCGATTAAACATGGTTACCAACATCGTTGGCATATATATATATATACATAATGTGTGATCAGACTCACTCCAGATTTTGAAACATGGTTACACCACTGTTCCTGATGGTCACTGGCGAACATAGCCGATGCTGACACTTAAGCATTCAATTCAAAATAAGCACATTCAATATAATGTCCCATACAAAAAAGCCTTGCAATTTCTATATATACAGCAGGGGCGGCTCCTGCAATAGGGAACTGTGTGGCAGCAGACCCCACCCCTACCCAAAGCAGTTTTTTTCATGCCGTGCCGAGAGAAAGAGTTTTCTGAACTCAGCTGGAAATTTTTCCTACATAACGCCACTGGGGGCGAAAGGAACGCTGGCGGGCTGCTCTGACTGCTGTCAAAACCAACTCATGTGGGAAACTCTGCCTATTTCCACATCAAATCGTTTTCTTTGAATAAAACGTTCCGGGGGCTGCTTTGATTGGAGCTCTCGCTGGTACAGCAGTATGAATGGTCCTCGGAGTTGTTCGCCAGTGACGTTGCTACAATACAGTCTCTAGTTGGCTGCGAATGCATTGCGCGGGCCTTACCGCGGCGATGCATTAAATTTTTAGTTTGTTCTTGCTTTTATTCAACATGATAATTCTAACAACTGGAGAATATTCGTGTTTCCTAATAACTCAGTTACCGAGATTTCTGCAAAAAAGTTTCACTTATATTTCTCTTCTGATCAAAATGGGCATGTGAACAAATTGCGATTAAGAATGAAATTCAGTAATGGATAAATTGAAAAAAAAAATAATAATTTCTGCAGCAAAAAGTACTTGCACAAAATTAATATTTTCACTTACCAGGCACAGCGAAATTTTCACTTTTAAACTCGTGTAAATTTTTATTCATAAAAAAACATTGAAGTTGCTCCATTGGCTACATTTTACTTTTCTGCTGCATACCTCCCCGCCCTCAATATAAGCTGAGGTACATTTCAGTTGAGGTAGTGCTTTATACTTATTTACTTTGAACACAACATTTAATAAAATACAATTGTTTAAAAAATTTATGAAGTTGGTAAATTTTGAAAACAAATTGTTCTACACTAAATTATAATCATGGATTCAAAATTAAAACTGGATTGAATATGTTTGCAATTCGTATTTATTAAAGAGAATGCCTGTGTGCGAGTATCGCAGTAACAACTCATCTCGAAATTGTGGCACACCTTTCAAAATTCCGCAAAATGTTTTTCATCACTATCCGAGTTGCAGTGGCTGGTGTCAAGTCAAAATTCCAAAGGGAGCGTATCAGAAGAAAAAAATATGTATTATATTTCTAGGTGTCACAATTGACACCTGAAAACGCATATATGACGTTAAGTGTGTGTCCGCTGTCACACGCATTATTTTTTTATACCTTTAAAACTGGTTCCCTTAATTGAGTGTGTGTTGCTCTTACAGTATATACATGTATATATCATTTACAACCACTATCTCAATCCACTGCTGGATGAGTCTCCAAGGTTCTTCCACAACAGTCTGCCTTGAGCCAGTTTTCTTCATGTTTACAAATTTCATCCACCCATCTCCCACATGTCATCTTTTGGGTCTTTTTTTCTCCCCTTGCTATCCAGCTTAATATTTCAACTCTCCGTCGCTAGCTCTTTCTTCTGGCAATATGTCCATCTCGTTGCAATTTCAGGGATTCTGACATTGATGTCTTCTACCCTTGTAATTTTTTCCCGATCCACGAGTTCCTCTTTGTATTTTCCCTGTTTCCTTGTTACATCAAACATGATTCTTTCAGTTGTCTGCAACCTCGGTATATCTATTTTAGTTGAGGCCCATGTCACTGCTCCATGTAACAACTGGAAGGATGTACTTATTAAACACTTTTCTTTTAAGAAATAATGCATCAAACAAAGTTTTATACCCCGATTATTTTCTTCATATATGTGGCCATCGCTTGATATCTGTTGCATAATTCAGGTATCGGTTACCTCTAGATTTTCCCTATCAATCGCTAAATGTAAAATCTAAATATTCATTTCTTTAAAAAAAAAGCACATTCGATCAATAGAGTATATATATATATATATATATATATATACACTCACCAACCCGCTTGGCCAGCGTGGTGAGTTATGGCCAAACCCCTCCAAAATGACTCCACAACTTAAATCTTGGCCCTCAGTCTCCGGCAGCTGGAATGTACCTGGCCAAGGCAGCGGCCAGTGCGACATGAAGGCAGAGGGTGCTAAGAATCCCCGGAGGACAGGACTAGGCTGCCATCTGATGCTGACTTTGGCGACGTATAACGGACGCTCCCTATCTTCTGATTCAAGGCTTCTTGAATTGGAAGAGGAACTACAAAGGATCAAGTGGGACATCGTCGGGCTAAGTGAGGTAAGGAGAAAAGGAGAAGATATCATCGAACTGAAAAGTGGACATCTCTTCTACTATCGTGGGACAGATACTGGCAGAACTAGTGGTGTTGGATTTATAATAAACAAGAAACTGAAGGATAAAGTTGTAGAAGTTGAAAGTTCCTCTGACAGAGCTGCACGACTCGTTATCCAACTCTCGAGAAGATACCAGGCTCAGATTATTCAAACTTATGCACCCACCACAAGTCATGCTGAAGAAGAAATTGAAGAATTTTATGAGGAAATTCGTGATCTAAATATTAAAGGTAAGCAGCACTTGAAGATAATTATGGGAGATTTCAATGCAAAAATAGGGCAACGGCAACAGAATGAAACTTCAGTAGGTAAATTCGGGCACGGCAACAGAAACCAGCGTGGAAATACTCTCGTAGAGTTTGCAGAGGCAGAAGGGTTTTTCATCTTGAACTCCTTTTTCAAGAAAAAGCCACACAGGAAATGGACATGGAGACATCCAAATGGGACGACAAGTGAAATTGATTTTATTATGTGTAACAAAAAATTCGTCATAGAAGACTGCAGTGTGCTAAACAAGTTCAACACAGGCAGTGACCATAGATTGGTGAGATGTAAGATGCACCTCAACACTAAACTCGAACGTAGCAAGCTCATAAGACAAACAAAATGTATTGACATAACCAACCTTAAAAAACACCATAATACCTTCAAATTGGAACTGAAGAACAGATTCTCTGCTTTAGAAGGCCTTACATCGGAAGAAGTGGATATTTCTGAAGTTAACAGAAAAGTAACCAAAGCTCTTATGGAAACAGCAACAAAATTAGCTGGGTCTAAGAACAAATTGCATGTGAACAAATTATCAGGAAAAACCAAAATGTTGATGCAAAAAAGAAGAGTGAGGAGGACAACTAAAGAAGATGTGACTTCCAAAGTGGAATATATAGAGCTATGCAAGACAGTACGAAAAAGTATCACTGAAGACGTAAGGAAATTCAACTGTGAACTGGTAAGGAAAGCAATTGAAAACAAACAAAGCCTAAAGATAGCAAAGGGACATCTCAGTAAGGGGAAAAAACAGATTATGGCACTGAGAAAAGAAGATGGTTCTGTAACAAGAAATAGAGGCGAAATTATGACAAGAGTGAAAGATTTCTACTCCAAATTATATGAAAGGGATGATACATGTACTCCAGACATCATGAAAGGTACCAGTACCAGAGTTCTTCCAGTCCTTCCAGCAGAAGTTGCACATGCATTCAAGAACATGAAGCGGGGAAAAGCTCCAGGAGAAGATGGAATTACTGTAGACATCATACAAGAAGCAAGTGGAGAAATCGAAACAGTACTCGCCCAAATTTTCACTCGATGCCTTAATGAAGGGAAAATTCCTGAGGATTGGAACAACGCTACAATGATCTTGCTACATAAAAAAGGTGACGTTGAGGATCTCGGGAACTACAGACCTATCAGCCTCCTATCAGTGGTTTATAAAATCTTCACTAAAGTTCTTTCACACCGCTTGAAGGTGACACTGGACATGGCTCAACCGAGAGAACAAGCTGGATTCAGGAGTGGCTACAGCACAATAGATCATATCCACGTACTGAGAGAACTAATTGAAAGAGCGAGGGAATATGAACTTCCATTGTGCATGGCTTTTATCGATTATGAAAAAGCCTTTGATTCGGTGAAACCATCAGCAGTTGCAATGGCTCTGAAATCCTGCGGTATTGAAGATGCATACATTAATATTATTAATAACATCTATGAAAATGCAAGTGCAAAGATTCGGCTGTTTGAAAATACAACACACATAAAAATTGGAAAAGGAGTGAGACAAGGTGACACCATATCTCCGAAGCTCTTTAATGCCACATTGGAAAATGTCTTTCAATCACTGAACTGGGAAAACAAAGGGATAAAGATTAATGGAGATTATCTAACCCACCTTCGTTTTGCTGATGACATAGTCATTTTTGCAACTACCCCATCAGAGCTACAGAGTATGATCCAGGAACTTGCGGACAAGAGTAAAGAAGTGGGATTAAAAATGAACTTTCAGAAGACAAAAGTGATGTACAATGCTTTTACAAGAAATGAAGATTTATCAATTGATGGAGAAAAGCTGGAGATAACAGACACGTACGTTTATCTTGGACAGCAGATATCAAGTGAGGGTCACATTGGTGAAGAAATTAATCGGCGTACAAAACTTGCCTGGAGAGCTTTTGGAAGAAACAGCATAATTTTCAAGAGCAATATGCCATTATGTCTTAAAAGAAAAGTGTTTGATCAATGCATCCTTCCAGTGCTTACGTATGGTGCAGAGACGTGGACCTTAGCTAAAAGAGACATACAAAGGCTGCAGACAACTCAAAGTAGCATGGAGAGATGCATGCTTGGTGTAACAAGGAGAGATAAGAAGAGGAACACGTGGATCCGAAAAATGACAAGAGTGGAAGACATCATGATCAGAGTTAAATCCCTGAAATGGCAATGGGCTGGACATACTGCCAGAAGGACAGACCATCGATGGACAGCCGAAATTTTAGATTGGATTCCAAGGGACAGGAAAAGACCCAGAAGAAGACCACATGGGAGATGGGTGGATGAAATTCGAAAGTATGCGGAAGTGACATGGAGGAGACTGGCACAAGACAGACCGTTGTGGAGGAAACTTGGGGAGACCTTCGTCCAGCAGTGGATTGATAATGGTTGACAATGATGATGATATATATATATAAATTATTATTAAACAGACAGCATCAGCAGGCTCAGCAACTTAGCTTTCGAAGTGATATCTACAAAATTGGAATGCAGCCCCTCCATCTCAGCTTACCACTAGCCGCTACCGAATACTGATATACAGTTAAATTTTCCAAACAGCACGTCCTTACTTATATCCAAATATCCATGCCATTTGTTCGCGTTTTGGTAGGCATTCTTCGAGGAGGTAGCATGATATCAATTTAATTCAAGCGCACGTAAAATTCTATTGTTAAAATAAATTTGTCGACGCTGCACTCTGCGGCAGACTTAAGACATTTTAGCGAGTTCTGATTACGGTTAAATGTGTTTCCATAATCGCACACTTAAGAAAACAGTACACTTACATTTCTTACATCCTATTTTCGTAATCCAGCCCATGTTGTTTGATGCACAACACTACACAGACACCGTCTGCAGCGCCACGATGCGGCGTGGGACATATTTCGAACACAATTTTTGAGCTCGCACGGCACACTTTCCAAAACTGCTTAAGACACAGGAAGTGACGTCACGTTCCCGAACTCTCGCAGCGCAGACTCCCACCACCTCAGAGAGAGGAAAGAAACGGCCGATCTGTTTTGGCTTCACTCAAAACGGGTCCCTTCAACTCCTCTTCTTCTAACCTCCTTGGGTTTCACGACCACAGTAAGAAACGAAATAAGCAGTCACGCGTTTCTAATTTTGAGTCACTGTATCCAGGGAAGGGAGAGAGCCAGTGTCATAAGACCACACCACATCCATGCCTCACTGGGATGGTGGTCGTTAAACGCCCAAATAGAAATAGGGAGGTAGAGAGAAGGTAAACATTTTACGCAGAAACGGAAATCGCAAATTGATTTTGAGTCGGATCCGTTCGTTCGTTGACACTTCCGATTAGGTTAACGGTCTTCAGTTGTTATTTATTTTTCATTCTTATGAAACATTTCCCCATAATTTTCAAATAACTGTGTTTCCAAACGCAATGACATTTTTTACAGTTGTAAATAAGGAGCATTTTCTTACCAGGACACGAACCTCACCGATCTGGTGAACTTTTGATGTCTGGTGGAAAGAAATTCTAGGTATACATCTGATTCATTCAGCAAATCAGTTCTTTAGAGTAATCAATTCTTTTCGGGAAGGATTCGTTCACCAATGATACGACTCTCTTTACTGATTAGCTTTTTTTTCTTCCAAAGGAATCGTTAGCGAATGTCTCATTTTATTGATTATTTTTTTTCGAAGTGATCTTTCGCGAATGTCTCATCTGAAATTGATATGCAGTACTTTTTAGATGACGATGACACTTGTCAGTCATATGTAAACCGAAACTGATGAAATTGAAACATTGCGGAATTGGATATTTTTATTTAAAAAAAAAAAAAGAAAGAAAGAAGGAAAAGAAATGAAGAAAAGGTAATAGAACAAAAAAAAAATTATATGGTAAGGTTAGCAACTTCCTCATTTTATGGGCAATTCAATGCCTTGTCCTCAATTCCGTAAAAACAGACTGAGGACGGCAAATGTCCTCAGTTTCTTAATTTCTGTCCTCAGTGTTTGAAATTTTCCTCAAAAATTGAAATATTGGTAATTAAAAAAAAAATATTCAAACTTTCGGGATGCTTAGAGAAGTCGCAACATCATCATCACCACCGTCCGAACAAAGTCATCTCGGTAATCCCGGTTTTATTTCGTTTCTGTTTTAACTAAGATATCTAAAGGATGGAGAATAAATGGCTGTTCTTCCATAGACGGGCGCACTGCTCATTTCTCACAGCTAAAGCAGCGGAATGCTAGCACAGCTACGCGAGTATGTAGCGTAAGCATCAAGCTACTGTTTTCGATGTGGCAACGAATCTGTTGTTCTTTACATTATCTTTGCATTCTGTGCTTATTTTTTTATTCATCATGATAACGTTGCTTTTATCAAAGAAAATATTTCATGGACTACATGAAAAACAATAACTTAGATGCTGAAAAAGAACTAAAAAAAAAGAACGAACTTACCACTATATACGTTCCGTTATTGATAAAAAATGTTACTTTCGTATTTACAAGTAGTATTTTAAATAGTATTTACAAATACAGTATATATAGGAAAAGACAATTTTAAAATAAAAGCATCGACGTTCATTGGCATTCGTGATTTCTTATAATTTGAAGTATTTCTTCGAAGATGTCTGTGCTCCTGGCTCTACAAATCCTTCGGAATATGAATTCATTAATCGATCACCTAGATTGCTTTTATGTACACGTTTCATTATCCCACTTTTTAAATGACTCCAAAAACATGATGTTTTTCGAGTCATTTTTTTGAAGTAAACAACAAGGATGTAACAAAGAGGTTGGTAAACAACAACAGGTCTGTTGCCAGATCGAAAACAGTAGCTTGATGCTTCCGCTACATGCTCGCGGAGTTATGCTAGCATTCCGCTGTCTTAGCTGTTAGTGACGTGCTCTCGACGGCCCCGGCTTATGGCTGTGAGAAATGAACCGTGCGCCTGTCTGTGGAAAAATAGCCGAATAAATTCTTAAATTGATCTTTTTCAGCAACAACGTTTTTTTTTTTTTTTGTCTGTTTGGGGGTTTACCACCGTAACTCGATGGACTATAAGCAGTTTCCCGTTTCTAATTTAGGGTTACTGGTTCCAGGGAAAGTAGAGAACCAGTACCGTAAGACAAACACAGCATCATGCCTCACCGGGATTTGAACCCGGATACATCTAGGACGAATTGTCAGAAGCCAGTTATGCCGCCTCGGTGGTGCAGTGGTCTAAGCGCTGGCTTATCACCATTCGTCCGAGAAACATCGGGGTTCGAATTCCGGTGAGTCATGGATGATGTGTTTGTCTTAAGGCGCTGGCTTTCTTCCTTCCCTGGAACCAGTGGCCCTAAATTGGGGACGGCGACTGCTTATAGCCCATTGAGTTGCTCACGGCGGTCGTTAAACCTTCAATCAAAAAAAAAAAAAAAAAAAGTGACATTATTGGACTTGGAATATTCTTTCTGATAGAGATAACAAACAGGAAACCCATGATTTCTCTCCGCTCAGTATATAGCAGTATATAGTAATTTTCTGGCTTCAGCCATTTTTTGTGTACAGTAAAAAATCAAAATGTACCCTTTTCGCATGTGCTGCCGCCTATGAGTAACATTTTAAATTTATCAGAGGCAATCAAAGCTCATATTCTGCATGGTAGTAATTTTTTTTACTGCCGTTTTATACTTATGTCACATAAAATTATCCTTCAGATTCATGGTATGTTTTCCTATGATGCTGAACAATTATGGTACAGTTCATAATATTCTTTGTCAATCCTCGGCTGCACCATAATGTATCTGATGCTGTCCTCAATCATGTCCTAATTTTGAAACAAAATTGTCCTCGATTTTGCACTGAAAGTGAGGATTGTCGTTTATGTGCTCAATTGCGTTCTCAAAAATCTGGTAACCTTCATACTGTATATGCGATATTTCATATTAAATGGAGGGCGATAGGAACGTTCAGAGCATAAAGCATATCATGGGCTTTGGTTTAGAATAGAGGATCTGGCATGTTTCTGTCCCATTGCATAATATGATGTGCGTTCCTGGTGTGGAGAGTGAAAATTTGTTTGGATGAACTTGTATTGGTCGTGAATAATGCTGTTTATGTGACTTGTTTTAAATCGTTTACCCACGTTATTCAGTAATTACTTGTATGTTTTTAAATATAAAACGAATTTGAAAAGGTTAGAGTTTTTAATGTAGCATTTCTGTTGTTTTGTGTAATTTGAATATATTGAGCTTTGTTAAATTTGTAATACTTTTATATTTTTGATTGAATAATGAGATTCATCTCCTAATCCGGTGAACCAGTGGCGGGCCGGGTGGCGCAGTGGTCTAAGCGATGGCCTCTGATCATTCGTCCGAACGGAGTCCGGGTTCGAATCCCAGTGAGGCATGGATGTTGTGTTTGCCTTACGGCACTGGTTCTCTCCCTTCCCTGGAACCAGTGACCCTAAATTAGGGACAGGCGACTGCTTACAGCCCATTGAGTTGCTCACAGTGGTCGTTAAACCTCCAATCAAAAAAAAAAAAAACTAGTGGCGGATTTTGTCCAGAAACCAGGCCGGAAATTTTAGTCTTGTGGTCCACTACAGAAACACACGTACCCACAGGGCAACCATCAATTCCCTCATGAAAACAATTTTGCTAACTCCTGAATGAAAGAGATCTGTTGAAACTGTAATACTAATTCAGTCGTGAACAAATTTTAGCAGCAATTTAAAGGCGATATAATTTTAAAAATAAACTCGAGATGGATGCAACGTGTCGGAGCATACTCAAAACGGAGTGTTGCAACACATAATTATATTTATTTGGCCATTGATCGTCTACTGCGCAACGGTATTCGTACGGCCTAGCTGAATATACTTCTTTTTTGTCAACCCATTATTTTGACTCTTGAACTACCATTTTGATCCATGAAGGTGGTAAATCGTTTCGTTTATGATAAATGTTGATGGAATGCGGATTTCGGAACATCTCGCCCGGAGAATCGCTTTGAGCTCTATGTCTGTAAGTGGATAAGAGTGCGGGGATGATGCACTATTAAAATTATTACTAGTGCCTCCTTCAAGATTACAAAGGGAGGAAAGGGCCTACCAATGTCTCTTTGGATGCAAGTTTAATTATTTAGAACAGCGCGCAACAAAGTTTTCGCTGAGGACAGAATATTTTGCTTTGTCAATTTTAGAGCAAATGCCAAAGAAAGAATAGATAGGTAGGTAGATAGGATAGATAGAAAGAAACTATTTTTTTCAAACAATGTTTTAGATAGGTCACATAAAACTAAATGAAGTTAACGATTCTTATTCATAAGTACCAAAATAATTATTCGTTCTTTCCAGACAAAGAGGATACGAGAAAGTGGGCCATTTCTCGAGTGGTCCACTGGGAAATATCCTGGGGTCCCGCTTGGCCAATCCGCCTCTGCGGTTTACCATTCAGTCCATAATCAGGTGGACTTTGCTTACTGATAGGTGTATTTAAGTTTATTGAGGTAAGGTTTGTGCCAGTAATATCCGCGGAAAATATATAAATACATAATATTATAGAGTTCTTTCCATTGAGCTTCTTGTCTCGTTTATAGAATTCCATAACTCTATTGCGAACTGTCACCTTTGCGTGTATTACTGTCCCAGATATTTTATTTACAAATCGTTGATTACAGAATCAAAAATTAGGAACAATTATTTGTAAAAGTAAGCATTCGAGGATTAATTATAAGTTAATAACATTTATAACTAACAAATGTAAGTTGAATCTTTAAATTGCCAGATTCTGTGAAAAAGCCAGACCGGGACGTTTTTCTGAGCTGTGGCCAAAACCTGCCCCTCCCCCTCCACAAATTAAACACTACAGCATACGCTGCCATATGCTCAGCTTGTGTTTTTTGCTTTTAATGAATAATAACAATAAATAAATAGTATAATTGTTGAGAATATTGTTTCAGAGGTTATTATAATAAAAGTATTATTTGTGATTATGAACAAATGTATATACACATTTATTATAAAAACTGTACAAAGAAATATTAAGTGCAAAAAAATTTAAACATCACTTGCAATGCCAATACAATGATTAGTTTATTGTTTGTAATGCGACAGCAGTTGACTTGTCATCATTTTCACTTGAGTGAACTTTTTTTTTAAAACTTTGTCTTGATTTAGTCATAAAAGTCACTACAGGTTAGTCTGAAGTTTACCCTGCAAACCAGTAGATTCATCCACTTAGACCCCATCATCTGATCAAGCATTCTTCATCAGTGAGAAAACTCTTGGAGCTGAAGTTCCTGGCGTGGAAAAGATATACTCAATTATTATTGCAGTTTTTGAACTAAAATGTTATCTTTGAAGTGGCGGAAGAGCTGAACCCACTTATCTTTTTTGGTTATTCTTCTCTCCGTCTCTTCTTTTTATTCCTTCTGCCATGTATCAACTTTTGTTGACTAAAATTCCTTAGCCAATACATCTTCATCGAAAAGCTGATCTTGGTTCATGATATCCTTATTCTTGTTGAGTCTTGCTTATCATCTCTGATGCCTTTAGAAAATTTTCCGATACGATTACATTTTTATTCACCCAAACAAATTTAGACGCATCACCAAAACTTTTCCCACAGTTCAATATAAGAATCTAATCCCTCATTTTAAACATCAGATCCCTCATTTTTTCTCAGAGTACTCAAGAAGTTCAGGGGTTAAAATTCAGGGCGGGATGCCCACCGAAAATTTAAAACTCCCGCCGAAATAAAGTTGTTAAATGGGAGCCTCCCTACTTATGAAATTTTAAGAAAAGATATATATAAATATAAAATCTTGGGTCCGTTTTTGGACCACTCATAAAATTCGGGCGTTAAAAACGTATCCTTTGTAAAAATTTGTGTGTTAGAAACGGACCGTTTAGACAAGGTACTTTAGAAAGAGGAGAGGTAGATCCAATCGCCTTTGTTTCCGTGCCGCCGGCAAGCTGTCACCCTACGAGCTGTAGTGTGACGTCACCGTGGCCATAAACGATCTCTTGAGCATTCTGAGCTTGTGCTGTAGTGTCGATTACTCGCTGCATTTCTTTGTAAATTTTAGACCTGCTTTGTCATTTTGTTCATTTTTTTTCTTCATTTGTTTCTGTGTACAACTATCTCGAAAATACCTGGATACGCTGTTGCACTTGGACGTAATAACAGTTCAAAGGAAAGAAAGTTAGATGTTACATACCATGTTTTCCCATCGGATAGAGATTTCTTGAAGCAATGGGTAGTGAAATGCTGTCGAAAGGATGTATTCGATGCAAAGAAAGCACGAATATGTTCTGAACACTTTGATGTCTCGAAGTAAGAGCAAGATTTTAGAAATGAATTGCTGAACTTGCCTCCCAGGAAAAAACTGAGAAAAATGCCGTGCCTACAAAAAATATGCCTTAGCAGATGAAGAAGCAAACTTCTGTTCGAAGGGAACGGTTTAAGATCGGAGAGGTCAGAAAAAAAAATGCATTAAATCGAATTGAAAGTATATCTCCAATTAAACGTCAAATCACAGGTCACAATGAAAGTGACATCATTCCTGACCAACATTTATCATACCGTCAACGTTATGTGAGAAGTGTGATGTCTGAACAAAATATAATGCAACTGAAGAGTGAAAATAATTCACTACGGGAAGAATTATCAAAAGTAAGAAAACAGTTGGTAATGGTAAAACAATGCTTTTGCCTTGAGAAAAGAAGCCCGAAAACGGAAATTAATATTATGAAACGCTTGCAGAAATTTGCTGAGCAACAGTGAAAGGTGGCCAGCTATCATAAATTTGCTTGGCCATTGTTTCACTGAAGTGCAAATTCAAACTCTTGTGTAAAACTCTTGTGTCAAAAAAGAGACCATCAAAATGGAATGAAGAAGATATAAGTCAAGCACTTGTTTTGTATGCTATTTCTCGAAAAGCATATCTTTTCATCAAAAATAAAATGCACATACTGCTTCCAAGCATTTCGTCTCTGAAACGGTGGTGTGGTAAATTTGTGTTACCGATGGTTTAATTGAACCCGTTTTAAAGGTGATGAAAATGAATCCTATACACCTAACCGAATTCGACAAAGTTTCAGGTATATCTTTTGGTGAAATGAGCGTTGATTGCCGGTATTGTTGTGATGCTGCTGCAGATAAAATTTTAGGACCGCATAGTAACGTTTTAGTAGTTATGCTGAGAGGCTTCTGGAAAGCTTGGAACCATATACTGTATTATTCCTTTGATAAGGAGATGGATCAAAAGCTGTTAACTGACATAATTCGAGCCGTTGAGCAATGCAAATTGGGTTATTTAGTGCATGGAGTGGTATCTGATCTTGGGGGGGGGTTGGATATAATGGTTTGGAGGCAGCTTGGAATAACCCCAATATTGTCTTCTTTTCCAAATCCAGTAAATGAAAATCGAAATATATAGATGTTTGCCGATGTGCCCCATCTAATTAAACTTCTTCAAAATCATATATTTGATCGCAGAACACGCTATAGTGTGGAACCATTACTCGCAGATATTTGACCTTTTGCTGGAACGTAATAACTCAGAATGAAAGGAGTTTCATAAAATAAAATGGATGCACACAAATGTAAGAGGCTCCATGAGACAGAATTAGTTTTAGCGTCCCAGCTGCAATCTAACAACGTAAGCAAAGCTGTTGAGTATTTTTTTCCTGAAAGAAAACAAATTGCTAATTTTATAAAATTGGTAAATGACTGATTCGACGTAATGAAATGTAGATTTTCCAGCTCCAAAGAGCCATTGCAGTGTGCTTTTGGAAAAGAAAAAAAATATTCAGCAAAAAAACATCGAACAACGAACAGTATTCATGTCATGTTCCTGTTTTTCCCCAGTATAAGGTCAGGTGATGCGTAACATCACAGCCTCTCCTTGACAAATGTCAACCCCGCCTTCTCGTGGTGCATCCTGTTCCCGCTAAAGGGGCTCTGACGACCGCCAATAGCGGTATAACTATACCATCGGGATTAGAGGAAATTCTATCCCACACTCACCAACCCGCTTGGCCAGCGTGGTGAGTTATGGCCAAACCCCTCCAAAATGACTCCACAACTTAAATCTTGGCCCTCAGTCTCCGGCAGCTGGAATGTATGGAGGAGACTGGCACAAGACAGACCGTTGTGGAGGAAACTTGGGGAGACCTTCGTCCAGCAGTGGATTGATAATGGTTGACAATGATGATGATGATGATATATATTTTACTCTATTTTGAAAAATAGTTGGATGTTTGCACAATTTTTACTTTAAAATTATTTACTCAAAACTAGCTCTGTTATTTCGAATGAAAATTCACAGAGCACACGACACTTTCTCGGTATGGCTCCGTACGCATTACAGCTTCGCTTATGGCCACCGTGACGTCACAGCGCAGCGAAGAGAAGCGGGAAGACGGTGCAGTTTCGATGGACCTACCTCTCCTCCTTCTAAGTACCTTGTGTTCAGAGTTCCGAAAATTCCAATCGAATACATCGTTCATGTCGGGAACATAATCAGTTTATGGACTCATGAATCGGCCTTGTGTAGCCGCATGAGCAGTTCATTTTGCATATCGCGGACTGTTACGAATCAGGCATGAGATTCTTCTTTGGATTCGCGGAATTCCGCTTTTTCGCCACATTTTGGTTATACTCGAGATTGAGCTCAGCAAAAAAAAACCAACTAAAGATAATGTTTTATTTTCGAAAGATGCCTCCTTTGTGTGTGTGTAGGGGTGGGGGGGGGCTCATTTCCGTCTAGGGAACAGTATTCCGTTTTGCAGAACTTCCGTAAACGCAGTAAAAAAAATTCCTGCAATCGTAATATCTTTTTCTCGCGAAGTTTCCTCTGTCCAGTATTATTATTAAATATCAATTTGTTGCACAAACGTTTGTATTTCAGCTTCCAATAACGGAAGTTTAACGTAGCAAAAATTTCTTCGTAAACTTTAGGCATGAGTTTCGTCCGTGGGTTCGAGGAACTCTGACTTTGTTGTAGAACCATGCAAAACTGAAGGTAATTTTTTTGGGAGTGGTGTTGGTTTGGTGTGTGTGGTAGTGGAGTTGGGGAGGGGGGGACGTTTTCCCCTCTGGGGATGTCATTTCGTCTTTCAAAACTTTCGAAAACGAAAGTTAGACGAACTGCAGATTTAATCTGTAATCGTAATTTTTTCTCTCTCGCGATATTCCCTCTGCTCAGTATTACTGTAAAATATAATTTTGTTTGATAACGGATTGTGTTTCAGCGGAAAATGGAGGAAAAATTTCCGTAAACGGAAGTTGGACGGAGTGAAGATTTTTCGTAATCATAATTTTTTCCCCGCGATGTTCCCACTGACCTGAATTTATTATTGTTAAATGTTATTTCCCCTCCATACATAGTTGCAAAGGGAAAAACTGGACACTCATATCAGAATGGTTGAATCAACTAAGTATCAATTATGTGAACTGTAAACATCTCATACATAGTAGGCTATTCAAGATTTTTTTTTTAAAAGCTGAAGGGAAACTCGATCAAAAATAATAAATTAGTTGACCCTTGTAACATACTAAACTTGCACATCACAATGTCCAGAAGATTTATCTTTTGTGATTGAGATAGACTGCAGATTTCCTTCTGCCGCAATGGAACTATTTTTGAAGTTTGAGTGTGTAGAATCTGAATCTGTGAAGCAATACACACACACAAGTTTTGGTACAGTCTTTCAAAAACTTGGCCGACCAGTTTTGTTTTGTTTTTCTCAAAAATTAATGAAGATGCATTTACGGAATATTCACTATTCAAACATAGCTGGAAAATGAAGAATGTATGGGCCAATGTTCAAAGTTTTCTAAGAGTTTTATAAGTAACCATCTGCACACATTTCCGTTAGTGTCAAAAGTTTCTTTTGAAAGTAAGTCTTGTGTTGCATTTAACTAATGTACCATGTGAATGTGGCTTTAGCACTCAAAAACAGAATAACAATCAAAATTTAGAGATTCACTGAGCAACAAAAATCTTAATGTTCAAAGGATGAGCCACGGCATGTTTTCAGGTAGGCTTGTCGTATATTTTATTGTGAAATTGAGTTGCACATGTTTAATGAAATGTCTGTTCGAGCTTTTGAACTCGGACAGCGTTTTTCATTTTGAAAACTTCCTTTATGTTTGGTATTCAGAGTGCATGTTTCTAAAATATGATTCAGCTTTGGCAGAATATTATAATTTGACTGCAGGTGTATTTTGATGTTCCATTACAGGTGTGTCGTACAGAGTGAGCAGTCATGGCATTTCAGTTTGGTGCTCCAAATCAGCCCACAACTCAGCCTGGAACTACAGGGTTTGCACTCCCACAACCTCAGCAGCAACAGCCAAATCCAGCATTTGGTTTTGCATCACCAGCATCCTCTACTGGTAAGGGGGAAAATGTGCTTCTTGTGTTTGTACATATGTGTCACTTAAAAGTTTTAATTGTTGATGTGCAGTCATTGTCAGTATACAGGTTTTCTCTTTTTCCAGTGTGCTGATTTTGTGTCAATAGATCATAAAAAAGCCATGTTGGTAGCATAGAAATCAAAGAGAAGTGAATCCTCCTGATGAAATAATTTTTCATAATTACATGGTATGCAAAAATAAATATCAGCACATAGTTGCTATATTTCTACTGTTTCTCATATTGAGAACTCTTCAGAAAACTTGCAAATGGCATCTCTTAGGGGTGAGAATCAAACCCGCATCCTCTGATTTCCATTTTAGCATATTACTGTTATACGACCCAGTACTATATTCCAAGCAACTGAAGCTAAATGGATGTAGCTTCAGAATCTGAATACATTTCGATTTGCACTAGTTGAAATGATTCATTGCCTCTTAGGGTTTAATGACATATTTCTCATGATATAAAATATACACTGACTTAGCTTTGCATTAGGACACCCTCTGTTTCACATATTTAGAGCGATAAGGAAATAGAACATGATATCAATGTCACGTGCAGCTACTATAAATTGTGCACACCTGTCCTCTGTGCATAATCAGTAAGTGTTTGCCAGTGGCGGGGAAACATGGCAATGTAAGCCGATTTGATCACATCCAGATAGTTAGGGCCCGGAGGGCACATGCAAGTATTTCGGAAAGAGCCACACTTGCTGGCTGCTACTGTATTAGGGGTTATACTGGACTGGATTAACCATGCACAGTCATCCAGCAGAAGGGCTCACATTGGTCAGCAATGTGTGATTGATCCTAGAGGTGAATGTCGGGTATCATGACTGGTATCTCGGAAACAACGTGCAACATTCACCCAGCTAATCTGCCAGTACAACAGCGGTGAAGTTCGACTTACAGACGTGCCAGCGGGGGCCCACCGGATGAGTGTCCAATGTCGCCCTCCGGATGAGTGTCCAATTCTCCTGATTCTCACCGAGAATTAGCTGTTAGGATAATCAGAATTCCATCAACCACCCTGATTTCGAACTGCCTGTGAAATCTTTTTCTTTCGTCGTCGATGCAAGGAGGCATTACAGTTTCACACTTTTTCTCTCCTCCTATCTGCCAAAAGAAAGCCGCCCTGGTGGCACAGTGGTCTAAGCGCTGGCTTCTGACCAATCGTCCGAGATGGGTTGGAAAAGATTTGCTTTAAAAAATTTCTCCCTGTCTGATTGTCATAAGATGCCTTCAGCAAACAGATCACCCACTCTGGCAGCAATAGAATGCCGGGGAGGGTCAGTAATTGATTGACAGATGGGAGCTGCCCTGCCTTCTCTTTGCAGTTCAGTCTTTCAACCCCTCACCTGAACAGAGCCGTGCACATTCTAAGTAATGATAAACAGGTGAGTTGCAGTGAATTCACTTAACGACAAAAGGGAGTAGTTACAGTTGGCTTGCCTTGTAATGAAAGTGGTTGTTAAAGTACGATGCTTTTTGTCGTCTTCACCTTCATGCACAGCCTAAACAAGAAACAAAAAAGAGTTGCTGCTATTTTATTCGTAAAAAACAACATGTGGGCCATTTTACGTTTTCGTTATCTTGCAGAATTGACGTACCTGAAAACAAATTTCAGTAGGGGGAGGGGTTGTTGATTTTCGTGCTGTTTTTTTTTCTCTCCAGAACTTTTAGTGGACCAATAATACCACTTCTGGAAAATTGTTCCTACGTCTGGAAAATGTCGATAAATATAGTTCTCGTGTGATTTCTATGAGCTGTAAAAATCTCCCGATTGTCAGATTTTGAAGGTTGGCATGTCTGGACTTATTTCCACATGCACCATACATACTAACCAGATTTTTGCATTACGCACGATGATTGAAAAGTATCTGGCTGTTGGTAAGAAAATTTTTGCTGCCTTCATAGATTTAGAGAAAGCTTATGACCGAGTAAATAGGACACTTTTGTGGAAGGTATTGAATGAATATGGTGTTACTGGGAATCTACTTAATAGTGTAAAAGCCATGTATGCTGGTAGTAGAGCTTGTGTACGAGTGAATGGTGTTTTATCAAAATGGTTTTCTATTGGTGCAGGAGTTAGACAAGGTTGTGTGATGTCACCATGGCTGTTTAATATATTTATGGACGCGTGCATGCGTGATGCCAAAATAGATAATAGTGGTTTATGTTTTGGTGATATTCGTGTGTGCAGATTGCTGTATGCTGATGACACTGTCCTGTTGGCAGAGAGCGAAAGTGATTTACAGAGTATGTTGTATCGGATGTACGAAGTTTGCATGAAATTCAAACTGAGTATAAATAAGGGAAAAACCAAAGTTATGGTGTTTGAGAGAGGAACCGATATTACTGAATGTAATGCAATGTAAGTATAAACGGCACTGTGATTGACCAGGTGAGTGAGTTTGTGCATTTAGGAAGCATGTTTGACAGAGAGAACAAATTGGATGGGGAAATTAGTAGGCGAGTGAATTCTTCATTGAAAGTCATAGCTACTCTGGGAGGTTTTCATAGGAATGATGGGTTCTCTAGAGAGTCCCGCATGGCTGTGTATGCAGAGATGCCAAGTACTACGGATTGTCCGTAGTTTCTACGGATATCATGTTCAAATTGCGGACTACGGAGAAGGTGTGAAAAACTACGGATTTTTCCAAAAATCTCTGATATTTCCGGAAAACTTTTTTTTTTTTTTTTTAATTATTTGAAAAAAAAATAAGTCAAGCATAGTCAAATGTAGTGTTGTTTGCGGTTATGTCACGAAGCTGTTACACAGCAAGCATGTTTGGATGGCCGACAAGCAAGCGGAAATGTTGCAGCGGAGATCGTTCTGTTAGATCACGTGACTTTGTACCTGGCTTGCCGTAGAAAGGCGTTCGTAATGCATGAGGTCTGTTAACTTCAGGAAAACCTTAACCGCGTCCTGAACTAACGTAAGTTGTCGAAGGATGGAGGTAGACTAGAGTCGATTCCATGTTTTCTGTTCTTGTTGTTAAGTTGATTAGTTGTGGTGTGACGTGAATTGCTGTAGTTATGAAGTGTGTGCTTCAGTGGCTTCCAGTTCCAGTGGTGTGAAAAAAAAATAAAAATTCGCAGCAGTACAAGGAATGTTATTCGTTGGAATTTCCATGTTTGCATTGGTCGCGTGTTTCCGTGAATTTTTTTTTTTTTTGCTGAAATTTAATTTAAATAGTTAATTGCTATTGCATATTTGTTTCACCAAAGTAAGGGGCGAGCGGGGTATCTGAAAAAAAAAAAAAAAAAATTCTCTGAGCAAATAGTCATCAGATCGAAGGAAATAATTGTGGATCAAAGAAATCCTGAATGTTTGTTTTTTCCGGCAGAGTGCATAACTAAGCTACCTGGATGTGTGGCCGCTGTTATTGCCTGTTTTTATGTTACCTACCCGGGAGTTTGTTCTTCGCGCGCAGTATGTTCTGCCCAGGGCAAGAGAAAGTCTCTCCATGTGTCTTTGGCAACCAGCCAAAGAAAACGTCTAGCAGCAGTTGCGATGAGAAGCTTCTGGGTGTGTGTGCACAGTTGTGACCTATTTTCCCACGCTCCTCGCTGTCCGTAGAGAGCTTAATTGTTTAAGTTACTTTGACAGATTTGCGAAGTGCAGTTCTTTTTTTTTTCTCTTGTAAAAATGTTCTGCTAAACAAAGGGATGTTTTATTTTATCCTTTTTTTTTCCAGAATTGATTGATTTATGCAATTTAAAATACCTTTTTGATTAGTTTTTTCGTATCATAAGCATTTAATGCTAATTTTCTATTTATCCGCATAATAAAGCTATGAAATCTTTCAAAGTTAATTGTTCTTTCTTTGCTCCTATTGTGTTTGTCGTGTACGAATTTACTAGCAAAAGCGTCGGGTAAAGGGCCACCTGTCTACTAATATTCTTGGATCTAAAACACAAAAAAGTTGTCAAAAATTCAAGGAGAGTTATTGGCAAAAATTTCCGTGTCTAAAATCGTCTCAGGTATCCGAAAACCATGGGTTTTGTTCCCTGTGTGCTGTTGATTTTTCAATCACACACGGTGGGAAAGACGATTGCAGTCGGCATTTTCACTCTAAAAAACAAGAGGAATAACCATAAATGTGTGGCATCACACACTTATGACATAACATATTTATTAACATAACATATTTATTAAAAGGTGGAGTTGAAATGGTAGTATTTTTGTGTATTTACTCAAGTTTTTTTCCCCCATTTTAAGGGGACTTAAATATGTTGCAAAATTTATCCAAGTATTGTCCCCGATCGAGATTAATATATTGCTAAAAATGTAGCAGTATATTCTGGGAAATACGTATGTTACCCTGCTAATTTTAATGTGGGAACTTGACCTGACTTAATTGATTTTGGTTAGTAAAATAACCAAAAATAAAATACGTGGTATTATATAATAGAATAATAGCTATATACTATATTCACTACTGTTTCACACGTTATATACGTTCTGTGCGTTGTGTGCATATTTGCAGCAAAATCATTTTGGCATTTATATATCATATGACTAGGAATATTATTACAAGTTTCAATTATTATATTATCAAGGACTTACCTTGTATCGGTATTCCAGATGAGTAAGCATCATCTTGTATCTTGAAAAATATGTGTATCTAGCGTGTCATTAGCCACGTAGAATCATCGTATTGAAAATAGGCCCAATTGAAATTTGCGACCAAGGTTTAAATTCAAATAAAACACGACTATGGATATCATACAAAGAGAGTGTGAAAGAATTATATACAATGCAATTAAAAAACATGTGTATCTAGCGTGTCATTAGCCACGTAGAATCAGAATCATCGTATTGCAAATAGGCCCAATTGAAATTTGCGACCAGGGTTTAAATTCAAATAAAACACGACTATGGATATCATATAAAGAGAGTGTGAAAGAATTATATACAATGTAATTAAAAAACCTATACCATCTACAGGTATTGTCAATCTTTAAAAGAAGGAATGGATAAAATCAATGACATTACAAACAGACCTCAAATAAAATTTTCGTCCATTATTGGACAATGCCAGACAATCTCTGCAACACGCACACGACTCCACGTAAACCACCGGACATGTTTCGGCACGACTGACTTTCGGCCATTATCAATGGTATGCATCCTGGATCAATGTTCAAAGTTGTTATATATCTAGGTCACCTCGGCATCCTCCGCTAAAGTTGTTCCACGTCGACGTATTTCGTCATCATTACATGTACGTGTATTCACGTGCGAGTCACATCCACGCCATCTATTGGGTTAATTCCGGAATTGCTGTCGCTGTTTTTATTTCGTAAGTATATGTTATTTCTTTTATTTTTCTTTTTGTTGCTATATTTCGTATTATTTTCTTGTTGTATTAGATATTTCCATGGATACGGGATATCTTTCGGAGTAGACATATTGCAATTGGATTTTTGGGTTTTCTCAATTGTTAAAGCCTCAGACCACAAAATTTGATTATGTTTATTGTGGGAAGTTAAGATTTTACTGTTTTCCCAATCTGGTATTAATTCTTTTATCATACAATGTTGTATAAGTGATGTTTTTTCTTCTTTTTTAATCCAATTATTATAGTGCTCATTCAACCTCATTTTAAACCTTCTTTTAGTACTTCCGATATAATATTTGTCCTGCTTATTTTCCTTTGGGTCTATTGTAGGAATCATGTATACACCTGCCTTATTTAGTGGATTTTTATTGTAACCACTGTTTGTCAGTAATTTAGAATTATCAGTAACTATTTCAGCAATTTCAATATTGTAATTCTGGCATTCTTTTCTTATAATATTGCTTAGTGGAGGTAAATATGGTATACTTCCGTAAAATAACGTATTTGTTTTTGTTGATCCATTGTTGTGTCTCTGTATACCAGCTCTTCTTATTTTGCGATATAATGAATCTATCAAGCCAACAGGATATCCAAAACATTTAGCAGTGTCTTTAATCCACTTTATTTCCTCAATAAGTGCAATTTTCGTTGATGAATGTGTTATAGCTCTATTTATGAATGATCTGAAAGCTGAAATTTTATATCTCCATGGGTGATAGGATTCATTGGGAATTATAGCAGGAATGTAAGTAGGTTTTCGATATACACCAAATTCAATTTTATTTTGATGCCTAAATAAAGAAATGTCAAGAAAGTTAAGTTTATTGTCAATTTCTTTTTCATACGTTACTTGAATAGTTGCGTACATACTATTGAAGTTGTTTATGAAGATCTCCATATCATTTTCCGAGTGTGGCCAGAAAATCAATACATCATCAACATATCGTAAATACAATATAGGTAAGTTACAAATAGATCTATTATTGAATATTTTCTTTTCAATGTCTTGCATAATAACCTCCGCAAGCAAGCCAGATAATGGTGATCCCATTGGTGCGCCATATATTTGTCTGTAAATTGTATTATTGTAAGTGAAGTAGTTATTTTCTGTTATAAGCTTGAGTGCACATACAATGCTTTCAATTTTCGAAAATTCGATGTTTTCTTCTTCTAATCTTTTTTCAATTAGGTTAATAGCATCCATTGTGGGAGTATTTGGGTACAATGATATGACATCCATACTGTACATCAAATATTCGGCACGGTCAATAGCTTTAATCTTATCAATTACTTCAGTTGAATTCTTCACTGTATATTTATGATTACAATAATATATTTTCAAGTGGTTATAAAGACTTTTTCTAATCTGATTGTTGGGGCTTTATTTTTGTTAACAATGGGTCTAATTGGCCTATCACATTTGTGGGTTTTTAGCTTGCCGAACATGTGTGGCACAGATGCAGCAATGGGAGGGTACGCATTCTTTTTAACATCATCTGGAAGGGACATATGGTTCTTTATATGTGCCATTCTATGCAAAATATTATCCGTAGGATCATTATTTACAGGGGTGGCCTTTAAATCATCAATAGCATCTTTCATTTTTTGATTATAATCAGCTTGGTCTAGAATTATGAGCTGTTTAGATTTATCGGCTAACATGCATTTAATGCCAGGGTTATTTCGTAATTCCAGCAAGGCTTGTCTTTCGTATTTAAGTCGAGCATCAGGTAAATTCTTTTTCATATGATTAATACATATATATTATTTCATATATTAATACATTATAATCAAAAAATGAAAGATGCTATTGATGATTTAAAGGCCACCCCTGTAAATAATGATCCTACGGATAATATTTTGCGTAGAATGGCACATATAAAGAACCATATGTCACTTCCAGATGATGTTAAAAAGAATGCGTACCCTCCCATTGCTGCATCTGTGCCACACATGTTCGGCAAGCTAAAAACCCACAAATGTGATAGGCCAATTAGAACCATTGTTAACAAAAATAAAGCCCCAACAATCAGATTAGAAAAAGTCTTTATAACCACTTGAAAATATATTATTGTAATCATAAATATACAGTGAAGAATTCAACCGAAGTAATTGAGAAGATTAAAGCTATTGACCGTGCCGAATATTTGATGTACAGTATGGATGTCATATCATTGTACCCAAATACTCCCACAATGGATGCTATTAACCTAATTGAAAAATGATTAGAAGAAGAAAACATTGAATTTTCGAAAATTGAAAGCATTGTATGTGCACTCAAGCTTATAACAGAAAATAACTACTTCACTTACAATAATACAATTTACAGACAAATATATGGCGCACCAATGGGATCACCATTATCTGGCTTGCTTGCGGAGGTTATTATGCAAGACATTGAAAAGAAAATATTCAATAATAGATCTATTTGTAACTTACCTATATTGTATTTACGATATGTTGATGATGTATTGATTTTCTGGCCACACTCGGAAAATGATATGGAGATCTTCATAAACAACTTTCAATAGTATGTACGCAACTATTCAAGTAACGTATGAAAAAGAAATTGACAATAAACTTAACTTTCTTGACATTTCTTTATTTAGGCATCAAAATAAAATTGAATTTGGTGTATATCGAAAACCTACTTACATTCCTGCTATAATTCCCAATGAATCCTATCACCCATGGAGATATAAAATTTCAGCTTTCAGATCATTCATAAATAGAGCTATAACACATTCATCAACGAAAATTGCACTTATTGAGGAAATAAAGTGGATTAAAGACACTGCTAAATGTTTTGGATATCCTGTTGGCTTGATAGATTCATTATATCACAAAATAAGAAGAGCTGGTATACAGAGACACAACAATGGATCAACAAAAACAAATACGTTATTTTACGGAAGTATACCATATTTACCTCCACTAAGCAATATTATAAGAAAAGAATGCCAGAATTACAATATTGAAATTGCTGAAATAGTTACTGATAATTCTAAATTACTGACAAACAGTGGTTACAATAAAAATCCACTAAATAAGGCAGGTGTATACATGATTCCTACAATAGACCCAAAGGAAAATAAGCAGGACAAATATTACATCGGAAGTACTAAAAGAAGGTTTAAAATGAGGTTGAATGAACACTATGATAATTGGATTAAAAAAGAAGAAAAAACATCACTTATACAACATTGTATGATAAAAGAATTAATACCAGATTGGGAAAATAGTAAAATCTTAACTTCCCACAATAAACATAATCAAATTTTGTGGTCTGAGGCTTTAACAATTGAGAAAACCCAAACATCCAATTGCAATACGTCTATTCCGAAAGATATCCCGTATTCATGGAAATATCTAATACAACAAGAAAATAATACGAAATATAACAACAAAAATAAAAATAAAAGAAATAACATATACTTACGAAATAAAAACAGCGACAGCAATTCCGGAATTAACCCAATAGATGGCGTGGATGTGACTCACACGTGAATACACGTACATGTAATGATGACGAAAAACGTCGACGTGGAACAACTTTAGCGGAGGATGCCGAGGTGACCTAGATATATAACAACTTTTAACATTGATCCAGGATGCATACCATTGATAATGGCCGAAAGTCAGTCGTGCCGAAACATGTCCGGTGGTTTATGTGGAGTCGTGTGCATGTTGCAGAGATTGTCTGGCATTGTCCAATAATGGACGAAAATTTTATTTGAGGTCTGTTTGTAATGTCATTGATTTTATCCATTCCTTCTTTTAAAGATTGACAATACCTGTAGATGGTATAGGTTTTTTAATTACATTGTATATAATTTTTTCACACTCCCTTTACATGATATCCATAGTCGTGTTTTATTTGAATTTAAACCCTGGTCGCAAATTTCAATTGGGCCGCCTATTTGCAATACGATGATTCTAATTCTACGTGGCTAATGACACGCTAGATACACACGTTTTTTAATTACATTGTATATACTTCTTTTACACTCTCTTTGTATGATATCCATAGTCGTGTTTTATTTGAATTTAAACCTTGGTCGCAAATTTCAATTGGGCCTATTTTCAATACGATGATTCTATGTGGCTAATGACACGCTAGATACACATATTTTTCAAGATACAAGATGAAGCTTACTCATCTGGAATACCGATACAAGGTAAGTCCTTGATAATATAATAATTGAAACTTGTAATAATATTCCTAGTCATATGATATATAAATGCCAAAATGATTTTGCTGCAAATATGCACACAACGCACAAAACGTATATAACGTGTAAAACAGTAGTGAATATAGTATATAGCTATTATTCTATTGACTTGACTTGACGTCACTACTGAAGAACTACGGGCGCCGTGCATATGGACTGCTGATGACTTTCTTCAGATGTTGGCATCTCTGTGTATGAAAGTGTAATTGTTCCTACTCTGATGTATGGCAGCGAAACCTGGTTTCTACAAAAGGAACATAGAAGCCGTTTGTGTGCTGGAGAAATGCATTACTTACGGGGGGTGGGGTGGGGTGGGGTGCAAGACACAGTCTGATTGTGTGAGGAATGGAGGAATGAAGATGTGTTGCAGTTGGGTTATGTGAAGCTAAATGTTGTTAGCAAAGTGGAGACCAATATGCTTCGGTGGTTTGACCATGTTGAAAGAATGAGGGATGAGATGCTTACTAAGAAAATCTTTTTAGCCCAAGTGGCAGGAAGGAAAGGCAGAGGAAGGCCAAGGAAGACATTAGTGGATCAGACTCGGGAATGTCTGCATGAGAAAAATATTATGAGTATGAAGTATAAAAGATCTTGTGTACGGCGTGTAATGGATATCAGTGAAGCCCGAGCTGTATGTCAAGATCGCTGTAAATGTAGAAGTTTGATACAACAACAGTAAGTAAAAATATTTGGTAGTTTGTATTTCTTTTTGGAGCTTAACCTCTGAATCTCAGAGAACAGCTTAGTGATATGTATGATATGTACCATACCTTGCTTAGCCTGGAGTTTCACAGCCGTAGACCTATGATGATGCCCATGACCATGCCCAGTTGTCACAAACAATGTCTCACATGGACCAAGGAATGTTGGAAGTGGACCCTCAAGAGATGTAAGAATTTCATCTGGAGTGATAAATCCCATTTCCTGCTGCACCATGTTGGTCATTTTTGCATATGTTGTTAAACAGCATGAAGCTCATTTCTGTAGTTGCATAGTTGGGGTTCAGCAGGCTAGTTGTGGTGGTGTTCTGGTCTGGGGAGCTTTTTCTTGGTAAGCCCTAAGTCTGTTGGTTACCATCCCACAAACTGAGTGGTGGACGCTACAGGGACCTGTTAGCCGACCATCTCCATCCATATCTGCTGCAGGTTTACCTGGACCATAGTGTCATCTTGTCATCGGGCTCACATAACTACTGAGTGGTTGGAGGAACATGACAACGAATTCGCCACATTGCTTTGTCCCCCGAACTTTCCTAACTGTAACCCAATCGAACATTTGGGGGATATTCTAGAACAAGGTTTGAAAACTGCTGATCTTCCTCCATGGAATGAGTGTGAACTGATGGAGCTGCTGCAGTGGACATGGGCCAAGTTATGCATGGGGTATGTTCGACACCTTGTAGAATCTTTTCCTAGGCATCTGCAAGCCATGTTTGCACGGAAAGGGGGACCAACGTGTAATTAAGTAGCTGTTCCTAATGCAAAGCTAACTCTCAGTGTACAGGCAGTCCCCGGATTTCGAATGAGTTCCATTCCAAAGCCTGTCTTGAAGTTGAATTTGTACATAAGTTGGAACAGTTCAGGAGCGGCGGAAAGTAAAGTTCGTTGACCGGGCTAAAAATTTCGAATCGAGGTGCACCCGCTCCTTTCCGGTTCCCGGAACAAACAGAAGAAAAACAATGCCTAAGTATTGATAACGAGGAACAGTACACCAATTAAGTAGTAAATAGTAACACTATACTAGTGATTCGATTTATTGCCGTAGGAAATAGACACATAAGCATTTCCAAGCTTTCGCACATCAACCAGAGGGCTTTTTCAAGGAAGTTAGACAGAAACTGAAAAATAGAACACATTAACAATTTGAACGCAGGAACTTGACTTGACAATAAATAGATACGACATTATATTCATTTAAGAATACAAGGCATCATGCTGGTTGCATGCGCAGCATCCTGGTAGGGAGAAGGCGTTACTTGAGGAATTGGTTCCAGATTCGTGGCAACTCGAGTGAGACGCAATCATTGCAAGTATCGCTGTTGGTAATGGTCTACAAAGTTTCCCGAACGGCTGTACATTTAGGGGTAGAGTAGCTAGCTAATTTCTTTATTTCTTTATATCATCCCACATAAGTAAAAAATTGAAGTTCGCTACTCCTATGTGAGATGATGTAAAGAAATTAGCTAGCTAATCTACCCCTAAATGTACAGCCGTTCGGGAAACCTTGGAGATCATCACCAACAGCGATACTTGCAATGATTGCGTCTCACTCGAGTTGCCATGAATTTGGAACCAATTCTTCAAGTAACGCCTTCTCTTTCCCAGGATACTGCACGCTCAACCAACGTGATGCCTCGTATCTTTAAATGAATATAACGTCGTATCTATTTACTGTCAAGTCAAGTTCCCGTGTTCAAATTGTTAATGCGTTCTATTTTTCAGTTTGCAGTTTCTGTCTAACTTCCTTGAAAAAGCCATCTGGTTGATGTGCGAAAGCTTGGAAACGCTTATGTGTCTATTTCCTACACCAATAAATCGAATTACTAGTATAGTGTTACTATGCCTAAGGAGCTTTGTTAGGGATTAGAACCACCAGGTGACTTAACTAGACGAACTTTCTAAGGCACATCACAACAATCGCACATATGCCAGACAAAAAAATAGAAATAAAAATAAAAATCTTGGCTGAAATTATTGACCGGGTCCAGGCAGCCTGGGCAGTTCTGCCGCCACTGGAACAGTTAGGTACGTTTTGTACATAATGTCGGTCGGTCTGTCAAATGTTTATTTTAGTATACAGGGTGATTCCAAATTCATGGGACAAACCTTAAGGGGTGGTAAGGCACACAAACAATGTATGACCGTAACTGTCACGTTTAAGTGCTAACACAGGAATTGCTCAGGAAATGAAACAGATTTTTTATTTACCCCATTTTACAATAAACACTCAAAAGAGCGATCGCCAACAGTAATACATGCCTGGCAGCGTCGATGAAGTGATTGGTGTACAATTTTCGAAGATGCCTGGCAGCGTCGACGAAGTGATTGGTGTACAATTTCGAAGATGCCTGGCAGCGTCGACGAAGTGATTGGTGTACAATTTTCGAAGATGCCAGGTATTTCTCTAACAGTTGCAGCAGTGACAGACAGTCTAGCGACAAGGTCCTCAGTGGAGTCAATAGGAGTCTTGTACACGAGGCCCTTCAGATGTCCCCATGGGAAAAATAGAGACTTGATAAATCGGGCGATTGTGGTAGCCAAGCGACAGGTCCACCTTGTCCAATCCATCGCCCCCAAAAGTGGCATCCAGGTAATTACGCACATCAGTGATGAAAAGTGCTGGTGCCCCATCATGTTGAAACCACATTCGACTTTGAACGGCTATTGGAATATCCTGAAGCAATTCCGGTAAGACCTCCAAAAAAATACAATAACTCCTCCCATTCAGTCGAGGTAGCAGCAGATATGGTCCAATCAGAAAGTCGTTGACGATACCCACCGAAAGACTGACAAAGAATCGTTGCTGGTAAGCATGTGGCCATGTAGCATGCGGATTGGCTTTTGTCCAAACATGAGCGTTGTGTACATTAAACACTTCCTCATGTGTAAAACAGGCTTCCTCTGTGAAGAGCACATGTGCTGGAAAGTCTGGCTGCACTGCACACTGCTGCATAAACCAGCGGCAGAATTCTACGCTCAAAAGATAATCCTCAGCTTTCAATGTTTGAATTCTCTAAATGGAAGGGGTGCAATTGCTCCTTGTGCAAAACTCTCCATATGGTGGTTTGGCTCACACCTACGCTATGTGCAACAGCTCTCGTGCTTGTGTCTGGACTTCCTTCAACATCTCGTAGAACGTGTTCTTCCATTTCTGGAGTTCTCTAACTTCTCGTCTGACCCGCATCATGCCTGCTGACATGAAATGATCCAGTTTTACAAAGCTGGCAGTGCAAAACGCTCAGAAGTTTTATGATCAGGCACTCGCCTATTAGAGAAGCATTCACAGTACAATCTTTTCGCAGCTCTTCTGTTACCATTGGCAGCCACATACATTATTAGATGCATGTCTGCCTTCTGGGAATTCGTGAATTGCTTCATCATATGCGAAATCCGCTTTGCGACTGACGGGTTTAAGTAGTGAAATGATTTTCAAGCGTGCCAAACAGCTCCCTCTAGCACCTACACGCTTTGGTTGCGAACATACATTTTTTGACAGAAAACGTTTTAGTGTGCCCTACCATTCCTTAAAGTTTGTCCTATGAATTTAGAATCACCCTGTATTGTGTACCTTTTTTATGCATAAAAACATAAAAAAAAAAAAACACTTTCAGATACACTAAAACATCTTAACATAATACAGTAATAATCCTTTAAAATTGTCCCAGTTGTTGACCAACTGTAGCTTAACGCTTTTCCAATGTTTATTGGCATTTCACCTTTTTCCGATGGCTTTATTATTTCCACTTTAGTTTCAGTGGTGATTGTTTTCTTTTTCTTTGATGTAGCACCCTCACTTGCAACACATTTATGCTTTGGTGCCATGTTAATGGGGGTAAAAGAGAAAACAACAGCATTAAAGGCACATATAGTAACACACGAGACACAAACAGCAAGATGGTCCAACTGAAAGGAACAAAGTCTTTGTCCTGCCTCAGGCTCACAAGCCGATGCACCGCTGTAGACACATAATATTTTGATGTGCAATGCAAAGTAGCACCTGTTTGTTATTATAAACCATTGTATGTACTATGAATTTTTAGTATAATAGGCTTTACATGGGTTGGTTTGTAACTACGGGTTGTGCTTAAGTCGGATGTTCGTAACACTGGGGACTGCCTGTGTAACCTATTTCTCATGGTATAAAAGCATGATTTATAGGAACAGTATATTGTGTAATACAATGTTAGTTCATTTAATGTTTCTGTATCCATTGAGTTTCTGAAATTTGCATAACAGACCTACTGTTGTTGAGTTTGTCATTATTATATATATACATTATCTCAGATTGTCCTAGTTACATTGCCATTCAAGAAAATATATTTTTTATTTTTAGCAAATATTTTTGAAATTATTAGCACATATAAAATATTTTTCTGTTTTTTGGCACCTAAAAAAATCTGTTCCCTAGTGATTAATTACAGGGTGTTCGGAAATGATGTTTACAATTTCAAAGTTGATTAGTACAAAAAGTATTTGCGAAAGGAATGTTTCGCGTTTTGTCCAAGATTAAGCAAGTTCTAAAGTTTATAGCTTTGCAATCAGTACACTTCCACATGTGCTCCATTCATAGCATGCAGGATGTCAAGGCGGTAGTTTATTTAGGACCAAGTACGGTGCAGAATGTCTAGGGTGACGTGGAGGAAGGCTGCGGTGATGCGCACCTTCAGGTCACCGAGGGAGGCAACCTTTTGTCCGGTAGACAATGATGTCTTTTAGGAACCCCTTATAAAAAGGCGAACGGAAAGGCCATGTCATTGGACCTTCAAGTCCAATCCACCGACCAGGGAAGTGCTGGTCCAAGCATGCACGAACGTCTGATGACCAATGAGGGGAGAGCCCCCATCTTACTGGAAAATGACGTCTGGAATCTCCTGCAGTTGCAGAATAATGAACAGTTGTAACATGTCCAGGTATGTGCTGCCAGTTATGGTTGGAAGAAGAAGAATGGTCCAATCACTCCGTCCTGCATAATGCCACACCAAACTTTAACTTTGGGGCTGAGTCTTGTGCTTTCCAGGACAGCATGAGGATTTTCTGAAACCCGAATTCGCCACTTATGCTTGTTGATGGTACCTGACACATGAAATGTTGACTCGTCACTGAAACAGGTTCTTGACAGGAATGTGGGGTTGCTATCAATGTGATGAAGCATTTCTACGACAAATGCTGCATGACATGCTTTGTCATTGGGCTGCACCCTTTGCATTTTATAGGCGTAAAGACGAAGGCATTTGTGTAGCACTGTGTGAACTGTTGTGACAGGTATCCCCAGTTTGTGACTAGCTGAATGAATGGACGTCGATGGGTTCCGTTGGTACGCCAGATGCACAGCCTGCACGGATACTTCCGACACAGATAGTCTGCCAGCCACTGCTCGTCCCTTTCTACACACTACCGGTAGCTTTGAATTTGTCTACCCACTGCTGGATACTCCTCTGTTTTGGTGGTTTCCTCTTGTACTCTCTCCTGAAATTTCTCTGCTCTTGGGTCAGCGATTTGGACTGCGCAAACCACATCCCTCAATCAGCTTTTTACCCGTGGCGTCGCCATTTTCACTATGTTGTGTCACACTGCGCTACCAGGCACCTAGCATCACCTATCAAAGGAAAAATATAACTTTAGAACTTGCTTAAATTTGGACAAAACAAAACATTCATATCGCAACTACTTTTTATACTAATCAACACTGAAATTGTATACATCATTTCCGAACACACTGTATATTTCAAAATATGCACCATCATAAAGGAAAAATCAAAGTTATGGTTTCTGAACGAGGAACTGTTAACACTGAATGTAATGTAAGTCTCATTGGCACAGTGATTGACCAGGTGAATGAGTTTGTGAATTTAGTAAGCATGTTTGATAGAGGGGACAAATAGATGGTGAAATTAGTAGGCGGGTGAATTCTCCGTTGAAAGTCATAGTTGCTTGGATGTTTTCACAGAAATGATGGGTTCTCAAGGGAGTCCTGCGTGGCTGTGTATGAAAGTGTAATTGTTCCTACTCTGATGTATGGCTGTAAAACCTGGGTACTACAGAAGAAACAGGAGTTGTTTGTGTTCTGGAGAAATGCGTTACTTATGGGAGGTTTGTTTTGTGGCAAGACATGTTCTGATCGTGTGAGGAATGAAGATGTGTTGCAGTTGTGTAATGTGAAGCAAAATGCTGTTAGCAAGGTGGACACCAATATACCTCGGTGGTTTGGGCATGTTGAAAGAATGAGTGATGAGATGTTTACTAAAAATTCTTTTTCAGCCCAAGTGCCAAAAAGGAAAGGCAGAGGAAGGCCAAGGAAGTAATGGGAGGATCAGATTCAGGAGTATCCGCATGAGAAACAGATTATGAGTATGAAGTATAGAAGGTCTTGTGTACGCCGTGTGATAGATGTTAGTGAAGCCCGAGTTGTGTGTCAAGATTGCTGTAAATGAAGAAGTTTGATACGGCAGCAGTAAGTAAATAATCAGTTAAAATTTTATCTGGTAGTTTGTATTTCTTTGTGGAGCTAACCTCTGAATCTCAGAGAACAGCTTAGTGATATGATATGATATGATATATAATGTTCAAGAGTATGTAATGCATCTTTCTGCAAGGTATTCAATCTCTTCATGGTGCCTTGAAGGAAATGCACCATCACCTGAAACTAGTAGTTATCAGAGCTGACAATGTTGGGGCTGTATGCTAGGTGTGGCAGAAGCTCGATTTCATGAAAATCATGAAGCTTTACCTTAGTTCAAATGGTGGTATGAGTTTGGCATTGTTCTATTGAAGGAGCATCCACTTTTGAGTGACTAAAACTGGGCATCATTTCTTCTGTTTGTCATACATCTAATCCAGCTGTTTGGAATACAATTTGCCATTGATAGTCCCACCATCCAGAATGAGCTTCAGGGTGGATCACACCCTTGTAATTCTACCAGATACACAGCATGACCTTTTTCACAAAATAATTGCATTTGGTAAACAGGTAAAGCTAGTTCACCTGGCCAATTACTGGTTGGAGGTGTTTACTTCAGCAGATCCACTTCTCATCCCCATTAGCTACGCATTTGATGAACCCATTATCACATAGATTCTTGAGCTGTTCCTGATACGCATCAATATGCCTTTGAACCTGAGCTGGAGTCAGTTCCTGAGGCACCTCATACCATCTTTTGTAAATCTGTCTGAAATTCGGCATGTGGTCAGTGATGGTAGATTTGGGAACTCCCAGTTTGGCCAACATTTTATGGTTGCTGATTGTTGTATTTGCTTTAACAGCAATGAGCAGAATGTATAGATCTGTCGCAGAGGGTCTGCCTGAACCTTTCTTCCTTTCCAGGCTCATGTTGCCAGCTACAAACTTAAACCGAATTTGCCTTGTTTGAGTGACTGCAACACTTTTGCCTCCAATTATTTTTCAGACTGTCAGCTTCTTTTAACCCTTTCTTTCAATAATGGTGTAACAGAACAAAGATGTCAAACATCATGGCCATTTTGTTCAATGTGATAAATGATCAGTGTATATTTTGAAACACTTGTGCCATCCAGAAACATTCCCTGCATAATGAGCTTATGCAGGATCTGCAGCATCAATAACCTATCCTGCTGAAATTACGCAAGTTAGTAACACAAAACAAAAATGTTTATTTTTTTTTCCAAACATTCCAAAATTAAAATCTATAACCTGTTCAAGCACTTTTCTGTGAACAGCACAAATATTATTGTTAGCTGTTCTCTGCCTAAAGCTGTAGATTTCTCTCTCTTAACATTTACCATCATTCCATTGGTTGTACTTAAATAATTGCGATTATACTGAAAACTACAAGCCTTCTTAGATACGGTATTATCATATCACCAGGATGTAGTTAATTGCTGCTAGAGCACATAAAAATATCCAGAAGAAAGGCAAATATTTTTTGACTTTGTGCACAGATGCATTTTTTTTTCAATTGCTGAAGGTGTTCTCATCAAATTGGAATTTTGGTACTAAGATGCTGAAAAGTTTCTGCTGTGATTTTAGAAAAAGGCTGAAAAAGCTGGACTTTTAACAAAATTGATTAAATAGACTCCCTTAAGAAAATTTGGAAGGAAAGCACTCAAAAGTTTAGTAATAATTGAGGATACGGCTATTCCTAGACTTTAAAGATCTACAGATTTCTCAAAATTATGGGTTTTCAGTAAGGAATAAAAGGTTATTTATATGTCGAAATTTCGGGTACCCCTTTCCTTCCTCAGGACTACAGCGATAGTAGGTGTTGCTATTCGTGATGTAAATTCCAACCTTTCAAATAATTTAATGTTGTACCCCTTCTTCTACCTATTTCCAGTCCTTTATTTTTATGTCCTGTACAAAATACAGGACACAAGTAAAGCTGCCATTGCATTGTTATCAAGTTGGGTCCCTAGGACCCACAGTTTTAAAAAGTGGGTACTTTGTGAGATATTCTGGGTCCTTTTAAAAATCAAAAGAATCAAGAGATAATGAATATTTATACTTACATAAGCAAATGATAAATAAATGTAATGTAAATTATTCAACACTTTAATTTATGCTTTTTGAAAGCAATCTTTAAAAAAATCAAGTACTGACAGAATGAAATTTTATCATTTTTAACTAAATTTTTTCATAACGGAAACTACGCAAAGACAACACATTTTAAGCCGGCTCAGAACAACAGAGCAGTTTTTATTTTTCAAAACACAGGAACTGTGCGGTGACCACTCTTGAACAGTTTGACTTTTAACAATCATTGAAGTAGACGTTACAACTTTTAGTGGAGTATAATCGTTCACAGTGCTGTCATTATAAATGTAAGTTTGTTTTTCACATTTTAAATTTCAGCTGTTCCAATATTGATTAAAAGAGCTGGAAGGTTTAATAAATCAATCAGTACATTTGTATATTTACGTAATCTTGAGGAACAGTGCATTGCTGGCTGTTTTCATTCTTTCCCTATTCCTCACGAATTTGACTTTTGCCAAATGGCATGTTAAAAAAATCCGAAATAAAATGCGTGTCCCAAAGGATGCGTAAAATTTGTAATTATGGGTCCTCGTTTTTTTGTTTTTGGGTAATTTTAGTGGCAGTGCTGACATAAGAGTGCTTTGGGACACTGTAGAAGTTCTGACACATCAACAGCACTTTCTCAAAAGAAAAAGGACTGGAAATAGAGAGAAGAAGAGATGCAATGTTAAATGATTTAAAAGGTTGGAATTTACATCATGAGTGGCAACACCTGTTATAGCTGTAGCCCCGAGGAAGGTTAGGGTTGCAGCCCCAAAATTTGACATATAAATAACCTTTTATTCCTTAGTAAAACCCCATAATTTTGAGATATTTGTAGTTCTCAAAGTTTGGTCAATGTGAATTTCAATAATCTGTTTTTGTTGTGACAAGTGTTTCGTACTGTATTTTCATTTAGTAGGTGCTGTCATTTGTACATTTTGTTGTTTTTCTTTTTTTAAAATAGTAATGTTGCTTCTTTTTTTTTTTTTTCTTAAGGATTTAATTTTGGAGCTCAAGGAGCTGCTCCCAGCACAGGCTTCACATTTGGATCTCCTGCTACCACAACCTCAGCACCCACAGCACTGAGTTTTGGTGCACCTGCCAGCACATCTGCTTCTACAGGATTCTCTTTTGGAGCCCAACCTTCAGTGCCATCTGGAGGCTTTTCCTTCGGGCAGTCAGCTACAGCAGCAGCACCACCTAACACGACCTTTGGTTTTGGGCAGGCACCACCACCACCAGCAGCAGCAGCAGCCCCAGCTGCCACCACAACTGGAATCTTATTTGGAGCTCCAAATGCAACAGCTGTCAGTTCAGGATTCAATTTTGGCTCTCCAGCACCTGGTGCGACAACCACCACAGCAACGACCACAGCCAGTTTGGGCTTTCCTTTCAGCTCCACGCCGACTTCTACCTTAAGTTTTGCTGCACCAAACACCACTTCTACAAGCAGTGGATTTGCGTTTGGCAATGCTACAACGACCACTTCTACCGGAACTGGATTCTCGCTAGTAACTTCCCAGCCAAGTAGTAGCACAAGCTCGACCTTTACTTTTGGCCAAAAAGCAACAGCACCAGGGATGGGTTCAGGATTTGCATTTAATGCAACAAGTGCACCAGCTCCAACCACTCCAGTGGCATCCAATACAGCTGGAAGCCTTCCATTTAGCAGTACAGGTCAGACTTTTGGTGGTGGATTTTCATTTGCTACTATGAAACCATCTGCAGCAACTGCCCCCAGTGGATTTAGTTTTCCTGCTCCTCCAACAACAGCAGTAGTAGCAGCAGCAGCTTCAGTTTTTGCTCCTGGCCAGCTGACCACAACATCTATTTTGAAACCACCTGAACCATTTCAGGGAACTGCCATCACAACTTCTGCTACTGCACTTGGAGCCAGTTTAGGTAATGGTATTTCCTTTCATCTGTTGGCTAGAATTCTGTAGAGTGCAGCATTAACACTACTGTCTCATGCTTTTGCACATTCACCTTACCTTAGCTTGACATCATCTGTGACACGAGTTGATGACATCAGCAGATTAATATCTGTTATGTTTGTCTGTTGTCATTTGCTCACTGAACATCTCTTTTCATGGGTAGGAGGGGTTGGGGAGGTGACAGATGTTGGAGTAGCTAGTTCACCTGTTCCCAGTAATAAATGTTAATGTTAGGCTCAGATGGTCTGATTACAAATGTTTTCAAATAGTTCCTAAGTTCAGATTTATCGCTATGCCATGCGTACATACAGCCAGCTCACCCACTATCAACAAGCAAAGGAGCTAGTTCACAATACATTTTATGTAAAGTTTTTTTAGAATAATAACACTGATCTGCAATTTGTAAACTTTTTTCTGTTGTTTTCAAATGAATAGGTGTATCTGAATGGATTTTTTGCGCAGATTCCGAAAATGACCTTCAAAATTCTGTATCATGTCAGGTTTTTTCACAAATGACGGAAATGTGAAAATTTAAAAAAACATTATTTTTTAATGACATTGCTATATGGCAACGTTTGTAAAGTGTGAAAATGTTCTCTGTAGGGGCGGAATGATTGTTTAAGGAATAGATAAACATAAATACATATTCAAAAGCAAACATACCTAACATTTGCCACTAGGCTCCCCTTCAAACTTCCTCTTTTTGGATTGTCTTCGATGTGCGTCCGTACAGTCTCTGTTCAAAATCCAACAATAGTCGGCCATCATATGTACAGTCCACTTTCCTTGGTATCTCTTTCCCATCACTGTAATATCCTGATGGAAGTGCTCGCCATGTTCTTCCAAAAAATCACCAAGATTGTTAGGAAAGTAATTTAGATGAGCATGAAGAAAGTGAACTTTGAAGCTCATGTTGCAACCAAGCAGTTCATAGGATTCCAGCATGTCCTCAACTAAAGTGGTGTTAATTTGAAGCCTTCGTGTTCCCCAAAAAGTTGTGTACCACATTTCTGAATGCAGTCCATGCTCGCAATTCGCACTCACTCATGGTTTCCTCGAATATGTTGTCTGCCATTAATTTTCGTATTTGAGGGCCTATGAAAATGCCAGCTTTAATTTTTTCAGACGTGATTGATGGAAACTTACTACCAAGATACTGAAAGCATTTACTGTCCCTGCTTAAAGCTGTCACGAATTGCTTCATTAAGCCAAGTTTGATGTGTAAAGGTGGCAACAGTATTTTCGAGGGATCAACCAGTGGAAGTGAAACAATGTTTTTTTTGCCAGGCGTGAATGTACTTCTGACTGGCCACTGCTGCCGAACCGAATGTTCCGTCCTTGCTCTGGAGTCCCATTCACACAAAAAGCAAGGAAATTTGGTGTAGCCTGCTTTTTGGCTGAGCAATATTCCAATCACCTTGAAATCCCTGCACAAAGACCATTCATAAAACTTGTTCTGCACACTTTCCAGCAGTAATTTAAGGTTCTCGTATGTCTCTTTCAAAGTCACAGAATGTGCTTCTGGAATGGATGGATGGATGTTAGTATTGTGTAATAAAACACCTTTTAAACTGGATTTGCTGGCATCTATGAACAACCTCCACTGTCCTGAATTGTAATTAATGTTGAAGTATTTCATGACTGCTGGAATCTCTCGACAATATACCAAACCGCCTTCCTCAGCAAAAAACGGAACCAATTTTGCTTATTGGTGTCTGTACCAGGAGAATCTCGTATTAGGACATAGAAAATTCTTTTCCTGAAGTCATGATCCTAAAAGCTCTGCTGCGTCTTTAGGTAAATTCAGATCACGAACCAAATCATTCAGTTCATGCTCGGTAAATGGCACTGGGGTTTCATCCTCCATGCTGTCCGGTTGGTACATCTTATCACTTGTATCACCGTCTGAATTGGTGTCTGTTGGGGGCTTGATATTGGATGGGGATGGCACAGGGATGGATTCACTATGGGGCACTGGTATTATGGCAGATGGGATATTGGGATACACAATGTTACGCTTACTGGTTCTGGTATGGCCCACGATATTCACTGTGCAGAAGTAGCAGTCGTCACTGTGATTTTTTGGCTCACGCCACACCATGGGTACACCGAATGGCATTGATGCCCTTTTTCCACTTTTCCAGTTCCTCAAACCCTCCACACATGCACGGCACACATTGTGAGGAGACCAAACTTTGTCCTGATCTGCTAGTTTAATGCCGAAGTATTGAAAATAAGCATTTTTCACGAAAGGCGTAATATTTTGCCTCAGTTTTTTTCCTGTCGTATAACAGCCACATATGTAGCAAAATATGTCTGGATGATTTACACAACCACATGAAGCCATTGCACACGCCACAAAGAAACAACCGAACGGGACCAGTCCCTTCTTTGCACTGACTACTGTAACACGATCTGCCCCGAATGGCGCCACATGTGACCAATAGAAAGAAGGGAGCAGTGACATGAGGTAAGAGTATACTACCGTGCCAAGATAACATTCTCTCATGTTCCGCCTTTGTGAGTGGTGCAAATCGTGATGTCATACAGATAAAACAGTTGCATTTTCATTATCAGCTATATATTTATGTTTATCTATTCCTTAAACAACCATTCCGCCCCTCCAGAGAACATTTTCACATGTTACAAACGTTTCCATATAACAATGTCATTAAAAAATAACGTTTTTTTAAATTTTCACATTTCCGTCATTTGTGAAAAAACTTGACGTGATGCGGAATTTTGAAGGTCATTTTCGGAATCTGCGCAAGAAATCCATTCAGATACACCTATTCATTTCAAAACAACAAAACCTTGCATATTAGTGTAATAGATTAGATGCTGTAATAACTTGCAAATTTTTTGAAAGAAGCAAATTGGGAATGTTTTTTATTAACAGAAATTAAAGAATAATGGTAAAACAGACTTTTGCGTGTGTTTAAAGTGCAGCATTTAAATCCATTTAGAAAGACGACGTACAGAGTGAAAAACATGATTTTGGAAGATATTTATTTAACACAGATTCAGGGCCTAAAATTCAAGGCAGGGTGGGATAACAGGTTTTCTGCCCAAAATTTTAAACTCCTACATAAATAAAGTTGTCAGGAAGGAGTTTCCTTACAAAATTTTCAGAATATATATATATCATCATCATCATCATCATTGTCAACCATTATCAATCCACTGCTGGATGAAGGCCTCCCCAAGTTTCTTCCACAACAGTCTATTTTGTGCCAGTCTCCTCCAGGTTACTCCTGCATACTTTCGAATTTCATCCACCCATCTCCCATGTGGTTTTCTTCTGGGTCTTTTCCTGTCCCTTGGAATCCAGTCTAAAATTTCAGCTGTCCATCAATGGTCTGTCCTTCTGGCAATATGTCCAGCCCATTGCCATTTCTGGGATTTTACTCAGATTATGATGTCTTCCACTCTTGTCATTTTTCTGATCCACGAGTTCCTCTTCTTATCTCTTTTGGTTACACCAAGGATGCCGCAGTGGTCTAAGGCGTTGGCCTCTGATCATTCGTCCGTAAGGGGTCCGGGTTCGAATCCCGGTCAGGCATGGATGTTGTGTTTGTCTTACGGCACTGGCTCTGTCCCTTCCCTGGAACCAGTGACCCTAAATTAGGGACGGGCTACTGCTTATAGCCCATTGAGTTGCTCACGGTGGTCGTTAAACCTCCAATAAAAAAAAAAAAACAAAAAAAAAAAAACACCAAGGATGCATCTCCATGCTTATTTTGAGTTGTCTGCAGTCTGTGTATGTTCTTTTAGTTAAGGTCCACGTCTCTGCACATTGATCAAACCCTTTTCTTTTAAGACATAATGGCATATTGTTCTTGAAAATTATACTGTTTCTTCCAAAAGCTCTCCAGGCAAGTTTTATACGCCGATTTATTTCTTTATCAATGCAACGCTCACTTGATATCTGCTGTCCAAGATAAATGTAGGTATTGGTTATCTCTGGCTTTTCCCCATCAATCGATAAATCTTCATTTCTTGTAAAAGCATTGTACATCACTTTTCTCTTCTGAAAGTTCATTTTTAATCACACTTCTTTACTCTTGTCAGCAAGTTCCTGGATCATACTCTGCAGCTCTGGTGGGGTAGTTGCAAAAATGACTATGTCATCAGCAAAATGAAGGTGAGTTAGATAATCTCCATTAATCTTTATCCCTTTGTTTTCCCAGTTCAGTGATCGAAAGACATTTTCCAATGTGGCATTAAAGAGTTTGGGAGATATAGTGTCACCTTGTCTCACTCCCTTTCCAATTTTTATGGGTGCTGTATTTTCAAATAGCCGAATCTTTGCACTTGCATTTCCATAGATGCTATTAATAATATTAATGTATGCATCTTCAATACTGCAGGATTTCAAAACCATTGTAACTGCTGATGGTTTCACGAATCAAAGGCCTTTTTATAATCGATAAAAGCCATGCGTAATGAAAGTTCATATTCCCTCGCACTTTCAATTAGTTCTCTCAGTACGTGGATATGATCTATAGTGCTGTAGCCACTCCTGAATCCAGCTTGTTCTCTCGGTCGAGCCATGTCCAGTGTTACCTACAAGCAGTGTGAAATAACTTCAGTGAAGATTTTATAAACCACTGATAGGAGGCTGATAGGTCGTTCCAATCCTCAGGAATCTTTCCTTCATTAAGGCATCGAGTGAAAACTTGGGCAAGTACTATTTCCATTTCTCCACTTGCTTCTTGTATGATGTCTACAGTAATTCCATCTTCTCCTGGAGCTTTTCCTCGTTTCGTGTTCTTGATTACATGTGCAACTTCTGCTGGGAGGACTGGAAGAACTCTGGTACTTTTCATAATGTCTGGAGTACATGTATCATCTCTTTCATGTAGTTTTGAGTAGAAATCTTTTACTCTTGTCAAAATTTCACCTCTATTTCTTGTTACAGAACCATCTTCTTTTCTCAGAGCCATAATCTGTTTTCTTCCCTTACTCAGATGTCCCTTTGCTCTCTTCAGGCTTTGGTTGTTTTCAATTGCTTTCCTCACTAGTTCACAGTTGAATTTCCTTATGTCTTCAGTGATACTTTTTCTTACCGTCTTGCATAGCTCTATATATTCCACTTTGGAAGTCACATCTCCTTTGGTTATCCCCATCCCTCTCCTTTTTTGCATCAGAATTTTTGTTTTTCCTGATAATTTGTTCGTATGCAACTTGTTCTTGGTACCAGCTATTTTTGTTGCTGTTTCCATAAGAGCCTTTGGTTAGTTTTCTGTTAACTTCAGAGATGTCCACTTCTTCTGACGTTAGACCTTCTAGAGCAGAGAATCTGTATATATATATATATATATATATACAGATTACCTTAACTAAAAGAGGACCTTAACTAAAAGAGGGATGTAAGGTCAGGTGATGCGTAACATCACAGCCTCTCCTTGACAAATGTCAACCCCGCCTTCTCGTGGTGCATCCTGTTCCCACTAAAGGGGCTCTGACGACCGCCAATAGCGGTATAACTATACCATCGGGATTAGAGGAAATTCTATCCCACACTCACCAACCCGCTTGGCCAGCGTGGTGAGTTATGGCCAAACCCTCCAAAATGATTCCACAACTTAAATCTTGGCCCTCAGTCTCCGGCAGCTGGAATGTACCTGGCCAAGGCAGCGGCCAGTGCGACATGAAGGCAGAGGGTGCTAAGAATCCCCGGAGGACCGGACTAGGCTGCCATCTGATGCTGACCTTGGCTACGTACAATGGACGCTCCCTATCTTCTGATTCAAGGCTTCTTGAATTGGAAGAGGAACTACAAAGGATCAAGTGGGACATCGTGGGGCTAAGTGAGGTAAGGAGAAAAGGAGAAGATCTCATCGAACTGAAAAGTGGACATCTCTTCTACTATCGTGGGACAGATACTGGCAGAACTAGTGGTGTTGGATTTATAATAAACAAGAAACTGAAGGATAAAGTTGTAGAAGTTGAAAGTTCCTCTGACAGAACTGCACGACTTGTTATCCAACTCTCAAAAAGATACCAGGCTCAGATTATTCAAACTTATGCACCCACCACAAGTCATCCTGAAGAAGAAATTGAAAAAGAATTTTATGAGGAAATTTGTCATCTAAATAATAAAGGTAAGCAGCACTTGAAAATAATTATGGGAGATTTCAATGCAAAAATAGGGCAACGGCAACAGAATGAAACTTCAGTAGGTAAATTCGGTCACGGCAACAGAAACCAGCGTGGAAATACTCTCGTTGAGTTTGCAGAGGCAGAAGGGTTTTTCATCTTGAACTCCTTCTTCAAGAAAAAGCCACACAGGAAATGGACATGGAGACATCCAAATGGGATGACAAGTGAAATTGATTTTATTATGTGTAACAAAAAATTCGTCATAGAAGACTGCAGTGTGCTAAACAAGTTCAACACAGGTAGTGACCATAGATTGGTGAGATGTAAGATGCACCTCAACACTAAACTTGAACGTGGCAAGCTCATAAGACAAACAAAATCTATTGACATAACCAACCTTAAAAAACACCATAATACCTTCAAGTTGGAACTGAAGAATAGGTTCTCTGCTTTAAAAGGCCTAACATCGGAAGAAGTGGACATCTCTGAAGTTAACAGAAAAGTAACCAAAGCTCTTATGGAAACAGCAACAAAATTAGCTGGGTCTAAGAACAAGTTGCATGTAAACAAATTATCAGGAAAAACGAAAATGTTGATGCAAAAAAGAAGAGAGATGAGGACAACTAAAGAAGATGTGACTTCCAAAGTGGAATATATAGAGCTATGCAAGACAGTAGAAAAAGTATCACTGAAGACGTAAGAAAATTCAACTGTGAACTAGTGAGGAAAGCAATTGAAAACAACCAAAGCCTAAAGATAGCAAAGGGACATCTCAGTAAGGGAAGAAAACAGATTATGGCACTGAGAAAAGAAGATGGTTCTGTAACAAGAAATAGAGGCGAAATTTTGACAAGAGTGAAAGATTTCTACTCCAAATTATATGAAAGGGATGATACATGCACTCCAGACATCATGAAAGATACCAGTACCAGAGTTCCTCCAGTCCTTCCAGCAGAAGTTGCTCATGCAATCAAGAACATGAAGCGAGGAAAAGCTCCAGGAGAAGATGGAATTACTGTAGACATCATACAAGAAGCAAGTGGAGAAATCGAAACAGTACTCGCCCAAATTTTCACTCGATGCCTTAATGAAGGAAAGATTCCTGAGGATTGGAACACCGCTACAATGATCCTGCTACATAAGAAAGGTGACATTGAGGATCTTGGAAACTACAGACCTATCAGCCTCCTATCAGTAGTTTATAAAATCTTCACTAAAGTTCTTTCACACCGCTTGAAGGTAACACTGGACATGGCTCAACCGAGAGAACAAGCTGGATTCAGGGAGTGGCTACAGCACAATAGATCATATCCACGTGCTGAGAGAACTAATTGAAAGAGCGAGGGAATATGAACTTCCATTGTGCATGGCTTTTATCGATTATGAAAAAGCCTTTGATTCGGTGAAACCATCAGCAGTTGCAATGGCTCTGAAATCCTGCGGTATTGAAGATGCATACATTAATATTATTAATAACATCTATGAAAATGCAAGTGCAAAGATTCGGCTGTTTGAAAATACAACACACATAAAAATTGGAAAAGGAGTGAGACAAGGTGACACCATATCTCCGAAGCTCTTTAATGCCACATTGGAAAATGTCTTTCAATCACTGAACTGGGAAAACAAAGGGATAAAGATTAATGGAGATTATCTAACCCACCTTCGTTTTGCTGATGACGTAGTCATTTTTGCAACTACCCCATCAGAGCTGCAGAGTATGATCCAGGAACTTGCTGACAAGAGTAAAGAAGTGGGATTAAAAATGAACTTTCAGAAGACAAAAAAGTGATGTTCAATGCTTTTACAAGAAATGAAGATTTATTGATTGATGGAGAAAAGCTGGAGATAACAGACACGTACGTTTATCTTGGACAGCAGATATCAAGTGAGGGTCACATTGATGAAGAAATTAATCGGCGTATAAAACTTGCCTGGAGAGCTTTTGGAAGAAACAGCATAATTTTCAAGAGCAATATGCCATTATGTCTTAAAAGAAAAGTGTTTGATCAATGCATCCTTCCAGTGCTTACGTATGGTGTAGAGACGTGGACCTTAACTAAAAAGAGACATACAAAGGCTGCAGACAACTCAAAGAAGCATGGAGAGGTGCATACTTGGTGTAACCAGGAGAGATAAGAAGAGGAACTCGTGGATCCGAAAAATGACAAGAGTGGAAGACATCATGATCAGAGTTAAATCCCTGAAATGGCAATGGGCTGGACATACTGCCAGAAGGACAGATCATCGATGGACAGCCGAAATTTTAGATTGGATTCCAAGGGACAGGAAAAGACCCAGAAGAAGACCACATGGGAGATGGGTGGATGAAATTCGAAAGTATGCAGGGGTGACATGGAGGAGACTGGCACAAGACAGACCGTTGTGGAGGAAACTTGGGGAGACCTTCGTCCAGCAGTGGATTGATAATGGTTGACAATGATGATGATGATGATGATATATATATTTTCCCAGCTGAGCTGGGAAAACAAGGGGATAAAGATTAATGGAGATTATCTAACCCACCTTCGTTTTGCTGATGACGTAGTCATTTTTGCAATTAGCCCATCAGAGCTGCAGAGTATGATCCAGGAACTTGCTGACAAGAGTAAAGAAGTGGGATTAAAAATGAACTTTCAGAAGACAAAAGTGATGTTCAATGCTTTTACAAGAAATGAAGATTTATCGATTGATGGAGAAAAGCTGGAGATAACAGACACGTACGTTTATCTTGGACAGCAGATATCAAGTGAGGGTCACATTGATGAAGAAATTAATCGGCGTACAAAACTTGCCTGGAGAGCTTTTGGAAGAAACAGCATAATTTTCAAGAGCAATATGCCATTATGTCTTAAAAGAAAAGTGTTTGATCAATGCATCCTTCCAGTGCTTACGTATGGTGCAGAGACGTGGACCTTAACTAAAAGAGACATACAAAGGCTGCAGACAACTCAAAGGAGCATGGAGAGGTGCATACTTGGTGTAACCAGGAGAGATAAGAAGAGGAACTCGTGGATCCGAAAAATGACAAGAGTGGAAGACATCATGATCAGAGTTAAATCCCTGAAATGGCAATGGGCTGGACATACTGCCAGAAGGACAGATCATCGATGGACAGCCGAAATTTTAGATTGGATTCCAAGGGACAGGAAAAGACCCAGAAGAAGACCACATGGGAGATGGGTGGATGAAATTCGAAAGTATGCAGGGGTGACATGGAGGAGACTGGCACAAGACAGACCGTTGTGGAGGAAACTTGGGGAGACCTTCGTCCAGCAGTGGATTGATAATGGTTGACAATGATGATGATGATGATATATATTTTGTATATACTTGAACATTTCGGATCTTTCTCTCTTTCTCTTCAGATGATTTTGGGATCCCTTCCCCCTACCCCAATTTTTGAAATTTATCAAAGAATCAGTTAAGCCTGAGATCTAAGATCCCATAGCAATTTACGAAAAAATCTAAGTCTGTTTGATTTTTCGTAAATTGCTATATAAATAAAATCAAATCCTGTTTAAATAATATCTGAGTCCGTTTTGGACCACACAAAATTCGAGCTTTAAAAACGTAACCTTCGGTACACTAGGCAATTCTAATTGCTGTGTTAATAATCTCATTTCCGTGTTCTAAACAAATCATTTCAAATATATTGTTTTGTGGAAAATAGTTAAACTATAGTTGCTAGTAATCTGATTTATTGGCGTAAGAATATATAAATTGTTGTTTCCAAGCTTTCACACATCAACCAGATGGCTTTTTAAAGAAGATAGACAGAAACTGTGATAAATTGCCATTAAATCAGATTACTATCATAGTTTTACTATTTCTATTTATTAGGAGCATAGTTCCTTGTTATTAACTGGTGTATAGTTAATTGGTGTATATTATTAATTGGTGTAGTTCCTCATTACTATTGTCTATCTTCCTTGTAAATGCTTTTAAAATCATCACTGGTTGATATGCAAAAGTTTAGAAATGATTGTTTATATATTCCTATGCCAATAAATCGGATTACTAGCATAGTTTTACTTTTTCTACATAATTAGTATATAGTTCCTCATTATTAATTTGATATTATTTTGCTTTCATGCTGTACCAGCTTTGAGCTTTCATAACCTCGTCATGTCACTCTGTCTTTCAAGCTGCAAGATTGATTGGTTATGTAAGGAAGGTTACTTTCTTGAGAGTGATTTACTGAGTTATACAAAGAATATTTCTGCTTTTGTTTTGTCTCTTGTCTCAACTGTTGCAGCTTTAGTGATTCTGACAAGAGAGCCCATGGCCAGACTATTGAGACCAGTTTGTATCCATTGAAAAATCAGTTGCAATGGGGTGGTGCTCGAGAAGGAAGTAGGACCAACAAATTAATTGTATAACTGTTCCTTCACCATCACCGCCTTCATAACAATTACCGTAATTTTCGGACTAAAAGCTGCATCGGCGTAAGGGCCGCAGGTGAGAAATTTTGCAATCTTGGAAGTAAAAGTTGCCATAAGGGCCGCACCTGTGAAGTCGTGGTGCTGCTCAGAAAACTAAATTATCTTCCTTATTTTCATGAATTAACTCACGCCCAACGTGATTATAAGTATACTTCAAAGGCTAATTCTGCAACTCAGTGTCGATCTGCTTTATGCACTTATTTTTTCATACTGGCAAAATTTTTTATTGATACATTTTTTATTAATCATGCTAATGATGTTATTTGTTTGCCTTTATTAAATGCTCAAAACCATTTATGTAATCAATATAAATCACAGTTAATCTTAAGACTCCCGTTAGAATATCGCATTGCTCGTAAAACCGCACAATTGTCTAAATTCCATTCAATGTGGATGTCTGCTACAGGATCGTTCTCTGTTCACCGCAATAGAATTCGTCTTAGAAGTAATTATCACTTGTAATGCTTTCGATTAATGTTTTCTTTAATAATATGTTCCTTCCATGTTATGCTTTTTTTCTCATCTACAGATGTTTTTGTTTGAATGAAGTTGCGCTTCCTTTTACCAGCTGCCTTGCACGTGTTTGCGGATCTGGCCGCCAACACTTCGAAACAGCGGTGCCGCTTTCTCTCTTTCAAGTGGTTTGACCTACTTTCATTTACTGCGCACTGAGCCTTCGCGTTGAGCTCCGCTTTTATATGAATGGGAAAGCTCTCCCTTCTTTTTTTCTTTTCCAGCCGAAGCCTATCGTCAGTCAATAAAAAAAAAAAAAAAAAAAAATTAAAATCGAAGCAAAACTCAGGAGCACAAAGCCAAGAAACACCTGTATTGCATGCCAGATTAACCAAGAAGAGTGAACAGAAGTTGTCTTTCCATCCCGCCAGTATTGTTTGGAATAGGTCTCTGCTAATGGAATCATCCTGGGGCAGGCTTTTGCATTGTTCATGTTCTTAAGCTTTTGTTCAGGGAAGTGCCCATCAAACCGGTCTCCCCACCCCAGTAAAAATCAACGTTCCTTCCCTTAGTTGCATCGCACCTTCCTGCATGATGTATGCTGCAGCCAACGAAAGAGATACGCTGGGTGCGCTATCCACAGAAGCCTCGGATGTCATGCTACTCATCTGTGTGCTTATGTCCCCATTCCATCCCCCACTCCCCCATGCAAAAAGGGCATTTGAGTCAGTCATTCCTGTCCTCCCCCACTTTCCCTTCTAAACCAACATCAGGACAGCAGAGTTATCGTTTAAATAGACGTGTCTAACGTATGAGTAGAAAGGGGAGAAAACATGATCACAGTCGAGTTTCTGAAAAAAAAAAGATGTGGTTTGAAAAAAATTACTAAGCATCTGCATGAAAGAAAAAAAAAAGGGAGGGAGGAAACAGTCTTATCGAAAACAAATTCGGCATAAGGGCTGCACACCCGAAAAAGTTCACTTTTTCAAAAATTACGATACACGTTTAACGAGAGATTTGATTTGTGGCAACTGAGATGACTGATTTGTGTTGTTTTGCTGCAGAATTGTTGACATCTTATTATTCACCAACTTTTGAGGAAGGCATCTCAATGTCAGAGGAAAAAGCATATCTTCTAAAACTGATGAATAGTGAGGTGGTGATAAATTCTGCAATGAAGTGAAACAAATCAGTTGTTTCTAAATGATATACAAGATCTCATGAATAGGGGACTGCTTTGGAAGAATGTTCAATTCTTTTGTAAGTAGCATGTTGTGACTAGTGAGTTATATTTTGGCAGTGGTTTCACATTTGTGAATTCGAGTATTTTTAATAATATATATATAAAAAAAAAAAGAACATCCAGAAGACATCCAAGTTTGGAAGAGTTTTCTAACATTCTAAATACTCTGCTGTTTGATGAAAATGCAACAACAGCAAAAATGCGTGCGATCGAACTGAAATTTGCAGGATGGTCATGTGAGGAGATGGAAATGATTGCATGTGCAGCACACATGGAAATGATTTTGCCAGTCATTCCCTTGTACCTGTTCTTCAGGAGACACAGTGCCATGTATGAGCTTATGGTGGGTACTTATGTATCACTGCTTATGGTGGGTATTCAAGGTACTGAGAATCATGTGTTCCACACCACTTTGCAGGTCTGTACTTCTGATCACCTATGTCTTGTATCGCAAGTTAATGCAACCTATAAATATCACTTCGATATCTTTGCAGAGGGCAAATCAGTAGTAGTCTCAGGCTTCATTCTTTTAATATATCTGAGGAACCCTCCCATGATTTTGTTATGACTTTCTAGTAAGTCTTAACTGAAAAATCTTTTTGCCCCTAGCGATCACCTTTTTTTTTTATCTTTTTCATTTACTATAATTAGATCTTAAACTTACAAAGTTCATGCTTTACTTAAACTAATCAACCAGGCTTTAAAGGAGTTGCATTATGCTCCGCTTTCAAAACAAAGTTTTATAAAACCAAACTAATGCTCTAAATCCCACACCCCTAAAACCAAATATAAAAAAAAATGTAAATGTAAATTGCCCTCATAAATCTCTGTAGGACAACTCCACTTCTCGAGCTCCAATCCAAGTCAAAAGAATTCAGTTTCCTACAGTAACCCAAATCACCTCCTGCTCCCCAAAGTAAAATCTTATTCTTCTTCCTCACTGGTTTATTACAAAAGGGAGAAAATAAAGAACAACAACAGAAGTTACTTAAGGTAGGCCACCACCTTGAAATATTCAAAATTTTGAAAAAATATCGAATTTTTTTTTCTGCATATAAATAAACTTTGAACATTTTTCTAGCAGAAACTTCAAGCAGAATTCAATTACGTTAATAATTTCCCAAGTTACTGTCTTTAAAAGTGAACACAGTAAGGAAAATCGAAACCAGAATTGGTACCGGAAGTGAGTTAGCCTTTAAACCTACGTCAGTTTGCTGACAGTTTGGCTGTGTAATCTATGCCTCTTTGTCAGTTCTCCAAATATTTGTAATTTATTTTACAATTTCAAACCTGGCAACACTTTCTGACAGCCCTTATCTGTAACTGTAGCGTCAATTGCGATGTTTGTTTAGTTTGCAAACCAAGCGATCACTGTTCATTAAGCGTTCCTTTTACAATGTTTTTACAGCATTTGTGCTTCTTAATTTTATTTTTTCCCCTCAGTGTTTTAGTATCATTTATCTAGAATTTTTATACTGTATTATGGAAAAATTTTGCTCTCAAAGGAGGAAAACGAAGTTTCCAGGATGACCGCTACACATCTGCTGAGCCTGTTTCAGAGCACAATGTCAACAGTGACGATCTACAAACACATTTTGATGACACAAAAGCTCCAATTCATCACCAATTTCAGTTTGTTTCACAAACTCCTAAAACAAAACAGAAGAGTGTTCTGGGTACAGATTTATTGATATGGAAATTCTTAGCAGCATATTTGTGTCTAACCAATCCATTATAATTTGTCTCTAACCAATCCATTATAACCATCACATTGAATGATGGTTATAATGGATTGGTTAGAGTTTTGGACTTATTGGGTATTTCTCCAGGACAATACACTCTGAAAGGCTTTTTGGTCATTTGGATTGTCAGCGTTCGGTGAAAGCACAAAATGCCTCAACACCTGCTTCTAAATTGCAAAGAAAGAAAAATAGAGCCAGCAGAAAGAAAAAACAAGAAATCTACCTTGATACTGAAGGTGAAACCTACAAAAGTGGGGGGTTTTGAGGACCTTTGAAAATTAGTTACTTTTTTTAGAGCCATTGAGCTTTTCTTCTTGTGTTTTCTCAATATTGAAAATATGTTTTCATCGTGATTCCAACACTAATAACTTGAGAACTATTTATGTATGAAACTTCAAATTTTAACAGCATATTTATCACTCATTTAGCTGTGCAATGAACTAAAATGAAGACTGTAGCATGATTACTTTTCTTTTTAGAGAAAAATTTGTTCCTGATAAATACACTTTTTTATTTAAAGATTTGAATACATCCTGTATATATATAGAAGTATAACTTTGAATTCCATTTCATTAACTTCATTGATTTAGTTTATTGCATTCACGGCATTCTAATGAGCATTTTGGCACCTTTCTTTATTAAATACACCCAAACGTTTAAGAGATTTTAATGTTTTCATAAAATGAATAAATTTAATTTTATTAAATTTAAAGTTAATTAATGCTACTAATTAATTATTATTTTTAAGTTATACATGTTGCACATAATCTGAAAATGTTAAATAAATTAAAAAAAATGAAGAAAAAAATCATTTAAGGTGGTGAGCTACCTTAAGTGATTAATTACTTCCCAATTTTCCTTGAAACAGCCTGCAAAATAAGTGTAGGCAAATAAAAAATATCACTCTGATTGAATATGTGTTGGTGTCACTAGAGTGTTAGAAGAGAAAAATTTTTTTGCAATCCATCAATATATAAGGATAAATCAAAGAATATGAACCAGTACAAATGCTGCTACAACCAACCCTATTACATATTTCACTCTAAATAAAGGGTGAAATGGAATTTTATCACTGTCTCGCCACAAACCCAAAGGGTTCCTTAGACTCCACCTTCTAGAGAAACACTAAGTGGAATACCACTAATAAAGAAATAACAAAAGATAAAATAAAATGAAATGCAAAGCAAAACATGTCAATGTGGGATTTCCCCACCTTTGAGAGTTTTTTTTTTTTTTGGTCAAATGCTTAGTACCATTCATGTCTTTCTTGGTGGTGCATGTTCAGTTGGGTGGGCTGTTCAAATAGGTGTAAAAAAAAAAAAAAAAAAAAATCTGAATTTAAATCTGGAGGGGGGGGGGGGGAGTTGCCTCTTATCTTCAAATAAATGCCCATAATTTTTTTAGATTTTTTATTCAAAGTCTTGAGCCTTCTATCGGTCTTTGTATTTTAGTGTTTTCAGCCAAAAACCTAGCCCTTTCCAAGAAAAAGTTAAATGTCTAAAAATTTGCAAACTATTTCAATAATTATTAAAAATTATATGCAAAGAACTTAACTGATATAAGAAAATGCATTTTCAGTATACAATATTATTTTTAACACACAAAAGAAAAATTCAAACATTGTGAAATTTCGCAGATTTTCTTCCGATTCAAGAAGGAATGAAACACGTTGATAAAACAAACATTAAAAAATAAATATCAATTGAATTGCATTTGTAAACAATAAAAATTAAATACATAATTAAACACAAAAAGGTTAACGATAAGTATTCAGCCAATTTATACTGATTTTTATGATCAAAATTTGGCATAATTTGTCGGGATTTTATTTTAGCACGGATTAAACCGTCACGTGATTCTGGTCCAGTGGCAGATATTGATGCCTCTGACACCAATTTTACTCACCTTTCCACAGCCTGTGTGTGACAAGGGTATCAAAGAAACTAAAGAAGGAGTAACTGGAGATTTATAAGAGATTCAATGTCTTCATTTGCAGCGTTTGTCAAAATAGGGGGAGATACAAAATGACCCTCCAGACCATTGTAGTCAATAGCTTCAAATTAATGTTTGGAATTTTGAATGTTCTTTTTGTGTTAGTCATTCATTCTCTGTCTAGCCCTCAGAATCCTCCTTATTCCCAGCTGATGAATGGGGTGGCGGTCATCGCTGATCATCGCAAGGAGCATGTTTTCAGGGTAAATAAAGTATGCATTCCTTTGAAAAATTGGGTTAATTACAGCTTTCAATTCATCACTTAAATAACGAGTTGCCTTTCTCGTATTGAAAATGTGCAAAGCTCCATCTTTGCAGGAAGGATGACATTTTATCATGAACCACATTGGGGCATAAACTCTAAAAATAAATTCTGAAATAACTTTTAAGTTTGCTGACGGATTATCACTCGAGATGTAGTATCGTAGAACACATTTTGCAGTCGTCAGCCAACGAGCATGAGATAGCGTTCCAGGCTGACGATCAACTAAATTCGTAGAGCATTGTCCTAAAGAAATAGCTTTGATCTGAACTTAATCCTGTAGATCGACTTTTGGTAATTCACAAGAAATAGCCATAAAGTTTGCAACTGGAAGCTTTTCGCATTTATCTAATGATTTCCCCATTGTTCCTGAATATTCTTTTGGACCTGTTGTAACTCCATCTAAATACTGAAATAAGTGTCCCGGAAGCAATTCGTTGGCATGCAATTGGCATATGAACCACTGGAGTGAACAATTTCATTTCATTTCAGAACTAACCATAACTCCGTTTTTTCTTCCAGTATTGAAAGACGTGCCATCACAACCTACTGCCACCAGGTGGCCTAGACTTAAATTTTTTTCACTGAAAAAATTCTGAATACTTTCAGCAGTGCCTTTAGCTGTACCTGAAGGTGGGGGTAATGTGCCCTATATAAGATGAACCTAACTTTTCTATAAGGGAGATGGCCACGGATGGCCTGGTGGCCAACATTCGTGACTGCCACAAGAGAAACCTCAAGTTCGATCCCAGTCAGGTACGAACGCTTGAACCACTAAATATCTGCCGTGCGTCGGGTGGGTACGTTAAGCCGTTGAACCCTGGGTACTGGTCCCCCGGCTATAAATTAAGGGTGTCTTCCTCCCCCTCCTACTTCGTTTCCGTGTGACTTTCCTATTGGGCACTCCAGCCCAAATCTCCTGGCTTCCTATTTCTAAGGGTTGTTTAAGACCTGGGGTCAGAGACTCCCTTCCTTAAAGTCCTCTACATATGATTTGATCTATAAGGGAAATACGGCATGCGCATCTTTCAAGGCCAAGTTATTGCTACACTCCAAGCACACTTGATAATTGGTAGAATGCCTAGACCAGTATGATTCCGCCATTGTGATGTAGTTTGCACTTTCTCCTATTAACAGAGTTGATAAAAGATACATTTCAGACATAAAACATTAAAATAATGGTTGAACTGATAAAACATAGGCATATTTGTGCAATTAATATGTATAATAAAAATGTGAAACTGGCAATATGACTCAATTTTATTTACGCTTTCCAACCGTAGGTTAAAGAAGCGTATATGCTCCAGCTTTGTACGTCCGTCCGCACGATAACTGGCGTAAAAATAGTTCGATTTTGATGAAATTTTAGTATGTGGTAGGGGACCACCTGGGGACGAACCCTATTGAAAATGGGACAAATGGGGTCAAAGGTCACGACATAGGAGCGGGATCCATTCCATTGCACTTATACGTCATAACTTGCGTAAATATGGTTCGATTTCAATGAAATTTTACAATGTGGTAGGGGACCACCTGGAGACGACCCCTATTCAAAATGGGTGAATTGGGGTCAAAGGTCAGGACATAAGAGCGGGGTGCATTCCATTGCCTTTATGGGTCATAACGTGCATAAAAATGGTTCGATTTCGATGAAATTTCAGTATGTGGTAGGGGACCACCTGGGGACGAACCCCATTGAAAATGGACGAAATGTGGTCAAAGGTCAGGGCATAGGATTACGATTGATTCCATTGCCCTTATCCCATATTATTAAGGTGGACGTCAAGTAATTTTGCTTCCTATACTTCCAATGGAAAAACTTTTGTACACATTTCCTTCACAATTAATGTGTTCCCAAGGATGAAAATTTGAACATCGATTAAAATAACTTCTTAATATAACTTGGAATACTTAATATTTTCTAAAACATAACCATAATTATATTAAAAATCAATAACTTTTCCTTTGGTGGTGTTGAAACCAGAAAAAGGATGGCGCAACTGTACTTTAATGACGTCAGTAGACAAACAAATGTTGGATTGCATAATTATGGTTATGTTTTAGAAAATATTAGGTATTCCAAGTTATAAAATGAAGCTATTTTAATCGATGTTCAAATTCTCATCCTTGTGAACGCATTAATTCTCCAGAAAAGAGATGGCGCGACCTGTATTTTCATGACATCAGTAGTCAAACAAATGTGCAGATCCTATTAAAGTTTTATGATGTCACACTTTTGCGAGCAGATGGCCGCGATTCTCATCTGCCTCATTATGTCACGCGTTGTGTGCGTATGTTCGTCCGCACCAAGGAGGTTATATTACTGGAGACACCACTGGCTCTGACCCCATAGGCCACAGCTTATCTGTGGTGTGATGTCACAAGCAGGCAAAAATGAACTAAATTATACCGATGATGAAACAGTAAGCTTGTGTATCATTGATAAAGATTATTGAATTACTCATTTTATCTGTTTATATGCTTAGAAGCTTTTGTTCCATTGGTTTCCAAGCAGCTTCTCTTCTGCGGGTGCATCGTGCCTGCTCATGACATCATTCGCAGCACAGGCGGTGACTTATGGCGGCCAATGCTGCGTGGATAGGAGTGGTGTCTCCAGTAATATAACCTCCTTGGTCCGCATGATAACTTGCGTGAAAATCGTTCGATTTCGATGAAATTTTAGTATGTGGAAGGGGATCACCTGGGAAGGAACCCTATTGAAAGTGAACAAAATGGGGTCAAAGGTCAGGACATAGGAGCGGGATCCATTCCACTGTTCTTATGCGTCATAACTAACGTAAAAAAGGTTCGATTTCGATTAAATTTTAGTATGTGATAGGGGATCACCTGGGGACAAACCCTATTGAAAATTGGCAAAATGAGGGTCAAAGGTCAGGACATAGGAGTGGAATCACTTCCATCGCCATTATGCGTCATAACTTACGTAAAAATGTTTCGATTTGGATGAAATGTTAGTATGTTGTAGGGGCCTGCTTGGAGACGAATCCTATTGAAAATGGGCAAAATGGGTCAAAGGTTAGGACACAGAAGCGGGGTCTATTCCATAGACCCTATGCATCATAACTTACGTAAAATTGCTTCGATTGCGACAAAACTTTATCATGTTATTTCGGAGGTATACTGAACCAGTTCTGATGAATATAATCGAATTGGAATCAAAGGTCAGGGCACAGGAGTGAGATTTATTCCACAGCCATTTACCTCATAAGTTGAGTAATGATTTCTAGTATGTTGGAAAGCGTATCATAATCAATGCATTGCATGATTTTACTAACTTGTTTTTAATAATATTCGTCATTACTTAATGCTTGGTAGAGGGCTCAAGACCTTGAATAAAAAATATTTAAAAAAACATTGGCATACATTTGAAGGTAAAAGGCAACTTTTCTACCCTTTTCCAAATTCAATTTCAAAATTTTTTTTCTGGCCTAACCCTTATTTTCAGTAGGCAGCAGTGTATCATAAACAGGAAACTTTTGAATTTCTTATAAACCGAAACATGTGTTTCTAGAATGAAAGACATCTTGATTATCGCTACAAAAATATGATTGGCTTGTTAAATTCTTATTTATTTCATCAAAATGCATGTGTGTGTAGTGGGGGAGTCATGTTCTGTTAAAGCTAACAGTTCAAATAAAGAGAATTTGCAGTCATCTGTGATGAAAAGTTTAAAAGAACATCATGAATCGCTTTCAGATAATAAAGCATTTGAATGAATAAAAATATTCTTAAAAGGTTTCGTCAAAGGTTGTTGTTGATAAGTTAAAAACATTTAGAAAATATCATCACGATTTTTAACCCTATCAATTTTATAATTAAACATTATCAGTTTTCAGATATTAAGTATTTGATAGAACTTCAGAATCAATGTGAGCATGTCCTTGCAATCTAAATTTATGGTTGTGGTTGTCGTAAAACTATTGAAATGAGAAAACAACTGTTTGGAAAACTCATAAATCAAGGAAGAAAATCTTTAGTTATTATTAATAAAGCTTCAGCTGCCTCACCAATTTAATTAAAATGCAAAATCCAAGCTGTTGAAGATAGTTTAATTGTTTTTGTTGAAATCGTGGGGCTAGTAGAAACATCAGCTGAAATTATTTACTAAGCTTCATTGTCGATCATCAAGAAAAATGGTTTATGTAACAAAATATTTGCATGAAAACATTATCAAATGCTTTACAATATGTTGCCAATTTATTTTCAGAAAATTATCTTATTGGTGTTAATAGTTATCTAATTACTATCAATTTAATGGGGAAATCATTGAAAGAGTTTGATGGAGTGTCTGGTGTCAATTCATGTCTTAGACAAGGGAATCATTCTGCTAGTGACAGCTGTGTCAAAGTCACACAAACAAATTCTAAAAACTAACAACTAATTTGGAAATTGTTACTCATAGAATAATTTGATGAACAGTTTATTCCACAACTTATACTGACTGGTAAACTGCTGGTGTTATGTTTTTTTTTCTTTTTGTTTATATAGTAAGAGGGAATTTTCCAACATGTATATTTCTCTCTCTCTCTCTCTCTCACAAACACACACACTTTTTAAAATTTTTTGATTTATGTATATATTAAGGACCTGCCAACTGTTATGATTTTATCGTATTTAGTACGATAAATCATGCTGCAGTACGCTAATACGATTGTGCAGCCAAAAATACGATTTTTTTTAAATACTCATGTTTCCCCCCATTTTTTCCCTTTTCAGACAGAAGCCTTGTAGCAAAATCGCGGCGACTGGGAGACTTACGTCGCAGATTTTTTTTTTCTGCAGACAAAATATACATGAGATTCTTCCGCGGATTCACGGAATTCCGTTTTTTTTTTTTTTGTCATCATTTGGGTTATTCTTGAGATCGATGCAAAGCTAAAGAGAAATTTTGGAGAATTAGTTATTGGGGTCGTTTTTTGGTCTGGAGGATGGTATTTTGTTTTTCAAAACTTTCGAAAATAGAAGTTAAAGGAGTAAAAATTTCCCCTGTAATCGTGATTTCTTTTTCTCGCGATGTTTCTTCTGCGCAGTATTATTGTTAAATGTAATTTTATCCCATAAATATTTGCATTTCAGCTTGAAAATTGAAATTTTTTTCCAAAGACGGAAGTTGGCACGAAAATTTTCCTGTGATATTCAGGCACGAGATTCTTCAGTGGATTCGAAGAATTCCGCCTTTTCCATTGTCATTTCGATGGTTCTCGAGATCAATGCAAAACTGAACAGAAATTTGGGAGGGATTGGTGGTGATGGGGATGGTGGTGGGTTTGTTTTCCGTCGGTGGGTGGAATTCCGACTTTCAAAACTTTTGGAAACGGTAGTTAGATGGAGTGAAGGTTTCTCCCGTAATCGTAATATTTTTTTCTTGCGATGTTTCTTCTGCCCAGTAGCATTGTTAAATATAATTTTATTCCATAAATACTTGTTTTGCAGCATCAAAATGGAGGAAAACTTTCCTATAACGGAAGTTGGACAGAGCATAGATTTCACGGGTAGTCGTAATTTTTTTCTTCGTGATGTTACATTTATCCTGTGTTGCTGTTAAATGTAATGTATATATATATATATTGAATACAGTGATGTGCTCCAGCTTAATATTTACATAATAAATTTCAGTGAACAATTTTGTCTTGCTCACGCCGCATTATATTCACACTGTTTTGCAGCACATTCTTATTTTTCACCCATGCTGTTAAAAAGTTGAGCGTTTTTTTCATTCATCAGTCTCATGTATGACAAAAACGACATCCCCAGAACCCTATTAAGCCATCTTGCAGACTCCCTATCATAGATGCAGTTTTACGCCTTTCAAAATTTTCGAAAACGAAAGTTAAGCATAGTGAGGATTTCTTCCATATTAATAGTAATATTTTTCTCGCGAAGGAGGATGTATGTCACAGAATTATTTTGTACTCATCCCTGTAGCAGAATCGCAGCGACGGCTGACATACACCATAGGTTTATTTTGTACTCGTTCTTGTAGAAGAACAGTTGGCGACGCCTGACGTACATCACAGATTGATTTTGTACCCACCCCCATAGAAGAATCGCGGCGACTGTCGATGCACATCGCAGATATATTTTGGTCCTGCAGACAAAAACGACATCCCCAGAACCCGATTAAACTACCTTGCAGACAAAAACGACATCCCCAGAACCCGATTAAACTACCTTGCAGACTTCCTAAAATGAAAGTTTTCTGCCTCACAAAATTTCCGAAAACGGAAGTTAGGCGGAGTGAGGATTTCTCCCGTAATCGTAATTTGTTTTATAATAATTAACAACATAAAAGTGTTTGCTGATTAGATTTAATTAGTTTCTCAATAAAATTTTGATGTAGGGAAAAAATCCATACATTCTCATTATCAAGAATTTATGTAGCTGAAATAGGCTTAAAAATTATCAACATGCGTCATGTTACGATTTTCCTATCTAAGTGTTATGTTTTTTGGTTCTGAGAGGTTGGCAGGTCTGAGATTATCATTCTAGTTAAATATTTTGAATATCAGCCTTGCATGTAAGGAATGTTCTTAATGCACATGATTGCAATTTGGTGATCTTTAGTTGCAGTGACTACAGCCATTTGCAAAAGTTTAAGACCACCTAACATTTTTTAAATTTTCATAGGTGTATTTAAACATACAATTACCTTTACACCAAACATACTTGAGGGTTTCAATTAAAGCTTTGAATTTTGTGGCTGTTTTTCTGTGACATCTTCCAAAACAACCCAAAGGTTCTTTGTGAAATTTAAGTCTGGGATGTTACCAGGCCACTCTAGCACAGTGGCCCTCATAGTCAGAAAGTCCTTCACTATCCTGAATTTGTGGCTTGGAGGACCATCATGCATGGATGTTTAGCATCTGCAAATGTCCATATAAAGTGTCAGCTTATCCCATAACATTTTTACATACCTAGGTCTGTTAAATGGAAGTGTTGGATGGCAGGACATATCAAGCAGCTGTACCAGATTTTGACATTGCGCCACGTATAATCTGGTTTGGAAGATGTGTTTTATGGTAGAAACTGTATTTCTAATCAGATCTCTTTTCTTTAGGACATCAGATGTGTCACATATGACAAATAGTTGCAAGGTTGATTCATCTGAAAAAGACTTAACTTTTTAGAAATCCAATATTGATATCTCTTAGTGAATTCTAATATCTTCTTTTTCACAAGAGTCAATCTAGGCTTACATGCATGTTTGTAAGATTAAATCCAAATTCTTTGCTCAAACATCTTGAAACATTTCTGGCATTAACTTCTGCCCCCTTAGAATGAGAATGCAGAGATGCCTTGATCTTGCAGGAACTCATCTGGGAGCGCATGGAGATTTGTTGTATGTCATGGTTATATCAGGGCATTGTTTTTCTTAGACTGCCACTCCTTTTTTGCTTGCTAAATGTTTTATCTGTAAATTTCACAATCACATTATGGATAACAGTCTTGCTGACATGCAATCTTGTGCTTATTTCACCTCTATCCTTCTAGACAGTGGTGGAAATGGGAATTTTTCGCTGCCAGAACGCAATGTACGACTTGTAGTGTTGTCGCCAAAACCTGTCAAAATGACGTCACAACGTTTTGTCTATTTCTGACTCCATCGTGAGAATTCGTCAAAAAGGCTTAATGCAGTTTAGACGGGTTTTGGCGACAACAGTACAACGGTACAAGTGAATGCATTAAAAATTTTATATTCGCAAACCCATTTGCTGTACACATAAAACCATATAAGAAAATTTCGTTATTAAACTTTAAAATGAAATAGTCACATTTAGCTAAAGTCAGAGCTGTTTTCTTTATTCAGAAGTACGTTTCTTATTAGAAAGATCACGTGAATGTGTGCCGGTGCAATTAAAGGTATCACCCGTTTTGGAGGTGTCCTCAAATAACAAACATCGGAGAAAAAACATCAGCTCGTATTTGAGGCAGAGATATGTAAGCAACTACTGTATATGGGGTGGCAAAGTAAAGAAATTCGGCTTTGTCTGAAATATCCATTTATTAGCTCAATATATATTATAACTTCCATTTGAAAAAAAAAATCAACTAAAATAATCTCCAAAGTTTTTGTTTCAACAAGTCTTCTTGCATCTTTTCTTCATGTCCTCTGCAAGCCAAAAAATGTGCATTTCTCCTTCCGTCACTCAACCATTTTCGTACGTACGGCTCGGGATTGAAGATCTTTGAAGGAGGTCCATTTATTTTTATGAACATGAGGTTGCTGACGTGTGTAACGTTTAAAGCATTTCTTAAATCAGTTATTATCAAATTCATGGTGTTAAAACCTCTTTCACACTCAGCTGTTGATATAGCAACTGCAGCAACAGATTTTAATAAGACTTTTAAATGATGTGAAACTTTTTGGTTTCCTTGAAATGTCTGAACTCTTCAATGATTTTCCTTTCTTCCTCCAATCCGAATATTCGGCATAAACTTAGAACCTCTCCTTCTCCATATAAAATATCTATGTCGGTCGGCCAAAAAGACGGATACAAAACCTGAAGTTGTTTTACAATGTCCTCGCTGCTGAATAATCTATCAGATAAATTGTTGGCAACACTCCGAAAAAACTGAACACGGTTATTTTCCCCGTCAGATTTATATCCCCTTGAATGTAAGTCCACCCCTTTGAACACCATATTTTTTACGGCATCTGATGCTACTAAATAAAACTCGTCAAAACCACCATCAGCTAAACCTTGGAAAACTTTCACTTAAGGGAAATATGCAAATGTGCTTCTGGTAACGATACAGAATTTCCTTGAAGACGCAGTGACAATGAACTAAGTTCCTTTAAGGTGGTTTTCATTAGTGCCAAATTTTCCAGGAAGCATGTGCTCGTAAGTCTTTTCAGTAAGCCAGAAAACATGCTTCTTTCTTTACTATCCCTTGAAGCATCAGCAGATGCAGCTTTAAAATGCAAAGCCAAGGCTGGAAACATATTCCAGACAGCAGATACTGTTCGCTCACTAGATGCGACCCATCTTGTTCCAAGAACTCTCCCGATTGAAGAAAACAGAACTGCAAATTCTTCAGCACAATGATGCAACTCGCGGGTGTTCTTTGGTGAAGCGTGATACAAAGAGTAAAGCGATTTAAAACTCTGTATGCCGTAAACCTCTTTAATTAAGTCCCGGACAGCAAGTTCTAACTTATGATTTGCATAGTGCCATATAATAAGTTCGGGAATTTTTTTTTTTAAGCTTTTAAGCCACACCAGATATGGAACCTGCGAAGTTTGTAGCTCCGTCGGAAGTGAAAGATATCAGATTATTTTTAATAAGCTCTATTGGAAAGTACTTCACCAAGCAGTTCATAATCGATTCAGTTATTGCTGTTGCTTTCAAATTGTGTAATTCAACCAAGTCAAAAAATAGAGTTTGGGCATTTATATCAGCCGGATCTATGGACATTCTTATGCAGATTATGAGTACTGAGAGTTGGCTTACAGTTGTACACTCATCAACCAAGATACCGAATTTAATATTTTGGGAGACGATTTCTTCACAGAGCTTTTTACGCATGCCATTTCCTATAGAATAGCAAATATCCGTACGTCTTCCTAGACTGCAATATCCTCCCCTTCTCAGTGCCTTTTTTCTTTTGAATATCAATCAAACCAGGAAAATCGGTGAAAGGTCTTGTTCTTCGCAATGAAATATGCGATATTGACTATTTTGTACGTATTGTCCACTTTATTTTTATTTATTTTTTCAACATTATTTTCAAAGACGCCTTCAGAACGTTTTGCGTTCATTTTAGAAGCTTCTTTATGAGCGTGATTTTCTCTGTGCTCTGTTATTTTTTCCCTTAGAGCCGTATTTTGCTTCTTCTTATCGTCAGCCGTAGATCTAACTTTGCAATCTATCCACTCCTTAGAAAGCCTTGCACTAGTTAAAAATTATGAAACGTTCATATTCCCGGCAGTTTTACAGACAGCACATCCTAAACACCCATTTTTTAAAACAAGCCAAGAGTACTCTTTCAAAAAATACTTACTTTGATCCACAGTCCAACACTCGGGTTTACCATTTGTTGAGCTTTGCCGAGATTCAGATTCTTCTAATGAACTTCCTGATGCAGTGATTTCCTTTGACTGTTGTATTTTTGGCGATTTCTTGGTGATACTTCACACAGAGCCAGAGCTTGAACAGGGGAGAAGGTTTCCAAATTCCCGAGTTCTGTTTTTTTCTTTTTGACTCATCTTTTTCCCAAAGAAATCTGTTAGTGTTCTTTTCATTATTTTCAGTTGTTTTCTTTTCTCACACAAGAACAAATTAAAACTTACAACAACGACTACAATATCAGTCAAAAAGTCACGTCCTACCACGACAGGAGCTGGAGTTGAAGTGACAGCATGTGTAGAGTGTAGTAATTAAGCTTGTTGCCAGGTTACAGGAACTGTGAAGTCATTTTATGCCAAGAGCGGAGAGAGGTTGCAAGGTCATCGAGCAATCAGCTCCTGTCATGACCTTCACTCTCACGCAAACACTTCACTTCGCACTCATCGTGGAATTAAGCGGCGTTGCAGTCGTCACCATGGCGGGAAATCGCGAAAGGAGGACGCCGAAGAGAAATTTTTTTGAGAACTACAGCTACAACTCCGGTAGTACCTACACAAATGGCAAGTGAGCTTTATTAGAGGAAAATAAAAAATTTGAAACAACGAACAATTAATACAAGATGGTGTCATTAATTGAAATGTATAATGCATTACGAAATGTTTTATGAAAATTAAATGCTCCCTTTCTTTTGGTGTCGATAATGGAACGCCGGAACGCAGGGTTTTGCTTCTGGAACGCGGGGTTTCGCTCCCGTATCGGCGTTTCGGTGCGTTCCGGCCGATTTCCACCACTGCTTCTAGATGTAAATAAAGTCATGATTTGTGCTCTTTGTACTATGCTAAGTGATACTTTTTTTGCCCATATTGCATGATAAGGAAAAAATAAATCATAACCTCTCTGCATGGGAAACAGTGCCCAACTGAACTTCAAATGCTTTACTGACTTGATAAATCTTTGCTGTAGATGTATGATGCAATCACAAAACAAAATGATACAATGCCAGACAAATTATTGGTGGTCTTAACCTTTTGCAAATAACTGTTAACTTCTCTTTATTGTATTTAAATAAAAATGCCTGAGATTGTAATTTTATGTATTAATTATTCTCTCATCAGCAACAAATTCAGCTGCCCCTATGGGTTTTAATTTGAATACTACTCCAGCACCTGCATTTAATACTGGGCCACCTACTGGTTTTCTGACAACTGACACCAACAAACCTGCAGGTAGGCATTTTTAAAAAATCAATCATGATCTTTTGTAGCATGCTTCATTATATACATCTTCATTGATTGAATAGTAATAACAGCTGGTTGTAATGACATTGTATGTTCATGATTTGTTGTTTTGTATGTCACGAAAGATTTTGACGTTACTTACTGTATATGTCATTTGTGTGTGTTTGCATTAGGAATGTCGGATATTCATCATTAATTAATCAAGTGTCTCATTTTTGAAAGTTATCAGATGAAGTGATTGTATATAATATAACATAGCCCCCCCCCTGCCTCTTGTGAATGCTGCATATATCTCAGTTGTTCGTATTAGTGAGGGGCCATACATCAATGATTTGTTCACAATAAATGACTTCACTATGAATGGTTCATTCTCACTGCTGTGAATGATCATTCAGTCTGCCATTACTGCAACACAACACTGAAGTTGCAACATGTTTAACTGTATTCCTCATGTGTGAGTTCAGAAACAAATTCCCTTTATGAAAAGTAATGTTGAGAATTAATAAGTGCAGGGTTCTCACAGGTTAGGGAAAACCTGGAATTGTCAGGGAAGTTGCTATTTGCTATTTTTCAATAACTATCCTGGAAAATGAGCGATCCCTTGTTAGACCTGCTATTTTTGCCATTCACTGAGTCATAAAATTGGGCTTTAATTGCATTTTAAAATATTTTGATTACTAATTTCTAGTAAGGTATACACTGAAGTGCCAGAAAAACTGGTACAGACAAGCTTATGCAAAATGAATAGCAACTGCACCTATGTGTGTACTCAGTTGCGTCCGCCAGTGCGTATATAAAGCGATGAACATCCTTGCCAGCTGTCAGAGCTGTTTTCGGCATGAGAATGACTAGTAATAACGATTTAAGCAATTTTCAACGCAGTGTCATAGTTGGCGCTCATGATATTTCAAAGGTAGAAACAAAGTTAGGATTTTCACGGACGACCATTGCAAGGGTTCACCGTGACTACAAAAATTCGGGCAAAACCTCCAACCTACGATACCAGTGTGGTTGCAAAAAGACATTGGGTAAACGTGACCATCGTCGGCTGTTAAGAATCGTTTCACGCGATAGGCGTGCAACACACTCGCAGGTATCATCGGAATTCAATGCTGGAGTCTCAACAAGCATCAGCGTCCGGACTGTGCAAAGTACCCTGCATGATATGGATTTTGGGAGCCGACGGCCAATTGGAGTCCCCTTGATGGGTGCACGACACAGAGCTATGCACCTCACTTAGGCACGACAACACCGCCACTGGACACTTGATGACTGGAAACAAGTAGCCTGGTCTGACGAGTCGCGTTACCAACTGTATCGGGCAGATGGAAGGATTCGGGTGTGGCGCAAACCCCATGAAGCCATGGATCCCGCCTGTCAACAGGGAACTGTACTGGCTGGTGGGGGTTCGTAATGGTATGGGGTGTATTTAGCTGGAGTTCACTGGGAGCCCTGGTTCGTCTACAAACATCTGTGACCGGCCAACGCTATGTGCGCATCCTTTCTGACGAGGTACACCCGTTCATGTCCTGCATTCATGCTGATGGGTTGGGCCTGTTCCAATAGGCCAATGCACCTCCACACAAGTGTCGGGATGCCACATTAGGGTTAGAGGAGCATTCATCTGAGTTTGGGGTGTTGCCATTCCCACCCAAGTCCCCAGATCTGAACATGATAAACACATTTGAGATGCCATGCAACGCTCTATTGAACACAAGAATCCGAGACCTCGGAATACACCCGAATTGTGAAACGCTCTGCAGGAAGTGTGGTGTGCATTGCCTACAGCATATTTCTAGAAGCTAGTGGAGTCCATGCCCCATCGTATTTCTTCAGTCCTGCGCTCCCGTGGGGGACCTACCAAGTATTAGACTGATGTACCAGTTTTTCTGGCACTTCAGTGTATCGTTTTATTATTAATCTGTTGTGTTAATATGCTTAGGATAATCTTTGCTTAGGCCGATTTTACTGCATATTGAGTAGAAATCTTAGTTTTTCTACTGTAAAAGTGCCATGAATTGTGAAAGTATGGTCTGGAATTTTGTGGAAATTTTCCTGGAAAACCTGGAAAAGTCAAGGAATTTCAATTCTGAAACTGAGTGTGAACCCTGTAAGTGTGAACCCTTATGTGAGTGAGCAATCAGTAGTTAGCTAGGAAATAATGGTGAAACTTAAAAATGGAGATATGTGAATGTCGTTCATTTGGATGGTGTGCCTGAATCATTCTCCATGAGCCAGCTCGTGGCAAAATCATTTCATGGCTCATACTCATCCTAGAATTCCTAGAAATTCCGGAAAAGTCCTGGAAATGTCCTAAAATTCTGTTACACGTCCTTGAATTTTATGCATTCCTGCCTTTTTGTCCCTGCACGATGTTTTGTAGTTGAGAATTTTTCTAGTGATATAACTTATGTTTGACAAATTTTCCTCCCCACCCCTGCAAAATGCAGGATGTTATTGGTTTTCTTGTTGTTAGCAGTACTAAAGTTGCGTTATTAGCACGTCTTTTGTAAAAGAAGATCATGCTTATCTTATCACTTGTGTGTCCAGCCGGGACATTGCATCTCTGCAACTATTAGTTAGATTTGTAAAATTCATTTTGTATTGGGAAGCTTGAAATGTGAGAATGATGTTTCTTTAATTCAGTTTCCTTTCTGATGCACAACTTCGGCGCTAGAGGGTGTAAATGCAGATACTATCGAATTCAAAATACATTTTATTTCATATATTTGCTTCTAAATATCCGATTGAGAAAATTCTTTTTTCTTTCGATGGCATTTATATCGAAGATTTATTTTAGTTGCAGTCTCATTGCATAGATTTTCTGCTAGAGGGTGTAAAAGTAAATTGTGGTTTTCCCGATATTTCTGTTTCTAAAAGTCCGATTTGAAAAATTCTTCCTTCATCAGATACAGCTCGTGATGGGGAAACATTTTGCACATTATTTCTCATTTTTGGTAAAGAATGGTTTGACCACCAGGGGACGTAAGTGTTTATTTCAGCTTCTGATATATTTGCAACAAAATCTGAGCTTCTGGAAACTCAATTGAAAAAATTCCTTTGTGAACCGATACCACCCACCTCATATAACCTTTTGAGAATACCTCCTGCTTAAAATAGTGCATAATTTTTCCACCAGGGGCGTAGATGCATGTCTTATTTTTGTCGATATCTCTGTTTCTATGAGTCTGATTTGAAAAAAAATATTTCTTCATTGGAGAGAATTTTCAGTGTGAAATGTTTCTCATAAAATTTCAAATCAAGTGTGCCACTAGAGGGCTTACGTTCACATTTTCATTTACAGCAATATCTGCAGGACGGAAAACCCGATTGGAAATATTTTTTTTTTCGATCAGATACAACTACGAAAACTTTTTATGGGTAATTTCTTCGCAAAATAATGCACAATTTCTAGGTGGCGCAAATGGTTAATCTGTTTTTCTCGATATGTGCACTTCTAAATGTCTGATTTAAAAAAATTCTTTTAACACCAGATACCATTTACCTTATGGAACATTTTAGGTTTATATCTGAGGAGGTATGTAGTTCACAGTTCTGCCGCTAAATGGTGTTTGTGTACTTCAGTTTGCAGCTGTATCTCCACTTCTAAAAACCCTATTGAGAAATTTCACTAATTGAACTAAAGCCAAAGTAGAAAAATAATTTTTTCTTGAAATCAGTATAGTATAATGTATACGAAAGTTTTGTGGAAATTAAACCTTATTACATTTTTAGCGACAGTTTTGGTATTTCAGTGTTTATCTGTTATTTTGAGTTTTATTAGCTGCAGCAGATATAATTTTCAACATTCTGCATTAAGTTTGCTTGAGCATGGAGAGAGTTGTTTGCTGTAGGTCACAGGTTAAACAGACCCAAGGTTTCATTTTATTTTAAGTAGGAGCATTTGGATCTATGTCCTGGTAAAAAGTCCAAAAGTCCTGGAATTCTGTGATTGAAAAAGTGTATGAATCATGTCATTCGTTGTGAATGCTGAAGAGCTCACACACTCTTCTGGGCAGTTTCCCAAAATGAGCTGTGATGTTGAAAGCGCTTTGGTTATAAACATGAAATCGCTGCAACAGATTTACTCAGTGACTATAGCAATTACCTGGAAATTGAATGTTCGTTCATTTGAATGATCATTTGCGAATGAGGAATGAACTCCCATGAAGGAATGATTTATGCCATCTCTAGTTCTTATTCCCTGCTATAGTATTAGCAGAGTAAATCCTTAAATGTTTTTTTAGAAATTCTTGAAGTTCAGACCAGATTTCTATTACATCTGAAAGTTTGATTTGTGCAGAGTGATGTCACTGAACATAAAAACTGGAATTTAAATGAGGAACTACTTCATCAATATCTTAGTGATTAATAATAATGCTTTTGGTATTTATGAAATATCCTTTAAAATTTATCCAGTTTTTCCAGTTTTTTTCCCCTTTGTCATATCAGCAGACCACAATGTTGTCTCACTTTCAAAACTCATGCATCAGTATGTCACTGGTTGCAATATAGCCCTGTTTAGTGCTATTAATGACATAAAAATAGTGTGACAGCTAAAATGTGAAATCGCCCCAATGGTGAAATGCACAAATAATTTGTTGAACAGCAACACAAACTGTTTGTCCTAATGACTATTTTAAGACACAATGTATGATTTATGTACGTACAAGCAACATTTAGCCGCAGTGTTTTAAGCGATGGTTTCTGATCATTCGTCCGGAAGGGGTCCAGGTTCAAATCCCGGTGAGTCATGGATGTTGTGTTTGTCTTACGGCACTGGCTCTCTCCCTTCCCTGTAACTAGTCACCTAAAATTGGGGACTGGCGACTGCCTATAACCCAATGAGTTGCTCATGGTGGTTGTTAAACCTCCAATCAAAAAAAATAAAATAAAAATAAAAATAAATAAAAAATAAATAAAAAAACGTTTATTAAATAAAGTTTTGCTACCCATTGACAAAAACCATGTTACATTAAAAACAAAAATAAAAGTATGATCTACATTTGATCATAATTTATGAAGTAAATTAATCTTTTAGTAAAGGAAATCTAGGCATTTTTCAGATCTTCCAGGAATAGTTGACATCATAGGTTAGTGCTAATTCTAATAATCTGATATTGTTTTGTTGGTAAGGTTGATTGTATCTTGCAAAGAGAAAACAAAATGCTGTGCATTACTTTTCGATCCTCCCACGTGTTTAAGATGATGTAAATGTGTTGCTTAATTATTAAATCTTGAGGGTCTTTTAATTAACACTAGAACAGTTGAAATTTAAAATTCGAAAAAAACAAAAACAAAAAACCCAAAAGTACAGTGCCCATGTACACCTGACCTTAGAGGCTGTTTTTTTAACTCTCTAAGTTCACCAATACCAGAAAGCAGGAAGCACTGATCAATGTCTCCCTTTCCACCTTCCCTTCCCTCATCCATAACACTCCACATAACAAGCAGTGTAGTGCTCCCAAAATGGAATATTATCATGGTCAGTGGTGGTCATCCTATCCTGTCCAGAAAAAGTTCATTTCTGCAGGTTCCAGGCTAATGGAAACATTTTAGTACTAGTCCAGATATATAAAACATGTTATTCCCAATTATTGGACTAGCCAATTTTTAAATCTGTGGTCCTGTTAAGCTACTTTGGTATTAAATTGGAAGGAAGATACAGACAGCTTGTCAGCTTTCAACTGTTGAATCTACTGAATGAATTTTCATTGTGATTGAACTTTTGTTTATTAACATTTTTTGTTATGATCGTTGTAGGTATTTGGTCATTCAAAATGATCTCTTGATGGAATTGCTTACATGATGCTAAAAGAGTGTTAAGCATTGAAAATTAAAATTTTGTTTGTTTTATCCAGCTGACATATTTTGTACTTAATTCACAAAGTTTGGCCAGTTGCCCTCTTTTTGGGTCATCATTTTGCAATCATTTAGCAAATATAGTCCAGCTTGTTATGTTTTCATAAGCACTTTATAATTTCTCTTGGGTGACGTGATCTATTTTACATTACATGCTTTGTGTGTTTGAAATAATCACATGCCTATGATCTAGCAACATAGTAATTCAATGTGACCAGGGTTTTTCTTCTCTGTTATGCAGCTTCATATTGAACATAAAAATATTTTTTTTTTTTTTGGCATTTTCCCCTTAAATCTTTCACACATGACAAATTCAAGGTCTTGCAAGCAGTATAAGTTCAGAGATTCTCATTTTTGTTTGGAGGTGAAAGAGGTGGGTAAAATTGCTGTGCAGTAATTTTTCTTTGATATTTTTGCTAGAAGTAATATTTTTCTTTGATATTTTGAGAAGAATATATATTAATTCTGTAAGTTTTTTTACTGTGAGTCCTATTTTGAGAGAACGGCTGAACATAAAGATATGGCTGAGGTATCAAAATAAAGGTCTTACCATGTAGATGTGCCAGCTGAAGAGAAAAATGAGATTGGGGCAATGGTTCGGGCATTGTGGTGCTTCAAGTTTCCCATGTAAAGTCTATGGGAGAAGTGTGCGCTTGACATTCGATCGCCTGCGGTTGACTCAGGCACTGTTGAAGGCGGAAGCATGGAGGGACTGAGATAGTCCGAAGTCTTCTCGTGTGGCGGGGCAGCAAAGTTCCCATGCAAAGTCTATGAGAGAAGCGTGCGGCCCTTATCTACATCAGGCGCTCAGTTCAATGTCAGACTTGGTGTGTGCATGGTGTTCTATGATCAGTCCTAAAGTAAGTAAATACTTTATTGCATACTGACCCTTAACAGAATGTCTCTCCCGCAGAAAAAAAAAAAAATAAAAAAATAAAACGTCAGAGCCTTACTGGAAGGCGTGAGCGATCGATGGGTCGCAATTATATGTCTCAGACAAGAGAGAATGAAGAGTATTCGCAACACGAATCTCATTCCAACAACATTTACAAACACAGTTGCTGCCCCGGTAGCGCAGTGGTCTAAGCGATGGCTTCTGAACATTCATCCGAAAGGAGTCCTGGTGAGGTATGGATGCTGTGTTTGTCTTACGGCACTAGCTCTCTCCCTTCCCTGGAACCAGTGGCTCTAAATTAGGGACAGGCGACTGCTTATAGTCCAAAGTAATCGAGGTAGTTGCCTTCAATGCACGATCTTAAAAACAAGAGTCACTCACAATACAAATTTAAATTCGTTGGCTGAATTTAAAGATTTTATTGTATAAGAACTTTCGGGTTTCCCTAGAACCCATCATCAGATACAGGGGAAGGAATAAATTTAAATAAAGTGTTACGTGAACATAATATATACGTACTACAAACATTTTTCAGTTAATTAAAAAAGATAGAGACCAGGTAACAAAGCTAAACAAATTTGGCGTTCACAGCATCCCCTTAAAAAGTATTGATGCTGACACTCCAGATAGTAAATATATAGGATCTACAAAACGTACACTAGCAACAAGACTGAATGAACATAAATACGCCGTAAAGAATGGACTTAAAAATTCTGCATTGTCTTGACTCGTGTGCGATGGCCTGCACTATCCAATTTGGAATGATGCTTCCATCATCGTAACACCTAGTGCTGTCTCTTCATTGCTGTTCACTGAGAGCCTTGTAATTGCTACTCAGAGACATTTATGCTGTAATGACAATGTTCCAGTATCTGTACCTACAATCTGGAAACTATTTACAGTTCCGAATACGATGCAAACTGAGGACGAAATCACTTAATCTTGATTTCTGCTATAGTGCTCTTTGTTGTCTCCTGATGAGAACAACACAATTTATACCTTCTAACCCTCCTTTATTTTTACAATGCATTATTCTATGTATACCTGCATTCTATTTCCTTTTTCTTTATTTCATGATACACGCCACGTTGTTTGACAATTTGATGCCACGTGACATTATGTCATATTCATATCTGATATCTATATTATGTTCACGTAACACTTTATTTAAATTTATTCCTTCTCCTGTATCTGATGATGGGTTCTAGGGAAACCCGAAAGTTCTTATACAATAAAATCTTTAAATTCAGCCAACGAATTTAAATTTGTATTGTGAGTGACTCTTGTTTTTAAGATCATGCATTGAAGGCAACTACCTTGATTACTTTGGACTATTTCTGCACGAATTTAAATTCTCCTAATGCTTATAGTCCATTAAGTTGCTCACAGTGCCATTAAACCTCCAATAAAAAAAAAACGAAAAAAAAAAATTGTGATTGAAGATAAGGGTAAAAGAGTGTGCTATCCAGTTGAATTTTTGCACACGATCGAGATGACGACTGAAAAAAAGGGTGCAGTCATGATGCTCATCACAAACTTGGCCACTCCCGTTGGTGCAGTGGTCTAAACGCTAGCTTATAATGATTCATTCGTGAAATGTTCGGGCTCGAATCCCGGTGGGGCATGGATGTTGTGTTTGTCTTACGGCACTGGCTCTGCCCCTTCCCTGGAACCAGTGACCCTAAATTAGGGACGAGCAACTGCTTATAGCCCATTGAGTTGCTCACAATGGTTGTTAAATCTTCAGTCAAAAAAAAAAAAAAATCACAAACCTGGACTATTGTCTTTACTGAAGTGGTTGAATGAATTTGTCAATCAAATAAAGTTTACATTTGTACATTTGCTGTTTCATATGAGTTTATTCTTAACTAACCGTCGATTCCGACGGGTTTTGTCTAGTTGGAAAAAACTTCTGTACTTTTCATTGAGTGAGTCGGATACTTACGGCAACGTCTTGTGAGTATATTCATTACAAGCGTACATAAAAAGCCCCGACAGCCACTACGGATATTGAAAGTACATATATAGTTCATTATTTCTTGATTTTAATCGCTGATACTGTGCCCCATATGTATTTTTTTTTTTTTTTTTTGGTTGGAGGTTTAACGACCACCGTGAGCAACTCAATGGGCTATAAGCAGTCGCCCGTCCCGAATTTAGGGTCACTGGTTCCAGGGAAGGGAAAGAGCCAGTGCCGTAAGACAAACACAACATCCATGCCTCACCGGGATTCGAACCCGGACCCCGTTCGAACGAATGATCAGAGGCCATCGCTTAGACCACTGCGCCACCGGGGTGGCCCCCATATGTATCTAACATCATTTAATAATCTCCTGATTGCAGAACTTACGTAACGTGTGAAACAGTAATGACTGACATTTAATGTCAAATAAGTTACACTTCTGTACTTACGTTGAACACTAAGTTTTATACTGTATCCCCAAGAAACCTAACTTCTGAAGAAGAGTGAGATAAAATGGCATCCTCTGCATTATGATAAATAGCAAAAGCTTACTAAGAATTTGTTTTAGTCCATTTGTGATGTTCAGCTCTAACATATGGGTTTTATTACAATTTTGTCTAGGACAGACATTTCTGTGTTGTATTTTCTCAGGTTTACTAGAGAAAGCAGAGTTCTTAGTTTGTTTCATTAGAAAATTCTTGATTCTTGTTGGCAGGTTTCTATCAGTTTATAAAAGTCCTTATAGGATTTATTGAACATACACATACAAGTTCTTGTATCCCATTTTCTCGTGCATGTAACAGAATGGAATACCAGAGTTTTGGCAATTATACCGCAGTCTTAACTTTTATTGTGCTCATTGCATCTTATTAGATATAATGTCATTAAGAAGTATTGACTTGTGTTTTCTTTTTTTCTAGGATTTGCTTTTCCACTGCAGCCATCAGCACCAGCACCCGCTACAGGTTTGTGTTTTTTCTCATTCATTGCAGCAGTGATGTAGAAGGGGCTTAGTGCACCTTAGCGGCACTAAGGCACGTTCTGTTGTTAGATGGTAGAGAAGCTGGATAAAGGATTTTTTGTATATGATCGTGCATGCAAAAATAGGGAAATCTGTTCTCTGTGTAGAAACACACTCCGATCTTAACCGAGATGCCAGCCCCAGAAGCAGTAGTGTAACCATGTTTCAAAATCGGGGGGGGGTGTCCGGATCACACATACACACATCATATGTATACATACACTGTGTATACTGTATAAGATAGAGTTTGGGACCTCCTTCCCCTACACACACGCAGGAGCAAAGCAGTTTCTGAGGCGCGATCTAACTGGCACGACATAGGCGCCTCTGTTGGCGAGTTGTGGAACTTAGCAAACACAACTGTAAAACTATGATACATAGGGCAGAAATGTAAATTATAAAGTTGTAGAACTGACTTTGCTTATTAGGAATTGACATCGCTGTTTTATTAAGTACACATTATACATGTGTTTGCATTCTATGAAAAATTATAATCTTATATTATTAAGTTTAGTTGGTTCACATCATAAAAAAATGTGTGTTATATCAGTATGTTCCCAAACATTTGGGGAGGCCCTTTACATTGGAGATCCCCAACTCTTAAAATCTGGGGATCCTGACCCCCACCCCCACCCCCTAGTGGTTACGCCTATGCTCAGAGGTTAAGTGGTCTGAGGTGCTGGCCTCTTACTAGTCACTCCGGTTCGGACCCTGGCTTGAGTTCAGCAAGAGGCATGGGTGCACTTAGCCAATTACACTGAATCTGCCCCTTACTGGAAGCAGTGGCATGAAATTAGGGACCGGCGACTGTTTATTGCCATATGAGTTGATCATGGTGGTAAAGAAAAAAATAAACAAAGCAAAAAATATTGTATGAATGAAACGATAAAATCTTATCACGCAGCGGGAGTTTCAATGATCATAAGGGTTCGTGTACAAAGAAAATGTGAAGTCCTTTTTCTAGATGAGAGTCAAAAGAAAGTTATAAAGGTGGATACTTCGTGGGGTTAAAATTGCACTGCCCTGAGAGAAAACAGTGGTATTGAAGGACATTTCAACTAAATTGATCGACATCGGGTCTACTAAAAGTTATCGACTGAGCTCATTCTCTGTTTCCTAATGTGCAAAGGAAAAGACATGTCCGACATCCACCTCATCATCTAAGGAAAAACTGCGAATTAGTCACACTGAGTTGATGTTGCATTTGTTCAATGGGATTAATATGCGTTATTCACAGTGAATATTTGGAGCCTTGTAGAACGACAGAGCAGTGTTTAAATAAAAATTTTGTATTCTTAGCATGTGACACCATGTAATATTATTTCTTTTACTTAAAAATTGCTCAAATCATGCAATTTTAATATAAATTAATAAAAGTAATTAGTAAAAAACATTTAATAAAAATTACTAAATAATTAAAACAACAAATCAGATTTTACAGGGCTTTTGGAAATTAAGACTATATTCTTCTGCGGTTAAAGTTTTTTTTATCTGTTAAGGCACTTTTTTTATTAGAACTACATCACTGCATTGCAGTCATATAATTTTTGGGCTTTGGGAGTGTAACTTGGTTTTTGGAAAACAGAAAACTATAAAACAAGAAGTGATGGGCTCAAGTCATGTTTACACTTATCATTATTTTTATTGTGTAGATCATTTTGGTAGTGCATGCTACATTAGATTTGCCACCAGTTTTATTTTAGTAATACTTAGTTGAAGAGTCTGCATTTTTACTGTAAATACCACAGAGCAGAAGACTCGGAAGTAAATCTTCCATCGAGACTCATGGCAACAATTTGGCCCCGAAGATCTCAATAGAACAGTGCTCCAGTGGATGGACATGGAACTAAAATGTTGAACTGTAACCTCTGCCACAGTGCTACTTATATAGCTACTGGTATCGTATCATGTGACAGACGCTATTGTAGTTTCATGTCTGGCCACTGGGTGCTGTCATGAACATGAGAGTTGGACCTCTGTCCCTCCTCCTGAGGTAATTGCAATCGAACTTTCTTTACAGTGAACTCCTGTTTAGTGAGGGTGAATTTTCATTTTGCAAACATTTTCAAAGGATTTTGAAACTTCAAAAAAAAAAAAAAAACAGTTTTAAATGACTTCCAATTAATGAGGTCAATTTCTATTTTGTGAAGCTTTCATTTCAAAATTTTTAAGTGTCGACTAGTTTACTCTGGAATTTTCAATTAACTTCCTCGCTTCCTGTTTTCTAATCTTTATTTTTGTGCCTTTATTGTTTGTTACCTTGCCAGAATTGTTGGAGTCATTGTGTTACGGAACAGTTGGCACTGAATGATCAGAAACAGTCGAGGAACTAGTATGGTTTCTCACCATTCAGCCTTTTTTTCAGTATATTACAGGGAATTAGTAGTGAAACAAGTGGGGCTGGCATGGAAGAATAAAAAGCATTGTTTTGTGTATGCTGTAAATCAGCACCGTGCAAACCACCTAAAAATTAGACACTGGCATCAAATTTTTTGTACTTCAAATCTTGTAATTTGTAGTAAATACTGTAATTTCATCGTATAATCCATGAATTATTTAATTGTTAAAAGTTATAAGTTTAGGTTCTGCAAATAATACACCACTTTAAAAAGAAAACAACTTTGTTACTTTTTTTGGCCACTTTAATTTTTTAAAGATGTGTGGTGTCAGGAGAGGTGATGGTACTTGAAAAATAGGAAGAATAAAAAGCATTGTTTATGTGTACTGTAATCCAACACTGTACAAATCCTGGGTGCCTAAAAATCAGGTGCTGCCATCCATTTTTGTCTTACTTCAAATTTTGTGATTTGCAGTAAATACTGTAATTTCCATTGTAAAATCCATAGATTAAGTAATGGTTATATGTTTAGGTTCTGCAAATAATAGGGCCTACATCATTTAAAAAAAAGAAGAAAAACTTTCTTACTTTTTTGTGCCACTTTAATTTTTAAAAAATCCCTGGTTTGTCAAGAGAGATTATGGTATTCAGAGTTGAAAAAAGATTCTTCTCCTAACACGTGGTAAATACGCCGTGATAAATAACACAGCAATCAGGCATCGTCGAATTGACTGTAATTACTGTTTCACACATGAATCAAATCACATCAGAAAACTTGAAAATTTCATCACCGTGGAGCGGGAATCGAACCCGCATCTCCCGATTAACGCTCGAGCGTGCTATCTGTTGCACCACCCACAGCGGCGAATAAGCAACTTGTGTATTCGCCGTTGTGGTTGTGCAACGGATAGCGCTAAAAACCACTTGCGTATTCGCCATCGTGGGTGGTGCAACAGATAGCATGCTCGAACGGTAATCGGGAGATACGGGTTCGATTCCCACTCCACGGCGATGAAATTTTCAAGTTTTCTGATGTGGTTTAATTCATGTGTGAAACAGTAATTACAGTCAATTCAGTGATGTCCGATTGCTGTTTTAATTATCATGAGATTATGGTATTCAATAAATATAAAAAATGCATTAACAGAGAAAATGTAAAGCAGTAAAGGTAGAGGGGTGCAAAATTTATTGTTATTTTTTTTTTGTTGATGAGAATTTTGACAGAAAATATGTTGCAACAAAGGCAGTACTGTTTGTGTTCACAGAATAATAGCTGTTCCACAGCACATAATCATTGCCATCAGTAACCTAATCACTTTGAAAATTGTATTAATTGATTTTTATGTTCTAATGACATTATTTGAGTCATTTGTTTGCTCTTCAGTTTTTCAGAAATACAAAATACTACGAATTTTTAGGTCTAACTAACTAATAACGGTAATGCTAAAAAAATTGGGGTTGTTTGTCATTTCTGATTGGAAGTTACGGTTTGGGACCAACAATTAAAACATGACATTTTTGGATTATATGACATCCCCACCTCATCCTGATTTCAATATGCATTATACTGCCACAGACTATATGGAGGAAAAAAGTTTTTATTTTTTTTATTTTTTTCTGTAGTTGCTCTGTCTATGGATTATATATGCTTCCACAGATTATGTGTGGCATTTTTATTAATTTTTTTTTTTTTTTTTAATGAATTGGCCTGTGGATTATACGAAGGGGAGAAAAGCAATTTTGAATATCACAATCTGTGGATTATGGAAAATATGGACTTATGTGCAAAATTTAATATCAGCAAATTATATTTTAATAAAATCAAAATCTAAAATCTCATTTTTGAGAGCAGCGACTGGAAGAATGGGGAAAGGGGGCGAAATTACGGACCAAATTGGAGTTTTATTTAGCAGTTAGTGGTTTGGGTAACACACACACTCACACACACTATGTACTTTCATTTCAGTATCACCATGCTTATACATATTTATGTATTAATTTAATTTGAATTAATTTCACTTAGCTTCTAGATCTGGAACATATTTGTCCAGCTCTGCTATAAATGAAACTTTTACATGTAGGCTACTCCACAGAAAGCTTATTTTGCCAACGTACTAGTTTTTGAGACTGCTCAAAAACAAAACCAAAAACAATTGCAAATTTCTTAGAATTTTCATTTTTTGTCTTAGCATTTCTTCCAGTTTTATGTTTGCAGTCAACCAGTTCAAATGCAAAATGTCAAAAAGAAAATCTTTGAATATCAGCAAGAAATCAGATGTTCTGAGGCTAACCAAGGCTGTAAAAAAAAAAAAAAAAAAAAGTGTTGCTGCAGAATTTGGTATCCTTGCAAACAGTTTAGCAATTTTTAAAAATCGTAAGGGGATTTTGAAGCAAAATAAGCTCCAGCAGATAAGAGATGAAATGATGCTTGTATGAAGAAGTAGATGATGGCCATGTACAAATGTATTCAAATGCTTTGTGAAAAGAATATTCTCCTCTTTAGCCCTTTAGTTCAAGAAAAAGCCCTTGAGTATGCCAAATCTCTTGGAAATTCCGAATATCAAGTGACTGTGGGATTGCTTGATAACTTTTTGTACTCTTCCGTGTCTCTTCTTGAATTTACTCCTGGGAAAGCATGCACATCAACAAAGAAGCTTTGACCAGTGGAAGAAACGTGTTGTTAAACAGCTCTTGGAGGACGATAATCCAAAGGACATTTCAACGGTGATGAAATAATTGTATTTTTTTGAAGTTCCATTCCAGTAAAACTTTGGTGTTGACAAATGATTGGGAAGAAAGTATTGTAAAGGAAGAATAATGTGATACATGCATGCATGGGTAAGCATGCACACACAAAGCTGTTCTCTGATATTCAGAGGTTAGCTCTTCACAGAAAGAACTCACTTTTGCTGTATCAGACGTCTCCATTTACAGCAATGGGCAGTCTTAGTGAGAGATGGGTTTGCCTCCTCAGGGTGCTCCATGGGCAACAAGAGCCTCTGTGAATCTTGGAGAGGTACCAGCTAGTTCTGTGTGGCATTGGCAAAAGAGCCCAACTAGCTGGGTTATGTTCCAGGATCCTTAAGTGGAGCAACCAACTGGAACCATTAGCTGTGTGCTAATCACCCGCACTGATGTACCTGTATGATTTTTATGACTCTGAGTAAGGATAATGAGATGATGATCTGTGCAAATATAACTGTAGAAGGACAAATTGAAACCATTCATTAAAAGGCAAAAGCAAAAATGCATTATGTTTTATAGGTGTGAAATCTTTCAATTGATTATGAATTAAATAAAAAAAATCATGGATTACTGGACGAATTTTCAAAGAATGGATATTAAAGTTAGACAAGTGTATAGCTAGGCAGTTTCATGATATAGCCTTAATTATTGGTAACTGTTTTGCTCACCCTCAAGCTATAATTCCAAAACTGAAAATTATAAAATTTGTCCTTTTTAAATGACCTTCACACACAGATCACAGCCACAATGAATCAGGGTATTATTAAAAACCTCAATTTTTATAATTGGAAATGGATATATTGTTTTCATTGACCACAGCAACAATGAAACTTATTGTTGTGGTCAATGAGAATAATTAACCAGCTGATAAAGTTGTGGATCTGTGAGAACACATTCTAAACTATAGGCTACCAAAACTGAATAGGCAACAACATAGCGTAAATGATGTGATGAAACCAACCATCCAAAACTGTTTTTATAAAGCTGGATTATGCAATGCTGCTTCCATAGATAGGAAAAAAGATGGTGATTTGCTTCTGAGTGAATTAAAAAAAAAACGAAAAAAAAAAAAAATGGACAAGAACTTAGAAAGCATGGAAACATTGGAGATGAAATTAATCTAGAGTTTCAGTTGATGAAGAAATTACAATGGCTAAATATCCTACTGACTAGGACATTGTCGACAACTTGTGGCAAACGCTTGAAATCACATGTAGCAGATGAAAATAATTAATGACTGAGTTTTTAGCCTACAAAAGCTAAAATGATTAAAGTGTTAGAGATAATTTGATGTGGGCTGCAATTTCAAGCTGATGTATCAGGTGATGTGTTCTGTTCTTTGCAGAGATGTGAGACTTTTTATGAATGTGATCTCTCTTTTATCTCAAATAATCAGCAGAGAATAACTATTTCTATAGCCTAAGCAAACATTGAATATTCATGGAGCTGACGAGCATGCAAGTTAAAGTTGGCAAACTTTTTTTTTTTTCAGTAGTTAATGTTAATTGCGATTTTTATTACTTTTTGTTGATATATGGTGTTCACAATATTAGTATTTCATAGCATCATACTAAGGTGCATATTACAGTGGAAGTTAATGACTGTAAAAATTATATGCCAGGTAAGCTGGTTTTATATCAGTTTTTGTGATTGTACTATATGCTAAATAAATTTAAACTTCAGGTAGCTAATACTGATATGTAAACTATGGTTGTACAAGTTATAATAATCTACATAAGTGTATCTGTATTTGAATGAATAAATATCGTAATATATTATATGCAATATGTAGGAAACTTTACTTTCTGTATAGTGAACTTTCTATTTAGCAAAATTTTTGAAATGTTATATGGAAGCTTGACAATATGTGTCATGGATTGAAGATATCATTAGATCAATGTATAGGGGTATCACAACTTCAGAATATTAATTTGATGAAATGGAAGAATGTTCAGATACTACAGTATTGTAAACATGCACAGTAATTTAATTTACTTAGTAAGAATAGGCTTGTTGGTGAAGCATTTAATGCAGTATTGACATTGTAACACCTCTGTTGTAGAGAGGCAATGTGTGACTGAGACTAAGTATTCTGTGTAGTATATACTTTGGTGACATATAGTAGCAAACTAAATGACTGGCCACTTGGTGTACTTGCAGTCACCCCGCACAATGCTAGCTGGTCTTCTATTAATTTAAGGTGTAACACCCCGATGACCCAAGTTGACCTTATGATGGATAATCTTGTCTTCTCGCCATTGTTCAATTTCCACACCTGCAGGGACAGCTTTGCATTCAGCCAATGGTGGTGGGTAGTAACCACATGTTCCAAGCCAACCCTTTTCTGTTGTGCTACATTCCCATTTTTAGCACATCTTTTGTGAAAAAAGTATGTGCTTATAGTATCACTTTGTCTGTTCTTCTGTGGACACCATATCTCTGCAACTATTACTCTGATTCGAAAAATTCTTTTTCCATTGGAAAACCTGAAATGTGTAAATGATGATTCTAGTTTTCAGGTGTTTTTACAATGCATAATTTCACCACTAGAGGGCATAAGTGCAGATGCTATCAAATACAAAATATATTTGATTCTGTATATTTGCTTCAAAATATCCAATTGAAAAATTCTTTCTGCCTTTCATTGTCATTTAAAATGCAGATTATTTTGGGTACAGTTTCTTTTTCAAGTAATGTATATGTTTGCCGCTAGGGCGTAAAGGTAAATTGTGATTTCCCGATATCTCTGCTTCTAAAAGTCCTATTGAAAAAATTCTTTTTATTGGATACAGCTACTGGTGGAAAAGGTTCTGCATATAATTTATCATTTTTGGCATAAAATAGTTTGGCCACCTGGGGGCATAAGTGTGTACTTGTTTCTGATGTATTTGCAGCAGAGCCACGCTTCTGAAAACTTAATTAAAAAAACTTTTTTGTGGACTGATTCCGCTCACCATGAAAAAAGTTTTGAGAATACCTTCCACTTAAAATATTGTATAGTTTTTCTGCCAGGAGGTGTAGATGTTTAACTTATTTTTGTCAATATCTATGCTTCTAAGAGCCTAGTTAGAAAAATTCTTTCTGTATCAAAGCACTAGTGTTTCTGGTGTGAAATGTTTTGCATACAATGACAAATTTTTCTTAATGTACAAATGTTCCACTAGAGGATATAAGTTCAAGTTTCAGTTTACAGTATATTAGCAGCAATATCTGTGAGACTAAAACTCGACCGAAAACAATTGATTTTGGTTAGATATTACTAACTGAAAACATTTTGTATTTCCTTCTCAAAATAATGTACAACTTTTCTGCTAAGGGATGCAAATGTTATATGTTTTTCTCGATATCTTCGCTTCTAAATGTCTGATTAAAAAAAATACTTTTAACACCAAATATCATTTACCTTGTGGAACACTTTGCTTGTACTTGTGGAATTTTTTGTAGTTCACAGTTCTGTCGCTTGGTGGTGTTTTTGTACTTCTATTTGCAGCTAAATATCTGCTTGTAAAGATCCTATTGAAAAATTTTATTTGCTTCGAAAAGGATCTAAAAGATGTTTTCATTACAACTGAAAATTCGGTGTCATCTTTCTTGTTGGTTTTTGTTTCTCGACACAACATGCAGATGTCTCAGTTGTAGGTTTCTAAGTTTGTGATTATGTCTACCAAGCAGTATTTATGTATTTTTATCTTTCTAGGATTTGCTTTTCCACTGCAGCAATCAGCATCAGCATCTGCTACAGGTTTGTGTTTTTTCTCATTCATTAGTCATACCACTTTTTGACTTTGAAATAAAACTTGGTTTGAAAAAAAAAAAGTGTAAAATAAAATTTGATGGGTGAGCAAATTATTTTTGTTCTGGAATATTATTTTTATTGCGTAGATCACTTTGGTGTACCTGCTGCGTTGGGCTTGTTACCAGTTTCATCTTTATAATACTAGTTCAAGGGTCTGTGTGTACTGTAAATATTTAGGTTTTGGGTTGAAGAGGTAGTAGTAGTGGGTCATTTTTAAGGGTCTCACAACTTCAGAATATTACATACATACATGCATTCACTAAGCTGTTCTCTGAGATTCAGAAGTTAGCTCCACAAAAAATAGACAATCTACCAGATAAATGTTTAACTGATTATATACTTACTGTTGCTGTATGAAACGTCTCCATTTATAGCGATCTTGGCAGGCAGTTCGAACTTCACTGACATCCATCACATGGCTTGCACAAGACCTTCCGTACTTCGTACTGATAATCTTTTTCTCATGCAGACATTCCTGAATCTGGTCCTAACATTATTTCCTTGGCCTTCCTCTACCTTTCTTTTCTTCTACTTGGGCTGAAATTTTTTTCTTAGTATCTCACCAATCTTTCTTTCAACATGCCCAAACCACCTAAGAATATTAGTCTCCACCAGAGTTTAAGCTGGCTTAAAAAATGCTGTAGCAAAAATGCTAAAATGTAGGAAAAAGTTGTAGCAAAATGCTAAAGAAATTTAGCCTCTTTTGTTGATGAATTGAAGTGCGACGAATCGTTGTCGTCGACGAACCAGCGTGCTACGAATCGTTGTGGTGGACGAACTGGTGCGCGAAGAATCGTCGACGCTGAACTGATGCGACACTGTCAGACCGAACAATAGATGACAGAATTTTTAACCCACGAATTAGCGCCAGAATTTAAATTTTTCCCCTGGACTACGGGAGTTCAAATTTTCGGAAATTTTAGAACACAATTACCTCTGTAATATTTAAATGTCTGGCACCATTTTGCGATGGGACGCTAATTTTCTCGCACATTTTAAATTAATTCATCACATTTTGCGAAAAGAGTGATCATAGCTTAACCTCTGGTCTCCACCTTACCGACAGCATTTTTGCCTCACATTACACAACTGCAACACATCTTCATTCCTCACATGATCAGAGTGTGTTTGCCACAACCCTTCCATAAGTAACTCATCTCTCCAGCACACAAACGACTCCTATGTCTCTTCTGCAATGCCCAGGTTTCTCTGCCACACATCAGAGTAGAAACAATTACACTTTCACATACAGCCATTTAGGACATTCTCGAAACCCATCATTCCTGTGAAATCCTCCTAAGGCAACTATGACTTTCAATGAAGAATTCACTCGCCTACTAATTTTGCCATCTAATTTGTTCTCTCTGTTAAACATGCTTCTTAAATACACAAACTCATTCACCTGGTCCATCACTGTGCCATTGGTTTAATGAAATAAAAGAAAATGGCAAATACTATTGTAAATATTTAGTAATTTCAAATTAATAACAAGGAACATACACTAACTATACACAAAATGCTAAAACTATATTAGTAATCTGAGACATTGGCATAAAAATATGTATGTACATTTCCAAGCTTTCACAGATCAACCAGATGGCTTTTTCAAGGAAGGTAGACAGTTTTCTGTGTACCATCCATGAAAAAGCCATCTGGTTGATGTGTGAAAGTTTGGAAATGTAAATTTATATTTTTATGCCAATAAATTGAATTGCTGAAGTAATTGCATTTTCTTAGTAGAAACATGTTTTTGTGGAGCATTTCTGGCATCAAATAAAACTGCAAGCTATGTTTTATCATTCACATAATCCCCCTCCCCTCCCCCATTCCACCTTCTAATTCTTTTGCCAAAAAACAATAATCTATCTGTGGAAATTAATCTTTCTGATTTACTTATTGCATTTGTATTAACATTTTAACACCTATATAGAGGGAACATGTGACTGAGTCCAAGATTATTTCTGTATGATATATATTTCATTGACATATAGTAGTGAACTAACTGATAGGCTGCTTTGTGTACTTGCAGAGTTACCTCACATGGGTGTAACTGGTCTTATAGTTAATTTGGGAGTAAAGATCCCATGGCCTGAGCTGACCATGTGGCAGATTATGTTGTGTTCTCATCATTGTGCAATTTCTACCCTCAAAGAACAGCTGTTCATTCAGCTGGTGGTGAGTGGCTACCTCAAATCCCAAGCCAACTTTTCTCCATTGTGCTATTTCCATTTCTCTATTTTGTTTCTCAACACTACATACACTTGTATCAGTAGTAGGTCATTTAGTTTTTGATCATGTGACTACAGTCTAGTTTGCTGTTCTCTCTCCTTTACCTTCATCCTCTCTTGCCTCCCATTTTTGTCCTTTGTTTTTCCAGACTTGGTTAGCATGATGTATCTGCATGGTTGGTGTGTGTTAACACCTGTAAAGTGGAAAAGTGGTTGCCAGAGGCTGTTTTGTTTCTGGGTGCCAGAGTGTGCAATTGCATGCAGCATAGCTGAGGTAGTCCACGGGAAGGTCCTGACGCTATTTGAACTCAATCGGGCCGCCTTGCGACAGCCAGTCTCACCCTGTCCTGGTGCAGTACCACACCCGCTTTTGCCCAGAGAGCACACAGGAATTGCCAGACTACTGAGCTTTTGCTGTACATGAAAGTGTAATTGTTCTTACTTTGATGAATGGCAGTGAAACCTGGCTGCTACAGAAGAAACATAGTAGTCGTTTGTGTGCCAGAGAAATGCATTACTTACGGTGTGTGTGTTGTGGCAAGACACACATACATAAGATTCTTCCGCGGATTCGCAGAATTCCTTTTTTTTTGTCATCATTTGGGCCATTCTTGAGATCGATGCAGAACTAAAGAGGAATGGAGAGGGGGTAGGGAGGGTCGTTTTCTGTTTGGGGATGGTATTTTTTTCAAAACTTTTGAAAACTGAAGTTAAACGGAGTGACGATTTTTCTTGTAATAGTAATTTCTTTTTTCTCACGATGTTGCCTGTTCCCAGTATTGTTATTAAATATCATTTTATTGCATAAATGTTTGCATTTCAGCATGAACTGTGGGCAATGATTTCCAAAAATGGAAGTTAAGACTGCACGAAGATTTCCTTGTAGTCTTCAGGCATGAGGTTCTTTCGTGGATTCGAAGAATTCCGTCATTTCTGTTATCATTTTGGGCATTCTCGAGATCAATGCACAACTGAACAGAAATTTTGGGGGGTAATGGTGGGGGAAGAGGATTCGTTTTTTTGTTTGACGACGAGATTCCGTTTTTCTGAACTTTAAAAAACGGAAGTTAGATGCAGCGAAGATTTATCCCGTAGTCTTATTTTTCTCTCCCGCAATGTTTCTTTTGCCCAGTATTGTTCTTAAATATCCTTTTATTCCACTAGTACTGCATTTCTACCTAAAAATGGAGGAAGAAGTTTCTGAAAACGGAAGTTGGTCGGAGCGAAGATTTCTCCCTAAAATCGCATTTTTTTTTCTTCCTGTGCTGTTCTCATCCTGTGTTGTTGTGAAGTGTTACTTTCCCCCATAAATGTCTGCACTTAAGCTTGATAAGGGAGGGAAAGTTTTCCAAAAACGGAAGTGATGGAGTTTGAAAATTTGTTAGAATTGATGCATAGTGTTCAAAAGTATTCATATTCTGAAAGTCACCATTCATCTAAAGTAGCAAAAGCTTTGATATCATGCATTTGTGGTCCTCAGGCTGAAAGATCTTTCAGCATGATGAATAAATTGCCGTCTGAGGGGGTAAAAGGGGATGACAAAAGAAAAGTGGTGAAGAAATAGGAAGGGAATTATATCAACAGAAAGAAAAACTAAGCAAAGATTGCTGTGCAGCTGCAGAGTCAACAAAAGACAAATATGGCCATGGAACTTACTGAGAAGAAAGCAACACAAGAGGAAAATTGAGCTGATGTTCTAGCAAGTAAAAAAGAAAGAGAGAGAGGAGTGAGAGAGAGAGAGAGAGAGAGAGAGAGAGAGAGAGAGAGAGAGAGAGAGAGAGAGAGAGAGAGAGGTAGGTGTTTGAAGCAGTGTCTTTTAAAATCACTTTATTTTGTTTTAAATTCAGTAATTTTATATTGTGAATACAGTGAACAATTCCATCTTGCTCATGCTGCATTATATTCACACTTTCTTGTCACATGTTCTGATTTTTTTTGTCCGATTAAAAAGTTCAGCTTTTTTCTTTCTTGGTCAGTCTCATGTCACACATTCTGATTGTGTGAGGAATGAAGATGTGTTGCATTTGTGTAATGTGAAGCAAAATGTTAGCAAGGTGGAGACTAATATGCTTTGGTGGTTTGGTCATGTTGAAAGAATGAGTGAAGAGATGCTTACTAAGAAATTTCTCATGTTTGATCAATAATTTTGAAGGCTGTGCAAGCATGGTTGATTGTGAATATTACAAACTGGTTTTTTTTTGTTTTATATGTATATAAAGAGCTTGTAATATTTATGATCCAACCATGACTTGCAGTGACTTTGAAACTACTGGTCAAACATGATCATCCGAGTCATCATAAGAAAAACAAAGGCAGCAAAAAGTTGTAAGCATCATCAGTAGAGGATGCCACAACTGCATATATGTAATGATTGCTAGAAGGAACCATCCACCACCATGCCCACAGGGAAGGATGAGCTGGACTCAGTTCCCAATTGGCTAGTTGACCTTAACTGGGAAACAGACTCTGAGCACTTCCACAGCATGGATAGAAAGTTTTAGGGATTTGAGTTAAGGTGTATATGTACTGAGTTAAAATAATGTTTTGAATTGAATGAACATTATCGATAAATAATACTGTTCTGCAACTCTATTCACGTTTTGCTGCAGCAGTTCACCCTTTGGAGGTAACACTGTGCCTCGATTTGATATTATGCTATGCTTTAGCTCAACAAACACCATGTTCAGCCTTCGTCTCCGTTCAGGGAATCAGATCTACCAGATATTATTGTATAAATGCCAAAGTACTCAATAAGCTATTCTATAACTACTGAATTACCTAAAACTTTAAAATCATTTAAAAACATTTAAAATATCCAACATGTAACACTGGTTGTATCCATAGATTCACACACTATATTTTATATTAAATGGGGTATAGTACTTCACGTAATGACCTTTATCAGTGTTAGTACCACAAAAATGGGGAGATAAGGTCTTCCTAGAGCTGAAGGAATAGTGTCCAATATCAAGCTGGAGTAACAAACCGTTAACACACAGTTTGAAAATCCTTTTAGATAGTAAAAATAATGGACCAGTCACTACTCACGATTAATACTATGATGTGCATTGAATCCAATGGTACTTGAGCTCTGAACATTTTCTTGGATAAGTTTGACATGTAATAATTAGTTAACGTAGGCTGTAGTTGTTGGTGGCTGGATTGGACGCTGTCTTCACACTTTGGTCATATTCTGAATGCACAGGAAACAACACGTGTACAATAATTACTTTCAGATTGTTCGGAATTTAAACGGACACAACATAACCTTGCACTCATGGACTCCAAATGAATCAAGTTATACTTCCTGGTCAAACTTGTGGTTTGTCTTCGCTATGCATTTTAGTACAACATGTACCATGTTTTGAATTTATATTAAGATATTTTTTTGCAACCACATGGCTTTGCATATTCCCAAAGAATGTGGTTGTAAGTACCTTACCTAGTCCTACCATAAATACTGTTACACAGTATTCAATGAAATAACACAAGAAATTTAAAGATATTCTAATATACCTGTGATATGACATAAGTAGTACACTTGTGAATATATGGCACCAATCACTTTTCAAAATGACATCCTTTTGCCTTCACACAGTCCTTCAGTCTGTGACCACTCATCAATAGCTCTGCACAGGGTCTCCACAGGGAAAGCTGCTACTGCGTGCACCAAAGAGGGTTTGAGACTGTCAATACTGGAGTGTTTCTTTCTGCAGGCCATGTCCTTCAGTATGGCCCACAACTTGTAGTTCAATGGGTTGAGGTCTGGGCTGCTTGAAGGACAATCAACTGGAGAAATGAAGTCTGGCAAATTTGCCTGAAGCCACTCGTGGGTCGACTTGGCCTTGTGGGCAGGTGTGGAATCCTGCTGAAAGCCCCACTATTGGTTTTGGAAGAGGGTGTGGCTCACATTTTTGACCACTGGCTCCAAAACCCTGTCCTGGTAGACTTTGGTGGATGTTTTCACTCTTTTCTCATAGAAATGGAGCCCCTTCACACTGTTGCCAACTAAAAAAAATTGCTTTCAGTTCTTATGGAACAGCCTTTGTATATATATATATATGTATATCACTTTTGTCACCGTTGTCTTCCTCCTTGCGGTCACAATCCTCTTTAATGTCCTATCTCTCGCAGTGAGTTTGGTTTTCCTTCCACAGTTGTGTCTTGCAGATGATGTTGTGCCATGAACATTGTATGCTGTCATGACCTTTGACACAATACCTTTTGATACCCCCAATACCTGTGCCACTGTGGTTACTGACGCACCAACCAGATGAGCTCCTACAATCTGCCCTCTTTGGAACTCCGACAGGTCACTCATTGTGCCTTCACCTGGAATGAAATTATGCAAACACTGATTTACAATGCAATCACACAGACCCTTGAGACTATAAGCATATATATATATATTTGTGTTCCCCTAACTTCCATCACTTGGCAAACTTGTGTAATGTGGAGTTGCCATCACACTTGGAGTCCAGACCAGTAGAAAAAGGTTCTTTTCTCAGATTAATTGGGATTCAGCTTAAGTACTAATTTATGACATATTCTCATCTATAAAGAACCAAGGACCCTCAACAATCCCTCTAGAAAAAGGGACTACTCATGTGGTGGTGGTGTAATGGTCTGGGCAAGAATCATGACCGAATGAGCACGTAGAAACGCACATCTGTCAGAGTTGCTCTGTTACCTCCCTTTGGTACAGAGATCAGATCCTGAGCCCATATATCAGGCCCATTCAGGTGAGCTGTTGCTTCAGATTTTATTCTTATGGATGTTAATGCGCAACATAGTCAAGCTCATTTGGTCAACTATTTTGTCGAAGAGGAAGGTATTTGCTGAATGGAATGGCCACCCGGATCTCTTGACCTCAGTGACATTGAGCATGTATGGAATGCTCTAGGGAGATGCATTTTATCTTGATAGCTCCCTGCCAGAACACTTCAAGAACTTAGAACTGTTCTTATTGGGAGGAGTGGTCATTAATCTCTCAAGATCTCATCCATACCCTCATAAACAGTATGAGCAGTTGTTGCTTGAGCTGCATGGCTCTCAGGGGTGATCATACTCCATCCATGGTTCGTACGCATCCTGGAAATCCTGGAAAAGTCCTGGAATTCCATTTTGTCTTGGAAATGTCCTAAAATTCTGTTACGTGTCCTGTAATTTTATCCATTCGTAGCTTTTGTCCCTGCGTGATGTTTTGTAGTTGAGGATTTTTCTACTGACATAACTTATGTCTAACAAATTTTCCTCCCCACCCCCTGCAAAATGCTGGGGGGGGCTGTTGGTTTTCTTATCTGTTAGGACTGAAGCTGTGTTATTAGCATCTATTGCATTGTGCTTATGTTATAACTTTGTCTGTCTGGCTGGGGAGACCGCATCTCTGCAATTATTAGTTCGATTTGTAAAATTATTTTTGTATTGGGAAACTTAAAATGTGAAAATGATGATCCATGCGTTCCGTTTTTTTCCCGATGTGCAACTTCGCTGCTACAGGGTGCAAATGGAGATCGTATCGAATTTAAAATGCATTTTACTTCATATATTTGCTTCTAAATATCCAATTGAATTTCTTTTCCTTTCAATGACATTTATATTGAAGGCTATTTTAGTTACAGTCCCTTTTTCAAATAATGCAGAAATTTTCCGTTAGGGGTGTAACGGTAAGTCACTATTTTCCCAATATCTCCCCCTTTTAAAAGTCTGATTTCAAAAATTCTTCCTGTGTCGGATACAGCTCTTGGAGGGAAATGTTTTGCATATAATTTCTCATTTTTGGTAAAGAATGGTTTGGCCACCAGGGGCGTAAGTGATTATTTTTGCTTCTAATATATTCGCAACAAAATCTGAGCTGGAAACTCGATTGAAAAAATTCCTCTGAACCGATACCGCTCACCTTGGAAAACTTTTTGCCCTTCTGCTTAAAATAGTGCATAATTTTCCAACCAAGGGGCGTACACGAATATCTTATTTTTGTCCATATCTCTGTTTCTAGGAGTCAGATTTGAAAAATTCTTTGTTGGAGAACATTTTTGGTGCAAAATGTTTCTCATATAATTTCAAATATTTCTTAATGCCCAATTGCGCCACTAAAGGACATAAGTTCACTTTTCCATTTACAGCAATATCTGCATGACTAAAAACCCAAGTTTCTGATTAGTTGCAGCGGACATAATTTTTAACATTCTGCATTACGTTTGCCCAAGCATATAGGAAGTTGTTTGTTGTAGGTTACAGGTTGAACAGACCTATGGTTTCCCTATATTTTAAGTAAGAATGTTTGGATTGTATCCTGGAAAAAAATCCAAAAGTCCTGCAAATGTCCTGGAAAAGTCCTGGAATATTGTGATTGAAAAAGCGTATGAACCATGTCTATACTAAAATACCACAGGCCTTATGCAAAGGACTTTAAATATTGTTCCATGGACTGCTCTTTCATGTAAATATTATCATATTAACACATACAAATCATGAGATTAGAATTTTCTTCTGCTTGAAGTACGTAGGTAATGTAATAATAAACCTTACAAATTTTGAAAATGACAATCCGTTTTCTAGTGTGATCATGTATTATGTTTGGTGTAATCCCATATTTCATTCATGATTTATCTGCTTCTCCGGGCAATCACGGGATAAGATTCTTAACCTCCAGATTCACAAAACATGAATGCCGGTTGCTTCGACTAGCGAATCCTGTGATGTTTATATTCAAATTAATTGGAAACTTGAAACTTGGTCGTTCTGGGTGGTGTAGTGGTTAGCATACCCGGGCGCTATCTGGGAGATGCTGGTTCGATTCCCGCTCCAGGCCAACGAAATTTTCAAGTTTTTAGATATTATCTAACTTTCTATCCTTGTCATAATTACACCAGAAAATGGATTGTCATATTCAAAATTTGTATTGTTTAGTGTGATCCCGTATTTCATTCATAATAAACGTTACCAAATTTCATTGAATTTCCTCAGAAATGCATTGAGTTATGTATAGATTTATAAATTATCTTTTAATTTTGAATGCCACTATATGTCTGCTTAGGTTCAGTTACTTGGAACTCTGTTATTGTGGGTGGTGCACAGTAAAATGGTCAAACAGGAATCGGGAGATGCAGGTTTGGTTGTAGTTCCAGAGTTATACAGTTTTCAGGTTTTCTGAGGAAATGTTATGTAGCAAACAGTGTAGGAGCTAAAAGCAGCTCAGAACTGAAATCTGATTGCTGAAGATAATGTACTAATAATCTCCCACATTATTTGTGAAGTATGCTTCTTAATGTCTATGAAATGTGTGTATATCATCCACCATTATCAGTCCACTGCTGGATGAAGGTCTCCCAAAGTTTCTTCCACAGCGGTCACCCATGCCACTCCTACATGCTTTCCAATTTCATCCATCCATCTGCCATGTGGTCTTCTTCTAGGTCTTTTCTTGTCCTTTGGAATCCAGTCTAGAATTTCGGTTGTCCATCGGTGGTCCGTCCTGGCAATATGTCCAACCCATTGTCATTTCAGGGATTTACTCTGATCATGATGTCTTCCACTTTTGTTATTTTGTTTATCCACGAGTTCTTCTTATCTTTCCTGGTTACACCAAGCATGCATCTCTCTATGTTTCTTTCAGTTGTCTGCAGTCTTTGCATGTCTTTTTTAGTTAAGGTCCACGTCTCTGCACGATACGTAAGCACTGGAAGGATGCATTGATCAAACACTTTTCTTGTTAATGGCATATTGCTCTTGAAAATTATGCTGTTTCTTTCAAAAGCTCTCCAACTAAGTTTCATATATTAATTAATTTCTTCATCAATGTGACCTTTGCTTGATATCTGCTGTCCAGGGTAAATGTAGGCATTGGTTATCTCTAGCTTTTCCCCATCAATCGACAAATCATTTCTTTTAAAAGCATTGTACATCAGTTTTGTCTTCTGAAAGTTCATTTTAAGTCCCACTTCTTTACTCTTGTCATCAAGTTCCTGAATCATACTCTGCAGCTCTGAAGGGAGTTAAATGATCTCCATTAATCTTTATCCATTTGTTTTCCCAGTTCAATGATTGAAAGACATTTTGCATTAAAGAGTTTGAGAGATATGTTGTCACCTTGTCTCACTCCCTTTTCAATTTTTATTAGTACTGTATCCTTAAATAACCAAACCTTTGCACTTGCATTTTCATAGATGTTACTAATAATACTAATGTATGCATCTTCAATACTGCAGGATTTCAAAGCCATTGTAACTGCTGATGGTTTCATGGAATCAAAGGCCTTTTCATAATCGATGAAACCATACATAATGGAAGCTAATATTCCCTTATTCTTGTATGTGTACATACACTATCTACCAAAAAATAATTGGACACCCCTGCAATTGACGATATCTGCGGTCCTGATACACGTCACGGCCGCTGCCGTTAAATATCGTGTGGGAAACAACAACCCAACCAGTCGCATGCAAGATGCCATGCAGTTTGGAGCTCTCTGATTTTGAGAAAGGTGTAATCATTGGGTATCACAGAAATGGCCGATCCATACATGACATATCCAGCGAGTTGAAGCACCCAAAATCGACAGTGGCCTACGGGATTGGCAAGTGGAAGATGAGAGGTGACTGTCGGAATGTGCCCCGACCCGGCAGACCCACAGAACTGGGAGTTAGAGACCGACGGGTGCTGGCCAGAGAAATTCGGAAGAACCGCACCAAATCGATGGGCCACATCCGCGAGGAGTTTCAACAGGAATCCGGGAGTGCTCTTTCTATGAATACCATCCATAAGGAAGCCCATCTGCTGGGTTATCATGGACATGCTGCCGCCCACAAGCCTTTGATCACCAAGTCCAATAGCGCTGCTCGGCTAACGTGGTGCAAAGAACGTCGACAGTGGACCGTTGAACAGTGAAAACAGGTTCTCTGGAGCGACGGATCAAGGTTCACCCTCTACCATTCGGATGGCAGGGTCTGGGTTTGGTGTCTTCCTGGAGAACGCCTCCTGCCGGATTGTATTGTATCAACTGTGAAGTTCGGCAGCGGTGGAATTATGTTATGGGGGTGTTTCTCCTGGTATGGCACGGGACCCTCGGTCGCAATTCCTGGTAGACTCAACGCCGAGACCTACTGCCCCATTTTGGATGACCATGCGCTTTCCTACGTTGTTAGTTTTACGGGGTGGACCCATGTTACTTTCAGGATGACAATGCCACCTGTCATGTTGCTAGGTCCACCATGGCTTGGTATGGTGACAATGGGGTTAATGGAACGGACTGGCCTGCGCAGAGCCCGAACCTTAACCCTATCGAGCACCTCTGGAACGAGTTGGAGGGTCGACTTAAGGGGTGACCCCACCGTCCGAAATCGGTGAAGGAACTGACCTGTCTTCCCCAAGCCGAGTGGAAGAAAATACTGCTAGCCGTCGTACAACGCCTGGTTGAGAGCATGCCCAGGAAGGTCGCAGCTGTAATCACCGCTCGTGGAGGCCCCACCAACTATTGAAGCTTAATGAACTTTGTTTTCCTTTGCTATCACAGGTGTCCAATTACTTGTTATTAGATAGTGTATATATGAATTTTGATGCATGAAATTTTTATTTTCATTATCATTTAAGAGTTGTTTGCATAAGAAATGGTACAGACATTCAGCTCACCTTGTGCTTTAGCAGATGAAACAAGGTTGAAAACATTTATCCAACTGAAGAAAAGAAAGGGGGAAAAAATATTTCTTAGAATTTGAGATCAAGTGTTTAAAGCATTGTGAATTAATAATGATGCCAATAGTTTAAACTTTGGTTTATAAATTCTGTTAATGAATGATTGCTAAAGTTACAGTTGAAAAATTAATTATTTGATTCTTAGTCCAAAGATTTTATCATTTTTTAGAAACATGGATGCATATTTTTTACAGCTAGATCAATTTCTTTATTGTTATTACTGGTATTTAAATCTGATGGTGTTATTGGAAATCTTAAAGCAAATATGGTAATTTTGTTTTAGGTACTGCTAATTTTGTTGGGACATCAGCAGCTACAGCAACCTCAAATACTGCTGTCATCAAGCCTACTCTTAGTTTTACAGGACCTGCAACATCCATTGCTCCAGGTACGTATTTGTTGAAGGAAGTCAGAATGAATGTGCTACTTTTAAATGGTGAACTCTGAAAATTTATGTGAAAAATGACATCTGATGGAATTCCTACCAAAGATATTTTGGTCATGTGGCCAAAAAATTAATATTGTCAGCTTTGAATATACACTTGGTATCCAGGAGTGAAAATTCACAAGTGCCCCCTTTTTTTCTGTTATGAAAAATATGTATAATTGTGTGATCCCTTTTTTTTTTTTTTTTTTGGCTATGAAATCCGCTGCTAAGTGCACAATTTTTTTTACTTATTCGAATTTTATGAATGAAGTAGGAAAATTATTGCAATTTCCTCACTTATTTTAATTTAAAAATCCAAATAATTTCTTTGTGAGCATCTAATATGCATTCAAGGTATGACAGCATTAATCCTTTAACAAACAGCCCAGTAAAGTTTTCACGGAAATACTCCAAGATATTGTTTTTCCAAAGAAATCTTCATTCAAGTTGTGAGTTAAAGGGCTACATCTCATTTTTTAAGGTTCTCTTATTATTATTATTATTATTCTCTTTGTGCTTCTATGTTTATTTCACTAACTGGAGTAAACTTTGCATTTTAGGATCAATTTTAATGCAGTGACTCAGTTTTTTTTTTTTTTTTTAAACATTTGAAATCTGCAGCATCAAATATGGGTTATGTGGATGCAATTAAGCAATTCCAATTGAGTTTGGTGAAGTATTCATGACCAAAAGACTTGTGCAGAGTCATGCATTGTCATGATGTGATGAAATCTAGTACTTGTGCCTGTGTTACTGAACAAAGCTGACTGTATTAAGATTTTTCTTTGCTTTTATGCGTGTCTGAATAGATGGTGGCAACTTTTGGCATGGTGTTTCACCATTCCACCTGAGTCTGCATGTATATGAGAAAATATAAATAACAATACTTCAGTATAGGTTGTATTGCTTTGTGGTGTAGTACTACATGTGGTGTGACCTGTTATATTGATACAGTTGACTACTGTTTGTAGTGTCAGGGAGAAGTGGGCTGTAACATGATCAGAAATATTGGAATATTCTCATTAATTTTTTTTAAAATTCATCTTAATACATTCTTTTATGATGTGCCTTTTAGGGTGTCTGTCAACCTCCCACCCCATGTGTGTATGTATATGTACATATTTTGTTTTTTCTCCTTGCTTTCATCTGCAAAACTGTTACTGAGTTTAGTACAGACACAAACAGACCTTTGAAGAGACCAAATATTGAAAGCTTAACTATTATCTGAAGTAGCAATTGTCTAACAGTGACGTGTTTGTGTTCCGTAATGACATTGCTTTACAACAGTAGGTAGAGCACCTTTTGTGAGAACAGGTTGCACCATGTGAAAGTAGGGTTGACTTTTGAGTTGGAGAGGTTAATTCGTGTGACGTACAGTAGATTCCAGTTAATTGGGACACACCAGTGTGAAGCTTTATCCCAAAGTGCTAATTTGGGATGTTCTTGAAGAATTGTTCCAAATAAACAGCTGCCCCAATTATCCAGAATCTACTGTATATTCTACGTTTTCAGCCGGTTGACTACTTGGATATGACGTACTTTCCCCACATCTGTTAGTGTTTCCATGAGTCAGCTAGCCAGTCACCAACTTGTATGGGCTAGTGACAGGCAGCACATCTGGCAATTGAGATTTTTTCCAACTTTAATTTAAGAAAAGTGATCACTCAGTGGAGAATGAAAGAACACAAGGAATTAAAGTGTGAAGAGTATTAATATGAGGCATGGTTATGAAATTGAAGATGAAGTTAAGAATGAGCTAGAGGGTCTATCAGGGTTGTCAGCTGACCGGGAAAAATCAGGGAATCCGAAAATAAGGCTAAAAATCAGGGAGAATTAATTTTTTTTTGCAAAAACCTGGAAAAGTCAGGGAAAATTAAACTGATAATGTTTTGCGCAATGTGTATGCAGTTACCAGGGATAAGAATTATGTGCCAGAGTGCAGCAAAACAAAAAATCTTGCACCATCTTACTGCAAAAGGCGGCGTCATAGTCGGTACTTCGGCACACTACATTCTCCGTGCGTACTGAGTTCCGCTTGACGCTGAGTAACACCATGCGTTAGAAAGAAAGATTCAGCGATTCCAAGTACTAAGGGTTTTATGTAGTTACTATGGAAATCGTCGGTCCACTACGGATGATGGAAAACATCAAGTATGCTATGGAAATCATTCCGGTCCACTACAGATGGCGGAAAACATCAAGTATGCTATGGAAATTGTCGATGCGCAACGGATGATGGAAAATAGAGTATGCTATGGAAATCGTCGGTCCACTACGAACGACAGAAAACATCGAGTATGCTATGGAAATCATCGGTCCACTACAGACAACAGAAAACATCGAGTATGCTAAAGAAATCATTGGTCCGCTACGGATGACGAAAAATATCGAGTATGCTATGGAAATCGTCTGTCTGCCGCGGATGACGAAAAATATCGAATATGCTATGGAAATCGTCAGTCCCCCATGGACAATGGAAAACATTGAGTATGCTATGGAAATCGTCGGTCTGCTACGGACGACGGAAAATATTGAGTATCTGTGGAAATCGTCGGCCTGCTGCGGACAACGAAAAACGTCGAGTATGCAATAGAAATCGAAAACTCTAGCCAGCAATTAATTCAAGTGTACAATGAGAGCTTTTTTAGCACGTCTTTTGTAAAAAAGATTGTGCTGTTATATTGGTTTGTCAGTCCGTAGACACCCTATCTCTGCAACTATTAGTCGGATTTGAAAAAATCTTTTTGCGTTGGGAAGCTTGAAAGATGAGAATGATGATCCTTTGTTTCATTTTTTTTATGATGTACAATTTTGCGGCTAGAGGGCATAAATGCAGATGTCGAATTCAAAATACCTTTTATTCCATATATTTGCTTCTAAACATCCGATTGAAAAAATTCCTTTATCTTTCGATTCCATGTATGTCGAAATGTGTTTTAGAAAGTGTTACTTTCTCAAGTTACGCATAGATTTTCCGCTAGGGGCGTAAAAGTGAATTACATTTTCCCCGATATCTCTTCTAAAACTCCGATTTGAAATTATTTTTTCTTCAGCGGATTCAGCTCCTGATGGAAACTCTTTTGCATATAATTTCTAATTTTTGGTCAAGAATACTTTGGCCACCAGAGGGCATAAGCGTTAATTTTTGTTTCTGATGTATTTGCCATAAAATCTGAGCTTCTGAAATCTCCATTGAAAAAATTCCTTCGTGGATCCGATGCCACTCACGTGTCGACAAACCTTTTAGGAATATTTTCTTCTTGAAATAATGCATGTCTTTTACACTAGGGGGTGTAGATATATGTCTTATTTTTGTTCTTTGTTAGATGGCGTTTCCGATGCGAATTGTTTTTCATGTAAATTCAAATTTTCAAGTAAATCATAGACTTTCCGCTAGGAGACGCAAAGGCAAACTGCGTTTTTCCCAATATTTCTGCTTCTAAAACTCCAATTTGAAAAATTCTTCCTATATTGCATACAACTCCTGATGGAAAATGTTTTTCGTATAATTTCTAACATTTGGTAAAGAATGGTTTAGCTACCAGGGGGCATAAGTTTTAATTTCTGCTTCTGATGTATTTGCAGCAAAATCTGAGCTCCTGAAAATTCGACAGTTTTTTTTTTCCTGGACCGATACCGCTCACATCGAAAAAACTTTTCGAAAATACTTTCTTCCTGAAATGCACGTTTTCCCCACCAGGAGCATAGATGCATATCTTATATTTGTCTATATCTCTGCTTCTAAGAGTCCGATTTGAAAAATTCTTTCTTTGTTGGAGAGCGTTTCCACTCCGAAATGTTTCTCATATAAATTCAAATTTTTCTTAACGCACAAGTCTGCAACCAGAGGACGTAAGCTCATGATTATGTTTACAGCAATATCTGCGGGATTAAAAACCCGATTGGAAAACTTCTTTCTTCAGTCAGATGCTATTGTTTTCCATACAGGTTCCATTGATTTTGAATAGCTTTGATAACTTTAATTTGCGTCAGAACGGATTAAAAAGTGTGCTCATTACACCCGAAAATTCGGTGTCATCTTTCTTGTTCTTCTTGCATTGAGTATATTGCATTTATACATGTGGCATTTAGTATGTATGTTATCATGGAGTTATACATAATCTGTAAATTTTACCTGAAATTCCCTGCAAAATTATCTTCTGGAAAACCTGGAAAACTCAGGGATTTTTTAAAGCCAATATGAGTGGCAACCCTGGTCTATGTAAACCACTCATGCCAGTAGTCTGCTGTCTGCTTGTGACCCTATGTATTCATGTCGGGTAATTTTTATCCATACTACTGTGCCCAGTAGTGATTTAATTTGCTCATGTTTTAAAAAATTTTGCTGAGTGCTTATATATACCAGGGTGAGTTATAAGTTCGTAGCATTTTGCGGTGCAGATGGAGAAGCTCCACCGAATGTGTAATGTGTCCTACGCCTGATTGCGCTGCTCAGACAGGTAGGCATGTGCCGAGCCCGAAACTTGTTGTTCGTGTGCTGCTATGCCATTACTGGAAAAACGGGTTGAACGCAACAGCTGCTGCAAAGGAAATTTGTAGTGTAGAAGGTGAGGGGACAGTGCACCCTGTAACAGCAAAAAAATGGTTCCAACATTTCTGGTTCGGAGACACCAGCGCTCATTGACAAATCGAGGTGTGGGAGACCAGTTGCTACGAACACCGAAGCCCTTCGTCTAGCTGTTGAACAGCACCCAGGAACCAGCACCCGACGATTAGCAGAGGAGGTCCATGTATCACAAACCACTATCGTTCGTCACCTATACCAGCTCGGTTTTCACTCCAGACGTCTGTGAATGGTTTCCCATGAGTTGAGCCCAAAGCAAGCCGAGGAGTGTCACTTTGTGCCAAGAATTACTGCAAAATCCACGTGACGACCAGTTTTGGTGGAGAATCATAACGAATGATGAGAAGTGGGTCTTCCTACATTATCCTGATACTGGAAACCAATGGTTGTGGCCAGGATAATGAGGCTCAAGTAGTGGTTCAACGAGGGTGTTTTGAAGTGAAGACAATGTTGTGTGTAGAGTGGCATTTTGAGGGTTCTGTCCACTGGGAGCTTGTGCCACATGGTCAGGCCGTCGAAGGGAACCTGTACGCCGGCCAGCTGCAACATGTACACGATGTTCTATGCCAATGCTAACCTACAACAGTACACCGAAAGAAGGTCCTCCTGCAATTTGACAACGTCCCCATGTCATAGGTCACAGATTGTTTGCCAGAAAATTCAAGATTTGGATGGCGTCGAAATCCTACCACACCATCTTTTTTCATTCAGTGGCACACTTCTTGGCCGGCAGACAGTTTTCATTCCTTGGAGGCTGTGAAAGATGGCATCACTGAGTTTTTTTTTGCATCCAAGCCAGCTGCTTGGTATTGCAATGGCATTGCATCTTTGGCTGAATGTTGGTGAAAGACCATAGTCTTGGATGGACCGTATTTTGCCGAATAGCCATATGTGGTAAACATGTGGTACCAGACTGAAAATTGTACCCCAAAATGCTACAAACTTACGACTCAGCCTTGTAAAAAATTAGAAATGAAGGAATTAGATGTTGCTGCGATAGAAAACCATTTAGCATGCTCAGTATTTTGTTTTGTTAGCTGAAGTCACGAGACAGACGGGTGACTTGAACATACAACTTCAAGACAAGTAATGATGTTTATACACTATATTGACAAAAGTCACCGAACACCCCTTCAAAAGCAAATGAACGAATCCGCTGCATTGTTAAGATGCGCAGTACAGCTACAAAAGGTATAAAATCAAGCCTGCAGCTGACCGCGATCAAATCGCCCTGTGAGGTTGAGTGAAAATGTCGTGGCGGGAGAGAACTGACTTTGAGAAAGGAAAGATCGTTGGGTGTTATATCAGTAGTTTGTCCACAAGAGAAACCGAGAGGCGTTGAAACATACCCAAGTCAACTGTTTTGGATGTACTGAATAAGTGGAAGACACATGGTGTGCCTGAAGCAGCAAAGTGTACCAGCAGACCAAAAAAATCAGTGATAGAGGATGTCGAAGCCTCAGGAGAGTCATTACAGCTAATCTACAGAGTACTGCACAAGACCCCAGTGTACAGGTGAGTAAAAATGCTGGAACCTCGGTATGTACACGTAACATTCGCAGAGAACTTCATTCAATGGGTCACCCGGCTGCTCATAAGCCTTTCATCTCCACTCAGAATGCTACTCGTCATTTAGCATGGTGTAAAGAACATTTATCGTGGACCGTAGATAATTGGAAACGGGTCCTATGGACTGATGAATCCTAATACACGATCCATCAGTCTGATGGCTGTGTGTGGGTATGGCAGCAGCCGGGGGAACGCTTTTTAATACAGTGTACTGTTGCTACGATCAAGTTCGGAGCTGGCAGTGAACTTGTTTAGGGGTGTTTTTCGTGGTATGTTCCCTGTCCATTGGTTATCGTGGACAATCCTGTTAACCAGCACGTCTACCTCAATATTCTGGGCAATTATGCCCTACCAACTCTGTGGCAATACTATGGAACTGAGCTTTGTTGATACCAGCAGGATAATGCACCAAGCTATAAAGCAAGGACTGTTACAGTGTTTGACGTTTTCCGTAGTGTGTGTGGACTGTCCAGCACAGAGCCCTTATCTTAATCCCCATAGAGCACCTATGGGATGAATTACAGCGCTGCATAAGAAGTTTGGAACCAAGGCCTACTACTAAGCAACAGTTAGCGGCAGCATTATGTACTGAATAGAAGCGCATACTTATCGCTGTGTTGCAGAACCTTGTCGAAAGCATGTCTCGAAGGGTCAGTGCCTGCATTAAGGCCAAAGGTGGACCGACACCGTATTAATGCATGTCAATAAATGCTATGTTGTGTTTCTCTTCTAGGTGACCAGTGACTTTTGTCAATATTGTGTATATGCCATTGTAAAAACTTTTACTTTTGAACAAATCTTCAGCTCTGAGAAATTGAAATCAGTGGTAATTTGTTCAAGACAAGTTCAAAAAGGTACCATCCAATCCTTGGTGCCTTTTTTGAACTTAAACCTCAGTAGATCTAATGTAGTCTTATATCAACAATTTACTAGACTGACAAGTGATTTTGTTTAAAGGACATGCAGTTGTCTTAAATAATGACTAGTATCTGTCCTTTAAACTGCTAAGTTTCTGTAAAAATGCATTGATTGAACTGAAAATTAAAAAATAGGCAAGTAAAACTTCTCAGTTGGGATTGAAATTAGTAGTGGCACTGAGACTGTTGAAAACATGTGGCACATTAAAACTTTTGGTGCCTGAAATGATTTTTGAACGCTATTATACAGTCTGAAAATTTATGATCCCACATAGATGCTGAATAAAAGGATTTTAGGGAGAGATAATATTAAAGAATGAATTACATTATTAGTAAAATGAATTAATGGGGGACTCTTAGCATAAGTTACTTGAAAGATTCATTATCAGGATGTAGGTCTGACTTAATGAGTTTGACACTGGTGAAAATGACAATCTGAAAGAGGAATTTAAAAAAGAGGTGTGACAGAACTGAACATAGTAGACTAAGTTAGCTTTTTATTAGGACCCCCCCACCCCACCCTTGTTTTACATATTCAGAGTGATTAAAGTACCACGTGATACCAACATCATGTGTGGCTACTATAAATTGTGCACACCTATCCTCTATACGTAATCAGTAAATGTTTTCCAGTAATGGAGAAACGTGGCAATGTAAGACAATTTCACCACTGCCAGACAATTGGGGTCCAGAAGGGGCAGATGCCAGTATTTTGGAAATAGCTGCACTTGTTGGCTGCTTCCATACTACTGTATCGAGGGACTGGATTAACCATGCTCAGACATACAGCAGAAGGGTTCACATTAGTCAGCCGCACACAGTCGGTCTGAGAAGTGAGCATTGGGTGTAATGACTGGTATCTCAGCAATGACTTGCAACAATCATCTAGCTCATCCACCAGTACAACAGCGGTGCACGTTGACCTATTTCCACACGTGCACCATACTTTGTTTTGCCTGGGGTTTCACAGCCAGAGATCGAGGGTACCTATGATGAAGCCCAGTCATCATAAACAATGCCTCACATTTGCCAAGGAACATCGGCAATGGACCCTCGACAAATGGAAGAAGTCATCTAGAGCAGTGTTCCGCAAACTTTTTCTACCATAAATTATCCATGACTCAACACAGCACACCAAAATGTTAATTCTCTCAAAAACGTGTAATATTACACTATTAATATAAATACGTAATGTAATCAACCTATTATTGTTAATCTATTACATTATTCTATTATTATTCTGTTATATTATTATTAAACAGAAATCAACTCCTGCATTTATATATAAATAAAACAGTTTAATAGCAATGGAAAATAGCAAGACTGAAAAAATAAAATAGTTTAATAGTAATAGAAAATAGCAAGACTGAAAAATAAAATAGTTTAATAGTAATAGAAAATAGCAAGACTGACTGGCAATCACAATTTTCCGATTACTTCAGAGCACAGCTGTGAGAGAACTGAAATACGAGTAATTGTAAGATGTGAGACCTATACTCTTCAAAGGGAAGAAGGGACACCTATACAGACTTATTTAAAATAAAGTCTAACAATGGGTGTGTGCATCGGTACAGGAAAAAAAGTAATAAAGTTGAAGAAGCACTAACAAACAGGGACAAATACCAAAACAACATAATAAAACAATAAACGACAGGGAAAGTTTTGCTAATCCTCGCACTTTTAGGGAAAAGCATACAGAGAACATGCGGCAAGTGTAACAAAGGAGCCGCATAGTGCAGCGGTAAAGGCGAGAAATACAAATATATCAACAAGCAAAACTACGATATAACAACAGTTCATAAAAATTAGCGGCTTGTAATAAAGAATAAACAAACATCATCTTATTTAATCAGTGCAGTGGCAGAGAATGAAATACAAGCACATGAAACACAGTAATTGGTATAAAATTAAAAAATAAAACTTTACAATTCATTTCTTACAATACGATAATATGTAAAAGTTCGCGTCACACCTTTCACCTTGTGGGGCCACACCAGTTGCGTAACACTGATCTAGAGTGATGAGTCCTGTTTCATGCTGAACCATGCTGATGGCTGGGTTTGCATATGGTGAAAACAGCATGAAGCCCTGTCCTCTGGTTTCACTGTTGGGGTTCAACAGGCCTTTGGAGGTGATGTATGGGTCTGGGGAGCTTTTCCTGGGCAAGCCCTAGATCCATTGGTTATTATCCCATAAACAGCGAACGGTGGATGCTACGGGGACCTGTTAGCCAATTATACAGTCAAGGCACATTATTGTGACCACCAGTTAATCGCCGTGTGCAGCGGGGACAGCAGCTAGATGGGCTGAGAGTGACTCAGTAAGGTGCTGGAAGGTTTTCACAGGTACGTGAAGCCATGTTCACTGCAGTGCATCTGATAGCTGCTGGAGGGTGCGTGATGGAGGATCCATAGAGCAAACAGAATGATCGAGGTGGTCCCACAGATGCTCAATTGGGTTTAAGTCTGAGGAATTAGGGGTTCAGGGAAGTACTTTGAAGTCTTCATTGTGCTCTTCCAACCACTCTCGGACATTTCTAGCTGTGTGACACGTCGAATTGTCGTGCTGCAAGATCCCATCCTCCCCAGGGAAGAGAATAAGCATCTATGGGTGTACGCGGTCTCCAAGGATGGATTCATTATGAATTTGGTCCATAGTGCCTTCCACAGGTAAGAGTGGACCCAGAGAATTCCACAAAAACATTCCTCAGACCATAACGTTGCCCCCACCAGCTTGTGTTCTTCCAGCAGTGGTTGAAGAGTGTTTGTTCTCCAATGTTTCTCTCCTTATATGCCAACGTCCATCCGTTCAATGAAGCAGAAAACGTGACTCATCGGAGAAGGCAATCCTTTGCCAATCGGTGGAGTTCCAATTCCAATACTGCCGTGCAAATGTAAGCCTTTTCTGCTGATACACCTTTGTTAGCATAGGTGCAGTGACCATCCGTCTGCATCGGAGCCCTATACACAGCAGGGTTTGCTGAACTGTCGTTACAGACACACTTCGGGTAACCCCCTGGTTCATTCGGCTAGTGAATTGCTTCACTGCAGCGTGTCGATCAGCCCTCACACGCCATCGAAGCTGGTGTTCACCTCTCACATCAGTGGCATGTGGTGCTCCGCAGTTTCCACATCGCTTATTTGCAATGGTGCCATTTCTCCAATCATGATACACTTTAACCACAGCAGCACGCGAACAGTTCACAAACTGCGCTGTTTCAGAAATACTGCCACCCTTGGTCCGAAAGCCAATAATCATCCCTTTTTGTAAATCTGATAAATCACTCCTTTTATCCATGACAGCAATGAGTGATATGTTTTCAGATTGCCTACAGCACACCTAATATGTCCCCCAAGACAGCTTGCGACACGTGCCTTCTGTCTTTGGCTATGTGCTGTTGACGTGAAATGTAGGAGGTGGTCACAATAATGTGACTCAACTGTGTATCTCCATCCATATCTGGTGGAGTTTCATGTGGACCACAGTGTAATTTTTCAACGGGACAACCACCATGTTATCAGGCTCATATAATTACTGAGTGGTTGGAGGAACATGACAACAAATTTGCCACATTGCACTTTGGCCCCCAAACTCCTCTGACTCTAAAACAATTGAACATTTGTAAGATATGCTAGAACAGGGTATGAGAACTGTTGATTTTCCTCCATGGAATGAACGTGAACTGACAAAGCTGCTGCAGTAGACATGGGTCAAGTTATGCACGGAGGAGGTTCGACACTTTTTAGAAGCTGTTGCTAGGTGTCTGTAAGCCATGATTGCACAGAAATTTGGACCAATACATTATTAGGTAGGTGTTCCTAATGCAAATCTAACTTAGTGTTGAACTAATATTTCTGCTCTAACAGTCTTCTGTGCGGAGACAAGGGTCTTTGCTAGCACATTACAACAGAATAAATGAATTACTCTGATCAAGATTTTCCAGTTTTCCTAATTTTAGATTTTGCTTTGGTACAGAAAATATACTGCTGAGACGAAAAGCATACCATATTGTCATAGTATCATCATCGCCTTGTGTAAGGGGTTATTGGAGTAATATGAAGCATAAGACTTTTGCCTTTACACTTGAGATTTTGATGGCTTCTATAATTTTCCTTCCAGTCATTATAGTATCTTTGGTGACTCAGTTGTATGAAACTCTATAAGTACAGTAGTGGAATATAATGTACAAAATGTGAAATTCTAATGTGCAGAGTGTTTCTACTGCAGGGTAAAAACATTGATTGGAATTATTTTCTAGTAAAGTAACCAACAGTTGGTTTTGTTTCATGTGCTGATAAAATTTGTGCCACCTGATATCTTGAAAGTTAGACTGCTGACATGTGTTGAAAGAATGGATTTGCATTGCCTGAGAAACTTAGACACTATGTGACTTTGTTAGTTTATCTGCATTGACTGAAACTAGTAATGCAACCCTAAATTTGAGACTGACTTTGATGACAAAAGAGGTCAAGAGAAAAACAAAGGCGGAGATGCATGCTGTGTATCTCGGCCTTCTCCATGTTCAGTCGAGTTCTATCATCGTGCTATGGTCTATACGGATTCCTTAAGTGTCTTGCAGTCTTTGTCATCTGCAGATTGCCATGACCATCCTTTTCTCTTGGATGTGAGACGGTTGCTTTGTCGTTTGCTCGAGGCTGGTTTTCAGGTTCACTTTTGCTGGATTCCTGGGCATGTTGGAATCTCGGGTAATGAGTGTGCTGATGCGGCTGCTAGATCTGCTTCCTCTTTGGTCGTCACACCCTTGCCATTGTTTCACCGGGATTTCCGCTTTATTGTTCACGACCATATCAAGCGAACGTGGCAGGATCTGTGGGACCAAGAGGTGGAAAATAAACTGCATCGTATTAAACCTGTTCTTGAAATCGGGAAATCCTCATATCGTCGGAACTGTAGGGAGGAAGTGGTGCTTGCGCGTCTCCACATTAGGCATTGTCGTTTCACTCACCGCTTTTTGCTGTGTGGCGACACTGCGCCGATGTGTGAGACGTGCAATTGCCAACTCACTGTCACTCATCTTTTGTGTAGTTGTGTTCGTTTTCGTGATGTGCGTTTTCATTTCTTTCATTCTCATTTGTTGACCGAGGACGCCGCTACACTGCAGCGGCTCCTAAATGACCACTGTGATACTGTTGCTATCTTTTCATTTTTTAAAGAAATTGACTGTTTTAAAGGTATCTAGATTTAAGCCCCATCATCATTCTCAGTTTTAGTGAATCAGCTAGATTTTAATCATTGTACCAGGTTTTTAATACTGTTCGTTTCATTGTCTTTTTAGCCCTTCCATCATTCTTATTGTTCAGTTTTACTTGATCAGTCAGATTTTAAGCTTTATACCACTTTTTTAATACTGTTTGTTTGTCTTGTGTCTGGCACTCTTTGGCCAAACCTGGCCCTTGCGCCATAAAAATCAACCAACCAACTGAAAACAAAGGATTCTTCAGAGAAATGCTGATAGCAGTAGATGTTCGTGTTGTGCAGGAAGATGTAATGAAAGATTTCAAATGATAAAATTTATTCTTGTGTGTACTTGTTTTATGCTTTTTTTGTTGTTAGTTTACTGGAACATCTGTCTATTTTTTGTAGCACCCTTTAGTCAGGCTGAGCAAGCAAAAAAGCCCTCGTTAACAACAACAACTGCAGCAGCAGCAGCAACTACAGCTGCACCAACATGTGCTCCTTCATCTATTGCATCTGGTATGTTTAACTTTTCTTTACTACATTCTTATCATAGATCATATTATTTGGAATATTCACCACACTTTTTATGGCATATACACTGCATGACATTAAAATTGCTTGCCCAAAAAGAGTGAGTATGAAAGATGGAAATCACCAGATATGTAGGATGTTAGGTAGAAAGTACATGATTTAATTTCCAAGGCAGTATGTTAGTTTGAGAGGCTACAACACAGGATTATGTGACAGCATATTTGTCCGTAGCACCTGGATGACAGTGTGAAACTACGGAGTTACGGAAGAGCCTTAAAAACTACGGAATTTCAAGTTTTTAATTTTGCCTCTAGACATTCAGGGATTTTTGTATGTAAATTTCATTTCTTTTAATCAGATTCACTGTCGAAACTTTTTATAGTGTTCGATCATTTACAGTATTTTGAAGTTTAATTTTACAGTTGTGCATCTTTGCTATAAGACGGCAGTTGATATAGAAATTCCCATCATGTTTCCAATCGCCACAACCACTGTGGAAATTCCTCTCTGAGATGAGGCCGCTGAGTTCCCTTTTACAACATTGAACTCGCATCAACGCACAGCACATTTTCTGTGGAAGGCGATCTTCTTTCAGCAGTTGCATCGTATGTTAAGTCCCACTTGCTTTGCGGATATCACCTACATTTTCCTCTGCGGCTGGTACGAGGCGAGGTACCACGTGGGTGTGTTGATTTAGCAGCTGTTGATTCGCTATGACGTCATCCAGTAGATGACTGCTCGGACATGGGAACAAGCCGTGGCCGTTTTTTTTTTCTTCTTCTTCTTCAGAAGAGCTCAAAGCAGAATAAACCATGAACCGTGTTCTTTTTGCGTTGCACATTTCCCCCTGAAGAACGTGTTACAGAGAGCCGTGTTGAAAACCATTTTGAGCAATTTATCCGTTTATCCGTGAAAATTCTTTGGGAAACAGCTTTCAAAAGTGAAAAGACAATGAAGCATTCCTGTGATGAAGCAGTCAGTGACTTGAAAAAAGGTAAATTTCGCAAAAACAGCCAAAAATTTTGTGAAAAATATTCTTGAGAATGGCCATGCTTAAGAAAGGGTACGCTATCTGAAGGACACGCATTCTGCAAAATTTGCTCATCCAATTTTTTAATTGTTAATGGAGAGCACACTGCAGGTGCTGTGTGCTCTCCAGAAAGCATGCTAATTATTCAAAACACCATAATGAAAACAAAAGTATAGCAACTTTTTTTAGTGGCAAAACCGACAATTCTGTTATTAATACAGAAGCTTTCTTCACACAATTTTTAGTTGAGCATAATATATCTCTTCAGGCTTCTGATCATGCTAGAATGTTGTTCTGGAAGATGTTTCCAGACTCTGAAATTGCCAAAAAATATGATAATGGCCAAACTAAAACAACAGCAATTCTTCACTCCATGGGAGAAGAAAGAAAAAACAATTTTGGGTGTTTTGAGGAATGTTTTTTTTGTCTTTTGCGACAAATGCAAGTAATGACATGAGCAATAAAAAACTGTATCCTGTAGTTACTTCTCTCAGTGAGACAGAAGGAAAGATGGATACAACCATGCTGTCTTTATTAGGATTGCCTGATTCCACAGGGGAAGGAATATTTAACATCCTAGATAAAGAGTTTGAAAAACTCATCTTAAATGGGAAAATTGTATTTCCTTTGCATGTGATAATGCAAAAAACATGCTAGGCAAATTTAAAGGTGTGGAAGCATTCATTGAAAATAGACACCCCAGTGTAAAAGTTGTAGGATGTTGTTGTCACTTAATACACCATGCAGTGCAAAAAGCCACTAAGGAAGCCTTGCCTGTGGACATTGAAATGATAATAATGGAAATTTTCCATTATTTGGAAAAAAGCAGCAAACGCAAATACCAGTTAACAGTGTATCAAAATTTGTGTGGGGAAAAGATTCACAAAATATTAAAACATGTTAATACTAGGTGGCTATCATTAGTAAATGCTTTGAACAGGGTGATGAAACAGTAGGAACCACTGAAATGTTTTTTTTAATTATGAAAGCAGTTATCGAGATCAGAACACTCAGTTTCATGCAGTGAGAAAAATGCTTGAAAATCATACTGCTAAGTTGTACGCCTTTGCAGCTAGAAAAACCTTGCATTCATGTCTTAAAACATGAACTTCAATCATTATTTTTTGATTTGATAGTAAGGTTTGTAAAGCCATCTACTGTTTTAAAAGCTGATTCTGTTTTAACTGTAAGATATCAAAAAGCACATGATGATCTTGTTATAGGGTCAGCAACAAGAACATATTTGAATGAAAACAATTTCTCACGGGAAGAGCAAGTGCAATTCTTCTCTTCCGTACACAAGTTCTTTTCTATTGCATGTGATTATGTACTGAAAAAGTTCCCCATTAAAGATGAATTTCTTCTTCATGCAGAAGTAATTAATGTGACAGTGTAATTAATGTGAAATAATATCTTCACTCCTAACTAAATTTTGAAATCTATCAACAAAATATATATCAACAATATATTTTGTTGATAGATTTCCAAATTTAGTTCGGAGTGAAGATATGGATTTGCTTGAGGTAGAATTTGCAAGTTATCAAGCAGAAAAAATTTCAGAAGACATAATTGCAATGTGACTGCATTGACACTGTTTTGCATAAAATTGCCATACTTACAAATTCTGATGGAGTTAAATAGTACAAAATTTTGCCAAGATTGCACATCTGTAAATTTTTTCATTAAGAGGTTAGTTTTAGATTTTCTTAGTTTTGCTTTATTATATTTGCATTAAAAAGTAAAACATTATTGAACTATGTCATAAAATGCGTTATTTAGCCCAAGGTTGATGCAGACCTTTTACATGCATCGCTTTCACAGCGTAATGTGCTATTGGTAAGACACTTTAAAACCTGTCTGGTATGTGACAGCAATCAGTATCTTGTGTGATCATCATGTTGTGCAGATCAATTGGACAAATGACATGGTATAAGTTACAGCAGTGTAATGGTGTCCCTGGGTATTTGGGATCACAGCGTAATGTGCTATTGGTAAGACACTTTAAAACCTGTCTGGTATGTGACAGCAATCAGTATCTTGTGTGATCATCATGTTGTGCAGATCAATTGGACAAATGGCATGGCATAAGTTACAGCAGTGTAATGGTGTCCCTGGGTATTTGGGATCACACAGTATTTACCAGGTTCAGTAATTCAGTGGCATTCTGGGGCCGCTGAGGACAGGCTTGCAAGGGTCATCCAATGAGGTATTGTGCACATTTTCTGGGCATGTTCATGTTATGAGCCCTTGTAGGTGTGTTTAGAAGATGCTAGCAGTGTGTCACCAAGTGTTATCTTGCTGGAAAATGGCTTTCAGGATATCGTTAAGAAATGGCCGTGAAACATTATCCATGTAAAACCAGGCTGTCACAGTGTTCATTATGCGTAACAGAAATGACTGTCTCCCATGATTAATGACACCCCAAATGAGGATGCCTGGTTGGTGGGCATTGTGCTGCTCATAGACAACAGCTAGCTAGATCCTCCCTTGGCCATGGCTCAAGATGCAGACCCTTATGATCATTGGCAGCAAGGCAGAATTGGTACTCATTGTAGAACACAGGGTGTGCACGCGTGCTTGAAAACCTGGAAAGTCCTGGAAAATCATGATTACGTTTTCAAGGCCTGGAATATCCTGGAAAAACGGTATTTTTTTAATGCTGTCTTGAAAAGCCTTGAAATTTGAAATTAGTGCTTAAAAAAAATGCCCGTTTAGGAAATCGTGTTACTGACTGTTACCCCTTCATTTTTTTAAGTTCCTCTCCTCTGTTCTCAAAGAAACCGCCGGCAACAGTGGTGTTTTGGATGTGTCCAAATCCTAATTTGGCTGGGGGGGGGTGAAGCACTACTTCCAGTGCAATAAAATTGGATGATTACTAGCAGGTCTGTTAGGGAAGGGGAGCTTGATGCATTCTCTAGCCCTGAGCTTGATGTCCGTCCGACAACTACTGAGAACAACAGAAGGGGAAAGAAGAGACATTTAGCATTTGCAAGGGGGTCGCGTGTTTACCAAGTCAGCTGGCACCCACCAGTGAAGAGTATGCCTGAACAACACATTCATCTGCTCCTTGTTTATTGCATTAAGACGCTTGCTTCCGGCCCACCCCTCAAGAGACTTCGGCTACTTATGATAAAAAATAAGAAAACTATCTTTGCGAATTTTTCACAAAAGTGGCTGAAATTTTTACATTTACTATAATTGGATTACAGAAGCTCACTCCCAAAATTCCATTTGAATCCGTTTAAAACTTAAAAAGTTAGCATTGGAAATTTTTATTATGTGTGCCTCTTTAGACAGTGAGCCTTGAGCAGAAAGTGTGTTACCATAGCAACGGTTGATTGACAGCTGGGAGCGCTGATCCGAAGCCCTTGGTTGGGAAGAAAGCAAACACCTGTTTATCACTTCCACGGCTCAAAAGGACTAAGAGATATTTTTCAGAAATCCATTTTCCCGAATTTTGAAAATAACACAGTAAAATTTTTACAGTGGTTAAAATACATCACAATAAAGTTCTAGTGCAAATTTCGCCAAATTCCGTTTGAAACTTTAGCAGATGCAAAAAAAAAAAAATCTTCCGTTGCAAAATCGGATTGAAAAAAAGAAACGGCAATTATAAATTACGGGAAAAGCAAGCAAATTATTTTTTTTTAGATGCCATGGTTTATTTAAACAGTGATCCTTAAATTTTGTTTCTGTGATGATATGGACTCTATTTTAATTACAAACATGCATTTTTATTCAGATGTCTGAGTTACTGTTTTAATAAAAAAATCTATAATTAAAAAGTTTTCAATGGATTTAGGCGAAATTCAGCAGATAAACGTATTTTAGTAAATTGCAACGTTATGACGTAAATTTGGTCATTTTGTCGAAAATTGGGCAGCATTTTTTTTTTACGTTTTCTCCTATAGTTAGGGTGAAGGAGGAAGACACTTCAGTGAGCTGCGAGCTGCAGGTGGTGATTTATGGCGATGTGCCAAATGAAAAGGACATTCCAGAGGCTGAGTGTGCGTGGACGCGTGCTCCTGCTGTTTGAACTTAATCGGAATGTTTTCGGGAGGGAGAGAAATATCCGTTTCAGCTTTACAGCTTTCAGGCTCCTTTTTTTTTTCTTGGTAATAAATAAAAACCATAGTTGCTGCATTCACCATTGATCCATATTCGCATTTCTTGAATATAAACAGCAGACAATCGGAAACATGGTGTTGGGTGGGTCTTGATGTTCTTCATTTGTATCTGCTGAATTTTGTTCTGTGGGAATACGGAATGAGTTATACTGTGAATACATACAGAACTACATATTTTTGAGCTGAAAAAATATGTCTACTTGTACACAGTAGCTAACGTGTGAACTCAGACGAAGACAATCAGACATATGGACGTCTGATTCCATAAAAAAATAAACCCATTTTATTATACACGACAGGTAAAAAAGAAAAAACATAACATGTTTTTAAACATTATAAAGGAAAGCGGATTTTTGAAACACCATGACTTGATGATATTAATTTCTGAAAGTTTTTTTTTTTTTCGATTTTAATTTCTGAAATCTTTTTTTTTTTTTTTCAATTACAATACACTGTAACATGATACCTGTGTGTTGTATCCCTTAGTTGTATGGCAGATTTTCAGTTGGCCAATATCCGCGATCGTAAGTGGTAGTTACATTGCTATTGTTGATGATGACAAGATAAATACTGGAGTAATGTAGAATGTTGCATAAAGTAAAAAAAAATCGCCCCCCTCCTCCCCCTTCGAACTTTTATGCGGTTATCATAGCTGATCAACCATTTCATTCCATGAACATCAGCACATTTCAATCATTTGACCATTGGGGGTCTGACGGAATTCAGCAGTGCTAAGCGCCTAGCGCAACGAGAACATGCTAATTATGGACAGTTCTATTCCCTTCCCCCTATCATCCCTAATAATTAAGAGCGCATACTGTAGTTTAAAATATTCTGTGTATGAGCTAGTTTTCACGCTGTTCGTTATGTTTTTATTTTAGAAATTACTAACCCTTTCGAACTGTAGGTTGCAGAAACGTTTATGCTTTGGTTTTTTCCGTAAAAGGGGTTGGATTTTGGCGAAATTTTAGTATGCTGTTAGGTACAACCTAGGAACCTACCCTGTTGAAAATGGTCGAAATTAAATTCAAAGGCATAGATATAAGAGCAGTATTCATTCTCCAAGCTTGAAGCCCTACGTCCACTCTCCAGCTGGGTAAGTATGAAAGATTTGAGACTTGAATCCACCTGTGGGCATAACAAGCACATGCCCCATTTCAAAAAAGGGTGGGAGGTTGAGTAAGTAGATAAGTGCTTTGCTCTGTCTCACGTTTCTTGTTTTCAGACATCACACTTTTTCACTTATGGATTTGCAACTCCACGTTTTGTCTTACATTTGTCCGAACTTTTCAGTGATCCACACAGCAGTACTTCAGAACTGCTGTTTGTGATGTACTCTGAGAGGCAAGCACCCCATCTCCCCTTTATGGGTCCTCCATGTTTTACCACCGTGTTTTTTTGGAGAAAATAAATCTCAGAGATTTTTTTACCAGTCCTCTGTTAGACGTGCGCCCTCCCCATTCTTAAATTCTGAATCTGCCCTCACTTTATTTTATAATAATTTCAGTTGTTATCAATAATAGTCTGATTACATGGAAGATAGTGCAGAATAGTGATGCAGCTAAAATGACTGATTGAATTAATCATTTTCTGATTGAGGGAAAGGATTTTCTGAATAGCCTTCTGGTAATTGCATCATGATTCAATTTAGCATTATTGGGTAATTCGCCAATTAAAAACATTAAAAAGAAATGTAATGGGTAAAAAAGCACACTCATTCATTTGCATCTTTCATCATTTTTATTACTTAAAACTGAAATTGCTTTTAAAAAATAAATTGAGCATGATACTGTAAAGCGTAATATTCATCCTGGAATTTTTTGTATATGGCCTGGAAAAGGCCTGGAAAGTCCTTGAATTTTTTCCCCAAAAAAGAGTACGAACCCTGAGAACACTACATGGTTCCATGCCTGTTGCCATGCAGCTTTACTTGAACACCTCTTGAGCTGAGCTGTGTGATGCTCTATGGTCAATGCAGTTGATGCACTGGCTGCTGAAAAGTGCAGACCTCCTCTGTCAATCTTTGGTTCACTGTCCAAGTCGTGACAGGCATGTCAATAGTCATCGCTACAGCTCATTGAATGTTCTCTGCAGTAGGCTGTGGCTTTGCAATTGCCTGATGATGAGTATGCCAGTAGATGCATGGTGACTTCTACCTGAGTGCATTGGTTCCACTACAGCAACTGCTAGTGCCTTCTTGCAGCCACTGTTGCCAAAAGTTCAACTGCTGTGGCATCCCAATGCTCACAGGCTGTGATTCAGCGAACTGATCAACTAGTTTCATGGAGGCCTACGTTCATGTGTCTCCCAAATGTGTCCTGCAGGTGATAGAGCTGGCAATGAAGGCTATCAATCACTTTTGATCCTTGGGTATGCTATAGCAGCCTCACTCTGTTGCTTTGTTCCATACAACCTGGAGCATGTGGCATAACATGGCTTTGGTGGCCCTTTTATGTCATGCACATATCACATGATTGGAAGCTTACTTGAATGGTTTGCATATCTCACCTTCCTGCACACACCTACCAATTTGCATGCTTATACACCGACTCCAGGGTAGGGCAATTTCAGTGTCAAGCAGTGTTTATTGGTGAAAGTAGGTGTTATAGACCTCGTGTTACTTTAAAAATTGTTAGTTTAGATTAAGAGTTGTAGTTTCCATGTAAAATTAGGTCACCAGTTTAGGTAAACGGCTTAGAACAGAAGCCTAACACTTCCAAAAATCAACATATTTCAACATTGCTTATGGCATTGTACTTTTCATTGTTTTTTGTTTTTCATCAATGTATTGTAATTGCTCTTTCTAAAATGGTATGCTATATTAAGTGACACACTCTGTAAATAAATTGTTGAGATAAAGGACTTCACAAATGCAAAACATAAGAAAAAGGTAATGTGAAAAATGTTTTCAGTTGTGTAGATTACCCACATAATGTACACAGCACCCAAAACATTGTGCAGTTATACTGTTAAAACAAATATGGCACCAGCTGTTGGACAAATAAGGTAGATTCTGAAACCTCTCCAAACCTCCTAATGTTGTTTGTGATCCACCACTGTAGAGGTGCATGCAGAGATAGTGATTGATAGTCAGTTAGAAAACATACATACACTCACACAGTACTTATGTGGTACATATAAAAGGGTATTTGTTATCTTTTGTGCTGCTTGTGTTAGGTTTTCTTTATTTTAAAGTTAGTTTAAGAAATTTTTCTCCATCCAGATGATATTGTAGTAGTTAGTGTCAGTTTTTTTTTTTGGTATAGCAGATTCTTCGGGGGGGGGGGATTCCTGATTTTGGATGATCTTTGTTGTATCATATTATACTTAGACTCTTGTATCATCATTAACAAATATTCAGTGCTGGATGAAGGCCTCCCCAAATTTCTTCCAAAGCTGTTTGTCTTGAGCCAGTCTCTTCCATGTCATTTCAGCATACTTTCAAATTCCATCCAACAGTCTCCCACATGATATTCTGGGTCTTCCTGTTTCTTGGTATCCAATCTAGTATTTCAGTTGTCTATGAGTGGTCAGTTCTTTTAGCAATGTGTCCAGCTCATTGCCATTTGAAGGATTTTGCTTTGATCATTATGTCTTCCATTCTTGACATTTTCCTGATCCACGAGATCATCTTATTTTTTCTGGATACACCAAGCTACCACCTTTTCATGTTTCTTTCAGTGGTTTGCAGCCTCTGAAAGTCTTTTTTTGTTAAAGTCCATGTCTCTGATCAATAAGTAAGAACTAGAAGGAAGCATTGATTAAACACTTTTCTTTTAAGATATAATGGAAGTTTTGCTCTTGAAAATTCTACTGTTTCTTTCAAACAAGTTTTAAACACTGATTAATTTCTTCATTGATGTGACCCTCTCTTTATATCTGCTGCCTAAGATAAATATAGGTATTGGTTACCTTTAGATTTCCCCATCAATTGCTAAATCTTCTGTTCTTGTGAAAGCATTGTACATATCCCCCCCCCCCCGAAAGTTCATTTTTCATTCCACTTCTTTATTCTAGTCAGCAAGTTTCTGGATCATGCTCTGAAGAGGTAGTTGCAAAAATGGCGATGTCATCAGCAAAATGAAAGTGGGTTAAATAATCTTCATTAATCTTGATTCCCTTGTCTTCCCAGTTCATTGATTGACAGACATTATGAAAAGTGGTAATGAAGAGCTTGGGAAATATGGTGACACCTTGTCTCTCATTCTTCCCAATTTTTATCGGTGCTGTATCCTCAAACAGCTGAATCTTTGCACTTGCATTTTCATAGTTGTTATTAATAATGTTAACATCTGCATCTTTGATACCACAGGATTTCAAAGACATTACAACTGCTGATGGAATCAAAGCCTTTTCATTATCAGTAAAAGCCATACATAATGGGAGTTCATATTCATTCAGTTTTTCAATTAGTCCTTTCAGTACATGGATATGATCTATAGTGTTGTAGCCACTCCTGAATCCAGCTTGTTCCTTTGGTTGTTCCATGTCCAGTGTTACATTCAAACGATGTGAAAGAACTTTAGTGAAGATTTTATAAATCACTGATAGGAGGCTAATGGGTCTGTATTGCCTGAGATCCTCAAGTGACCCCATTTTTATTTAGCAGGATCATTGCAGATTTGTTCCAAACATCAGGAATCTTCCTTTCATTGGAACATCTAGTGAAAACTTGAGCGAGTGTAGTTTCTGTTTCTCCACTGTCTTGTATAATCTCTACAGTAATTCCATCTTCCCCCTAGTGCTCTTCCCCATTTTATCTTAATTGCATGTGCAACTTCTGTCAGGAGGACTGGAGGAACTTTGGTGCTGGTACATTTCTTTATGTCTGGAATAAATGTATCATCCCTTTTATATAATGTTGTGTAGAACTCTTTCAATCTAGTCAAAATTTTGCCTGTAATTCTTTCTGCAGTACCATCTTTTTTTCTGAGTGCCATAAAATGTTTTCTTTCATTACTGAAATTTCTCTTTGCTTTCTTCAGGCTTTGGTTGTTTTCAGGTGCTTTTCTAACTAGTTCAAGAATTTCCTTGTGTCTTTAGTGATGCTTTTTCACATTGTCTTGCGTAGCTCTATATATTCTACTTTGAAAGTTATATATTCTTTATCTTCACCTTCCTTCTCTTTTGCATCAACATTTTTGTTCTTTCCGATATTTTCTTCAAATGCAATTTGTTCTTAGTACCACCTGTTTTCGTTGCTGTTTCTATAAGAGTAAGCCTTGCTTAGGTTTCTGTTAACTTTAGAGATGTTACTTTTCTAAAGCAGAGATTAGGTTACCCAGTTTTCATTTGAAGGTATAATAAGCTTTTTAAGATTTGTTGTGCAATATATTTTGTTTGCTTTATGAGCATGCTCAAGTTGTTTGTTGAGGTGCATCTAACATCTCACCATTCTATGGTCACTTGTTAAGCACACTGCAATGTTCGATGACAGATTTCTTGTTACACATAAAATCAGTTTCCATTGTGTCCCCTTTGGGATGCTTTCATGTTTATTTCCCTGTGTGGGGTTTTTTTTTTTTTTTTTGAAAAAGGACTTCATGATGAAGAACCTTCCAGCCTCTGCAATCTCTACTAGAGTATTACCTTTTTGCTTTCTGTTGCCATGATCGAATTTACCCACCAAAGTTTCATTCTGTTGCTGTTGCCTTGCTTTCACATTGAAATTACTCATAATGATCTTCAAATGCTGCTTGCAGATACATTCCAGCAGTCGGAGACTGAGGGCCAGTGCTTTTGTTATGACGACATTGGGTGTTGGCTTTAGCTGTTATTCACCATGATGGCCTACCAGATTGATGAGTGTGAGGATAGCATTTCCTATAATCCCGGTGGTATAGTTATATTGCTACAGTGACAGTTGTCAAAGCCCCTTCAGTGGAACAGGATGTACCACAAGAAGACAAATTTACTTTTGTCAAGGAAATGATGTATGTTGCTCATCACCTGACCTTGCATCCCCAGTCTCTCTCTCTCTCACACGCACACACACACTAGAGCTGAGTTCGGGCTCAATTTTTGGAGACCGAGCGCGACTGATCCCGTGGTATATCAGCCAGAGCTCATCTGAGCCCGAATTTTATATTGCAAGATAGAGCCCGGGCCCGAATGAGCCCGAAAACTGGTTAACCTGTACAACTAATAATAAAAAAACATCTCCTTTTCCACACTTCCACTCTCTCCACCTCCTGCAATTAACCAATGTATTCCTCAAATAGGGAATGGTTGGAAGGGACCTCTATCTATCTATCTGTCTATATTTTTACAGTGTAACTGGACGATTTTTTTTGACCGTTTGTTTCCACCTGAAGTACTTCGGATGGCAGGGCATCCAAAATGATCGGGCGGTGCTGCAATTGTATGTTGCTCAAACAATGGTAATATTATCGCGCCATAATGCGCTTCAATATGTACGTTGCTAAATAGAATTAGCAGGGAGATACTGCGTGGAGATAAGGGGTTAATGATCTTCGACATGCTATCAACTATCCAATATCTATAGTTCTTGAAAAAGTTTTTTCTTCTCTGCAGAAAAACACTAATGCGTGGCCTATGGCATTTTTTACCCAAGCCCGGAATAAATAGCCATCTTGAATGCCTGCTTCCTAATCAGAACCAGTTGCCGAAGAATTCTATTTACCGATTATAAAGTGCCTCATGTGCCAGATCATATAAAATCACGTTTATATATAAAACAAATTCTCTCGCCTCTAAGAGCCCGAGTCCGAACCGCAGTAAATATTCTACAGCCCGAGCCCGATTCGGGCCCGGGCTCTGCTTCGGGCTTTCGGGCTCAGCCCGTCTCAGCTCTAACACACACACACGCGCACAGATATACACTGTATCGACAAAAGTCACCGTACACCTAGAAGAGAAACACAACATAGCATTTATTGACATGCATTAGTACGGTGTCAGTCCACCTTTGGCCTTAATGCATGCACTGACCTTTCGAGACATATTTTCGACAAGGTTTTGGAACACAACGATAGGTATGCGCTTCCATTCAGTGTATAATGCTGTCACTAACTGTTGCTTAGTAGTAGGCCTTACTTCCAAACTTCTTATGCAGTGCTGTAATTCATCCCATAGGTGCTCTATGGGATTAAGGTCAGGGCTCAATGCTGGCCAGTCCACACACGGTATGGAATTATCGTCAAACCACGCCATATAAGTCTTTGCTTTATGGCTCAGTGCATTATCCTGCTGGTACCAACAAGGCTTGGTTCCATAGTATTGCCACAGAGTTGGTTGGGCGTAATTGTGCAGAATATCGAGGTAGACTTGCTGGTTAACAGGTTTGTCCACGGCAACCAATGGGCAGGGAACATACCACAAAAACACCTCCACACGAGTACACTGCCAGCTCCAAACTTGACTGTAGGAACAGTACACTGTGGTAAATAACGTTCCCCCGGCTGCCACCATACCCACACTCGGCCATCAGACTGATGGACTGTGTGTCGGGATTCATCAGTCCATAGGACCCGTTTCCATTGATCTACGGTCCACGATAAATGTTCTTTACACTATGCTAAACGACAAGTAGCATTCCGAGTGGAGACAAAGGGCTTATGAGAAACCGCACGACCACAGTAACCCATGGAATGAAGTTCTCTGCGAATGCTACGTGTACATACCGAGGTTCCAGCAGTGTTACTCACCTGTACACTGAGGTCTTGTGCAGTACTCCGTCAATTAGCTGTAACGACTCTCCTGAAACTTCGGCATCCTCTATCACTGATTTTCTTTGGTCTGCAGGTACACTTTGCTGCTTCAAGCATGCCATGTGTCTTCTACTTATTCAGTGTATCCAAAAAAGTTGACTTGGGTATGTTTAAACGCCTCTGAGTTTCTCTTATGGACAACCCACTAGTATAACACCCAACAATCTTTCCTTCCTCAAAGTCAGTTCTCTCCCGTGGCAACATTTTCACTCAACCTCACAGTGCGATATAATCGCAGTCAGCTGCAGGCTAGTTTTTATACCATTTGCAGCTCTACCGTGCATCTTAACAACTAGCAGATCCGTTCGTTTGCTTTTGAAGGGGGTTTGGTGACTTTTGTCAATATAGTGCATATGTATAAGAAGAAAAGTATTACAATGCCTGGCAGAGAGTGTGTACAGCAAGGTGTTCTAACATGTTAAACACAATGTAACCTGTTACAGTTCTACTTGGAAGCACTGAATTCAAACGATGTCTGCCAATATCTGGTGTATGAAGATGTATTGGGACGTAAAAGGTATATGTGTTTGCATAATCAGTGTGTGGAATTTAGAATTCAAAGTGACCTTCCTTCTCTGACCTGATTTTGGGATATCATTAATTGATTCATGTCAAATTTTGAACTTGTAATTTTTGCATGCTAGTAAGTGAATCATGGAAATTGATATATTTGTCACATAGCGGCACAAAATTAAATATTGTGCCACAATACTGCACAGATAATTGATCACGCAACTATTCCTGGACTATGTTATGTACCTTATTGTAATCTTGGAATTGATATCCAGCACCAATGTTAAACTCACAGACAACTTTTCTCGACATTCTGCATTCATCTTACAGAATCAGTTCAGGGCTTGAAAAATATCTGAAAAGTTACATGCCCAGCTGGGCATGTGCAGAAATTATTTACTTGCCCAGGTAGTAAAAGCTAGATGCCCAGGAAAATGAAATCAGAACCCTCATTTTTTTTTAAGTTAATAAATATGATGGGCTTCTTTTTTTTTTTCTTTTTTACATGTTTTGCATTTTTGTTTTAGGAGTCTGTATTCAAAATGTTTCATGCACAAAAGCGTGCATCTCAAGTTTTAAGATAATGATGCGGAAATTGGTGAAATTATATGATGATGAAATTGGTATTTGAGAAATTTAGTGATTCTGCCATGTTTCTTTCGTTGAAATTTTCGCATTCTGCCGCTAAATACCGGAGGCTAGTTCCATCAAAACTTGCCTTCGGTGTTTAGTGACAGAATTGCTGTTCCATCACTGCCTGTAAACAATATTTGGAGCAAAACTAGGTATGGTTCCAATTTCTGGACCTAGAGCATAATATAATTACAGAAGTGATATTCTTCTGTTCTTGGCACTTTGTAACAATAATAAAACTTCTAGTGATTAAAAGTGAAATGGCACACGACATGCCATGACTGTCTTGTTTCTTGTAGTAGGAAATTCTATTTCAAACTTTTTAATTTTTGAATCTAGTTGCCCGGACCGGGCATCTAGATTGTTTTTTTTACCTGCCCAGACCAGTAATTTACATGCTCCAGGCATCTCGGGAATGGTATTTTTCAAGCCCTGCAATTCTTTTGATTTGTGCTGTGTTCATCTGAGCTGTGGATTTAGCCAGCCTTCCACTGAATGTTCAGTGTGTTGTTATCCAACTTCCTTCTCACTTCCTGAAAAGTCTGTCCCCTTCCCCCACTATTAACTTAAATGAATTCTTTGCAAATTTCAACTGGAAAATCATTTTTCACCAACAAAACAGGAGAAATGCCACATGCTTCTTGGAGTCAATGCTTTTAACAACTTTGCTGTGAACACACTATTTGTTGTAATTGCATATTGGTGTCAGTGATTATGATGCAATTGTTTGCTGGCTTTTCACAGGGTTCACATGTTTGCTGGAATCCTGAAAAAGTCAAGGAATTTGATTTCCCATTTTTTCTGGCCTGGAAAGCTCTTGAGTTTTCATATTTTTGTGAAATGTCCTGGAATAGTCATAGAATTTTTTCTTAATAATGAAAAAAAAAAAAGTTGGTCGAAATGTTTAGATTGATTGTATCACTTTGTTCTGCCTGCCTGCAGTGTCTGCTCACAGTTACATCACTTCCTTCCATGGAATGTGATGATGTCATGTCATCTCATCCCATGTGACAATGCAGTACAAGATGTTCGAGTGCCATATTTCCATCAACCTTGGGTTGCAGCATAGCAGTTGTATGCAGTTGGGGTCACAACTGCACATGGAAACCTGAGTTCAAGTTGATTGTGCCTTCTAGCACATTCAAGGAAACTGATTTCTGGTCTCCCTGTCTCCATTGTGTATGGGAATAGATGATTATGGAACAGGGAGTCTTCAGTGCTATGGCAAAATTGTTTTGTGTTATTATAAGTATGCTAGATTCCAGACTGCTTCATATAAATTGTACAGAAGGCAATTTTTTGTTAGGAGAAATTTTGCCACTTTATTGAAGATGTAACACACACTCAAGAACACTATAACAGCAGGATCCATAGGACTTGATTAGAATTTTAAATGCTTAGTAAATTTCACACCAATTTGCAAAATATGAAACAAAGCGTTATGATTATAAAAATTTAAGCTCTTAGAATTTTTTGATGTACTCCTGGAAAAGTCCTGTGATTTATTTTCTGTAAATTTGCATAAATCGTGTTTTCAGCGAGTCCTTCTAATTAGAAAATAAGAGAATGAGTAATTTTCATTCTTCCTCATGATTTAATTTCTTGTGTGTATCCAAAGAAAAGCCTTTCATAGATATTATCAAAGTTTTTTAGCCTAATACAGTGAATGATGTAACAGGCGCTACATTCACTATAAAATATGGCAAATGAAACATTTTAAGAATATTAATGGGGGATGGGGTTAGTAGTCACACTTTTATAGAAACTGAAATACAGGACTTTTCAATAAAATTAGATTATCTCAGTGTTTCTTCTTTGCATATTTGTTTCTTCTTTGTGTGTGTGTGTGCGTGTGTGTGTGTGGGGGTGAATTCACCCTGTTGCTGTCATATGTAATTGTCTGTCTCTATCTGTTTGTGTTTTTCAGGTTTCAATTTTGCAACTCCATCCATGCCTGCAACATTTACTTCAGCTTTAACCACAGGGTTTCCGACAGCCATTGCATCAAGTTTAAAAGCTCCAACCACTACCAGTGCGCCATCTTTGCTGTCCACAACTGTACCATTTTCATCGGCACCGAGTCCTTTTGGTGGCTTTGGTGTCACTACTTCTGTTAGTTTGTCAACAGCTACAACTGTAACAGCTTCATCTGCAGCTGGTGCCACTTTAACTACTACAACCACAGTGTGAGTACAAATATATTATACTTTCTCTTTAAAGTTAACGATGTTTTTCATTTTTGCTAAATACTGTATGTTCACATGGCCAGTGAAATAGAACATTCAAATAATATGCAGAGAAATATGATGAACTAGGTTATGATCGAAAAAAAAATCAAAGTTATTTATTTGAGCTTGGTAATGTATTTTCTGATTTTGTTTTTATGGTCCATTGTTCAGAAGCTTCCAAAGGGCTATGCGTGTCCCTCTGCTGCATTCACTGATGCATGTGTTTATGTTTGAGATTGTGTCTTGGCAATATAAATACTAGGTCAATAATTCTCCCGTGACAGTCGCTGGCAGGTTTGTTTATGATTTAGGCCATGAATTATTCATTTTTAGATGAGTTATGTATTCTCAGCTATGTCACGTCTCCCTGTGGAGGGGGAACTGCAACACAACTGGGAATATAACTAGAGAGGTTGGTCTAAAACGTTAGTAAAATACGTATTTCTTAAAAAGTAAAGAAATGTATTTCAATCGTAGATCAAAATGCAACTGAACAAACATTACAAATATCTGAAATAACAATTACTTTTTAATTTCTCCTATTCAGTTGTTTTAAATTATATTTATGAATTCATTAAACTGCCTAGTGATGACCATCCAAATTAACAAAGCATGCTATTCCCTTTATGTAAGTATGACATCACTGTCTCCTAAATGCAAGCAAATTTAGAAAGTTCAGCTGTATATCAAAGACTATCCAAACAAATGAAGAACACTATTTGACTTTATGAAAGTCTTTAATTATTCTAATCACATGGGAAATGTAAACAAACTGCTGACACATAGCGCTTTGGATGTAAGACCCATTGTTCTTAGAATTTGAGATTATTAGAATTTTTTCAAATGGAATTTATTTGTTTGTTAGACCCAGGAAACATTTTAATAAGCACTTCCTTTTTCTTTAATCTCTACATGTTGTTTGGTGATAACTGAAAACGAAAGTGGAGTTTTCAGAAATGCGCCAAGTGGTACTAATACAAAGGATAAGCCTACAGTATGCCTTGACAAAACACAATAAGAAGACTACATCTTCATCAAACACAAATTTTTTGTCTGTTGCTTTGGGTATTTTGGACCAAACATTTTTTTCTATTATGAATGTTTTGTGGTAAACCATAAAATTAATAAAAATGCAGATTTTGGCCAACATATGAATTTTTATACTTTGTTCTCTGAGGCTCAAGTTTTGTTTTTAAGCTATTTTTCTTCCACTTTAATTATGAAGAAAACATGTAATAAAGCATTGTTTGCAATATGTAAATATAAATGTGTAATCCAAATTATCATTAGTCACTGATGTTAAGTAAGCGAATGATTGCAGGAATTACGATTCAAAATTGATTTGCTTTATGAAACATTTTTATTAATGCAGTTTAGTTCACTCTATTTGAGAGAATCATAAAATTGTGGATATTTAGGTACTTTAGCCCCAATCATAAAATTGTGGATATTTAGTGTTTTATCAAAATGGTTTTCTATTGATGCAGTAGTCAGACAAAGTTGAATAATGTCACCATGGCTGTTTAATATATTTATGGATTCATGCATGTGTGATGCCAAAATTGGTAATACTGGTTTATGTCTTGGTGATATCCGTGTGTGCAGATCGCTGTATGCTGATGACACTGTACTGTTGGTAGAGAGCAAAAGTGAGTTGCAGAGTTTGTTGTCCCGGATGTACGAAGTTTGCATGAAATTCAAACTGGGTATAAATAAGGGAAAAACCAAAGTTATGGTTTTTGAGAGAGGAACTGGTAGTGCTGAATGGAATATAAGTCTAAATGGCACAGTGATTGACCAGGTGAATGAGTTTGTGTATTTAGGAAGCATGTTTGACAGAGAGAACGAATTGGATGGTGAAATTAGTAGGCAAGTGAGTTCTTCTTTGAAAGTCATGGCTGCTTTGGAAGGTTTTCACAGGAATGATGGGTTATCAAGAGAGTCCCTCATCGCTGTGTATGAAAGTGTAATTGTTTCTACTCTGATGCATGGCAGTGAAACCTGGGTACTACTGAAGCAGCATAGGAGTCGTTCGTGTGCTGGAGAAATGTGTTATTTATGGGGGTTTGTGGCAAGACACGTTCTTGTTGTGTGAGGAATGAAGATGTGTTGCAGTTGTGTAATGTGAAGCAAAATGTTGTTAGCAAGGTGGAGACAAATATGCTTTGGTGGTTTGGCCATGTTAAAAGAATAAGTGATGAGATGCTTACTAAGAATTTTTTTTTAGCCCAAGTGGCAGGAAGAAAAGGCAGAGGAAAGCCAAGGAAGTCATCAGTGGATCAGATTCAGGAGTGTCTGCATGAGGAAAAGATCTTGTGTATGAAGTGTAGAAGATCTTGCGTATGGTGTATGATGGGTGTCAGTGAAGCCCGTGTTGTATGTCAAGATTGCTGTAAATGGAAGAGTTTGATACAGCAACAGTAAGTAAAAATTATCTGGTAGTTTGTATTTCTTTGTGGAACTAACCTCTGAATCTCAGAGAACAGCTTAGTAGCAAGTAGAGCAGAATTGCTTATGGCATTTTATTATGCATAGATCGTTTTTGAATCATAAAGATTAATCTTTATGTTTCAAAACAATCTTAAGTCTCATTATTTGCATCTCTATGGCAATAAATCACCAATTAAGTGCACTAGTTTACGTGCAAGTCTGTAAAGACTTCACAACCAGAAAGACTCAACTTACCTCTAAGGTCTTGGCTTCTTTCCTTGAACACACTTCATGCACGTTAGCCAGAATGACTGTTAAGCAACAGGCCTTTTGGGTTTAAACATTCTTCATAGCTGCATGCAAGTTGCTGTTGTTCAGGCCATGAATATTCTTGTTTTCATTCGTAGAACGCCACAACGTGTTGACTTCTTACATTGTTTGACCTACGTGATACCTCATTTATATTACTCATACTCACTAGCATTCGAGAAAAAAAAAAAAAAAAAAAGGCGACAACACTCAAATGCTAGTAAGTATGAGTCTAATATAAATTAGGTGTATCACATAGGTCAAACAATGTAAGAAGTCAACATGTTGGGGCGTTCTACGAATGAAAACAAGAATATTTATGGCCTGAAGGATAACAACAGTAACTTGCGTGCAGCTATGAAAAATGTGTAAACCCAAAAGGCCTGTTGCTTAAACAGTCATTCTGGCTAACGTGCATGAAGTGTGTTCAAGGAAAGAAGCCTAGACCTTAGAGGTAAGTTGGGTCTTTCTGGTTGTGAAATCTTAAGTCTGTTATTGAAAATTTATTTAGTGAATAAACTAAGAGCAACACTCAGGAAATGGTTTCAGGTTTGTTTCTCTTCATAATAATTTTATCAAAGGCTTTGAGCATTGTACTGAATTGGATAAATTATGTGGAAGATATCTTTCCAATTATTTCAGATCCATTGCAACTCCAAACAGAACGGGAACACGATGAACAGAAAGGGAACTTGCTATGCTCAAAGCATAAGTTATGTTAAATGATGCTCTCCAAAGACCTGTTTTTCTTTTTGTTTTGTTTTTTCAAATGCATATAATTGTTCTTCCTAGAAATTGAAAAGGGCAGGGTAATTTGCTAAGAAAGAGCACATTTGTATAAAAAAAGGGCTTATTATGTGTGCACAAAACTTTGCAAGATCTGAAAAACGGGCACTTTGTATCACGAAGGGGCACTTTGTGATGGCAAAACATATTTGAAAAAAAGGGCACAGTTTTTTCAAAAAGGGACATTTTATGTTTGCGTGAGGTCATAGTTTTAGACCCCTGCCCCCTCTCCCAGAATAAACCTCTGACCCTGTTCTCATCGGATCCTAAACGTAATACCATTACACACAGTGAAGTAGGAATATTTCAATAACAAGCTCTATGGATTTTGTAATGTAATATATATATATTTTCTATTTAAAATAGTTTTGCATGAAAATCAAAGAATGTAAATTTAAAATAACTTCATTTTATTTAAATGGTTTCGTTAACAACATTTATTTACTCAATAAGAATCAGATCTACTTCTCCCATTACCTGAAGAATGTAACAATTTTTTTAGTTGCCTAATCATGGATAAAAAGTAAAAGTAAATGCTTTTTACCATACTTCAAATCAATGGATTATTAAATACATGAAAACATACAGTAAAATTATTTGAAAATAAGTTATTTGAACTGAATAATTGAAATAAAAAAAATGGCTGTTCTTGCTTCCATCCAGTGTTTTGCTGCTTAAAGTGATAAAAAAAAATCAGCATTTAATTTGATGGCTAATAAATTGCCCTTATTTTCTAACTGGAGTTAAATTCACTGGTAACCGAGATAAAACCATGAAATTAATCATTTCTTTTGAACTATTCACTGCTTCATGGAAACAAACTTCTATTCAATTTTATTGCACTCCAAAAATGATTGTTTTAAGCACTGATAATGTACTGTGCTTTTCAGAATTTCAAATAGTTTTTACCAAGCTGCATATCCCCCCTCCCCTCATTCCTCTTTGTGATTATATTCTTATTTTTTGTTTTTCTGATCGTATTCCTCGTTCTTCATGTCTTGCAATTAGTGAAAAAGATAGATTCGATATTTTGTGAAATTTTTTTATAACAAAATGCATGTTTCCCTATTTCTAACAGTCACTTCAAAACCAACCAATCATTATGGTAGACATTTTGTGCTCCCTTGTTTTTAAAGCCAAATTCAATTTTAGAATCGGTACTTAATTTGTCCCTGATGGAACCTGCCATTTCCATGGTTCATATATCACGGCAAAGTGTACAATGCAGTATCGATTTTTGACATTTGATTTCACCTAAAGCGTGTTTTCCCAATCCGTAGTAACATTTTTTTTTTTTTTTGCTGTATTAAGAGCAGAGCAAAAATATTTCATTTTGTTTAAATCAAAATTAATGTTCCCAAAACTTGACTCGACAAGAAATGAAAGACAGCAACGAAAAGCTAAAGTTCCCATTTAAACTTCAATTCTTTTCTTAACAAAAGTAATGATTGCTCTGTTTTGTCTGATGACAAGCAGGAAGTGACTAATCAATGGAAAATCATGCATTTTTGGAGAAACTTAATAAAATGCAAGCTGCTGATGTCTGTTTGTGTCATCAGAGTTCCAGCTGAAGTTCAGATGCCCATTGTCTTTACTTTCTGCCCAAACTACAGTGGGGAAAACAACCACCTCCCCTTTCTCAATGAGTGAACTATAAATAGATTGCACCCACTTATTTACTGAGCAGAGCATTGTTTTTCCCCACATGTGAGTTGGATGATAGAAAATGATCTTGCTAATTTATAGGACGGTTTTGAAAAATGCAAATAAATTCTTTAGTAATGAAAAAATAATTTGACCACCAGATGGTTGCAAGAGGCAAATTTTTGAGCTTGGTGAGTAAAGTAAATTTTCCTACCTGCCATTCTGTTTTATCCAGTCACCACACGGCTAGTGATGACCACTAATTTTTATCTTTTCTTGATTTTCTTGAAACCAGTGGCCCTAAATTAAGGACGGGCGACTGCTTATAGCCCTTTGAGTTGCTCATGGTGTTCGTTAAACCCCCCAAATGACAAAAAAAAAAAAAACAGTTTGCAATTTTCACACACTCTCGTTAACCTTAAGGTTTGCGGGTATTGTCTTTGAGCAAAACAATTACATGCGTGTGTTTGTGACTGATGCTGCGATCGTGGGCCTGGCAAGTTGAGGAACAGCAAGAGCAATACAAGATTAAGGGCAGGGTAAAAATTGGGGGTGGGAAGCTGGCATTTTCCCCATCCAAAAATGGGGCAGGGCAAATTTTAACATGTCAGAAAAGGGCAGGGTGCTACGCCCTGCTGAAACAGCCTAGGGGGAACACTGCATATTAATTGTGAAGGTTACTGAGCCCAAAAAAATCAATTCTGAATCAGTCCCCTTCATTAAAACATTATTGTATGGGTTCACTATTTGTTATTTTCAGCAATCAGATTTTGGTACTGACTTGCCTTGAAGTTACTGTTCTCAATGAAACAGTTTTTGGCAGCTTTTCGGAAAACTCAAAAATTGTATTGCTGTGAAGTGGGAATGGAACAATGTCCTGGTTGGAAATGGAACATTTGGGGAAAAAATGGAACATTGTCCTGGTTGGTAGCAAGTAACACATTGTCCTGGTTGGTATAATGGAAGAATGCTCGAGCGGAAATTGAGTGATGCAGGTTTGCTTTCTGCTCCAGGATGAAGTAATTTTGATGTTCTCTGAAGAGATGTTACATGGAGCAACCTGAACTAAAGGCAATTCAATACTGAAATTTGATTGCTGAAAATAATGCATACTTTTACATTTCCCATATACTTGTGAAGATTTTTCCACTAATATTTGTTTCTTAGGTAATCAAATTACACCCAAAAATCAAAACAAGTTAATAGCATCAATTTTAATTGTACTGTTTTTGTCATTTATTTTTTGCCTTGCAAATTTTACAAGGGGTTTAAAGAGAAAGATGCTCACTACCTTCATGATGATTAACTGGCCTACATGCCTATGGCACTGCTTCTGATCTTTCACTCATATGGTTAAGTCATTCCTCTTTCTCCAACAAACTGTGCCCACAGTTTGCAACTGTGTTTGATTGAGTGGAGGACTTGGCTGTTGTAGTTATCTCCTTGGCATTCTTTAAAGTTGTTCTAATGGTGGACATTGCTAGACCTCAAATGCACCACCCTCATCTGCTTGATGATCAGCCAACTTGAGTTGACATAAAATTTGTGTTTTAACATCCAGCACGGCACTCTTCCTTGGCACTTTTGTGGCATCTCCAGCAGTATCACTTGCATACCTTTAGTCAGCCACTGCTGGTCAAAGCTGTTCATCAGAATGTGAAATAAAGGCAACAAGAGAGACCATAGTAGAATAAACAGAATATTAGTAGCAAGTAACACTCAGTTGAGGAAAGTGCAGCTATTTGTTGGCCAAGAGTGTATGATAGGTCACCTTACTGCAACTTTTTTGACCAGCTACAGAGTATAGATTTTCTTTCCATTTTCGTTTTTTACTTTAGTGAGCTTTTAGATACTATACTTTTTTTTTTTTTTTTTTTTTGATACTTTAACAGCATCCTCGCATAACACTTTATTATTTCATTTGCTTTCTGAGCATGCAGAGGATCAAGGTCAAATTTCATTTCTCTTGCAAAAATGCATCACTTTTTTATGTTCATGGAAGGAGATAAAAGTTAAAGAGCTGCAATTCTGCAAAAAAAAATAAGCAACTTGAGAAAGCAAAAAAGGTTAGGGCATTGGTGGATTGCAAGTATGACCAGGTAACACATTGAGGCCACCCCGGTGGTGCAGTGGTCTAAGCGCTGGCTTTTGATCATTCGTCCATGAAGGGTCCAGGTTTCAATTCTGGTGAGGGATGAATGTTGCATTTGTCTTATGGCACTGGCTCTCTTGTCCCTTCCGTGGAGTCAGTGTACCTAAATTAAGGATGGTCAACTGCTTATAGCCCATTGAGTTGCTCACGGTGGTTGTTAAACCTCCAATAAAAGAAAAAAACAAAACAAAAAACATTTAGATATGAGGTCTCTAGGATTTATATCTCATCCTGCCAATTCTGAAATCTAGAATTTGATCCATGGAGTTTTACACTTCAATAAACTGTTGAACATTGATAGTACTGGGTGTGAACCATTAAAAAAAAACTAGTTATTCATGAAGTTATTTGTATTCCTCTATGGTATACAATAATTTTTTTAAATATAAAAAATATGCTTTAGGTGAATATTACTGGATAAGATGTGTATAGCTTGTATCTGGTGTGTGTGCTTAGATAAATGTGTTTAAATGTATTGATGCTTCTATAAAAACTTGTGGTTATTGCAAATTAATTGAAGTTCTTGCTTTATCTTTGGCATTAATAATTTCTTTATGTTCATGATAAAGTTTGGACATATACATGTAACCGTAAATAATATTTTTCCATTCAAGCATTTTACTGTTACGCCGTCCGTCACAAGGCTGATGAAGACCTACATCATCAGTTGAAAGCTTCATTACATTAAACTTTTTATGTAACTTAAGTGTATTCTGAAGCTTTAATACTTATTATTTATGTTCTTTCAATCATTCTGTTTTTTTTTCTATTGTAAAGGTGATTAGCGCTGGTACTGAAAAATGTTTGCCATGTGATCTGCAGCCATAATTTTTAATTTTTGTGTTGCATATTTACATACTCATTTCTTCTTGACTTCAGAACCGCAGCAAGTGCTGCACCCCCACCCACAATGAACTTTCGACAACTTGAAGACACCATCAACAAGTGGAAAATTGAATTGGAGGAACAAGAGCGAGTTTTCTTGAATCAAGCTACACAAGTTAATGCATGGGATAAATTGTTGATTACCAATGGTGAAAAGGTTTGTACTAATGGTGAAAAGGTTTTTTAAATCGGGGTTAGCCTGATATGTGCACCCTGTGTGTGTGTGTGTGTGTGTGTGTGTGTGTGTGTGTGAGAGAGAGAGAGAGACCGAGAGAGACAGAGAACACTTGAAGTAAAACATTCCCCATTTGTTTGACTTATCGATACTTCATGTGTATGCGAAAAGGAATGTTTTTCATATAAGAATTATAGTAATCAGACCTGTTTGTAATCCGGGTGTAGCCCGGAATTCCGGGTTTTTGTCACATTCCAAACCCGTAAATCCGGGTTTTTAAGTTTCAGAAGAATTTGAGATGCTTCGGACATTTCATTTCAAAAAATGCTACAAAATGGTAACTAAACTTCAGGTTCCATTTTCTTTGGGAATTACAGTGTTTGATTAAAAACACTGCATGTCCGTGCGAATGGTGAATGTAGACGATTTGTGACACCTTGTGCGTTTCTTTTGATATCAAACAAGCTCTCAAGATAACAGCCTGCTGAAAGGAAGGCTTATTTTCATTATTTTGAAAGTTCAAATAATTTGATTAATTTAGATTTGGTGTATAACTACTTTTAGAAATTGAATGTAATCCACTGTAGACTTCAAGTTTAAGTAAAACTGATCTACATAGACTGCTCAATTAACATATAATATGAAGTGCAAAATTTGATTTTAAAGATGCAATGCCTGAAGGATTTTGCACAGTGAAAGAAAATTGGGTACAAGAAAAGATGTGAAGTTTAACTACACAAGCACTAGGGCCTATTTGTTGTGTAGCTAGTTTATATGTGCGTATTATACATTATATGCATATCGGCACTGAGCTGAGAGTTTCAGGGTTTCTTGTGTCACCTCACAATCACCCCTGAGTAATATATTAGAAGTGATTTATCATACAGCCAGGCTAACATTTTTGTTTGTTAGTAATTAAATCATCTGCATAAGTATGTTGAGTTTTTATGTTGTTTTATGTTTAATACTTTTCTATTTGTTAAAACCCAAAAAGCTATAAACTGAGAAAAGTAAAAATAAAACAGCTGCAGGATTATACAGTAATTATTTAGCTACTAATGACGCAAGGAAAATAGCAGCAGCATGATTAGCAGAGTCTGTAGTCAGATGAATTTGGCCATTTTCACCAGAAAAAACATTGGACGAAGAACAGAGTTTACTGTATGTTGTGCAATATGTTTAGACCTACTGACTTTCAGAGTAGCAATTGTTCTATATAAAGAAAGGATTGTGTTAGGATGGAGGAGGTTAAAAGTAGGTGACGTGAAAGCAATAATATGAGAAATACAGGGAAAAATTGGCAGATCTGGTGTCAAAACAGAATTAGCTAGGTAGATGTGGCATATTTTTTTCCTATTGGATAATTGATATGGTGAATTAGTCTTGTGTAAGAAGAAATTTCGGAGCAGGTTTTACATATTCTGCAGGGGTGAAAGAGTTTGGCGGAATTCCGCCATATTGGAAGTCATCTAGAGAGCTCCTGAGATTGATGCATAAATGCAATAATTGCAATAAAACAAATTAGATCAGTATAAATGTGGAATTGACATTATTGGTTTGATATAAGCACATTGATTAAAATAAAATTCTCATTCGTTCCTAAAGAAATGCTAAACAATTTTATGGCTTTTATATATGTATGTATGGTGCTTAGGGTAGTTAATAAATGCTGAAAGGTTAATTATTTTCGCATATTTCTATGTGGGAAAAGTTCAGCCTTTTTCTGCCTTGACAACTTTCATACCTGATTCTGTAAGTCAGAGGAGAAGCCTACAAGTTTGGTGCTAGCAATTTTTCAGTGGCAGAAAATTTTGCAGTAAATTGCTTCATTTGATAAAAAGCTTTGGTGAACCAGGTTTAATCTTTTATTGTGTGTTACTTTAGCTTGAACATTTTAGTTTCCTGGCACAAATAGACACACAGAGGGGTTGTACAGAATAGTGTGAACACCATGCTCAGAGACGTGACTTTTAATGTAGCTGTGTACGGCGCAATACACAAAGGTATCTACCACTTTTTTATTGTAATAGCTTTGCTTAGAAGCTTTAGTGCATTTAAAGTGTCTTGTAAAATTTCTTTCAGGGTAACAACGAAATGAGCGACCTAATAGGCTTTGAAAGAGGGCTAATTGTTGGTGGCTGGCTACTTGATGCCTCCGTGACAACAGTGAATATCAGTATGTACGTCAGCGACATCGTACAGCTGGTCGTCCTGCCATTTTTTAGTGCAATCCCAGATGTGATATTCCAGCAGAATAACACCCGTCCACACTCTGCCTGGGCAACTTAACATGCTCTTCAGGTTGGGCATCAACTGACGGGCCAGTTGCTTAGGTAGTAGGGGTATCGAGAGCTACTGTGTCTAGCATCACGACAGCATACCGTGTTCGTGGCAAAACCTTGTCTGCAAAATACCAGAAAATGACCCTGACTTATAGAGACAGGAGAACATTAAAGAGGATTGTTACTCGTAATAAGAAGAGCACTGTGCTGAAAATTAATGCAGAGCTCAATCTGCATCTCCAGACCCCAGTATCAATGAAAACAGTCTGCAGGAAACTGCATAAACAAGGTATACCTGGCAGTGCTGCTATTGCAAAACCTCTGGTGACTTGGGTGAATGCACAATGGCAGTGATGCCAGGAACCTACAAACGTGGACTGCCAATGCATGGAAGCGTATAATTTGGTCAGATGAATCCACATTCATAATATTCCCTACTGCAGGACATGTTTACTTGTGGAGAACACCGTCAGACACACAACCCAGACAGTCTGCTCTCAACAGTGCAGCATGGTGGTGGTTCTGTCATGCTTTGGGTGGTCATATCATGGGTTTTCAGCAGGTCCCCTGATTTACCTTGAAAGGATGGATAAATGGCAGGGTGTATGGAACCATTTTGGCTGACCAAATCCATTCAGTGGCTCAGGCATTGTTTCCTGTAGGGAATGCCACCTATCAAGATAACACCCCAATTCACAGAACTCGGAATGTCCAATCACGGGTTTCAGGAACATGAGGACGAACTTTCACACCTTCCTTGGCCTCCCCAATCACCAGACTTAAACATTATCGAGCCACTGTGGTCTGTGTTGGAAAACAGAGTAAGATCTCGCTATCCTCCTTCTGCATCTCTCAAGGACCTGGAGCAGTTTCTGCATGAAGAATGGTGTAACATCCTGTTAACCACCATCCAGGATTGGTATGTGTCCATTCCAAGGAAGATTCAGGCTGTTTTGAATGCCAAACGTGGTCCCACATCCTATTAGGTATGCGAAGCCTTCTTTTCCTAGGTGTTCACGTTATTCTGTCCAACCCCTGTACATGCTTACGCATCACTAAGCTGTTCTCTGAAACTAAGAGGTTAGCTCCTCAAAGAAAGGTCAACTGCCAAGTTTTACACTATTGTTTGTGAAAATTGCAACACCAAGAATCATGCTATTCAAATGAATTTTATCACTGATTCCTCATGTTATAGGATATAACTGATTACACTTGTAGAGCTATACATGATTTTTCGCTTCACAACTCTATCATGTGAAGTCACCTCGAGCAACAATAACAGCCTCTGAACAGCATGGCATTGAATGGAAAATATTTTTAATATCGTCCTGGGGAATAGGCTGCCAGGCTGCTTCTATGCAAGACAAGGATTCATTTGTGGTGATTGGCGGAAGCGCTTGATGGGCCAGTTGCTCAGCTACCGTGTCCCAGGCATGTTCAATTGGGGACATATCAGGCGAATGTGCAGGCCCGGGAAAATGCGGTATCCGCCATTCATGGAAGAGGTCTTGGACATCCTGTGCTACATGTGGCTGATCATTTTCCTGCTGAAATGTAGCACCAGGACAACTCTGAAGGCAGGGTTACTAAAACATTTCTGATGTATCTCTGGCTGTTGAGGGTTCCCTCAATTTATATCAGGCGAGATTGCAAATTGAACACAATGGCTGCCCAAACCATGCCACTTGGTGTTGGGCCGATATGATGCTGCAAAGTGCTGTTCAGTATGATGTCTTCGAACATTTTTGTGGTCATCATGGTTCATCAAGTTGAATCTTGACTCGTCATAAAACACGACCTGTTGCTAATCAGCGCGCCAGTATCTGTGCTTGTGACCCCATTGCAGCCTGAGGGGTCTTTGGTTGAGGGTCAAAGGAATGTGCAGCAATGGGCTGCTAGCGACCAGTCTTCTGTTAAGCAGATGAAGTTGATCTATGCTGGAGGACAAAGCCTGACCTCTGACAGTGCTCCAGTAATGCCGTTTATGTATGTCATTGTGTGATCGGTCACTTCCGTGCGTTAGAGGTGTCTGTCATGTCGTGCGATTTTGTGGTTCCTTTCCTGGATTTCTGTGCATCTGACCATCTGTCCACTTTTGCCTTGTTTGCATCACTGTACTGGTATCTCGTCTCATACGAGTGGCAATTATGCAGTAGGAAAATCCAGCTTCTCTCATCCCAACAATCCTTACTTGCTCAAAGTCATTCAGGTGCTCATAATGCGACCTTCTTCAGTGACAGAACATAGTGAGGCACAAGAAACACCCTTTCGAATCAATGTCAGCTCTTCACTGATTGCAATATCTCATTTGAGCCAGCTCTTTATACCCAAGACCGGGCAGATCAGAAGGTGCTGCTCCAAAACCAGATGTTCATTTTGTTGACATTTAATCATGTGCATGTCCCAACCTGTTGTACATATCCTGTAAGCTTCAAATTAATACCAGCAGTTATAGTGTGGAAGAAATATTCCTCTCATAATACCTGGAAAATATGTTATAATAATTATCACAGCAATCAGGCAACTCTGAATTGACCTATTTACTGTTTCTCACCTACACTGCCTGACAGAGAAAATGCCACAACATGAAACAATGCTCGAAAACAGACTAAACTGCACAGATACCCAAGTAGGCCCTGAACAAATGATTTAATTGTCACGTACAGACTAGCAGTGTTAGAATTAGAAATAAATCTTCTACTGGCCCAGTTTGCAAACCAGAACTTGCAAATCACTGGTCCGTAAAAAATATAAAAAATGTAGAAAATAGCAGGCACCAGCTTAGTTGTCGGTCACCATAGGTACAAAAATCTACATACATTAGCAGCCCTTTTTTAGCACGTCTTTTGTAAAAAAAGATCGTGCTTCTGTTATCGGTTTGTCCATCTGTACCCACGGTATCTCTGCAACTATTAGTCCGATTTGAAAAATTCTTTTTACATTCGGAAGCTTGAAATATGCGAATGATGATCCTTCATTTTGTTTTTTTACGATGTACAATTTTGCCGCTAGGAGGCGTAAATGCAGATGATTTCGAATTCAAAATTACGTTTTAATCCACATATTTGCTTCTAAACATCCGATTGAAAAAATTCTTTTATCTTTTGATTCCATTTATGTCAAAGAGTGTTTTAGATATAGTTTCCTTTTCAAATTACGCATAGATTTTCCACTAGGATGTTTAAAAGTAAATTGCATTTTCCCCTATAACTCTACTCCTAAAACTCCAATTTAAAAAATCTTTTTTTCAGCGGATACATCTCCTAATGGAAAATCTTTTGCATATAATTTTGAATTTTTGGTAAAGAATACTTTGGCCACCAGGGGGCGTAAGTGTTAATTTTTGCTTCTGATGTATTTGCCATAAAATCTGAGCTTCTAAAATATCGATTGAAAAAATTCTTTCGTGGACTGATGCCACTCACATCGATAAACCTTTTCGGAATATTTTCTTCCTAAAATATCCCACAGTTTCTCCGCCAGGGGGCGTAGATCTATTTCTTATTTTTGTCAATATCTCTACTTCTAGGAGTCCGATTTGAAAAATTCCTTCTTTGTTGGATAGTGTTTTCCGTGTGACATGTTTTTCATATAATTTCAAAATTTTCAAGTAGTTCATAGACTTTCCGCTAGGGGCGTAAAGCTAAATTGTGTTTCTCCCTATATCTCTGCTTCTAAATCTCAGATTTGAAAAATTCCTTCTGCTCCAGATACAGCTCCTGATAGGAAATCGTTTGCACACAATTTCTAATTTTTGTAAAAAAATAATGGTTTGGCCACCAGGGGGCGTAAACCTTAATTTCCGCTTCTGATGTATTTGCAGCAAAATATGAGCTTCTAAATTTTCGATTGAAAAAAAAGTCGTTTGTAGACCGATACTACTCGTGTCGACAAACCTTTTAGAAACAATTTCTTCTTAAAATAGTGCATGGTTTCTGCGCCAGGGGGTAGACGTATATTGTATTTTTGTCAATATCTCGACTTCCAGGAGTCTGATTTTAAAAAATTCCTTTTTTGTTGGATAGTGTTTCTAGTGTGACATGCTTTCCCTTTAAATTCAAAGTTTTCAAGTAATTCATAGACTTTCCGCTTGGGGGCGTAAAGGTAAAGTGCGTTTCCCACTATTTCTCTGCTTCTAAACCTCCGATTTGAAAAATTCCTTCTGCACCGGATACACCTGATGGGAAATCGTTTGCACATAATTTCTAATTTTTGTAAAAATGGTATGGCCACCAGGTGGCGTAAGTCTTAATTTCCGCTTCTGATGTATTTGCAGCAAAATATGAGCTTCTAAAATCTCGATTGAAAAAAAGTCTTTTATTGACCGATGCTACTCATGTCGACAAACCTTTTAGGAACACTTTCTTTTTGAAATAATGCATGGTTTCTACGCCAGGGGGCGTAGATGTATATCTTATTTTTGTCAATATCTCTACTTCTGAGAGTCCAATCTGAAAAATTCCTTCATTGTTGGATAATGTTTCCGATGCGAAATGTTTTTCCTATAAATTCAAAATTTTCATGTAAATCATTTAAGACTTTCCGCTAGGGCGCATAAAGGTAAATTGTGTTTTCTGCTCCTAAAACTCCGATTTGAAAAATTCCTCCTGTATTGCATACAAGACCCGATGGAAACTATTTTTCACATAATTTCTAATGTTTTGTAAAGAATGGTTTGGCCACCAAGGGTCATAAGTGTTAATTTCTGCTTCTGATGTATTTGTTGCAAAATCTGGGCTCCCGAAAACTCGACTAAATTTTTTTTTCTTGGACCAATATCGCTCATATGGATAAACCTTTTGAGAATACTTTCTTCCTGAAATAATGCATGGTTTTCCCACCAGGGGACGTAAAGTCACATCTTATTTTTGTGGATAACTCTGTTTCTAAGAGTTCGTAAGCTCAAGATTCCGTTTACACCAATATCTGAGGGATTAAAGACCTGATTGAAAAACTTCTTTCTTCCGTCAGATACTATTGTTTTCCATACCGGTTCCGTTGCCTTTGAATAGCTTTGATAAATTTAATTTGCGTCAGAACGGATTCAAAAGACGTGCTTATTACACCCGAAAATTCGGTGTCATCTTTCTTGTTTAGTCTTTGTATTAATTAGGAATTAGTTTCTTGTTTAGTTTTTGTATTGTTTAGGAGGAATCAGCTTCCTTTTCTTACTGCAGTCTCACTATTTATATCTCCCACTTTCCCATGAAGTTAGTTTTAGTCTCACAGAAAACACTGTTTTATGCAAAGGTTTTTATTTACCAAAATTATCTACATGCATCTACCCCCCCCCTCCTGAGAGTATCTCCCTGGGACAGAAACAAAAGCCGGGGCTTGCATCTGGTGTCCGTAACCAAGAACTGCTGCATTCACTGGGGTGGGCTGGGTGAATAAAAAAAAAAAAAAGTCATTTTCTACTCAATTAAAAAGGGTTTAGGTGCTTCAAAATCAGTGGTACGTATTTGGGTGGGGGTGAATGCAAGGAAGAGGAGGACATTTGTTGTTCTTACTAAGAACGGCGTTGCTCTTACAAAAGAAGGAGTGGGAAAATGTGTTTCTGTGTGTGCTGTTTCTTCTGCTATTTACTGAGCAAGTGGGATAAAAATTTTTGCTGTTATCCAGTATAACATTAATTATTACTAGTTTGCAGCATAAAAAGAAAACCTTAAAATAAGAAAAAAATAGAAATTTATGAGTTAACATGTGACAAATTAGAAGAAAATACTTACTTGCCAGGATGGGCAGTAATACAGGGTGATTCATAAAGAAGTATACAGTTTCAATGCACTATAAAACAAGAAAATATAAGATATTTCATGTTGTCTGTAACAGAATTGTAGGGGAATGTTTCAAGTTTTTTTAGAGACAGTCACAAATGTTCTATGTGTTCACCCTTAGTCACACGACACCCATCGAGCCGGTAATCCATTTCCGCCCAAACGCGAGGTAAGATATCTGAATCAAGTGCAGTGATAGTGGCTGTGATACGCTGTTTCAGCTCTGCTAGATCAACAGGAAGGGGAGGGGTGAATGCCTTGTCCTTTACATACCCCCACAGGAAAAAGTCACAAGGTGTTAAGTCAGAACTTCTGGGTGGCCATTGGGTCAGTGGCATGTTGTAGTCTGTGGCTCGTCCAATCCATCGGTGAGAAAGCTGTCATTTTGACTGACTAGTCATGTGACACGCGCGCTATCGCCTACGTCACTTCCCTCAGTAGCGGGACACAAATTTTATGGCCGCCCCGGTGGCGCAGTGGTCTAAGCGATGGCCTCTGATCATTCGTCCGAAAGGGGTCCGGATTCGAATCCCGGTCAGGCATCATGGATGTTGTGTTTGTCTTACGGCACTGCCTCTCTCTCTTCACTGGAACCAGTGACCCTAAATTAGGGACGGGCGACTGCTTATAGCCCATTGGGTTGCTCACGGTGGTCGTTAAACCACCAACCAAAAAAAAAAAAAATTTTTATGAGTACATCTACCTAACGGTTCACAGTTGTGGTCCGTGTCTTCAACTGTTACTGTTTTACAGCATCTGGAAACTGTATACTTCTTTATGAATCACCCCGTATAAATCGTTCAGTGGTCCGATAAAATTTTTACTGGCCAATGGCCAGCGGACCATGAGGTAATTCGAACGCTGGACTTGGCTCCAGTGGCCAAATATACAGGATGATCAATAAGGGGCGTGGTCCCTATTTTGAGTGATACAGCATTGAATCCGACGTGCTATTGAGACAATGAGAGTCTGAATAAAGTCCTGGGGTATTGTAGACCATGTGATGCTGATCCGAGTCCACAGTTCATCTTCATTTTGCGGAGTGGGAGGGTACTCAAGCGACATCCAGTCGTGGCCCACAGATGCTCGATGGGCGAGAAGTCAGGGGTCATGCTGGCCACGGAAGCATCTGGGCGTTATCCTGTTCAAAAACTGCATTTGGAATGCCCTGCAGATACGGTAGTGCCACAACCGCAGCACCTCGTCAATATCGCGGAGTACCGTGAGTGTGCCCGTGATGCGTACTAGCGGTGAGCGCCTGTTGGAGCTGATAGCACCCCACACCATGAGTACACTTTTCCAGGCCATGTGTGTGGCGCTCCACAATGGCGGAGGAATCCGCCCGTCGGCCATGTCGCCTCCAGATTCTCACACAGTGATCATCCGTGGTGAAACAGAACCGCGATTTTTCACTAAACACCACACTGTTTCATTCAGCACCCCCACGCAGCTATGGAGTGACACCACACCAAGCGGTGATGACAATGGCTCATTGTTAAGGGTAGCCTTCACAATGGACGGCTGGACAGCAAACCAGACACAGCCAATCAGTGGGACACTGTCCGCGTTGATACCAGAGCATCCAAACCTCCCCGTACACTCCGTAAAATGTCGCCTGTTGTGGCCTGTGGGTCCTATACGGCATGACGTCGGATGCAACAATTGGTGCGTTCGGATGTCCGTCTCTGTGCTCCGTTCCCACTACGACGTTGCGCAGGTCCTTCCTGGGACCACTTTCTCCAAATGCGACCAATGGTTGTGGCATCACGTTGCGTTTCTTCTGCAATAAGAAGCAAGGACCGTCTAGCTGTACGAAGGCCTATGATGACACCTCTCATGAACTCATCCGTTTGACGGCGTCTTAACGGAATTGGCGTTCCTTGTTCCTTCTCCAGACGTGGTTACAGCAGAACCACTCACTTCTCGCGGCTGTGACAACATCTTGGCCTCACGGGCTGGTTGTCCGCTTATATCCCGCGCGCTGTTCATGCGATTGGCCTTCAAATGCAATTATTTGCATAACTTGTACGTGTGCACCCACCCTGTAATTTGTTCAAATCTTTGTGGTGTGGCATTTTATCTATCAGGCAGTGTAATATCAATCACATCAGAAAACTTGAAATTTTCATCGCCCTGGAGCAGGAATCGAACCCGCACCTCCCAATTACTGTATGCGGGTTTGATTCCTGCTCCAGGGAGATGAAAATTTTAAGTTTTCTGATGTGATTGATATTACGTGAGAAACAGTAAATACAGTCAGTTCAGAGTTGTCTGATTGCTGTGATAATTATCATAATACCAGCAGTCCTCCATGGTGTCGCAGTTTTCACAAACAGTAGTATTTACTGATACTGTTGATGTATCAAGTGTCACCATTTACATCAAACAGTCTTTACATGCAACTTTAGTTTGCCTGATACCCATGGTATGCCTCACACAAGACCTTTTGTACTTGATACTCATTGCACTAATATGCAAGTATTTGTTGTTTTGAAATGAATAAGTGTATCTGAATAGATTTCTTGTGCAGATTCCGAAAATGACCTTCAAAATTCCGTATCACGTCAAGTTTTATCACAAATGACGGAAATGTGAAAATTAAAAAAAACCATTATTTTTTAATGACATTGTTATATGGCAACGTTTGTAACGTGTGAAAATGTTCTCTGGAGGAGCGGAATGATTGTTTAAGGAATAGATAAACATAAATATATAGCTGATAATGGAAATGCAACTGTTTTATCTGTATGACGTCACGATTTGCGCCACTCACAAAGGCGGAACATGAGAGAATGTTATCTTGGCATGGCAGTATGACTCATACCTCACGCCACTGCTCCCTTCTTTCTATTGGTCACATGTGGCGCCATTCTGGGCAGCTCGTGTTACACTAGTCAGTGCAAAGAAAGGACTGGTCCCGTACGGTTGTTTCTTTGTGGCGTGTGCAATGGCTTCACGTGGTTGTGTAAATCATCCAGACATATTTTGCTACATATGTGGCTGTTATACCACAGGAAAAAAACAGAGGCAAAATATTACGTCTTTCGTGAAAAATGCTTATTTTCAATACTTCGGCATTGAACTAGCAGATCAGGACAAAGTTTGGTCTCCTCACAATGTGTGCCGTGCATGTGTTGAGGGGTTGAGGAACTGGAAAAGGGGAAAAAGAGCATCAATGCCGTTTGGTGTACCCATGTTGTGGTGTGAGCCAAAAAATCACAGTGACGACTGCTACTTCTGCACAGTGAATATCGTGGGCCATACCAGAACCAGTAAGCATAACATTGTGTATCCTAATATCCCATCTGCCATAAGACCAGTGCCCCATAGTGAATCCATCCCTGTGCCATCCCCGTCCAATATCAAGCCCCCAACAGACACCGATTCAGACGGTGATACAAGTGATGAGATGTACCAACCGGACAGGATGGAGGATGAAACCCCAGTGCCATTTACCCAGCATGAACTGAATGATTTGGTTCATGATCTGAATTTACCTAAAGACGCAGCAGAGCTTTTAGGATCAAGACTTCAGGAAAAGAATTTACTATGTCCTAATACGAGATTCTCCTGGTACAGACACCGAGAAGCAGAATTGGTTCCGTTTTTTGCTGAGGAAGGCGGTTTGGTATATTTTCGAGACATTCCGGCAGTCATGAAATACTTCAACATTAATTAAAATTCAGGACAGTGGAGGTTGTTCATAGATGCCAGCAAATCTAGTTTAAAAAGTGTTTTATTACACAATACTAACATCCATCCATCCATCCATCCATTCCAGTAGCACATTCTGTCACTTTGAAAGAGACATACAAGAACCTTAAATTACTGCTGGAAAGTGTGCAGTACAAGTTACATGAATGGTCTTTGTGCGGGGATTTCAAGGTGTTTGGAATATTGCTCGGCCAACAAGCAGGCTACACCAAATTTCCCTGCTTTTTGTGTGAATGGGACTCCAGAGCAAGGACGGAACATTGGGTTCGGCAGCAGTGGCCAGTCAGAAATACATTTACACCTGGCGAAAAAAACATTGCTTCACTTCCACTGGTTGATCCCTCGAAAATACTGTTGCCACCTTTACACATCAAACTTAGCTTAATGAAGCAATTCGTGACAGCTTTAAGCAGGGACAGTAAATGCTTTCAGTATCTTGGTGGTAAGTTTCCATCAATCACATCTGAAAAAATTAAAGCTGGCATTTTCATAGGCCCTCAAATACGAAAATTAATGGTAGACAACATATTCGAGGAAATCATGAGTGAGTGCGAATTGCGAGCATGGACTGCATTCAGAAATGTGGTACACAACTTTTTGGGGAACACGAAGGCTTCAAATTAACACCACTTTAGTCGAGGACATGCTGGAATTCTATGAACTGCTTGGTTGCAACATGAGCGTCAAAGTTCACTTTCTTCATGCTCATCTAAATTACTTTCCTAACAATCTTGGTGATTTTTCGGAAGAACATGGCGAGCACTTCCATCAGAATATTAAAGTGATGGAAAAGAGATACCAAGGAAAGTGGACTGTACATATGATGGCCGACTATTGTTGGACGTTGAACAGAGACTGTACGGACACACACCGAAGACAATCCAAAAAGAGGAAGTTTTGAAGGGGAGCCCAGTGGCGAATGCTAGGTATGTTTGCTTTTGAATATGCATTTATGTTTATCTATTCCTTAAACAATCATTCCGCCCCTACAGAGAACATTTTCACACGTTACAAACGTTGCCATATATAGTAATGTCATTAAAAAATAACGTTTTTTTTAATTTTCACATTTCCGTCATTTGTGAAAAAACCTGCCGTGATACAGAATTTTGAAGGTCATTTTCGGAATCTGCGCAAAAAATCCATTCAGATACACCTATTCATTTGAAAACAACAGAAAAAAGTTGAAAAATTGCAGATCAGTGTTGTACTTTTTTCTTTTGTGGGCTTTCTGAATCTGAGCCTCCCATGATTTCCTCAGCCTTGCTCTATCTTTCTTTCCTTCCATTTGGGCTTATTAAATTGTCTTAGCACCTCATTACTCATTTGTAGCCAAACCACCTGAGAATACTTGTCTCCACCTTACTGTCAACATTTTGCTTCATATTACACATCTGCAACATATTTTAATTCCGCACACAATCGGAACAAGTCTTCAAACACACCCTCAACGAGTAATGCATCTCTTCAGCACACAAATCACCCTTCTGCAGTACTGAGTTTCACTACCATACAATCAGAGTAAAACTAATTATACTTTCATGCACAGCCTTTCGAGACCTTTTTGAGAACTCATTCCTGATAAATCCTCTTAAAGTAGTTAATGACTTTCAAAACTATAAAGTTATAAATATTCCTGGCTGTGAAGTGACTGTGAAACCAGCAAGCAGTTTTTTCCCCCCAGCAAACTTGGTGGGAAAGTGAAAATGTTTAAAAAAAAAAAAAAAATGCTCTGGATTACCACCATAAAGTCAGATAATTTTGCTAATGGTTATGCAACTCTAAAAATAAATAAAATGTAGTAAATTTATAAGTGATAACTGAATAATGTCTGACAAGAGTGTTTTTAACATCAATGAACCAAGTTCAAGTTTTAGGTTATGAATCTTTTATAGTAGAAGATGCACTAAAAGCAAGCTGCTACTTTAAAAAGAAGAAACATCAGTCAATGAGCCCAAATAATAAAAAAAAAATGTCTTCAGTAAGACATTTAATTGTAGTCAGTACAATTTAGGACATTTTTAAACAATTTGAGTGTGATGTTGCAGCATCAGTTCACCATGTTATAGATCTCACTTCTGATTTGCAGCCTTTTACATCACAGTATAACACCTACGCAGAAAGTGTTCTCTCTCCCATGCAACACATTATCAAAATGACTATAACAGATATGTCAAGTGTTCAATTTTACAAATGTGTTGCATTTAATGTACCTAGGCAAACATGCTTTATTTATTGCCTATTTAATTGCAAAGATTCAAACTAGTACTTATAAATTGCTCTAATTTTAGGTGGTCACAATATCATGTCATTTTGGAACTTCACTCTGAAAATTTAGTATTAGTTCATTGTTGAGTTGCAAAACCGTTTAGATGACTGTTCAGTAGATTCATCTGTGAAGCATTACAAAGCACTGGCAGTTCTCTCCAGCATGCTTTGGGGCTTGTTTTTGTGCAGAAAAGGGAATTTCAAGGTAGAATGCTTCCTCCAATGGCTTTGAAAGGGAGAATAGGGACAACCTGTTGTTGTTGGAATTGTTCTCAGCAGCACATGCATTACAATCAGAAACAGTAGGTGAATGTTCTTTTCACAAATGGGGTGATATTCAACAACAGAATTATTCTCAAAGACCATTCATATGGAGAAAGTATTTAGCCCAATACTATCCCTTGAACATAAGGGACAGGGAAGGAATCAGTGTGAAGGTATTAAGTAGATGATCCAGTTTCATGATACAGGAACTACGTATTGCTGAGAGATAACATAATAGCATTATCAAAACTCATATTGTGTTATTTGTATAGGCAGTGTGACCGTACTTTATTTTAATAAGTAGGAATGTCTATGCACCCAGAGCTCACCTGATGGACTAGTATTTTCATTTGAAAGGTGCTAAATGGATTGTCTTGCAAAATCACCAAGTTCCTTCCTGCTGAATATGTCTGGGATACCTTTGGATGATTCGATTTCAGTTCATGCAGTGAGTATCATGTGATCACCACTGATTTTTGTACAGAGAAATAACAATACTATAAATTCTGCCATGGTGATAAAAGTGGGTAGTGGAAGAACAGGAAAGTGTTCATACTGACCTTTTATGTAATTTATTTAAACATGTCATGAAGACAAAAATTTTCTGTTAGTCTTTACACAGGCTTTCATGTGATGCAGCAATTATCAGTAGTCGCATGAATGACACCTGAATCTGTAAATTTTCATCTTCTCACTTCAAACCACTGTTTAGAACGTCAACAGTGGAATGTTCGGAAGAGTAAGACCTTGTCTCTTCTAAATATTCCACAATTTGTGATATAGCAGGCTGTGGTCTGGACTTGAAGATGACTAATCATTGTGGGAAATGAACTCGGGTACAATGTCTTAGAATCACTGTTGATTGGGTGATTCTGGCCTTGTGAGTGGGTGCAAAGTCCTGCTGGAAGATATGTGTTGGTTGTTGAGCATTGTCTGGTTGAAGGGCTTTACACATAAGATTCTCTAGAAGTTTTATATTTATCAACATTGGCACTGGTGGTGTGTCTTTTTCACAGAAATGCACCTCCACTGAACCATGAAACCACCCCCAACCAAACTATCAATAACACTGGGTGAGAACCACTCTGGACTTAGGGAACAGTGTGGTGCACATATACACACTGCCATTCTGTCTGTTGAAATTCTCTTCAGTGATGAACATTTTCTCATTGGTGAAAGTGTGGTGCGATATATGCATGTTGTTGGTGTACAAAGGGAAGATTCCGTTTTTAGTGGCCCTGTCCAGCCTGAATCTCTCTCTCTCTCTCTCTCTCTCTCTCTCTCTCTCTCTCTCTCTCTCTCTCTCTCTCTCTCTCTCTCTCTCTCTCTCTCTCTCTCTCTCTCTCTCTCTCTCTCTCTCTCTCTCTCTCTCTCTCTCTCTCTCTCTCTCTCTCTCTCTCTCTCTCTCTCTCTCTCTCTCTCTCTCTCTCTCTCTCTCTCTCTCTCTCTCTCTCTCTCTCTCTCTCTCTCTCTCTCTCTCTCTCTCTCTCTCTCTCTCTCTCTCTCTCTCTCTCTCTCTCTCTCTCTCTCTCTCTCTCTCTCTCTCTCTCTCTCTCTCTCTCTCTCTCTCTCTCTCTCTCTCTCTCTCTCTCTCTCTCTCTCTCTCTCTCTCTCTCATGTGATGCTGTAAAACTGTTTGTTACGAATAGGTTCAAACAGAATGAGGTGAGCCTGATTTTTCTTTGTCATCCATGTTCTTGATATCTCTCAGTGGTTCTGTAAATTAATCTGAGGTTGATAGCAAATAGTTTCAGTAACTTGAATATTGTACTTGCTGTGGATACCTGTGCTTGTTTAGTGCAATAACTGTAATAAGGGTTTCTTTCATAGACTATATTATCATACTCCACACTCAACAATTGACCGCTGATAATATTTAACATCACACAAACTAAGTCACATTCATGACTGTATATTTACATATTATTTGCAGCATTGCCTCTGTGCAAAATTAGCAGGTAAAATGTGTGACAGAACTTAAGACCAGCAAGGTATATATGGTATCATGTTATTGCCACTTAAGAAAGTGGTGAAGATTTCACTTTAGAAATCCCTTTTACCAGACTACTCCAGTTTTGAAAGTATAATATTTATACTTTCAAAACCTTATTTACATTTATTGATGTATTTTATTTGGAATTTCTTGAACAGTACTTCTGTTTATGTTATAAACATACTTAAATCTCTGAAGTAACTTGTCAGGAATAAAATAGCAAAAACATTTTATTTTACTCAAAATTGTTAGATTTGTCAAGTATTAAGACATAGAGAGAGAAAAAGCATGTATGTAGTGCTCAGAGATAAGATTTTATTTCTCCTGAGATATTGGCTGGATATTGATAATTAAACTGTGCAGCATTTCAGTTTTTTCATATAGCTAACTTTTGCAGTGCCTGAACAGAAAAAGTAAAATTGCTCTTAATTATTAATTGTTCCACACACCATTTTGTTAGCACTACTCTTCTAAGGATTATGTATGTATGTATGTATTTGAACAGGTGTTTTGATTCTTATGTGTGTGTGAGAGAAAGAGAAGAGTGAAAATAAAATAAGTATCTACATATTACTGTTGAAAAAGAAATGTCTTAATTTTATGTTTAGTTTGCAAGTTGTCATGTAAGAAATCATTATGATATACTTTATTTCTGTAGATTACGGAGTTGAATGACGCTGTAGAGAGAGTCAAGTTGGATCAGCAGCGATTAGACCATGAGCTTGATTTTATTTTGGCTCAACAAAGGGAATTGGAGGACTTGCTGGTACCACTAGAAAAAAGTCTGGAGTCAACACCTAATATTCATCATCAACAGCATGCTGATTTAGAACGAGAACACACGTAAGAAATTTACTTAACCCTTTAACTGGCTCGAACGAATTAACTCAGGGTTAGCAAAATTGTTTGAAATCAGCTCGAACGAATATAGATATTCGCTGTCTAATAAGTGGCCCGAACTCAACAAGAACGAGTGAACCTGCACATCAGAAAATGTTGCCTTTTCAATTCGGTTTGCCATTCAAAATGGTCATTTAAGGGGAATGACTTTCCTTAATCCTTCCTATCATATTAACTTTTCTCCCAAAAATACTACAAAAATGGCAAAGAATCTAAGAAAGTTGAGAAATGATGTTTGAGTAACTTACTTCTACCAGGGGCGTGGTGTTCATGTGGGGGGACTAGCTCTTTCCAATCATTCCCTGGGTCATGGAGCAGAGACTAAAGCACTATAAGGGAATCAGACTATAGACTGTAAGACTAAAGTCCATAAGGGAGCACTTACTACCAGAGACGGATATATAGTCGATTCTGCTGAGATGAGAGTGGGAAAGGAACAGCTTTGTCGTAGCTTTCGTATAATCCTGCCATTATGTCAGCAGTTCTGTTTGAGGAGGGCCGAAAATTTGGACACTACTTGGTTCAGATACATGGCCGCTTAAAGGGTTAAATTACATAGTGCCTGGAGTTGTGAGGATTTTAGATTTAATAATGTTTTGAATGCATATACAGTATTTTGTGTAAAAGATCATTTGACATCATTTTGATTTCATTAGAATATGGAAAATAAATTTTATGCATAGTGGTAAAAATATCTGAAGATTTGAAAATTATGTCTGCATGTCACTAAGCTAAAATCTCTGATATCTGCTCTACAAATCATTGAATCAGTTCTAGTGGGATCTTGGTATTCAGGTTCAGAACCTGTGCTACATGTAGCATTCAAGTAATTAGTGTTATATATTGACTGTATTAAAGGAAATGTGCATAAAGGAAGTAGAGGACTGTTTTGTTTATGATGATTTTCAGTGGCACAATGGACTGAATAGGTATGCATTTGTACACCAGTTAATGATTGTATTTTATTGCTACAATGTGAGATGCAGGCTGAAGTTGTCATTTGGATTCTTGTTAAAAATATTGGAAGCATTTTTTTTATTGGGGTTGGATCATTTGCAGTTCTTGTATTTAATGAAAAATTCCTCTGATTTATCCAGCATAAGTCAGTCACACTGCTTTGAAGTGTTCTGTAATTTTATTACATTTTTTTTTGAAGTTTAATGACCACCATGTGGGATTCTTAAGGGCTTATAAGGTTATTCATCCCTAATTTAGGACCATTGATACCAGGGAAACGCCCACCCATGCCTTATCTGGAACTTGCACCTGTGGCCAGTTTGAACTAGCGGTCAGAAGAAAGTGCCTCAGACTACTCTGCGTCCATGGTGGCAGTGTTCCATAATCATTTGCATTACTGCATGGGAAGTTGAAAAAGCCATTCTGGTGGTGCAGTGGTCTAAGCATTGGCTTCTGACTAATATTTGAGTGGGCCCAAGGTGTGGATCCTAGATGAGGCATGTGTGGTATGGTGGTATGTTTCTTACAGCACTGGCTCTCATCTTTCCCTAGTACCAGCAGTCTTAAATCAGGGATGGCAGTTGCTTTACAGTGGTTCATGCTAGTTGTTAACCCCCCCCTTCCCACCCACACACTAAGTTTTAAAAATGGAGGTACTGAACAGATATATGATATAAATAAGTTGAATAACAGAGGCTACATAAATGCAAGTAATAAAAATTTAATATTATCACAGATCACGTCAGTGCCAGAATTATGGTGCTTTACAGTGTGCATCTTGTTACTTTTCTGATGTTTTTCTTAAGTATCTGCTGTCACTTCTAAACAACTACATTTTGTACCCCCCTTTTTTTTTTTGACAGAGAGAAAAAGCACCATTTTGATATAATTTCTGATTCACTGTGGTTGGTTGATCAAAAGAATATTAGTGATTCAAATGTCAGTTCACTCAAGATTCCACATAATCTAAGGAGAATGTTAAGAAACAACAGAGAAGTTCAAAATATGTGATTTTTGTTTGCATTTTTGAGTGACTCCAAAAAGAAAAAAACACACAGTAGTGCTGCTCTCCTGTATTATTTATCAGGAATGCATGTAACTTCATGATTGTCTTAGGACAGACAGTAAGGTAGTTTTAAAGTGAGATTCATTCTAGGCTCCTTTTGTGGGACAACCCACCTTGCCCGTCCATGTGTTAAAATTATATGCCAACTCTGGAAACTGTATTACATATCAACATAGTACATTGTGAAAGTGTATTTTTTATCATACTTAATAAGCAAAGGTAAAAAATCAATGCTCTTTTGAGGTCAGAAGTTAATTTTTTTTTTTTTTTTTTTTAATTCAGTGTCTGCACCCTGCCTTTTTCAATCCCAGAATGAACCCTAACTAAAGGAATAGGTGCCCACAAATTTAATGCAATGTCACCTGAGGTGGTAACTGATGTAATAGATAGGTATTGCTTAGAAAGGTTAGAAAATAAAAATTACCCAGCATGTAATGCATATAAATTTAGCTGAAATAGATGATTACCATGATATATACATTTAGTGACACACGAAATTCCCCAGCCTGAAGAAATGTGGTGGTAAGGAAATCAAGGAGGGGAGGTGTGCGTGTATGATTTATGAAATTAAGGCTCACTGAATCAGGTTGTGAATTTTTGTAGTGCAGTTTTTTTTATTAGGCAGAATAAGAACTTTCAGGAATATTTTCTTTGTTTTTTTTTAGTTTTCTCTTTACTGTATGTCTTTACATATGCACATGTGAACCCACAGTTTTGATTTCAGTTCAAAAATATGTTGTTTCAGGTATCGTCTTGGTGAAAACATTGATGCCCAACTCAAGAGAATGGCTGAGGATATTAAAGAAATTATTGAGCATCTCAATTCATCAAACAAAGGTCAAGATGACGGTGACCCTGTAAGTGTTTTAAACAGTTATTTTAGTATTTTATTTGAGTTTCTGTTTTTCTTTTACCTGCATGTTTGTAGAGACAAACCTTCTGTGCAGCCCTGGCATTTTTGTGTCTAACCATTTCCCTGCCTAATTATTCATCCATAGTCTTTATTACTTGTTTTCACAACCTTACTGCATGTTGATTTTTCTTGTGTGGAAAAGAGTTTGAATATCTGAATAAGCATGAAGACTAAATATGTGATTAGGTTGAATTCATTGGATGGTAAGACAGGTAACTCCATAAATACCTTGTGTAAATGTAGTTAAGTATTCTTGTCTTGAGATATGGATTTTTTCTTTACTTGCATAACTGTCAACCTTACTGTTTTCCCTGAAAACTCCTGGTTTTTCAATGCTGTCTCTTGATTTCCTGAAATATTGCCAAAATCTTCTGATTTTTATTACATTTTTGTTAAGAGTATTAAAAAATAGCTTTTGTTTTTCAAATCATGTGATAATTTTGTAATTTTATACTGTAAAATTTCCCTCAATGGACATCCCTCAGATACAGACACTTCCTACCTACTGCCACAATTTACTGTTCTTGCAAAACAGCATGTACTACAATAGGCATTCCCCTGTCTTTTGCTCAATTTCGCAGGTATGGATGCTGATATCGATCAGCGCATCCTAAACGTACATCTAGGACGTCTCATTACAGCCAAGTAATGGTAGTACATATGACTTCACACCTGCACGAATAAAATGGCAGGGTTTCATAAGCGACAACATCCTCGCCCAACTGACAAATCATCACCTTCTAGGTGAGGAGTGAACTGTTCTCGACCTTCTGCCTTGACTCCTGCCAAAATTTTCCAGTGTTTTACTTAGGCCTCTAAGTCTAACATGTCATACTTTGTTAGATGGATTCTGAGTTTGCGATTGCAATTGTGCTTATTTTTACTTATGTAACACGTTAATGCTATGAAAAAAAAAAAAAAAAAGAAGAACAGAAATAACAAAATATGCAGAAAGGGAGAAATGAGCTGTACATATGATTGTCAAATTTCAGAGTTGAAGAAACTCAAATAATTGCATAACATTTTATGGCAAATAATTTTTATGGTTGGAAAAGGAAAAAAAGACACTTATAATTGGGAAATCCATGAACACTCAGATGTTTTAAACATCTTGATGGCATGAATCTGTCTATGGATAATTAGAGACATCATGTCTGAATGGTTGAAAAGTTTGGGTATAAAAATGCATTAAGATAATAAAATTATCCTCTTTTTGGGTATTGCATTTTTTATACAGGCTTGATGCTTGAAAATGTTAGTCTTGTTTCTTTCCACAACATGTCTGTGTGGCATTCTTTGGACCAGGGCATAATTCTCAGTTTAAAGCTTTGTACATGCAGGCAGCTAGTTTTAAACACCTAATTTTTAAAATGAAAATTATTGCATCAGCAAGGGATTTGTCCAAAACAATCAGCAGTCTTGGGCTTTACGTGGAACAATGTAATGAAATCCACTATTAAGAATTGTTTTTTTGAAAGCCAGATTTTATTTTCAAAAGAGTATTGTGGAGGATACATCAACAGCTGAGTATGAAGGTTGAGAGTGTATTTATTGTTAAAAGAAGCTGGAAACAGTGATGCCTCTGCTACTCATTATGTAGCTGTTGATAGTGTTCTAGCTGTGAATGAAGATGAGCTAGAGATTACTGATTTTGTTAGAACAAAAACAGATGGAAATAGTGGTGAGGATGTAGTACAAGAAGGTGTGGCTGAAATATTCTGGCCCTGTTATGAAAAATTACACAGGGGCTTGTGAATTGTTTCAGAGCATAAAATCTCTCTCCCTCTTTTTTTTTTTTTTTTTTTTTTTTTTTTTTTTTAATATATTTCGTGCTCGGTGTGAGGGTGGTGAAGCTCTTAACATATGATAGCTCCGTTGCAAATTCACTTTAAGCACAAAATTGTGACAGCAAAAGTTCTAAACAAATGAGCACAACAGATTTTTCATGTCTTGATAAGAATTTATACAGTGATGACTCCATATTTTCCAAGTAAGCAATCTTTTTTTTTTTTTTTTTTTTTTTTGTACGTGGCATTTCTGTGTCAAAGTATATATATATCATCATCATCATTGTCAACCATTATCAATCCACTGCTGGACGAAGGTCTCCCCAAGTTTCCTCCACAATGGTCTGTCTTGTGCCAGTCTCCTCCATGTCACTCCCACATACTTTCGAATTTCATCCACCCATCTCCCATGTGGTCTTCTTCTGGGTCTTTTCCTATCTCTTGGAATCCAATCTAAAATTTTGGCTGTCCATCGATGGTCTGTCCTTCTGGCAGTATGTCCAGCCCATTGCCATTTCAGGGATTTAACTCTGATCATGATGTCTTCCACTCTTGTCATTTTTCGAACCCACGAGTTCCTCTTCTTATCTCTCCTGGTTACACCAAGCATTCAGCTCTCCAGGCTGCTTTGAGTTGTCTGCAGCCTTTGCATGTCTCTTTTAGTTAAGGTCCACGTCTTTGCACCATACGTAAGCACTGGAAGGATGCATTGATCAAACACTTTTCTTTTAAGACATAATGGCATATTGCTCTTGAAAATTATGCTGTTTCTTCCAAAAGCTCTCCAGGCAAGTTTTGTACGGCGATTAATTTCTTCATCCAATGTGACCACCCTCACTTGATATCTGCTGTCCAAGATAAACGTACGTGTCTGTTATCTCCAGCTTTTCTCCATCAATCGATAAATCTTCATTTCTTGTAAAAGCATTGAACATCACTTTTGTCTTCTGAAAGTTCATTTTTAATCCCACTTCTTTACTCTTGTCAGCAAGTTCCTGGATCATACTCTGCAACTCTGATGGGGTTGTTGCAAAAATGACTACGTCATCAGCAAAACGAAGGTGGATTAGATAATCTCCATTAATCTTTATCCCTTTGTTTTCCCAGTTCAGTGATTGAAAGACATTTTCCAATGTGGCATTAAAGAGCTTCGGAGATATGGTGTCACCTTGTCTCACTCCTTTTCCAATTTTTATGTGTGTTGTATTATATATATATATATATATAAAAGGTAAATGAATGCTCAAAAATTTGCATTGTATGCCTAACAACATTAAAAAAAAATGTAAATCCATTGAATTGTTTTTGTCTTTTAGATTGGTTAATTTGATTAGTACATTGGTTTTATTTTCTTCCTATCAAAGGTTGTTCATCATATAACAGGGTTGCCACAGTCCTTATAAATTCTTAAAATTCCTTAAAAAGTGCTTAATTTTTTTTCAAGGTGCTTAAAAGTAATAATTTTTGACAAAAATACCTAAAGGTCCTTAAAAAGTACTTATTTTTCATTATTGGCTGCATGAAATCCAGAAATTATGATGTAGTGCCTAGAACTTTTGCTTCTGATTAACTATGTTGATGTCAACTGAAAGTTCGTGGAAAGGCACAAGACAGCATGAGAAGAAACGTAATTTGTTGAAAAAAGTGAAGGACCATGTGCTCTGTAAATAACACAATATCCAGCAGATTTTGGATATTGGTGTTTGTTCAAGTCCCCTCACCATCTGTCGGAACTGACAACTCGCTTTTGTATTTCCCCCTTTTTTTATATATGCAAGTTACAATTATTCAGTTATACCAAGATAGAATTAAGTGCAAAATTGAAACCTTCAGTGCATAAATTTGCCTGTGGTTTTGCAATTTAAACTATGAGATGATTAAGTGTAAATTTCAAATCTGGAACTCATAACTTTAACCACAGTTTTATTATAATTTACACATTCTTTATTGCATGTGTTATTATTCTGTCACATAGTAAAACTGATTTGACCTGCAGAATGCTCTTTTAAATTGCATAAGTCCAACTTTCTTACATCTTCTAACTTAAATTCTATAAAACAATATTGCAAGCTCAGTTGACATAGTTCACATGCATAAAAGTATTTGGGCACGTTTTTGTTGTGTATGCAATTGGTATTTAAAAAACTTGGCAAGAGGTGCTTCAAAAGTTCTTATTTTTTGTGGGCGAAAAAGAGCGGAAACCTTGTATAAGCATAATGTAACCTGGAAATAATGTAACTCTTTTAAGGACAACTTTGTTTTGCAGACAAGAATAAACCCTGTTCATAAATTGCACAGCAAAAATAATTATTTCTGCCGCCCCTCCCCTCCCTTTAATGGTTGTACTGGGTCAACCAAACAATTTCTTTGTGTGGTAGCAGGAAGTGTGAGAGACTTCCTAAATCTATTGGTACACTTTTAGCAAGTAAGATAATGAAATATGACACTGATAACTATGTGGAGATGTGTGCCAGTCCTTTAACCTCTAATATAGCTCAAGTTCAAAATAAGCTTGCTGCTAGACTATGTGGCAAATTGTTAATAGCATTTTTGAAGAACATACCTCGTTCTTCCAATTTTCTGTTTCACACGTTAAATTCGAAGGTTCTGACTGTGGAAGGCAGTGCACAGAAATTATTTTAGAGAGTTGTATTATAAAAAATTTACAATAATAATGCGAAAAGTCAACACACCCACTTTCCACCTGAACTTTTCGTTGGTTGCTCGATGCTCACATTAACAATACATTGGGAAAAATATCACTCATTCAATGATGTTAGTAAAAAACAGTGAAATAAAAGACCATTTAAAAATTGAAATAAAATCGTAATAAAACCTGAATAAGATGGGAATAAAATTGAATACAAAACGTCAATTATGAATCATTAAAATCCAGCAGTGCTTTCTTTGTCCACACACATTCTCCTTGTCATTCGATGCGTGTCACCTGTATAATTCACAGTCTTCATCAGTGGTCGGCCATGTATTTGCCCTAACTGCTAAGTCATCAATGCTTCATTGAGTTTTACAAAGTCACGCTCTGTCTCTGCCTCACAGTCCTCATTGCACATGTCATGTGCACCATCTGTTGGTGTTTGGTCTCATGAATTCTTCTCAATCTTGCCTGTAATTCTTTGCTTTTTTCTGTTCCTGTTTTCCTTTTTGGTTAATTAGATATCTCGATGCATATGATAGTTCATATGGACTATCACTATTCTAATTAACCCAGAAGAAAAGCAGGGGAGAAGAAAGCAAATAATAACAGGCAAGATTGAGAAGAATTCACGAGACCGAACATCGTCAGATGGCGCACAACATGCGCAATGAGAACTGTGATGTGGAGACAGAGCGTGACTTGACAAAACTCAACGAAGCATTGAGGACTTGGCAGTTAGGGCAAATAGATCACTGACTACTAATGAATACTGTGAATTCTGCAGTTGAAATGCTTCTGGAATGACAAGGAGGGTGTGTGTGGACAAAGAAAGCATTGCTGGATTTTAACAATTCATCATTGACGCTTTTTATTCGAGTTTATTCCAATCGTATTCAGGTTTTATTCCGATTTTGTTTCAGTTTTATTTCAATTTTATTTCAATTTTTAAATGGCCTTTTACTTCACTCTGTTTTTTTACCAACATCATCGAATGAGTGATATTTATCCCAATGTATTTTTAACGTGAGCACCGAGAAACCAAAGAGAAGTTCAGGTGGAAACTGGGTGAGTTGACTTTTCGTATTATTATTGTAAATTTTTTACAGGGTGTCCGAAAAGTCTTTCCCTGATTACAAATGTCATTCATATCCACTGTATGTACGTTACAGATGTGAAACTGGTGCCAAAATGTTGGAAAACTAACCAAGTTTTTTTGTTGCATATTTCCGCAACGTGGCTGTAGTGTAGCAGTGTCAGTGTCCAGGAAACCGGAAATGTTCACAAATCATGAACAGAACTTTTTATCATGAACAGAACTTTTTATCATGAACAGAACTTTTTGGCATCTATAATTCATGTGAGGCCCTATACACTGATTTCTTGGGACATCGCACAAAAGACTCTCACTGCTTCCACCCTTTCAGTTGAGGTTGATGGTCGGTCAGTTCTCGGTAAGTCAGCAACAGATCCTGTGGTCTTCAACTTGTCGTACCACGATTTAATGCTCTTGACATCGGGCGGCTTCTTTCTATATGTTGTTTGAAAGTTCCTCTGCACTGTTATTGGTGACCAGGTGTCGTGATACCAGAGGACACACTGAGCTTTTTCCTGATTTGTGAACATTTCCGGTTTCCTGGACACTGCTACACTACAGCCACGTTGCGGAAACCTGCAACAAAAAACTTGGTTAGTTTTCCAACATTTTGGCACCAGTTTTACATCTGTAACGCACATACAGCGGATATGAATGACGTTTGTAATCAGGGAAAGACTTTTCGGACACCCTGTATAATACCACTCCCTAAAATATTTGTGCACACTGCCTTCCACGGTCAGAACTTTCAAATTTAACGTGTGAAACAGAAAATTGGAAAAACGAGGTGTGTTCTTCAAAAATGCTATTCGTCTACACTACCAAGATGGAACTGTACAGCTTTGTGTAGGAATGACCAAGCAATCCATCAGAACCAGAATAAAAGAGCTTGGCAGAGTCATTATAGATGGAAGACCTGCTACTGCCCTTGCTAGGGAGATCTTGTTCAATGCAGCCATCCCTCTTTGGAAGGATTAACATGCATGACCAGATATACCACCCAAAATGAAGCTGCCGTAAGGAAATCTATAGAGATTTGACGAGACCAGGTGTTTGCAATGAAAACATCCTATGAGCTGCCATTTGTATGGTGTGTCTCGGGAAGTATATTTAGTGTAATATTTCATTGTTGTGTGAGCCGTGCTTCATGATGCATGGGGCTAACTGAACGTGATGACACTTGCTTTACATCAAACGAATATTTTTAAAACGGTGAACATGTAGACAAATTTTAGTTCTGTTTATTCTGCATTGTTTGTGATGTAATTAAGTTGAGATTCTTGAAAAAGCCACCCGGTTGACACGTGAAAGCTTGGCATTATGTAAATATGTTTATCTGCACCAAGAAATAACAGATTAAAACTACCAGTTATAAAGTTCATTATATGATGTGCTTTCTCTTTTGAGTGATTTTTTTGGGTATTTAATTTTGATTCAAATGTGTGCTTTCCCATTCCTTAGTCACATTGTGCTGTATCAAGGGGCTGAGCAAGCATTTTTTTCTTTTGTTTAAAGTGAAATTAATGTTTAAACATGCTACTGTTTTGTCAGTGTGAAGAAAAATGACTATGGCGAATGAAAGCTTGGGACAGAGAGTTGGAAGTTATGATTTTTAATTTAAATTTTTCTGTAAACAAAAAGAAAAATGTTTTTTTGTTTGTTTGTTGATATAACAAGAAGTGGTAAAAAAATGGGAAACCTATACATTTTCATTGAAATTAAACTTTTAAAAGTTCTGAGGTCAGTGTCTACTCTTGGAAAATAGGTTTCGGACTCCTGGAAAACTCTTTAAAAGGATATAGAATTTTTTGAATAAAGCTCATGTTGAGAAATGGCTTCCTAGTTTAATTGAATTAATTGAAATATAGATCAACTTATAGACTTTATAGCGGAAGACTTGGCAGACCTAATAGTTTTTCACAACAAGGAAAAAAACATATTAGTAGGAATTTTTGAAATGCTTACTTTCTCTTTGCAGAACAACTACTTTCAATTTGGGAAAACTTTTTCATTCAAAAATCGGGGCTAGCTATGGGCTCCCCACTCTCCCCACTCTTAGCTAACTATTATGTGGGAAAACTAGAAGAAAAAATACTAGTACAACCCACATACTTCTGCTTATATAGCAGATACATGGATGACATCTTATTTATAATAGATAGCTCAGAAATTGTTCCAGAAAAAATTCTAGACTCATTCAATGAATTAGATGATTCCCTAAAGTTCACTATTGAACTTCAAAAAGAAAGAAGAATAAACTTCTTAGATATTACTATCTATTATGAAGATGAAAAATTCCTCACTAGTTGGTATAAAAAACCAATGAATACTAAAAGACTACTGGATTTCAATTCGTATCATCCAGTTTCTATTAAGAAGAATGTAGCAAGTCAGTTTTTAGAAAAAATTAATAAAATAGTTTCTACTGCAGATAAAAAAGAAGCCCATAAAGAAGAGCTTAAAGTCATACTTGCAGAGAATAACTATCCTAAAGAAGAAATTGAGAAGCTTCTGAATTTTAATGGTACGAAGAACCCACAAAAGCAACAAGTAAAATTCACTAGAAAAATTTCTTATCACAAAGGTTTATTTGAGGCTTTAGAGAGAATTAGTAAAAAATACAATATTAGGCTAGCTCCAAGTTTAGAGAACAAAGTTAAAAAATTTTTCCCTAAAATAGTTCAAAGAGAAGATATTTTAAAAATGCAAGGAGTAGTTTATGAAGTAAATTGTAGTTGTGGACTATCTTACATAGGTGAAACAGGTCGCAGACTCTAGAAACTCGTATAGCTGAGCATAAAGCAGCTATAAAAAATTGCTCCAACAAGACTGGATTAGATAGGCATGTTAGAGAAACTGGGCACAGCATGGATTGGAATTCCCTTAAAGTAATCAGTTTCCAAAGCAATTTCCAAAAAAGAAAACTGAAAGAAGGAATAGAGATTGAGAAAAATCAAAATTCCATCATCAATGACTGCAAAGGATTTTCCCTGCCTAACATCTGGCAGGATTTGTTGAAAAATAACCTAAACCGTCAAGGTTAACCGTAACCGTGATAGTGACAAGTAAAAAGTGACAACAACAAGACAGCCTGAAGAAGGAGAAGAGTTTTCTCCGAAAATTTGCTATTAATGAAAAAAAAATTTCCTAGTAAAATTCCCATAAGTTGCTTTAGATTATTAAAGGATATAGAATTTGAGTAGGAAATATTTACTCTGAAATATGTGGGAATATATTCAAAGCAATTATATTCAAGCAGCACATAGATTTAGAGAAAGCTTACCACCACGTAAATAGGACATTTTTGTGGAAGGTATTGAATAAATATGGTGTTACTGGGAATCTATTTAACAGTGTAAAAGCCATGTATGCTGGCAGTAGAGTTTGTTACGAGCGAATGGTGTTTTATCAAAATGGTTCTGTATTGGTGCAGGACTCAGACAAGGTTGTGTAATGTCACCATGATTTTTTAATATATTTATGGGTGCATCCATGCGTGATGCCAATACTGGTTTATGTCTTCATACCGTATTTCCGCAAAAGTAAGACCTAACCGGAAAATAAGCCCTAGCAGGATTTTTCCGGATTCTCGTAATATAAGCCCTACCCTGAAAATAAGCTCCAGTTATGATATGTAACTGGGGCTGCCAGTCAGCCAGCCTATCACTGTTAAAAAAAACTGAAGCGAGTGCCAAAATCTTTTGTTGATGGCATCGACATTTCTAAATACCAACTCTCCAACATGATTGCTATGGATGAAACTGCAGTGTTTATAGGCCAAGGGTCTCAAACGACAATTGATCAGAGGGGTGCCTCGTCAATCTACAATTCCTCCACTGATTTCGAAAGTGCACGTGTTACCTGTGTTTTGGCAATTCGTCTTGATGGAAAGAAAGCCCCTCCTCTAATCATCACTAAGGGCAAGAAAGATAAGATTGAATGTGTTTGAGGCATTTATGTTCTTGAAACCGAAAAAGCCTGGTGCACACAAGCAGTTATAAGGAAATGGGTCGATTTAATGCCACCACTTGTTTTGCGAGGTGGCCAAAGAGGTCTGCTAGTCTGGGATTCAGCCAGCACTTACCGCTAGAGACATGAAGAAATTCCTTGTAGAGAGAAGAATAGAATTCCCGCAGGAATGATTGCCTATCTCCAGACTCTTGACATTGCAATAAACAAGCCATTCAGGGATCATCTGCACATGGAAATCAATGAACTACATTGAAAATACAATGGAGATAAATCAGCGTGGAAACTTTTGTGAAGCCTAATCTGCAAGAGGTCGTGACTTGGGTGAAGAATTCATGGGATAAAATCACTGACAGCTGTGTTGCCACTACGAGCAGTCTACATGGACAATAAATGCTCATTTAAGGAGAGCTTTATTGCTGGACATTAGAGATTGGGCTCTATGGTTCTACAGGAAATGGAGCTGCAAGAAATTCAGGCCGGAATTCGTGGTTTGGAGAGTTATGACGATGTTCCAGAAGAAGATGGCATGACTGTATTTGAATAAATGTAGATGAAAAAGAAAAAAGTTGGTAGTACATGAAAAAATAAGACATCCCCTGAAAATAAGCCCTAATGCATTTTTTGGAGCAAATATTACTATAAGACCTGGTCTTATTTTCGGGGAAACTCGGTAATATCCATGTGTGCAGATTGCCTAATGACACAGTCCTGTTGGCAGAGAGCAAATGTGAGTTGTAGAGTATGTTGTCCTGGATGTACAAAGGTTGCATGAAATTCAAACTGAGTATAAATAAGGGAAAAACCAAAATTATGGTTTTTGAGTGAGGAGCTGTTAGTACTGAATGTAATATAAGTCTAAATAGCACAGTGATTGACTAGGTGAATGAGTTTTTGTATTAACTAAAAGTCGAGTATAATTTGCTGCCTTCAGCATGATAATTAAAATCTTTAATGAATAAAATATTTACAAGTTAAAAATATGAACACAAGATCTTTCACAAAGGTGACCCTTGCACCATCAGGTCAAAGACTACATTTTAAACGTGCTTAGTGCAGAATTATATATTGTCATTGTTTTGACGTGATGATGTACAATGATGTTCATTAGCTGGGTGATTATTGGTCCCTCCCATCTAATTTCTGAGTGCTACGTTGTTCCATCATTGAAAGGTGGTATTAGGTTAAGTTGACTGAGTGAATGATGGGGGTTTTAAATCTTGATTTTTTTTAGTACAAACTGTATTAAATAGTCGTTTCCAAACATATAGCAAAGTAGTGGGAGTGTCATTGTTACAACATTGTTTATGATAGTGCTGGATAAACAGTGCTTCTGCTAATAAAGTAGATCTTTTTTTCTTTGGTGCGTATTAGAATATAAGCATCATTCCATGAGGGGATGTGGGTTCCCTCCTGGACTGTACGGGCCAAAGCAGTGTTAGAGGCACCTGTTCGGGTTGAATATCGGTGTTCGAATTCCTAGGCTCCGAAGAGTCGAGCCTATACACCAGGAATCGTTTGGACTCTGAGTTCAGACCCTTTAATGGTATGCAATACACATCACATTTTTCATTCTCAGGCTTGTCATCCCGATTCCTGCGCATCAGCTGAAAAAGATTACTGGAGGACTCGCCAAATGAAAGGTCATGTTTTTTGCAGATGTTGTGCAAAATGTGTGAGATTTGCGGCCGGTATTCTATAGTACCAACGTTTTTAATAGTCTTATTATTGCTGGGGAAAGTTGTGGTGAATGGTGTTTTATCAAAGTTTTGTATTTAGGTTTTGTATTTAATTTTTAAGTTTTGTATGGTGAATGATGTTTTATCAAGTTTTTGTATTTAGGAAGCATGTTTGACAAAGAACAAATTGGATGGTGAAATTAGTAGGCGAGTGAATTCTTCATTGAAAGTCTGCTGCTTTGGGAGGTTTTCAAAAAGGAATGATGGATTCTCAAGAGAGTCCCAAATGGCTGTGTGTGAAAGTGTAATTGTTCCTACTCATGTATTGGCAGTGAAACCTGGGTACCACAGAAGAGAAATGCGTTACTTACGGGGGTTTGTGGCAAGACACATTCTGATTGTGTGAGGAATGAAGATGTGTTGCAGTTTTTTAATGTGATGCAAAATATTGTTATCAAGGTGGAGACTAATATGCTTCGGTGGTTTGGCCATGTTGAAAAAATGAGTGATGAGATAATTACTAAGAATTTTTTTTTAGCCCAAGTGGCAGGAAGGAAAGGCAGAGGAAGGCCAAGGAAGTCATGGGAGGATTAGATACAGGAGTGTCTGCATGAGAAAAAGATAATGAGTATGAAGTATAGAAGGTCTTGTGCACGCTGAGTGATGGGTGTCAGTGAAGCCCAAGTTGTGTGTCAAGATCACTGTAAATGGAGAAGTTTGATAAGACAACAGTAAGTAATCAGTTAAAAATTTATCTGGTAGTTTGTATTTCTTTGTTGAGCTAACCTCTGAATCTCAGAGAACAGCTTAGTGATATATATGTATGTAGATATATATGTGCATATTCAAGTCAATCAGAATTATGCACTGAAATTGCCTGTGGTTTACAGGTCTTCTATGTAACAAATCCTCAAAAAACTTGAAATTTGCATTGTCCTGGGGTGGGAATCGAACCCGCATCTTCCGATTTCCATTCAAGTATGCTAACCGTTACACCACCCAGGACAATGAGCCTTAGTTGCTTGGAACTTTATCTTTCTGGATGGTGTAACGGGTAGCATACTGGAATAGAACCCTGGAGATTCGGGTTCAATTCTTTCTCCAGGGTGATGTAATTTTAAAGTTCTTGGAGGAGTTGTTACATAGAAGACCTGTAAACCACAGGCAATTTCAGTGCATAATTCTGATTGATTTGAATATATGTGCCACTTGAATATAATTGCTTTGTCTTTAAAAGAACTTCCAAAAATTAATACAAACCCTGGGTCCTTGAGGATGGTGGGGTAGTTTGATGGTTTAAGAAGGCAGTAGCACCTGCATCAACTTCTGAGGGCTCAGAGGTATTGGGATGAGATCTGTGAACTTTGCAAAATTTCCATGTGCTGTGTGGTTCATTTTAGGAAAATCTAATGCTTGCATAGGTAAAATGTAGCTAATGTACTAGTCTTTTGAAAGTATTAAATTTATAGATTGGCTGCAAGTTCTCTGAACAGCAGACCCAGTGAGCATGAGTTAGAGACAGTGGGATAGTGGATTGCTAGCTAGTCTTTGCCATCCTCACCATCCATGTTTTTAGAGCATCTCCTTCCTAACAATGGACTTTACTGCCTTTAGATTTTAATGGCTGTGTTGGAGGCATGAAGATGATGTGCTATATATATATTAAGTAATACAAGTTTTCTTTCAGATTCATGTGCCTTCGTATAAGCATGCAGATTAGTAAGAGTATTGCACTTTGTGTATACGTAAATTTAATTAAAATCTGTTAAGACATGCATGGAAGAGCATAGTTTGTATATAAAATACCTTTCAAATTGTTGTGTATGGCCATGTAGGTTAAAACAAATACCACAATTCTTGAGGCATTTAGGAATATATTATATATATACACACACACACACACACATACACACACACAATAATTGCTGTGTCACATTTACAATGTTACTATCAGAATCTGTGAATACATTTATCAGTTAATCTGATCTCTGAACAAGAATTTAATGAGATATTAGTTCTATTCTTCAATGAAATGAAATGACCTGACCAGAAACTAATTGGTAAATTTTGTATGGTTCATAATAATGGAAGTTATAACTGAATCAGTTGAGAATTATCACATCACAAAATGGATGCAGTTTGATTGTTTTTCTTTTTCAGTATGACTGACACAGACTTCTACCATCTGTCGTTTGTTAGGATATGTTTGCACTTCTTTTGTAGGATATGTGACATCTTTTTTACGCTTTCCAACCGTAGGTTAAAGAAGCGTATATGCTCCAGCTTTTTCCGTCTGTCGGCACGATAACTCACGTAAAAATGGTTCAATTTCGATGAAATTTTAGTATGTGGTAGGGGACCACCTGGGGACGAACCCTATTGAAAACGGGACAAATGGGGTTAAAGGTCACAACATAAGAGCAGGATCCATTCCATTGCCCTTATGCCTCATAACGTGCGTAAAAGTGGTTCAATTTCAATGAAATTTTAGTATGTGGTAGGGGACCACCTGGAGAGGAACCCTATTGAGAATGGGACAAATGGGGTCAGAGGTCAGGACATAGGATTGGGATCCATTCCATCGCCCTTATCCCACACTATTAAGATGGACGTCAAGTAATTTTGCTTCCTATATTTCCAATGGAAAAACTTTTCTACACATTTCCTTCAGAATTAATGTGTTCCCAAGGATGGAAATTTGAACATCGATTAAAATAGCTTCATATTATAACTTGGAATACTTAACATTTTCTAAAACAAAACCATAATTATATTAAAAAACAATAACGTTTCCTTTCGTGGTGTTGAAACCAGAAAAAAGATAGGCGCGACCTGTACTTTGATGACGTTAGTAGACGAATAAATGTTGGATTGCATAATTATGGTTATGTTTTAGAAAATATTAAGTATTCCAAGTTATAAAATGAAGCTGTTTTAATCGATGTTCAAATTTTCATCCTTGGGAAGGCATTAATTGTGAAGAAAATGTGTACAGAAGTTTTTCCATGGGAAGTATAGGAAGCAAAATTACTTGATGTCCACCTTAAAGGAGCAATTCTTGTATCTATGAAAATTTTATTTTGAAAACGACTCTAAGGATTTTAATGAAAGTCGTTAACCTACCGTTTTCTGGTACTAGAAATCGATTTAGCTTTATCTCAACTTTAGGAAAATTCGTTTAGTGGGTTAAATAACCACCCCGAATTACCACGTTTTCAGTGTCATGGCGTCGTTCCATTAAGGTTACCCATGCTTAGAAATCTTATGACGTCACAAGCTTGCAATTGAGATGTTGGAGCGTGGTCACGCCATCTGTCTCATTATGTCATGCATTGTGTGTGGATCTTATTAAAGTTTTATGACGTCACACTCTTTCGAGCAGATGGTCGCGATTCCCATCTGCCTCATTACGTCACGCATTGTATGCGTATGTCCGTCCGCACGATAACTCGCGTAACAATCGTTCGATTCCCATGAAATTTTAGTATGTGGTAGGCAACCACCTGGGAAGGAACCCTATTGAAAGTGAACAAAATGGGGTCAAAGGTCAGGACATAGGAGCGGGATCCATTCCACTGCTCTTATGTGTCATAACTAACGTAAAAAGGTTCGATTTCGATGAAATTTTAGTATGTGGTAGGGGACCACCTGGGGACAAACTCTATTGGAAATGGGCGAAATGGGGTCAAAGGTCAGGACATAGGAGCAGAATAACTTCCATCACCATTATGTGTCATAACTTACGTAAAAATGCTTCGATTTGGGTCAAATGTTAGTATGTTGTAGGAGCCTGCCTGGGGACAAATCCTATTGGAAATGGGGTCAAAGGTTAGGACACAGGAGCTAGATCTATGCCATAGCCCTTATGCATCATAACTTACGTAAAAATGCTTCTATTGCAACAAAACTTTATCATGTTATTTCGAAGGTATACTGAACCGGTTCTGTTGAATATCATCAAAATGGGATCAAAGGTCAGGGCACAGGAGCGGAATCACTTCCATCGCCATTATGCGTTATAACTTATGTAAAAATGCTTTGATTTGAATGAAATGTTAGTATGTTGTAGGGGCCTGCCTGGGGACAAATCCTATTGAAAATGGGCGAAATGGGTTCAATGGTTAGGACACAGGAGCAGGATCTATTCCATAGCCCATATGCATAATAACTTACGTAAGAATGCTTCTATTGCGACAAAACTTTATCATGTTATTTCGGAGGTATACTGAACCGATTCTGTTGAATATCATTGAAATGTGATCAAAGGTCAGGGCACAGGAGCGAGATTTATTCCACAGCCATTTATCCTCATAACTTGAGTAATGATTTCTGGTATGTTGGAAAGCGTATTATAATCAATGCATTGCATGATTTTACCAACTTGTTTATCATTAATACAGACACTTGGCTCGGATAAGGAACATCAAACAGAAGTCATTGCTCTTTCCATGTTTATAAGTGATGTATAAACGTGGAAAGAGCGATGACTTCTGTTTGATGTTCCTAATCCATGCCAAGTGTCTGTATTAATTATTCATTTCACCTTCTACTTATTTGTTCCATTGCTGCTTACCATCTTTGGTGAATCCTCAGCATTGTGCGGGGCTCAAAGAACCAACCTGCCAAGTGGTTTGGCAGTTTGTCATACGTGAGTCTGGAGGAATTTGAGGCCACTGTGGTGCAGTGGAAGCATGTCCGACGCGTAACTGGATGACCCTGGGTTTGATTCCTGGTGGCGGCCAATTAGAATTTTTCCATGACTGACTTATAAACGTGAAAGAGTGATGACTTCTGTTTGATCTTTTTTTATCCCTTTTGACATTTAGTGTTTAGTTTCTTTTGCTGGTTTTACAATTGATATTTGGAATGCTATCTTTTTCAATGGTAATTTGCTATGTGCTCCATATTTTGACCAATAGAGGCCAGAAAATGGAATAGATATTTGATATCCAATGACAAAAAGAGGAAGAAAACATAAACTGTTCTGTATTAAAAAATTACGCTGGGTATCACATTTGTTCAAAAGAATTTTTCTTAAGCTTTTGGTTAGGACATAGTTGTACAATTTATCTAATAATTTTGTTCATTAAAAAAGAGCTGACAAAGTTATTTCATTTTTATAATTTTTTTTCTTTCATTAAATATTATTTTGTTTTTTAATTTCAGATCCAGCAAATAGCCAAAATCCTTAATGCACACATGGATGCATTGCAGTGGGTGGATCAGAATACAGGTATCATTTGTTCATCTTACTGTTGTTTTTCATAATAATTAAAGTTTTCTGTTAAACTATATGTTTGGGGTGACTAATGATTTCTGGATTCAGAAGTGAAATCTTGAAATTAACCTTTCAATAACACAGGAGAGGTATTTCCTTACAAAATTATAAAGATTGCATTCTTTTTTGTAATTTCTTTTTTTTTATTTATGGGCTACTAATAACAAAAATCAGTATGTACACAACATACTGCAACTGTTTTTTAGATTGTTATATTCTTAATTATATGTAAATAATTATTATAGTATTATTTACAAAAACTTGACTGTGTGGGTATAAATGTGCTTACAGAAAGAACAGTGAACCAGTGTAATATACTATCAAAATACCATATTACTAAAAAGCTACCTTTGCATGATTTCAAGAAAAAATTACTTTAATGTAAAAGGTTGATATTAAGATACAATAAAACATTAAAAGCATAAGATCTTTTGGGTACTGCATCGATCCATTCTTCAGATGGTGAAACACTGAGCAATGGAATGAAAGGTAGGTGAGTTAAATACACAGCAAATATGTCATAATGCGTGTGAAATGTGCAAGTCAAAGAACAAAGTTTACATATTACAAATACATTGGTAAGAGTTCCTGGGTATCAAATTAATGGTTCCGGTGAAGAAGGAGTTTCCAGGGAAGAGGTAGTAGAATTAGTGTGTCATCCTTACAGCAATTAGGTCCATACTTATATATCTACATACTCTAAGAGAACAGAACAGATGAGCGCACCATAGGGGTAGACAAAATGGTTACATGGTTCCATAATGGCTCGTGATTTCCTTTTAAGCACAATATAGATAATGCAGTGGAGCCACTGCATTATCTACTGATAGAAATATCACTGGCTCATCTGATATATCTAGATAAGTGTAGCTATATATCTATCAGTAGATATATAGTGGAGCTATCTATCTATAGTAGATATATAATGGAGCTATATATGGCTCCACTGATAGATATATGTGTCACTGATATATCTAGATAATGTAGTGGCAATGGCTCCACTGCATTATCTAGATTGTGCTTAAAAGAAAATCATGAGCCATTATGGAACCACGTCACCATTTTGTCTACCCCAATAACTTGCTCATTTGTTCTGTTCCCTTAGAGTATGTGGATATATTACTATGTTAAAAAAACTCCAGAACTTTTTATATTAAAAAAGAATGATTACAGATAATATCTGTTTATGTGGTGTTTCCTTCGAAGTAGTTACCCTGTGCAACTATGCATTTTTGCCAGTGCTAATTCAAATATTTAAATGCAGATTGCAAGCCTTCTTTTGCCACATCCTCCTGTGCCTCTGTCGCTGCTTGTTGCACTTCTTCGGAACTTGAGAAGTGTTGCCCCTTAAGCAAATTCTTCATCTGGGGGAAAAGGAAAAAGTCATGCGAGGCGAGATCAGGGGAATAAGCTGGTTGTGGAAGAATGGGAATATGATGTTTGGAAAGGTAATTGGACACCAGGAGGGATCTGTGAGCTGACGCATTATCGTGATGGAGCACCCACAAATTGGTTTTCCAAAGATCGGGTTGCTTGCGTCTCACTGATTCTCTGAGACATTTCAGGACGTTGAGGTACTCTTCTTTAGTGACTGTATGACCATGTTGAAGGAATACCTTATGTACGACCCCCTTGCAATCGAAGAAAACTGTTAACAAGACCTTTCCTTTGGAGCGGTCAGCCTCCGAAGGAAAGGTCTAAGGTTGTCCTGGCCTCTCATCACCCCCAATACTCTGTCGCTCATTTTCGAATCGTCGATGCCACTCATAAACTCTAGTTCAACTCATTGCACTCTCACCGTACGCTGACTTAATCATTTGAAAAGTATCAGCAAAAGATTTTCCGAGCATAAAACAAAATTTTACACTTGAACGCTGTTCAAAATTCAACAGCGTTGTTGTTGCGACGGAGAGCCTCGAATGCCTGTATTCACGAACTACGCACATATGCTGTATGTGTTGGATCTGGATCAGACTGGTTCTAGCTGGTTGGTCACATGATGCTCTTCGCTTGCTCAGCGGGGAATGACGTAATTCACTGACATTTGGCAAATATTCAAAAAATTCTGGAACTTTTTGAACATAGTAGTATAAGTATGGACCTAACTGCTGTAATGATGACATACTAATTCTAATACCTCTTCCTTGGAAACTTCTTAACCGGGACCATTAATTTGGTACCCAGGAACTTTTACCAATGTATTTATTTGTAATATGTAAACTTTGTTCTTTGACTTGGACATTTCACATGCATTATGACGTATCTGCTGTGTATTTAACTCACCTACCTTTCATTCCATTGCTCAGTGTTTCACCATCTGAAAGAAGGGACCAACATGGTACCCGAAAGATCTTATGCTTTTAATGTTTCATTTATCTTAACATCAACCTTTAACATTAAAGTACCGTATATACTCGCATATAAGTTGAGAAATTTGGGACAAAAAAGGAGCTTCAAAGTAAGGGGGTCGACTTATACGTGGAGCCTAAAAAAAATCGTAAGTCCCAAAGTTCTTCCCGTGAGGCAAAAGGCAATCCATCCCAAAAGAAAAAAAAAATACCAATGTGGTATTAATTACGAAATCGCGACCCGGGGGGTTACCGATGTGGTAGTAATTACGAAATAGCGACCCTCCGAATTTCTCCGCGCTTTGAAAAGTCTCCTGGCATTGCATATCCACAGCGCAGTCGCAGCTGTGCATCGAAAGCTCCGCCCTCCCGACTGCCAGTTTATTGCGCTGACCTACGATGTAACGCAGCCATGCGACAGCCATTGTTAGGTGTTGCTTGTTCTTAATCACACATGTTTTTGTCTCGCTTCTTCTATTACGGCTGACACGGATTGTGTAAAGAAGCGAATGCCCTATAACGCAGGATTTAAGTTAAAAGTGGTTTCTTTTTGCAGAAAATACTAACAACTGTGCTGCTTCACATCAATTTGGCTTTAACGAAAAACTGATTCGAGATTGGAGTAAAAAAAACCCGGACTTGGTGAAAATCCCAAAATCGCAAAAAGCGCTGCGCCGTGGAACGGCATCTTTTCCAGAGCTGGAAAGTGTCTTGAATGATTGGATTGTGGGCTGCAGACAAAATGGTTACATTGTAACACGAACTGGTATAGGTTTGCAAGCAATGAAGCTCGCAAAAGATGAAAAGTTTGCAGCCGCAAATAACACTTTTTGTGCCTCACCAGGTTGGTGCACAAGGTTCATGAACCGCTATAGGTTGCGTCTATGACAGCGCACCAAAATTGCACAAAAGTTACCTTGTGACCTCGAAGCAAAGATAAATGGAATTTCAAAAGTACATAATTCAAAAGAGAAAAGTGACTGCTTTTGAACTTTCCCAAATAGGGAACAAGGATGAAACTGCCATGTGTTTCGACCTTCCTGGAAATAAGATGGTGAACCAAAAGGGCGAAAAAATTTCTTGATTAAAACGACTGGCCACGAAAAAACCAGTTTCACGGTTGCTCTTTCCTGTTTGGCCGACGGCAGGAAGCTACCTCTGGTAATTATTTTCAAACGCAAAACTCTGCCGAAAAGCGTCATCTTTCCATCTGATGTGCTCGTTCGTGCCCATGAAAAAGGATGGAGGAACGAATCCGGAACAATTGACTGGTTAAAGAATGTGTGGAACAAAAGACTAGGCGCACTTTTGAGGAAACCTTTCCTTTTGGTGTGGGATATGTTTGTTGCACACTGTTGTGCAGAAGTAAAAAAACCTGCAGAAAATTCAAAAACAACTCTTGCTGTCATCCCAGGTGGGTTGACATTTGTTCTTCAACCACTAGATGTCTGCCTTAATAAGCCCTTCAAGGACAATGTGCGGAGGTATTGGGTGAATTGGATAAGTTCCGATTTGCCGACTGAAACCAAGGGCGGAAATCTAAAGAAGCCAGGTATCGTTTTGATTGCGCGATGGGTCAAGAATGCTTGGGATGCGATACCTGCAGAAATGGTCATGAAATCATTCAAGAAATGTTGCATTAGTAACAAACTTGATGGCACAGAGGATGATGAGATTTTTATGAGTGACGACGACAGTGATTCTTATGACACAGGCATAGAGATGGGAATACTGATGTTTATGGTGACACGCCGATGACGGAGAAAGACTTTTTTGAACTGTTTGGCGAGTCTGACTCGGAATCGGATTTTGAAGGGTTCCGATGAAATTTTTGGGTATGCAAATTAAATTTATTATTATATATATAATTTTTTTTTCGTTTTCAAATGTTTTTGAATAAATTAATTAATTTTTTTTTTTTTCTCATTCCGGGATCGACTTATATGCTAGTCTTTGATTCTTCCGGTTTCTTTACTCTGAAAGTGGGGGGAAGGGGTCGACTAATATGCGAGTATATACAGTAATTTTATTCTTGAAATTGTGCGAAAATGGCTTTTTAGTAATATGATTGATTCAGCACTAATCTTCTTACTCATCAGAATACCATAATAGTTGTGAACTATAGGCTGTTGTATAAGCAATTAGTGGCTGATACAGAGGTTTCATGTAGTTGTTGTGGAAGCAGAATAGTATTTGATGTTGTTGGTGACAGCTAGAAATAGGCTGTGTGCAGTTATGAGCTCAGTTGCAGGAGAATGTAACCCATATTGGGGGTTGTACACTATACGTTTAAGAAAGGGGTGAATGTTTCTCTCCCCTTTGGAGAAACATTACCAATATTTGTGAAAGCATGTAAATTTCATTCTGACAATTACAGCATAGGAAACATTTCAGCTGGATGTCAGGGCTTGATTAAAAAAAAATGCTGAAGGTCAGGGTTTGAAGCTAAATCCTCCTTATCAGTAGGAGAAATAGCCATCTGTTTCAAATTGTCTTACTTTTAACAGAAACTATGTGCCACATGCAGGGGATCAACATCTGCTTTTTATTACAAAACCATCAACATAACACGCTGTTTTGGACCGTACTGTAATTGGAGAAAAGAAGTGGTTCGTTTGAGACAACATTAAGTGTGGACAGTTTGTTGACTGATGTAAGTGATTCAACTTCCACATAAGCTAGTAGCTGTCTGCACCCACAGAAGATGATGTTTGGCAATTGGTGGGAAGATATCAAAGGAATTTTTCAGGACTGCTAATCATGTGTTCATCTAACCACTTCATGATTTGTCTAACCACTCTGCTCATACCTTTTAGCTTGGAACATCATTACTTTTCCTGAAATCAGGTGAAGGATATGTGATATATATATATATATATATATATATATATATATATATATATATATATAGTTTTTTAAGTTTTGATCTTTTATGCATAAAGCTGAATGAGCAGTCAACTCGACTGCAATGGAAATTTCATGTAAAATGTGATAGCTTCATGGGATTTCAAATTAGTCATTGCATCATGCAACACATGACTGTCCTCTCCTGAGAAATGGTAATAAAAGAAAAATGTTGACAGCTGTAACATGTAACTTCATTTTCAAGAAAATATTAATAGAAGCAGAGTTCACAGCTCTGCCAAATAGAATGACTAAATCTTTTGGTGCTTGGCTTGCAAAGCATTTGTAATCAGGAAGCTGGACACTTCTGTTTGTGGATTTGAGGGAATCGTATTTGTACTAAAGTTCACTTTCCAGCTTTATAAATGCGTAATACGTGTTACAAACCTGTTAAGTGCTGTACTTTTCATGAACAGTTGTTTCCAACAAATGAATGCTGTGTGCAGGCTTATTCAGTGCATTGCTAATAAACCAGATAAAATTAGAATAAAAGTTTGGCTCTTAGCTTATGTTGATGAGGAGGTGCATATTGAATGGATTTTCCTGTTTTAGTGAAAGATGAGTGTTGACCTGCGAACAAGAGTTTCTGAAAATGTTACGATGTGGTTTTTTAGATTCCTTTCTAGAAATAGGCAGAAATGTTACAACTGACAGTTTTTTCCTCCATAAAGTTAGCTGAAAAGATACGAGCAAAAGAGATGAAACATTTGGTGCTGTACACAACTTTTCTGAAGAAACTTGGGGGAATCACTGTTTGCCATAGCTAGACAAATAAAAGCGTTCTTCTAAGCACACTGTGTCTGAGTGGAAATGATTTCATTGCACTTTCTGATGTTTTGTAACTTTGCAAAACTGATGTCATACACCAGGTGGCAATGAAATACTCTGTAAGATCTGTCTTGCACTGTTAACCATTGTAGGTCTTTTGCAGTGTACTTGCTTTAGTGCTTATAAATGGATTAAGTTCCAGTACACTGATGTAATATCTAAGTACATGTTAGTACCAAACATAAAAATGCAAAAATAAAACAATGGATGAGCATGATTTTTATAAGAAACAAACCTGCAGAAAAATTATGGTCACTATAAGGAGATGAGGCTCTTATTTCATGGGATAAGGTATGCTCGCGAATGTCATGCATGTAAATTGTTTTTGATTGAACATACACATGCATTATTATGTTTCAATTTTATATTTTCTTCAGACTCTATAGTATAACAATAGTTTTGATGTAGTGAGTTCATTGCATTTAACACTAGTATGATTCTTGCCACATGACACATATTAATATCAATTTTCTTAATTCTTGCACTAAGGTGCAACATCAGCAGTTTTTTTTTCTTTTTTTGGCTCAAGTAAATTAAAAAAAAATCAGATTGTTGCTACATATTCTTCAAAATTTGGACAAGTATTACAACATTTTTTTTTAAACATATCTATGTAGCAATGCTTTGAGTGAAAGACACTTTCTCTTTATAGTGGTTTTAAGCATGCAAGAAATCCTGCAGTGCTAGTGTTGAAAACCACTTTGCAGCTCATGTTGGAGATGGTACATCATTAAACATAATTCTTTGATTATTGAAAAAATGTGCTTTATGATAAAGTCTCAGCATATTTGTACACTGTGGACAAAAGTGATTGGACACTGTAAGTAAGTAGAAAACAGTATTGTATTTACATCAGTAGCGAGTAGGTCCTCCATTTGCAGAGATTACATCAGTCACCTGTCGAGGTAAACCGCCTACAAGCCAACGGAGTGCAGAGAGTGGGATATTCCTCCATTCCGCCTTGAGTTCATCGACCAACTCTATCTGCGAAGAAGGCCATGTCATACCTGCCAACTTTTACACATTACGTGTATTTACGCATTTTGACTGTTTTTTACGATTTTACGCATAGATCGCTTTTTAAAAGCATTTCCATATATTTAAAAGAAATATATATTTTTTTTAATTTTTCTTGAGAAATATTTGCTAATGTTTCAGTAAAATCATATCTGCCAATTCTTCCGGAATTTGCGGAAGTTTTTCATTTTTTTATAGTCTTCTGATTTTCCGGCCGGAAGAACTTTTCTTCCGGATTTTTAAAATTTTCTGTATTTTTTGTTAAAAATATCTCCATTAATAAAATATATAACAGAGGTGGGAATTTCGCCCCATTGTACGCCAAAACACCCGTGCCCCGTCGTCATCGTCGGGACTTCGGCACAGTAAATTCTACGTGCACACTGTTATGCTTGACGCTGAATAAAGACCATGCGGTGAGAAGAAAGATTCAGAGACTCCAAGTACTGTGGATTTTACGTAGTTACTATGGAAATAGTCGGTCTTCTACGGAGGACGGAAAACATGGAGTATGCTATGATAATCGTAGGTCCACTATGGACGACGGAAAACATCGAGTATGCTATGGAAATCGTCGGTACACTACGGACGACGGAAAATGTCGAGTATGCTATGGAAATCGTCGGCCCGCTACGGACGACGGAAGACATCCAACATGGTATGATAATCGAAGGTCCGCTACGAACGACGGAAAACATCGAGTATGCTATAGAAATCGTCGGTCCGCTAAGGACAACGGAAAACGTCAAGTATGCTATGATAATCATTGGTCCGCTACAGACGATGGACACCGTCGAGTATGCTATGATAATCGTCGGTCTGCTATGGACGATGTAAAACGTTGAGTATGCTATGGAAATTGTCGGTCCCCTACGGACGACGGAAAGCATGCAGCATGCTATGATAATCGTAGGTTCGCTACGAACAACGGAAAACACCGAGTATGCTATGGAAATCGTCGGTCCGCTACAGAAGACGGAAAACGTCGAGTATAATATCAAAATGTGATGTAATTTGTTTATATTATATACATCTAAAAATTAGGAAATGCACAAATATTAGCATTTATTTTTACTTGTACATAGCCCATATTCATTAAAAATGTTGTTTGCACATAGTTAAAAAAATCATTATAAATGTTGTTCCTGCACAGTTTAAAAAAATCATTAGAAATCAAATGTCATTCGCGCGCAATTTTCAACATTTGAATTTTCTTAGGTTGGCAGGTATGCCATGTTGGTCTAGACCTCGCCCATTGTTGAAGTTCATCCCGTAGGTGTTTAACAGATTGAGGTCTGGGTTGTGAGCAGGCCAGTCCATCCTCGAGACCTGATTTTCCTCATACCACTCCTTTGTAGCTCTGGAAACATGAGAAGTGGCATTGTCGTTGTGGAAGAAACAGTAGTTTATGTTCGTAGAACTACCACAATGTTGGGAACATTGAGTTATCCAGGATCTCTCTATACAGCACAGAGTTTATGTTGCTGTCAATAACAAGTGGACCCACACCATACCACCCAGTGAGTGGCTGCTCGGCTATGATACTTGAGTGCATGGGCCTCTCTTCGAAGTGTCGTTTATGGGTGGCTGCTCGGCCACGATACTTGAGTGCATGGGCCTCTCTTTGAAGTGTCGTTTATGGGTGGCTGCTCAGCCATGATACTTGAGTGCATGGGCCTCTCTTCGAAGTGTTGTTTATGGGTGGCTGCTCTGCCATGATACTTGAGTACATAGGCCTCTCTTCGAAGTTTCTTGGTGGAGAGCATAACATCTGTGTCCATCTGGAACTCGTGCTATGGCATGCATTGGTCGGAACCTAATTTTCCAGAACTCCCTCTTCAGGACAGTTTCATGGGTCTTCCAGGATGAGGTGAATTCCTGCAATGTCCCATCTTCTTCCACTTGCTGATGACAAAAGCCACAGTCAGTTTATTGACCTGTTTGACATCAGCAATGCTTCTTATGCTCATTGATCCAGTTAAGCAGCCTATTATAAAGCCCTTTCCAAACTCGGAGAGCTCTCACCTGCCAGTCATTTTATCAGCGATTGATCTGAGCATACTCCTGCTGCTGTTTTTATATCTTATTGGCCACACGTCTGCTGCGGGAGCACACCATTGTGCCTGCATGGTGTGGCCACTCAGTTTTGTCCACATACTGTAGCAAGCTTCATACAGTTCTCTAGGTAGAGAAATTTTTTAGTTGTTCACCTCCCAGTAAGGTATTAAAACTTTTACATAAATAAATAAAAGTTTTTATAACAAATCTTGGTGAAAACTTTGACGTAGGCTGCTCCTCAGATTGTTTTAAATGACTGCATGTTTATCTCATTGCAGTGCCTATGTCATCTTAATATAAATAATTGAATCTACACATAACAAACTCATATAATGTGAGTTTCCACATAAGCTGAAGTTATTATAGATCCCTTGAACTTTGTAATATTCTTCCTTGTTAACGGTGTATAAGAACAACAATTTTTGGAGAAATCAAATATATTGAAGTTTGTCAAGGTTGTCAGCAAACAATAAATAAGTGGCATTCTCCCAGTTTACACCCCTCTTCATCTTTCATCAGAAACCAGGGATTATGGGTTATTTATTACACATTACCCCATGGTTTCCCTTACAGAAAGGTTATTTTGCATAAAGGCAATGTTTAAGTTTTTTTACTTTCTCCACCCTACCACACACACACACATCTCGTGAGAAAATGCTGTTATTTGGGCCCCTTGGCGGTGGAGAAATTATTCTATCTTCAGTTTTTATTGGGCATTGTGAAGATTCATAAAACGTTAACTGAGAAAATTAGGCTGGCAGAAACAAAGACACATGGAAGTTTAAAGACAAAAGGACTTTTTATATAGCTAATCCAATAGTAGTAAACACAAAGCATGTTAAGAATGTGCCTGGAAGAAAGTCTGATGTTCAGGATTGTCAGTGGTACCCCTTGCCACCTCTCAGTTCTGGGCCGCTGCTAACCCGTTTGTATGGAACTGGTCACTGAGTTAATGATGTGAATAATTCCAGTTGGGAATTAATTAATACAATTCCCAACTGGAATTATTCATTTCTTCAGAGACATCACCATCCTCTTCAGTTGTTGTTGTTCAAGTAGTCTCACTTAGGTTAAAAAGCATGATGTTGGTCACATTTTGTAAATTTAGTTGGTCTTCGACTTTTATGTTGCTCAGTAGTGTGTGCTTATGAAAATTGAAAATTTGTAGCTTTAAACAAGCATGAAACTTGAATGCTCAGCAGGAAAATTGAAAGTTAGTGCTGCATAATGAAAGCCTACCTTGAAAGAGAAAGAAAAATCTTCCGTACAGTATACCCGAATGAAGGGCAAGGGAGAATTAAAAGCAACAAAAATTAAAACAATATATATTTTAATAGATGATTATGTCACTGATGTAAAAATTTATAAGGCAGCAAATTCGAAGGTGTAACTCCTTTCAAAAATTAGAATAAAAAAACATTTGCTGAATTTGTACACAAAAAGCTAACATGTAAAATAATAGGCAATAAATAATTTTTTTTTTCCTAAAATTTAAAAAATCCCAGTGCCTTCTCTTTGTAGATAGGTAAGCAGACTTTTCAAGGACCTTCAAGATATCGGACAAAAAAAAAAAAAAAAAAAAAGGGGGAACATCTCTTGATAAAATATTCATTATTGAGCAGCAAGCAAAAGAAAAAAAAAAAAAAGAAAAAGTAAAGAAAAAAGTGCATATATTAACCCAATCATCAAAGAATGTCTTCAAAATTTAAAGAGATCTCAAAAAACTTTTTCCTTTTCGCACAGGTATTTATTGTACTCGTGTGAAAAGTGAAAAAATATTTTAGTGAATTTCAAGAAAATGTGATTTTGGGGAAAACCAAACAGAAAAGGAAAACACCAGAAAAACATACATTGAACAGTGCATAGTCCCATTTTTAGCATGTCTTTTTATAAAAAACGATCATCATGCATGTGTTATCATTTTCTCCACCCATCCGTCCATCTGTCCGTGGACATTATACAGGGTGATTCATAAAGAAGTATACAGTTTCCAGATTTTGTAAAACAGTAACAGTTGAAGACATGGACCGCAACTGCGAACCGTTAGGTAGATGTACTCCTAAAGTTTGTGTCCCACTACTGAGGGAAGTGATGTAGGCGATAGCGCGCATGTCAAGTGAATAGTTAGTCAAAATGGCAGCGTCTGCAGTGGAGAAGACGTTTTGTGTTATTGAATTGAACAAAACGGAATCCGTAACTGTTGTGCATCGGCATTTTTGATCACGATTCGTAAAAGAACCTCCAACCAGAAAATCTATCTACGATTGGCATAAAAAATTTGAAACTACGGGCTGTTTGTGCAAACTTAAAAGTTTTGGACAACCGCGTATACGCGTTTGGGCGGAAATGGATTACCGGCTGGATGTGTGTCGTGTGACTAAGAGTACGCACATAGAACATCTGTGACTGTCTCTAAAAAAACTTGAAACATTTCCCTACAATTCTGTTTCAGGTAACATAAAATATCTTACATTGTTCTTGTTTTATAGTGCATTGAAACTGTATACTTCTTTATGAATCACCCTGTATATCTCTGCAACTATTGATCCAATTTGAAAAATTCTTTGCACATTGGGAAGCTTGAAATGTGAAATTGATGATCCTTGCATTCTGTCCCCTCCCCCCTGCACAACTTTGCTGCCAGAGGGCGTAAATGCCGATGATATTGAATTCAAAATACATTTTATTTCATATATTTGCTTCTAAATATCAGATTGAAAAAAAAAATCTTTTTCTTTTCAATGTCATTTATATCAAAGAGGCAATGTTTCAGTTATTTTAGAGATAGTTTCATTTTCAAATAATGCATATATTTTCCGTTAGGGAGTGCAAAAGTAAATTGTGTTTCCTCGAATATCTTTGCTTCCAAAAATCTGATTTGAAAAATTCTTCCTGCATCAAATACATCTCCTGATGGTAAATGTTTTGCATATTACAATTTCTAATTTTTAGTAAAGAATAGTTTGACCACCAGGGTGCCCTAAGTGTTTATTTCTGCTTCTGATGTACTTGCAGCAAAATCTGAGTTTCTGAAAACTTGAGAATTTTTTTTTTCGTGGACCAATACTGCTCACCTCATAAAACCTTTTGAGAATACCTTCTGCTTAATATAGTGCATAGTTTTTCCACCAGAGGGTGTAGATGTATATCATATTTTTGTCGATATCTCTGTTTCTAAGAGTCAGATTTGAAAAATTCTTTCTTTGTTTGAGTGTTGCTCATATAATTTCAAATTTTTCTTAACGCAAAAGTGTGCTACTAAAGGGAATGTTTCCATTTGCAGCAATATCTGCAGTACTTGATTGAAAATAGTTTTTTTGGTCAGATACTGCTAACTATGAAAACATTTTGTGTGTATTTTCTTTCCAAAATAATGCACAATTTTTGCGCTAGGGAGCACCAATGTTTAATTTGTTTTTCTCGATATCTCTGTTTCTGAATGTGTGATTTAAGCATTTCTCTTTAACACCAGATACCATTTACCATGTGAAACACTTTAATTTTGTATTTGAGGAGTTTCGTAGTTTACAGTTCTGTCATATGGTGGTGTTTGTGTGCTTCTGTTTGCAGTTGTATCTCCAATTCTAAAGACCCTATTGAGAAATTTCTTTTTTTAATGTATGCTATTCCCTACAGTAGAGATGTAGAGCATCATTCTCTTTCAATAATGTACAGATTTCCCATTAGGGGTGTAAAGAACAAAATCTTTTTTGCCTATCTCCTGTTCCAGGAGACATATTTAAAAAGTTCTTTTTCCTTAGCATAGCTTTTGCCATGAACACTTTTCACTTAATTTCAACTTTTCCATTGCACAAAATTCTTCAACCAGAAGTCATAGAGTTATATCATGTTTCCTTCTGTATTTCTTTTTTTAAATGTTTGATTTGAAAGTCTCTTTGTTTCTGATATCTTCCTTCTGCAATGAGAAACTTTTTGTGCACCATTTGTAAATTTTTGTAACATACTTTTTTTAGCTGCTGGTGGAAGTAAGTTAGCTGTTCCTATTTCTGGATGTTTTATTGATTCTAGAAATCCAGTTTTTTAACTTGTTTCATTGACTTTGATAAATTTTATTCATATCAGAAAGGATTCAAAAGACATTCTCATTACAACCAAACATTTGGTGTCATCTTTCTAGTTTAGTCTTTTTTGACATAAAGTTCAAAGTATCGTAATCTGACAGCAGAAACAGAGACCATTTTTTTTACTAAATACATAGCCCCCCTCCTGCATTTGCATGTTTTGAATTGTAGTTCTGAAATCAAGCTCTCTCATTTAGTTATGACAGGTGCTTAAATAGTTGGGCATTTCGCAGGATGGAAATGCCCAGCTATTTGAAAAACATTCCAGGAATTCATATCTTGTACACATAACCTATATTATACCCGTTTTCATCAAATTGGCAATCAGTGAGTGTCATCTTGTAAAACTTGTGCATGATTTTACATGGAATGACCCAGTTGAAAAAGTGTGCATGTTAATTTATGTTTAATTTGGGAATTTCATGAGAGTTATATTGTTTTTGATTGCTTTTGTACTTTCTGATTATAGAATGCATTTCTGTTACAGCTGTTCTTCGTCGTAAACTTGATGAAACATCAAAGCTGTATGAATCTCACCGCTAGACTTGGATTCAACTGAAAAACATTTTTGTATTTAGAATTGTTCCTCACACAAATTTCATGTTGAAAATTTTATATGTAATTTTCAGAAATAAAATTTGTTCTACACTTCAGCAGTTTATTTGATGCTGTCTATGGGTATTGGGAGAGCCAGTTTTTGGTGTTGTATCGTGATTTTCAGTATGTGAATGAAACTGTGAAAATGAGTGAAATCTGGGATGTATGTGAGACCACCCTAGTTTTTAGAAAATGTGTATTCATTAAAGCTGGGATGTGTCATCATTTTATAATGACATTTAGTTTGGGAAAATGAACTGACAGCTTTGTATATGGTATCATGTTTTACAGAACCCACTTGACTTGAAAATCAAACTGCTGTTTGGGTTTGTTTTTTTCTTTCTTTTCTTTTTGCAGGGGGGAGGAGTCATGTTTTTTTATGTTTGGGGGTTTAACAACCACAGTGAGCAACTCAATGGGCTACAAGCAGTCACTTGTCCCACCAGGAGAAGAATTATGTTCAGTGTTCTGCAACATGACTTCCAAAGATTGTAAATGTTCTGTGGGCAAAGTGCAAAACACTGACCAAATTTCGTTAAAAAAAAAAAAAAAAAAAAAAAAAATTAAATGAATAAATCACAGTAAAACAAACGTTAAGAAATTTCTATCAGCTAAAACCTCCTTGTTAAATATAACAATACATAAACCTGTTATTTAAATCAAATAAATTTATTTAGAACCAGGGAATGTATTTAGAATTTGAAAATCTGTTAATAACTTTGAAGTTAAATAGTGTGCCATTGTTGTAAATGAATTATTTACAAAGTGTTTGTGGTAATTTGGTCATTACATTGCAACTAGGCCAGCTTTCAGTATTTTTTGGAAAACCTGAAATTCTCAGGGAATTTGAAAATGGTATCAAAAATCAGCGAAACTTACCCTTTTTTTGTGTGTAAAAATCAGGAGATACTTTATTTAGCCAAAAAACTTTTTTTTTCCAGATTTCAAACTTTTTTGTTTGCAATTACTGCCTGCCTAGAATTCAATAAATGTTACTTTCAGTTACATTACATTTTCCCTTCCCTTTATTCCCTAAGAAAAGATGTAAAATTAAATTTAAAAAATTGCCTGTTATTAAGCTTTTGTTCAATTTCTGCAGACTGTTGTAACATGGAGCAATTAGGCACAATGGCTTGACACACTCTGGCTTGGAGGTACTCTTCACAAGAGAAACAACCAAACACTGGATCAAAGTCCTTTGTCTGTTAGTTCTGTTGTGACATGTTTCTCTGAACAGGAGCCATTCCATCATTAAGCTTGGCTGCATTGCGTTATAAAAAAACTGAAACTAATCAGTTGACAGATTTTTTTCTCACATATGGTGCCCATTTCTATGAGAATGTATTTACAGACTTTATGTGGGTAGTATTCGTAAAAGTTAAAGGAATTATGGTATGGAAATTATTGTGTGCATTTACTCACTCACTAAGCTGTTGTCTGAGATTCAGAGATTAGCTCCACAAAGAAAGTGAAACCACCATATATATATATATATATATATTTTTTTTTTTTAATTTACTTACTGTTGCCATATCAAACTTCTTGATTTGCAGCAATCTTGACACATAACTCGGGCTACAGGGACATTCATCACATGACATACACAAGACCTATACTTCATACTCATAATCTTTTTGTCATGCAGACACTCCTGAATCTGACCCTCCCATGACTTCCTTGGCCCTCCTCTGCCTTTCTTTCCTGCCACTTGGGCTGAAAAAATGTTCTTAGTAAGCATCTCATCACTTATTCTTTCAACATGGCCAAACCACCTAAGAATATTAGTCTCTACCTTTCTAACAACATTTTGCCTCACAATTACACAACTGCAGCACATCTTCATTCCTCACACGATCAGAACATGTCTTGCCACAAAACAAACCCCCATAATTAATGCATTTTTCCAGAACACAAAACGACTCCTATGTTTCTTCTGTAGTACCCAGGTTTTACTGCCATACTTCAGAGTAGGAACAATTACACTTTCATACACAGCCATTTGGGACTCTCTTGAGAACCCATCATTCGTGTGAAAGCCTTCTAAAGCAGCTATGACTTTCAATTAAGAATTCACTCGCCTACTAATTTCACCATCTGATTTGTTCTTTCTGTCAAACATGCTTCCTAAATACACAAACTCATACACATGGTCAATCACTGTACCATTTAGACTTCAGTGCTAACAGTTCTTTGCTCAAAATCCATAACTTTACGGTTTTTCCCTTATATAATTATACTCAGAGTGAATTTCTTGCAAACTTCGTACATCTGGGACAACATACTCTGCAACTCACTTTTGGTCTCTGCCAACAAGACTGTATCATCAGCATACAGCCTGTGTGCATTTAGTTGTTATTAATGAAAAGTAGGTAATTTTATAAAGACAAATTACTTAAAGGATTTACAAATGTGTGCTTTGGTGAGAAAATGAATAAATGGAATGTAATGTAACAATTCAGTGCAATATGATAGAGGTTGCCACTTTGAAAAAACTAAAAAAAAAAAAAAAACACTTGGGAAAAGTCAGGGAATTTTTTTATTACTTTTGAGTGGAAAGGAACCCTGTAACAGCTATCCTGCTGGGTCTCTAACTTGCAAAAGATGTCAAAACAGCAGCTGAATGTATTTTTATTTCTGGGTTTAATGACCACCATGCACAACTCTTATCGCTATAAGCAGTTACCTGCCCAGGGCCGGATTAAGTGGGCCCTTAGGCTAAGACATTTGAGAGGACCCAAAGTCTAAGACATCTGAGTGGGCCCCCAAAGAACTTATGACTGGGAATTATTATGAAGGCCGCTAGAACGTGAATCTGTAACTACTAAATTATCTGCAAAGTTTTCATAAATCACTGTATTTTTAATTGTTCTCACAAAAACAGGAGTTAAAAGCTTAAGATTCCTAGATTTTGTCTTGGACTTTCTAATGATTTAGCATTGTATGCTTTTCTGTGCAAAGAGAAGCCACAGGGGACTCCAACCCTTAACGGTTCCAAGTGCAAGTTGAGAGGTATTGGTGGATGGTAGTGAAAAAGCTGAAACTCTCTCTCTGACCCCACTGTATGCAGTGACATTAATCTTTGAGGAGTCACTGCCTCGAAATCGGTGCTTCTTCCATCCTCTGTTTCTGACCTAGTAGGAATCATACGAGAAGAAAGTAAAACTATTTTATAAACCTCTTTCTCTCTCTAGCTATCTATCTAGTACTTGTCCAGGCACACCTCCTGGTCATGGTGGGCCCCAAGGCTATAGCCCCTATAGACCCCACCTTAATCTGGCCCTGTGCCTGTCAGTAATTTGGGAGGGTCACTGGTTCCAAGAAGTTGAGGAACCCATGCATCATCTGCGGTTTGAGCCCAGGCCCATCTTGGACAAATAATCAGAATCCAGTGCCTCAGATCAGTCGGTCACCGGAGGAGGGTGTGTGTGTGCGTACAGCTGAATTCATTAGAAATAATAGTGTTTCATGACCAGTGAATTGTACACTTCTTTTTAGGTTTGCAGTGGATGCCAAAATGTCTCATAATGGCTATGGCTCTGATAACTACGATCGTCATAACAAAAATTCTACACACGTTAATCTAAAACAGAAGCGGATGATGCAATCGAGAAAATAATTGCGTCATGTCAAGGTCAGACTTGGAAACACAGTGGTGCCAGAACGACGCACTATCATTTACTGTGTGGACATGGGAGGGTTTGGAAATGGAAGCATGCAGCTCCTCAGGTCCAGTCACAGCGTTAGACCAGCGATCGTACGTAAAAATAGAAACTCTTTGGGAAAAAACTATAACACAGATTCACACTGCCTTGCAAGAAGTTTGTGGGGAAGAAACTCTTGATCGAAGCACAATTTCTATCTGAAAACAAAGTTGATACCGAAAATTTGTCAAAATTGCCCCAACTTGTTTGATGCGGGAGTGATCTTACTGCATGACAATGTATCGTGCCATGATGCAGCTTCGGTATAGGAACTTTTGTCGAAATATGGATGTGAAACTTTATCCCACCCACCATACAGCCCTGAGCTCAGTCCACCAGACTTTGATCTTTTCCCAAAGTTAAAAAATCGGCTCCTTGGCATCCGCTATGAATCACTGGATGAACTGTTATTGGACGTGAAACAAGTAATAAGACAGCTGAACAAAGATGGCGTACTACGAGGCATCCAGTATCTTCCTCACTGCTAGCAAGCTGTCATTAGCAGCGGAGGGGAGTACACCGAAAAACAATAAGGTAAGTTCTCTCCGTTATTTCGCACTTTTCTCAAAAATGGACAGTGTGCAGAACGTTTGGTAGGAACCCTGTGCCACTAAAAGCCAGATTCTGAGCACAAGTTTGAAGCTTATTTTTTCATTATGTTGAAATAGAATACATTAATGGTTTTATTTTATATATTGTTTGCTCTTTGGAAAGTATGAAATATCAATAAAGAAATGCGATTTAGAACCTTGAGTATAAAAGGGCAGTTGAAAAGAAATGGAAAGTACTGTTTATTTGCTTACAGAGGACATGGCAATTAGTGATTTTGGTGTTTTATGCACAAAAAGCGATTGTTTCCCTCCACATATCATACACGTGACACAAAACTGTTTCATAAAATCCTTTTCTACTAGATGTCATGGCATTCATAAATATCTTAAGGTTCGAGCTTCGAATTTTCGTTTTGGTCTTCGGGATCACGAGCTGATGGCCTTGCTTTACACTTTCCTGGAGCACTTTCAGGTTTCAGGGAAAATCCTGAAGTCCTGTCTTAATTCCTTATGTCTGTTGAAGTTGATGTCCTGTCGCTTTCGGTCTCATTCCCTAGAACTGATGAATATGTTCTGTTACTTTCATACGATGCCGTAGGTTTGTCTTCAATTTCTTGACTCTCTTGTACCACGCTTGGGGAAGAAGACGTATCTTGTTCCAAATCATACGGATCAAATCCATCAGACGAAGGAGTTTCTCTCATTTGCTGACTTCCTCGTGGTGTGCTGATGGAAGATGCATCTTGCCCTGAGTAATATCCTTCAGAATTTTCAGGAGCAGGAGATTCTCTCATTTGCTGATTTTCTCGTGGCATGCTTGTGAAAGGTGCATCTTGTGCTGAGTAATATTCTTCAGACTTTTCAGGAGTAGGAGGTTCTTCCATTTGCTGGTTTTCTCGTGGCATGCTTATGGAAGATGCATCTTGCTCTGAGTGGTATTCTTCAGACTTTTCAGGAGCAGGTGGTTCAGTCATTTGCTGACTTTCTCGTGGGGTGCTTATGGAAGATGCCTCTTGTTCTGAGTAGTATTCAGACTTTTCAGGAGCAGGAGGTTCGTATTCCATTTCCAGACTTGCTCGTAGTAGGCTATCGGAAGGCGTATCTTCTGCCGAGTAATATTCTTCGGACTTTTCCTCAACCGATTCCTCATAGCTGGCAGGAACTAAATCGGCATCTTGTTCTGTTACATCTGGTATCAGACAGTAACTCTCTTTCTTCTTGGTTGCTGTTCTTCTTGTCTGCTTCTCTTCATCTAGGGCATCATATACTCCAGACACCAGTACATCCACAAATGCTGTTGTGCTTGGAGATGTTTTGCTGCTTATGTAGCTGGTGTAGCTACCAGTTTCTTTACCTGGTTTGTACTCCCTCGCTTCTGAGGGTTCAATGGCAACTTGCGTGGCTCCAAGAGTTGCCTCTTTCTCTCTTTCACGTTTTATTTCATCATATACTCCAGACATTAGAACATCCGCAAACGCTGATGTGCTTGGAGAGGTTTTGATGTCTATGTAGCTAGTGTAGCTACCAGTTTCTTTACCTGGTTTGTACTCCCTCGCTTCTGAGGGTTGAATGGTAACTTGCGTGGCTCCGAGAGCTGCTTCTTTCTCACTTTCAAATTTTATATCATCATATACTCCAGACATCAGTACATCTACAAACGCTGTTGTGCTTGGAGATGTTTTGCTGCTTATGTAGCCAGTGTAGGTACCAGTTTCCTTCCCAGGTTTATAGTGTCTCATCCGGGTTATTTTACGGTAGTGCTCGCTTTCATCTCCTGGCTCCTCTTCATCGAACATTGCTGATTTGCTTTTTGCTGGATGTTGCAGGAATGGCTCGCCTTCACCTTCTTTCGTGTAGTCGGTAGACATGAGCAAATCTCCAGTTGTTAATTCTGAAATTGGCTCTTCATAGTCCTGAAAATAGGGAACAGAAATAAAAAAGTCACTAGTCCGTAACCCATGTCATGCACAGTTGAAAAAGCTGTGACTGAAATTTTTCTTGTCATGTAACATGAATCGTAAAAAATGCATAACTATAGTAAATGGTTGAATCATTAATGGGCAGTGTATAAGAAGGGTCGACAACAACAAAAAAATCGCAATATTGCAATTAATTAAAAATTTTTCCAACTTTCCTCATTTTTGTATAAACATGTGCTTACCTGTCGTTCACAGGCTTACATTGGAGTATTGAGGTATTTAGTGGCCCGAAATGATGTCGTGTCTAGATAACTACACAATGGGGTTAAAAATATGTTTTATTTTGCCAGTTTGGTTATAAAATTTTTTTTTGTATCATTATATAATCTATCATCATCATTGTCAACCATTATCAATCCACTGCTGGACGAAGGTCTCCCCAAGTTTCCTCCACAACGGTCTGTCTTGTGCCAGTCTCCTCCATGTCACTCCCGCATACTTTCGAATTTCATCCACCCATCTTCCATGTGGTCTTCTGGGTCTTTTCCTGTCCCTTGGAATCCAATCTAAAATTTCGGCTGTCCATCGATGGTCTGTCCTTCTGGCAGTATGTCCAGCCCATTGCCATTTCAGGGATTTAACTCTGATCGTGATGTCTTCCACTCTTGTCATTTTTCGGATCCATGAGTTCCTCTTCTTATCTCTCCTGGTTACACCAAGCATGCACCTCTCCATGCTACTTTGAGTTGTCTGCAGCCTTTGTATGTCTCTTTTAGTTAAGGTCCACGTCTCTGCACCATACGTAAGCACTGGAAGGATGCATTGATCAAACACTTTTCTTTTAAGACATAGTGGCATATTGCTCTTGAAAATTATGCTGTTTCTTCCAAAAGCTCTCCAGGCAAGTTTTGTATGCCGATTAATTTCTTCATCAATGTGACCCTCACTTGATATCTGCTGTCCAAGATAAACGTATGCATCTGTTATCTCCAGCTTTTCTCCATCAATCGATAAATCTTCATTTCTTGTAAAAGCATTGTACATCACTTTTGTCTTCTGAAAGTTCATTTGTAATCCCACTTCTTTACTCTTGTCAGCAAGTTCCTGGATCATACTCTGCAGCTCTGATGGGATAGTTGCAAAAATGACTATGTCATCAGCAAAACGAAGGTGGGTTAGATAATCTCCATTAATCTTTATCCCTTTGTTTTCCCAGTTCAGTGATTGAAAGACATTTTCCAATGTGGCATTAAAGAGCTTCGGAGATATGGTGCCACCTTGTCTCACTCCTTTTCCAATTTTTATATGTGTTGTATTTTCAAACAGCCGAATCTTTGCACTTGCATTTTCATAGATGTTATTAATAATATTAATGTACGCATCTTCAATACCACAGGATTTCAGAGCCATTATAACTGCTGATGGTTTCACCGAATCAAAGGCTTTTTCATAATCGATAAAAGCCATGCACAATGGAAGTTCGTATTCCCTCGCTCTTTCAATTAGTTCTCTCAGGACGTGGATATGATCTATTGTGCTGTAGCCACTCCTGAATCCAGCTTGTTCTCTCGGTTGAGCCATGTACAGTATCACCTTCAAGCGGTGTGAAAGAACTTTAGTTAAGATTTTATAAACCACTGATAGGAGGCTGATAGGTCTGTAGTTCCTGAGATCCTCAATGTCACCTTTTTTATGTAGCAAGATCATTGTAGCGTTGTTCCAATCCTCAGGAATCTTCCCTTCATTAAGGCATCGAGTTAAAATTTGGGCGAGTACTGTTTCGATTTCTCCACTTGCTTCTTGTATGATGTCTACAGTAATTCCATCTTCTCCTGGAGCTTTTCCCCGCTTCATGTTTTTGATTGCATGTGCAACTTATGCTGGAAGGACTGGAGGAACTCTGGTACCTTTCATGATGTCTGGAGTGCATGTATCATCCCTTTCATATAATTTGGAGTAGAAATCTTTCACTCTTGTCAAAATTTCGCCTCTATTTCTTGTTACAGAACCATCTTCTTTTCTCAGTGCCATAATCTGTTTTCTTCCCTTACTGAGATGTCCTTTTGATATCTTTAGGCTTTGGTTGTTTTCAATTGCTTTCCTTACTAGTTCACAGTTGAATTTTCTTACGTCTTCAGTGATACTTTTTCGTACTGTCTTGCATAGCTCTATATATTCCACTTTGGAAGTCACATCTTCTTTAGTTGTCCTCATCTCTCTTCTTTTTTGCATCAACATTTTGGTTTTTCCTGATAATTTGTTCACATGCAACTTGTTCTTAGACCCAGCTAATTTTGTTGCTGTTTCCATTAGAGCTTTGGTTACTTTTCTGTTAACTTCAGAAATATCCACTTTTTCCGATGTTAGGCCTTCTAAAGCAGAGAATCTGTTCTTGAGTTCCAACTTGAAGGTATTATGGTGTTTTTTAAGATTGGTTATGTCAATAGATTTTGTTTGTCTTATGAGCTTGCTACGTTCGAGTTTAGTGTTGAGGTGCATCTTACATTTCACCAATCTATGGTCACTACCTGTGTTGAGCTTGTTTAGCACACTGCAGTCTTCTATGACGAATTTTTTGTTACACATAATGAAATCAATTTCACTTGTCGTCCCATTTGGATGTCTGCGCGTCCATTTCCTGTGTGGCTTTTTCTTGAAAAAGGAGTTCAAGATGAAAAACCTTTCTGCCTCTGCAAACTCTACGAGAGTATTTCCACGCTGGTTTCTGTTGCCGTGACCGAATTTACCTACTGAAGTTTCGTTCTGTTGCCGTTGCCCTATTTTTGCATTGAAATCTCCCATAATTATCTTTAAGTGTTGCTTACCTTTATTATTTAGATAACAAATTTCCTCATAAAATTCTTCAATTTCTTCAGGATGACTTGTGGTGGGTGCATAAGTTTGAATAATCTGAGCCTGGTATCTTCCCGAGAGTTGGATAACGAGTCGTGCAGCTCTGTCAGAGGAACTTTCAACTTCTACAACTTTATCCTTCAGTTTCTTGTTTATTATAAATCCAACACCACTAGTTCTGCCAGTATCAGTCCCACGATAGTAGAAGAGATGTCCACTTTTCAGTTCAATGAGCTTTTCTCCTTTTCTCCTTACCTCACTTAGCCCGACGATGTCCCTCTTGATCCTTTGTAGTTCCTCTTCCAATTCAAGAAGCTTTGAATCAGAAGATAGGGAGCGTCCATTATACGTAGCCAAGGTCAGCATCAGATGGCAGCCTAGTCCGGTCCTCCGGGGATTCTTAGCACCCTCTGCCTTCATGTCGCACTGGCCGCTGCCTTGGCCATGTACATTCCAGCTGTCGGAGACAGGGCCAAGATTTAAGTTGTAGAGTCATTTTGGAGGGGTTTGGCCATAACTCACCACACTAGCCAAGCGGGTTGGTGAGTGTGGGACAGCATTTCCTCTAATCCCGATGGTATAGTTATACCGCTATTGGCGGTCGTCAGAGCCCCTTTAGTGGGAACAGGATGTACCACGAGAAGGCGGGGTTGACATTTGTCAAGGAGAGGCAGTGATGTTACGCATCACCTGACCTATACTAATATATAAAGAGAGAAACTTTGTGTGTTTGAGGTAATCTCGAAAACACTGAACCGATTTGGATAATTCTTTCACCGTTGGGAAGCTTATTTCTTTCCGGTGGACATAGGCTATTTCGTTTATCTATGCCAGTACTAATAATATATAAAGAGAGAAACTTTGTGTGTTTGAGATAATCTCTAAAACTACTGAACCGATTCGGATAGTTCTCCGTTGGAAAGCTCACTTCTTTCTGGTGGACATGGGCTGTTTTGGTTATCTATACTAATACTATATAAAGAGGTAAACTTTGTGTGTTTGAGGTAATCTCGAAAACTACTGAACCGATTTGGACAATTCTTTCACCGTTGGGAAGTTTATTTCTTTCTGGTGGACATAGGCTATTTCGTTTATTCTTTATTATTTTTCATTATTTTTTATTATTTTTGGCTGTACTACCAAATCAGATCTCTTTCAAGTAGTTCCCGATTTGCCATGTATCGTTCTGCTTACGGCGGATTCTAAAAAAAAAAAAAAAAAAAAAACAAACTTATGACAGTAAAAATTAGCGGTGACAAGTCTGTGGGTCAGTTGCTTTCATTTAAAAAAAAAAAATCATGAAAATCGTTCCAGTGGGTGGCGCTGGCTGATTGTAGAAAGAAACGACATTGTGTTTTAAATATAAAGATTGTTTATTCATGATATTTTGTAATGTAAAATTGTATACGCACATCCTTTTTTTTTTTTCTTTTTGTGTTAAGGGTGCAAAGTTTATGCCACAGTCCAGCAGCCATATCTTTGCCGAAATATGTTAAATCAGAACTGCTTCTTCGTGTATTCAGAGATAGGTTTCTCAGCGTAAATACAACACTCGTTGATTTCAACAAGAAAGCTCATTTCTTTTGGATGTCAGAGAAACGCAAATAAGTTTCTTTGTATAGGGTGTCCGAATAATGACTGTGCACCGAATGTACGGATTGCAGTAATGTAATAATAAAGAAATTTTTAATGGAATTACAGTAGAAGTGACCCGCCACGTGGAAGTGCTCTGTGCCTGGTAACCTTCATGTCGCCGCCCCGGTGGCGCAGTGGTCTGTTGGGTTCCTGGCCATATTGGGATCCGGGGTAACGAGCTGGCAGATCTCTCTGCCAGGTCTGTTTCCTCCATGTCGCCAGCTCGGCTGCCACTATCTTTCCGCGATTTTCGACCTTTGATCCGGACATTTCTCCTGGACGAGTGGCAGTCCCTGTGGTCTCAGAAGGGCAGCAATAAGCTGAATTCCATCAAACCACAGATAGGACTATGGAAGTCTAGTTTGCGGAAGAAAAGTCGTGAGGAAGTTGTTCTTGCACGTCTCCGCATTGGGCACTGTCGTTTTACTCGCCGCTTTTTGCTGTGTGTGGCGAGGGTGTCCCGGTGTGTGAGGCGTGCAACTGTCGTCTCACTGTCCTTCATGTTTTGTGTACTTGTGTTCGTTTTTGTGATCATCGTTTTCGTCATTTTCACTCTCATCTGTTGGACGAAGGAGCAGCTACGCTGCAGACTCTCATTGGTGAGGACTGCGACCTGACCGCAGTGTTCTCCTTTTTACAGAAAATTGACTTTTTTAAACTCATCTAGATTTTAACTTGTTCACTCTCATATTTCATTTTTACCGCTTCAGCCTGCTTTTAACCTTGTGTACGTTTTTTATTGATTTTGTTTTGTTTTGATGTCTTTTGTTTGGCGCTCTTTGGCCAACCATGGCCCTTGCGCCATTAAAATCAATGAACCAACCAACTAAGGCGCTGGCCTCTGATCATTCGTCCGTAAGGGGTCCGGGTTCGAATCCCGGTGAGGCATGGATGTTGTGTTTGTCTTACGGCACTGGCTCTCTCCCTTCTCTGGAACCAGTGACCCTAAATTAGGGACGGGCGACTGCTTATAGCCCATTGAGTTGCTCACGGTGGTCGTTAAACCTCCAATCAAAAAAAAAAACCTTCATGTCTCCCCACCCCGAGGCGCGCGCAGCTCTCATTCCGAGCGAAGGTCATTCCCGAGAAATTGGTCGACGTAGGCAAACGTGTCGATTGATCACTCGACTCGGCATAAGGACTGGTGTTGACTGTTGAACAGAGGGTGTTTTTGGTGGAACATACCTTTCGCCATGCCGACAAGTACACGGACGAAATGCAAAAATTGTTTGCTAGGAAATTTCGTGATGCAGACGTTCCCCTACGGTAATGTGTTACGTCAGCTAATAGTGAAGTTTCAAGAAACTGGCAGTGTTCTGGATGCCACCCGTCCCGGTTGGCTATCCACAGCAGACGACACCGTACAGGATATCCAGGACAAGATACAGAGGAGTCCACACAAGTCCGTGAGGCTGCTGTCACAACAGGCTAATGTGTCAAAAAGGCTGCAATGACGACCCACGCCCATGATATTCTGAAAAGGAAGTTGCGTTTCCACCCGTACAACGTGTCTGTCGTGCATCAGCTGAAAGAAGCAGACCACGTGACCCGTGTTCGGTACTACAGGTGGTTCCAAGAGTTCCTATCTGAAAAAGGTAAGGACGGAGGTGACTTTCTTTACAGATGAGGCATGGTCCCACCTGTCCGGGTACATCAACGGCCAAAACGCTCGTCCGTGGGGTACTGAAAACCTCCACGAATTTAAGGAAGTGCCTCTCCACAACCAGAAGGTCGGTGTTTGGTGTGTCATTACCCGTACGAGCATTATTGGGCTCATCTTTTTCAGTGAACCCATTAACTCAGAATGGTACCGTGCCCATATTTATCCAACCATTCATATCCGAACTCACGGAACGGGAAATCAACGAAGTATGGTTCCAGCAAGACAGTGCAACTGCCCACACCGCCGGCACATCAATACAACTTCCGGAGGGATTCTTAGGAAATAGCATAATCTTCCGGGGACTGTGTCCTGCCCGGTCACCGGATCTAACTTTTTACTGTGGGGAGCACTAAAGGGGAAGGTGTATACGCAGGTAATCCTCATACACTTTAAGAGCTACAGGCTGCAATGACGACCCACTTCCAACTAATCACACCACATACCCGAGAACGGTCTTCACCAACATGCAGAAGCGTGTGCAGACATGTCTGGACGTCGGTGGGGCCCACTTCCAACACCTGTAGTAACCAGTTCGACATAGTGTTACTTTCCGTGCACAGTTATTTTTTGGACACCCTGTATAACCTGTGCTTTAAAGAAAACTCATTTTTTTCTTTCTTGATTTTCAATGCTTTGTTTTTATTGACGGAATTTTCTCTTTTCTGCACCATACACGAAAGAGCTTATTTTAAAACGTTTAATGTTGTATATACTACATCTTGCATTTCTTATAATAAAATTAAAAAAAAAAAAACTTTTTTTTTGCGTTAAAGCATTTCAGTAATATAAGAACTACAGGGACTTAGCAATGCCAGTATTTCCACGGTGATCTTTTCTGTTCAGTTTGCTCGGTGCGACAAATAATAGAAATGAGACCACCAGAGTTGGGGATCATAGTGAGGAGGAAACGAAATGTAACCTAATATTTAGAACTAGCTCATAATCCATGCCATGCACAGGTGAAAAAGCTCTGATGGAAATTTTTATAACACGAATCGTTAAATACATATACATAACTATAATAAACGGTTTAATTATTAATAGGCAGTCTATAAGATATATCACCAACAACAAAATTTTTGTGATATTCCCATATACGCGGATTCCTTTTTATTAAATTACTCTGCAATTTTATTCCTATTTATGAAATTACTCTGCAATGAGAAGAAAAGGAAATAAAACACGACAAAACACCTACGTCACAGAAAAAACGCTAACAGTTGTTCGAGGACGATTACGTGCGTGTTGCCACAGATGAAGTCGTTTGTCTTACTAAGTTTACGAAATGTGCATTTCATGAGACAAATCCTAATGGTTGTCTTTGTTAAAAAAATTATTTATAAAACTTTTTAACTAACAAAAAACACGTAACACAAATTCGGCCTCTCGGGACAGGAGTGTGCCTCACGGAGCAACAAACGTGCGAAATACTTCTTCAATAATAGGTAAATAATACCTTTTGGTATTGTTTATTTTTACTGAGTTTATTTTATTTTTTTGGTATTTCTGCTTGATTTTACGAATCGTGCGATAGCGGTGAGCTTAGTTCCGATTTCGGCCACCGGATAAAAGCAGATGGCGCTACAAGTACTGAATGACGTCGGAGCGTTAGGGACAGACGTAGCCTATTACATAGGTTTTATTATTAACTCTGCAAAGTCAGACATCCCTGAATTGCCTGTCTTCACTGTTCATCACGTAACATCAATCACATCAAAGGTGGCGCAGTGGTCTAAGCGATGGCCTCTGATTATTCGTCCGAAAGGGGTCTGGGTTCGAATCCCGGTGAGGCATGGATGTTGTGTTTGTCTTACGGCACTGGCTCTCTCCCTTTCCTGGAACCAGTGACCCTAAATTAGGGACGGGCGACTGCTTATAGCCCATTGAGTTGCTCACGGTGGTCGTTAAACCTCCAATCAAAAAAGAAAAAAATCACTTCAGAAAACTCTAAAATTACATTGCCCTGGAGTTTGAATCGAACTCGCATCTCACGATTTCCGTTCGAGCATGCTTTCTGTTATTTGATACCGTCAAATAGGTTAGGCTCTGGCGAGTTCTTAGAGAGATGGCCGAACCGGGACATGTCTTTCTAATTAAGTCACTCTACAGCGCTAATAAAGCCTCCTTCACAATCAATAGCGAAACGTCTGACACATTCAACGTGGGAAAAGGCCGCCCCGGTGGCGCAGTAGTTTAAGCAATGGCTTTTGACCATTCGTCCGAGAAGGGTCTGGGTTCGAATCCCGTCGGGCATGGATGTTGTGTTTGTCTTACGGCACTGGCTCTCTTCCTTCCCAGGAACCAGTGACCGTAACTTAGGGACGGGCGACTGCTTATAGCCCATTGAGTTGCTCACGGTGGTCGTTAAACCTTCAATCAAAATAAATAAATAAATAAATAATAAATAACATGGGAAAGGGAGTTCGCCAGAGATGCACTCTCTCACCCATTCTTTTTAATATTTATGGAGAATGGATAATCAGGAAAGCGACGGAAAACTGATATGCTGGATTATCAATAGGCGGTAAGAAAAGATCAAATCTACGGTATGCGGATGACTCCACTATAATAGCTGGTTCAGAGGAGGAGATGGTAGGATATCTCAAACGTATCAAGGATCACAGCGCCGAAGCTGGTCTCAAATTAAATAGGGCCAAGTACTGCTTTATGGTTGATGACAAGGGCGGGGTGCTTCCTCAAAACTTCGAACAGATACCCAATATTGTCCGAAAATCAGAAGTCATATACCCTCATAAGCAACAAGGGCAATTGCGAAGGCGAGATCAAAAGGAAGATCAGAATGGCCAAATCTACCGTGGCAGGGCTTACAAAAATCTGGAAAGATCGCCACATCAGCAAAACCACCAAGTTGAGGCTGGTCAAGGTCCTCGTGCTCCCCATTTCGACTTACGGTTCTGAAACATGAACCTTAAATGCAGCATGTCGCAGAAGAATTGAGGTGTTTGAAATGATCTGCTACAGATGCACGCTGAGAATATTCTGTGTTGTGCATAAGACTGATGCATCAATCTTGAGAGAGCTCGGCGTAGACGCGCACAAGCGACTTCTTCCGACAATCCAACGACATACACTCATTGTCATAAATATCCGCGCACCAAGAAAAAACCGTGCGATACACACGAAACTCCACGAATAGCTACGGGGAGGGCAGACATGCAAATGATTAAAGTTTCGTGTGATACCGCATGCCCGCGCGTCCAAGACCGGCGCTGCAACCGCAATCCTTGGACTTTATAAGGCGCAGCGCAGGGGACTCCACATGCGTGCCGAAATACATGGTAAGAGTAGGGTGAGATCCTTGAGCGATATACATGACGAGGAGCCGCCATAGATGTGCGCACGAGCAACTGACGGAGTTTGAACGAGGCCATATCGTCAGGATGAGAGAGGTAGGGTGGCCGGTGAGCCGAATCGGACGCCATTTTGGCTGGTCGGACAGTACGGTGCGATCATGTTGGGAGCAATGGACACAGGAAGGCAACCAGACGCGGCGGACTGGCTCTGGATGACCCAGGCACCAGCAGCAGAGATTTTTTTTTTTTTTTTGATTGGAGGTTTAACGACCACCGTGAGCAACTCAATGGGCTATAAGCAGTCGCCCGTCCCTAATTTAGGGTCACTGGTTCCAGGGAAGGGAGAGAGCCAGTGCCGTAAGACAAACACAACATCCATGCCTCACCGGGATTCGAACCCGGACCCCGTTCGGACGTATGGTCAGAGGCCATCGCTTAGACCACTGCGCCATCGGGGCGGCGCAGCAGAGATGACCGTGGGATCGTGAGAGCGGCACGCACAGATACAACAACGTCCTTTTCCAATATTCAGATAAATGTGGCGGTTGTACAAGGTCTTCTGTGTCCGCCAGAATCATTTCCAGACGCCTGGCAGAAGTGAAACTGCACTCTCGACGGCCCTTACGTTTTCTGCCATTAACACCTGGCCATCGTCGACGTCGATTGCAGTGGTGTCATCAGCGAACAACGTGGAATGCCACGGACTGGCGACGTATAGTGTTCAGCGACGAATCTCGCTTCTGTATTGGAACGGATGACCACAGTGTCAGAATGTGGAGGACCGTAGGTGATAGCTACAATACTAACCTCACTGTACAGCGGCACACGTCCCGAACTGCAGGCGCGAAGGTCTGGGGAGCGATCGCGTATGACAGCCGACTTCCCTCGCAGTGATTCGAGGGACATTGACAGCCCAGCGCTACGTGCAAGAGATCCTGCGGCCCCATGTACTGCCTTTTCTGGCGGGGCGGCCCGGAGCCATTTTCCATCAAGATAACGCCCGTCCTCACACGGCTCAGGTTTCCCAGGACTGTCTACGTCATGCTCCGACGCTTCCGTAGCCTACTAGATCTCCTGATCTCTCGCCCATCGGGCACGTGTGGGACCAGATGGGACGCCAGCCTTTCTCGCTGTCCTAGTCTTCGTGATTTAAAGTGCCAGTTGCAAGAAGTGTGGGCCAATCTGTCGCAGGATAACATACGGCGCGTCTTTGACCACATGCCGGACCCTATCACCGTATGTATCCGAACCCGAGGCGGTCCGACGCGGTACTAACATGTGTACCATATGACCCCGGGAAATCGTCCTGCTGCTATGATATTGTAATCACTTCTGTCTTTGGTATGTACCATCTCACAACAAAAATCTCATTTCAGTTCGACGCCTCCTTTGTGCGCGGGTTTTTATGACAATGAGTGTATACTAACCTTCTTCGGCCACAGTATCCGGCGAGACGGTTTAGTAAAACTTTGTATTTAATGGAAAGTCGACGGCAAAAGAATGAGATTAGGTCCCCTAGACAGATTCATCGATCAAATGAAAACTTTCACAGATGTATCAGTTGCAGAAATCATGAGAAATGTGGAGAAATAGACAAGAATGGTGAACCTTGATTGCCGACGGGATGTGAATTGCGTCACAACGCTCGAACCGAGCAAGAAAAGAGAGATTATCTGTTGCATTCCTCAGGACGATGAAGTCCCAAGTATCTGAGTGTAAAGTACCTGTACATTCTCAGATTTTCAAGTTTTCTAATGTGATTGTTGTTACGTGATGAACAGTAAATACAGGCAATTCAGAGATGTCTAATTGCCGAGTTAATAATTCTGACGTACTTTCACGTATTAAGAGAAACATATTTCTTCCACGGAATTTATAACCTAATACTGTTACAATGCTAAATTTACGTGAAATCATCCGTATGTTATAGTGTTAGATTGCGATTCTCGGTCGGTCCAGGTGGAGGCAAACTGAAGAACAACCTGTAATGGAACATCTGCTCATCATAACAGAAAGACTAAGGGTTGAAAACAGAACTGCTGTTATTCTCTTTTCCGTTTCGGGGTTCAGTCCATATCAGACAAGCTCACCGTCCATGCCTCATCCGGGACTAAAGTCTGGGCACGAATAGTTAATAGTCCAGCGCTTGGACTACTACCCCACCTAGGTGCCAGACAGAAGCGTTCGCAAATGTCTACAAGCTGTTTTTACGTTGCAGCTGGGATGGCCATAGAATTTTATTGGGGTGGTTAAAAGTAAAGAGACATGAAAGTTGAAGTTACCAAGAATCCGCATTAAGCTCATTCTTATTTGAAGTAATTATGGATACGGTTAGCCGCCCCGGTGGCGCAGAGGTCTAAGCGATGGCTACTGACTATTCGCCCGAGATGGGTCCGGGTTCGAATCCCGTCAGGCATGAATGTTGTGTTTGTCTTACCGCGCTGGCTCTCTCCCTTCCCTGGAACCAGCTGTCCTAATTTAGGGACGGGCGACTGCTTATAGCCCACTGAGTTGCTCACTGTTGTCTTTGTCCTCAGCCAGATAAAGTGTTAAACTCTGCAGTGTAGTGAAGTTAGTAAAGATTACACCATTCTAATGAATAACATAACGCCATTTGTCTATGATTATACACAATCGTAACAAAATAATATGACCACCCCCTGAATCACGGTGTACCCGCCCAGGCGCGTCACAGAGTGCACGTAACAAGGTTGACCACACGGAGATATAAGCAGCCGGCCAGGACAGATGAGCCATAGTGCGTGATGGGCAATGATTTGACGGAGGTTCAAAAAGGAATGATCATCGGCTACAGCACCAAGGGTGGAAGCACCTCAGAAACAGCAGACTTCGTGGGCTGTTTGCGAGGTGTGTACCAAGAATGGACCGCTGGCACACCGAGTACTTCGTGACGTCATAACTGTTCAAAAAGGAATGATCATCGGCTACCGCGCCAAGGGTGGAAGCACCTCAGAAACAGCAGACTTTGTGGGCTGTTTGCGAGGCGCTGTAGTAAGGGTGTACTAAGAATGGACCGCTAGTACACCGAGTACCTCCTGACGACATCACAACGGTGAATCCCCAAAGGCCATCGAACTCAGAGGAGAACGTCGCCTCCGTCGACTGTTAAAGGGCTATCGATGCGCAACAGTGCAGCAATCGACCACGCAAATGAACGCTTTGGCACGTGGCCCCGATAACAGTAAAGCGAACCCTGTTACGCATGGGTCTCCGGAGTCGACGTTGCGTCAAGGTGCCCATGTTAACCCAGGTCCATCGGCAACGACGCCTGCAGTTCGCAAGGTACTACCGTTATTGGACACCGGAGAGAGGTTGTCTTCTTCGAATCGAGGTTTCTACTCCACAGAAGTGACTGGCGGTGGCAGATTCGGCGTCAAACACACGAGAACCAACACCCGGACACGCTTGTCGGTCAGGTACAGACCGGCGGTTGCAGTGTGCATGTCTGGGGGGTGTTTTCCTGGTATTACCTGGGACCGCTGGTACCACTGGATAGGTTCCTGAACGCCAATGCCCTGTCCATCCTCGCTGACCACATGCATCCCTTCATGTTGGACGTTTACTCTGGTGTTGATGGTGTCTACCAACAGGACAATGTGCCCTGCCATGTCGCTAAGGGGGTACGTGAATGCTTCGAGGAACACGACAGCAATGTCTCCGTTCTCCCTTGGCCGGCAAAATCGCCCGATCTCAATCCCATAGAGCACTTGTGGGGCTATTTGGATCGACAGGTTCGACGTGCCGACCCACAACCACGTCATCTCCGGGATCTCCGTGCTCTGATGCCGTTTGAATGGGCACGTGTGCCTCGGGCAACCTTCCAGGGCTTCATTGCGCCTATGCCACGACGTCTGGCCTCTGGCATTCGGGCCAAGGGTTGTTATTCTAATTATTAGGTAGGTGGTCATATTATCCTGATACGACCTTGTACATGCGAGTAGTTCGCCGGTATTACAGTTTATTTTTTTAGAATCTGATTGTCCTATTCAGAGTGTAGAAATGTACTACTTACTCCTTCTTCAGCATATTCCCTCTCGTCAGTAACTTCCTCTCCTTCCACCGACGGTTCACGATCTTTCATTTCGGCCTCAGCTGTAATTATCCATGAATTATAAATATAACTAGTAAATAAACTCGATGAATATTAGAATATTTTTAATACATGTAAGCAGAACAAGCAGCCTTTGAAGGCAAATCTTAAACAATGCCCATTTGTGTTTTAACTGCACATATTGCGTTGTTCTTAACATTCCAGAAAAATACGAATGAAAGGCAGATCTTTTATGTTCCTTTCATTCAAAAAAAAAAAATTTTTTTTTTTTGCAGGTAGGAACACTGAACTTGGCTCCACAAATTCCAAATCCTTCGCCTATGCACACAGGAATAATAACACAGCCCAACATAAAAAAAAAAAAAAAAAAAATCTGGTGCTTTGGAAGTTGGACCTATTTTTGGGTATACTTGGGGCGCTGATTCCAAAAATGACATTGGTTTTGCCGTATCAGCTCTAGTTTTGGAGATACGGCATACCCAACTTAGATGCTGATGTGCAGACATACAGTATAATAAAGTGTATGTATTTAATTTTCGATTGTTCAGGGCGATAAAGGAACATCGTGGTTCCCTAGCATGGGTAGGTGTGCCAACTTTGGCGACGATTCTGTGAAGTAAAGCTCGTCAAGAACAGAAACAAGCAGATAGCGAGTTTAATCGTATGCATGTGGACCGAGTTTGAGTTGTGTTGCTCCGAGAATTAAGGTAATAGAAATTACAATAACTTCAATATATGTATATGAATTTAATATTCGAATATTTGATTATAAAGGCAGTGTTTATTTCGTCTAATTGTGAGTTTTTCAACACCTATACAACTAGAGAATGCAATGTGATGTTTGCACATTGAGTATAGACAAATGTTCCTGTCCTGGGGCTTGTCTGTTCCACAGCTTTCCTGCAGTTTTATTTATATAATCCATCCATCTTCCGTCTGGTCTTACTACTCTTCTCTTTCCTTTATATGGTCTCCATTCTGTTATTATTTTAATCCATCTATTATTTCCCATTCTTGCTATACGTCCAGCCCATTTCTATTTTAAATTGAGTATCTTTTCACCTATGTCTAAAAATTTTGTTCTGGATCTTTTATCTGTATTCCTTATTTTATCTTGAAGTCTTATATTTAGTAGGGATCTTTCCATTTTACGTTGTGTTTTTTGCAAATTGTCTAAGGTGTTTTTCTTGATAGGCTATATAGTTTTCAGCGCCATATGTCATAATGGGTATTATACACTGAGTGGCCACTTTATTATGACCACCTGAACGTTTTAAGCAAATGAGCTACGGCTGCACTCTGTTGCCGCGAGAGGGCGAGGCTAGTATAAAAGGGAAAGCTTAGTGCTTGCGACAGTAGTAGCAGTGATTTTTGGGTGACGAGATGGGTATAAAATGCGATTTGACGGACTTTCAACGTGGGATGATTGTAGGAGCTCGAAGCCATGGAGCGTGTATCACCGAAACCGCCGCATTCGTGAAATGTTCCAGAGAAACTGTTGTGAAAGTGTTTAAAGACTGGACTGTCAGCCAAAAAACTGTGTCTCTACGTGCAACGTGTGGTCGTCATCGACTAGTGACTGCTCGGGCGGAACGGAGAGTGTCCCGACTGGTAACAGACAACAGAAGGGCAACAGTGCAGCAAATTACAGCCCGTCTTAATCAAGGATCCCCTCAAATGATCTCTGCACACACTGTTGTTCGCCGTACACTGCATCGGATGGGATATGGCAGCTGAAGGCCTGTTCGAACACCTTTGCTGTCTGCAGTTAACAAGAGAAAACGTCCCCAGTTCGCACAGGAGCACAAGGATTCGACAGTCGACAATTGGAAACAAATTATGTGGTCCGATGAATCACGTTTTCAGTTGCACCATGCCGACTGCCGAGTGAGAATTTGGCGGAAACAGCACGAAAGCATGGACCCCAAATGCATTGCTATACAACCCTTCTAGCTGGTGTAGGCAACGTTATGGTTTGGGGAATGTTTTTCTGGCATGCTTTGGGCCCTTTAATTCGTGTTGATCAACGTCTGACTGGCACATCATATCTAAACATCGTTGCGGATCAAATGCATCCTGTCATGTGGATGGTTTATCCCAATGGCGATGGCTACTTTCAACAAGATAATGCGTCCTGCCAGAGTGCTCGTATTGTACAGGATTGGTTTCAGGAACATGCCTGTGAGTTTACTATGCTTAGGCGGTCCCCACAATCTCCAAATCTCAACCCCATTGAGAATTTGTGGGATGAAGTTGAACGAGCCATCAGACAGCTGGATCCACAACCCTGCAATCTCACACGCCTGGAAAGTGCTATTCATCAAGCATGGTCTCAGATTCCACAAACCACCTATCAACATCTCGTGGAGTCCATGCAACGAAGAATCGACGCAATATTAAAGGCAAAAGGTGGCCCAACGAAGTACTGAGGGGATGGTCATAATAAAGTGGCCACTCAGTGTATAATACTTTGAAAAGTTTTGCTCTGTTTTCTGGTCTTTAACTTCCCAAAAGCTTCCCACCCCATTTTTCTTCTTCTGTCAATTTCTTCCATAATTCCCTGTTGTTTTTTTTTGTTTTTTTTTGTGGTAATTAGTTTTCCTTGGTATATGTATTCTTCCACGCACTTTATTTCTTTATCATTTATTCTAATATTTTCTTGTGCTTCGTTATTATTGAGTTGGTTTGACATTATTTTTGTTTCATCAACTAGGGGCTGCGCCTCTAGGCTCGCTACGCTCGTTTCCAGAGTAGCGCTCGGGCCCTGCCACCCGATCTTCAAGTATATCACATGAAATAAAAACTGGAAAACACCACCTAGTGACAGAACTGTGAACTATAAAACTCCTCATATACTAACCTAAAGTGTTCTACAAGGTAAATGGCATCCAGTGTTGAAATAATTTTTTAAATCGCCCTCGTAGAAGCAGAGATATTGAGAAAAACAGATTAAACATTGGCGTCCCCTAGCGGCAAAATTGTGCATTATTTTGGGAAGAAAATACATGCAGAGTTTTCATAGTTGGTAGTACTTGACTGAAAAAGGATTTTTTCAATCGAGTTATTAGTCCCACACACATACTGACGAAATGAAAACCTTCTCTCAGTTGTTCAATACTTTTCGCGCTGTATCGATTCCAAGATGGCGGCTTGTTTACAGTTTTTGCTTTACTCCTGGTGAACTCTCTGTTGGATTTTTGCGGAACTGTTTTCAATTTCCTTCTGTTTTTATTGAAGGACTTTTGCTCCTCCGCCATTCCGAAGTTTCCGAGTTTTTTTGCTGTCGTTATTTTTTGGAAGGGCGGACTTTTGTCGTTTGAACTTATACGTCAGAATTGTCGACAAATGTGTTCGACTGTTTCTTTCCGGCGATGCCATTTAACGAAATGAAAATGTTCTTCCAATTGTTCAATGCTTTTTGCGCTGTATCGATTCCAAGATGGCTGCTTGTTTACAGTTTTTGTTTCGCTCCTGGTAAACTCCCTGTTGGATTTTTGCGGAACTTTTTTCAATTTCCTTCTATTTTTATTGAAGTACTTTGCTCTGCCACCATTCCAAAGTTTCCGAGTTTTTTTACTGTCGTTATTTTTTGGAAGGGCGGACTTTTGTCTTTTGAACTTACAGCACTTAATAAATTTACCACTAAAAAAAACAAAAGCGGCCCAAAAAGCATTTCCGAAAACCGTTATGCTAAACCGTTAAACAACTGAGATAGCTTTTACCAACAAAACATATGCAAAACAAATTCTCTGCTTCACCATGGCAGCAGGTCACGGGACCAGAACTTTCCCCTGTGGTTATCGTGAAGACAGACAAGCAGTTCGTTTCCTTCCTTTGCGTCTTTAAAAAATGCTTAAAAATCAGAAAATGACTTTTTCTTAAATAGTTTTTTTGTAAAAAAGGGATGATGTTGTAAGTTTATGCTGTAAAAATTGCAATGAGTTACGATTTATAGTTTGCCATATATCCGTTTTTTTTAAATGGATCCCATCGCGAAATGGAGAATTTTGTGAAATTTAAAAATTTAATTTCTCGTAAACTAAATCGAAATTCAAAACAAGGACGATGAGGTGCAAAAATTCGGTCATGGCACTACATGCCTACAAAGTTTCGTGGTCCTGTTGCAGTTAGTGTGTCCGGAACGCGACCTGATAGCACTCTTTTGCTTACCTTAACTTTGAAATATAATAGCTCTTGAAGTATCGCCAGAATCGAAAAACGGTTTATTTTAGCGAGTTCTCCAAACAATTTTCTACAAACGATGTAAATTTCATATTTTTGTGTTCAATACGTTTTGCGCTGCGAGCTAGGAAAGCAAGAGTGTTGTGAGATTTCTGAAACAGCGGTAGCAGCAGCAGCGGCGGCAGTTTCTTTTTTTAGAATAGAGTTATATAGATTTCTAATCCAATTTTCTTTTGATTCTTCTATCATTTCTTTTAATTCTTTTTTTATTCTTCTATCATTTCTTTTAATCCCCTTTTCCAACCAATTTAATAGATTCATTATGTGTTCTAGAGTTAATGTAAATAGCTTTGGCGAAATACACTAAAGAGCAATTGAATTAGAGACAGCTGGCGTTATGCAAATATGGCGCTGTGGGTAAACGGAAACGACATGAAGTATGCAGCAATCCGTCAATATAAGGAGTGATGCGACGGGAATCAGTAAGAGTCGGACGCAGTATGGGTAAGACGAAGGATCTAAGCGCATTTGATCGCGGGCAAATTGTACGGGCCCGACGAATGGGTCACTCCATTTAGGAAGTCGTGCAGGCACTGGGATTTTCACGATCCACTGTGTCACGGGTGCACCGTGAGTACATCGAATCCGGTAAAACCATCATTGCAAGGGCCAACCGCCGTGGACAACAGCGTGTGGATGAGCGGGGTCATCGTCGGCTAGCTCGCATTGTAACAGCGGATAGACGGGCCACAGTGCAAGAAATCCCTCGACAATTTAACGCTGGTGCACAAAAACGTGTAAGCAGCCACACCATCCAGAACCATCTCCTCGCTATGGGGTACAGAATCGTCCCACGAGGGTACCGCTGCGGACAGCACATCACTGGGTGCAAAGATTAGCATGGGCACGGGAACATCGCCACTGAACCCTAGACATGTGGAAAAATGTTGCCTGGACTGATGAGTCGAGATTCACGTTGGTGCATGCGGATGGCAGGATACGAGTACGGCGCAAACCACATGAAGCGATGGATCCTTCTTGCCAGCAGGGTACTCTTCAAGCTGGTGGGGATGGCATTCTATTCTGCGGACTGTTTACGTGGACTGAAATGGGACCCCTGGTACGTGTGACATCGTCCCTCACAGGTCAACGTTACCGAGATATCCTGGACGACCATTTGCTTCCGTTTGTGCGTCTTCAACATCCCACTGGGGACCTCATCCTGCAACAAGACAATGCACCGTGCCATCGCTCCCGAATTGTATCCGAATGGTAGGATGAACACTCCACCGACGTGACCTCGCTTCCTTGGCCAGGTAGGTCACCTGACCTCAATCCCATCGAGCACATCTGGGATGCCATCGAGACAGATGTTCGAGGCCCTGACCCCCCCTTCCCCCATCAAATCTTCGTGAACTGTAGGAGTTTGTTCAGGGGTCGAACGCTTCCGGTGTCTTGTCGAGTCCATGCCGAGACGAATCGCCGCCATCATCAGGGCGAAAGGTGGTGCTACACGTTACTAGACAGGTATCTCTAATTCAATTGCTCTTCAGTGTAGTATTTCCTTGTCTTGTTCCTCTTTTTATTTTAAACTTTTCACGTTCTTCATTTAGGATAATATTAAATGTTGCGTTCTGGTAGATATATTTGATTAGATTTATATAAGGTTGTTCAATGCAGTGGCGACGGAACTTTATTATTATTATTTTTTTATTTGACATGTGTGCGATTGTTGTGATGTGCCTTAGAAAGTTCCTCTAGGTAAGTGGCTGGGTGGTCCTAATTCCCAACAAAGCTCCTTAGGCATTGTTTTTCTTCTGTTTGTTTCGGGAAGCGAGAAGGTAGAGGGTGTACCACGATTCGATCCCAGTCAACGAACTTCACTTTCCACCGCCCCTGGTTCAATGCCAAGATACGTTAGACAATTAATACAGACATTTAACGTGGATCAGGATCATCAAACAAAGATCTTCGCTCTTTCCACGTTTATAAGTGAGTCATGGAAAAATTCTCATTGGCCGCCACCGGGAGTCGAACCCAGGGTCTTCCAGTTACGCGCCGGATATGGCAGTTAGCGTGTGTGAGTCTGGAGGAATTCGAGGCCGCTGTGGTATAGCGGAAGCTTATCCGGCGCGCAACTGGAAGATCCTGGGTTCGACTCCCGGTGGCGGCCAATGAGAATTTTTCAATGACTCACTTATAAACGTGGAAAGAGCGAAGATCTTTGTTTGATATACGTTAGACAGTTGTTTTGGGGCACCTGAAGTCCTTTACTCTCTGGCCTAGTCGATTTACGCGAACTTCTTAGGTACGCTTTCCGGACAACGTTCCGCCGCAGCTTCAGAAAGAGCCGGCCGACTGTGACCTGATTTACGATGCGCTATGCATCCTGTTCTTAAGAAAAGTCAGTGCCATTTTTTTTTATTTGGAGGTTTAACGACCAACCTGGGCAAATCATTGGGCTACAAGAAGTCTCCCAATTCGCAATTTAAGGCCACTGGGTCCAGGGAAGGGAGAGAGCCAATGCCGTAAGACAAACCCAACATCCATGCCTCACCGAGATTCGAACCTGGATACATCTCGGACGAATGGGGCTTAAGACACTGGGACACCAGAATGGTAAATGCCATTCGTTGATGGAAGAACCTGCAGGTGGCTTCTTATACATTCGTTTCAAAAGCAACTGTATGGCAGTCGTAGAATGACTTACTTTTTTTTTTTTTTTTTTTTTATTGGAGGTTTAACGACCACTGTGAGCAATTCAATAGGCTATAAGCAGTCGCCCGTTCCTAATTTAGGGTCACTGGATCCAGATAAAGGAGAGAGCCAGTGCCGTAAGACAAACACAACATCCATGCCTTACCGGGATTCGAACCCGGACCCCTTTCGTGCGAATGATCAGAAGCCATAGCTTAGACCACTGTGCCACCTGGGCGGCGACTTACTTTGTACTTTGTACCGCAAAACACACGCTGCACGCTCACTAAGGTGCGTCGCATAAATATAGAGACAGTCGACTTTGCGTCGTGAACGCAATGCGAATATAGGTAGGAAGCTGAAGTGGTACCTAATTATACATAACTCTACAGCAAACGTTTCGTTCCGTCGAGATGACCGGATTGTGTGAAAAGAACACCACAAAGTGAAATAGTGCAATTTTAGGTGTCTCATAAATACAAAGACAACTATGTAAAGCAGTCACATGCAAATGAGATGTACAAATTAGCATGTTGTACGCACGCGCATGGGCCGTAATTCGGTCCAGCCTACAAAAGACAGCGGACCTGCCGTCAGACATTCATTTGCCGAACTTTCTGGTGAGAAGGTGCAGAAGATTTGGGGATTGAGAGCAAATGGATTGCCTGTAGCGAAAATTTGTAAAGCCATGGGGAGGAGTAGGGCAGTCATTTATAAGACTTTATCGAAACGCGGTGCGTTAACTGCAAGAAAACTGCCTGGAAGGCCTCGAATAACAACCAAACGAGATGATCGTGCCATCATGCGTTTAGTTTCATCCCAAAGTTTATCACTACGTCAAGTTTGTCGGACTGTTGGTGTCACCGTCTCAAAGGACACAGTTCATCGACGAATCAAGGAAAGTCGCAACATTGTGCTCCGTAAAATGTGTCGTCTGCCACACCTCACGCGGCGCCACAAGGAAGCTAGCTTGTTATGGGCAAGCAGCAACGTGCACTGGACGGACGAGTGGATCACAACTATTTTCTCCGATGAGAAAAAGTTCAACCTGGACGGCCTTGACGGTTGGAACTGCTATTGGTATGATTTACGACGCGAGCAACGCATCTTCTTCAGCAGACAGAAAGGAAAGGGATCTGTGCTGGTCTGGGGAGCTTTTTCGTTCAATGGGACAACGGATATCGCTTTTCTGCAAGGCAGGCAAAACTCTGAAACGTATCAGGACATACTCAGCAGCCACTTCCTACCGTTTGCCGAAACTCTAGCAGCTGTTGATTATCTGTTCCAGCAAGACACTGCCTCTATCCATCGGTCTGCATCAACGAAAAGCTAGTTTAACACTCATCATGTGACCGTAATGGATTGGCCAGCACTCAGTCCAGATCTGAACCCTATTGAGAACCTCTGGGGTATCCTAGCTCGTGATATGTATGCGAATGGAAGGCAGTTCTCAAGTGTGGTGGCATTGAAAGAGCAGATTGAACGAAGCTGGTACGCACTCCGTCCAGAACACTTACATCACTTGGTGGACAGCATGCCCAATCGGGTTTTCAGTGTAATTCGGAACAACGGCTCCACTATTCGTACCGGAGGTGCTCATAACTAGTAACTCTTTATATTTTTGAGACAGCGTATTTCTGTTTTTTTTTTCTTGTACTTGGCGTTGGAATTGTTATGTTTCCTGCGTGTTCTATGCTATTTTTGCTATAAATATCAGTGTACATTTCAGCTCGTTGTTGTTTGTTTTTTATCCGAGAATTTGTTCTGTCTCTATATTTATGCGACGCACTATACCAGTGAAGTCAGCTATTTGGGATTTCTGACTACACTAACACCGTCTGTTTCAGAACGCGACAACCAAACCGGTTTGTCAAAATAAATAAATAAATTTCTACCAATGCTATATCATTTGCTTTATGCTAAAAGCTGCATTCATTCGTAAGTTAGGATTTAAAAAAAATATCGGTAGCTAATTTTGGTCCACCCTGTATATGCAAACTGTAAATATAAAAGCAGAGTTTTTCTTGGATGACTCACATAAATACAATATAGTAGACGATCTCTCAGGATGTTCAGCTTCCCTGGGACACCTGGGTTCTCGCCCTTCCCGCGTGTGATGATCGAGATCAGATGTAAAGCTGATACATTTTGTTCGATCATCGAGGGAAAATTCTGTTTGAGAATTAATCGAATTACATCTCGCTGTATTTGCACGGAGCGAAAAAGTACAGAGTAAGAACTTTCAGACTTTGGGTTCAGAGATAAGAGAGGTTACTGGTCATATGATCGTAGCTTCACGACTTGTGAGAAGAAAGTACCTTATCAGTTCGTGCGATGCGTTTGTTCCATGTAGTGGATAGTTCGTGTGATGCCTTTTGATCAGTATAGTCAGAGGCGTAACTAGGGTGGGGCAGGAGGGGTGACTGCCCCGGGCGCAGTTCAAGAGAGGCGCAAAAATCACCGCTGCTTACAATCTGATTGAAAGTGGAACTGAACTTCCTGCATCATCTGATTGAAAGTGGAACTGAATCACTTTCAATCAGATGATGCAGAACTGTTTTTTTGTGCCATACTTCGATTTTTGTCCCTTAACATAATTTGCTTATACTAATATGTTTCGCCAATTACGGTAGCTATAGCAATATAAAATTTGCATTTCTCCCCCTCGAAATGTTCAGAGGATGTCAATTGCTTCCATTCAGAAATGAAGTCGCGGTTTAATGTACGTTGCGAAAGAAGAATGTCGTTCACATTGTCAAAGATTATCTGGGGGCTGTCCCATCATTACTACGACTTTGAGGTTCGGGATACTACTTCCAGCTGCATTCAGTCCGTTTGATGTGGTACAGGAGGTCCGAATTCCGAAGCATTTGGGAAAAGTTGAACAAACGGTCACAGATTGATTGTGTCACCCACATAGAGATAACCTGTAACATTCGAGTGTGACATTAATTTTGTTTTGTCGAGCTGTGTGTGTGTGTGTGTGTGTGTGTACGTACGTGCGTGAGAGAGAGAGGGGTGCGCAAAATTTTGTGACTTGCTCCAGGCGCAGAAATGTCTAGTTACGCCTCTGAGTGTAGTACTATGAACTTGCGTGTGTGTGCGTGCGTTCCATTTTGTAACTTCAATTTATCATGTAACTACCCTTCATTAATGATTAAAATCTTCAGATAACCTATATTAAGGTAGGTCAAACCAAGGCCGTCTAGAAAACACAAGGCCATGAAATTAGAAAGATGAGTTCCCTCTTTTAGTGACGTTACGTGAAAATCAAGGCTTCCGATTGGCTTCCAACGCTGTCGTGTATGCGTCAAACACGACACCGACGTATCAGCCCGTGTCCCACGAGAATGACGTCACAAACGGAAGAAACTCATCTCGCTAATGTCATGGCCTTGTGTTTTCTAGACGGCCTGGGCCGCGGGTGGCCTAGTGGGCAACGTTCGTGACTGCCACGGAAAGGACCTCAGGTTCGATCCCAGGTAGGTACAAACGCTCGATCCACTAAATATCCGCCGTGCGTCGGATGGGCACGTTAAGCCGTCGGTCCTCGGGTACTGGCCCCCCGGTAATAAATAAGGGCGTCTTCCTCCCCCTTTCTACTTCCCTTCCGTATCACTTTCCTATCGGGCACTCTAGCCCAAATCTCCTAGCTTCCTATTTCTAAGGGTTGTTTAAGACCTGGGGTCAGACACTCCCTTCCTAAAATCCTCTACATATGAACATGAACATGAACATATGAACATTCTAGACGGCCTGGTCAAACTGCTTACTTGCATACCGTTATTTCTGAAGCGATAATATTTTATCCATTGCGACAGGCATGTTTATAACTTGCTACTGAAGGTTATAATATTATCTAAAACAGTATAATTTCCTTTGTCTGAAGGTTTGTCCCACTTTGTTGGCGCAGTGGAAATAGCCAATCGACACATCACACGCGTGTATCACTTTGCTTTGTTGTCATAGCAACAAAAACGATATTTTTCACAGCTGCTGGTGTGACGTCTTCTCATCGAAATTATTCTGACATGATGTCAGAGATGCGTTACATCATACGATTGAAATCGTTTCAGCAACTCTTTAGAAACAGGAAACGTTCAGGAATTTTGGTTCTACTTTGTCGTACTTAAACGACGTACAGTTTTAAATTTAGAATCTTATCTTATGAAATTTAATTTTAAGATTCCCCTTGCGAACCTAAAATGATTAATTTAGATTGTCAAACTAGTTTTCTTTTCTAATTTAAGTATAAAATTTGAGAGTTCCAGTTTTCTAATTTAAGTGCCGTCTTAACACTTTTGGGGGCCCTGGGCCTTCATATTTTTCGGGGCCCCTGATCTTATATATACAGTACCAGTGGCGGCTCTAGGCCGGGGCCGGGGACCTAGGCGCCCCCAAATGTAATCGTTTTTTTTAGAATTATATATTACTTTTGATTAAACACGTGCACATGCAGGAATTGTGCCCCCCCCCCCCAATTTTTTTTTTGTCTAGTACCGCCACTTTCACAGAACATATACAAAATATGGTATTATTACAATACGTGGTTATGTTTTTTGTTCACATATGGCATTATTACATTATATACAACGTATGGATTTAAATATACACTGCTAGACACCCAAAATGCAACACCAAGAAGGAAGCATCCGATTGGCCTGAAATTCGCAGCATGCATCGGCCGCGAGAGTACATGCAAACGATTAGCATTGCAGGGCATATGCAAATCATGTGCGCCCAGCACGCCACCGAGAAGCACTATAAGAAGGGTGCACAGAAGGCGGGGTGTAAGTAGTGGAAGTGTGTTGTGCTGCCGGACCTGTGCGTGGGAAGCTTCCTGATGCCTCCTCGCAGAATACGGCAGTCATTCCAGCACGTTTCGGAGTTCGACAGAGGACGAATAGTGGCTTATCGCGACAGCGGTTTATCGTACCGAGACATCGGCGCCCGTGTGGGACGACATCCAGCCACAGTGATGCGAGTATAGATTCGGTGGGTGCAGGAGGGACGGACGCACCGACGTGAGCGATTGCCGCAGCCGCGGCACACCACCGAACGAGAGGACCGGCATGTTGTGCGGCGGGCATTGACGACTGGCACCGTCACATCACGAACGTTAGCGCAGGAATTAGGGTGTGTTGAGCAACAACCTGTGTCAGCACGTACCGTTGGACGTCGTCTGCAGGAGCGGGGATTTGTCGCACGGCGCCCATTGCTCCGATTACCATTGACGTTACACCACCGGCGAGTGCGGCGGCAGTGGGCTGTTGAATGCCGCACCTGGACTACGGAATGGCAAGACATTGTCTTCTCCGACGAATCTTGCTTCTGCCTGCAACACCACGGTGGTCGGGTCCGCATGTGGCGGCACCGCGGCGAGAGACTGTATGACGCCTGCATTATACGTCGCCATACCGGTCCATCGCCTGGCGTTATGGTTTGGGGCGCAATTGGATATGACACCTGCACCCCTCTGGTACGCATCGCCGGTACACTCAATAGCCACCGCTACATTTCCTACGTTTTGGAGCCTGTAGTCCTCCCTTACCTGCAGGCCTGCCAGCGGCCACGTTTCAACAGGACAATGCGCGCCCGCACGTGGCACGCATCGTGCAACAATTCTTCACCGACCAGGCGTCACTGCTGCCGTGGCCCACCTGTTCTCCCGATATGTCGCCCATCGAACACGTCTGGTCGCTGATCGGCAACCGAGTGGCCCGGCAAGCACCACCCGCGACTACGCCTGATGAACCGTGGCAACGTGTGGAAGCAGCCTGGACCGACATACCCCACGCCCACATCCAAAGCCTCTTTCGTTCGATGCCGCGGCGTGTAGCGGCCGTTGTTGCCAGCTATGAAGGCCACACGAATTATTGATGTCTGCGTGTTCCGTAAGTCGCACGGGCCTGTAAGCTCAATCGTTTCATCGTTGTATCTGTTGTTATGTGTCCAGTAAATCTGGCTTTGCTATCTCGTGTCCTTCTTGGTGTTGCATTTTGGGTGGCCAGCAGTGTATACAATGTATTGAGAATTATTATATACACCACTATCACCATGTTATCCCTATGAGAAGAAACATTCAATATCCAGTAACTTTTTAAATAGCACGAATGAAAAATGGTACATGACAGAAATTGTAGAACTCCATGAAGTGTACGAAATGCATTCACATTTTCTTGCTGAGTAAATCACAAGAAAATGGGTGCTGAAAAATATAGTATTTTTTCCCCATTCTACAAATCATTCAACGAAAATTAAATTAAAACTGAAAAAAGAGATAAACCAACCGGCGCCGTTTCCAGACAATATGACGCACCGGGCAGAAATGCCGATATGGGGTCCCCGTCATTGTTATTTGTTTAAACAGCGACGATTGAAAGAATTTATGTATAAGTACCCCAGGTGGGCAAACCCCTGTGATAAGCGTACGTGCACCTCTTCGTGTGGACAACACAAATGACTGTTTAAAAGAAAAAAATGTTATTTGTGCGTGGTCCTCGAGAGGGAGGTAGGCTTTGTTTTGCTCTTTATTTTGTCACAAAAGGTCCACCCTAACACCTAACTTTCCTCCTGCCTCCTCTAGAAATCGAAGCTACCAGCAAGGTTTAAAAAACAAAGGCAAAAGAAGTTCCAACTTTGTGTATTGTTGTTTCTTCTTTTCTTTAAATAAATAATAATTATAAAAAACCCTGCTGGTGAGTGGTCAGAGTTTGACTTTTTGTAAACCCATAAGACTCTTGAGGCGTTGGGGGCCCCGGTCCCGTTGGCCCACCCCTTAACACGGTTATGGGTCCCAGTGTGTTATTATCATTTCATTCATGTGCTGAAGAAATATGATTTGGGAACTTTTTTTTTCTTTAAACCACGAAATTCTCGGAATATAACAATTTTTTTTTTTTTTTTTTTTTTTTTTTTGCAGAATATAACCAGGTATTTTTTTATTTATATTTGTAGGAGATATGAAAAAGAAAGAAAAAAAAAAAGAAAAGAAAAAATACTGTTTGTGTTTCTACGCATGAACTACCATGACATTTTAATAATGTATTTGCAACTGCGCAATTCTAAGTTTCCGAAAATGCTTTTACTATTTTAAAACTTTTCTGCTATCTGGCAACAAACAGCAAGAGCATCAACGAACGAAGTTGCTTACCATCTGCGTGAATTTTTTTTTTTTTTTCTTCACAATAAACGAAACAATGCGTTTTAAGGCCACTACGTATTTGTTGAGAGGTTTTTAAGAACGGGAACCACTGACAAGGCATGCTTTCTAAAGATTTCGTGAAAAAAAAAAAAAAAATGCCGGGAAATATTGCGACTGGCTACTGTTATTTATTTTCGATATTTCATCAGCTGCCTGTAGAAACATCTGACGTGCGGCAAACTAACACTGGGAAAATGCAACTTTCCTGTGTTACAGATATATTTAAGCCTAAGAACTGACAGCCCTCCGTCGCTTATGTGTAAAAGTAGATTTTTTTTATGACTGTGCTTTGTTGTGAACTTTAGAATAACTTATTATGAAGCAGTATGTCCAGGTAAGTGTTTTTGCGCAGTAAATTCTGTTCTGGTGTTCAGTAAACACGCTCTGAAACAAAATGGCGCAGACATGAATTAGCACAAAACATGCTTACGCGAAAGAGCATGTGATAGATGCAATGAGCGCTGGAGAGTTGTAAAGGGAATTAAAGCAGCTTTTCAGCTTTGGACAATTAAAACATATTGCATTTTTCTTCACAATATTTTTTGTTTCATAACAGTATTTACCATGTAATGCGCATAATGAATGATATTATATATGACAATTAAACAAATATGAAGTGACGTCAAAAGAATAACAGTCCAAACATAAAATAGGCACTATCTTCTAACTCAATATACGTAATTTTTTTTTTGTCTCAACTTTTGTCCCACTTTGGTAGCGCAGTGGAAAGAGCGCTTGCCTCTTTTAATTGTGGAATCCCTGCCTCAACCAGTACACTTTTTTTATTTATTGTTGTTCTGAAACATACTTTCATATTTGAACATCACAAACAAAAATAGTACCTGGTTATTAAAAAAATACATATTTTACTTTTCCCCGTCATTATTGATGGGCTTTCACCTAATATAATAATAACAAAGCATATTTTGTACGCTACACAAACATTTACAGCAAATACTTTTAAATGTGGTACATGATTTATGGAGTTCTAAGGGAGAAGCAAGTGAAATGTCTGAAACAATGATTTTAATGAATAATTTTGCAGATTTAGCCCCCTCAATGTTCTTAGTCTACCGACTCTCCTGGATATATGGCATGCTTAACTTGCATGGACTGGGAATTCTGGTGCATGTGGATCAACATATTGACGCCGGTGACTACTAGGAGCTACTTGTGGATCAAGTAAACACCGCAATGTTTTATCTCCACCCAGAGGGGATGGATCCTTCCAGGAGGATAGTATAATGTCTCATGTCACCGGGTCCATCTCGTGCACGAATGGTTCGACGAACACAGATCTGATTTGAGACATCTCGAATGACCCTCAAACTCGCCTGATCTCAACCCAATTGAACCTCTGTGAGATGCTATGGAACGTTAGGTGAGACAGTTCAAAACACTATCCCCCTCTTTACCGGAACTGTGTACCTCAATATAAACAGCTCGTTTGTAGATGCCCACCACACAACTGTACAGATCTCGTGGTGTCGATGACACCCCGGATGGCTGCCGTTTTCCGAGAGAAAGAAAGGCCCACGAAGTCTCATGTTGTGATAGTAATTCTGTGAGCACTTTAGGTTTGTGGCAGTAATTGCGTAGGGATATTTAACGTAAACAAATAACCTCTCGTGTGTTTTGTATCATGAAAACTAAAAGGCAAGATGCATACAAACCTTTTTGACGCTCAAAGTACTGATCGAGATCTTCCAGAGTTTCGCCGGCTCTGCTGACCTTAGGAGTACTTGTAAGCGCTCCTCCTGTAACAAAAAAATAAAAAATAAAAAAAATGCTCATACATACTAATTTGCATGAAAAAAAAAGAAAGACAAACTGTAGCACACGCTAATACAAAACAACAGGAAGTAGGGAGGTAACAAAATTTTGTTTTATTTTTATGAACTTGTTCGGTGCATAACAGTATGTGAAAGCAGGAATTTGTCGGTGAAGGGGATGGAACTTGCGTTTCCTCGCTCCGGAGTGAGTTGCTCTAACCGACTAAACTACACCGACGGAATGTATCGCTGCAGATTTGTCGTCTTGACACGTCCTTCACCTCTGTAGTACGTCACAACTCTTTGCTCCGGAGTGAGTTGCTATAACTGACTAAGCTACACCGACGCAATGTATCGCTGCAGATTTGTCATCTTGGCATGTGTTTCATCTCTGTAGTACGTCATAAGTAATGTAGCTAATAATGTTGGGGCTATGGTGAAGAATGCAGCGATACATTCGGTCGGTGTTCATAGAAATACGGTTGTTCCATATAAATATCGTATAGTTATGCCTAAGCGTATTGCCGCGAATTTCATTTTACATATGGCATTTTCTTACGTACTATACCGGCAGCTCATTATGCTATCGGAAGTCTAGAATGCAGACTATAAGTTTTTCTACCAACGCTTTTTTTTTGATTGGAGGTTTAACGACCACTGTGAGCAATTCAGTAGGCTATAATAAGCAGTCGCCCGTCCCTAATTTAGGGTCACTGGTTCCAGGGAAGGGAGAGAGAGCCAGTGTGCCGCCCCGGTGGCGCAGTGGGCTAAGCGATGGCCTCTGATCATTCGTCCGAACGGGGTCCGGGTTCGAATCCCGTGAGGCATGGATGTTATTTGTCTTACGGCACTGGCTCTCTCCCTTCCCTGGAACCAGTGACCCTAAATTAGGGACGGGCGACTGCTTATAGCCCATTGAGTTGCTCACGGTGGTCGTTAAACCTCCAATAAAAAAAAAAAAAGAGCCAGTGCCGTAAGATAAACACAACATCCGTGCTTCACGGTATTCAACCCTGGACCCATACATAGAGGTCTGCACGTGCCGCGTCGGCCCGCCAAGCCCAAGCCCGGCCCACGGGTCGGGTCCAGTGGTTTAGAGAACAAAGCAACGGGCCGGGCCAGACTTTTTCCTAGACACTTGTGACCGAGCCGGGCCAGGCCAAGTCGACCCATTCTTTTTATCGCAATGGCAAAGAAAGAAAAAAGTCTTCCCCAATTCAGTCTACGACATTTTGATGAGGCTTCTCCAACTTCGATGAGTTGCACGCTTTCCTCAAAAAAAAAAAAAAAAAAAAAAAGTCTTCCTTGATTTCCTGGAGTGTTTAACTGTTTTTCTGGCTCTACTTACATCCATGACATAGCCTAGGGCGTGATCAGAAAAGCAAACAGAGGCACTCATAATGTTTTTACCAATCCGTAGGTATTAAGATGGTAAAACCACTTTGGGGCTTGTTGACAACAAAAAGATTCGACACCAAGCGAGTGTGTGTGTTGTGTGGAGTGGAGACGGGGTGTCTGCAGTGGGGTGGGGTGTGTATGTGTGTGTTTGTATGAGAGAGTCGGACGACATGGATTTTTTCTCCTATCCCTAATCTAATCTTTTGTAGTGTTACCGCTTACTAGTTCAGAGAAAGGAACATTCTAAACGCGCTGAGTCTTCATTTTTCTCTCTCTTTAAAGGTTATATTCTTCGCTAATTATCAAAGTTTAGGTAATATTTTTAGGCTTACATTCAACTAAATATTTTCAATAATATCTCATTTCATTATTTAATTTTCACATTTTAATGAAATACAATAGAAAACAAAATAATACCAAATGGCACATCACGGACAGGGCTGGGCCTAAGCCTGCAATTGACGGGCCCGGGCCAGGCTGGGCCTCAAACGCACGGGCTTGGGCAGGGCCGGGCTCACTAAATTAGGCACTTGCAGACCTCTACGGACCCATCTCAGAAGAATGATCAGAAGCCATCGCTTAGACCACTGCGTCACTAGGGCGGCCCACCAATGTTCGGATCAACACTAAAGGAAGGATATTCTCCTTGTTTTCTCAACTCTGAACGGCACACGGTTATATGGATATTTGTTATCAATACTGACTATGTAGCCGCCTACAATGTGTGGCGGTATATAAATCATAGGTGCTGACGAGGGGATGTGAATATTGCCCCCCCCCCCAATAGTTTTACTGGGGAAAGTGCCTACCCAATATTTTCCATCCTGTTTAATTAAATAATTTGGCTTCATAAGGTGGACCGAGTTCCACCTCATGAGGACAAAGTGATTAATTTCAAAATCTTAATAACAAAATAAGTAGTTTTATTTCCCAATTCAGAGCATTGCTCATTTGATAAGAAAGTCAACTGCCAGTCCCGTATTAATAGCGCTTGGCATGTTTTCATGATATGCCGTAAATGTTTAAAATAATTATCAAAAATGAAATAAATATAAACACAGAAACGTGTAATCTCTAGCACCTTTATTTATATATTTATTTTTTGCGTTTCTTGTTCTTTGTTCGAGTAACCCCTGCTGATTTCTCATATTTTTCATAAACGTTTGGAAATGAAATCACTTTGGCCGCCCCGGTGGCGCAGTGGTCTAAGCGATGGCCTCTGATCATTCCCCCGAAAGGGGTCTGGGTTCGAATCCCGGTGAGGCATGGATGCTGTGTTTGTCTTATGGCACTGGCTCTCTCCCTTCCCTGGAACCAGTGACCCTAAATTAGGGACGGGCGACTGCTCATAGCCCGTTGAGTTGCTCACGGTGGTCGTTAAACCTCCAAAAAAAAATCACTTTGGATATTTTAACAAAATCACTGGCTAAATTTTATTTTTTTAAATATTAATATTCAACGAAAGAATTATCTGCTTCCTTGTTCATTTGCTGATGAGCAATTACAATTGCGTTTTAAAATATACGTTCAACTCGTAGTTTATCTTTTTGACCCCCCCCCTCTTTTTACTATTTTTCTCCTGGTAAAGAAAGAGACGTGCCCCTCCTACGTGTGATTTTTTAACGCTTGCCCCTCCCTATAATTTGGTGAAGTCGAAGTGCCTGATGTGAATGATCGACGGAACAGAGCGTGAGAACAAAACATTGTCTCCTACAGTGGGCAAGATAAAAAGCGCGGCACCGTGCATAAGGAGCCTTAGCATAGAATACTGCTCAAAGGAGGGAAAGAAAAGGCATGAAAAAACATTCTCGCAGTTATTTTCGTAATAATAATAAAAATAACTAATTCAGTCTAACGATCGGCTAGGGTTCAATATGCGCAGTAATGCACGATAATTATTTTACCACTACCTTCCATTGGAATGAATTTTGTGTTTCATCTTTGAGAATGTCATACAAAAAAAAAAAAAAAAAAAAAAAAAGGCAACACATGAGGCCGCAGGATCTCCTGTACGTAGCGTTGGGCTGTCAACGTCCCTCGGATTACTGCGAGGGAAGTCCGGCTGTCATACGCGATGGCTCTCCAGACCATCACGCCTGCAGTTCGGGACGTGTGCCGCTCTACAGTGCGGTTGGAATTGTAGCGCTCACTTGCGGTCCTCCACACTCTGAAACGGTAGTCGTCCGGTCGTCCGTTCCCATACAGAAGCGGGATTCGTCGCTGAACACTATACGTCGCCAGTCCATGGCATTCCACTTTTCTCGCTGCTGACACCACTGCAATCGACGCCGACGATGGTCCGGTGTTAATGGCAGAAAACGTAAGGGCCATCGAGAGTGCAGATTCGCCTCTCCCAGGTGACTGCAAATGGTTCTGGCGGACACAGATGTCCCTTGTACATCCGCCACATGTCTCTGGATATTGGACAAGGACGTCGTTGCATCTGTGCGTGCCTCTGTCACGATTCCACCGTCCTCTCTGCTGGTGGTGTGTCTGGGTCGTTCAGAGCCAGTCCGATGTATCTGGGTGCCTTCCCGTGTCCATTGCTTCCAACACGATTGCATCGTACTGGCCCAAATGGCGGCCGATTCGGCGCGCCGGCCACCCTGTCTCTCTAATCCCGACGATACGGCCTCGTTCAGACTCAGCTATTTGCCCGTACGCACATCTACGGCGGCTCCTCGGCATGTCTATCGCTCAGGGATCTCACCTGTGACTCTTACTGCACTTCGATACGAATGTGGAGTCCCTTGCTCGGCGCCTTATAAGCCTCCAAGGATTGCGACTGCAGCGCCGGTCGTGGACGCGCGGGCATGCAGAATCGCACGTAACTTTAATCATTTGCATGTCTGCCCTCCTCGTCGCTATTCGCTTAGTTTCGCGTTAATCGCACGGTTTTTTCTTGGTGCGCGGATTTTTATGACAATGAGTGTACTTTTGTGATTACCTGATATCTGCATAATTTATTTACACTGAAGTGCAATTGAATTAGAGACAGCTGGCGTTATGCAAATGTGGCGCTGTGGGCGGCCCTGTAAACGGAAACGACATGACGTATGCAGCGATCCGACAATATAAAGAGTGACGCAGTATGGGTAAGACGAATGATCTAAGCGCATCTGATCGTGTGCAAATTGTCGGGGCCCGAAGAATGGGTCACTCCATCTCGGAAGTCGTGCAGGCACTGGGATTTTCACGAGTCACTGTGTCACAGGTGCACCGTGACACAGTGGATCGAATCCGGTAAAACCATCCCTGCCAGGGCCAACTGCCGTGGACAACAGCATGTGGATGAGCGGGGTCATCGTTGGCTAGCTCGCATTGTAACAGCGGATAGACGGGCCACAGTGCCAGAAATCACTCGGCAATTTAACGCTGGTGCACAGAAACGTGTAAGCAGCCACACCATCCAGAACCATCTCCTTGCTATGGGGTACAGAATCGTCCCACGAGGGTACCGCTGCGGACAGCACATCACTGGGTGCAAAGATTAGCATGGGCACGCGAACATCGCCACTGAACCCTAGACTTGTGGGAAAATGTTGCCTGGACTGATGAGTCGAGATTCACGTTGGTGCATGCTGATGGCAGGATACGAGTACGGCGCAAACCACATGAAGCGATGGATCCTTCTTGCCAGCAGGGTACTCTTCAAGCTGGTGGGGGTGGCATTCTCGTCTGGGGACTGCTTACGTGAACTGAAATGGGACCCCTGGTACGTGTGACATCGTCCCTCACAGGTCAACGTTACTGGGATATCCTGGACGACCATTTGCTCCCGTTTGTGCGTCTTCAACATCCCACTGGGGACCTCATCCGGCAACAAGATATTGCACAGTGCCATCGCTCCCGAATTGTATCCGAATGGTTGAACAAACACTCCACCGACGTGACCTTGCTTCCTTGGCCAGCTAGGTCACCTGACCTCAATCCCATCGAGCACATCTGGGATGCCATCGAGAGAGAGGTTCGAGGCTCTGACCCTCCTCCATCAAATCTTCGTGAACTGTGGGAGCTTGTTCAGGGGGTCGTAAATTCGTATGACTTCCCAACGCTTCCGGTGTCTTGTCGAGTCCATGCAGAGACGAATCGCCGCCGTCATCAGGGCGAAAGGTGGTGCTACACGTTACTAGACAGGTATCTTTAATTCAATTGCTCTTCAGTGTATAATTGGACATGGTCTTATACGACGCATTACCAACTGTAGCATCATAAACTTCACGAAAACCCATCAGTTAATCATGTTTACTTCACAAAACGATGTAAGATCAAAATATTTTCTGGTTGGAATAATCAGAGTGTTTGAGTAAATTGTAAAACGCGTTTGCCAACAGTTTGTTGTTTTCTTATTGCAGCGTCATGGAAAATATTCAAAAGAAAGTTGAATCTCGAAATTGTTATCAATATTTCCAGAAGGTGACGACGCAGGATCTAATGTTCCGGAATTCCAGTGTAGAGTTTCTCCTGCTTGTGTCCAGGTAGGTGGAATGAAAAGACGCTGTATTATTTTTGTGTTCATCTTAGAATGTCGTTCTCCTTCTTAGTAGTACATTTCGGAATCACAAAAATAGCGCACTCATTATTTCTCTAACTGCTGTTAAAACATGTACAGTTTTGCCATTATTCGAAATAGTTAGTAAAGGTCATTTTGGGATTCATCTTTAATTTGTAAACTGGGAAATGTATCCATAATAATGTAACGTCAAATTAAAAAAAAATGCTGGAAATGTAATTTCATATATCGCTTATATTCCAAATATAGTAAGTGACGAGTTTTGAGTATAAATCCATTCACTTTCCTATTTGGAACTTTAATAATGGCTTGGTGCTCCAGAAAGTTCGAAACGTAACTCTTTTTTTTTTAAACCTTTCTAAATTCTTTAAAAGGTAGTCAACCCCCGAAAATTCGGATTCTAAGAACGATAAAAAATTCGTCCATCATCTACATGTACGTATTTGGCGAGATCCCGGATTTAACGAGCAAAACAGGAATTTTTGCTTGGTATAGTATTAATTCAAAGCTAATCCTTTTTAACGAACAAAAGTTACTGAAATCCCGGATTTCAGTAACTTTGTTCGTTAAAAAGGATTAGCTTTGAATTAATACTATACTGAGCTGAGTGATCACTTTTACAGCAAACAAAGAAACAGAATCTAATGAAATTCCATATTTTTAACGGATAATTTAATGCACTAAGTGTTATACTGCAAAAATGAAGGGAACGTAAATATAAATAAAATGTTTATTTCATGTTAAATGTTGCGTTTAGTTGATATTGAAGCACTAAATTATTATTGAATTCATAAAAGAATCGAGTATTCAGTATTTTTGAAAACCTGTTGTATCTCGCTGCCGAATTATTAGATGATGGAGAACAAAATTAATTCTGTTTTGATGTGCTGACTGGAATACCCATCCAGACCAATAAAAGGTTGAAATAATAAGTAGACTTGAAGTTTCTAGCCATTCTGCTATTTAGTGCCTAAGCTTATTTAAATATTTTGATAAGCTATCCGGAGCAGCACTTAACGCTAAGGAAAGTTTCAGTACAACGAGTGTTTACATTTAAGTAATGCTAGTGTTTTGGTATAAAATATATATCTGCAACCGAATACACAAAAACATTTCACATTGCTAAGGATCATGTGGAAGTGACCAGTCTCTATTAACTCTTTAACTGGCTGGAACGAATTAACTCGGGGTTAGCAAAATGGGCTGAACTCAGCTCAAACGAATATATTCGCTTTTTAAGAAGTGAACAAAACACGGTTGGGATGAGCAAACCTGCGCATCAGAAAGCTTTACTTTTCTCTTAGCTTTGTTATTCAAGGTAGTCATTTAAGGGAATGATTGTCACTCATTCTTTGTGACTGATTACCTGCTGAAATTCTTTCTGACTGATTACCTTTTGAAAACGAAAAACGATGAAAGAAGAGATGGTTGAGTTACTGTTTCTACTCAGGGACATGATGTGCCTATCAGGGGGACCAGCACTTCCCCAAAATGCCTTAGGTCATGGAGCAGAGAATAAATGACTAGAAGAAAGTTTCTATCACCAGTTGATGGTTTATGGTAGGTACTGTTGAGGTGAGAGGGGAAAGTAAATTGTTTTGCCGTAGCTTTAGTAAAGCCCGGTAGCTATGTGAAGATTTCTGTTTGAGGACCGCAGAAAATTTTGCGCAGGCGCCAATTGTTTTCAGGTTCATCGGCCGCTTAAAGGGTGGTAGCTGTCAAATCTTTAATATTGTTTAGGGTCAGGTGGGAGCAATAAAATCATTATCATTGCTGTAGATCATGCGGTAGCTACCAATCCATTGTTGAAGATCATGTGTTTGCGATCAAGTCCTCATTATCATTGTTAAAGATCATGTGGTAGCGGTCAAGCCGTTATTAACATTGTTTTAGTATTTTTCGGTTCAGAGTTTAACGACCATCATCAGCAACCACTAAGGCTACAATCACTCGCCTGTACCTATTTGGGGTCACTGATTTCAAAGAAAGGAGACAGATAGTACCGTAGCAAAACATACAACGCATGTCTTATCGGGATTCGAACCCAATTTAACTGCGACGACTATCCAGAAACCAGAGCCTTTGACTCCGGGGGGGGGGATTTTTAACATGGTTGAGAATCATGTGGTAGCGTTAAAGCCATTATAGTCATTATTGAAGATCGTATGGTATGATCAAGTCATTATTGTTGAGGCTCATACAGAAGCGATCAAATCGTTGTTATCATTGTCGAGGATCGTGTGGAAGCAATCAGGTCATTAGTAACATTGTTAAGAATCATGTGGCAGCGACCAGGTCAGTATTAGTGTTGCTGAAGATCATATGGTAGCCATCAAGCCATTCATGATCATATGTAGAGGATTTTAGGAAGGGAGTGTCTGACCCCAGGTCTTAAACAACCCTTAGAAATAGGAAGCTAGGAGATTTGGGCTAGAGTGTCAGATAGGAAAGTGACACGGAAGCGAAGTAGAAAGGGGGAGGAAGACGCCCTTATTTATTATCAGTACCCGGGGTCCGACGGCTTAACGTGCCCATCCGACGCACGGCGGATATTTAGTGGATCGAGTGTTCGTACCTGCCATGGATCGAACCTGAGACCCTTTCCGTGGCAGTCACGAACGTTACCCACTAGGCTACCCGCGGCCCTCCTTAAACCATTATTTGAATTGTTGAGGATCATACGGGAGCGATAAGGATTTTACTATATCATTCGATTAAGTTATTAACATTGCTGAGGATAATGTTATAGCGATCAAATCACTGTTATCATTGTTGAGATCATATGGGAGCGATAAGGATTTTACTATGATTGTTGAGGATAATGTGATAGCGATTAAGTCGTCGTTGTCATTGTTGAGAAATGCATCAAGTTATTATTAACAATGTTGAAAGTTACACAGGGGATCCAGCCATTACGTTATCATTGTCGAGGATCACACTTAGGATCATACCGTTATTAGAGCTGTTGTAGATTACTTTAAGGATCTAATCATTATTAATAATTCCGAAGTCACATCCAGAATCTGATCATTATACGCGTACATTATATTTTCTGGGGAATCTTTCACACTAATGATCAAGCCAGGATTAATACTGTTGTATGTATATATGAGACTTTCATCAATGAACCAAATCCATGGACCCCTTCCCCTCTTAAAAGATTTCTGGCTACGCCGCCGCCGGCTAAGTATAATCGATATTCAAAATTCCGGTTTCAAATGGGTGTACCCAGGTTCTGCAGAAAAAGAAAGCTGTTAATTTAGAAAATAGTAAAACTATACTAGTGATCCGATTTATTGGCGTAGGAATATATAAATAAGCGTTTTCAAGCTTTCGCACATCAACTAGATGGCTTTTTCAAGAAAGTTAGACAGAAACTGCGTAATGCACTTTCTGTCATGGCTCTTTCTAGGAAGTTAGACAGAAACTGTCTAATGTAGTTTCTGTCTAATTTCCTTGAAAAAGCCATCTGGTTGATGTGCGAAAGCTTGGAAACGCTTGCTTATATATTCCTGCACCAATAAATCGGATCACTAGTATAGTTTACTGTTTTCTATATAACTGGTGCATTGTTTCTCGTTATTAATTTATTAATTTAAGCTGCCAATTTATTTGTTGCATTTTGAAGCACAGGTCTTAGATTCTTTGCTGAGAGAATTTCACTTAATCTGGAATCGGAATTTTTATAGACTGAATGGGAAATTACTGCTTTTTTTCGTGTTTTTTTTCCGTCCTGTTTAATTATTTAACTTTTTTTTTATTGAAAGTTTAACGACCACCGTGAGCAACTCAATGCTCATAAGAGAAGTTTGATTTAAATAAACTTTATTATTTTTGCCATAAGATAAAATATATGATAATTTGTAAGCCATTTTTTTTTATTTTTGCTGTCAATTTGACTTTAAATAAATCATTAAGGAATATCTTACGCTCCTTCAAAGCATAAATTTTACAATTGTATTTAACATTTTGAAATTTTGAAAGAAATCATGAAAGAAATATGGGATTACACCATATAATACAAATTATGAAGATGACAATCAGATTGTTGGCGTAAATGTGACAAGGATGAAAAGTCAGATAATATCCGAAAACTTGAAAATTTCATCGTCCTGGAGCGGGACTCAAATCCGCGTCTCCCAGATGGCGCACGGGTATGCTAACCACTACACCACCCAGAACAACCAAATCTCAAGTTTCCGATTAATTTGAAAATAACTATCACAGGATTCGCTAGTCGAAGCAACCGGCATTCATGTTTAGCGAATCTGGAGGTTAAGAATCCTATCCCGTGATTGCCCGGTTGGATGAATGCCGGTTACTTCGACTAGCAAATCCTGTGGTGGTTATATTCAAATTAACCGGAAACTTGAGACTTAGTCGTTCTGGGTGGTATAGTGGTTAGCATACCCGGGCGCTCTCTAGGAGACGCGGCTTCGATTCCCGCTCCAGGATGATGAAATTTTCAAGTTTTCGAATATTATCTGACTTTCCATCCTTGTCACATTTACACTAAAAATCGAATTGTCGTCTTCAAAATTTGTATTTTTAAGTTTCTTTTACACGTTTCTTACATTTACACGAGCACGTTTTCAGGGCCATCCCCTAGAAAAACGTATAACCGAGGTTCCACTGTTTTTACACAGTATAAATGATGTTTTTAGACTCTATGGGACTTCACTCCAGTGGTGCTCATTCGAAAGTTAAATAAATAACAAAAGAAAATATTTTCAGCGCATGCGTCGTGGTTTTTTTTTTTTTTTTTTTTTTTTTTCAGTTGTGACATATAGAAGAAACAAAATAACTTTCTTCAGAATCATCATATGCACTCGCTAGAGCTGGTGCGGTGACGTACTACAGAGGTGAAAACATGAGTCAAGACGACAAATCTGCAGCCAGACATTCTGTCCGCGTAGCTCAGTTGGGAGAGCGACTTACTCCGGCGTGAGGGGGGGACACGGATTCGATGCCCGTCGCGGACAAACTTGTGTTTGTTTCCACATTGGCGCCCGATTGTGGAAAATGGATCTACTGGCCGTTGGGTTTTTCGGAAAATGTGTGATGTTTGTTTTACACATGCTTGAAATTAATAAAAAATTCCTACCTCGCTTCAAAGACAAAAAAAAAAAAAAAAAGTAGGGAGATGATGTAACGTACTAAAAAGGTGAAGACATGTGTCAAGACGACAAATCTGCAGCGAGGTATTCTGTCCGCGTAGCTCAGTTGGGAGAGAAACTTACTCCGGAGTGAGGGGACACGGTTTCGATGCCGTCGCGGTCAAATTTGTGTTTTCACAGTGCTTTTAAAAGTATTGGTTGGCTAGGTGTATTTAAACATGTTTTTATATATTTTATGTTCGGTTTTGCGCAAGCTGTTTTAAATACTTTAAAACTGAAAAATATACAAAAATAGCAGGCAGCTGGATTACAGGAAGAAGCCTGTTAAATGCAGCGGTATTGCTTTTCATGGAATTTTTTTCCTGCGCAGAACAAAATAACACAATTTTGTTTAACTATTCCCGAATCTGCAGTGAATATTCCTAACAGTAAGTATTTACATGACGCTACATTTCTTTGGAGGAAGAGACAGGGAAAAAAGACTTGCTCCTAAGCTTTGTTCTTAACCTCAAATTCATGCGCATTTGACAGTATTCTTCAGTCATATCCAGCCCTCTGCTTATTTTTGTGGAATGAAGACACCGATTCACAATTTGCAGCAGGCAAAGCTGGTTTGGTTTTTCTATTTTTATTTTTTTCTTAAAGACAAAGCAGATCCTACATAAATCTAAGCTTAGGATCAAATCTGTTTTCCCTTGCTATTCCTACAGCCACCTTATTCGGGAGTTTCGCGATTAAGTCTTTTCCGGTACCATCTAATAACCATCATTTCTCTTCTTCCTTTACAGAAGAGATCAATAATTCTCACCTAACTGGGCCTTCCATTTCTCGAATCGCTTCTTCACTGCTTCATATTGTTTTTCCACCATGTTCTTTCGCCGAGTGTTCATTTCTTCCAGGCGCCCTAAGGAAGAAAAATGTATGTCAGCATAAATAACAATCATACCTTAAAAAGAATGATACTACATACATAAACAGTAAGAGTGAGTTATTTGTCTAAAAATGCCAGGTCCAGTGACCACTTTCAATTTACCATAATTCCTGTAATAGCAAAACAACGATTACAATATTTCAGGGTAATTATCAATAGTATCCCTCATTATCTATAATACGAAAGTTAATAAATAAGTTACAAGCAGTTATTTAAAAAATACTGAGATACGGAATTAAAATACATTTATTATTATCCTTTACACTTTTTATTTCTCAACATAATTTCCAACAATACTGATCAGTGCGTTTTATCAGCGCGCCGAGACCTGCAACATATAAGTCTTAGGTCTGTTGTCCCAGGCACATTGGCACTTCACGTTCAAACTCTTTGTCATCCTCGAAACGTTTGCAGCCAAGGTGAGTCTTTAGTGGACCAAAGAGGTGAAAATCGCTCGGTTCTAAGTCGGGGGCATGTCAGTACCTTTTAATAACTGTAGGCGGATGTTCAGGAAGTTTCCATCCTGGTTGTTCAATTTTCTGTTGGGTTGTTTGAGTCGTATGAGGTCTAGCGTTGTCATAATGAAGCAGTACTCCTCTAGTCAGTATGCCTGGACGACGTTTTTTTCGAATTGAATCCCCAAGCATCAACAGAATTTTACTGTACGATGCAGCATTGCGTTCTCTCCTTGCTTCTGGAAATGGGCTAACAGCACTCCTTGAGAATTCCAAAACCCTGTAAGCGTAACTTTCCCAGCTGATGGCAGCATTCGGGATTTCTTAGTTGAAGCACTGCAAGCATAACATTCCCAGATGATTGCGATATTTCGAGATTTCTTAGTTGAAGTATACTGCAAGCATAACCTTCCCAGCTGATTGCGACATTCGGGAATTTTAGTTGAAGCACTGCAAGCAAAACATTCCCAGATGATGGCGATATTTCGAGATTTCTTAGTTGAAGCCCTGCAAGCATAACCTTCCCAGCTGATCGCGACATTCGGGAATTTTAGTTGAAGCACTGCAAGCATAACATTTCCAGATGATGGCGATATTTCGAGATTTCTTAGTTGAAGCACTGCAAGCATAACCTTCCCAGCTGATCGCGACATTCGGGATTTTTAGTTGAAGCACTGCAAGCATAACATTCCCAGATGATGGCGATATTTCGAGATTTCTTAGTTGAAGCACTGCAAGCATAACCTTCCCAGCTGATCGCGACATTCGGGAATTTTAGTTGAAGCACTGCAAGCATAATATTTCCAGATGATGGCGATATTTCGAGATTTCTTAGTTGAAGCCCTGCAAGCATAACCTTCCCAGCTGATCGCGACATTCGGGAATTTTAGTTGAAGCACTGCAAGCATAACATTTCCAGATGATGGCGATATTTCGAGATTTCTTAGTTGAAGCACTGCAAGCATAACCTCCCAGCTGATCGCAATATTCGGGATTTCTTAGTTGAAGCACTGCAAGCATAACATTCTCAGATGATTGCGATATTTCGAGATTTCTTAGTTGAAGTATACTGCAAGCATAACATTCCCAGATGATGGCGATATTTCGAGATTTCTTAGTTGAAGCACTGCGATCATAACCTTCCCAGCTGATTGCGACATTCGGAAATTTTAGTTGAAGCACTGCAAGCAAAACATTCCCAGATGATGGCGATATTTCGAGATTTCGTAGTAGAAGCACTGCAAGCATAACCTCCCAGCTGATCGCAATATTCGGGATTTCTTAGTTGAAGCACTGCAAGCATAACATTCTCAGATGATTGCGATATTTCGAGATTTCTTATTTGAAGTATACTACAAGCATAACATTCCCAGATGATGGCGATATTTCGAGATTTCTTAGTTGAAGCACTGCGAGCATAACCTTCCCAGCTGATTGCGACATTCGGAAATTTTAGTTGAAGCACTGCAAGCAAAACATTCCCAGATGATGGCGATATTTCGAGATTTCTTAGTTGAAGCACTGCAAGCATAACCTTTCCAGGTGATCGCGACATTCGGGATTTTTAGTTGAAGCACTGCAAGCATAACATTCCCAGATGATGGCGTTATTTCGAGATTTCTTAGTTGAAGCACTGCAAGCATAACCTTCTCAGCTGATCGCGACATTCAAGATTTTTAGTTGAAGCACTGCAAGCATAACATTCTCAGATGATTGCGATATTTCGAGATTTCTTAGTTGAAGTATACTGCAAGCATAACATTCCCAGATGATGGCGTTATTTCGAGATTTCTTAGTTGAAGCACTGCAAGCATAACCTTCTCAGCTGATCGCGACATTCGAGATTTTTAGTTGAAGCACTGCAAGCATAACCTCCTCAGCTGACTGCGACATTCGAGATTTTTAGTTGAAGCACTGCAAGCATAACCTTTCCAGCTGATCGCGACATTCGGGATTTTTAGTTGAAGCACTGCAAGCATAACATTCCCAGATGATGGCGTTATTTCGAGATTTCTTAGTTGAAACACTGCAAGCATTACCTTCTCAGCTGATCGCGACATTCGAGATTTTTAGTTGAAGCACTGCAAGCATAACATTCCCAGATGATGGCGATATTTCGAGATTTCTTAGTTGAAGTATACTGCAAGCATAACCTTGCCAGCTGATCGCGACTTTCAGGATTTTTAGTTGAAGCACTGCAAGCATAACATTCCCAGATGACGGCGTTATTTAAAGATTTCTTAGTTGAAACACTGCAAGCATAACCTTCCCAGCTGATCGCGACATTCGGAATTTTTAGTTGAAGCACGGCAAGTATAACATTCCCAGATGATGGCGATATTTCGAGATTTCTTAGTTGAAGAGCAAGTATAACATTTCCAGATGATGGCGATATTTCGAGGTTTCTTAGTTGAAGCACTGCAAGCATAACATTCCTAGCTGATGGAGATATTCGGGATTTCTTAGTAGAAGGTAAAGAGGGATGTTTCCACTGCATTGAAGCACGTTTTGATTCGGGCTAATAGTGATGTACCCATGATTCATCCCCAGTAACAATCCTGTTACGCATGTTTTTCCTTCACATGCGTACCGAGAGAGATGTTGCAAGGACAGGCCCATTCGATTCATTCTGTGATCCCGCAATAAAATCTCTGGGCACCCACCATGCTCACATTTTCCCGAAATTCAAACGATCATGTATTATGCTGTGGACTAAACTATGAGAATACCCTATTGGAGTTACTACACTATCTATCGTTACTCGCCTGTCAACTCGTGTCATATTCTCCACCCACCTCGCAGTTGCTTCTGTCGCAATCTAAACAAGAAGACCAGGTCGGTCTTCATCAGCAACTCTTGAGCGTCCTTGAGAGAATTTATTGACTCAGTTGTGTACCGCTTTACCAAATAAATATTTCTCACCATAAACAGGAAACATTTCTGAATGGATGTTCTTTGCAGAAAGTCCATTTGCTCAAAGAAACAGAATGCTGCTCTTCGGTAGTACACTCCTCGAACACGGTCGCCAGTTGAAATCCGAGATGGACATGCGCATGCGATACCTAGAGTCTGCTACGTTGGACTACGAGTAAGATGGATTGTGCTACCACCTAATGACACCTTTAGAAACTCCCTCCGTGGTTTTTTCAGACCTTTTCCTGTGAGTTTAGCAAGCGAGAGAAACCGCCAAAGACAGCCGCTAGCAGTGTTTCTTCCGCTGGGCTGCGTGAAGGCTAACCGGCGACTCAATGCATTAAAGGGTGAACAAAGCAAGCACTCAATCGAAAATGAAATAACTCTTTTCCGAGCTTCGACGGTGCTCTTAGGCTTAAAAGGTCTCGCATTGCACGTCACCGGGGTGCGGTGACCTCGTCGCGGTCGGGGCCCAACATCGGAGCCAAGCAAGATCAGTTTTGCTCGGATCGTCCATCTCTTACCGAGGGAACAAGCCAGTGTACGAACAAGAGTGTCTGCAACGCACGGGGAGCACACTCGACCTTTTGGCTGGATACCAGAGATTGTACCTGAGAGAAAAAGAACTGAAAAAAGTGGGAGACAACGATAACTCAGAAGTGAGTATAGAGACTGAAACTATTTACTGGACTGTTTTCCCAGATAGATGAAATTCTGGATAGTCCAACGTATAGAGTATAAACGAACACAGCAAAGGCCATGATACGGTCTGTTCTCAGCCATATTCATGGACTTATGTGAAACAGATACTTGAGATTAGCTATTTGAAGGGGCGACTTGAAGAAAGAAAATCCAGGCCGATAACTGAACAGTCGACACACGAGACCTATGCCGACACTGTGGCAAAGAGACCACAAGAGGGTTCTCAAAAAAGACCTATGCCGAAGCTGTGGCAAAGAGACCACAGGAGGGTTCTCAAAAAAGACCTATGCCGAGGCTATGGCAAAGAGACCACAGGAGGGTTATCAAAAAAGATCTATGCCGACGCTGTGTCAAAGAGACCACAGGAGGGTTATCAAAAAAGACCTATGCCGACGCTGTGGCAAAGAGACCACAGGAGGGTTCTCAAAAAAGACCTGTGCCGACGCTATGGCAAAGAGACCACAGGAGGGTTCTCAAAAAAGACCTGTGCCGACGCTATGGCAAAGAGACCACAGGAGGTTTCTCAAAAAGATCTATGCCGACGCTATGGCAAAGAGACCGTAGGAGTGTTCTCAAAAAGACCTATGCCGACGCTGTGGCAAAGAGACCACAGGAGGGTTCTCAAAAAAGACTTATGCCGACGCTGTGGCAAAGAGACCACTGAAGGGTTCTCAAAAAAGACCTATGCGAAATCTCTATATTGATCTACCCTAAAGATAAAAGCAAGATTTCAGAAGGGCAAAGAGATTTTTGCAAGTCGAAATCGACCCAGATGCCCTGAATATTGGAATAAAGAATGTGAAGAAAGTGAATAATGGAGGGTTGCTCATTGAATGTGCTAAAGCAGAAGGAGTCGAATGCATAGATCTGGCATATGAAGAAAACGAGCATCTTCATAAGGAATTAGTAATCCGAAGACCAGCTAAGAAGCTCCCGAGACCAATAATCTACTGGGAGGATAAAGGTGCAGAAAGTGGACACATTAAACTAAATATTAGAAGGTAAAACAACTTAAAGGAGCCCGAACAATGTTCCGTTCTCTTTCTAAACAAGGGAAAGGAAAACAGGGTCTACTGAGTAATCGAGCTTGCCCCAGAGGACTTTAAATCTTTTCAAAAACGAAGGAAGATGAACCTCCACTGGAGGATGCACAGCATCCGAGAGGTTTTGATGGAAACCAGGTTCTTCAAGTGCAACGGGTTTGGGCACTACAAGTCCAAGTGCCCGGATATTTTTGAAAGTTGTGCCCTCTGCGGTTAAGCAGGGCATAAACGTTAGAGCTGCACCAATAAAGAAAACTACCCAAACTGCACTAAAGCAAACACCAGATTCAAACGAGCCCCCCTCCCCCAGCCGTTGGTATAGCCAAATTTTTGATAAATTTAAAACACTAAAATAGGCGAAACCTTTTTTAAAAGCATTTTTAAAAATAATAAGATATTAATGACTGATTGTAATTATCAAACTTCTTTATTTTTATTGTATTTTAGTATCTTGTACATTTATTAAAATGTTTGACAGCCTTGAAGGAGGTAAGGATTTTTTTCTTAGCCCCCCCCCCCCCAAAGTACTAATATGGGCGCCACTGCTTAGTTGGAAGCTAAAATCGGTCGACCGCATTTTGGAGCATCTTGAGGCGATGTCCTGACTTTTTTTATATCTTTTCATCCAGTTGCGTACCGCCGTTTTCTTGAGCATTTGGACCTACTATGCTGTCCGCAGAAGACTTAGTGTGACGCCATCTAAATGCTGAAACAAGACACAAAACTTAAAAAAGAAAGCGCTGTTCTTCCGTTGTCGCTGATCGTGTAAAGTGTTCCATCGTTATTATAACTTCCACTACCCGATCGGCAGGCACGAACTGAGTCTGAGGTACGTACTGCGCAACCTCCAGATATCGCCTGTGTTGCCACTTGAGGTTTCCGAAATGTACGCCAATAAAAGTGTTTGGGTACTTCCCGAACGACCTACTAGTAGTCGGCGTTTTCACATAAAGCAGAGGGTCTTAAGAATCATAACAAACCTCGAACCTTGCAAAATCTATGTTCATATTGTCACGATCTAACATTCATCAATTCTTGAATCAAACGGGCATGGATGCCGGACCGAATTAATTTAGAATTAATTAATTAGGGGCTCTGACCGGAACGAAAATAAAAAGGACAAAGGAAGTTCCCTTAATTTGAAAAGGGGATGGGGGGGGTAGGAAGGCATCTGGCGGTAGTTGGGTGGTCTGTTTCAGCGAGAGCACTGGGGTCATAATTTGTCGCAATTCCGTTCCGCACGGGGCTGCTAGAATCAACTTCTTGGTCGAGAGGTGGATTTATTGAAAACGGAGCAAAAGATCTCAAATATCAATAAATTTGTCCTCTTTTTAATGGAATGCCAAGTACCAGTGCTCTTGTGTGTGATCCCGAACACGAAAACAAGGCACGCGACAGAGATGAGAAAAGGAATGAGTAGACAAAAAGAAGTTCCTTATTGTGTGACGTACTACAGAGGTAAAGCACGTGTCCTAACGACGAATCTGCAGCGATACATTTCGTCGGTATAGTTTAGTCGATTAGAACAGCTGGCTCCAGAACAAGGGGGCGCGATTTTGATCTCCGTCACCGACAAATTTCTGAATTTCACATTGGCGCCCGATTGTAGAAATGGATCTGCTGGCCGTTAGAATCTTCAAAAAAAAAAAAAAAAAAAATAATGTGTGAAGTTTTTTCCACGCGTAGTCTAGAATTAATGAAAAATTCCCTCTTCGCTTAAAAAAAAATAAAAAAAATAAGGGGGAAATAATGTGACGTACTACAGAGGTGAAGCACTTGTCAAGACGATGAATCTGCAGCGATACATTCCATCGGCGTAGTTTAGTTGGTTAGAACAACCGGCTCCGAAGCGAGGAGGCGCAGGTTCGGTCCGTCACCTACAAATTTGTGAATTTCACACCCAAGAGAATAAAATTGTTTGCGACTTCCACTTCCTCTCCGTCAGTTAAAAAATCTGTACGGTTGGAAGTGAACATTTCTTTTTAATATTTTAAAATTAAACGCGATTTTGCCTTCTCCACTTATGCTTTCTTGATGAGGTCTTCTTTATTTTCTGCCAAAGAGTGGTGCCATCTGCGTATATTAAATTCTTGATGGTTTGAAGTCCGATATGAATATCAGCTTTCATTTGATGCAGGTTTATCATTTTAAAATATATTCGCCGCACATTTTAAATAGATACGGATATAGAATCCAACCTTGTTTCACTCCCTTTCTTAATATAAACCATTCAGTCTCACCAAATTCAGTTCTCTGAGTGGCTTCTTGCTCATAATTTTTCAAACATTCCTCATGATTAGGTGCTCTGGCACTCCTAGAAATCTTAAAACATTCCACAATCTTGCATGTTCCACACAGTCAAAAGTTTTGCTATAGTCAATGAGAAACACACATGCTCCAAACGTAAAACACAACTGCTACTTTATAACAATGGCAAACATCATAAACTTCCCACGAGTAAAACTTTTAGTATCCTATGCACTGCTATACAGAGACACAATATTAAAATGTCCCTTGAATCGCAGTTAGTGAAGTTTTCTTCAGTACGGGGATTCTCACACAAGATATCTTTCTCCCGAATGAAGATTTTTTCATGGTAACAAATTCTAAGTTTATGAAATGAAAAACATCGAGAAAATGTAGAAAGTACTTGTACTACTTACGTTTCTGCCTATCTCTGTGTTCCTGGACTTGTTTGTCTCGCTCTGCCATTGCACGGAGACGATCTGCTTGGTTCTGTTTCCTAAGTCTCTCTTCTTCGTCTAGCCATCTTGCAGCTTCTTTATTGTGAGTCTCCCATCTGCCCATAAGCTGGAATAGTTAAACGAATAATAATAAGAAAAGGTCTTTAAAGCGTTGCAAGAACACTACCAGGAAAGAACTGGGTCAATCAAAACTTCAAGCAATACTTTTTCAGCAGCTTTATATACGGTTGCTTTCGGATAAATTTCACACAGTTATGATCTCTCGATCTACAGCAGTGTTTTCCAACTGCCGGTCCACGGACCTGTACCGGTCCGCGAGAAACTAGTGGATTTATTTATATTTCTTTTGAATCGAAATGGAATCACAGTTAGAGGAAATCCAGATCTAAATTTTTTTTAACATCTGTCGCGGAAGGTTAAAGGAAGCTTGCCTCACCAATTTCTTTACAGTGGAGACACCACGAAGGCCCTGCTTTCGGAGAAAGAAGTTTGCTGCGGAGAGAATTATTGCCGTATTGGAAAGTGCTGCAGTAAAGTTAAGGACAAATAAAAGCAATATACAGAAGAGAGAAACCCACTGCAGGGCAAGAAAACTAGCTCTGTAACACCGGATTCAGAGCGTACGAGACCCAAAATCTATGAGCGTCTAATTGATCTTTACGTCCATCAGGCGCATTTTCCACCTCTTGAAAATATCTTGTGGCTACAAAGTAATATACGAACCGCATTACACACCCGATGGTCCTCGGGATGTGTCCTTAAGCAAAAGGAGTTTCCTTACACATCCTTCGGCAGCACATGATGCTCATAAGTATGTATACAGTCGTATAAGAATAATATGATCACTCCCGGAATCAGAGTGTACCCGCCCAGGCGCGTCACAGAGTGCACGTGACAAGGTCGACCACACGGAGATATCAGCGGCCGGCCGGGACAGATGAGCCATAGTTCGCAACGTGAGCACAATGGGAAGAGGTAGTGATTTGACAGACGTTCAAAAAATAATGATCATCAGCTACCGCGCCAAGGGTAGAAGCATCTCTGAAACAGCAGACTTTGTGGGCTGTTTGCGAAGCGCTGTAGTAAGGGTGTACTAAGAATGGACCGCTAGCACACCGAGTACCTCCTGACGACATCACAACGGTGAATCCCCAAAGGCCATCGAACTCAGAGGAGAACGTCGCCTCCGTCGACTGTTAAAGGGCTATCGATGCGCAACAGTGCAGCAATTGAGAATGGAAATGAATGCTAGGGCCCCCAGGTACGTGTTCCCGAAAACAGTAGAGCGAACCCTGTTACGCATGAGTCGACGCTGCGTCAAGGCGCCCATGTTGACCCACGTCCATCGGCAACGACGCCTGCAGTTCGCACGAGACTACCGTCATTGGACAGTGGAAGAGTGGAAAAAGGTTGCTTTCTCTGACGAATCGAGGTTTCTACTCCACAAAAGTGATGGGTGGTGGCGGATATTTCTTCAGACACAGGAGATCGGTCAAGTACAGGCCGGCGGTGGCAGTGTGCATGTCGGGGGATGTTTTCCTGGTATGACCTGGGACCACTGGTATCACTGGATGTGTTCCTGAACGCCGATGGCTACCTATACATCTTCTCTGACCACATGCAGCCCTTCATGTTGGACGGTGGCGATGGTGTTTACCAACAGGACAATGCGCCGTGCCACGTCACTAAGAGGTGGTGTGGGACTTGTTCCAGGAACACGACAGCGATGTCTCCGTTCTCTCTATTCCGGCGAAATCTCCCTACCTCAATCCCATATAACACTTGTGGGACTATTTGGATCGACAGGTTCGACGTGCCGACCCACAACCACGTCATCTCTGGGACCACCGTTCTCTGCTGCAGTCCGAATGGGCACGTGTGCCTCGAGCAACCTTCCAGGGCCTAATTGCGTCCATGCCACGCCGTCTCGTCGCTGTCATCTGGACCAAGGGAGGTTATTCCCATTATTAGGTAAGTGGTTATATTATTCTGATACGACCATGTATATACATGGCCTTGACTTTTTGTCTTCTTTATTTTTTAGATGATTGATCACTGATTTAAAATGATAATTTTTCTTATCATTTAAAAACAGTTTCTAAACTTATTAAATGATATTTAATAAGTTTAGAAATTTTTTGATTTAAACTTAAATGGAACATTTATTTGAAGATTATTGTAAGATTATTGAGGGGGGGGTACAGGTGCAATTGGAGAGACCCCCTCGAAGTGTTCTAGCGACGCCCCTTCGCTAGCACAAGGTTCTCTGCACGTGCACAAGAAATAGAAAATATAGAAAGTTAGCTCAGAAGTCTCAAATAAATAACAGAAGAAAAAGCCTAACAAAACGCAAACAAAACAAAACTAAAAGAAATAGAACCTAACATTTTGCTTAACAATTCAAATTTAACAAAAACGAAAAAGGACTTCCCTCTCCTAGACTAAAAGAAATTAATCTAACAAAAAGTCCACCCCTTTCCCACTCCCTCGAAAAAATGAAGCACACAGCGCGTACACCAGGTGTACATATACCGGCCTCGTAATGTATGTCATGTTACATTGCCGGACGACACCCTTCAGCTGGAGAGGTCGAACATGACCAACGCTGAAAGCTGCCATTTCACCTGCACCATCCCAATGTTTTGGGTTTTAAAGCAAGCTACATGTTGAAGAAGCGATTTAGGCAGACAGAGCTTACTTCGATGATCACCAAAAAGAGTTATAGCGAAACAAGCCCATTTGCCTGTGGTGGGATTCGAAGCTACGCCTCCTCGCTCCGGGAGCAGTTGTTCTCCCAACAAAAAACACCGCTGCCACCTTGCCCTCTTGACATACACGGCATCTCTGAGGTACGTACGTCACATATACCCTCCTCCTCTTGAGAAAGGGCTGGGACCGAATCGCCGGTTTCTGGGTTAGCCGGCAAACCATGCTTGAAAGAGCTCACTGTACATCAAACAGAGGTCATCGATCTTTCCACGTTTATAAGTGAGTCACGGAAAAATTATCATTGGCCGCCACCGGGAATCGAACCCAGGGTCTTCCACCTACGCGCCGGATATGCTTCCACTGCTCCACAGCGGCCTCGAATTCCTCCAGCTCACTGTAGAAGAAGGAATTTTAACTAATTCCAGACAATGTGTGGAAGAGGCATCATGCATTTTTTTAAACTCACGGCCAGGAAATTCATTTTACGTTCGGGCGCTAATATAGCGAAACAAGTTCATTTTGCCGGTGGTAAGATTCGAACCCACGTCTCCACGCTCCGGAGCCAGTTGTTTCCCAACCAAGGCTTAACTGGATGAAGAACAGGCTGTAACAACCTTGAAGACAATAGACTTTACTGATTTTCAAGAGAGCATTAAAGATGATTTCTGCCGTTAGATGGCGCTGAGTCCCAAAGTATGAGGATGTAACAGACACGTGACTTTCAGCATGGCAACGAGCCTTAGTAACGTAAGTGAAGGAAAACCAGTCCCCTTTGAAATGATGGCGTCTTACTTTGAAAGTTCAACTTCCGAGTACAAAATGCAGTATTTGGAAAAATTAAAGTGACCGAAGGAAAAGATCGTATGTGTTGAATGCAAATATCTTCGAAGGTGACGCGAAAAGTTTTCCTAAAGTGCAAATAGTAAATACTTTCTATTAATTTGTCTATGGTCGAAGCGCCTTTACCGCAACACAGCTCGAGGCATATAAAAAAGTCTCGAAGCATATAACAATTTCTCGTCGTGGATATTCTTTTACATGGTAATTTAATGATATCACTAATTAGTGAATAATTAGTAATTTAGTGAGAAAATAGCACACTGCCTTAACAAGTAAGGTTCTGTGCCCTCCCAGATGGGGAGCCCTGGGTAAAAAAGATAAATTCTATGCCTTTCCAGGAATCACTGGCTTCTGGATAAAACTGACCCTTGAAAGATTCTCTGCCTTTTGGAGAGTTTAACTCTTCAATAAAACGTGTTTTCCTAAGCTCTGGGAAGCGATTTCCGAGACAGAAAACTTGAAAGCAAAATCTGTTTTTTTACGCAAAATTGTGGTGAAAAAGCACAGTAATTTTGCTGGGATTTGGGCTCCTAATTGATTTATCCGTAAATAAATTTAGTAGCATAATTCCGGTCTGTAAACGGACCTTGACAGCAGAAATTATTTTATTTGGACGATAGTTTTAGCCATTATTTGCATTTTTTCCTCAAAAGTGTGCTTCAGCTCCAGATAAAAATCCAGGAATACTAAACATAAAGTAAATAGTGGTTTGGGGAGGAAATATCATATAGAACAAACTAGTAAAGTAAAACCCCCCAACACCGACAGCCAAATAACCTTAAAAGTGAAAAGCTGTAAACTCGCCAAAAAAGTGAGTCAGGGGGACGGGTGCTCGAGCTCTCCTAAAAACTCCAGCAACCAAAGTGATTTCATTCTTATCAAGTCAGGTTGACTAAAAAATTAACTTTTAGCTTTATAAAAAGTTTCACCCCCCCACCCCGCGCCTTATCAACCAGGAAACTTCTGAATAGAAATTCATGGAGGTGAAAAACCCACTTTCACAAGAAGTGCCGAAGCATTGATTTAAGAAAAACTTTGACTAAGAGACAAACTCTAAAACGCGTTCTATAAAAAAATAGTAGCAATAAAACCTACGCGAAAAAACTGCGAACACCTTTTAAATTCAACTTGAAAACTTAGAATCAACGAGTGAAACGCCTGACCCAATAAGTGCAAGCACTGCACGCCAACAGCATTTCAAACAAGTAAAAAGATATTCTCTGCCTTGCCAGAAATCACTGATTTCTGGATAAAACTAACCTTTAAAAGGTTCTTTACCTTTGAAGAGTCTAACTTTTCAATAAAAAGTGTTTTCTAGGCTCTGGAAAGCGCTTAGAAAACACTTCGTTTAGCAGATAAGTGAATCTTTTCGGTACTGCCTTTCGAAACAACAGCTGGAAGACTAAAAATAATTAAAAAAACGCTCTACTACCGCAATTAATAATGCCACAAAATCTAGGCATTTTGGCTTCAAATTTTTTATAAACACTGACCGCTAATGATCGCACTTTCCACACTAACTGCAGGACAGCCAGCTATGCTTGTTATTCAGGAACTTACAGGGACTGTTGCCACTTCACCTAAACTTCTCAATGACGTCACGTGCTACATTTTAATAAACAGTACAGTTTCGAAACTTTTTGAATTGCTGTTTTTTGTGCTTGTTAAAAAATTCCACTACAGTTTTAAAAACAAGCCATTGTTTTTACAAGAAAATATTATCCATTTTCAATATGGTTTACTACTGTTTGTCGATGTGCACGTCTTCAAAAGACAAAATGTGGGAATGTCATTTTATGAGTTCCCATCAGAGCAGAGTAAACTGAAGCAACTGTGGTTGAAAGCAACATCTGCAGGATTTTCAACCAAATGTCAGATCACCATTAAGTGTTTTTTTATGGTATGCATTTTCATTCTGATAATTGCGCACCTAACGCGTGGTACAAGCCACTTAAGGGAGATGCTGTACCATCTATATATTTCCAGTATATCCACATTAAATAGAAGTGCCTCGTACAAAAAATAGCAAACGTGTTCTTAAAGGAAGGAATGATGCCGCAGATTACTATACTAGTACAAAAATGAAAATAACGAGTGTAACATACTTAGATAATATAGAATTATTGATTCACTTTGAAAATACTGTTAGGAATTACTTTAATGACTGATTTTATCATGTATAATTTCATCAGTGGCCATATTGGGCTTAGGCAGTCAGGCGGCAAGTTCCAAGGCCGACCGAATTATGCTGCGATGTAACTGGAGTAAACGAAAACAAAGCCCGAGTTTTCTCACTGTCATTTAAAACTTTATTTTTTTGTAGCCGTTCTTTTTCACTATTATTTTTGAACTTACCTGGTCATGCTTGATCCCTTTTCTCCTAAAAAGTAAATTCAGCATGCTAAAAAATAAATTAAATCTCGAATTTTGAGTGCTACTTAAACTAAATTAAGTATCACGGAGTCCTGATTAATTTAGATGGGTACCTGTGACGGGAAATAAGACTAATTCTCTTTTGCAGTTTGAAATCCGCACGCGCGATTTTGATTTTCACGTGGCCAGATTCACAGATCACATGATAGAATAATGAACGAAATTAATGCAAAATAAAAAGCAGAGTTAAAATGGCCTTCTTAAAGCAGCGTTAAATTCTAAGCTATAGTTTTGATTCATTGTCATACATTTAAAAAGTAGATGTGAAGGCGGATCTATTGCTGATGTTATATTTCATCTTCAGTTTCGTCCCAGAAAGGGTTTTGGCAGCTGTTAGCTATTTTTATGAAGGAAATCTGTTCTTATTAACACTTCAGCCAGCATTAACCGAGCAATGTATAGTTCACGGAACCCAGTAAACGGAAACAGAAGTCATGTCATTGCTTCTCAAATACACTAATGTCCAAAATTAACGCGACAAATACGAATTCGAGAATATGTCCAAAACGAGACGACCGATGGAAAAGTTTTTTCAGAAATATGTGCAAGGGGCAACGCTAAGTCGACGTGCCTAAGAAATATTGTGCTAGCTCTGATGAAAATATACAAAGTATGACCGTAAGCCATCGAGCTGGTAACCAAGCGATCTTGATAAACGTTGTTCTGATAGGGGTGCGGCACTGGAAGCTTGAGTTGTACTGTTAGTAGAAGAACGGCTCCGCACAGAGTCCATTTAAGAGGTGATAGGGAAGCTGCAGCCACGGGCCCTGCATTTTCAAGGGGCCCCAGAATCATGCATTATGCTTGAAGGATTGACAGAGTTCTTCCGTGTTCTTATTTTTTATTTTTTTCCCCGATAGCACAGCAAAAACTGAGAAACTGCCTTGTGAAATTTTTTTTTCTATTTCTTTCCATTTTTTTTGGGGAGTTGACAAATAGTATAGTCATCCCTAGTCCATCCTGAAATCTTTCGAAAACATTACAGATGTTTTTTAGTACACTTCTGTAATTGGGAGAAATTTTCATGCATTACAAATTCGTTTGAATCATGATAGAGCATATTATTTTGTCCACAACTGCTACGTAATTACAACAAGCTGAACCCCGGGGGGCGGGGAGGATTAGAGCAGAACTGAACTAGTATCCCTTTTTCAATAATGTATTTTTACATTTTTTTAATAACACTGATTCGTCCATGAATCATGGCACACACACTTCAATATGGCAGGGATATTCTTGCGTCTTTCTCATCATAATATGGAAATGGTTTCTCCTACGCATTTTTATTCGATCACCCATAGTGAAATCCTGGATGTACCGCTAGTACTGGGGCCCCAAAAGACTGTCCAACCCCCGGGCCCCCTGTCTTCTTAAATATGCTCTGGCTCACCACTATTGCTTAAAAGACTCTTTACGGTGGAGAGCGATCGGTAGACTTGAAGCAGGGCAATTGCAAGCTGAGGTAGCAAGATGGCTGATTGTGTCGAGGCAGCTGGTCCTTAATCTCTGGAGACAGTTCCAGGAAACAGGAACAACAACCAGAAGGCCAGGACAATGACGCCCACGATCCGCAACGAGTCAAGACGACCGATCTCTAACATTTTGCAGCAATAGGGAGTCGACAGCCATGCAAATCTTTCGGGAGCTCCACTCTGCTATGGGAAACGCGATATCGAGGCAAATAGTTCACAAAACACTCCACGATAGAGATCTGTATGCAAGGACAATGGCTTGTATCCCACTCACCACGTCGCACGGAAGGGTCGTTCTAAATGGGACCTGACAGCCTCACCTCTGGACCCTAATCAATGGACCTGTGTTCTCTTCAATGACGAGTTGTGGTATAGCTAAACGCGGATTCGAGTTGTTATACAGCTAAACGCGGATTCGAGTTGTGGTACAGCTAAACGCGGATTCGAGTTGTGGTACAGCTAAACGCGGATTTTCGACGTTTGTACATTTGGAGAGAGAGGCGAGAAGCCGAAGTCTTTCCTCCAACATTAGGAAAATTGACCACTGCGGTGGTGGAGGACTCCTGGTTTGGGCTGGCATCGTGTTGGATGGACGCTCACTGCTGCACGTGTTTCCAGGAGACACCCTGACTGCTGCACGCTACAGGGATGACATCCTGGAGCTCTATGTACACCTTTCCAGGGTAGCTTTCACCCCAGTTCCTTTTTATAGATGATAACGTTCGTCCCCGATAGGGATTTGTTAGTCGACGCCTGGAGAGTGAGGATATTCACAGGATGGAGTGATCCGCGAGTTCTCCGGACATTGACCCGGTAGAGCATGCCTGGGATGTCCTGGGAAAAGCAATTACAAGACGCCAGTCCCCTTCCAGAACCCTCCCGGGACTCCGACGAACTTTGGTGGAGGAGTGGCACTCATTGCACCAAACTGTTATTCATAAAATTGTGAACAGTATGCATTGCATATGGTTTTTAGTACAAAAAAACCCATCTGTAATGCATACATTTAATATGAAGGCTCGTTGTTCAAGGTAATCACACCACATATTAGACCGTTGAAATCCGTGCCACTTGCTCAATTACTTTTGGACTGCTATGCTGTCATGTGCGTGCCTCCTCCTGATGCGATGATGGCATTTCTTTCCTGTTGTGTATTGCAGTGTTACCGATGTATGTATATCCAGGGCAGCATTAAAGTCTTAGTGGGCCCCTAGGCTAAGGCATTTGAATGGGCTCCTGGGGTAAGGCATTTGAGTGGGCCCTCAAAGAATTATGACGGTAAATCATTATGAAATTCGCTAAAACACGAAACTGTAGCAATATGCTTGTAATTAATAAGTAGTGCATTCTTCAAACTAATAAATTATCTGCAGAGTTTTCACAATAAGCCATTGTACGTATCTTTTCTTGTTCTCATAAGAATATGAGTCAAAACCTTAAGATGCGTACATTTTGTCTTGAATTTTTTTAATGGTTTACCACTATATACTTTTTTGGTGCATCTTTATTTTTATGCAATACGAATCCACAGGGGATTCGACCATTAACGGTTCCAAGTGCAAATTTGGAATTGCGGGTAGATGGCAGTGAAAACGCCGAAACTTTCTCTCCGCCCCGCTGTACACAGCGACATGAAAGCTTTATCCTTTGTAAGCCACTGCTTTGAAATCTGTTCGTCTACCAGACCCTGTTTCTGACCAAGTGGAAATCATACGAGACAAAAGTAAAACTATTTTATAAACCTCTCTCTCTACCTATTTCTCTATTATTTGTCTATGCATGTCCCCTGAACCTTTTCGGCCATGGTGGGCCCTAATGCTATAACCCTGTGGAGGCCCCTTTAATCCGACCCTGTGTATATCCGTACCAACTGTCATTAATCTCTGTCATGTGGATTTTGCGTTATTTATGATTTCAAATTGTCACGGTTTTTCATGCGTTTTTGATGCCAAAGTTCTGTGCTAAGAGAGGTAAAGTTCGATTTGGTTTTTACCGTTTGAAACAGCTCTTGAAATGTCATTAGTGTACTAGACAGCTCTTGAAATGTCATTAGTGCAACTCAATATAATCTTTTTTTTTTTTTTTTTTTTTTGTTCAGGCGTTTAACGACCACCATGAGCAATATGATAGAATATAAGAAGATGCCCTTCTCTAATTTACGGCAACTGGTTCCAGGAAAGAGAGAGAGAGAGCCAGTGCCAAAAGGCAAACACAACATCTAAGCCTCACTGGAATTCGAATCCCGACCCATCTCGGAGGACTGGCCAGAAGCCAACGCATAGACCCCTGCGCCACGTAGGGCTCCTTTCTTGTTTTAGCATATGTGCTTGTAATAATACGGAAATTAAGCACATTCTTCATCCTAATAGCTGATTCTGTGTCTCTCAACATGTCTTATTTATTAAATACAGTTGTTACCCGTTAATACGTTTATAAGAGACTAAGTGAAATTAACGTGCCATTGAAAAACGAAGCAGAGAACAATTAACATTAAGAACAATTTAGAATTTTCGGATCAGCGATATTTTACGTATAAATGAGAGAAACGTATAAACGAGGTTCTACTGTAATAAATTACTTTAATAAAAAGGAATGCTGTGTCCGCAGTCTATCAATCCACAATTTTTAATGCTGTGACAGCAAATATTCTGTTGTGAAGATTTGGTCACAACTCACAAATTAGTCTCATAAGCATTTGCCATAAATGATAATGACAGTCTGGTTGCACAACGTATCTTATAATCAGCAATATCGAAAAAACAAAAAAACAAAAAACAAAAAACAAAAAAACACTCTACATTTTAGAGAATGACTTACCCTATCATCACGAGCTTTCTTTTTAGCGTAGTTAGCTGCGTCATAAGTCCTCAGGAATTGAGACTGGTCGTATAGCCAATCTTCCAGCTCTTTAATATTCCGATTCTGAGCCTAGGAGAGCAGTAGGAAGAAAACATTATGCAAATGATATTTTATAAAAGTACTTAACATTACTAAAAAGATGAAAGGAATCTATAAGATATTTTTATACAGAGCAGCTTACATTAAGAAAAATACGGAATAAAGACATTCAGTTTTATTATTCACGCCTCATCGTCAAGTTAATCCTATCGTTAATGTCAATCCTGCAACCAATAGAGTACAGTAGAACTGTCTTACAACGAGGAGCTCGTGACCGACGGAAATCCTGGCTGAAACCGTTTTGGGATGAAAACTTCCATCATGTAAAAATACGCATTGTAATGTTTTTCTGTTTATTTCTCACTAACTAAAGAAGATGTGACTTCCAAAGTGGAATATATAGAGCTATGCAAGACAGTACGAAACAGTATCACCGAAGATGTAAGGAAATTCAACTGTGAACTAGTGAGGAAAGCAATTGAAAACAACCAAAGCCTAAAGATAGCAAACAGACATCTCAGTAAGGGAAGAAAGCAGATTATGGCACTGAGAAAAGAAGATGGTTCTGTGACACGAAATAGACGTGAAATTTTGACAAGAGTGAAAGATTTCTAATCCAAATTATATGAAAGGTATGATACATGTATTACAGACATCATGAAAGGTACCAGAGTTCTTCCAGTCCTCCCAACAGAAGTTGCACATGCAATCAAGAACATGAAGCGGGGAAAAGCTCCAGGAGAAGATGGAATTACTGTAGACATCATACAAGAAGCAAGTCGAGAAATTGAAACAGTACTCGCCCAAATTTTCACTCAATGCCTTAATGAAGGGAAGATTCCTGAGGATTGGAACAACGCTCCAATGATCCTGCTACATAAAAAAAGGTGACATTGAGGATCTCAGGAACTACATACCTATCAGCCTCCTATCAGTGGTTTATAAAATCTTCACTAAAGTTCTTTCACACCGCTTGAAGGTAACACTGGACATGGCTCAACCGAGAGAACAAGCTGGATTCAGGAGTGGCTACAGCACAATAGATCATATCCATGTACTGAGAGAACTGATTGAAAGAGCGAGGGAATATGAACTTCCATTGTGCATGGCTTTTATCGATTATGAAAAAGCCTTTGATTCGGTGAAACCATCAGCAGTTACCACGGCTCTGAAATCCTGCGGTATTGAAGATGCATACATTAATATTATTAATAACATCTATGAAAATGCTAGTGCAAAGATTCGGCTGTTTGAAAATACAACACACATAAAAATTGGAAAGGGAGTGAGACAAGGTGACACCATATCTCCGAAGCTCTTTAATGCCACATTGGAAAATGTCTTTCAATCACTGAACTGGGAAAACAAAGGGATAAAGATTAATGGAGATTATCTAACCCACCTTCGTTTTGCTGATGACGTAGTCATTTTTGCAACTACCCCATCAGAGCTGCAGAGTATGATCCAGGAACTTGCTGACAAGAGTAAAGAAGTGGGATTAAAAATAAACTTTCAGAAGACAAAAGTGATGTTCAATGCTCTTACAAGAAATGAAGATTTGTCGATTGATGGAGAAAAGCTGGAGATAACAGACACGTACGTTTATCTTGGACAGCAGATATCAAGTGAGGGTCACATTGATGAAGAAATTAATCGGCGTACAAAACTTGCCTGGAGAGCTTTTGGAAGAAACAGCCTAATTTTCAAGAGCAATATGCCATTATGTCTTAAAAGAAAAGTGTTTGATCAATGCATCCTTCCAGCGCTTACGTATGGTGCAGAGACGTGGACCTTAACTAAAAGAGACATGCAAAGGCTGCAGACAACTCAAAGAGACATGCAGAGGTACATGCTTGGTGTAACCAGGAGAGATAAGAAGAGGAACTTGTGGATCCAAAAAATGACACGAGTGGAAGACATCATGATCAGAGTTAAATCCCTGAAATGGCAATAGGCTGGACATACTGCCAGAAGGACAGACCATCGATGGACAGCCGAAATTTTAGATTGGATTCCAAGGGACAGGAAAAGACCCAGAAAAAGACCACATGGGAGATGGGTGGATGAAATTCGAAAGTATGCGGGAGTGACATGGAGGAGACTGTCACAAGACAGACCGTTGTGGAGGAAACTTGGGGAGACATTCGTCCAGCAGTGGATAGATAATGGTTGACAATGATGATGATGATGACTTAAACATTACCTTCGCACCATGCGAAGTCTCACTGGAACTTCGTTTCGTATTGCCAAGCCTTGGATAGTTAGTTCATAGCAACTCTTAATTACGCACTGAGCTAAATTAGGTGGCCAGAAGAGGAAAGTGAAAACACTTACGAGCAAATGGTCTTTATTGTCAATCTCACAATGCACTTCAAGGACACAACGTATGCACAAACGATCTCATCAACACATTCAGAATAGTGATGCTACATCAACTTAAATTCAACATGTAATAAACTAATCACAACAATTTGTTATAGCACAACATCCCACCAGACTACACTTTTCGTTGCTTCCTTTTTTTTTTTTTTTTTTTAATCTGGTTGGCAGTTTAACGACCACCGTGAGCTACTCCCGTCCCTAATTTAGAGCAACTGGTTCCAATGAAGGGAGAGAGTCAGTGTCGTAAGACATACCTACACAACATCCATGCCTCACCGGGATTCGAACCGGGACCCATCTCGGACGAATGGTCAGAAGCCATCGCTTAGACCACCACGCCCCGAGGAGGCACGCTGCTGGCTTCAACATTATATAGCTCGTTCTAATCATGTCTATACATACACGTCACGCACCCTGACTTCAAGACTGTTGCCACAAAACATTCAGTGAGCGAGAAAAATATGACGTTCAGGTTGAAACGCTTAAAGAGAATGAACTAAAAATTTACGTAGAGAAAGAAACTGAAAATGAAAGTTAAATTAGAGGATACATCATAGCATACATGATAATATACATACACCAGTGAGCCATTACATTATGACCACCTACATAATAAGCTGTAGGACGCCCTTTAGCCAGCAAAACAGCATCCACTCGGCGAGACATTGATTCGATGAGGTGGCGATAGGTATCCAGGGGTATTTGGTACCATAATGTCAACAGCAGGTCCTCCAGTTCCCGAACATTTCGGAGAGGTGATGATTTAGCCCTAATCCGCTTTTCCAAGTCGAACCACAAATGTTCGCTTGGGTTCATGTCAGGGAAATTCGGAGGCCAGGGCATTAACAGAAAGTCACCAGCATTTTCCTCGAACCACTCTTTGACGATTCTGGCAGAGTGGCATGGAACATTATCCTGTCTGTAATGGCCATCACCAGCAGGGAACACAGTTGCCATGAATGGGTGAACTTGGTCCGCAACGATGTTCAGATACCTGACAGCTGTCAGGGATTGTGCTATTGGGATAATGGGGCCTAAAGCATCCCAAGAAAACATCGCCCACAGCATAACACCGCCGCCGCTGGCCTGTTCCGCCCAACAGTGCATCCAGGTACCATAGCCTCCGTGGGTAATCGGCGTATCCGCGCTCGACCGTCCACGTGATGCACCAGGAATCTTGATTCGTCAGACCAGGCCCCTTTCTTCCAATCATCCACGGTCCAATCTCAACGATCTTCGGCCCGTTTCATGCGTTGTTGGCGATGACGTGCAGTGAGCATGGGGACCCAGCTGGGTCTTTGGCTATGCAAGTCCATGAACAGAACGCTGCGATGAACTGTGAGCTGTGACACATTTTCCTGATCACCATTGTTGTAGCTGCGGGTGATTTGTCGCAGTGTGGCCCTGCGGTCGCTGTGAACAATGCGCGACAGTCTCCGCTCCCCTCTGGCATCAATGAGTTTCGAACGACACACGGCGAGACGACGGTTTGTCGTTTGGCCATCGGTGCACCACTTTTGATAGGTACTCACTAAAGTGGCACGTGAACAACTCACAAGCCGCGCCGTTTCCGGGATCGTAATTCCGAGGCGCCATGCCATCACAATTTGTCCTTTATCAAACTCCGACAAATCGGCAGCTTTTCCCATTCTGACTCAGAACACTCTACTAACCGAAAGCCGGACTTCGGGTTGTATACGTACTGCTCTGTGAACTTCACCTGCGCCACCGTTCGGTCTCTAGGCGCGTTCATTTCTCCAGGCTGGGGGTGGTCATAATGTAATGGGTCATCGGTGTATGCATACATTTATATTACGAGTATATGCCCATAACAATCAGATATACATGAAAGATTTAATCAATGAACTTCACAATAGTACAAATTAAAATTAAAAAACAAACAAACGTGAATACGTAGTAGCAGCGAATCCTGAAGCAGACATCACGTGGAAACATTTTTTATGTAAACACCCAATGTCGCTTTGGGAAAACACAAAAGTGTACGTAAACGGAGATCGAAATCCACGACCCTCTCACTCCGGAGTAAGTTGCTCTGCCAACTAAGCTACACGGACAGAATGTATTGCTGCAGATTTGTCTTCTTGACCCGTGTTTTACCTCTGTAGTACGTCACAGCTTGTTTTGCTTCATATTTGTGATCCCTTCATTTCCCCCCGAATAACACACAGTGAGTCATCGCCGTAGTTTGTTGCTTCAGAAAAAAGTTGGAGATTTTCCGCACAATCAGTGGCCATTGCACGATGGTGGCCAAGTGTTCTCCTCTTCACTTTCTCCACTCGTCTCAGCAGTGCTTTTCTATCAACGTTCTTTACCTAGCACACCAAGATTCCTCTGCGTTGTTGCTGTTTTGTTCTGTGTGAAACCATTTCTATTCCTCCACTCCAGGACAGCAAATTTTTTTTTGCCTCTTTAAATATGGGATTTCATTGTATTTCGTTACGTTGCTTGTTAAAAGCGATCACCTTAGCTTTTATCCCCTTCATTGGCACACCCACGGAGGGGGCTTTGGGGCCTTCCCCCTCCAAGAAGATTAAGAGCGACGTACGTCACAAATTAAACATTCAAAAATATTATTTTACATGTTCAAAAAATTACGGTGTCTGACATAATGTCTTTTTCCCAAAGCCCCAAAGAGATTAAGAGCGACGTATGTCACAACCGTATATAAACTATAGGCGTATACTATATATTCATATATACACTATGTTGACAAAAGTCGCCGGACACCCCTTCAAAAGCAATTGAACGGATCCGCTGGGTTGTTAAGATGCCCGGCACAGCTGCAAACGGTACAAAAATAAGCCTGCAGCAGACCGCGATCATATCGCACTGTGAGGTTGAGTGAAAATGTCGCGGCGGGAGAGAACTGACTTTGAGAAAGGAAAGATTGTTGGGTGTTATATTAGTAGGTTGTCCATAACAGAAACCGAGAGGCTTTTAAACATACCCCAACTGTTTTGGATGTCCTGAATAAGTGAGAGACACATGGCGTGCCTGAAGCAGCAAAACGTACCGGCAAACCAAAGAAAATCAATTGCGCCATAACGCCAGGGGACGGACCGCCATACCGGTCCGTCCCCTGGCGTTATAGCGCAATTGGATATGACACCCACACCCCTCTGGTACGCATCTCCGATACACTCAACAGCCATCGCTACATCTCCGACGTTTTGGAGCCTGTAGTCCTCCCTTACTTGCAGAACCTGCCAGTGGCCACGTTTCAACAGGACAACGCGCCCGCACGTGGCACGCATCGTGCAACAGTTCTTCACGGCCCACCAGGTGTCATTGCTGCCGTGGCCCGCCTGTTCTTCCGATATATCGCCCATTGAACACGTCTGGTCGCTGATCGCAACCGAGTGGCCCGGCAAGCACCACCCGCGGCTACGCCTGATGAACTGTGTCAACGTGTGGATGCAGCCTGTACCGATATGCCCTAAGCCCACATCCAAAGCCTCTTTCGTTCGATGCCGCGGCGTGCAACGCCACGATGGTCGGATCCGCGTGTGGCGGCACCGCGGCGAGAGACTGTATGACGCCTGCATTATGCATCGCCATACCGGTCCGTCCCCTGGCGTTATGGTTTGGGACGCAATAGGATATGACACCCGCACCCGTCTGGTACGCATCGCCGATACACTCAACAGCCACCGCTACATCTCCGACGTTTGGGAGCCTGTAGTCCTCCCTTACCTACAGGACCTGCCAGCGGCCACGTTTCAACAGGACAAAGCGCGCCCGCACGTGGCACGCATCGTGCAACAGTTCTTCACGAACCACCAGGTGTCACTGCTGCCGTGGCCCACCGGTTCTCCCGATATGTCGCCCATCGAACACGTCTGGTCGTTGATCGGCAACCGAGTGGCCCGGCAAGCACCACCCGCGGCTACGCCTGATGAACTGTGGCAACGTGTGGAAGCAGCCTGTACCGACATGCCCCAAGCCCACATCCAAAGCCTCTTTCGTTCGATGCCGCGGCGTGTAGCGGCCGTTATTGCCAGCCATGGGGGCCACACAAACTATTGATGTCTGCGTGTTCCGCAAGTCGCACAGGCCTGTAAGCTCAATCGTTTAATCTTTGTATCTGTTGTTATATATCCAGTAAATTTGGCTTTGCTTTCTCGTGTCCTTCTTGGTGTTGCATTTTGGGTGGCCAGCAGTGTATATATAAACACACATTGTGTACGTATACTATATATACATAGCCCCCTCCAACAAGAATTTCTGGGTGCGCCACTGGTCTCCTTCATTAAGTTCGGGGATTTCATTAAGTTTTGTTCGTTTGAAAGGATGAAATTAGCATTGAATTACTATATTATACCAAACAGGAGTTCTTTTTTGCTTTTAGATCCGGGATCTCGCTAAATACAAGCTCGTCATAAGCGCGTTATACTGTATTTCTACGTAAAAAACAGATACCCAGGATTATTTTCCCCCAGACTGTGTTCTGAGATGGCGTTTAAAGTTTCCACGCCATGAACGCGCTCTATGTCCACAAATATTCCTTGATGTGTCTTCCAGAAAGAAATAAAAACTGATGTTAACCATGACTGATGGACTGATGTTAACATGATGTAATTTTGAATTCAAAGGGGCGCAATTCCAAGACTCGCCCACCCCGGTAAGAAGAGCTTGCTGCGGTCCTGTTGGCAACTCAAAATTTCAATACGCTGACAGTTCTGCCACGATTCAGTACGTCAGGAAGATTTTTTATTGCTTATACAGTATGAAGAAATGCGTTTCCATGCAGCGGGTATGACGGCAAATCAAAAATTATCGTCAAAATTACTTTTTTTCTTCATAATATTGTTGGGAACATTTCAGGATATACAAGTGAAACCTCAAAGTGTCTGATGCTGCTTCACGATTGGTAGAAACATACCCATTTGATATTACAGCATTTCAAACATGGCGTGTGTTTTCTCGTCTTTATGACTGGTGAAAAGTTGTGCGGCTAATGTGGCTTCCATCTGCACCGTCTTCAAAGGATCAAACGGGTGAACAATTCAAGGACTTGCAAAGGAAAATTCGTGTTCTGCTGATCGACAGGAATTCGTCGCTTGTCTGCCGTGGACATGAACAGGAGAAACCCAATACCTATGTTGGCGGTCACTCGCATTCCGCGGTCGCCTTCCAAAGCGAGCAGTTTTGTCTGGCACGGATGTTGTCGCCAATAGAAACAACAAATAGGAGACCTTTACTTGGCGGCCCTCAGCAGGACCGGGCACTGGTAGCCATTTTTGAAACGCATAAGGGAATATACTTCCATTTCACGGCCACCAAGAGGCTTGTTTAGGAAGGTTTAGAAAGGTAACGTAAAAGCTGTGAGTTTTAAAATATGAAACACTTGTTTCCTTATCTCTCTCTGTCTTTCTGTCACCACTCATTACGAGACTGCAAATGGTGGCTGGTCCTTAGGTCTGTAGAGTTCTTAAAATTTTGCTGTGAACGGTATAGTTTTCAGTTAAACAGGGTACGCGTGTTCGATCTTTAATTGTCCCAAATGAGAGCATGAAGCACACGGAGTAATTCATCCCTTTCATTCCAATGAATAGATTTCTCACATAGAGGAGCCGTATTGCTTGAGTAGGCTTGATGGTTCACTCCAGATGACAAAAGAAAATATCGCTGACTTTAAGGAAGAGAAAGGAGGAAGATGAGAGCGGAAGTGGCTTCAAAGATCAACCGCAGCAGTGCTGCTATTGCATTCGGCATCCCCTTACCTTCCATTTCCTCCAGGGAAACATGTCTTGGAACGGCCGATTTACGACAACGTATGTATGTTACTTACACCTTACCTCATTCCTCAGTCTTTAATTTTGGTTCTTAGTGAGATATGTAGTGAATGAAATTCTTAAATACCAGACAGTAGTGCACAAAGAAGGAACAAGCACTTCACAGCAGGCTGCATTAAAAAACGGTAAGTGTTTTTTATTATTTCATTTTAAAGTGGGGAAGGGAGACATTTTGGCAAATTTAACCACTCTGATTATCTGTCACTTGTCAAGACGGTCACGTCTTCACATAACCATGAATGGCCTTGCTAGAGGGACTTCATTGTATTTGTAATGTAGTAAGTACAGTACCATCCCGAAAATATTACCGCCCCATATGATGGGTTTCACGAGCCACTACTACGTCTTATACGCCGTAATGGAGGTTTCATGCATAGATAATAATCTATAACCTTGAAAACAACCATTTATGGAACACCTGGACGTTTTCTCAGACTGCGCGATATCTATAGACTTGTGATTGTAGGCCTAGGGAGGGGAAGAGAGAAAGAATTTACAACCCTAATTTTTTATTTTTTTATTGAAGGCTTAAAAAGGATTTATTTGACCTGGTGGTATAGATACAGTTACAGGATAAACAGACACAGTTGTACCGTATAGATAGGTAGACATAGACAGTATATTCAGTTTTGCATCAACAATGTACATAGGAACATGGTACATAACATGCCAAATGATCAAGTTACACACAGAGAGCCAGTACTGATCACGTAACACATTAAGGGCCAGTGCCGAAAGACAAACATCCATTAATGACCCGAGATTTGAACCCTCCCTGGGCGAATGATCAGAAGCCATCTCTTAGACGCGACCGGGGCGACTAAAACTTCTTATTTTTAATCCCTTTTATCTGCGATTTGTTTTCAGCACCCTGTATATTCATTTTGTTCCAAATTTTACATACAAGTTACTCTCTGGTTGGAGGTTTAACGACCACCGTGAGCAACTCAATAGGCTGTAAGCAGTAGCAAGTCTTTAATTTAGGGCTACTGGTTCCAGGGAAGGGATAGAGCCAGTGCCGTAAGGCAAACACAGAATCCATGGTTTTCCAGGATACGAACCCGGACCCTTCTCTGACGAATGGTCATAAGCCAGCGCTTAGACCACTGCGCCAGCGGTGCAATCTAATCTAACCCCCCCCCTATCTTTGTTTTAAAATGTTTGGCGAAGAGAAAATCCTTGCAAACTTATAAAGTGGAAATTTTAATCAGAATTGATTAACTAATGCAGCAATTAGAATAATCCCTAATTTAAATAAGATCAACAAAAATTTTCAATTTACGAGAAATACGCAGAATTTCGCAGTAACAATTAAACCACACATTAGAGTTTTATGCTTCATTGGTGCACTCCAGAATATTCATAATTATACAATGTTTCGAATAAAATTTATGCTAGTAAATACTTATTTAATTATCCTGGAAATGATTTCATGTAACCACATATATTCGCGTTCATAAGCCCTTTCCTTTATAAACCTGCATACATACATACATATACTTCAGTAACCGGGAAATAATTTAATGTAACCACATATACTCGTGTTCATAAGCCCGTTTCTTTATAAACCTGCATACGTACATACATATACGAGTACTTCAATAGCCTTTTGAACTGATTTCGATTCATTTCCTCAAAAGCAAGCTGTGACAGAAAAATCACTGCCAGGGTATTTCCAGGCAGACTGGGTGGCTATCCCAAAACTGGGGGACGAGGACTATTACCAATGTGGCGTCAAGGGTCGATTTTAAGCCTACACCCTAGTTTAAAAGCAAAAATTCGGTTAAAAAAACTGTTCGTGAATTAAAACCAACCCTCAAATTTCAGTTGTTCGGAAAACGTGATGTTAATTTACATGGCAGCAACGCGAAATTGCGTCTTCGCATTTTTAATGAGTTTTCCTAATATAATGCGTGTTTCCTAGTCTTTACGGTCTTTTTTTGCTGTATCAATCAACGGGGCAAGTATTTTCTCTTCGTTTTTAAGGGAAACGGGAAACTAAAGTTCAAAGTCGAGTACCTACCCTGTCCGTTTAAAAACCGGTGCCGTCTTTCAGGACCCGTAAAACTACTTTCACAGCAGTGACCAGTGCAGTTCCAATTTTCGCCACTTCCATTTGCCTTAAAATTCATGCTTTTCAAATTCATGTAGTCTCTTCTAGCAGTGACAGTCAACAAAGAAAGCATTTCTCCCACCTTTTTTTGAAAGCGAAATAAAAGTACAAAATTGGTATACCTGCCGTGAAAACATTTTTGCGGAAGCGAAAGATGGTGACGAATATGGTAAATGCCAGTTTTGATTAATTTCAAACAGAAATAATCGCTCTTTCCACGTTAATAAGTGAGTCTTGGAAAAATTATCATCGGCCGCCACCGGGAATCGAACCCAGGGCCTGCCAGTTACGCGCCGGGCATTGAGAATTTTTCCGAGACTCACTTATTAACGTGAAAAGAGCGATGATTTCTCTTTGGTGCTCCTGATCCACGTCGAGTGTTTGAATTAATTGATTAATTTCTTTTGAAAAGAAGTGGAACGCTTTCTCTGTTGATTGACGTAGCAAAAAAGAGAGTGTATAAAGGCACCTATTTCATTAGGAAAATTTTGGCTGCCTCGTTGTTTTCCGTACTGAACGTCACGTCTGAATTTTCACGAGTTTCTGTCGTGTGTTGTGACTGATTCTCATTCAGTAAATACGACTAATATGGATATATGGACCAAGCCAGCAACGGATTCAGCGGGTGGTGACTGGGGCGTTGGACCCCCCCGAATGAAGGTTTTTCCTTTTTTTTTTGTTTGAGGGTTTAGCAACCATCGTGAACAACTCGATGGGCTATAGCAGTCGCCTGTCAATTATTTAGGACCACTGGTTCCTGAGAAGAGGGAGAGCCAGTGCCGAAAGACAAACACAACATCCATGCCTCACCAGGATTCGAACCCAGAACCATCTTGGTAGAATAATGAGAAACCAGCGCTTACCACCACCCAAAATGGCCGCCCCGACCGCTGCGCCACCGGGGCGGCCATTTTTTTTTCACGTTGAAGATCCCGCCTCTAACCACCTGGAAGACCGACCTTCTCTTCAGCCTAACCTACATTTTCCCCCACCTTTCCACCAACACAAACATCAAAGGGTCCGTATTATGATTCTCCGTAATGAGTTTTTTTTATTGGTTCGGGGTTATAACCACCGTGAGCAACACTCAGGGCCATAGGCGCCGACTTCGTGGGTTCGAGACACTTTTTGAACATCCAATGATTTTGTTATGGGTTCCTCGAACCCCTAATATTTTTGCGCGTATTTCGTGGGAAAAATACACGTATACGCGTATATGTATAAATTTTGTTTTTCGTTATCAATTCTTAAAGTGTTTTATTCTTCATTCCCCGTTTACTTTATATAGAAAGTGTGTATAGAAATTTACCCCTCAGACTGTTTATTGTGCCTAAAAGAAAAATTAGTGTATAAATTTTACATGTTTTTGCTACTTTTATAAAGACAATTGAGTTGGAAATTCACACAGTATCTGTGTATTGCATATAATAATGTAGATCCCACAAAAGCAAAATAAATGAAATAAATAAATATCTAGAAAATAATATTTTTCTGTAATTAACCATAATTTGCTTCATTTTAGCATTTCAGGCGTCATATTGTGCCAGATAATCTGACTGAATGAAATTTAAATTAGACTTAAATCCTTTGAAAAATGCATGGGTAATTCGATTAAAAATTTCTGGAACCCCCACTAATTTTTCACGTCGGCGCTTATACCTTATAGGAATTCCGTGCTCAAAGTTGCGGACAAATTACGCATTGTGTTTCACCTAAATCGTAGCGGGAATTCCGCCTAAACTTAGGTGCCGCAAAAGTTAAGTTAAGGACAGCAGATGATAGCATGCTACTAGAACGTAAATACTCATACATATTGTGTACAACAAACAAAGTAAAAAAACAGCTGCAGATGTAGAATTTACGACAAAAGGGTAACATTTAAATAAAATGTTTATTCTGAATAAATGCTGCTTAGAACTAATACATGTTTTCGGTGGAAGTGATTAATTTATTTAAACCATTTTCTAAAGAGTTATTACTTTTAAAGTTATTACTGGCCTGACTTCTAGCAAACTTTCAGTTACAATTTTTTAATGGTGCACGTATTGAGAAATTTCCCATTTAAGATGGGAAGGGATATGATACCTCGCATAGAACATGCAGTATAGGGAACTGACAGTGAAAATTCATCTTACCCAATCTCTAGGTCGTAGACGTCTCCGAAGTCTTTCAGGAACTCCCCTCTTCTACGTTACTTTCCTCAACAAGCCCTAAATTCACTTCTCCATCAACATAACATCGTCTCTCCCACGCATGTCTATCTCCATAGCCGCCCCCAAAACTTTCTCCTAAAAACTCGCTCTCTCCTTCTCCTCTCTTTTTCTCTTTTTTCCAAATTCAATTTCCTTATATTTTCTTATTTCTCAGTTTCGTTTCTACAAAGGGGAGGGGATTAAATTTGTGGGTGTTACCGAGAATTTTGATAGGAAGTTACCCTGTTTCCCAGGCCCGCGATTGGCTAGCAAACTTTCTATGGCTTTCCAAAGGGGTACAAGGGGCCTATACGTAACTTTTCTTGTTCTGGAATTTATGGGAATTCAAACGGCCTGTCACTCGTAACAACAGAAAAGAGACCCACCTACTCGTTTGCTTGAATCGAGTGCATACGCTGGGTGAAAGGGAAACTGGAATTACATTGTTATATCGCTGTTTTGTGAAAGAGTGGATGGCTGCTCCTTCATATCCCTTTCCCTGTCAAAGGAATTTAAACGGCCTGTCACTCGTAACAATAGAAAAGAGACCCACCTACTCGTTTGCTTGAACCGAGTGCATACGCTGGGTAAAAGGGAAAGTGGCATTGCATTGTAATATCGCTGTTTTGTGAAAGAGTGGATAGCTGATCCTTTATAGCCCTTTTCCTGTCCAAGGAATTTAAACAGCCTGTCACTCGTAACAACAGAAAAGAGACCCACCTACTCGTTTGCTTGAATCGAGTGCATACGCTGGGTGAAAGGGAAAGTGGCATTGCATTGTTATATCGCTTTTTTGTGAAAGAGTGGATAGCTGATCCTTCATAGCCCTTTCCCTGTCCAAGGAATTTAAACGGCCTGTCACTCGTAACAACAGAAAAGAGACCCGCCTACTCGTTTGCTTGAATAGAGTGCATACACTGGGTGAAAGGGAAAGTGGCATTAAATTGTTATATCGCTGTTTTGTGAAAGAGTGGATGACTGCTCCTTCATAGCCGTTTCCCTGTCCAAGGAATCTCTGGGCGATAGGAAACTTTTGTTCGTGTCACGTACAGGGTTTCCTGTGTTTTTGTTGTTGTGTCCATTGCGCTAAAGAAATAAAAGTTTTTACACTCATTGTCATAAAAATCTGCGCACCAAAAAGGAGACGTCGGATTGTTTTTGCACTCATTGTCATAAAAATCCGCGCACCAAGAAGGAGACGTCGGATTGAAATGAGATTTTAGTAGTGGTACAAACAAAGGACAGAAGTGATTACAATATCACAGCAGCAAGACGATTTCCTGCGGACATACGGTACACATTCTGGTCAGCATTAGTACCGCGTTGGACCGCCTCGTGCTCGGTTATATGCGGTGATACGTACCGGCATGAAATCAAAGAGACGCCGTATGTTATCCTGTGACAGATTGGCCCACACTTCTTGCAACTGACGCTCTAAATCAAGAACACTGGGAGACGGAGAAAGGTGGCGTCCCATCTGGTCCCACACGTGTTCGATTGGCGATAGATCAGCCGATCTGGCAGGCTACGGAAGTGTCGAAGCATGACGTAGACAGTCCTGGAAAACCCGAGCCGGGTGCGGACGGGCATTGTTTTGTTGGGAAATGGCTCCGGACCGTCCCTCCAGGAAAGGCAGTACATGGGGCCGCAGGATCTTCTGTACGTAGCACTGGGCTGTCAACGTCCCTCGGATCACTGCAAGGGAAGTCCAGCTGTCAACGCGATGGCTGCCCAGACCATCACGCCTGCAGTTCGGGACGTGTGCCGCTGTACAGTGAGGATAGGATTGTAGCGCTCACTTGCGGTCCTCCACACTCTGCCACGGTGATCGTCCGTTCCCATACAGAAACGGGAGTCGTCTCTGAACTCTATACGTCGCCATTCCGTAGCATTTCACGTTGCTCGCTCCTGACGCCACTGTAATCGACGCCGACGATGTTCAGGTGTTAATGGCAGAAAACGTAAGCGCCGTCGAGAGTGCAGATTCATCTCTGCCAGGCTTCTGGAAATGCTTCTGGCGGACACAGAAGTCCCTTGTACAGCCGACACATGTCTCTGGATATTGGACAAGGACGTCGTTGCATCTGTGCGTGCCGCTCTCACGATCCCACGGTCTTCTCTGCTGGTGGTGTGTCTGGGTCGTCCAGAGCCAGTCCACCATATCTGGGTGTCTTCCAGTGTTCATTGCTCCCGACACGATCGCATCGTACTGTCCGTTCGATCCAAATGGCGACCGATTCGGCGCGCCGGCCACCTTGCATCTCTCACCCCGACACGATACGGCTTCGTTCAAACTCCGTCAGTTACCCGTACGCACATCTACGGCGGCTCCACGGCATGTCTATCGCTCAAGGATCTCACCTGACTCTTACCGTGCACTTCGGCACGAATGTGGAGTACCCTGCGCGGCGCCTTATAAGCCTCAAGGACTGCGATTGCAACGCCAGTCTTGGACGCGCGGGCATGCGGAATCGTTCGAAACTTTAATCATTTGCATGTCTGCCCTTTTCGTAGCTATTCGCCGAGTTACGCCTTAATCTCACGGTTTTTTCTTGGTGTGCGGATTTTTATGACAATAAGCGTATTATTTAGATTTTTCAAATTAAATTCTGGTTAACATGGTAGCAATTTTCATCAAAATTTCTGAATTTGGCCAATTCTGAATAAAAGAAAAAAATGCTACGTGGAAGTCAGATGTGAAACACGTTTTCCTTTAAATACTAATCTGCCATTCTATACGATTTCAAATATTCAGCGTGAATAATAAGAATCAGTTACACTGAATACATGTATGACTTACACGTCTCTTTTGGTGAAACTATGGAGTGGGAGTAAAAGATATCTTTTGCTTGGTTTTGTTTCTTTCGTAGTTTAACGACCACTGTGAGCATCTAGGGACATAAGCAGCCCCCCCCCTTCAGCCACTGATTTCAGGTAGGGGCAGCGCCGTTGGTCGCACGCACAGCCCATGCGTTCAGGAGCTGAAGCCGAGCTCGAGGGCTTAGCCAGAAGCAGCACCTCTGACAACTCGGCCACGGGAATGGATTCAGGGAATTATTTTGGTTGTAGTCGTCTCCGATTTAGAAGTAATGCCGGTCTCTCAAGTAAAACACTTGTCACTATACCTAGATGCGTGTTTAATTTTTCTGCATGGATTTTTCTCCTAGCAGTGCAATTTTAACCAAAGGAAAAGCCACCTATATCACCATTTTTTCGGGGGGGGGGCATGCCATCTTGACAGATGAGTTGCTGTTCAATTTACACTAGAACACTTGTGTTCATGAGACCCCTTATTGCGTGATCCAATGGTTTAGTCTAATCTCAGCAATACGAACAATCAGTTAAGATACGAGTATGCTTGAATATTTATATGAGGTAAGCCCTGTTATTCTTAGGTCTGACCAATGTGGTCAATCAAGCTGATGAATTTGTCTGGCGCAGATTGGGCTGAAGTTTCACCACTTAAAGGAATTGGCGAGAACAAGGAGGTATGAACGCCTTTCGGGTGGTCCTGGTAGACGACAACAAACACTCGTAAATTGCCGCGATTCCCTCTCTACGAGGACCACTGTTCCCTTCTACACTAAACAATGCAAAGCTTTATTGCTAGAAGAACATGAGTAGACGCCTTAACCCATCGTTGGTAGAACAAATGTTTGGGTAAGAACGCAGTTTGGGCCAAAGAAGCTCTCAATTTGTGACACTAAATGAAAGCAAATGAATCTCAAGTATACTGTGTGTGATGGAATCGGCAAAAGAGGAGAAGCAGTTGCTTCCCGAGATTCATGCCGAAAGAGAATCTAACTCTATGCTCTGTCCCGTAAAGGAACGAGGACGTATATGTAAGAAGTATATAATTGAGTCTGTAAGACACACGGTGAACGGGGCAAAACCGAACGCTGGAAGAGTCTGTTGAAAAATGTTACGTACGAAAGCTTCTTTGAAAAGCAGCCCAGCCGGAGACCGAAGTGAACAAGGAGGGAACATTTTTTAACAACCAGCAGTCGTCGTTTGCCTATAGATCCTCTGAAAGAGACAGCTAGGTTGAACCACAGCGACCTTACCCCTCTCAGAGAGAGAGAGAGAGAGAGAGAGAGACCTTACATCGAACGTATCCGCGCTGAAAGTGTGCGTGTGTGTGTGAGTATGGCACATGGCCGTCGCCTCTCCAAGAGAATAAACGTGATGCCAGCGTGAAATTGTAAACGTAAGCAAAACGTTGCAGCGCTTACAATGTTAATTAATTAATGTCATTAATGACCAGCGCACAATCGGATAACCACGGCAGTTGCCAAGGAAAACATTAAGTACAAGTTCTTTGATTCGCAGATGCCGGCGATTTTCTGTGAGGAACTAAGGTATTGACAACTAGGACAGTAACTTTATTGGTCTCATTTTAAAACGAACAGTTAAACTCACCTGTCGGAAAACGCCATTGGACAGTCTGATTGATTACAGCTTAGAATTCGGGTTTCAGCGACCAATCAAAGTGTTGATCCATCGTGAACAAAACAGCATAAGTTAAGTAAGTAGTTCTTCATAAATTAAAGAGTGTGTTGTGACAGAAAACCTCTGTATCATGACAAAAGGACGCACGACAAAATAGCACACGACAAAAGGACGAACGTCAAAAGGGCGAAGCAACAAAAGGACGAAGCGACAAAAGGACGAAGCGACAAAAGGGCGAACCCACGGACGTGATATTTTTCTTATTCAACTGCAAGATCTTTAAAATATATTATTTCCAAAATCGACACCGGTGACCCTTTGAGCAAATCACATATTTTTTTGTGTATTAAATCCCAACTTAAATCAGACGTCTCATCCTATATAGAAAGCTTTTTAAACGATGTTATTTCCAAAAAGGCCCCGGGGCCCTCTCAGTAAATTCAGTATTTCTTTGTGTATTCAAATAATCCCAACTGAAATCAGGCATGTCATCTTCTGTACTTCAAGTGAAGTCTTGCTCTAAGTCCTCATGCGCCATTTTGGAAATAATATCTTTTTGAAAGCATTTCCTACAGGTTATTGAAGTACAGAAAAATTAATGTTTGCTTTCAGTTGGGATTTAAATATACAATGAAATAATCAATTTGAAAATTTATATCTTCTTAACGTTTCTTGCAAATTGGTTAAAAAGTTCTCCGAGTTTAGTGAATCGTTAGTCTGGTAGTCGTGCGCCCTTCTGTCGCATCGCGCTTTTGTCGTGCGCCCTTTGGTCGTATCGCCCTTTGGTCGTTCGCCCTTTTGATATTCGCCCTTTTGTCGTGTAATCGAAATCCTCACAGCTCATTTGGTAACGGTTAAGAGCCCCTCAGGGTGTGACTAATGAAAAATTCATTTGTTTGTGGTGGCGCCCAGGGACGTTCAGCTCATCCGTAAGTGCTACCATTAAATTAAATGTGAAAACGTCCCATGGGGTGTCAGGGCAATATAAAACACAGTATTCGATAATTTTACATACACGTTTATCCAACAAAAATCCCTTTTTCCTACTTTTCTTTCTAGCTAACGAAGAAAAGGTGTCTTAGCGCCTCTGAAGTTATTTTATACCACTACGTATTGGTCTAAATTTGTTGAGATATGAAATCGCTGCATTCGGGGAGCTAAAGGGTGGACTTAGACAAAAGTTGGAGTATCTCTAGCCCCCATTCCCCTAGATTTACCAAGGGCTGTGCCTAATTTATGTTCTGGAAATTTCATCCTTGAGTACTTTTTTACTCTTTCCAACCGTAGGTTGAAGAAGCGTATATGCTCCAGCTTTGTCCGTTTGTCCGTCCGCACGATAACTCGCGTAAAAGCTGTTCGATTTCGATGAAATTTTAGTTTGTGGTAGGGGACCACCTGGGGACGAACCCTATTGAAAATGGACGAAATTGGGTCTAAGGTCACGACATAGGAGCGGGATCCATTCCATTGCCCTTATGCGTCGTCATAACCTGCGTAAAAATGGTTCGATTTCGATGAAATTTTAGTACGTGGTAGTGATCACCTGGGGACGAACCCTATTGAAGTTGGACGAAATGGGGTCAAAGGTCACGACATAGGAGCGGGATCCATTCCATTGCCCTTATGCGTCATAACTTGCGTAAAAATGGTTAGATTTCGATGAAATTTTAGTACCTGGTAGGGATCACCTGGGGACGAACCCTATTGAAATTGGATGAAATGGGGTCAAAGGTCACGACATTGGAGCGGGATCCATTCCATTGCCCTTATGTGTTATAAATTACGTAAAAATGCTTCCATTGCGACAAAACTTTAGTATGCTGTTCCGGAGGTATACTAAACTGGTTCTGTTGAAAGGTCACGACATTGGAGCGGGATCCATTCCATTGCCCTTATGCGTCATAAATTACGTAAAAATGCTTCCATTGCGACAAAACTTTAGTATGCTGTTCCGGAGGTATACTAAACTGGTTCTGTTGATATATCATCCAAATGGGATCAAAGGTCAGGACACAGGAGCCAGATTTATTCCACAGCCATTATCCTCATAACGTGAGTAATAACTTGAGTAATGATTTCTGGTAAGTTGGAAAGCTTATCATAATCAATGCATTGCATAATTTTACTAACTTGTTGCTATGAGTCCTGACGTTTAGAGCAATAGAATTTACAATTGGGACGTTATTTAAATTATTGTGGAGCAGAAAATATGGGTTTTTGATAACCCTATTTATCATCATCATTTTCATTCCTAATAATATTTTTTTTAAATACTATAGCTAAAAATTCGTCAGTATACATGTAAGGATGCGTGGTTATAGAGCAAATTCAGATGTGGATTGGCCATATTTCCGAAAGACCGGGCTAGGGGCGGATATTTCTTTTGAAGCAGTAAAATAAAGACACGTGTCAGTACAAAACAACATTTTATTTAAATATGGAGAATTTACTAAATAACAGGATTACATGAATTTCTGTTTTTTTTCAACAATTTGTATATGTGCACTTCGGAGAATTATCTGTTTTCCGGTTACTAATTCCCCGAATCTTTCGTTCAGTACAGCCAGAAAACTTGCCGTGTAATATGAAACAGTGAATAAATTTTCGATGAAGTGATGTTTCTTTGAAAATACTCATTTGGACCGAAGAACTTGTGCGACTGCTTGATGAGACTTAGTAATGCCGATATCCGGGATTTTTGCAAGAAATAATCACGCGAAAATACAGTCTCATGAAAGTCTTTTAATCTTTCAGAATTTGATGGTTTTAAAAATGTCAATCTATAATCATTGTATGTCTCAAAATTTGCATCAGTATTTAAAAAAAAGATATCTTGAGCTGAAGGAGTTTTATGACATCTTGACATTTCTTTTTATCATGGTATCGTGGATTTTCTTCAGAAATTACGATGCAGATACAATCTCTCTCCGAGAGTATTAATTTCTGTTTTATATAATTTCCTACTTTCACATATTTCAGTCTTTCGATTATTGTACTTTTCATCATCTATCATTTTCCTTTTAGTGAGGGACACAAGGTCGGATATTTGCAACATGCAGCTTCTGCTAGAAAAACAAATGTCAATTCCGCCTTCTCGCGGTGTGTCCTGTTTCACTGAAAGGGCTATGGCGAGACAAGCAAATAGCGGTATAATTATAACACCGGAATTAGAGAAAATGCTGTTCCACACTCACCAACCTGCTTGGTCAGCGGGGTAAGTTATGGACAATCCCTCCCTCTCCATCTCAAAAACTGACCACAAATCAAACCTTGGCCCTCAGTCTCCAGCAGTTGAAATGTACCTAGTCAAGGTTGAAATGTACCTAGTCAGTGCGGCATAAAAGCAGAGGGTGCTAAAAATCACCGGAGACCCGGACTAGGCTGCCATGTGATGTTGACCCTGGATAATTGCAATGGATGAACTTTATCTTCTGATTCAAGGCTCCTTGAATTGGAGGAGAAACTCCAGAGGATCAAGTGAGGTATCATCTGGATAAGTGAAGTAAGAAGAAAAGGAGAGGCTTTCATAGAACTGAAAAGTGGACATCTCTTTTACTATTACTGGACAGATACTGGCAGAATTAGTGGTGTTGGGGTTATAATCAACCAGAAACTGAAGGGCAATATTCCAGAAGTTGAAAGTTCCTCAGGCAGAGTTGCGCAATTCGTTATCCAACTCTCAAAAGGGTATACCAGGTTCAGATCATTCAAGCTTACGCGCCTACCACAAGCCACACCCAGGAAGAAACTGAAGAGTTTTACGAGGAAATTTGGTTTCTAAATAACAAGGGGCAAGCAGTACTTGAAGTTTGTTATGGATAATTTCAATGCGAAACTAGGGAAACAGCAACAGATTGCAACTTTGATAGATAAATTTGTCATGGCTAAAGAAGCCAATATAAAGAATTATAAAATCTGCTCTTCAATCTTTAAAGTATTTTATCCAAATGGATAGCCGAAAAAGCCTAACTGATGTGCAAGTCGCAGTAGATTTATTGCGACAATATCCATTCGACAAAAAAAATAAAAATAAAATAAAATGGGGAGCTAGAAAATTTTGGCTGCTTAATTTTGTTACCATGAGAAATGATGCTGTAGAAACGTTGAAAAACACTGAAGAAATATCAGTTTATGTTTTGTGAAGTTTTTAAAATATAGGTCTATATTTCAGTTCCTGTGTATTCCAATGTATTTACATCGGAATAATTTTCCTTTTATTGATTTTTTTCTTTTTAAAAAACTGTAAGATGCAGCCGATTATAATCTGTCGTGATGTCTCAGAAACTTTGTTTAGACAAAGAACTCCTGCGGTAGATCGTTGACACTGATATATCGAACTGTCAAGGAATATTTCGACGCAGGTACATTCACAGGCTTACTAAAAGTGTTATTTAGGTGAGCTTTGAACGACATATCTCCCGCAGTTTGACCTGAAATTTGCTGGTACTGTAAATTTACAGTCTTGGAAATATCGGAAGCCAACGTATTCAAAAGGTTATTCATTTTAATTCCACAGACTGTTCTCTCTCTCCAATTGATTTTGCTATATGGTCGTTGCATACTTCTCGAAGACTGCGTTAAGATACTCCTGAAAAAGAAAGAAAATATTATATTGCTCAAGAGGCAGCCGTTATTTAAATATTTCTACCGTTAAACACATTTTTAAAGCTTACATAACATTCAGATATTGAAAAGCACTAGCATGAACATTAAAAAGCACCTTCTTTTTTTCCCCTTTAATTTCGAAATTAAGTACCAAAATCTGAGCGTACAATGTCTAGCTAAAGAAGAAGAAAGCGGATTTTGGAAATATACTAATGCGGACGCTATTCTTCTTGTATCATACTCATATCTTCGTTGTAAAGAAGCAAACACGAATTTTGAGAGAGAAGGGGGAGGAGAGGGACGGGGGGAGAGAATGAGCGGTGAGAGATGGAGAGAGAAAGTGATGAGAGAGAGGGAGAGAGGGAAAAAGAAAGAAAGAGAGGTGCGAACGAGGGAGAGGGAAAAAGATAGTAATCGGTGAGAGAAAGAGGGGGGAAAACAGTGAGCGATGAGAAATAGAGAGAGAACGAAGGAGGGAGAGAGAGAGAGAGAGAGAGAGAGAGAGAGAGAGAGAGAGAGAGAGAGAGAGAGAGAGAGCGAAAGAGAAAGAGAGATGAGAGAGGGAGAGAGATAGAAGGGAAAAAAGAGAGAGTGCGATAAGAGAGAGCGGAAGAAAAAGAGAGAGGAAGATGGAGAGGGGAGAGAAGGAGAAAGAAAGAGAGGAAGATGGAAAGAGAGAGAAAGGGCGAAAGAGAAGGAGAAAGGAAGATGGAGAGAGGGATAACGAGAGAGAGGGAAGGAGAGAGTGACGAAAAGAGAAAGAGAGTGATGCAGAGAGAGAGAGAGAGAGAGAGAGAGAGAGAGAGAGAGAGAGAGAGAGAGAGAGAGAGAGGGGGGGAGAGAAAGAGAGAAGTGTGTGGGGGAAAGGGAGAGAGAAAGAGCTGTTGAAAAAATGAACTTTATTGTTCAATCGTTGCACTTGGGGAAAACCAAGAAACACACCGATGAGGCTTTAGTGGATTTAAAGCATTCTAACTGGGTTTTGCATTTTACAGACATATTAATTTAAAAAAAAATCCTGTCTGAAAAATGACTGAATAATAAAAATCTCAAGGAAGCATGGCCACCTCTTCGATTAGAAAGCGGAAACATAGGAAGTAGAACAAGCACTGAGTTTTTAGGTATGATGAGCGCTTCTAAAAATATCTTAATTTCAGAACGCTCCAGAATATTCTAGAATCAGGTATAGCATTCAAGAATATTTCAAAACAGTGGAGGTATATCCACAGGCAGATAATAAGTGTTAAATGTAATTACTTCCTAAAGGAAAAGTAGCATGAAAAAGACCGGAGAATCTGAAAGATGCTTACTTGTACACGACACAAAGAATTTTTTTCCAGCCAGTTTTTTATCAGCAGAGATATTGTGAGAAATCCGTCATGCAAAGAAATCGTGGCCAAGAGAAAGCTGGAAGATATGGGAAGAAATCTAGGTTATACTTTTCTATATGCCATACGAAAAGGATTTGTCCAATCTGATTATAAGTCGAGGACATATGATGCCTCACCGGACATGCCTGCAAATAAGGCAAAAGAGTCGGTGCCAGATGACTCAGTTATGTTTGTCGTGGGCTTTTAATTCCTAGAAGTGTTTGTTCTGAATTCAAAGCGGGCAGACGAAGAGGTAATACGAGACATGGATGTTTCGTTTGTTGTCATAACGGCTCTGGTTCTCTCCTTCCCGGTAAAGGGTGGCCCAAAATTAAGGACGAGAGTGTCCTACATTCTCAGAAATTAGCAACCTTCTGGTACAGGTTTGCCAATTTCACTGAGTGGTAGAATGCTACATTCTAAAATGGACTAGAAGCGTATGTGGGAGGAGCTAACTCCTATCACTCATAGAAATCAATAGGAGGTATAGGCGTTCTACTGTATTAAGTATAGGAAATAATGCGATTAATAATAATCTTTCTTTGTAGCAACACTTTCTGTATTCTGAGCGTCAGATCAGAATACCTGTGTATCCATTAACTTAGATTGTATGATTTATTTATTTTTAACTCAAAGTAGATAAAAAAATTTTTCATCAATGTGTTGGGAGCCATATTTGGCACGCGTGACGTAGGCAGCCATATTTCGCAGCGTACCGTAGGTTGCACTCCTGTCCTAACTTCATATGCTCCTGAGTTTCTTAATCACCCTCCAACCTAAAAGAAACTCTTGTTCATATTTCCTTTAAATAATCAAAAACGTTTTTTATAAGGATCAGTGGAAGCTTGGTATCGCATCGAGAAGCAGGTAAACGAAGATGCAATATTTATGTCAGAAGATACTTATGTCTAAAGAAGTACTAAAACAGACTGTAACGTGCTGGCTGGATCCCTAAATTACCGAATTTAATTTTTATTTTGTTTCTGGATTTTAACAACACCCGATAAAGTGCTTCTAAGAAAACAAAGGGTCGCCGGTCTCAAATTTAGGGTCACTGGTTCCAGGAAAGGACAGAGCCAGCGGCGTAAAAAAGCACACCTTTTCGGGACTCGAACCCACCTCGGGCGATTGGTCAGAAAGGCAGTGTCTCAGACCATTCAGCTATCTGCGAGGCTGGCAGGTTAAGTTAGCATGTCAATGCATAGAAGCTTTATGTTATTAAACATAACAAGTTTTAGATTGTTTACTTCTCCACGATATGGTATTACAGATCTTCAAGGTAGCTTGTCGCCTAATGGAGACGTTGCATTCTTTGGGATTCTCAGCCGAAAATCTAAAAGATTGGGTGGTGAGCCCAATGTTAGGGCAAACGTCAGAAATCATAGCAGCAACCGCAGAAAGCAACTCCTACGGCCTGTGCCGATTTTCAGGAATTCATTCAAGCATTCACGAAACATTCGTGGAAAAACCACGAACCGGGTTATCGACAACGGGAATCGGACCCACGACAGTCGCATAACATAAGGAAGCGAGGCTCGCAATTAGTCAGTAGCGCCCAGCTGGTGGTTTTCGGTTATTTTAGGTTAGTTCTTAGAGTGAATATTAACCTTGACCCAATGTCCTGCTGAGCGTGTTAAGTCATTCATTCAACTGGAATGTCCAATTCGCTAACCTAAACGATGCATTATACCTTTAAGTGATATAATGAAGACCGTTCACGTATTTAAATGTTATGGGATTTAAATGGGTGTCATTTAAATGTCAAAAAGGAAGATCGATTGAGGTTACCTCATACACTGAAGTCGCAAGTTATTAGGAACACCCAATAGCAAGCAGCGATATGCTATCCTCGCCTACGTACGCGACTATGGCGTTGAGATGACTTTATAAACAGCTCACTGCAAAGGATTCAGACGTGCACGAAGCGTAGATATCATAAATACGGGAAAGACTCGGGATTAAGCGAATTTGAAAGAGGCATGACACTGGGCGTAGGCGGGCAGGTGCAATAACCTTGTGACGAGCCTATCTCAGAGATGACGTACATGTCAAGACGGAAAGTAGCAGTGACAAGCCTTTGCCTGCGTAGATTAATTGGGAAAGCATTCGGCATCGGAATGTGGGTTCGAGTCCTGCCACCGCCAAATTTGGGTTTCACAATCTGAGAAACGGCAAACCTTTGTACCGTACCAGGAGATGTGACGTACCTGCCCGAAGGACGCACACGACATAAAGGCAATAGGAATCAGAACAAATGTCCGCGTAGCTTAATTGGTAGAGCAACTTATTCCGGAATGAGTGGACCCGGGTTCGAACCCCGGCGCGGATAAAAATGACGGAGAAATTTACTTCGTCATAATGGCGCCCGAACTATCCGGATGACCCGGCCGTTCAAAATCTCGCATTGGTGTGATGTTATTTCCACACCGCGAGATAGGAAAAATCAGAGAATCCCTTTTCCAGTGCTTCGAAAAATAAATGTGTGTGACGTTGCATTCCACACACCAGATTGACTGGGAGTTCTCAAGTGCACGTTCTACAGTGGATGGCTGCCTGCAACGATTCATGGTCACGGCTGATCCGTGGGCCATGCCCCCGGCCCTCTTTCGGGGGGGGGGGAGATGTGACGTACCTGCCAGCAGGACGCACATGACATAAAGGCAGATAGGAATCAGAATACATGTCTGCGTAGCTCAGTTGGTAGAGCGACTTGTTCCGGAATAAGCGGCCTCGGGTTCGAATCCCGGCGTAGACCAAAAATGACGGAGAAATTTACTTCGTTATAATGGCGCCCGAACTATCCGGATGACCCGACCGTTCAAAATCTCGCATTGGTGTGATGTTATTTCCACACCGCGAGATAGAAAAAGTAAGAGAATCCTTTCTCCAGCACTTCGAAAAAAAAAAAAAATAATAAGGGGGAGATGATGTACCGTACCAGGAGATGTGACGTACCTGCCCGAAGGACGCACACGACATAAAGGCAGATAGGAATCAGAATAAAACGTCCGCGTAGCTCAATTGGTAGAGCAACTTATTCCGGAATGAGGGGACCCGGGTTCGAATCCTGGCGCGGATACAGAAATGACGGAGAAATTTACTTCGTTATACCTTCTTGGCTATGCAAGAACAACTGTACTGAGAGTGTACAAATAACAGAACAAGCAGACACAGGTCTTCCTTTTGGGCGAAAAAAACTGGTCGATGTTCGAGGGCAACGGCGGCTGCAGAGGATTGTACCGAGGTAACAGACGAGCTCCATTGTGTCAAGTAGCCGCATAGTACTACAGCTGTATCGAGTGGAGAATTTTTGCACGTGCATTTTGGTACGAATGGCAGCAGACATCCTCTTCGTGTACTACTCGTCTCTGCAAAAAAACGAGCTTGAGGACTGATAAAAAGGTCACCTGGTCCGATGAATCACGTTTTCAGTTAACACGCGTCGATGGAAGGGCCGGAATATGGCGTTTACAGCACAAATCGATGGATCGGATCTCAGCTGCCTAGCGATAACTGCACAAGCTAGAAGAGGCAGTGTAATAGCATGGGATCTGGGCATAGGGTTCTGTAGGGCCTCTGGAACAGAATTTGGATGTAAAGAGGTATCTTAATATTACTGTGGATTAGGCACTCCCGTAGATGTGCATGGCATTTCCTGATGGAGAGATCTACTTCGAGCAAGATAAGGCGCCATAATAGAAGACTCGGATAACACACAATGGTTCCAGAAGCAGGACAGTGACTTCAAACTGTTAAACTGACTCCACAATCCCCAGAGCTTAACCCAATCGAACATCTGTGGGATGAGATTGAGAGAGCCATTCGTAACAGAAATTACATGGTATTTCTTGATTTGAGAGGGCTACTTCGAGCAGCATAAGGCGCCATGACAGAAGGCTCAGATAGTCACACAGCGGCTTCAGGAGCACGACAGTGATTTCAAAGCGTTAAATGGACTTCACAATCTCCAGAGCTTAACCCAATCCAACATATGTGGGATGAGATTGAGATAGCCATTCGTAACAGAGCGTACATGGTATTTCTTGATGGAGAAGGGTACTTTGAGCAGGGTAAGATGGGATGACAGAAGGCTCGGATAGTCACACAGTGGTTCCAGGAGCACGACAGTACTTCAAAGAGTTAAATGGGCTCCACAGTTCCCAAAGCGCAACCTAGTTGAACATATGTGGGATGAGATTGAGAGAGCCATTCGCAACAGAGATTACATGGTGTTTTTTGATGGAGAGGGCTACTTCCAGCAGGATAATACTCCATGTCACAAGGCTCGGATAGTCACACTGTAGTTCCAGGAGCACGAAAGTAACTGCAAAGTATTAAACAGACCACAGTACCCAGAGCTTAACCCAATCGAACACCTGTGGGACGAGATTCAGAGAGCCATTCGTAACAAAGATTACATGGTGTTTCTTGATGCAGACGGCTACTTCCAGCAAGATTATGCGGCATGCCACAAGGCTTGGATCGTTACACAGCAGTTCCAGGAGAACGACAGTTGCTTCAAAGCTCTAAAATGTCCCCCACAGTCCCTAGATCCTAACATAATTGAGCACCTGTAGGATGAGACTGAGAGAGCCACGCGTAACAGAGATCCTCCTCCAGTGAACATTCGGCAATTGACGGACGCCATCACATCCGCTTGGATGAACATACCTGTAGAACGATATCAGCACCTCGTTGCATTCATGCCACATGGAATCAAGGCTGATTTGTAGGCCAAAGGCAGCCCGACACGTCAGGAGGTAGGTGTTCTAATAATTTGCTACTTATATACACATTTATAAGATGGCAAATGGGCTGGACATACTGCCAGAAGTACAGACCATCGATGGACAGCCGAAATTTTAGATTGGATTCCAAGGGACAGGAAAAGACCCAGAAGAAGACCACATGGAAGATGGGTGGATGAAATTCGAAAGTATGCGGGAGTGACATGGAGGAGACTGGCACAAGACAGACCGTCGTGGAGGAAACTTGGGGAGACCTTCGTTCAGCAGTGGATTGATAATGGTTGACAATGATGATGATGATGATGATGATGATATAAGATTCATTTTTCACACATATTTAAACGTCAGTAATTTAAAGCATTCCTACCACTACTTGTGATTTGTAAATTCATGCTACTGGGAAGTGGAAAAAAATTATTTCCGTATGTTTCATGATGATACTCTGGAAATATCAGTTCAATTTCAAACCGTAGATCTTCTTCGCGAAGAAAAGCTTAAGTAAAAGCTCACAGATCAAAAAAGTGAATCTCGTTTCCTTCACGAACAAGATTTTTGCTGTCCCTGACACTTAAATGCAGAATTTCCTCCCGAAACATTAAAGCTTCCCTCTTTTATTTTTTTCCGCTATTTTTAGTCAGAGTGCTTGTCACGTTTTCACGTAGACTGTAGTCGCTTGAGATTTTCGTGATACAGTTGTTTGACTGAAATTATTCTTTTGTTGAAAAATGGATTAGTAAATTTTGAGTTTTAGAGAAAGTGCTTTTTAATTTTCATGCTAATGCTTTTTAAAATATTGATATGCGTACTTTAAAAAGTTTCAACAGTACAAATAATTAAATATTTGTCTTTCTTGAGCAACATGATATCCTCTTCTTGCAGAACTACTTTGAATCGTAAAACGAGCGAAATAATACAAAATTTACGGAGTGCAAAGATCTATGGAATTAAAACGCAAATTTCAAATAAATGCGTGTGAATATTTGTTGGAGATATTCTTAGAAGCGCGACTTCGATTAAAGGTTTGAATAATAGGACTCGAGATTTCATTCGAATTTCAATCTTCAGGGTACATGTTCGTACATTATTATCTACAGTGAAATTGCACGATCTATATTGTCAAGATATTTGAGACTATCAGAAAAGTACTGTAATTTTCGGGCTAAGAGCGGCGTAAGAGCCGCATCTGACAAATATTGCTATTTAGGAAACTAGGTCTGCGCCGACATAATCGCCTCACCCACAAATTTTGTAATCTTTCGGCCATTAATGCAAGCACTTCAACAAATAACGTCGTAACACATTTCAATCACTGTCTGAACTACCTGCATCAGAAAAGTACTGAAAAGTACTGAGACTATCAGAAAAGTACTGTAATTTTCGGGCTAAGAGCGGCGTAAGAGCCGCATCTGACAAATATTGCTATTTAGGAAACTAGGTCTGCGCCGACATAATCGCCTCACCCACAAATTTTGTAATCTTTCGGCCATTAATGCAAGCACTTCAACAAATAACGTCGTAACACATTTCAATCACTGTCTGAACTACCTGCATGATTTTTAGTCATTTTCCCATAATTCCATGATATCTTAAGTTATTTTCAGTAATTTAGTGAACTAATGTAAAAATGGAATGGATGGCATTAAAACATTAAAAATCCCGAATGTTTTATCCTTTATTATCTTATCTATTTATTTGACGTCAATAGTCTTCTTTGAAGGTGACTTGTATATAACTTTCCTTTTTAATTCCTGTATCTATAAAATTTGGGTTCGTTTCTCCTTAAGGCTGTCTTTGAATGAGTAACAGAAATTCTGTAATGCAAATTCTTTTGTACACATTTTTTCAAACATTATTACTTTGTAGAGTTTGAAATTTTGAGCACCAATAAAAACGACCCATAGCTAATACGTGTCACAGTTATTTTTCCGAAAAATTTGTTAGAATTTTTAAAAAAATTCAATTTATCTGACTCGAAATTATTCCAATCTGGCGCTAGATGGCGCCAGAAGTTAGCTTGGCAGTGTTTCTGTGTGGAAGAAACGAAATCTTTCATTTCTGTCTGATTGTTTTAGCTATCTAGGCCAAAAAGAAATCAAAGAATGGGCACTGAAGTTAGATTGGAATTTTGTCTTCTATAGATCATCTTAAATTCTACTGTACGTTCATTTTTTGAAGAGAAAATGTGTTCATTACCTGAAAACACTCGAATTTGAGACAGAAACTACGCCTACCTACTAAGCTCCACCCCAAACAATGTCATTGGTTAAAACGTAATAGTGCGTATTTTGTCTTTTCATTGTGGAGCCAACGAGAGACCGCTTCCATTCTGAATATGGTAAGGTGTTCAGTCATTCGCTGACCAACTTCTGGGACAATCCCTCAAGACGTAAAAGCCATGCCCAAAGAGGGATATTTTGCGCCATCTATCGCAGAAGACGAAGCCTAACACTCATTCAAAGACAGCCGTTATCAATTTCTAACTTAACGTTACATTTCTCTCTCTCTCTGAGCTACGGTCAGGAATAGAATGACGCATGTGCTTAACAACGATAAAAATTATGTTTACAATGTACATTCAGATGGGCAGTTGACATGGGAATCCACGGCGCGAAGTGGGACAGACCCAAACCGAACTGAATGCAGGTGAAGAATAGGCAGAGAGTAGAGCTTCCCAACAGTGTATCGCAATCGGCGAACATGGGGAAACATGGTGATCTGAGCTATTTCAATCGTGGACGCATTGTCGGCTCAAGACAGACGGGCCATTCTATCGCCCAAGTAGTAAGGCGCTAGTGTTTTAGATGGCAAGCGTATCAAGGGTGTACCGCGAGTATACCATCGACGGACGTACCAGTGCCCAGAAAGCATGCGGTGCTCGACCACACACCATTGATGACCGCAGTGGACATAGACTATCCAGGATCATACAGACTCACCGCGCTTGGCAACTGCGGCGCAAATGACAACCATATTAAATATCGGAGGCCCAAGCATACCATGGGCTATGGGAGCAGACGCCCTACTCGTGTACCACTGTTAATTGCTTGTCATCGGATATTATGCCACGCCTGGAGCCAAGAACATCAAAACTGGACCTCTGCAGAGTGGGGCCGCGTCGTGTGGTCAGATGAATCCCGTTTTCAGCTGTACCGAGCTGACGGGAGGGTGCGGGTGTGGCCTCGACAGCATGAGGTCATGGCCCTATCGTGCCGTGTCGGCTTCTGTTCAAGGCTGTGGCGGCTCTGTTATGGTCTGAGATACATTATGTATCCTTTTCATGGGATATATTAGATCCCTTAGTGTGTCTGAACAAGTTCTTGCGCTACCAGCATGTGCTGGCTGATCACTTACAAGCTTTCATGGCCATCGCGCATCCTACGGTTTATGGCCTGTTTCTGCAAAACAATGCGCCGCCCCACCGGGCAGCAACTATCGAGACATGGCTCGAGGAATGCTTACCTGAGTTTAAAACCATCCAGTGGCCCCCATGATTTCCGGATTTGAACCCTGTGAAAGCTCTTTGAGATGCCGTGGAGCGAAACACGGATTCAAGGATCCTGTACCGACGTCTCGGGCGGAGTTGTGGACAATGCTGCAGCAGTCATGGTTGGCATTACCTTCAGAAACCCTCCAGCGTCTGGTGAAGTCTTGGTGTGTACAGGCTGTTATTCGCGCTAGGGAGAACCAACAAGCTATTCTGTAGGCATCCATTGCTTTGTCCATTCAGTGTATTTTTGGGGCATTCTAACTGGCTTTCGAGCTGTAACTGCCTTTCCAGCTGATTTCCGTTAGAGTGCTGCTTCTTGTCGGATGCATTCTGCCTTTTCACGTTAAATGTTCTGACTTACGAGTTAGATGTTTTGAGTTCCTCGTTGCGAGGCTAAGAAGTTGATTGTTACATTGCTTTGAGGTTAAAGCATTAAACGGTCATCAAGTTCGTTATACTCGAAGGGTGTCCTAAGTTACGAATAAACTGCTGTATGAGCATTTACTCGTAACTTATACTGGATGTTATTTGAGAATCTGTTATTCTCATATTCAGACGTTAAACTACTGGATGTTATGACGATATGTGTTTACCTTTCGATTGTCTAAAGGGATAATAAAGACGAAGTCTGCGTAAGTACAGACTTGTTATATCACTGACCGTTCAGCCAATAACTGCTTAATTATGAGATATTTCTGTTTAGCTATTCGGAGCATCATATATTTGGAGCATCATATAAACGGAACGTTTCAGTAAAAGTAGTAATCTTATTCATGTAATATAATGTTCTATTGAAACTGATTTTTCACATACATTTATACATATTTAACTTAGAACATTGCTAGGATAGTGCGAATAATGAATTGCAAATTGCAAATGCAGTTTTCACAGCATGAATACAGGTGTTATTTTTAGCAGAAAAACTTATTTGTATTGTCAAAAAATACCTGAACGAAGGTAAAATGAGAAATATTAAATAGTCATAGAAGAATTACCTTGAAAAGTGTGTAAATAAATAGATGAATGAGGCAGAAACGTGCTGGAAAGATAAACAAGTATCAACCTGTTTTTAGTTTTAAGTATTTTTACTGAAAGCTAAGCATGCTGTTCTTTTTTACCCTATTTTGTGGAACAACACCAGATTCTCAGAAGTGCTGCAGGTTTTTACAAGACAGAAACGTGAAATCACTGCTACAAACTTCTGTTATTTCTATTTGGCTTTTAAGTTACTGCTAACCATGTATGAGAGAAATGTCTCCCAACTCCACCACGAATGGTAGTTTTTCAGCGTTTTAGGCATTACATTTTAATGTATTAATAAAGACACTCTAGTTTAAGACAGGCAACTGTACTTCTGAATATGACGACGAAAAGAATGGTGTAATGGATAATTGAACAGTGAGAAAGAAAGAACCAATAAAAACAGAGAGAGAATCAAATTTATTCTGCCACTGTCCGAGGGAAAAACAGGACAAGAGAAAAGGCAAAGGCACAACAACCATGTCGTTCAATGGGACACATATGTTGCTACAAAGTTCCCGTACGTGGGAACCGACTCTAGAGGGTCTAAATGCAATAGAACCCAGCCCCTGATTGCTGGGTTCGATAGCTGTCTAACGTTCGGACTTCTCAGATTTCTGATGGGTTGGGTTTGATGAAGGCCGTGTAGAAAATACAAGGCCATGACATTAGACGGCTGATGCGACACTACGAAAACTGGCAGAGGAACTGAAGGCCTCCCATACGACCATCAAGACTCCTCGGAAGATGGAGTATTCGTGTAACCTGTGAAAATGGGTCCCCGTGCTTTGTCTGACCAGAATCGGATGCAACGCTACTCCATTGCTGTTGCTATGCGTGAAAGAGAAAGTTGGGATATTCGTGTAAACTGTGCAAATGGGTACCCCAGGCTTTGTCTGACCGGAATCGAATGCAACGCTACTCCATTGCTGTTGATCTGCGTGAAAGAGAAAGTTGGAATATTCGTGTAAACTGTGCAAATGGGTACCCCATGCTTTGTCTGACCAGAATAGGATGCAACGCTACTCCATTGCTGTTGATCTGCGTGAAAGAGAAAGTTGGGATATTCGTGTAAACTGTGCAAATGGGTAACCATGCTTTGTCTGACCAGAATCGGATGCAAAGCTACTCCATTGCTGTTGCTCTGCGTGAAAGAGAAAGTTGGAATATTCGTGTAAACTGTGCAAATGGGTAACCCATGCTTTGTCTGACCAGAATCGGATGCAAAAGCTACTCCATTACTGTTGCTCTGAGTGAAAGAGAAAGTTGGGATATTCGTGTAAACTGTGCAAATGGGTAACCCATGCTTTGTCTGACCAGAATCGGATGCAAAAGCTACTCCATTACTGTTGCTCTGAGTGAAAGAGAAAGTTGGGATATTCGTGTAAACTGTGCAAATGGGTAACCATGCTTTGTCTGACCAGAATCGGATGCAACGCTACTCCATTGCTGTTGCTCTGCGTGAAAGAGAAAGTTGGGATATTCGTGTAAACTGTGCAAATGGGTAACCCATGCTTTGTCTGACCGGAATCGGATGCAACGCTACTCCATTGCTGTTGCTCTGCGTGAAAGAGAAATTTGGGATATCCGTGTAAACTGTGCAAATGGGTCCCCATGCTTTGTCTGACCAGAATCGGATGCAACGCTACTCCATTGCTGTTGATCTGCGTGAAAGAGAAAAATGGGAAAGCTTTTTGCATCGGTTGGTCACGAGTGACGAAAAATGGGTTACATGCGGGAATATTACGCGCAAAGAGCATGAACCAAGCAGAAACAACCCCCACATAAGGTTGCTAAGCCACCCCTTCACGGACGGAAGGTGATGCTGAGTTGCTGGTGGGATTGTCGCGGTGTGATTTACTATGAGCTCTTACCGCGGAACAATACCATCACAGTGGATGCTTACATCCAACAGTTGGATGTAAGCATCCACTGTGATGGTATCCGTCTCCATGCTGCAGTGCATAAAAAGATCCCAGCGTTGATTAAACGCCATGGAGTTGCTTTTCACCCGGATGACGCTCGTCTACAAGTCGCATTACGGACTCAGCGAAAATTGCACGACCTGGAATGTGAAATATTGCCCCTCCCCACTTATTTCCCGGGCCTTGCCCCGTCCGACTTTCATCACTTCCGCTCTTCGTCGAATTTTCTCGTTGAGAAAAACTGCTAATGAAGATGATGTGAAACATTGCATGGGTGACTTCTTCAACTGCCGCTCGCCAGACTTCTATCGCAATGGGATATTTCACCTCGTAGATCGGTGGAACAAGGCCATCAGTTTCAATGGGGGACTACCTGGACGATTAGGCTTAGTGTTCCGGAGACTTTCTTTACAACCTGATACTTTTGCTGTGAGAGAACACACCGCTCAGTTTCACACAAATCTGGATGCGCAGTTTATGTGGAGATGTAATTCTTTTCAGAATGAGTACTCTCCACATCAGAATTCTTAATCAAACAGTGCTGGCCAGGTTTTCAAAGGTGGACGCTTGACTTTTGAAGTACTTGAGTTTTAAAGGTTGTGAAGTATAATCTGCTTTCCAGACCTTTCGTTTTTGTTGTCTCTTCACTTATGTACATTTTTGCTGCGTCCCATTATGTTTTTCATACCGTTTGAACTCCCATGAGCCGTCCCAGTGGCCGAGAGGTAAGAGGCGTAGGTTTCTGGCTAGTCGTCCGAATTGGGGCTGGGGCTCTAGATGATGATCATGATCATATGTAGAGGATTTTAGGAAGGGAATGTCTGACCCCAGGTCTTAAACAACCCTTAGAAACAGGAAGCTAGGAGATTTGGGCTAGAGTGCCCGATAGGAAAGTGACACGGAAGCGAAGTAGAAAGGGGGAGGAAGACACCCTTATTTATTACCGGGCGGCCAGTACCCGGGTCCGACGGCTTAACGTGCCCATCCGCTGCACGGCGGATATTTAGTGGATCGAGCGTTCGTACCTGCCTGGGACCGAACCTGAGGTCCTTCCCGTGGCAGTCACGAACGTTGCCCACTCTGCCCCCGCGGCCTTGGGGCTCTGGATAAGGCATGAGTGGCGTACTTATCTTACAACCCTGGCTCTCCCTTTCTACCTGGAAACACTGGTCCCAAATTAGGGACATGCGACTGCATGTAGCCCTTTGTGACTCACTACACAGGTGAAGCACGTGTTAAGACGACAAATATGCAGTAATACATTCCGTCGGTGTTGCTTATTCGGTGAGAACAACTCACTCCGGAGCTAGGTGACGCGATTTCGACTTCGTCACCGAAAAATTCCTGTTTTCACATTGGCGCCCGAACGTAAAAGTGGATCCACTGGCCGTTGGGTTCTTCGAGAAATGTGCAATGTTTGTTCCACACATCGCTGGAATTAATGAAAGGTTCTGTGACGTGCTACAAAGGTAAAGCACGTGTCAAGACGACAAATACGCAGCGATACATTCCGTTCGGTAGCTTAGTTGGGAGAGCAACCTACTCCGGAGTGAGGGGGCGAGGTTTCGATTTCGTCATGGACGAATTTGTGTTTTCACATTTCCTTTTTCGTTTCAAAAAATAAAAAAAAGGAAAAAAATAAGAGAGAGATTATAACGAAGTAAATTTCTCCGTCATTTTTGGTCTACGCCGGGATTCGAACCCGAGTCCGCTTATTCCGGAACAAGTCGCTCTACCAACTGAGCTACGCAGGCGTTTATTCTGATTGCAATCTGCCTTTATGTCGTGTGCGTCCTGCTGGCAGGTACGTCACATCTCCCCTCCCCCGAAAGAGGGCCGAGGGCATGGCCCACGGGTCAGCCGTGACCATGGATCGTTGCAGGCAGCCATCCACTGTAGAACGTGCACTTGAGAACTCCCAGTCAATCCGGTGTGTGGAATGCAACGTCACACACATTTATTTTTCGAAGCGCTGGAGAAGAGATTCTCTGATTTTTCCTATCCCGCGGTGTGGAAATAACATCACACCATTGCGAGATTTTGAACGGCCGGGTCATCCCGATAGTTCGGGCGCCATTATAACGAAGTAAATTTCTCCGCCATTTTTGGTCTACGCCGGGATTCGAACCCGAGTACGCTTATTCCGGAACAAGTCACTCTACCAACTGAGCTACGCAGACCTTTATTCTGATTGCTATGTGCCTTTATGTCGTGTGCGTCCTGCTGGCAGGTACGTCACAAGATGATGTGACGTTCTACAGAGGTGAAACACGTGTCAAAACGACAAATATGCAGCGATACATTCCATCGGTGTAGCTTAGTCGGTTAGAGCGACTGGCTCCGGAGCGAAGAGACGCGGGATCGATCTCTGTCACCGACAAACTCCTGTTTTAACACTTTTGAGTTGCACATGGCCGTCGTTAAACCCCGAAACAGCAACAAAATACTAGTATGAACTTTTCTTTTCTTGATTACGACTGGAAAAAGTACCAGATCTAGGAGGGGGAGACGGTGCGATCGCCTTCCCCCTAAAACAGACTTTTCCTTTTTAAATGATCAAGATCGTAAATAACTGATGTATTTATTTTTGTAAAATTCGAGCAATAAATGTAGATTTTCATAAAAGTTTTTCTAACAAATTAAAATTTGCTATGAATTTGGAGGCTAACTGTCCTGTTCTAACTTCAGAGAGAGCGACAGACAACAGAATGAAAAAAACAAAAAAACAACTGGAGTTTCAGAAACAGAGGAAGGGGAATGAGATTAAGTAAATAAATCCATCGCTCTTTCCACGTTAAGCAACGCACAGCAACCGAAAAATTGTGACTGATCATGAAAAGCAAAGGGTGTGTATGCTTTGTTTAGCGTAATATTCCCACAAAATTCCGAGAGAAAATCACCAGTGAGACAGTGAATGGCGCACAAATGCTTTATGAATTGAAATAAATGGAAGTTGCTTTCAAAAGAAGTGGGGAATCATGCACTGCGAAAGAATAAACGAATATTTTAAAGAGGAATGACCGGTCATATTGCTTAGGAATGATTCGATGATTCAAGATGGAAATTTTACTGAGCCGTTACATAGAAAGGAAGAAATTTGTTTTGCAAGATTCTATCCAGACTTGATATTCATTGTAAAAAGCACGGAACTCCTTTCCTTCCAAGGCAGCTAATTGAAAGCCAAAAAACTGGTGCCGATCTTTTAGTTGTTTTCCCCGCTTTATGATTTAAAAGTTCAGCACAATTTTGTTTGATAGAAAAAACTTAAAAAAAGTGCCGAGGGGCAGGCAAGACCCAACGGGTGGGATGGAATGGGCTTCAGCGCACCCAACTTTTCTTTGAGCTCACCCTTTAGCCCCCCCCCCCTCCCAAACATTTAAGCTTTTAGAACATATGGCTAGTGCAACCGTCAAAGATTTTAGGGAACTTGGGTAAACGTACTTGAATTTTTCGAACTCACAGGAATTTTGTTATACAAAACGAATTTTTTGTTAAATTTAGCGTTTGTACTTCTGGAAAAAGAAGAGAGTCCTTTGAGCGAATTTCTAACACAGTAGAAGGAACACACCATTTTTATAATTATAATTTAAAAGATGAGAGAGAGAGAGAGAGAGAGAGAGAGAGAGAGAGAGAGTGAGAAAGAGAGAGAGATTCCTTGTTAGGTTACAAACTAAAAGAAAAAAAAAGGAAAGAAAGGAAGAAATAAATAAAGTAAGCCAAAATTGCCTAGCAATAGTAAAGATTTGTATCCATAGTTCCCATACTACATATGATGGAATAAAGGATACGCACCTGGAAACCTTTTTTGACTAGTGAAAAAATTTTCAGCGTCTGGTAAAATCCGTACGAACGGAATTTTTTTGCCAAACTTTCTGCCTCGCACTTCAAAATTTGTTCCTCACCCATCATGCTTAAGCCCCCGATAGACTAAAAACTCCTGAGCGGCTGGGGTCATAACTGGGGAGGGGCAGCTTTACCAGTCTGTGTGTGTGTGCGTGTGTGTGTGTGAGACCCTCCTACAAAGTCTCTGTACTAATCTTTTTATGTCAGGCTGAGGGTCAGCTCCTGACTGGCAGTTAACCAAACAAACCTCTCCACGCTACTGGAGAGGTTTATTTTGATCAGGAACTATATTTTTATATGAATGTATACTATCATATGCTCTATTTTAGACTTGTGATTAAATCTCCTACTTTACTACGAGTTTGTAGTGGTGTTAAATCTTCTACTTTACTACGAGTTGTGGAATAAACCAGAGACTTTGAAGAACTGGCTGTAAATCAACTGGCTTGTTGTGCGCAACTTTGGAGTATTTTTGAACCATAAATCATCATAAAGTTTTCACCAAAACTAGCACATTTGCAGATGAACTTTTCTCATCATCAGGTCAGACGTCAAAGCGTATCATTTAAATGAAAAGAACTTCAAAATGTTACTGGGCAATGTGTTCGGTAAATTAAAATACGCACCGGATAGATCCAAATAGTGGAATTAAAATATCGTCTAGGTACGTTAAAAATTTATTCGTATAAATATACAAGCGCTTTCGAAATCATCAGGAGATTTCATCATCAGGTATGATACTTAAAAGGTAAAAAAGCACTTCACGTAATAACTCCATGGTGGCTGGGTAACCAGCTGGGCCACACACTTAACGTAGATACTTAATGAGGCCTTGAGTTCAGATGTGCTACATCGTAGATGACATAGATCAGCTGTTGCTACAGAACAAGTTACGAAACGTAACGGAATGCAGTTACAGATAAGTTGTTAAAGATACACTGGTAGGTGATTTCGAGGGGATTGCCGAAGGAGGTTGATAAAAGTTAGTTTCTGCCTTGATAAGAAACCTCCAAGGGTGAGGTAGTGTAACGAGTTGTTCGTCGTTACAACATGTATTCAGGTGTTTATACTGTATATTAAAACTGCTTCACTATATCTCAGGTGCCATTCACTAGAATAACCTGTTATTAGGGTTATCTGATCCCAAAGCGGTGTGAATTGGTCCTTCAAGCAGGTTCTGGCTAAAACAACAGCTTTAGCCAGAACCTGCTCAATGTTCAGCTGCGAATCCCGCTTCTGTATGGGAACGGACAACCACTGTGTCAGAGTGTGGATGACCGCAGGTGAACGTTTCAATCCCAACCTCACTGTACAGCGACACACGTCCCGAACTGCAGGCGTGATGGTCTGGCGAGCCATTCCATATGACAGCCGGACTTTCCTCGCAGTGATCCGAGGGACGTTGACAGCCCAGTGCTACGTACAGGAGATTCTGCGGCCCCATGTGTTGCTTTTCCTGGTGGGGCGGTCCGGAGCCATTTTCCAACAAGATAACGCCTATCCGCATACGGCATCGGGTTTTCCAGGACTGTCTACATCATGCTTCAACGCCTCCATGGCGTGCCAGTTCGGCTGATCTCTCGCCCATCGGACACGTGTGGGACCAGATGGCACGCCAGCTTTCTTCATGTCCCAGTGTTCGTGATTTAGAGCGTCAGTTGAAAGAAGTGTGGGACACTCTGTCCTAGGATAACATACGGCGTCTCTTTGACTCCATGCTGGACCGTATCACCGCATATATCCAAGCACAAGGCGGTCCGACGCGGTACTAACGCTGACCGGAATGTGTACCGTATGTCCGCGGGAAATCGTCCTGCTGCTGTGATATTGTAATCACTACTGTCCTTGGTATGTACCATCTTACTACTAAAATCTCATTGCAATCCGACACCTGCTTCTTGTTGCGCGAAGTTTTATGACAATAAGTGTACGTTAAGTGTGTGTCTTGCTGTTACCCAGCCACCACGAAGTTATTATGTGGTGACTTTTTTTACCTTTTAAGTATCATACCTGATGATGAAATCTCCTGATGATTTCGAAAGCGCTTGTGTAGTTATACGAATAAATTTTTAACGAGCCTAGACAGTATTTTAATCCCACTATTTGGAAAATAATTTCTTTTGGAATCTGTCAGATTGCCAATGCTTCGTTACAAAAACGAGGAAGTCCTCTAGCGTTCGCTCTGTTGGTGTGTTTCAGCTGTTTACATTTCGATAATCAAGTGTCTGTATCAAAATTAGAACTGCTTCGGATACGTTAAGAGCCTGGCGTGAAATTCTCGCCAGCAGAGCTCATTCCTGGAGAAGCAAACGCATCATATGAATACAAGAGTGCACACAGGAGGTGTTAATAAAAGCAAGCAGAAGGCTGGAGAAACATTCAGTAAGGAATGAGAAAAATAATATATTGAAATGCGTTTCGAGCTTTTAGGACACCCCTCGTTTAGATAAAACTTAAAACCAAGTGTGGAAAAGAAACTATTCCAAATCGCCGTGTTATCTCGATAGTCCACTCTACACCTAGACGCTACGTTTTTTAAAACCACACAAGAATGTTAAGAATACTTTTTAAAAGTGGAAATTATTTAAAGGAAAATGAAATGGTTGGATGACTGTTTAAGGCCATTTTGATTATTATTTAGAGGGGATCCAATTAATAAAATTATAAGAAATTGCGGTTGCATGTGAATATCTTAAGTGACACCTTGATCAACCAAAAGGGATATAATATGATAACCCCATCTTCAAGGTCATACAAGAAATTTTAAGAAATATGATGACAAAAACTAGGAACCTACCATTGCTGCTCTCTTTTTAGCACGTAGTCGTCTCTCTGCTAAGCACATCTCCTCTGTAGGCTTTCTCAGAAAATCTTTTTGCTCTCTGTGCACCTTCCGGAGGATTTCACCGTCCAGGTCATAAGGCGGATCGTGATCAAACAAACGGTGTCTGAAATGCAAAATATTCCTCGTATGAGATGTTTTGCTTTGTTTTGGGATTCAGTGTCCCCCCATCCATATATAACACTATTGATCAGATCATATCATATGCAGTGGATTTTTGGAAGGAAGTGTCTGACCCCAGGTCTTAAACAACCCTTAGAAATAGGAACCTAGGAGATTTGGGCTAAAGTGCCTGACAGGAAAGTGAAACGGAAGCGAGGTAGAAAGTAGGAGGAAGACACCCTTATTTATAACGGGGGGGGGGAGGGGCCCGACGGCTTAACGTACCCACCCGACGCACGGCGGATATTTAGTGGTTCGAGCGTTCGTATCTGCTGGGATCGAACCTGAGACCTCTCCGTAGCAGTCACGAACGTGACCACTAGGCGATCCGCGGCCCAACACTATTGAGAGTCACCCATCCCTAATTTATAGTTGCCGGCTCCACAGAAGGGTAAGAAACAGAGGTGGAACGGTAAACATAACACCCTTGTGTTGTTCTAGGATTCAGGCCCATTCCATACAGTAAGGAATATCATAAGCCCCCGTCTTAGAAAACTTGAAAATTAGACGACAAACGCTAGATCAGGGGTGAGGAATCTGTGGCCTTCTAGGCCATTAAGTGCTGCCTTTTGAGTGAATCCAAATTTTGCAGAACAAATCCTTTTATTTCGTTAATATGTTTTTGTTCGTCTTTTATTATTTTTATTTTAATCTTAAAATAACCATTCTTAAAATACCAAAGAGTAAAAGAAGATTCAACGAAATAATGCTCCCCGACTAACGGCCTCAATTAAAACATTAGTAAGTCATAAGGGCTATTTTGACACCTGCTACGCTCATGATTTCATTCTATGGCTCCTAAAGAACTGCAGATGGAATTGATTGAATTCTCAAAATATGACATTTCAAAGTCCTGATTTGACTCTAAGAAAGATCCAATTGTAATATGGAAAAATGCAGTAGAATACCCACGCCTTCGGCAACATGCACGAAAAATGCTTTCTTGCTTTTCAACCTCTTATTGCTGCGAATCTACATTCTCCTACCTAACCCAAATGAAGACGCCCTTAAGGTCACAAATGACGGATACCTATCTAGAGGATCAGCTGAAACTGCGGACCTCAATGTTGCAAACAAATATTCAAATGCTTTCCAACAAAAAGCAGTCACAACAAAGTCATTAAGTGGTTAGTTAACTTTAGAACTAACAATTTTTATTTAATTTTTTGAAGTTAATTAGTACACAAAATAATGTACAATTCGAAGTACATCTAATTGAAGTTTCTTGAATGCTACCTTGTTGGATTACAGTTACCTTCAAGCGACCTTCAAACATGAAAATGTTCCCCACCTCTACGCTAGATTATGATACCATTACAACGTACCCCGTAACATGACGCTGATGTTGTACTACTGCGGCAACGTGTGAATCAAATCGACAAAGCTGCAGCGATAAGCCTTACCGGCGTAGTTTAGTTGGGAGAATAGCTACCGAGTATGAAGACCAGCTTTCGAATCTCACCACCAGCAAAAAGGTTTTTACGCTATATTGACGCCCGAACGCAAAGGAATCTCCTGGCCGTGAAGATTCGGAAATATGTGTGTGATGATTCTTCCATACATCGTATCGAATTAATAAAAAATTCCTTCTTCTACACTGAGCTGGTCCTACAAGCATGGTTGTTGGCGGACCCGAAAACCTGCGGTTTCGTACCCCAGACTTTCTCAGAGGGCGGCAGATGATGTTACAAACAACGTAACATGACGTAGATGGCGTAATCTGTAAAGTTGCGGTTACGGTGACGTATGAGTCAAATCTGTAAAGTTACAGCGATAACATTTGCCGGCGTAGTTCAGTTGAGAGAATAGCCCTCCGGAGTAGGAAGATGTGTTTTCGAATTCCACCACCGGCAAAAAGTTTTGTTTTATATCATGCAGATCTACGAAAGATCATATAAACAAATATATACGAGGCGTCTGAATAATGACTGTTCACTGAATGTACGAATTGCAGCAATGTAATATGATAAATAAATTTTGAATGGAATTACAGTAGAAGTGACCCGCCACGTGGAAATGCTCTGTGTCTGGTAACCTTCATGTCTCCTCACCCCGAGGCGTCATTCCAAGCGAAGGTCATTCCCGAGCGCTTGGTCGACGGAGGCAGACGTGTCGACTGATCACTCGTCTCAGCGCAAGGACAATGGTGTTGACAGTTGAACAGAGTGTGTTTTTGGTGGAACATGTCTTTCGCCGTGAAGACAAGAATGAAGTGCGAAAACAGTTCGCTAGGAAATTTCGTGATGGAGACATCCCCCACCTTAATGCGGTATCTCAGCTCATAGCGAAATTTCATGATACTAGCAGCGTTCTGGATGCTTTCCGCACCGGTAGGCCATGTATGGCAGATGAGACCGTACAGGATATCAGGACACGATGCAGAGGAGTTCACACAAGTCCGTGAGGCGGCTGTCACAACAAGCTTATGTGCTAAAGAGTACAGTCCACGATATTCTGAAAAGAAAGCTGCGTTTCCACCAGTACAACGTGTCTGTCGTGCATCATCTGAATGAAACAGACCACGAGGCCCGTATTTGGTACTGCAGGTGGTTCCAAGAGTTCCTATCTGAAATAGTTAAGGACATTCTGGACGTGACTTTCTTTGCAGATGAGACATGGTTCCACCTGTCCGGGTACACCAACTGCCAAAACGCTCGTCCGTGGGGTACTGAAAATCCCCACGAGTTTAAGGAAGTGCCTCTCCACAACCAGAAGGTCAATGTTTGGCGTGACATGACTGGTCCGCCCATTATTGGGCGCATTTTCTTCTGTAAAACCATTAACTCAGAACGGTACAGAGCTCAGATTATCCAACCATTCATATCCGAAATCAGGGAACGAGAAATCAGCTAAGGATGGTTCCAGCAATAAATGCAACTGCTCACACCGCTGTCGTATCAATACAGTTTTTGGATGAATTCTTCGGAAATCGCATTATCTCTCGGGCACTGTGGCTTGCCCGGTCACCGGATTTGACACCGCTTGACTTTTTTCTGTGGAAAGCACTGGAGGGGAAGGTGTGCGCAGGTAATCCGCATACACTTCAAGAGCTACAGGCTGCAATAATGACCCACATCCAACAAATCACACCACATACCCTGAGAAAGGTCTTCACCAACATGCAAAAGCGTGTGCAGACATGTCTGGACGTCGGTGGGGCCCATTTCTAACACCTCCTGTAGGAACCAGTTCGACAAGGTGTTACTTTCAGTCACAGTTATTTTTCGGACACCCTGTATTTACTACAAAATATAAATTTTTATCGTATTTTAGAAAAGTGCCAGATTCTGAGCCTTTGCGTCATGTTCAAATATTTTTCTATGGAAAACCCCTAGAAAACGAGCATTCACAGGAAAACGTTCCTCTTTGATTAACAAAGTGTACCGAAGTTGTAAATTCAGCTGGGGCCTGTCCCGCAAATCTCTACAAACTGTCTTATAAACCTGTACGTATTATACCATAAACTGACCGGAATTCTTTTCTATTAGGGGTATGCAACGGTTTCCTCAGTTTTAAGGAGAAAGGAGACAGGAAGAATCAGGAAACCAGTACACATTTATTCAATGAAATATTGGCCGTTAGCATCAATGACCTTTTGCCATTTTTCAGGCAACAAATGAATGCCCCTGTGATAGAAGAACTCGGGTTTTGAGCTGAAGAACGCAGTGACAAAATTTTTCACCTCTGCAACTTCGGTCGGGGGGGGATGGTGGCGGGGAATTGGAGGCTGCTACTGATCACGCCCCCCTCCGTCCGCCCGGCTGCGGCTGGCTCCAGTCGGCTCCACCTGCTCCAGAAGGAGCCTAATGTTAAGTCTATGGGCTCCCGTTTAAGCCAGAATCGGTCCTTTTATGCTGCTGCGTAGAGCGAAACAGATGAAAGTCTGAGGGTGAAGTTTCCGGGGAGTAAGCTGGGTGCGGTAAAACCTCCCAGTGTAACTGTTCAAGGGTTGATTTCGTGGTGGCACCTACATATGGTATGGTACTATCGTTCAACAGTATGACTGGGCAGCGTCCTTTACCTGTCCATGGGCGTTTTTGCTCGATTGCGGCTTTCAGTTTCATAAACTGATCGCTATATCGTTGTGCAGTGATTGTTTTGCCTGGTTTCAACAGTTAGAAGTACAGCACTCCGTGCATATCCCACCACACACGCAACAGCACCTTTTCCCCATGGATATCCTCCTTTGCAGTGAATGTTGATGGCTGGCCTGGGTTGACCCAGGATCGTTTGCGTACTGGGTTGTCGCAATAGACCCATTTTTCATTCATCCCCGGTGACAACCTTCCACAAGAAATTCTTCCCTTGAAGCCTCTTCAGCAACGACATGCAGATGCCCAATCGTTGACCAATATTACGCTCCTTTAAAGTATGCAGAACCCACTTACCAGTCTTCTGGATCTTAGGCCTGCACCATCGATCGAGCCACTTTCAAACGTTTCGGCAGTTGCGTGGTCGATTGTGTAGCATTATCTTGCAACAGCGATTCCAGCTCCTCGTCTGCGAGTTCCCGAGGTCTATCTGCCGGTGGCATGTCTTCCAAGCTTAGATCCCCTTTCTTAAACCTGGCAAACCATTCTCGACGCGTCCGCTTGCCCATAACCGTTTCGCCATACGCCTGACATATTGAACCGTATGCTTCACTCGCACTTTTCCCTAAATTAAACATGAATAATAAACAGTGCCGCAAATGAACTTTATCTACCGCCATGCTTGGCTTCATGTACGAACTGACAGCACGGGTCGCCAGCCGGTTAGACCCCTAAAGCACCCGGAAACTTTTGCATACCCATGGGTGGCGGAACTCAATAATTACAGAGGGGGTCCAACATCTCCGAGAGTTGAAACAATAAAAAAGGAGATAAAAACCGTAGGATATATATGTTTTTACTCGTACATATCAACATCAACTTTTAGCAATCCACTGCTGGATGGAGGCTTCCCCAAGTCTCTTCTACAACTATATGTCTTGAGCATTTCTATTCCAAGTCTCTCCAGCATGCTTTCGAATCAGGTGGTCTTCTGTGTATCCTTCCTCTTTCCCTTGGTATCATCCATTCTAATATTTCAACTGTCCATCGGTGGTTAGCTCTAGCAATATTACCACTTCAGAATTTTTAAATATATTTTTTTAAAGTGAGGAACGCAACGTTGAGGTAACTTTTCAACTTGCTTGTGCAAAATTAGTTTTCAAAATTGTACTTGGAGCGTTTTCCAGAAAACTGCGAAACGTGGTGACAGTCTCCACGAAATCCTTATAAAAAGAAAAAAAAAAAACGTTAAATCACTTGTGAACCACTAATTTTTAAGACGTGTTTCGTAGGAAGTATCCCCCAGTGAGGGGACCATGAAATTCCAGGGGAGTCCGGACCTGTGTCCCCTACTTTCCGCCGCCGGTGTGCATACCCCTAATAATTTTGTACATTAAGCATCTAGAAAATTTCTAATGACCTTTACTGATAGTGTGCATTTAAAATCCAACAGAAATTTCGATATTGTTTATTATAAAGTGGTGATGAGAGACTGTCTCCCAAAGTAAGTGAAGTGAAAGCCGGGAAAGCTTGTTAGAAACTCTCTTTCTTGCTGTGATATCTCCTTTGAGAGTAGCTCCGTTTCGCGTTTATAGACATTGCCTTCGGGTATTTGCCTCTACCACTAAGACGACGCACCTTTTGAAGTTTCCACATGAAGGATTAATTAGAATCCCTTATTTCACTACTTCGGACAAAAGAATTTTACAAGTTATATTTATTTAACTCCTCTGACCGACTGTTGTAATGCAAGGCTGAGGGGACGCAAGAGTCAAAACGACAAGTTGTTAGATAAGCCAAGGTCGATGTAGTTCAATTGGGAGGATAACTGGCTCCAGAACGAGGAGACGTGAGTTCGGATCAGAGTTGGAAACGGGTCAAACATTTTGGAACCGGACGTCAGATAATTGGACCAGAATCGGACAAAACTACTTTGAACTATAAATTCGAAACTCAGTTTATAATTATACATAATCACATGAAAAAACCTCTGAATGCTCAATGCAAAAGATGCGATGTGAAAAGTAACTCTCAGTCGTACAATGTGACACGCAGGGTGTGAGAGAATGAATCACAAGAGAAGCAGGCAACAGGCATTTGCCTGTATTTTGCTCCGGACAATCGCGCTGAAAACAAACGCAAAGGAAGTGTCGTTTTACGATGTGGTATCACCGGTCGATAGAAATATTCTTTGCTTTAAGAAAGATACGGCAATATTTTTGTATGACAAATCATTTTTCATTCCGCTGACCACCAGCATCGAGCACAAAATTTCACAGTGCGCATTTTTCTTTGAAATTAGATTTTTTTTTCTTTTTTTCAAAAATAAAACGGAAATAAAACCGGGTCAAAATCGGGTTCAGGACCACCTTGAACCGCAAAAAATTGTCGACACGTTGACCAGTGATCCGTTTCCATCTCTTGCTCGAATCCCACCACTAGTAGAAAAGGGCTTATTTTCACAATGCTTTCTTGCTGTTTTATCTACAGCATCTCATAAGGCACTTGAGACAGTGTGACGTTCCTGCACCGCAGGACGCACATGAGATAAAGGCAGATATCAATGAGAGCACATATTCGCGTAGCTCAGTTGGGAGAGCAACTTACTCCGGAGTGAGGGGGGACTCGGATTCGATGCCCGGCGTGGACAAACCTGTGTTTTCACATTGGTGCCCGAACTTCAAGGATGACCTGGCCGTTAAGTTTCTCGCAATGGTGTGATTTTCTTTTCACATCGCGAGACAGGAAAAATGAGAATCCCTTCTTCAGTGCTTCGAAAAAATAAATCAGTGTGATGTTACGTTCCACACACCAAATTGTCTGGGATTTCTCAAATGCACATTCTTCATGGGATGACTGCTTACAGGGACACATGGTCCCAGCAGACCCGTGGGCTATGTCCCGGCCCTCTTCCGGGGGGGGGGAGGTGTGACGTGCCTGCACCGCAGGAATCACATGAGATAAAGGCAGATATCAATGAAAGCACATGTCCGCGTAGCTCAGTCGGGAGAGAGACTTACTTCGGAGTGAGGGGACCCGAATTCGATGGCCGGCGTGGACAAACCTGTGTTTTCACAACAGGGACTTGCTGTGTTTTCATTGGCAGGGACGTAACTATTATGAACATGGGCGCCCATATAAGGGGACAAGCGGAGCATTTGCCCTCCCCTGGAAATCTGATCATGTCTTTTCTGTTCTTGAAAGGTACTATGAAGATTTTTGTGTTAACACTAATTCTGATATTAAAATAAGTTAAACATTCTGCCGTCTTTACACAATTGTTAAGTAACGATTACAACTTCATTAAAAAATAATTTAATGATAGTTGAAAATCACTAGTTCTTTCGAAACGCCTTACGTTTCATCATCATGTGAAATGACACACAAGCACAACGGGAACGGGTTTTTTTTTTCAGACTTCAGTCCTGAGTTCTAAAAACGCATGCGCATAAGCTATTTCATAATCACACGGAAACAGCCGTGTACAAACAATTGCCACAACATAAAAATCAGAGCATCAATTATATGACATAAATATGAAACACACAAATTACAAAACACGCCCCCTACCATCCTATGCCCGTATTTATGCAACGAATCACACCTCCCACTCTCAACCTCTCCTCTCCCCCTCTCTTACCCACAGAAAATTAAAGTAATACACATCAAATTAAATGAAGAAATAGTTAAAAAAAAAAAAGAGATTTCCACGGCATGGAATCACTGCAGGAAGGTCATCATTGCAGCAACTATTTCTGAGAGAGTAAATGCATAAAATTTCGGCGAACAATAAAGATCTGCGTGTGTTCGTGGTAGTTATGATCCTAGTATCGTCCCACATTGAAACATGAGTTCCATTATTTACAGTCCTGGTATACTTATGCTCATTTAGTCTAGTTTGTATAGTACGTATACTTATGCTCATTTAATCTAGTTTGTATAGTACTTATAGTTATGCTCATTTGTATACTTATGCTCATTTAGTCTAGTTTGTATAGTACTTATACTTATGCTCATTTAGTCTAGTTTGTATAGTACTTATACTTATGCTCATTTGTATACTTATGATCATTTAGTCTAGTTTGTATAGTACGTATACTTAATCTCATTTGTATACTTAATCTCATTTGTATACTTAATCTCATTTGTATACTTATGCTCATTTAGTCTAGTTTGTATAGTACGTATACTTATGCTCATTTAGTCTAGTTTGTATAGTACGTATACTTAATCTCATTTGTATACTTATGCTCATTTAGTCTAGTTTGTATAGTACGTATACTTATGCTCATTTAGTCTAGTTTGTATAGTACGTATACTTAATCTCATTTGTATACTTATGCTCATTTAGTCTAGTTTGCATAGTACGTATACTTATGCTCATTCAGCCTAGTTTGTATAATACGTAATGTAGATCCTATATATAGAGAGTCATCGGTTATATCATCAATTGATTTCATTGGGATGCAGTAAGCGGCACCATGACGATGTTTCTTGGCAATTTGGTCACGATCGTTCTTTACCATAGGTAATATGTTCTTGATATGTATTCCAAAGTCCAAATGGTGTCTCTTACATGCATGTTTCAGCACAGTGGTTACGTGCGGAATATAAGCCATGGATCCAATGTAGGGCGTCGGATCTGTAATTTTAGCCAAAGTTGTGAAATTTGCTTGCTGTATCATAAATTTGACTTTGCTCACAATATCCCTTGGGTAGCCATGTGCTTGAACAATATTACAAATGCAGTCGAGTTCTCGGTGCAATGAATCAGTATCCGATGAATGTGTTATAGCACGCCTTACTAGAAAATTGATAGACGACATCCTATACTTCTTTGGGTTCAAGCAAGTTTTACGACTTTGGCAAAAATGAAAGATCCGACGCGCAACATTGGATCCATTGATAATGCGCTGCATTGATTCTGCACGTAACCACTGTGCTAAAAAATGCATGTAAGAGACACCATTTAGACTTTGCAATACAGACCAAGAACATATTATCTATGGTAAACACAAAACATCGGTCAGTCAGGGTGGTACGCTTCTACCGGTTTACGCCTGATGTACACCTTAACAGTGGTGGAAAACAATGTGAGGCACTGTTCACCAGATCAGATGACCCCAGTTTTTATGTGTTTTACACCACCTTACACGTTTTGTTACATCGATGATGGTAATAAGAGGTTCGTGCACGGTAAAAATTTCTCGAAAATTCACGGGCAACTTTCCGTCATTTCTTTCGTGAATTAACGAAGCATATTTCTGATACAACCTTTTCCGTGAAATGACGGAAAGAAATCTGAATTTCACGGATTTTTCGTACTGCGGAAAAATTCTGAATTTTCAGAAACCTTTCCGCAATTCCTTTCGCCTATTAACGGGAAATATCCGTTCTCACTTTTTCCGTCTCCATATGACGAGAAATTACCGGTAATAGGACCGATTGGTGAGAATACTCGATTTGATTAAACTTCAATGGTCTGTCGAATTTTGAAGCTCCGTAGCGAGATCGGACACTCTGGATAGCGTACCTCATGAATTTTGTTTATTGTAGCACAGGATATTTCTTCTGCTCTCCCCTATTTTACGCACGGGGCTATTAATTATACATTATGTTACTGTAAGAAGCTGGGTACTTAACTTATTGTACAGATGATTATACGATGTCTATGTATCAGTCTTTGGACAACTTAAGACAAAAGCTATTATAGCTATCAAGAGCTATTAATTATATATTGTGTTACTGTAAGAAGTCGGGTACTTAACTTATTGTACAGATGATTATACGATGTCTGTGTATCAGTCTTTGGACAACTTAAGACAAAAGCTATTATAGCTATCAAGAGCTATTAATTATATATTGTGTTACTGTAAGAAGCTGGGTACTTAACTTATTGTACAGATGATTATACGATGCCTATGTATCAGTCTTTGGACAACTTAAGACAAAAGCTATTAATAGCTATCAAGAGCTATTAATTATATATTGTGTTACTGTAAGAAGTCGGGTACTTAACTTATTGTACAGATGATTATACGATGTCTATGTATCAGTCTTTGGGCAACTTAAGACAAAAGCTTAATAGCTATCAAGAGCTATTTATTATATATTGTGTTACTGTAAGAAACCGGGTACTTAACTTATTGTACAGATGATTATACGATGTCTATGTATCAGTCTTTAGACAGCTTAATACGAAAGCTGTTATAGCTAACAAGACTAAATTTTTTTTTGTGAAGTAATAATATAAAAAAGTACATTTCAGCTTTTTAAAAGATAACTGAAAGTCATTGTCAGTTTAAAAAAAATCAAGTTGCAAAGCACTTTGTTGCTTCAAAAAATCAGGATGAAAAATGCTTAATTTATGAAGAGACCTCCTACAGAAAAAATATTAGAAACCTATTCAGAAAAATAATAAAATCCAACAGAAAATAAAATGACTAAAATCACTTGCATTAATGACAAAAAAACAAAATTTCATCATCGCGGAATTCGTTTTATGATGTACGTGAGTCGGATTGCCGAGCACTCGTGGCTCAGTTGTTAAAGGCGTGAGTTGCCTTTTGAACCAGCTCCAACGCTGGTTTGTTATCCGGTCACCGCTGGGATTCGGATCCCCAACGGTGACCCGATAAGAATTTTTCGGTTGCTATATGTGATGATAAAACGTGGAAAGAGCGATGTCTTTGTTTATTCACTGACGCAACGTATTTGGAGGATTTTCACTTTGGATCTCGCCCTTTGGATTTAACTGCAATAAAAAAAAAACATTACTTTTCTGTCCAAATCTACGTTTTCAGTAAACTAAACTAAACTAAAATAAAATAAAATAAAATAAAACAGCTTTCTCATGGATTCCGTATTTCTTGAAGATTTGTCCACTAATGGTATCTCTTAATTATTTTGATAAGTTCATTCCAATTTACAGTGTTGCTTAACATCGGAAATAATGCATACATGCAATTAAGATACTTAAAGACGTAAATAAGAAATATAATTAAATTAAAATACTTTTCTGCCAATTCTTCAAGCGTTTTCTTTTCTTCAGGAGTGGGCTCCACTTTTCTTAGAATTCGTAGCATTTCCTTCACTTCTTCTACCTAAAGCAAAAGTTTCAGAAATGATCGCTAAAAAAATTATAGTAAAACACAACAGCAAGGACGAAACATCATCTTACTTTCCACTACTGAAACAACAGTACAAACAGCAAGTAACACCTCTAAGACACATTTCTGAAATAATAAGAGTATCAGCTCCTCACTCTTCGTTGATCAAAAGATAATAGCATAAACAATCTTTTGCTTTCAGTTGCTGAAACAGTAAAAAGAAACTATACACCTATTTAAAGCCAAATATATATGTTATAATAATAATATTACAGTTCGTTTGCTGTTGACCATTTTTACTTACATGCAAGGTGTGTCAATAAGGTTTGGTGAATGTTGTCCTAACGCGTAAAAAGAAAGGTTGTGAAAGGTGTGGTAACTTTCAGGATGCAGTCAAGTACATGAGCCCACATTTCCGTAACCATGACGAAGCTGTGGAAAATAGAGCTTGTCGCGGTTGCTGATGTAAGTGCATATTGTTAGGGGACAAAAATGTAGTAAAAAATCAATATCGAATTCTACAATTCCTAGCGAGACGTTACTGTATGGAATCACCCACCGTATCAGACTGATCTAGCACCATCTGACTCCTTTTTATTTCTCGACTAAATTTATAGCCGAAATGGAAGATATTTGCGATCGTTTCGGACATTCAAGCGAACGTAACGTTTCATCTGCACACCATAGCAAAGGAGGACCTTTTTCATAGCTTCCAGCAGTTGCCCGAACGATGCTAAAACTGTTTCGTATGCAAGTGAATTATTTTGAAGGCCAGTGATACAAGTTTTCTTAAATGCCATCTGTTTTTCATTTCTACTGTTTGATGCTGAGCCATGCCGTCTGAACAGCCGCCCACAGTTCCCCGATAATTAATACGAACATTTGACGTGAACTAGGAACATCAAACAAAGGTCATCGCTCTTTCCACATTTATTATAAACGTGGAAAGAGCGATGACCTCTATTTGATGTTCCTAGTCCACGTCAAATGTCTGTATTAATTATTCATTCGCCTTCTAATTATTTGTTCAGTTGCTGCTTACCTTCTTTGGTGAATCCTCAGCATTTTCCGGGGCTCCAAGAAGCAACCTGCCAAATTGGCTTGGCAGTATGTGAGTCTGGAGGAATTCGAGGCCGCTGTGGTGCAGTTGAAGCATATTCGCCGCATAAATGGAAGACCCTAGGTTCGATTCCTGGTGGCGGCCAATGAGAATGTTTCCGTGACTCACTTATAAACGTGGAAAGAGCGATGACCTCTGTTTGATGTTCCTAGTCTACGTCAAATGTCTGTATTAATTATTCATTCGCCTTCCAATTATTTGTTCAGTTACTGCTTACCATCTTTGGTGAGTCCCCAGCATTGTGCGGGGCTCCAAGAAACAACCTGCAAAAATGGCTTGGCAGTATGTGAGTCTGGAGGAATTCGAGGCCGCTGTGGTGCAGCGGAAGCATATCCGGCGCGTAACTGGAAGACCCTCGGTTCGATTCCCGGTGGCGGCCAATGATCATTTTTCCGTCACTCACTTATAAACGCGGAAACAGCGATGACCTCTGTTTGAAGTTCCCTGGTATTTGTAGGTGCAGGATCTTGGGTGCAAATGAACCTTCCTACCACGTTCCATAAGTGCTCTATTGGGTTCATATCGGGCGTGGTGGCCGCACCATCCATCGGAACTATCCAGAATGTTTCTCGAACCACTTTTGGACTACTTCGGCTCTATGACATGGAGCATTGTCCGCCTGGAAAATCCCATCGTTGGGGTACATGAAATCTATGAAGGGCTGCAAATGGTAATCCAGCACAAAGCGATTACCAGTTAATGACGTGTTTACAAGAACCAGAGGACCCAAACCGTGCCACGTAAAAACACCTCACACATGTAACCACTATCAACTTGCACATTGCCTTGTTGACAGCCTGAGTACATGGCCTCATGGGATCTGCGCCACACCCGAACCCTACCATCAGCTCGTAACAACTCGTAGTGTGACTCATCGGACCACGCCACATGTTGCCAGTCTTCCAGGGTTCAATTACCGTGTTCACGGGCCCAGGTGAGGCGCTGTGCTCGAAGTCCTGGTGTTAACAAAGGCACTCTGGTGGGTCTTCTGCTCCCATACCCGATGGACGCTAAATTACGCTGCACTGGCCTGACGGATATGTCTCTGGTACCTCCTGCGCTTAATGTGGATGCTATTTGAGCAGTGCCGCTTGTCTCTTAGCACGGACAATCCTGGTCAGACGCCTCTTGTCATGGTAATTCAGCACCCGTGGTCGGTCACTGCGCTGTCCACTGTGGGTGGTAATGGATTCCATGAGGTATTCTCGGTAGACACGTGACACCGTGGATCGAGGAATGTTGAATGTTCGCACAACTTCGGAAATTGAATGCCCGATCCGTCTGGCTCCCACTACCATGCCTCTTTCAAACTTCGATAATTCACGTCGGCTTGCCGTACTCCTACTGGCGGTTGTTCAACCTGACTCCCGAGATCACACCTTGCAACTGATAAAAATCGTGGCGTGCGTCGAAGCCTTTATACGATGGCAGCGCCAGTTAAAATTTTCATACAGCTGTCCCACGACTTTTGGCCCTTCAGTGTGTTGGTCCATTAGAATGGTTGTCGAACATGACCTCCACTTACATTCAAACAAACTTGAACTGGCTTTATTTTATTTCCAAAAACCTTCATCAGCTCTTTTTATGATATGCCCCTGATGTAAGTATCTGCATCTGCTGTAGGTTGTTGAAATGTATCGTTTTCTTATTTTTCGCTACTTTCCAAAGATAAAGATCAGGTAGTCTCAAGACTGGTGAATGAGGTGGCCATAGATGTTTTAAGATTATCCGATTTTCCGAAATTTCTTGCAGGAATGTCATTAATTGTGGGGCAGTATGGGCCGTGGCCCAATCTTGCTGGAACCTCCACCTATTACTAATTTCATCCTAGACCTTGCAATACGTCAAGGCCCTTGGTTTTACTCAAAACAGACAGGGATCTGTGCCGAAGTAAACCAGGCTTGGACAGACCTTGCAATGTGTCAAGGCCATTGGTCTTGCTCAAAACAGGCAGGGATCTGTGTCGAAGTAAACCAGGCCTGGGCAGACCTTGCAGTGTGTGTCAAAGCCCTTCGTGCGCAACCGTTCTTTGCACTTATGCAAATATTTGGTAGTTTCCGAATACTTTTGATAATATAGTGTATGCCAAAAGGAGTATTTTTTACATCAGAGGCTCTTTTTGGTTTTCCCACACTTCAGAGGCGCCCACTTCACCAAAGTGTTGGGAGGGGGGGGGGGGGGGTAGGCGTGAAGAGGTCAGACGTGGGAGGGGCACGTCTCTTCCATTATCAGGATGAAAATAAAAAAAAAGGGAACAAAAGGACAAACTACGAGATTGTACGAATATTTTAAAATGCAAATGAATACGGAGAAAGAAAAATATTCTTCTGCTGAATATTAATATTTTTAAAACTAAAATTCAGCCTATGATAAAACAATCCAGAGATTTTATTTCTAAACGTTTATAAACAAATATTAAAATAAATAGATAAATAAAGGCACTAGGGATTATATTATATTCAGCAAAAGAATATTTTTCTCTTTTTGTATTTTTATTTATTTTATAATTGATAATTGTTTTAACCATTTACTACATATCACGAGAACTGTAAAACACAAAATGTAGCTGACAATTCAGTTTCTTATCAAATGAGTAATGCTGAAATAAGGGAAAATTTTTTTAGTTATTTTGTTATTTATAAACTTTTTGGAAATAAATCGCTTTGGCCCCATAAAGTGAAGTTTGGTCCACCTTATGAAGTAAAAGTGGATATTTAATTAAACAAGACGAAAAATATTGGATGGGCATTGCCCCCCAGTAAAATTATTGGAGGGGCAAGATTCACCTTGCTCCCCAGTCGGCGCTTATGCCACACTTACCTAATATTACGAAAAAACATACATGAGCGAAGGTGAATCAAAAAGTAAGTTACACTTAGCGCCATCTGGAGTGGGATTGCAGTCAGACCGTTCGCGCATTGGGAGCAGAGTATAGACAGTACGTCATAGCTGTGCCGACGGGAGGTGTTTTAGTTCAGTAACTATACGTAAGGCATAGTTACTGAACTAAAACAGGAGGCAGTTCGTAATGGCTCATTAACTAGATTCTTACTCCAAATTAGAAGTGCGAAGAACCATTCGATTTTTTGTGGGCTAAGCGCCTAAATTGCACTGACATCCATCGTAAGATCTGTGCTGTACACGCGGAAAATGCCATGTCTCGCCCGCCCATTGTAAAGCGGTGCCAACAATTTGAAAAGGGTCGCACAAATTTGACGGACGAATACCTCGAAAACAGACCATTAATATTCAGCACTCAGGAGCATGTTGCCGCCATTGACGATATGATACGGGATAATAGGCATATCAAAATCGAAGAAATTGCCAGTACGTTAGACATTTCGTTCGGGATTGTGCATTCCATCATTAACGAGCAGCTGGGATTTCGGAAATTGTGTGAGAGATGGATGCCACGTTTACTCACCGACCAGGACAGAAACCAAAGATTCCTGTCATCTTTGGCTCTTCTGCAACGGTATTCTGCTGAGGGCCACAATTGTGTGAGAGATAGGTGTCACGTTTACTCACCGACCAGCACAGAAACCAACGTTTCCTGTCGTCTTTGGCTCTTCTGCAACGGTATTCTGCTGAGGGTCACAATTGTGTGAGAGATGGGTGTCACGTTTACTCACCGACCAGCACAGAAACCAACGTTTCCTGTCGTCTTTGGCTCTTCTGCAACGGTATTCTGCTGAGGGTCACAATTGTGTGAGAGATGAGTGTCACGTTTACTCACCGACCAGCACAGAAACCAAAGTTTCCTGTCATCTTTGGCTCTTCTGCAACGGTATTCTGCTGAGGGTCACAATTGTGTGAGAGATGGGTGTCCCTTTTACTCACCGACCAGCACAGAAACCAACGTTTCTTGTCGTCTTTGGCTCTTCTGCAACGGTATTCTGCTGAGGGTCGCAATTGTGTGAGAGATGGGAGTCACGTCTACTCACCGACCGGCACAGAAACCAACGTTTCCTGTCGTCTTTGGCTCTTCTGCAACGGTATTCTGCTGAGGGTCACAATTGTGTGAGAGATGGGTGTCCCTTTTACTCACCGACCAGCACAGAAACTAACGTTTCTTGTCGTCTTTGGCTCTTCTGCAACGGTATTCTGCTGAGGGTCACAATTGTGTGAGAGATGGGTGTCACGTTTACTCACCGAAGAGCACAGAAACCAACGTTATTCTGCTGAGGGTCACAATTGTGTGAGAGATGGGTGTCACGTTTACTCACCGACAAGCACAGAAACCAACGTTTCCTGTCGTCTTTGGCTCTTCTGCAATGGTATTCTGCTGAGGGTCACAATTGTGTGAGAGATGGGTGTCACGTTTACTCACCGACGAGCACAGAAACCAACGTTTCCTGTCGTCTTTGGCTCTTCTGCAACGGTATTCTGCTGAGGGTCACAATTGTGTGAGAGATGGGTGTCACGTTTACTCACCGACCAGCACAGAAACCAACGTTTCCTGTCGTCTTTGGCTCTTCTGCAACGGTATTCTGCTAAGGGTCACAATTGTGTGAGAGATGGGTGTCACGTCTACTCACCGACCAGCACAGAAACCAACGTCTCCTGTCGTCTTTGGCTCTTCTGGAACTGTATTCTGCTGAGGGTCACAATTTTTGGCGTCGAATCATCACACGTGACGAAACGTGGTTTCACCATTTCACCCCTGAAACCAAACGATTGTCCATGGAATGGAAGCATGTCACCTTTCCAACAAGGAAGAAGTGAAAAGTCCAATCGTCTGCGGGAAAGGTCATGGCGACTGTTTTCGTTGACTGTGAAGGTGCTGTTTGCAGAAAATTTCTGCCAAAAGGGAGAACTATCAATGCTGACTCATATTGCCAAACGTTCCGAAATTTGGGAAAAGCAATTAAGGACAGACGCTGCGGTAAGTTGAGCGAAAGTGTCATTCTGCTGCACGACAACGCCTCACCCCACACAGCACGGAAAACAAAGAAATTGCTGCAGTCATTCAAGTGGGAGGTGTCGCAACATCCACAGTACAACCCCGACTTATTCCCGTGCAACTACCATTTGATCGGTAATAAAACAGGACCTTAGTGGACAATGATTCCAAACCGATGAGGCTGTCAAAACTGCGGTCCTTAAGTTTAACTGGTTGCACAAAACTGGAGGAGACTTTTTATGTACAGGCAAGGAAAAGTTAATCACACGTTCAGGTAAATGTTTACAGTCCTTAGGCGACTATGTCAAAAATAAATAAATGTTGTACCTTTAAACCAACATACATCCCCTGAGTATATCTCTTTATTTGGTTTTTTTTTTAATTCAACAGTGTGACCAACTTTTTGATTCACTCTCGCACATATAAAATCAGACAAGCAAACAATCCCTATTTTAAAATCAAGAAAAAAATGGAAAATAGCCACCAAAACAAACAAAGTAAACTTGTACCTTAAAGCGGAAATTTCACTAACCTGCTGCCTACGAAGCTGATTGGCTTCCATGGCCCACAACCTGTGCAGATATTCTCTGTATTCGTTGAGCTCCTTGAGCGAGCATTTTACCCGTCCGTCTGGTGTGATGAGCTTCTGATGAATTAGATGCTCGTACACCTCTGGTGTCCAAAAATAATGACTTAAGTACGGATCGTTCAGGCTGCTGAAGTCTTTAGGGACATTCTTTTCGTATATGTCTGACTCGTCGAATTCCTTATTGGGGTATTCTTGAATCAGCTGAAAAAAAGAAGAAAATAAAGATGCTTGTATTAAAAGTTGTTCAATACAAAGTAAGGTAACGAAATGCACCAATTATAAGCGACTGTTTGTGCATGTACACTCCTTACGTATGTTCATTGAACGCGCAGTTTATTTATTAAGAGCGGTTGATAGTTTGATGCAAACAGCTTGATACGTTATCCATTGTTGTCAGCCGCCCCGGTGGCGCAGTGGTCTAAGGCGTTGGCCTCTGATCATTCGTCCGTAAGGGGTCCGGGTTCGAATCCCGGTCAGGCATGGATGTTGTGTTTGTCTTACGGCACTGGCTCTCTCCCTTCCCTGGAACCAGTGACACTAAATTAGGGACGGGCGACTGCTTATAGCCCATTGAGTTGCTCACGGTGGTCGTTAAACCTCCAATCAAAAAAAAAAAAAAAAAAAAAAAAATTGTTGTCACGTGACTACGAGTGCATAACAAAAAGCCTCTAATCAGCGCATGATTTGTCGCACAAGGCTGGCTGATGCCAGAGACGAATGGCGGATAGCCAGATGTTTTCTGTTATTTGACACTGATGCGTGTCAACAGACACACAACAGTGTGAAATAATAGAGGGTATGCAATAGAAACGATACCAAACAGCATTCCAGTCCAAGGCGCGTCGTAGATTGCACTGTACGCTTTACAACAGCTAAAGGACTGTCCCAACACTATTTCAACTTGCAGTGAGCAAGAAAAAATGTCTTGAGTGTGCTCTGCAGCATCGGAGATGGACCCTAAATGATTAGAAAACAGTCATGTGGTCCGACGAATAGTGTTTTCAACTCCTCGGTGGTGGGGTGAGGATTTATTGACAATAGCATGAGAACGTGGATACATTTTGCATAGTCACTAGTCTAGACTGACCGAGGCAATGTGATCTTTTGGGACATCATTTCATGGGGCCTTCCCGGTGGCGCAGTGGTCTAAGCGCTGATTTCTGACCATTCGTTCCAGATGGGCCCGGGTTCGAATCCCAGTGAGCCATGGATGTTGTGTTTGTGTCTTGTGGCATTGGTTCTCTCCCTTCCCTGGAACCAGCGATCCTAAATTAGAGACGGGCGACTGCTCATAGCTCACTGAGTTGCTCACGGTGGTCGTTTAACTCACAATAAAAAAAATTATTTCATGGGATGCGTTGCGCCCCTTGATACAGATTGTACCAAGACTGAACGTCAAAATTTGTTTATATGTCGTTGCTAATCATGTTTAACAAGCTATGGCCACTCTGTACCCCTGTGGTGATGGATACTACCAGACAGGCAATGCACCATGCCACAGTGGCCACATTGCCCCTCTGTATCACCTTGGTCATGATGGATATTTTTAGAAAGACGTTGTACTGTACCACAGTTCCTACATTGCTACTTCCTTTCTTTGTAATGATGGGCACTACCAGACAGGCAATGCACCAAGCCACAGTAGCCACATTGCCTCTCTCTATATCACCTTGGTGATGGATACTTCCAAAAAGATATTTTACTATATTCCAATGCTCACATTGTTACTCTCTATCTTTATGCTGATAGATACTCAAAGAAAGACAAAGCACCATCACAATGGCCACATTTGCACTTTCTGTCCTTTTGGAAATACTTTCAGAAAGACAGTGCGCCATCCACAGTGCCCGCATTATCACTTTCTTTTCTCGTGGTGATGGATTCTTCCAGAAAGACAATGCACCATGCCACAATGCTCCCATTGTCACTCTATTTCCCCGTGGTGATGGAAAGTTCCAGAAAGACAGTGCACCATGACACAATGCCTACATTGTTACTTTGTATCACTATGGTGATGGACATTTTCGGAAAGGCAATGCACTATGCCGCAATGTTCTCATTGTCACTCTCTTCCCGTAGTGATGGATACTTCCAGAATGACCATGCACCATGCCACAGTGCCCTTATTATCACTCTCTTTCCCCGTGGTGATAGATAGTTCCAGGAAGACAGTACACCATGACACAATGCTTACATTTCCGCTCTCTTCCCAGTGGTGATGGTGAATACTTTCCGAAAGGTAATGCACTATGCCACAATGCTCTCACTGTCACTCTCTTCCCGTAGTGACGGATACTTCCAGAATGGCCATGCACAATGCCAGAATGTCCTCATTATCATTCTGTTTCCCCATGGTGATAGATAGTTCCAGAAAGAGAATGCACCATAACACAATGCTCCAATTGTTTCGCAATGATTTTAGGAACGTAATGAAGGCTTTTCTGTGATTTACGTTAGCCACCTCAGTTTCATGAAATATTTGTGAGTGGGACAAAGTCGAATGGGGCATCAGACATCTGAATCTAGTGTCATCAAATCTATGTGAATTGGGAGATGCTATTCGACATTGAAAGATGTGTGTGGACCAATATTTATGTTATAACCTGACCATAATTTAGTCGCATCAAACAGAGATGAATTCCTGCTGTTCTGAAAGTCAAAGGTAACCCAAAGGGTCATTAGGTAAATGGACCGAATACGTTGACCGCGAAACAAGTCACATAAAAAATTCAGTACTGGTGCCAAAAGAAAAATTATATATCACCCTAACGTGCGCTCATCATTCTTCTGTGCAATGCAGCACATTGAAAATCGAAATGTGAATGGAAGTTAAAATTTGGGAAAACGTGATTTTTTTTTTTTTTACTGAAAATGGACTCTTTTAATACAAGGATTTCCGATTTCTAAGGCGAAAATAAAGAATGCTGTTCGCTTCTGAAATCTGTTATGTTCTCATTCAGGTAATGCGAATCATGGTGGCAGGTATTCAAACTGAACTTTCGTATCTTTTGAATCGTTCGGAATTACGAAGTATTGAGTAAGAACGGCAGTAAATCCTGAATTCAGCGTTGTTTTTACACTATAAAAGTAAAAAAGTCTTTTTCCTCAGCAAAAGTTTCTTAGTTTTGGTTTGAGAATAACTTATTTAATGACATATTACATTCTCACCGACTTTTAGTGTTAGATTTGGATAATATATTCTTTATCAGTAATGCTCTTATCAAAGATCGTTATTCCTTTCGGAATTTTCTTATTAGCCCAGATTATCCAAATCATCGAAATCCAACTTTCCGGAATTCCTGAAAATTTTGATCTTCTTTCATTTGTGGAAAAGCATTTCTACCCTTGTATATTATGAAGACGTATAGCGTAAGTGCCCTTTTTCTGACGGTGGTAAGATTCGATTCCACAACTTCTTTCTCTGGAGTCGGGCACTGTACCGAATGAACTACGTCGGCGAAGACTTATCACTGCAACTTGCTGTTTTGATATGTGCGTCACCTCTAACATAGGTACGTCATATATACACAGCCGAGTCACATTATTGTGACCACCTCCTACTTTTGACGTCAATAGCGCGTAGCCAATGAAAGAAGGCACGTTTCGTGAGCTGGCTTAGAGGGTATATAAGGTGCGCTGTAGGCAATCGGAGAACATATCACTCGTTGATGTCATGGATAAAAGGAGATATTTATCAGATTTGCAAAAAGGAATGATTATCGGCTTTCGGGAATCATTTTTTAGCAATTCTTTGGCATCATTTTTTGGCTTTCCGTTGTGAAAAATTCACAACTGCGCTGTTTCAGTGTTTCTGAAACAGTGCAGTTTATGAATTGTTCGCGTGCTGCTGTGGTTAAAGTGTTAAGTGATTGGAGAAATGGCACCATTGCGAATAAGCGAAGTGGAAACTGCGGAGCACCACGTGCAATTGATGTGAGAGGTGAACGTCGGCTTCGAAGGTACGTGCGGGCCAATCGACACGCTACAGTGGAGCAACTCACTGGCCGAATGAATCAGGGGGCTACCGGAAGTGTGCCTGAAACGACAGTTCAGCGAACCCTGCTGCATATGGGGCTCCGATGGATGGTCACTCCACCTATGCTAACGAAGGTGAATCAGCAGAAAAGGCTTACATTTGCACGGCAGTATCGGAATTGGACCTCCGCTGATTGGCCAAGGACTGCTTTTTCCCATGAGTCACGTCTTCTGCTTCATCGAACGGATGGACGTTGGCGTATAAGGCGAGAAACATCGGAGAACAAACACTCTTCAATCATTGCTGGAAGAACACAAGCTGGTGGGGGCAGCGTTATGGCCCGTGGAATGTTTTCGTGGTATTCTCTAGGTCCACTCATACCCGTGGAAGACGCTATGGATCGAATTCGTTATGAATCCATCCTTGCAGACTACGTACACCAACACATGCTGATTGTCTTCCCTGGGGTGGTTGGGATCTTCCAGCATGACAATGCGACGTGTCACACAGCTAGAAATGTCCGGGAGTGGTTGGAAGAGCACGATGAGGACTTCAAAGTACTTCCCTGACCCCCTAATTCCCCAGACTTAAAGCCAATTGAGCATCTGTGGGACCACCTTTTTCGTGTTGTTCGCTCTCTGGATCCTCCACCATTGACCCTCCTGCAGCTGTCAGATGCACCACTGTCAGCATGGCTCCACATACCTGTGAACACCTTCCAGCACTTTATTGAGTCACTTCCAGCCCGTCTAGCTACTGACCGTGCTGCACACGGCGGTTACTCTGGATATAAGCTGGTGGTCACAATAATGTGACTCGACCGTGTATATCTCCCGTTGATAAAAGAGGATGCATGAAAACGCAGGCTTTCGGATCGACCGACGAACCATCCTTGAAGGAACTCTGTGTAGGAGAAGGAATTCTTATTAATTCCAGACGACGTGTTTAAGAAGCATAACACATGTTTCGAACCGAAGAAAATGGAATTCTCATTGATTCTAGAGGATATATGAAAGAAGCATCACACGTTTTTTTGAAGCGTAGAAGCAGCAATTCTCATTAATTCCAGAAAATGTGTGGAAGAAGCATCACATAGTTCTCGAAGCGTAGAAGAAGGAATTCTTATTAATTCCAGAAAATGTGTGGAAGAAGCATCACATAGTTCTCGAAGCATAGAAAAAGGAATTCTTATTCATTCCAGACGATGTGTGAAAGAAACATCACATCATTTTCGAAGTGTCGAAAAAGTAATCTTCATTTATTCCAGAAGATGCGTGGAGGAAGCATCACACCATTCTCGAAGAGTAGAAGCAGGAATTCACATTAATTCCAAAAAATGTGTGGAAAAGCTGACACTTTTTTTTTTAAGAGTAAAAGAAGAAATTCTTATTGATTCCAGAAGATATATGGAGGAAGCATCACAGATGTTTTTCGAAGCGTAGAAGAAGACATTCTCATTAATTCCAGAAAATGTGTGCGGAAGAAGCATCACGCAGTTTTCGAAGCGTAGAAGAAGGAATCCTCATTAATTACAGAAGATGCGTGGAGGAAGCATCACACCATTCTCAAAGCGTAGATGCAGGAATTCTCATTAATTCCAGAAAATGTGGGGAAAAGCTCACACCTATTTTTTAAGGGTAAAAGAAGAAATTCTTATTAATTCCAGAAAATATATGGAAGAATCACCACATGTTTTTCGAAGCGTAGAGGCAGGAATTCTTATTAATTCTACAAAATGTGTGTGGAAGAGGCATCACACATTTTTCTCGAACTCTACGATTAGGAGATTCATTTTATGTTCAAGCGCAAACTGACATCTCCCTTCTCTGAAGTCCGATATTCTACCAATTGAACTACTCCGGCAAAGGCTTTAGCGGAAACATACCGTTTTGACATGTGCGCCTCTGAGGTAGATACGTCACAAATGCAAAATCAGTTTGTGTCCAGATTGATTGCCGATATGAACAAGCTCACATTTTTAGCTTAATTAAATTCATTTGCGCATTGGAGCGAGTTAATGGTTTTAACTCTTTGTGTGTTACACTTAAGATGCTGCTTTTTAGCACGTCTTTTGCTAAAAAAGACCGAGCTTATGTTATCACTTTATCCGTCCGTCCGTCTGTGGACACCTTATCACTGCACTATTTGTCCGATTTGAAAAATTATTTTTTCATTGAGAAGCTTGAAATGTGTGAATGATGATCCTTGCAATCCGATGCAAAGTTTCGCCGCTAAAAGGCGCAAATACAGATGATATCGAATTCAAAATACATTTTACTTCATATGTTTGCTTCTAAATACCCAATTGGAAAAACATCTTTTAACTTTCGATGCCATTTGTATCGAAGACTATTTTAGATACAGTCTTTTTTCCAAGTAATGTATAGATTTTTCGCTAGGGGGCATAAAGGTAAACTGCATTTTCCCCGATACCTCGGCTTCTAAAAGTCTGATTTGAAAAAAATCTTCCTGCATCGATTACAGCTCTCACGAGGAAAGTTTTGCATACAATTTCTAAATTTTGGTAAAGTGCGGTTTGGCCACAAGAGAGCGTAAGTATTTATTTCTGCCTCTGATGTATTTGCAGCAAAATCTGCTCTTCTGAAAACTCGATTAAGAAAATTCTTTCTTGCACCGATACCGCTCATCTCAGAAAATCATTTGAGAATACCTCCTGCTGAAAATACTGCATAGTTTTCCCGCCAGGGGCGTAGTTGTATATCTTATTTTTGTCGATATTTCTGCTTCTAAAAGTCCAATTTGAAAAATTCTTTCTGTTTCGGAGAGTGTTTCCAGTGCGAAATGTTTCTGATATAATTTAAAATTTTTCTTAACGTTTAAGTGGGCCACCAGAGGGCGTAAATGCACATTTCCGTTTACAGCAATATCTTCGGAACTAAAAACCCAATTGAAAAAATCTTTTTTAGACAGATATTACTAACCATGAAAACTCTTTGTATGTAACCCCTCCCCCAATAATGACCAATAAGCGGCGTAAATATTTAATATGTTTTTCTGTTTTCTCAAAATTTCTGTCCTATTAAAAAATTCTTTTAAAACGAGGTACCATTTACTTTGTGGAACATTTTAGGTTTGTATTTGAAGAGTTTTGTAGTCCACAGTTCTGTTGCTAGGTGGTGCTTTTGTAGTTCTCTTTGCAGGTGTATTTCAGCTTCTAAAAACCCTACTGAGAAATTTCGTTTTTTACTTACTGTATGCTATTCGCTACAATAAATTTGGGGAGCATTATCCTCTTTAAATAATGGGAGCATTATCTTCTTAAATAAAAAGAAGCGTTATGCTGTTTAATAATCTTCCGCTAGACGACGTAGAGTTATATAATTTTTTCTTCTATGTTTCTTCTTTTAATTACGCAATTTGAAATCTCTTTGGCTCTGATACCTTCCTTCTGCTATGAGAAACTTTTTGTGAGCCAATAAATTAATTTTCATAACATATTTTTTTGCCGCTAGTGGAAGTAATTAGCTGTTTCGGATCAGATCAGATCATAAGTAGAGCATTTTAGAAAGGGAGTGTCTGACCCCAGGCCTTAAACAACCCTTAGAAACAGAAACAAGGAGATTTGGGCTAGAGTGCCAGATAGGAAAGTGACACAGAAGCGAGGTAGAAAGGGGGAGGAATACGCCCTTATTTATTACCGGGGGCCAGCACCTGAGGTCGTACATGAGGTCCGACGGCTTAACGTGCCCATCCGACTCACGGCGGATATTTAGTGGTTCGAGCGTTCGTACCTGCCTGGGATCGAACCTGAGCTTTTTCCGTGGCAGTCACGAACGTTGACCACTAGGCCATCCGCTGCCCAAGTAGCTGTTTCTATTTCTGGATGTTTTATCTATTGTAGAAATTCTATTGATTTTTTTCTAACCCATTTCACTGACTTTGAATAATTTTGATAAATTTTATTCGCGCCGGAAAGGATTCAAAAGACGTGCTCATTGCAAACCAAAACGTCGGTGGCATCTTTCTTGTTTTTTAGTAATGTTGAACAAATGATAAACCAGAATGTCTTAATTTGAGAGAAAACGCAGCATTTGATGTCACAGTTTCTCTGGTTGGCAGCAGCACGATTTACATATATGATAGACATTTTAACGATTTCTTTTTTTTTTTTTACACTGCTGTTCTTCGCAACCGATGTATCCAAAGTTTGTGAGTACGCCCTTTGTAAAGCAAAAGCAAGCTGATACTCGTTTTGCAAGTATAATCACACATCTCAAGTTCGAATTCAAGCTAGATTGTCTACTAAAGAGACATCATGTTTTTGAATTTTTATTTCACTGAGTTTTTGTAGTTTGTAATATCAAGTTTCATAGGAAATCAGCCAGATCGAAAAGATTAGTACATTTGTTTAGAATTTTGGGAGTTGTATTCCTTTTTTCTTTTGATGTATGTACACTGAAGTACCAGAAAAACTGGTACAGACGAGCTTATGCAAAATACATAGCACCGTCACCTATGATGCGCGTACTCAGTTGCGTCCGCCAGTGCGTACACTGTATAAAGCAATAGACATCCTTGCCAGCTGTCAGAGCTGTTTTCGGCATGGGAATGACAAGTAATAACGATTTAAGCGATTTTCAAGGCGGTGTCATAGTTGGCGGTCGTGAGATGGGCCATAGTATTTCGGAGGTAGAAACGAAGTTCGGATTTTCACGGACGACCATTGCAAGGGTGTACCGTGACTACAAGAATTCCATTCCGACAAAACCTCCAGCCCACGGTACCAGTGTGGCCGTAAAAAGACATTGAGTGAATGTGACCATCGTCGGCTGTCAAGAATCGTTTCACGCGATAGGCGTGCAACACTCTCGCAGGTATCATCGGAATTCAATGCTGGAGTCTCAACAAGCATCAGTGTCCGGACTGTGCAACGTACCCTGCACGATATGGGCATTGGTAGCCGACGCCCAACTCGAGTCCCTTGATGGGTGCACGACACAGAGCTATGCGCCTCGCTTGGGCACGGCAACATCGCCACTGGACACTTGATCACTGCAAACAAGTAGCCTGGTCTGACGAGTCGCGTTTCCAACTGTATCGGGCAGATGGAAGGATTCGTGTGTGGCGCAAACCCCACGAAGCCATGGATTCCGCCTGTAAACAGGGAACTGTATCGGCTGGTGGTGGTGTGTGTGTGTGGGGGGGGGGTCCGCAATGGTATGTGGTGTGCTGTTCCAGCAGGACAATGCACCTAAACACAAGTGTCGGGACGCCACATTATGGTTAGAGGAGCATTCATCTGAGTTTGGGGTGTTGCCATTCCCACCCAAGTCCCCAGATCTGAACGTGATAGAACACATTCGGGATGCCATGCAACGCGCTATCAAACACAGGAATCCGTGACCTCGGAATACACCCGAATTGTGGAACGCTCTGCAGGAAGTATGGTGTGCATTGCCTACAGCAAATTTCCAGAAGCTAGTGGAGTCCATGGCCCGTCGTATTTCTGCTGTCCTGCGCTCCCGTGGGGGACCTACCCAGTATTAGACTGGTATACCAGTTTTTCTGGCACTTCAGTGTATATTGGTTCTTCGGCTATTGCCTATGAGTCTGATGTTTATTCTTCGGATCTGGTTTCCTTCCTCATCAATATTTTGTAATACGAAATTAAGTATGGATGACTTATTCTGTCCTTGGTATAGAATTCTCTCTCGTCTAGGCGTTTTCACCTCTATAGTACGTCACATCATCGAGGGACATGATGTGACGTACTATGGAGGTGAAAACATGTGTCAAGTCGACAAATCTGCAGCGAGACATTCTGTCCGCGAGCTTATCTAGATGAACTTACTCCGGAGTGAGGGGACATGAATCAATGTCCTTCGCAAACAACCTTGTGTTTTCGCATTGGCGCTCGATTGTGGAAAATGGATCCACTGGCCGTTGGGTTCTTCGAAAAATGTGTGATGTTTGTTCCACACATTGTCTGGAATTAATAAAAAATTCCTACTTCGTTTCAAAGACAAAAAAAAAAAAAAAAAAAAAAGAAGAAAAAAATTAAGAGGGAGATGATGTGACGTACTATAGAGGTGAAAACATGTGTCAAGATGACAAATATACAGCTAGACATTCTGTCCGCGTAGCTCAGTTGGGTGAGTGACTTACTCCGGAGTGAGGGGACACGACTTTGATATCCGTCGGGGACACGGATTTGATCTCCGTCGGGGACACGGATTTGATCTCCGTCGCGGACACGGATTTGATCTCCGTCGCGGACACGGATTTGATCTTCGTCTCGAACACGGATTTGATTTCCGTCGCTGACACGGATTTGATCTCAATCGCGGACACGGATTTGATCTCCATCGCGGACACGGATTTGATCTCCGTCGCGGACACGGATTTGATCTCCGTCGCGGACACGGATTTGATCTCCGTCGCGGACAAGGATTCAATCTCCGTCGTGGACAAAATTGTGTTTTCACACCATACAGTATCGTTCTTCATAGAAAGGATTGAGAAATATAAAAAATGCGTTCTCAGGGTTTAAAATGATTTCCTTCTGAATTATGTGGGTCCTCTTCCATAGCACCCCAGAAGACAAATTATTTAAATAGATTAATGAATTCCTTCTTGGGACATTAAAATCTTCTCCCTCATTCCTAATTCACCCTTGTGATCTCCATGAAAACTGTAGAACGAAGATGGTTTCAATGATTTGCTCAAAATCCAGTCTTAGTGATGAACGCTGGAGGAAACTAGAGATGGTCATTAGCTTAGAATTCCATCCTAATATAACAGATACCACTACCAAAAGTAATATCCAACAATGACTTTTCGCATTGAAAATTTACTACTCTGGTTTAAATGGATGATTACCAATCATTCGGGGAAAATGATCACTGAAATTTAAAATTCTCTTCACTGGTAAACATCACTTTCAAAATCAGGGTATTTTCAGCTTTTGAAATTGTTTAAAAACATGTCTTAGAAATCACTATAAAATATCGTTTAAGATTGTTGAGAATCAGTCTGTTTTGAAAAACTGAAAAATGACAGTCATTTTATGCGCACTTGATACTTGTATACGCTGCAAGCTAACAGATCCTCAAAATTCATAAGAACGTGTCCACTTGCCGTTTAAATGCCAAATCGTCTAATTCTCGGATTCAGTAAACAGCAAATTATTTGTGTGAGCAAAGTCTGTTTGATCACTGCGTACGGATGCATCAGTTTTAAATGGTGTGAAAACATTTGTGAGCAACGCCCCCTCACTCCGAAGTAAGTCGCTCTCCCAACTGAACAACGCGGACAGAATGTCTAGCTGCAGATTTGTCGTCTTGACAAATGTTTTCACCTCGGTAGTACGTCACAATGGAGTTATCATCATTCTGTTCAACCCTTTAACAACCATAACGCTCAAAATGCCAGTACAGCATAACGACCACAGACGGCCGAATCGCTCGTCTAGAGTGAGAAAAATTTCCTACCCCCAAACGCTCTTTGAATTTTCACGGCCTCTACGGAATAAGCAGAAGCCACCTTGAGTTGCCATTTTTGTCACTGAACCAAGAGTTAGCTTCCCCTGGAGAGATATCATTCACTCTCATAACATCGCATTCTGCTCCGTGGAAGAAGGCAATGATTGCTTTCAGGAAACGTCTGAAGGTCAATGCATATTAAGCATGCAGATCGGAAGTTTCGTGTAGTAACCCAGTTTTAATCCTTGTTTTGTTAACCTGTAAAAAGGGGGAACATAAATTCGAAAAGTCGAAACAGACAATTTCGGGCGTTATGGAATTCTGAGAAACACAAGATTTTGGGGTCTTGGTCGTAAAAGGGTTAAAGCAAAGAGGTTAGAATGTCATTTCTGGATATGCTTTGAGTCTCCTTCAAGGAGGTTAGAATAGTACTTCTGGAGATGCCCGAGTATCTTCACCGTGAAGCCGCAAAATGTGGGAATTTGACGTTGTTTACATTTTACCTGTGTATTTTCAACTGTGTGTTTTTTGGAACAGCGTGAGTTTTAGTTGCAGAAACTGTGTTAATATCAAACCGGAATGAATTATACTTCTTATACGAGTCAAGTTTTCGATTTTAGCGTTATGTTTTGTTTAGAATTCACACTAACGTTCGTGTGTTTCAATTTAAAACAAAAATTGGAAGGTGCCTCAAAATAATTAAGGATTTTATAAATTCAGCATTTTGTCACCCATCGGAAGCAAATTATAATACGAAATTGGAAACATTTGCGACGAAAGAATGCGATTCGGCCAACACAAAATGCATTGCAATTGCCTTGAAATTCATCTGCTTTCCCACACTTTGACGGCGGTCTCTCGCGGTTATAGGCTTCAAGCAAAGTGGTACTGCTTCATTAACAAGGGTATCTCTATTATTCTAACCTCCTTGATATCTTTACTATGAAGCCACAAAGTGTGGGAATTCGAAGTTGTTTACAGTTACCCATGCAGTTTCAGCTGCGTGTATTTTTGAATAGCGTGGCTTTTTGTTGCAGAAATCGTGTTAATATCAAAACGGAACGAATTATACTTTCCAAACGAGTGAAGTTTTCAATTTTAACGTCACGTTTTGTTTTGAACTTGCAATAACGTTTTATAAATTTCAATTTGAAGTAGAACGGGATGGTGCCTCAAAATAATTAAGAATTTTATAAACCCAGCATTTTCTCACATGTCGGCAGCAAGTTACAATGCAAAATTAGAAACATTTGCTAAGAAGGAATGCGATTCGCCCAACACAAAATGCATAGCAATAGCCACCAGCTTTCGCACACTTTAATGGCCGCCGCTCTGGGTTATAGGCTTCACGCAAAGTGGTATTGCTTCATTGACGAGAGCATCTCTAAATATCTTATTCTAACCTCCTTGATGTAAAAACATCTTCACAAAATCTGCAAAGAAACTCAACGGAGGGTGCTCAACTTTTCTTGATTGGCTTACGTAACCACGTGACACAAATTAGAAACCCATCTCTAGTAAGTGCTACGTGGGCGAAACGAAAAAATAAAAATAAAAGCTACATCAATGTTAAAACAATAACACTGAGTTTTCCTGAAGATTACGACTAATAAAATTATGCAGTTAGAAAAGTAAGAAGATGAAAATTTTAGTTGCTTTTCTACGCTTTCCAACCAGTTGGAAGAAGTCTATACTCTATATGCTCCAACTTTGTCCGTCTGTCGGCACGATAACTCGCGTAAAAATGGTTCGATTTCTATGAAATTTTAGTATGTGGTAGGGGACCAGCTGGGTACGAACCCTATTGAAAATGGGTGAAATGGAGTCAAAGGTCTGGACATAGGATCGGGATCCATTGCATTGCCCTTATGCGTCAAAACTTCCGGAAAAATGATTCGATTTCGATGAAATTTTAATATGCGGTAGGGACCACCTGCGGACGAACATTATTAAAAATGGGCGAAATATGATCAAAGGTCAGGACATAGGAGCGGGATTAATTCATAGCCCTTTAAGTATCATAACTTTACGTAAAAATGCTTCGATTGCGACAAAACTTTAGTATGTTGTTCCGGAGTTATACTGAGCCGGTTCTGTTGAATATCATCGAAATGGAGTCAAAGGTCAAAGCACAGGAGCGAGACTTATTCCACAGCCGTTATCCTCATAACTTGACTAAAAATGTTTCTATTGCTACAGAACTTTAGTATGTTGTTCCGGGGGTATACTGAACCGATTCTGTTAAATATCATCGAACTGGGGTCAAAGGTCAGGGCACCGGAGAAAGATTTATTCCACAGCCATTATCCTCATACCTTGAGTGATTTCTGGTATGTTGGAAAGCGTATCATAATCAATGCACTGCATGATTTTACTAACTTGTTTAAAGACAAATTACTGACAAAAGAATTAGTTGATGTCAGTTTCCGGCAAATTTTGACACTAATGTTCAGGGCTAGAGTATATTATATCAAAGAAGTATTTGCTTTAAGCTTAGGAAAAAAACCATAATATGGATTGAAAGTTCAGCCACAGAAGTAAAATTTTTGCTGAGAAAAAAATAAGGATCACTCTAAAGTAAATTCCTGCTACAAATATTTTAAATTTATGGGTTTTACTACGGAACAAAGAAGATTTTTAAGTCATATTTTCAGGTAGTACTCCTATCCTGACTATCCGAAAATTTGACTTAAACATTTTTATTCCTTAGTAAAACTCATGAATATGAAATATTTGTAATCCAGTAAGTCTCGCGTGAGTTGCTAAAAATAAAAAACCCAAAATATTTTCGTATCTCTAGAGTTGACCGTGTGACGTAACGCATCTCTGATGCCACGCGAGAATGATTTGGATTAGATGATGTCACACCAGCAGCTGTGTTCTTTGTTGCTATGACAACAAAACAAAGTGGTACACACGTGGACTGTGCGCGTGTAGGTGACGTCGTCACCTACAAGAAAACACGAAAAGCTAAGCGTGACGTCACAAACATTTGTTTCTCGGTTGTTGATATGGCGACTTAAAATGTGGCACGGAGGAGTAGGAGGGCTCTAGAAAATTATATATTAAGATGTTATAACATTTCGTATTTTAAAATTATCCAAATAAATCCTCAGTCAACTACAGCACCATTGGCAGTGCTGTCGCTGTGATCTTTGATGTTTATGACCGACCTGAACAGCAGCGAGAAAGGTGAATATACGTCACGGATTTTCGGCCAATCAGCTAACATCTTAGGATCTCCGAAGAGTTTCTTTGCAGGTTTTGTGAACAAGCGATTTAAAGTCAGTTTTCGCTTTTTCTAAAAGTTTTGAATTAGAATTCCTATTTCTAATTTTGACCGGAGACCTATTTTTAGGCTTTCCATATCGAATATTCCGTGGCAATGTATCCAAACAAATTTCTGTCAACCTTCCATGACGAAACGTAATTTCTCACAGCCAGAGATATTTTGTCTTTTCGAAATTCACAAAAACCTGTTCAATATGAGCAATTTATGTTTAATTCTTTAAAATACAAAGGATTTTGGGAATTTTTTAAAGAAATATAGCATTTCACAGATACGTAGATATATCGGAAGTTTTAGGCAGGAGGATTACTTGATGTGTTTAATCCATGTAAAACGTTCTAATGCCTTCCCAATTCGGGGATAAAATTTTTCTTAAATAAAAGACCTATTTTCTGTTAAAGAAAAATCTACAGCTGTTTAGTCTTAATCTAGACAATTGCAAACCTTTTTGAACGACGTGAAATTTCCTACGCATCCATATTCACCTTAGAGCAGTTTTTTAGGCTTTCCAACCGTAGGTTGAAGGAATGTATATGCTCCGGCTTTGTCCGTCTGTCCGTCCGCACGGTAACTCGCGTAAAAATGGTTCGATTTTCATGAAATTTTAGTATGTGATAGAGGAACACCTGGGGATGAACCCTATTGAAAATGGGCGAAATGAGGTCAAAGGTCAGGACATAGGAGCGGAATTCATTCCATTGCCTTCATGCCTCATAACTTGCATAAAAATGGTTCGATTTGGATGAAATTTTGGTATATGGTAGGGGATAACCTGAGAACGAACCCTATTGAAAATGGGCAAAATGAGGTCAAAGGTTAAAACATAGGAGCGGGATCCATTCCATTGCTCTTATGCATCATAACTTACGTAAAAATGCTTCGATTGCGACAAAACTTTATCATGTTATTCCGGAAGTATACTGAACTGGTTCTGTTGAATATAATTGAAATGGGGTCAAAGCTCAGGACACAGGAGCGAGATTTATTCCGCAGCTATTATCCTCATAACATGACTAAAAATGCTTCTATTGCGGCAAAACTTTAGTATGTTGTTTCGGAGGTATACTGAACCAATTCTGTTTAATATAATCGAAATGGGGTCAAAGGTCAGGGCACAGGAACGAGATTTATTTCAGACCCATTATGCTCATAACTTGAGTAATGATTTCTGGTATGTTGGAAAGCATATCATAATCAATGCACTGAACGATTTTACTAACTTGTTTCTAACAAATAATTGCGTTTTACGTGACATCACGTCCAGATCAGTAGTATTGTCGTCTGGGTTTCAGGAATGTGGAATTTCGCACCAAGCTAATTTCTCAATTGAGTTTGCTCTTCTGATATACATAGATGATGTCACGAATGTTGCTCCTCAGACCTATTCTTAGTTCTTGCATAATATTCTGAATCAAAAATGTTCTTTGTACTGTTTACAAAAGACCTGTAGATACTTTTCCCAAAGACAAGCATTTCTTTAAAGGTGAGTAATCGTTTCCGATATCAAAGTTAACAAAAAACTTAAAAAAAAAAGCTGTAAAGAGTCGAATATATGCTCTTAAGGCTTGATTATTTTGCTTATGTTGATTTTGGAAAAAAAAAAAAAAAGGTTTCAACATTTGGTGCGATTCGAAAAATTTACCGAAATTGTTTCAGGCAGCATACCGTAACTCAGTTTATTGTTACAATAAACGGTGTCAACCGGATATAATGTTTCCCCCTAACAGATATCCCCATTTTTTAAAACAAAATGAAATTTGATTTGCTCACTCCGCTCTCCAGCCTCTTTAAGACCGCTATATTTTCTCATAAGTCATATTGCATTTTTCACAGAGCGGGAGACTCAGAGATAAATCTTCCATAGAGACTCATAGCAACAATTTGACCCAAAAGATATCAATAGAACAGCGCGCCAGTGAATGGACGTGAAACTAAAACGTCGAACCATAACCGTATGCCTTTTTTTTTTTCCCAAGAGTTTACAACTTGCTACGCTACGTTTGAAGAAGTTTTAGGAAAGGAGTGTCTGACTCCAGGTCTAAAACTACCCTTAGAAATAGGAAGACAGGAGATCTGAGGAGGTAAACTCAGTAGGAAAGATAAACCGAAAAAATGAGTGAAAGAAGAGGAGGGCATATTTTTCTAGCTGGAGTTTACAACTCTCTCTGCTGTGCTATTAGATGTACAAATAAGTTTTAAAGCGTTTTTTTGTGTGACGTATACAGCTAATTTACACATCCGACATTCCCCCGCGTTGTTGTCATGTGACCGTAACTGGTCCAGAATATAAAATGTGACACAGAAGTTTGCCCAACAGTCAAACGCATTTACACATCGGTTGATGAAAGATGACAAGCGATACTGCATTTATTCAACACTGCATTCGTTACGACTTTCTTCAACAAGAAACTGCTACAAAAGCATGTGCATCGATCTGTTCTGTTCTGGGAGAGAATATTGCATTGAAAAGCACGCGTGAGTTTTGGTTTAGACGGTTTAAAGCAGGTGATTTTGATGTTAGCGATCGAGAACGTAGAGGCGCCTCGCAGAAGGTTGCACATGAGGAACTGCAAACATTGCTGGATGAAGATTCGTCTCAAACGCAAAAAGAACTAGCTGAACAACTGGGAGTAACTCAACAAACCATTTCGAATCGTTTAAACGCAATGGGAAAGATTCAGAAGGAAGGAAAATGGGTGCCATAGGACCTGCGCCAGAGGAACAAGAATGAGCATGCCTGAAGTGTTTGAATCTGTTGAAAAAACAACACGGAAAGTATTTCCTGTGTAAAATCATTACGGGTGATGAAAAGCGGTTATAGTACGACAACCCCAAATGCAAAAAACACTGGGTAGACCCCGGTGAAGCAAAGACTTCAACACCGAAACGCAATATTCAGAAAGTTCTGCTGTGCACCTGGTGGGATATGAAGGGTGTGCTTCATTATGAACTATTGGAACAGGGTCAAACTGTTACTGCTGATCGTTACAAGCAACAATTGCTGCGATTGAATCAGGAAATCTATCGGAAATGTCCATTCACAGGCAAAGGATTGCGTCCCGTGAAATTACTGCATAACAACGCTAGGCCGCATGTCACGAAATCGGACAAGGAAACGTTATTGACGCTTGGCTGGGAACTTTTGGAGCACCCAGCGTATAGTCCCGACGTAGCCCCTTCAGACTATCATTTGTTCCGATCGATGGAACATGGTTTGTCTGCTGTACGGTTCCGGATATGTGACCAAGTACAAAAATGGGTTGACGACTTGGTTGCATCACACGACGAAGTATTCTTCATGGCTGGAATCCGTCAGCTGCCCGACCGATGGTGGAAGGAGATAGATAATGATGGCGCATATTTTGATTCGTAAAGGTATTGTTGTTTTCTCTCAAGTTACATGTTGCGTTGTCTTAAAACGCTTTAAAACTTATTTGTTCACCCAATACTGGTATAACTACTGGTAATGTACCACGTGACAGACGCTGTCGTAGTTTCATGTCCGACCACTCGGGCGCTGTCATGAACACGAGAGTTGGACCTCTGTCTCTCCTCCTCTGTGGTATTGTCTTAATGAAAATTTTTCTGGCACATTTTCATGCATAGTAATTATTTGTCATGCGGATGCCAGATGCGTGGCATTTAATGCTGACTGTCTTTTAATTTCTCGACTGATTTCGTTTTAGTTACCATTATCTAAAGTACCGCTACATTTCTTTCAGAAGCAATATTCGGGTCAAAGCAAATATTTGAGCATAAATAATTACCTTTTCCGTGAGATCACCTCTCGAGATAACTATGGCGTCATCCGGATGCCAGATACGTGGAACTTTTGCGTTGATTTGTAGTCGTTCGTACATTGGTGGAACGCCTTTTGGAAGAGTCCGCGGCGGTCTAGGGACGCCCACATGGTCGGTTACGGGTCGTTTTGGTAAAGCCAGAAAATTCGTTCTGTCCATGGTTCGTTATTTCCTAAAGAAGCAGAGAAGTGAAGGGAAAGAAAAACATTTCGATTCTACGTATGAGAAATTTTACAAACGTGATAGTAATTTGGAGACGACGAGGGGAATCATTAAAGAAAAATGGGGGTACATCAACTGAGCTTATAGCGGGCGACCATCGAATCCAATACGGCAACCAATTTGCTAAATCGCGAAACTCCCTCGGTGACTGAATCGGAATTTTAAAGATGAGAAAGCTGATCAGGCTGAAAAAGTCCAACGGGTCACGTGACCTATGATGTGGCATCTATTGTTTTAACGTAATAATTCTGCGTTGTTATGATCTAGAAGCACGTAGTATTCCACAACAAAAAGAGGAGTCTTGTGTTTATATTCTTTGGAAGGGTTTCTGTTCTACTCGATGCCTTTCTTTACTGACAAATGCTGGTTTCAGTTCCAACGCTCCACACCGTTCAGCCTACATAGCTGGAAATAACAGTAGTAAATCGAATATATAACACTGGCATACATTAATAGGCTGTATACAAGATATTTAAACGGAGAAACATTCTTCGGAAAATATCGAAACGCGGAAGAAAGACAAAACGATACACGTTTTAATTGCGAATCCAAGCGCATTTTACAAAAATGTAAATACTGATGTGACAAAAGCATTGTTTTAATTATTGGGAAATCATAGGTTTAATCCATGTAATAACTATAGCAAATGGCGCATAACTTCTCTGTAGCATTGGAAGAATAAGTCTCTCCATGTAATAAGATAGCGAAATGATGAGCTCCTTTCATACCACAAATGCATTTGGTGCTAGCGCGTGAAAATGCTGCAACGATATTTAACTGGTAGCCTATATTATACTATGTAACAATAATAGCTGCAAAGTGGTACATCATTTCAAGTAACAACAGTAGTGCATTCAGTATAATAATCGATGCAAAAATAGCAATGTCCCTTTTTGTTGGATTTTAATGACCACTATGAGCTAACTCTAACAGCTAAAAGCAGTCTCCCCTCCATAATTTAGGGCACCGCCCTGGTGGCACGATGGTATAAGCGCTGGCTTATGACCATTCGTCCGAGATTGGTCTGGGTTCGAATCCCGGTGAGGCATGCATGATGTGCTTGCGTTACGACACTGACTCCCTCTCTTCTCTGGAAGCAGTGGCCCTAAATTAAGGACGGGCAACCTCTTATAGCCCATCGAGTTGCTCACGGTAGTCGTTAAACCTCCGAACAAAGCAAAAAATAATTTAGGGCCCAGAGAATGGAAGGAACCAAACCAATAACACCACCTATGCCTCTTTCAGGACTCCTACTCATGCCCATCTCGGATCACTGATCCGAAGCCCGGCCTCAGGCCACTCGGCCAATTGGAAGGGAAATCCCATCCCTTTGAACGAACAGTTAGAGACGCTGGTTTCTTGATAATCTTCCGAGTTAAGCCTGGATTCGAGTCCCGGATAAGGTATGGGCGGCCTACTCATCTAGTGGCCTATAAGATGTGGGCGGCCTACTCATCTAGTGGCCTATAAGATGTGGGCGGCCTACTCTCTTCCATGGTAACAATGACCCCACGATTCGTTATATCCCGATGCTCATAGGAATCGTTAAAACCCCAAGTCA